>OZ030008.1:88758946-89958946 GCA_964023405.1 Apodemus agrarius
TCTCCCTAGACCTGATTCAACTTTCCTCAGTTACAAAAAAAAAAAAAAAAAAAAAAAAAAAAAAAAAAAGCAGTAACTAGGCAGTATTAAAAAATTATTTAGGATAATTTTGAATAGTACTTACGAGAGACTGGTGACAGCCAGTGGGTAGCGGTGGCTTAGGGAGATGAGTCTTAAGCTGAAATAGGGACCAACCCTTGCAATTTGGAAGAATGTGAAATATTCGCAGGCTGAGCGGGGTGCACGGGGTGGAGGCTGGGGGAGTGTTGTTGTTAGAACCTTCGGGACCTGCACTGCTCTTCCCAGAGACTCATTCATCCAGCCAGGCTCTGTGGGAGCACTCTGAGTTCTGGAACCCTCCTTGGAGGTGTCTCGGAGGTACACCAAACAGGATGTTGCCTGTGTCAAAGCCTTCCCTGAGGATGGCATGTATTTCGGGAAGAAGTCCCTTTCCTGATTCCAATAGTCACAGAGCATGGAAACTTGGTGCCTGATAAAGGGAGACTATGGTCCTAACCACTGCCTCCCACTGAGGCACAGGACCTATTTTACTCAAATGCAAGGGCCCAAGGAAGGACAAAGGCTGCTCTGCTGGCTTGTGTTGCCCAGTGGATAGCTGGACCTGGTTCAGGTGTCAGGGAAGCATGGGAGAGAGAGAGAGAGAGAGAGAGAGAGAGAGAGAGAGAGAGAGAGAGAAGAAGAAGAAGAAGAAGAAGAAGAAGAAGAAGAAGAAGAAGAAGAGGGAGGGAGGGAAGGAAGGAGGGAAGGAGAGAGGAAGGGAAAAAGAGAGAGAGGAAGAGGAAGGGAGGGAGAGAGAGAGAGAGAGAGAGAGAGAGAGAGAGAGAAGAGGGAGGGAGGAAGGGAGAGAGAGAGAGACAGAAGAAGAGGGAGGGAGGGAGGGAAGGAGAGAGGAAGGGAAAAAGAGAGAGAGAGGAAGAGGGAGGGAGGGAGGGAGAGAGAGAGAGAGAGAGAGAGAGAGAGAGAGAGAGAGAGAGAGAGAGCCCTACCTTTAAAAAGTCACTTTTCAGTTCTCTGCCTTTGCCTGCGAGTGGGGACTCCCAACAAGACTGAGAGGGAGAGGCTGTCCATGGCTTAGAACTGGGTTTGGGGTCTTCCTGTGGGGGTGGGTGGATCTGGCAATTCTTCGGGAGTCTCTCTCCCCTTGGTAGGTCTCATGGGCAGTGGGATATCCAGCCCGTGTTTTCTCCAGTGTTCTGCTGAGCCTTCTGCTGGTGGGAGAGGATGCTGTGAGCAGCTGGTGCAGACGCAAAGAGCACATGAATGAGATAGGCTGCCAGCAGCCCAGGACCTCCGTCCTATGACAGTATACTTGAATGCGAAGCTGCCCATCCCCCACCCAGAAAAATCTTAGGCTTCATGTCTACTGTGCTAGGCCCTCTTTCCTGGGTGGGTGTGTGGGTGGGGGGACATGGCTTAGAGTCTATTGGCCCAGCCTGGTGTTGGGGTTGGAATACTTGAGGCAGGCGTGTCCTCATTAGATAGGGTGGACAGGTGGTGGCAGTATTTTCTTCCTGTCCCTAGATCTTTGGGGCCCAAGACAAGCCAGTGATATACAGACTCTGATCCCAGGGTTCTAGAGAGATTCTGGAAGGACAGGATGTCCTGAGACTTTAGTTACTCTCTATACCATGGCAACAGCTTTCCCAAAGATCGCGCTTTTAGGGTTATCAACCCTGGGAAGGGGGATCCTGGGAGTCAGAGCATCTATAATGAATGTAAAGTCCCCAAGAAGCCCAGTCTGCACGGGTCTCACTGATTGTGAGCTTTGAGCCTCACCCAGGGGAACAAGCTGATGACATCACTTCAAGACGAGGAACCCAGTCCTCCCCGGCAGAGACGCAGGACCCATTCGGGTGAGAAGAAGACCCCCTTCTCATTTTGCTTGAGGTGGGCTCACCAGGGACGGGGCTCTGGTTCCCCGGGAAATCTTGTTTTCTGTTTTAGGCTGTGACTCATGTTAGTTTGCAGATGCACAAGTCCATGCGACACCATGTGACTCACGTGACCTCCTGCCTTCTACCTGGGTTGGCTCAAGGACAGGGAGGGGTCTCTGCTTCTGAGGGTCCCGCAGACCCAGCTACACCTCTTCCACACCTTTCCAGAGGAGCAGAGAAGCCAGTGAGATCTAGCTGCGAGCCACCCTTTAAAGTGTGCTCCAGGTGACTGCACAAAAGAGAACTCCAGGCGTTTGGAAAAGCGGCCTGCGAAGAGATATCATTGAATGATGCTTCCTGTGTGTGTGGGTTTAAAGGTGACATTTTTATTTATTTGTTGTTGTTACAGGTTGAGCACATGCTAAGCACATGGCTGTCTACTGAGTTAACTTCCTGTCCCTAAATCATTTTTAATGACAAAAGTGTCGACTCTGGAGGTGTTTCCACCATGAGTGGACTGCTGACTGCATGTCTCTGTTGCCTCCACTGAGGACAGATCTGCATCTAACCCCGTCCAGTGACATCAGGTCCCCTGTGGGCCCCCGGAACTGCTGAGCCACCCAGGGTACAACTTTCGCAGTGGTTCTGCCTTCTCTTTCAGCTGCCTTGAGCATGTGACAGGTCAGACAGCTCTGGCTTTCTTGCCCTCTGGTCTTCCCATGGTGCCCGAAGACGTCAGCTGATCACTCTTGACTCTAAATGTCCCTTGGGAGTCAAACAGCCCTAGCTGTGGGACCTAGAGCAGGTGGGGCATGTTTCTGAGACTCAGTTTATTTATCTCGAAAATGGAGCTACAAGGTGATAACGAATCTTTCTCCTCAATTTATTCCTTCAATACAGATTTTCCCAGGGGACCCTGGCAATTCAAACTTTCAGGTGTATTTTCAGAAAATTCCATTTCATTTATAGGGCAGGATAGCAGATAGAGAAGGACTTAGCAGGGGGAAAGCACAGGGAAGTCACAGAGGGTTTCTAGAAGGCAACAGAGAAGAATTGCACCGCAGAGGACGTGTGGAATGGGCTTGGAGGGGCTTGCAGTTCGGAAGAAAAGCTTAGCCGGCTGTGTAGCTTGGATCGATGGATCGCGCATGCTCGATGATGGATCTCGCGCATGCTCGATGATGGATCGCGCATGCTCGATGATGGATCTCGTGATAGCCGCAGCAAGTTTAGTGAAATGGCAGGGACGTTTTCCAGCTAAGTCAGGTTGGATGCACACTGCAAGAATGAGTCTAGACTGCTACAGCCCCTCGGCTGCCACCAAGCGGGGCTGGCTGCCCCTTCGGCTTAAATAGGGGGCTGAACTTTTCTGTTGAAGGTTGAGTCTGGGAGCCAGGCAAGCTTGAGACGTTCAGACCCACTGCCTCCGAATGCGACCCGCCACGCACGTGCTGACCTCAGGCAAACCTCAGTTTCCTCATTAGCAACACGAGGACCATGACAACGCCATGGCCATGCCTACCTTGCCGAGACAGAAGACTCCAGATGGCCCAGAGTGCCCACTTAATGCCTAGCACATGCCGGGAAGCTTGGGGCTGGGCTGGGTTCTCCACCAGCCAGCCAGGCCCTGCACCTGGACTACAGACATCACTGTCTGTCTGTCTCTCCTCCCAGTCACACAGTCAGGTCCCCAGCTCATCTGGAGCCCACATGAACCCAACAGCTCAGGAGACATTTCATCGATTTGATTTTTGTCTGACTGTCTGATTCTTGCCCCGGCACCTGCTGGCTGGATCTGCTGACCCCACCAGGCAGAGAAATGTGTGACTCCCCACCCCATCCCCCAAAGCAGAGAGAGAAGTATAGAGATACAGGGAAGAGAGGACCCCGGGTGCTGTGCACAGGCAGGCCTGTCCTCACACCTGCCTAGGAGGCTCCTCCCCTCAGCACTTCCCAAGCCGAGGAAGCCCAGGAGGCTCTGGCTCTCCCCCCTCCCCCCTCCCTCCCTCCCTCTCTCCCTCCCTCCTCTCATCTGTAAAATTGAGACATTACAGCTCCAGAATGGGCCTTGAGCCTGTGCAAATTAATCGGGTCTGTCAGGAGGTCTGAAATAAACATATTGTTTCGATTGGTGTTGACATTTGGATTGTGGAAGCCTTGAGAGCGGGGCTGTCTGTCCTGCCTGGGACCGTGTGGTCCATACACGGTTTTTTCCAGTGGAGACTCTCCAAAGTGGTCGGGAGAAGATGCACCTGAAAAGTGTGAGGTACCCCGCTTCTTCTTCAGAGTTCAGCGTGCTGTGCACTTCTGGGTAGTATGGGGCTGCTAACCACTTCAGGCAGGATACAAATTATCCAGTGCGCCCACTGCAAAGCAGACTCAGTTCAGCCTGCTGGACAGACACACTGAGACCCGGGAGGTTAAGCCGTGTATCAAAAGCCACACAAGGATAGTGAGGACTCTACTGTGGCCCACTCTGGATCTCAGCAACCTGCTCCGGGCTGCTTGCTCTATGCCAGAGGCTTTCTGTAAGGTTTTCACACCGAGAGAATGGTCCATTGTCCTCGGGAAAGGTTGAGCCTGGACTGAGAAGACCTAAGCTGGCTGGTGCTTGGGTGTGGACTGCCAGCTCTGTTACCCCATGGAGTCCTGATGGATGGAAGCCTCCATTATCTTCTCTCCATCGCAGAAGCCTAGAAGGTGGGTTTGGGCCTCACTGGGGGTCCTTCCTCGGGGCTCCTCCAATCCCTAGTGCCTGCTCCTCGCACCCAGCTCCAGGCCCTGACTCGGCCTCGAGGAAGGGAAAGGCCCTTAGCCAATCTCCCTCCTCAGGAGCTGGGGCACACACAGCTCTCAGCCAGGAGCTCAGGGGTAGGTAAATGAGGCAGATGCCTTATTTTTGGAACACTCAGCGAATCCTTCCATCTGACATCTCCACACACCAGGATGCATCTGTGAGGTCTTTAGCCCCTGGGACGTTAAGGGCTGAATCCAGTGGCGTTGGTTTCTGCTCTACGTCTCTCGTCCCTTAACCAAGCACAGCACGGTATGACTGGCAGACAGACTCACTCCCTTGTTTAGAGGTTATACTCTCAAGTCACCACCTATCAGGAACCTCAGATGCGTCTGTGGTCCCGGCTGGAGGCATCCAGGAGCCATCCTGACTCCCAGACCACTGCAGAAGTCTACCAGACAGAGAGAGAGAGAGAGAGAGACTCCAGAGTGCCCCGGGGAGGCTCCCAGCACTGCATTTCCCATCTAGCCTCAGGGGAAAAGCCTTGGCTGCAGGAAGACAGGAAACAGGGCCTGGGGATGGGGGCCCAGGCTCCATCTCACCCACGGAGCTTCTTGGAGGCTGACCCCAGGCCTGGCAGGGAAGGTAGTTCGTCAGTTCCAGGCCTCCTTGGCAGAAAGTCAGCCCCCACTTTCCACTCAGAATCTATCACCGGATCCTGAGCTGCAAGGGGCCTTGTTCCCGCTCCATACCTCACGTCAAGCCAAAGGGCTAAACCATGGGGAGAGCTTAGAGGTTGGAGGCCGAAGCTGGAGCTGGCCCCACACTGTCTTGGGAGCAAACGTTTGGGTGTGGACCCTGGGCTGTTTTTCATGCTCTGGCTGGGGTCGATTGCCTCTTAGTAAACCAGGCTTGTATGCACATCAGAGTTCTGAAAAATCACTGTGGTTTTGGGTCACAGTTGGGTTTGATTTGAATGTTATTGGTAGCAGTAGCCAGGCGACTCTGAGCAGAGCCTATGCCTGGTCCCTGTGGGCTCAGCGAGTGGGGGGCAGTCAGGGGTGTGCCTCTTTGTGTCGTGGCTGGTCCCCAGCTATGGCCTTCGAATGAGTGACTGAGGCTGAGAGACGGACATGGGGCTGTTTGAGGAGTGGGTGCTCTCTTGCCCTGTAGACATTTTATCATAGAGTAAGTCTATACTCTACCTTCACAGATGTCACGGAGATGATTTGGGGTGTGTGTGTGTGACTGATGGGATAGCCAGAGCTATGGCTTGGGGCTCTACACCCACTATGCAACCTGGGGCAGAGTCTGTTTCTCTGGGCCCTTTTTTGGGCTCTTTCTAAGGCTCCTCTGGGGCTAAAAGAGGCCATGGTGCCACAGAACCTCTGAGTCAGAATTCATCAGTGTCCTTGAACAGAACAGACCCCGTGCATGCCGATCTCCCGGAGTTTGAACGGGGCCTGGCTCTAACGCTCACGATTTTCACGAGAGCAGTCTCACCACACGACTCAACGCTCACGATTTTCACGAGAGCAGTCTCACCACACGACTCTGCTCCCCTCATCTGGGCTCTGAGATGGAGGCCTGCCCTGCCCTGGGTTGCCCCAGAAGGAGTCCTTCCCTTTGGGTTCAGCTGTCCTTCAAGGGATGCTAGCCTTTGGTCACCTCCCCAGGGTGTTCCCTGGCCTGCCGAGGCCTGTCACCTCCTGACCAAGTCCATTTCCATCCTTCCAGAATGCGAGCAGCCTGGCCTTCCTGTCACGAGGCGTTCCCACAGACTCTGGGGTTTAATTTTGGACCAGCATGCTGGAACTTGAGGCCTTGGTAGAGCGCCCACAGGCTCTGGACTTCCAGCCACAGTTTAAATCCCTCAGTGACATTGTCCCTCTAGTGTCAGCCTGGTGGCCTTGAATTTGAGTCTGTAAATAATCTTGGCCTTGACCCACTTTTCGGTTCTGACCACTTAATCTTCACTGTCACTCTGGGAGGTGGCAATATTACCATTAGCAGTACAGGGTCCATTTTATAGATGAGGAGACTGAGGCTAAGAGAAGCCATTTAACAGTCTCAAGGTCACATTGAGCTGGGAGAGCCATCTCTTCTGCTGCTAAATATGTACATAGATTAGCATAAAGATGACTGGTATCTCTAGCTTCCATGACACTTGATGACCCTGAATCTTTGTGTGTGAATGGGTGTGTGTGTGTGTGTGTGTGTGTGTGTGTGTGTGTGTGTGTTTTGGGGGTCATATCAGAGGTCATATTGGAGTGTCATTCCTCAGAATGCTGTCCCTCCTGTTTTTTGAGACAAGATCTTCAATGGCCTGGAATTCACCAGTACGCTAGGCCGACTGGCTGGTGAACTCCAGGGATCCGCCTGTATCTCTTTGGATGACAACTATATGCTACCACGCCTGGATTTTTTTCCCAGGTGGATGCCGGGGATTGAACCTAAGTCCCCATGCATGGAGGACAAGTACTTTCCCCTCTGAGGCATCTCCTCAGGATGTGATCTTGAATCTCTTGGGAGCCATTCCTCATCTGGAACAGAGACAGTAGAAATCCCTGGTAAAGGCTCTGGCCTTGGGAGATACAAATGGCCGGCTGTTACACTAAACTGGGCTGGCACAGCTTGTTCCGGGAGGGACCTTGGCCATGCGTGATATGCCGCTGGGAGTGGGGTGCCTGGGCTGTGGCGAAGGCCACCTCCCTGACATGGCCCTGTCAGCCCTCAGCTCCACCACAGCCTGAATCTGCTTGTGCCTACCTGTGACAACTTCCCTAATTCTTCTCTGTGTCTTGCTGTCAATGGATGTAAATCCTAAGAGAGGCACTGGATTGTGCCTGATTTTTAAACTGTGTATCCTCAGGGTCCAAGAGTATGATTATATACAGCAGGAGCTTGATATATGCTGCTGCATGTCTGTGTGCCAGTCCCAGATTTATACCTGTTGAGGTCTTCACATTTCTTTCAATCACCCTCAGAGGCCACTTGGTCACCCCAGGCTAATGTCCCTTCTCCACCCTGTCATCTCACCCTCTTTACCTCTTCCAATTGTCCCTTACATTTGCTGCTACCATCTTGCCCTTTCTGCTCTTAAAGGTGCAAGCTTCAGGCACAGGGCCTTTGCACATGCTGCATCCATCTGTTCTCTTCCCTAAAGGTTTCTTCCCCCCAAGCTTTCTTACTGTTACATGTTTGGCTAAATGATTCAGGCCAGGCATGGAAGGGGGTTCTGGGAAAACTACCAGAAGAATCACAGGTAATCTGACCCGTAAGGTCCAGGGAGCTGGAAGAACTTGCACAAGGTCACAGAGCAAGCACGTGGCATTTGCACGAGACTCAGTTGGTAAGGAAGCATGAGGACCTGAGTCCAGTGTCCAATACCTACACAATAACCAGACGTGGTGGCTCATGTCTGTCACCCCAGCACTGGTGTGCAGAAAGCAGAGACAGTCAAATCCCTGGAGCTCCAGTTCCTTGAGAGATGCTGTCTCAAAGAATAAGGCAGAGGTTGATCAGGGAAGACAGCTGCTGTTCACATCTGGCCTCTGCACACATGTACACACATGCACAAAAGACCAAGTGGGTACCCATGTTTTCATGTGTGCATGCACATGTGCACATACACATTCTCTCTCTCTCTCTCTCTCTCTCTCTCTCTCTCTCTCTCTCTCACACACACACACACACACACACACACACACACTCAGACATTAGATCAAAGAGCACATGAGCCATGGGGACTCAGCGCTGGCCTTTTGCCATCCATCCTAAGCACCTGCACGTCCTGGCACCCCCAGAAGCTCCAGAGATTACCCAGTTTCCCTCCATCATCAGGTGACTCGGGAAGTATTTTATTCACTGAAGACATGACTTCCTGTCCACACACAGAAAAATCACGTCAGGTGCTCCAGCCTCCGGAAAATCCCCAGGCAGGAAGCTAGCCTCCCATCGAGTCTTTCTAGAAGTCTGTGCTCACTGACTATTTTATGTTACTGTCTGAAGGAGGTCCTCGGAGATAGAGCACTGGCGTCTCCTGGAAAATTCCTGGGAACAGGGAGAACGACTCTGTCCACTCAATGAATTCATTTTCTCTCCCTCCTCCTTCCCCTCCTCCTCTCTTCTCCTCCCCCCTCCATCTATGTACAGAACACCACAAGGGTCTTTCTCATATAGCACCATTTTGCAGTCTTTAAAAATAAGTCTTTTGCTTTTTCGGCTTCCTAAAGAAACAGGCACCTCTGACAGAGAAGAGCATTAGAAGCAAACAGCCATCCTGTCTGCTCTCCCCAGGTTCCTGCAGTATCGACCAACTCTCCACCCTGGGTGTCAGGGCCTGTTTTAGGTGCAGCGGTGTATGGATGCAGATGTGTCTTGTGAGCTCACGGGGAGGGAGTAGATAGAGTCTTTGTAAGACTGTAAAAAGTTGCTTGTATTTTAGATAAAAAAGATGAGAATGGCAAAGGCAAGAAGCCGGGTGGAAAGGCCTTGGCGAGGAGGTCTGGGAAAGTGTTGCTTGAGAGGCGAAGATGGAGACAGGAGAAAGGCGTGTTTAAACGGGAGGACACGGCTGTGCAAAGGGCCTGGAGCACCAGGGGCAGATTAAGCTTCAGAAGCTGCAGGATCACCTGGAGTCAGCGCTGTGGGGACTCACACGTGTGAACCCTAAGAACAAAGAGCGCGCATCAAAGCTCTTGTCGGTGGGATGAGTGTAATTGGATTTGGACTTGGGTTTTGGTGTGTATACACATGCCCCTCAGTTACCCCTGTAAGAAGCATCCCGGGGAAAGGATTTCATTGGCTCCCAGGCTGCGTCTGTATCTGAGGATCTCCAGTGGTCTCTGGGACTCAGTTCTTCCCCATCTGCTTGCCTCGGGGTGACTTCGCACTATTTCCACCTGAGTTCTCCTGCTTCATACTCTACCCATGGCACAGGGGCAAGACACGACTGCCACAGCCAGGCCAAGAGATTAGGGGGGATGTGATGCTCTGATCGGTCAGGCCCATGTCACATGTTCTAGGACACTTGTTCTGACGGGTAGTAGGTGGGTGGGTTGGAAGTCAGTACAGTGGCTCCATCTAGAATAGTGTAGATGGGGCTCTGCCCATGGGGCTTCAGAGAGCATTGCAAATGGTCCCTGTACAAGCTGGGTTGTCTAGAACAGAAGCCATAGCATGTGTGTGTGTTATAAGGGGAATTGACCCCAGTGTTGTAGAGCCAGTCGGGGCTGGCTAGTCCAACAGTGGCCGTCTGCATACCAGAAGGCCAGTGAACCCAGCAGCTGGCCAGTTTATGAAGTTAGAGGTCCCAGCAGTCCCCACTGAGTACTGCAGGCCTGGGGCTCCCTGGAAAGCTTCTGGTATGGAGACCACAGTGGAAGATGGGAGGGGCCAGAAGGCTGTCAGCTGAAGAAAGCCGCACTGACCGACGAGTGACAAGGAGGAGGTAAAGACTGGAGCACGGCGCTCTCTCCTTCGACCTCTTTATGTTGGAGCCGACTGTGGGATGGCATCGCCTACCTATCTGCTGGGTGGGGTGTCGTGCCTGCAAAAATGTCACAATCCTGTGACCGAGAGAGGAGTGATGGGGAGGTGCCCATCCTGACACATTCATACAGGGACACACACATACCTCTCAGGTTATTTTATCATTTAGTAAGTCTCATGCTTCGCATGTGGTTAGGTGATTTCCTGGACTAGGTTAATGTAAGAAGCAAACATTCATTAGGCAAATGCGCTGTGTGTCCCCCGGAGGGGAGATCCCAGAAGTGTACTGGGTACCAACCTGGGATGGGTTAGTTGCCTGTATGTTTATGTTACTTATGAATTATTGATCAGGGGCCCATGAAGCATAGTACTCTCTCCCCAGGTGCAGGAGAATGGTTTGAAAGGAGACTCCAGCCACAGAGGACAGGGTGGAGATCCTTTGTGGCTGTGGACATTCTATGCTTTCTAGGGCAAATAATCTCCCCTCCTGCCACGTGATCACGTCATCCTTATAACAGGGAGGGCTGTCTGCTCCCGGGATATGAGGTCCCAAGCAAAGTGCACCCAGGAAATGGTCGACTTAGCACTCAGGTTAGGGGCTTCCCAGACTTTGGGGGTCCTGGAGAATTCTAGGGACATTCTGTGAATTGGGTGCATTATTTTATCTGCTGGGTCTTGTGCCTGCCTACCTTGACATCTTTTATCTTAACTTTCTGACACCTTTTTTTTTCATCCTTTCTTCTTTGAAAGTTGAGACCTTCTTGGGACCCCTGCAGAAGGGTCCTAGTGACTGCCTGGAGCCCATGGATACCTATCCAGGTACCCTCCGGTTGAAGCTGTAACCTCATGGCCACCCAGTCAATGTTGATGTCTTCTGTCCAAAGAAGCCACACACACACACACACACACACACACACACACACTTGTGTGCTTGGGCACACTTGTGTCGCCAACACAAGTCCCGATTCCCATTTGTGTTCCAAGTTGGACTGAAATGTCTGGCTCACACGACTCTCCCTAGCTCCTGCAACGTCTACGGGCTCCATCCCAAAGCCCTCTCAGCCGGGAGCTAACATTTAACTCGGTTATTTAACTCAGTTCTGAGGAGCTGCTCTCCAGAAGGGTCCTCACACGTGCCTCACTGGGAAACTGTGCAGGCACACCGGGCTGAGGCGGGAGCACCACAGTGAGGTGGTCCCCTCCGTAAGCACTCACCTTCCTCCCGTCCCCGTCACAGACAGACTTGGTTTGGAGGTGAGGGTCGTCCCCGTCACAGACAGACTTGGTTTGGAGGTGAGGGTCGTCCCTGTCACAGACAGACTTGGTTTGGGGGTGAGGGTCGGGTCATTGGAATAAGCATAGGCTACCTCACTTGCCACCACTACCAGGGGCTTGAGTCACAGAAACTCGAGGTCTAGAAGCTGGAAGTCCAGGATCCGGGAATGGTGGCGTTGGCTTCAAGTCCTGGTCACCTGGCCACCCCTTAGGGTCCCTAGCTCTTTTGTTTGTTTGTTTGAGAGGGGAGTCTCCTGTAGCCCAGACTGGCCTTGAACTCCTGATCCTCCTGCCCCAAACTTGCCAGTGCTGGGATCACGGGGTGCCCTATATCTGGCTCTTCTATGTCTCTTTTAATAAAAACACCGATGAAATCACGCTGGGATTAGGCCCTTAGCAAACTCCGGCGCATCACCAGAGTCCTGAGCCACGGCAGCCTCTCCTCTCCAGCCCCAGCATCATGGCTTCCTTGCTTTGGGGGCTTTGAAGAGTTCCTGAACTTCTACAGTTCCCTTTCCAGGCTGGCTTGGCTCTATGCACTGTCTCCTCCTGTTGGACGGAGCTTAGCCGCCGGCTTACAGGGATTGTCCCAGGGAGGCCAGGACCCGGGAGGACTGCTCACCTGTGGCCGAGTGCTACCCCAGCCTTCCATGTCACAGTGGCACCTGGGCCAAGCCATTCCTACAGGGTCTCTCAAGCCCGGTGCCAGGTCTGGTTCCTGCCTCCCTAGGCTGACAGCTTCCCAGCTCCCGCTCATGGGGTGGGGACGGGGTGATTGGAAAGAAGATGTGGATTTGGTGAGACAGGCAGGCTGGCAGATGTCCTGTGTGGCTGGGTGGGATGGCATTAGACGGAGGCCACCCTTGTCAACAGCCACATCCCGAGCCTTCCCAGGCTGCTTCCCCCCTGGGGGTATTGCCCACTGCCAGGGGCTCACACTGTGCCAGGCAGATGGAGGCACAGCTAGAGCAAGGCCAAGGTCTGCGCCGATCTCGGCTGTGCCTGTCCCCGAGCTGGGCAGCCTGATGGGACCCTGGGATGAAGAAGATGTACAAGCCCTTAGGCGAGTCCTCAGGCAGGTACAGAGAGCTGGAGCACCTGGTGCTTGTTTCCTGAAAGAGGAGTTGAGGGCTGAGGGTCAAGGCCAGGTGGAGACCCTTCTGAGTCATTAGAATATTCTACGGCTGGGGAACACAGACCGTGTTTGAAGCAGAGAAGATGGGAAGAGAAAAGGCTTGTCCCAGGAGGATTTGTGTCTCAAATGTGGGTAGCAACTTAAATATGTAGGAATTTTCCAGGTCAGGGTTCATCACGGAATTTTGCAAAATCTACCTTGAAGCGCATATGTCCCGAAGTCCTGCTTTGAATGAGATCTTGGGTGAGAGAGACCGGAGGCGCTCACCCGACCACCAGACGAGAGTGGAACCACCTGCAGCCTCCCCTCTCGCCTCGGCCGCCAGGCAGCTCTGCGGAAGACCCGGGGTTCGCTTACTCCGTTCCGCACATCTGATGTCTGACAAATGTCCCTCTGTCCTTCCTTAAATCATGACAACTCATCTAGTTTGGAATCTAGGAAATGACAAGAGGTGTGGTGAGGGTGCGGGTGGGAGCATTCTTCCCGACTCCATACACATGCCAAATGTCATGAAATATAATCTGATTATATTTACTAAACAGTCCCAGAGCTGCTACATGCTGTGGAAATGCATTGTCGATACTGATTTATTTAATCCTCTTGCCCCTATTTTGCAGATGGAGAAAACTGAGGCTGATGAAAAGTGGGGAACTTTCCCAGAATCACAAGGCTTAGACAACTGAGTTGCGAGTTCTTGAGGACTGACTAGTCTGTGTTGTGTGGTCACAGAACCACAAGCCATGCCGGCTACTGGCTACTTGGTGCAATCAAAGTTTAAATTTTACTTAATTTTTTTTTCATTTTTATTATTTTCAATTACTTGTCTCTGTGTGGGTTTGGCAGGGGCCCGAGACATAGGATCCCCTGGAACTAGAGTTACAGGCGTTTGCTAACCATGGTGTAGGGGACTGAGCAAGGCCAGCAGAAGCTCTTAACCCCTGAACCATCTCTGCAGCCCCTTAGCAGTTTTTTTTTGTGTTCTGCCTGCACATGTGCCTGCACACCAGAAGAGGGCGCCAGATCCCATTGCTGATGGTTGTGTGCCACCTGTGGTTGCTGAGAATTGAACTCAGGACCTCTGGAAGAGCAGTCAGTGCTCTCAACCTCTGAGCCATCTCTCCAGCCCCTGGGTTTTAATTCAAGCACAATTACTCTCACATTATGAAGCAGAAGACTGTGAGTCTTTTAAAAATAAGGTTGTGGAGATGGCTGTGTATAAAATGTGTGCCTCATAAGCAGGAAGACTTACTTTGAATCCACAGAACCTACACAAAGCTGGGTGTGGTAGTGCAGATTTGTTAGCCGGGCTCTTGTATGCCAAGATTCTCCTAAGACATGAGAATCCCCCTAAAACCCAAGGGCCAGTGAACCAGTGAACCGGGCATTTATAGCAGTAAATAACAGGAAACTCTGTCTTGAATAAGGCAGAAGTTGAAGAACCAACACCAACATTGTTCTCCAAGCTCCATGTGTGTGCCACGCCGTAAGTGTGCTTCTCTCTCTGTCTCTCTCTCACACACACACTCACACACACACACACACACACACACACACACACCTCCTCCTCCTCCTCTCCTTTTTCACCATGGCAAACCTTTCCCAAGCACTCCCGACTCCTGATCCTCCCCAAACCCTTGACCACAGGCACTTTCCTTAAGAGGCAGCCCCTCTTTGCAGGAAGAGGATGCCAGCGTGTAGAGGAAGGGCCCAGGGAGGGCTGCAGAGCCAGCAAGCAGCAGAACCAGGACCTGAACTAAGATGTGAACAGGCTGGGAAGCCAAATTAGCCCCGCCTTCCTAATCACATGTGTTTCCCTGTAACTCCTCGGGTCACGGGCTTGTCAGTTTCCTCCAGAGTGAAGCTTCCCCCGTGGCTCACGTCAGCACTTTTAAGGGACAGCATGGAGAAGACAGAGGGGAGGCAGAGGCGGGAGAAACGCTGGGTCAGCACAGCTGGAGGGGCTGGTGAGGAAGGCAGGAGACAGGAAGGCTCTGGAGCCTCTGGACCAGCAGCTGTCCCGGCTGCACTCAGGAGAGGAGGAGCCGAGTGTATCCCTCAGTTTCCCCATCTGTCAGATGGGGATGAGGACACATTTCAGAGGGAAGATGGCAAACACAAGGGCGGCTTGCTTTCCCCAGGTTGGAGCTCATTCTGGGGTAAAGGCCTCGGGAGGACCATGCCGTCCCACTGTGGGCGTAAGAAAGGCAGGGAACTTGACAGCGGAGGGTCGGGTGGGTGGCGGGGCCGTTGTGCATGGCTGTCAGCTGAGATCACTGCCTCCCCCTTCCAGCTGCCTGGGGATATTATAAGGTTGCAGAGACAGCAAGAGGAAGCACGAGCTTCAGGGCCTCTTTGGAGGGCTGGGAGGGGAGCAGAGGAGTTGGATGCTAATGAAAAAAACATTTGGCGTTCAAGGTGACTGCAAGGGTGGGGGGCTTGTCGGGTCAGGGTCTGGCTTTGGCTGGAAACAAGTCCCTAGATGCAGAGGGGCCAGGCAGGGGACAGCTGCTGAGGAGGTGTCTAATCCAGACCTTGTTGACTCAGGCTTCTTGGGAGTGGCAGATCTCAAGACCTCAGCTCTGGGAAGATGCCCGGGGGCGGGGGGGGGGGCAGCTGTGGTCTTGAGGTCTTGAGGCCCAAGCATTGGCTGTCTTCCCCCTTTTCCCCAGGGGTTGCCGCAGTGGCTTCCAAGTTTATCTAGAGATGATATTTGCTATCTGGAACACAAGAACCCACCAAGGTGGTCAGGTAGGGATCAACTTGGGGAAAATTTCTAACTTATCTCTTCAGATACAGACTAAGCATCCTGAGCAGTTTACCTCCTCATTAGAGACAGAACCAAAGCATGCCTTCCCAGCGCCCCTGCTAAGGACATACCTCTAGTTTACAGCTGGGGGATATGAGCTCAGAAAGGTTTTAGTCTCTCCCTTTCTGAGAGTAAGAGAACACTTCCTTTATGACAGGCTAGTCTTCCCCATTTCCCGCTAGATGCCCAGAAACTCTTAAACTATGGGCCTCGTGAGAGAGGCCCAGAGCAGAGAGCTGAGTGGAGGCGTTGAGCAGAGACAAGTGGAGCAGGACATTGTCTTCAGGTCGCATTTGTGAAAAGTGACATCCTGTGTCTAGGAAGAAAGGCCTCTGAGAAGCTGTGGTGACAACGTGACTAAGAATGGGCCCAGATGTGTACTCTGCCGTTGAACAAGACTTCATCTCTCAGAAGAGAAAGGGGTCCTTGCAGAGTGCTCAGGTGAAAACATTGTCCCACTCATTTGTGTGGGACCCTAGGGATGAAGTTACATCTGGTCACACGAATGCCTGCTGAGCCCCAGGCGGAAGCTCCCTGAGCAGAGCCTGTCCACTGTCTCTTGCTCCGTCAAGGGTTTCTAGGTACCTGGCTATACCGGCGAGCTCTGAAGATGTCGTGGGCTGTAGGTTGGTTGCCTGGTGGCCTCACATGGGAAGCCTTGCCTCTGGATGTCCCTTTTCGGGTGTCTTTGTCAGGCCAGAGACAGTCTTGGCCTTTCACACACAAGAGAGCCACCCAGTCTGAAGGGGCTCTGTGGGCATCTCTCCCAGCTCTCTCAGGCGAAGGTGAAGCCAACCAACTTCCAGAAAGGAGAAATCAGTACTGAAATAGGAGTTGGAGAACTTTCCAGAAGTGTCCTGCCAAGGCTTTCTGGAGAAGAACCCTGGAGGGGACAAGAATTGCACAGCCAGGAGCCTGCACTAAAGGGTTATGGGAAGAATCAGGCATCAGGCACCGTCAGAATCAGGAGGGCCATCCTCCTCTAAGCCTGAGTCTGCTCAGCTTGGACTCAAGCAGAGGGTGAGGCATCTAGATGAGAAGCCAGAAGACGGCACCCCACCACCCTGACAGCGAGAGTTCCGCGAGGAAGGCCATCTACTGAAGGATGGGGTCATTGAGTGTTAGAAGAAAGTCGGGTGATAGAGCTCCCTGGACTGAGAATCTCCAAGGTAACAATCTCCCAGGAAACAAGGCCACCCCAAATCAGGCACCACATTCAGACTGGGCACAGAGGATTTCTCTGGTTCTCCCAAGGCCTAAGAGGGTGTTTCAGGAGCCCTCAGGTGCACAGAACCTGGGAACGGAGGCTGGTGTCAGGAAAGGCTGGAAAGTCAAATCTGTCTTCCTGTTCACACCTCCTGCTCCTCTGGAAAATGGTTAGCATGTGATTAACTGCTTTAAAAGCCCAATTGGTCACTTCACAATCAAAAACCCATTTCTGTCCACTTTAGCCCTCCTCCTCCTTCCTCTGTTTTATAGGGAGATTGCAAACGCTCAGCACCCCCACCCAAGAAAACCCCAAATACAAAACAAAAAGCCTTCCAAGTCTAGAGAGATATGACAGGCCTGGCCGCCGACTCCCCATGCCTTCCAGTGCACAAGGCCTCCCGTATTCCTGCTCAGAAGCAGAACGGCTGTTCTTGCCGAAGACAATGTGGTTCTAATATATATCAACAGAGCCACAGAAAAGCTCCCCCTCCCTGCTTTCTTTCTTTCTTTCTTTTTTTTTTTTTTTTAAAGAAGTTAACTTCATTTCTAGAACGTGCGTGTTTCTCATTAGTAACGCTGTCTTTTGAAATGCAGCCGAGGGAGGCGATTCCAGTTGAAATCAAAACTGATATGTGAGCATTTGACTTAAATGGTGCTCTGTGCGTGCCGGCCGGGCCGCCGCCTCACTGGGGCTGATGCCCACAGAGATGGCATGGCCAGGGTAGAGGAGCGTCTCCAGTTCTCTCTACAGGAAGGAAAGCTCTCAGGTGGGGGCAAGTCACCTCTGACCAGGATGCGGAGAGGGGTGACCATCAGAGTTTGAGGTAGTGACCTTCGTGGAAGGAAAATCCCCTTGGCCGAGTGACGTGGATGCTAGGGACCCTTGGAAGGGCCCAGTCCTTCCGAGAGTCACACACAACCTTAGTGACTCAACCTTAGTGATTCTTAGAAGCCGGAACGGGAGGCACACATTCCGTGGGACTGGGGGCCACACCGCTCCCCACCTTCTAGGTTTTTTTTTTTTTTAGCTCTTCCAAGTGGAAAAAGTCCCCCTGGAGTCTTCTGAGCCCATTATGGAATCTCTACCCCATGTGACCAGGCCTTCTGGAGAATATTAAAAGGATGGAAAGTTCTCTCCACGGCAAGCCAAGGGTCTGCTCATCCTTTCTGCCAATAGGGGTCACTTTGTTGGTGTTCAAATGTGTCTGTCACTTTCTAGGTGGACAAGCAACTTTGGGGCGCCAGACCAGGGCACTCATTGCCTTTCTAGCCTTCACTTCACCCAGTGACCCCAAATTAGATGGTTTTTTTTTTCTTCTTCTTAATAAAAAACTCTTGTTCTTGGGAGAGCTGGTGCGGGTTGTTCCCTGCGCCAAAGGGATTGGTTTCAAGGGAGGCAGAGGGCTACAGGCCCTTCCGCGGCCACCGGCCCCATCCCTATCTAATCAAATTTCCCCATTTCCATGATCCAGCCTCCCTCCTTCCTCCCAGGGAAAGCCCTTCCCTTCCTGCTCCCCGGGGGCCAGTGATGACTTTACCCTTAAGCCCTCGGTCGGTCGGGCGGCTCCAGACCGATGATGATGACGACGACGATGGAGGGACATCTCTTAGGCGCATTGCCTTGTATCGCTGACGGTTTTATTTGACTCTGCAAACTCTGTGCCTTTGTCTCTTTACCCAGGGATGTGACCTTCTTTGAGGACAAACGTCTCCTCTCAGTCCTTCTTCCCAGCGCCCATCATACAGACTCGGAATGGTTCTCCAGTGAGCACAGTGGTCATTAAACTCAAGAAATGTTTCCTGAGAGCAGGCAGGAAAACGTCTGCCCCCCGAGCCTGGGGGCCCTGAGTGCCATCGCTGGATCCCATATGGCAGAAGAAGAAGAAGGAGTCCTGCAAGGTGTCCTCTGACCTCCAAGCTTCAACACACACACACCACCACCACCACCACCACACACACACATACACACACACACACACACACACACACACACACACACATGTGCACATACCCACACATGCAGGTTGAAACATGCTACTGACGTTAATCTGAATTCTCACCTGTCCTTTCAGTGCTAACTCCATTAACCAAACTCTGTGTCCTCGGGGGAGCAGAGTGGTTCCCTATAGATGACTTTTCCCACTAGGACCCCCTGGACTCATCAGGGCCACCAGGTACCCGGCACGGCACATGCTTGGCCTTGCTGAACGCCTTCCCCAGCACTGCCTTGCATAAGGAATCAATGGATCAATCCATTCTGCTACCCAGTGAAAGGGAGGAAGAGCCACTGTCTTCTCTCCCCCTCACCCCAGTTAGGTTTGGACAAACAGGAAGCAGCATACTGTGGACCATCGGAAGCTCAGCCTCCCTGGAAAAGAGGCCATAGACTGTCCTGGGGTCCTCTCTCATCTCCACCCACAGCTACAGCTACACCAGGGGACCTGGAGAAATGACACCCCCCCCAGGGCGTGCACCTCCATTTCCTCAACTGTTACTCTGAGATTGTCACAATCCTTTCTTGTGGAGTTCTGGGCTATGAAGTGAGTCGATTCACAGGAAAATGTGTTGAGCCTAAACCAGGCCAGGCGTTATTCAGAGGCCTAGGTGTGGGCATGACTGTGGGACCCTCAAACACTACTATCCCAGAAGTCTCGCTGCCTCCCCCAGCTCACCAGCTGGGCCAGTTGTCTCTGCTGGACTTGGTGTCCTCTCTCCTCAGTCCTGAGCCCATCTGCGTCTGCTTGTGTGTAGAACGCCCAGAGAGTTTTCTTACAATGCTCCCAGGGTCCACTTAGGTTCTTAGATCGTAGTTTATTGCATCTCCTTGGGTGCTTGTTCTCAATGAGATAAGAGGCCTCTTTGTTTCCCAGAAAGCCCTATGCCCAGGACAAGCAATAGAGTGTATATGACAGGTCCTGAGCCGTGTGAGACACAGAGTCCCCTTGCCCTGCATCCCGATTCTGGCCACAGACCAAATGTACAAGGCAGAGTAGTTCCTGCATCTGCCCCTGTGCGGGCTTTCCTCTGAGGAAGGTGTGAGTGGAGAAGACGGTCTGGAGCTGAGGGACTGCCCTGCGCAGGTTCCCTGTCCCCAGTCTCACAGGCTTGCCTCGCCACATCCTCATGACTGCCAAGAGAAACAGATGTCAGGGTTTCCACCGTGGAAGGGACATGGGGTCAGAAAGGGCAACTCACTGGCTCGGGGTCACACAGCCACTGTGAAATCCTGAACACAAGAGTTTGAAGCTGGGCCGCTGAGTCCCTAGCCTGCCCCCCACAGGGCAGAGAACCAGGCTGGGGACACAAGGACACTGAAGTCTCCTGATCGGAGCTACCATGAAGGGATGGTTTCATTTAATGTCGTGGCGGGGGGGGGGGGGGTTGGGCTTGTCCCTGTCCCCACTGTGACACCACGATGAACCCTGAACTGCTAACTGGAGTGAGATGGGGCAGGGCAGAGGTGAAGGGGGCCTGCACGGCCCACGGGGCCAGGGAAATGAGCTAAATTGGGACCTTGCAGTGGGGTGGGCCACAGCTGGGCAGCTGCAGCTAACTCTGGGTGGACAGGGATCTCCTTGGCCCTGAGGTCAGAAGGTCAGCCCTGCCTCAGGAACAGTGACACTCTGTCCCTGTCTGTGTACTCTTCCAGGCTAGGGACAAGAGGCCTGACACCTGCATAGAGGGACAACTCCTACTAGCTATTCTCCATAGAGCTGTGTCATCTTGGGACAATGTGGCTTCCAGGTGTGACTTTCCAGGGATGCTTGGGTCTTCCAACTCCCTGACTTTATTTGGGCCAAAACCTCGTGATTCTCATGAACCTACGAGCCCAAACTGTGAGCTGTTGGATATGTGACTGCACCATTTCTATTTTCTCCTGGTCTCAGCACCCAGCACCTAGTACTTGGCACCCAGCACCTAGCACTTGGCACCCAGCACCTGCCACAAGGTCTGCATCATGCTGGGTTTGTGCTTACTGCCTTTGTACTAATTAGCGACACAAGTTCACGTGCCACCCCTTCTGACTAGAGGTGGGGGAGCTCAGGGTTGGGGTGGGTTTCATCTTGACAGGATTCATTCAAGCAGCACACATGGCTTCGTACCTGTCCTGGACCATGGAGCCTCAGTCTCAATTCTGTCTACACATTCAGGTCTGTAACAGAACCAAAAAAAGAAAAAAAAGGATTCACAGAGAAAGGATCCTCACAGCACCCCTGGAGGGAGGGGTGTGAGGTCGCCAGGTGCAGGGATGGTAGCTAAGTGATCCTGCGTGTCTTCCCAGCAGGTGTCTGCTTCAGCCCCTTCTGTGGGTGCACGGCTGGACATGAGCCTCCCTCCCCGCCTCCTCAGGGCTGAGGTATGAGAGATGGAGGCCTCTGGCAAGCAGCTGAGACCTTGTGCGTGGAGGACAGGACACGAGATTACAAGGCTAGAACAAGCCAGAGCTTGGAACACTGGCTCTTGTTTCCCTGCCTATTTTCACCCCTGTCCACGATCCCAAGCTTGGAGCAACCTTCCTCTGTTCATGGATGGATCCGGTACCTCCCCAGGTGAGGTTCTCGGGACACCCGTGGCTCTGTCCGAGTGGTGTGCGCTGTGGCCTGGAGATGAGGTAGGAGCAAAGACAGCCCCGGACCCAGCTCGAGGCGCAGCCTGCTCCTCCAGTGGCAGTCTGATCGCTGATTAGAAATGAGGGTGACTGGCTCCATCCCAGAGCCACTGAATCCAGCTGTGCCTCTGGATATGGTCTGCACCTTCAAAGTGGAGACGCACAGTTCTGCAGAGTGCCACTGAGCCCGCTCCCAGCTTCCCGTGAGGTTTGTCAAGTTGGGAGATGCCCATAAGAAAGCCGTCATCTTTGGCATGTGCTGAGGGGATCCAGTCTCAATCCAAAGACGACAGCAGGCTCTGAAGCCAAGCGGGAAGGGATAGAGGGTAGCTCACTGGTCTCTGGAAGCAGACAGACCAAAGCAGGGGTGGGGGAGGGGTGGGAGGGGCAGGTTCAGCCTCTCTGTCCTGTGATGAGTTTAAAAATAGAACCAAAGGAGACTTAGGAGGTGCATGGAGCGGCCAGATGCCCTCTCCTCACTCGGTGTCTGGGAGGGGAAGTCAGGAATCACGCCCATCCTGCGGTTTCCAGGACCTTTCCGTAATAAAGCTGGGGCCAGGGCCCGTGCATTCCAGGGGCCATAATTAAAACCACCAAGGGTTATTAGGAATCACAGACCGTTCAGTCGGAAGCTCTTGCTATGCTAATTCAAACAAGGTGATTACAGGCGATTAGCAGGCCTAATGCCTTCAGTTGAAATCCAGCCTGGTGGAGAGATGAACCCAGGGCCTAAGGTACTTCCTGTGGGCGGTGAAAGGGTCAGGCCTGGGACTAAAATTTTGGAAGGTCAGTACCAAGGGGTTTGTATGCTCCCCACCTAAGTAAGATGCTTATGGGGTACAGGGACTTGCAGGATGAGGGAGGCTGGCCTGTCTTGGGGAAGATCAGCAACGAACCAAACACTTTTGCCTGCCCTGCAGAAAGGGACCCCTGCGTACCTCCTCAACCCCCTCCCCCAGTGGCTTCTTGGTCTTGTGGTTAAAACAAGATGGAAGGGAAGGCTTCCGCTGTATCCATAGGTAACTGCTATGTGTCTCTTGCAGGGCTGAACAACAGTGCACACCTCGTTTAACCAGTCCAGGCCGGTGTCTGATCTGCTTGTGATGGACTGGGGACTTAGGGGACAGAATCAGTCTGTCACTCACGCTGACCTCAATCCATGCAACCTTGTAGCCGGCTGTTATCTTCCGGAACGATTGTGAGCATACAAGAGGGGTGGGTTACTGTGAGTTCTCTCCCTGAAGGAGAGCCTGAGGAACTAGACCGTCAGCTAGAGAGAGGCTGGATAAGCCCCAGGGTCGTTGGCACTAAGCTAGAGTTTCCAGTTTCTCCTGCTCAGGAACAGGAGTGGGAACTGCCACCAAGCTTGCCCTACTGGAGGCCAGCAGCAAGAGTCATCTAAGTGAGGGTGTGAGGAAAAAGCTCGAAGGTTCCAGGAGCCGGAACCCCACACTGCTAGCTTCAACCCTGCTTAAGAACGAATACACGGCTCCACTAGCAACAGGAGCGCCGGCTGAGAAGTCCCAGGGCGTCACCGAGATAAGGGGATTCCTTCTCGCCTGTACTGTCCTTCATGTATCACTGGGCACCTGCATGAGTCACGCATGCTCGTCGGAGCTGCTGGTACGGTTAGAAGCAAAGTTCCTGCTTTCAAGGAACCAACAGACTTGTATGAAAGACAAATACAGGCTGATATGTGTGTGTGTATACATATATGTACATATGAATGATGGTTGTGTATTTGTATATACACATGAGTTGTACATATAGTAAAGCATATATATACATACTATCTAATGATATATATATATATGTATATATATATGACTTACATTATGTACGAATACAGTGCATGCAGATATTAAACACACAGTGTAGGGGCATATACCAGCTGTGTGCCATGTAGCAGTGTCCTGGTCACTAGCAGGCTGCAGAGACCACATAGATGACAGTCCCTTCTGCTTCTCCTGGGTGTGGTCGGGCTATACCTTTGTACCAGTTGGGCTTTGCCAGCTTTTCTCTATGGTGTTTGTGCAATGCAAAATCACTAAATCAGATACTTCTCAGAATGTAGTGACATCATCAGGCCACGATCAACTGTATAACATTATGCAATTAAGACCCCCTCACCACAAACGAACAACAAAAGAACAACAAACAAAAACCTCAAATCCCCAAACCAAAAATAACAAACAAACAAACAAACAAATAAAAACCAAACTTCAAATGACAACAGAAACATCGGAGCTAGAGTGTGGGGAAGTGAGGAGTCAGAGAAATCCTTCCCAGGAGCAGACTTTATAATTAATTAATTAATTAATTAATTAATCTATCCACTTTACATCCCTATTGCTGCCTTCTTCTTGGTCATCTCCCCCCAGTCCCTCCCCATCCCCCCATCCTTCTCCTCTGAGAGGGTGGTACCCCATCAGATATCCTCCCCCCCCATCCTAGCATATCAAGTCTTCAGGGCTAGGTGCATCAAGGGGCAGACATTTAGGTACAGAGGCTCAGGTCAGTAAGCTCAGGGGGAATGATCATCACAAGAGAACCTTCATGTGCACGTGCAAAGGTCCTGAGGTAGGACAGGGTTTGGGGGTCAGTGAGCGAGTTGTGCATCCTCAGAGAGAGTGTCAGTGGCCTCCCTTCTAGATGAGTCCTCTCATGCTGTCAACTGGGGGTCAGCCATGTCTAAGCCCCTTAGACAGCCGTGGCAGTGGAAGAAGAGAGATGTGTCTTTCCTGTCTGTCAGCCTGTAGACTTCCTTCTTGGGATCCCCAGTGAGGATTTCTTCTATCTCGTTGCTGGAATTGAGTCCACGTCTACTCGCCCCAAAGACAGGGGACCACTACTGTAGCTGGGTTAAATGCAGCTATGCCTTCCTTGGAGTCGTGCCGAGGCCACGTCTGAGGAAGAGGATGCAGAATCAGGAAGAAGTCCTGTGAACCACGCTGTGAGGAAGAAGGAAGAGGGCTGCCCACAGCCAGAGGCTCCACACACGGAGGCAGGAGCTGTGATATGGAGACAGGAGATCTAGATGCCTGGACTCCGTGGACCTCACGTGTCTGGCAGGGCACCCGAGGGGAGGGGATGAGGATTCCACCCTTTCTTCCCCGGAGCTGTTTTGTGCTTCCCCTTAGCCCCAGACCCCAGTCTACTCCAATATTTCAGACTGTGTCTGTTCTGAGTAAAGCATCAGGTGAACTGCCTCCGTCAGTGTAGCCAAACTCGCAAAGGCACTGGTTTCTCTGCCTGGATTCCATGCCCGGGTCTCGATCTGGGGTGTTCACTTTGGACTGGATAGCATATACTATAAAGTATAGATAGACACAGAGTACGTGCCCTCCTCTGTCATCAGGGCAATGCGATTGTCCCCTAGGAGCTATGGGATCCTGAAGATAACAATCAGCTGTCCACTGGCCTGGTGTCACCGTGAGGTTCAGAGGCCAGTTGCCTCTGAACAGTCCAGGGCCACCTGCCATTCAGAACCGTCCCCGCTGCGCTGTGACCGCAGCTTTGTCTGAGGGTCTGTGGCTGATGGAAGTGTTCAAGCCCATGGCTTCCCTCCCGAGGGGCCCAGATGCATCAGACTGATAGCTGTCCACTTCCCCAGCTCAGACTGAAGGCTGAACAGTTCCTGGAAGAAAACTGGGGATGCTGTTACCACAGACGGCGCCTACAATAAGGTCTGCTTCCTCCTGATGAGGTTAAAGGGGCATACTCAACGAAGCCCCGTGCGGCATCAGGACAGGGGGCATATTGGTTCTTGCTGGCCCTGAACAGACCGGGCAGTGGAAACAACACAGGCTCTGGAGGGACACAGGCTAGCTGCCTGTGTAGCCCCAGCCCCGTCCTTGTAACCTTCGCGTGGCTCGGTTTTCTCATGTATAAGGTGAAAACACACTACAACAGCATCTTCAGCTATGACACCAGGGAAGATGGCTGATTGGTCCGTGGTCTGGCCCACAGTAGGCCTCTCAGTACCTAGCAGCTTTAATCCTGCTGGAGACTGTACTGTACTCAAAGTGAGGTTCTCACTGGTCCGCGAGAGCCCCACCTGTTTTATTTATTTATTAGGCATGGAAGGTGCGGGTCTGCCACACGTGCTGAGTCCACCCGCGGGCATCGGATAGGCCACACGTGTGTAATTCCCCCATGGTGACCCTGTGGCTTCCACTTTCCGTTTCATCTCTGACGGTGTGTGTGTGAGTGAGTATTCACACTTCTGTGGGGATGAGCTCAGAACAAGATTTACGTGGAAATGGGTGGGGCAGTTGGTGGAACAGTGAAGCCGTGGCAACACACACTGCCCTGGGACCGGGGACAGTGCTGACTGACACGGACAGCGGAACCTGTGGGCCTCAGGAGCCAGAGGACCATAGAAACAGAAGACATGGTCTCCAGCAAAAGCATTAACCTCTGGGCATCTTGGTTTCCTTATCTGTTAAACGGACCCCACTACCCACCCGGACAGCATTAGGTGTCAAGATCCGTGATCAGAGGCCTCTCCTCACAGCAGACCTGTCTGAATTCTCATGGCAGCGCTGCCTACAGGAATCTTCTACTTGTCTTGGCTCTAGCCTTGATTTGGGGGAAGGGAACTAGGTGCCCAGCACCTCCCTCCAGAAGAGGCTCATGGAGTTGGGTCTTGGCCTGGACCTCACCACTGGGTCTTCCAAATCAAGAGATACCTTGTACCCCCAGGCTCCCTGCCCCCTCGAGAGCCACTGGCTCCTCTGAGCTCAGACAATAGCAGCTTTGTTCTTCAGTAAAGAATCTTAATTGATTGAAAAGAAGGAGGAGGAGGAAAATCCGAGCTCTTCCTTATGAAGCTCTTAATTTAATAGGTGAAATGTCAGGGAAATCAATGCCAGGCTCGTTCCTCGAGGCCTCATTACGCTGTCCATTAAACAACTCTTATTCTTTGTTTACGGTCACCCCTCCCCCCATCCCTCTCCTACCCCTCCTCTCTCTCTCTCTCTCTCTCTCTCTCTCTCTCTCTCTCTCTCTCAATAAAAGAACATTTTTAAATTTATGATGTTAAAGAAAGGGCCATGGGCTGAGAGACTAAGTTATGAGGAATCTGCCAGCTATCCTTGGCAGGAAGCAGAAAAGCTGGCCACCACAGTGTCCCCACTATCAGTGGTGGCCGCAGACAGGCCCAGGAGGGTGAGCTCACGGGATCAGCGGGTTTCTGTCATTTCCAAGTCCCCAGGAGCTTGCTGGAGTGAGATGGTCCTCGGTTGGTCAGAGGAGCCCCATGGGGGGAATCCCTGAAACTTTCCTTTTTTTTTTTTTTTTTTTCAAGCTGAGAAACTGCAGGTCTTATGTCTACCAGGTCCTGTCGGGTCAATAAGGGCGCTGACTAGCCTCAGTCTGGTCCCAGCTCTGTGAAGAGGCTCTGGACACACAGAGGGGAGGTTGAAGCATCGTAGACCCGACCAGGAGCAGCTCACTTAGGCTCAGCCTAGCTTTTACCTGAGCACATCAGGGACGTAGAAAACCAAGGAAGAACCCAGGCCCAAGACAAAGCTGGTCAGGCGACAGTGAGGTAAATCTCACAGAGCTCCCAAGGGCCACGTAAGACCTTGTCCTGGGCTTTTCAGAGGCAGCTTGAAGATGAGAGTCCTGGGTCAGGTTCTTCTTTCAGAACTGTATGCTGTTTGGGGGTGGGGAGGCTGTCTCATTATGAACCCCACGGGGGTGAATCCCGGGATGGGACATCTGCATAGGCGGTAAGCTGGGAAGCCACCCCAGAGTGGGAGGCAGGGTTGCTTGGCGATGCAGTGAGATTACACCACGGACGATGGGGGCTTAGCGGTTCTGGGAAACTAGAACATGCCTGGGGGAAGGAGGCTCTGTGGTCGTGGTTCCCTCCTCTGCTCCTCCCCAGGCTTGGAGCTTGAAGAATGCGGAGAGAACAGGCCGATCCTTGAGGCCTTTCTGGGAAGAGGAGCGGGGTTATGGAGAATGACTTGTGGCCAGAGGTCCAGCTCAGTTCTGAACCTGTGGGCGTCCCTGCGGCCCATGGTTCAAAAGGTGCCTTGGCTAAGAAGGTTAATGGCTGGTTAACCCAATAGGATGGGTGTCCTTATAAGAAAAGCAGATTAGGGGTGCAGCCCAGTCGGCAGAGGGTTCACCCATCATGCATAGAGCCCTGGGTTCAGTCTCCAGGCACATCAACCGGCCATGGTGGTGCTCACCTGCAATTCCACTCAGGAGGAGTGATGAGAGGGTCAGAAGTTCAAGGTCATCCTCAGCTACATAGGGTGTGACTATGACAGACGTCTCTTCCTCTTCTCCCTCTCCCTTTTCCCCTCTCCTTTCCCTCCCTTTCCCCTCCCCCTCTCCCTGTGATTCCTCTCCCCTCACCCCTCAGGAAAGGCCACAGGGAGGCACAGTGAAGAGGCCAGTCATCCAAGGCCAGGAAGAAGGGCATTGCTGAGCCACACTCCCTCTGGAAGCCTGACTTAGGCCTTCTGGGAAAATCCACATCTATTGTTGAAACCCCCCTGCCCGAAATCCAGGCTGTTTATTGTGGCCATCAAGCAGATCTAAGATGCCCCTGTGGCCCGGAACCAGACTGTGAAAGCTTGATTTCTACTCGGGGCACTTGAGCTGTAAGACTTCCACAGGTTTTCCTTCTCAACATCTTCACCTGCGACGCCATGGCAACAACTATAACCCTGGGTACCCTCAGGGCAGGGCAGATGAATAAGCGGCTACTATCATTCGTGGGTGTGGGTGGTTCATCCCCTGCGTCTGTGGAAGTTGCAGGATGCGTTGGAGGCCCCGCGCACAGGGCCTGCATCCTGTCACGGTATTTGCTGGCGTGGAGTAGCTGAGGCTGAGGCTGTAGGCACAGATGTCTGGGATCTATGCAGACCAACACACACACACACACACACACACACACACACACACACACTCACACACACACACACCAGCCTGATATTCCACCACATCCGGGAAGAATGGGAACTGGGGTTGCAAGGGCAATCACGTGCTCGCAGGTCACCCCGAAGGGACAGCTGCAGGCCTGTGCTGCCTGTTCATCGCCATGTCTGACATGCACGATCTCAGTTCTGGTGGCCTCTTTCCCTCCGGGCAGGCTGGTATGCTCTCGCTCTCCCAGACCACGGTCTTCTTTCCATGTCTGAGACAGAACCTTTCTCTGCCCTTGCAATAGTCTCTGGATGAGTGAGAAAACTTCAGCCCTGGACAGGAGAAGCACAGGTCACCATCTCCAAAGCCGGCGCTTCGGCGTGTTTCTCTATGCGGCTGGAATTACAATCCTTTCACTCACAGCCTCCCTGGGGATGGCTGTCCTGACTGCCTTCAGCTCTTCCCCCCACCTGTGCCTCCTGGAGACGTTTTAGCAAGCAGAGGTGGGTGGGTAGCAATCAGGACTAACGTTTCTGTCAGCTCCAAGGCTCACTGGGGTTGATAAACAGCAGAACTGGATCATGCAGGGCAACTCCACAGGACCATAAGAGATGCAGTGTAGCAGGATGAGAAGTTTCTCCCGGGTGTAGTCAAGGCTAAATGACCTACAGACAAACGCCTGAGCCCTTTCTGTCCCTGGCGCTGAGGAGTATGTGAGTCCCACACAGGGCAGACAGACAGACAGACAGGTGCTCCCAGACCGGATCATCCACCGCTGGGTGCCTGTGAATGAGACCTTTGACAGGATGATGATGGTGAAGACTTTCCCTCTCTCTCCTGTGCTGTGTCACAGTCTCTCTCTCTCCTCAGATCCCTAGAATGTATGAGGAAGAGCTCAGGCTCAGCCTTCATCCTCCTAGATGCAGGAGGTGGACCTAGCAGGCAGTACAGAGGCTTTGCAGGGAGGTTGCTGGGTCTTTTCCCCTTTGAGAAACTACTAGAATCCATGCCCTCTGTCCCATCTGGGTTTGGGATGCAATAGACACAGAGAATATGGTATCCTTCGGAGCCTGGAAGGCCCCGTGTGGCTTGAAGACAGCCTGTCTCTTTTTCGTGATGGATCCAGCATATTTGCCCCAGGGTCCTTAGGGATACAGATGTCGTGTAAAGGGGTGGGGAGAGATCCAGCTGGGTGCATGCTGGCAGTCTCAAGTTATCTCTATGTTCTTTCTTGTTCTTGTCGGTGGCCAAGGTGGAGGTGGTGAGGAAGACCACGTGTGAGGAAGACCACGTGTGAGGAAGAGCACGTGTGAGGAAGACCACGTGTGAGGAAGAGCACGTGTGAGGAAGGTCACGTGTGAGGAAGAGCACGTGTGAGGAAGAGCACGTGTGAGGAAGGTCACGTGTGAGGAAGACCACGTGTGAGGAAGGTCACGTGTGAGGAAGGTCACAGCGTGGTCTTTCTCAGAGCTCAGCAACTTGCCACCCACTCATCTTTCTGGATAAAGTTTTATTAGGACGTGAATGACTGAGCCCCATTAGGCAATGCCTTATCCATGACTGCTTTGGGGAGATGGCTCAGCTGGAAAAGTGCTGAGCAAGCACGGAGACCAGAGCTTGATCCCCAGAACCCACGTAAAAAAGCCAGGCATGGCGGTGTGTACTGGTAATCCCAGCACCGGAAGTGAGACAGACGAATCCCTGGGGCCCACTGGCTAGCCAGTCAAACTGGTGAGTTCTAGGTCAGCGAGAAGCCTTGTCTCAAAATACAAGAAGAGTCCTGTAGTTGACCTCTGGATTCTACACGTACGTGCATGCACATGTAAATGCCCCCCCCCATGCAAACACACATGCAAACACACACATCAACCAGCAAACATAAAATCTACAGATCCCCTTACTCAAACCTGCCAATCATCTCTGTGGTTGGTATAGACAAGGAGATTAAGGAAGGCAGGGCCATGACGCAGTGGGTGTGGCTTAGGGTGACCACTCATCTCTGGTTACTTGTAACTGAGAGGTTTCCCAGGAGGCACTAAAACCTGGGAAGTCCCAGACCAACTGAGTCCAGCTGGTGCTGGCCATACCTAGTGAGTATTCTTAATGTAGTGAGACAGTGGGACAGCCTGGTGAGCTCAGGCCTGGCCAGAGTTTAACTTCCCGGGAGACTGCTCCACAGCCACCAAGAGAGGCTTCATGGGGTTTGTTTTAAGGGGCCAACCCCTCCCAGGTCCCCAGGCACCTTTCTGCACCTGTCCGTCCCCATCTCCCCTTTCCTGGAGACTCTGTCACCTCGGGATCTCATACCTCCCCCCTTGGAGCCTATTTTAGTAAGTGAATTCGTGGGACAGGACTGTCTTTCTATTTGAACTTTCTCCTTTTAGGGAGAAGCCGTTGTGGGTAGAAGCTGGCAGGCTGGGCAAGCTTGCCTATGAGTGATACCTTTAGCGGAAGCTTCCTTTTTAGAAGCAGAGGCAGTGGGAGAAAAAGGACCATTTATTCTGGGTGGGGGTACAACAGGAAAGAGGACTGCACTCAGGGCTGAGAGCCCATCCAGAGGCCGGTCCAGGAAGCATGGAATAAAAAGAGGGTGTGTCCTCTCACACCCAAGGGAGCCCCAGGTCCCTGGGCCACCCTCCGTCTCCCAAGACTCCCCCTGAGAATGGTGAAATCTTAGCTTTTGAGCCAGGAATATTGTTTTGAATAAATGAAACGCCCCGAGAGTCCCTATGGCCCCAAAGCTCATTTTGAAGGGATTACAGCAGCTGGCTTGTAAATCCTGTTTCCTATGGTAGGGGGCTTAGAGCAAGGCTCAGGGAAAGACCAGAGTGGGAAGAGAAAGGAGGTCATTTCATTTCCTGGAGAGGAAAGCCAGACTCCCCACTGCAAAGCTTGTGGCTGGTCTCAAGGTGCCCCGGGGACGGGAACGGGGCCCTGGGCTGGTGTTTGGTGGGTAGGGAGGCGGCTCCATCATCTGCCAGCTCCTGACTGATCCTCCTCTGCGCCTCCTGTAACGTGGATCTGAAACCAAAGCCTCCCTTCTTTTCTATCTTCTAAACAAGGGACCCCTCTGTGGCCCTTCCCACCTGTCCTGTGAAAGCCTGAGAGAGGTGGGCAGAGAAAGGTCAGGGCTCTGCCCACGGGAAGTGTGGCCAAGGGAACTTACACACACTTCAGTTCTGGGGCTGGAGTTACCGGCTCATCCCGTGAAGGTTCCGGCATGGCAGGCTGAGTTCAATCTCCAGGACCCACACAGTGGAAGGAGAGAATAAAGTCCAACAAACTTTTCTCTGACAGCTCCGTGTGGGCACTGTGGCATGCACATAGGAGCATACACATGTGCGCATGAGCACACACACACACACACACACACACACACTTCAGTTTTACAAAGAGAGGCTTATTTGGGGAATATATATCTGACACCTGCCAGATGTGGGGTTGGGGAAGGGTCAGAAGGACTAATCTTGTCAAGTTCAAGTTCGCTAGACTGAGAAGGGAGATATGCAAACACTCCATGGGGTGGATCTATGTTTCCAGTTATGTGGGTGGGACGCTGGTTGCTGAATGTGACCAGCACCACCCCAACTATCTCAAAGGCCCAGCTGGGGCTGGGTATAATAAAAGAGGGAGAGAAGAAGCCAGCTCAGCAAGCATCTTCTCCCTCCTTCCCTCCTTCCCTCCCCCTCCCTCTACCCGGAAGTGACCTACTGTGCTCCATCAGATCCTCCCTGCAGTGGACTCAAACCTGGGAAGCTGTGAGCTGAAATGAGCCTCTTCTCCTCTAAATAGCTCACGGCAACTGCTTTGTCTCTGCATTAAGAAAGCTAACGTGACCGGGATATTTATTTTTAAGATTTATTTACTGATGACCCGAATTTTAAGAAAAATCTAACTGGTAGACAATGTAGCCACCTCCACAGGGCCCGAGGTGGAGCGGCTCGGGCTCTGATTGGTCGGCTGCACAGAGCTATGGCGCAATGCTCACCCAGGAGCAGAGGCCTGGGGCGAACCTGGAAGGCCCAGTCCTGTGTGACGGGAGTCTCTAGAGTGACTAAGATACTCCAGGGGATGCTGGCTGTGGGGTAGGGGACCAATCACCAGTGCCTGGTTACGCAGCACTGAATGACACACCAATGAGTGCAGAAAACCAGCTTAGTCCTGGATTTAAACAGACTTGGAGGAAAATAACTCCAGCCTCCAATTCTGTAGCTATTGTTGTGTAGGGCAAAGTCCAAAGAGATATTATGTTAATAAAACTTCGAGTCCACTTTATTGTTTTTAAGGTTTTGTTTTAGGACACACCCCCAAACCACCACCATCCCCCCTTAGTGTCTTCATGTTGATTTATTTATTTGCCGTGGACACATGCTATATTGTGTATGTGGGAGACAGAACAACTTCCAGGAATGGGTTCTTGACCACGTGGGTCCCCATGACCGGATTCAGGGTGTCAGGCTTGGCCACGAGCACAATTACCAGCGGGGCCTTCTTGCGATCCTGCTAGTTGATCGGAAAGGCATGTTTTACTTCCTGGGTCCTTAGCTGAGCAGGGCAACGGCAGCCACTTGGAGGATGGGGGTAAAGGCCTGGCCACGAGCTCAGCGTTCACTCGCCCCACACAGCCTGTCACTGTGGTAAGAGGAAGAATGGCAGAGGATGCGCGTGTCCTGCGGTGAAGGCGTTCGTGCGTGTGTGTGTGTGTGTGTGTGTGTGTGTGTGTGTGTGTGGCCCAGGCGAGATGAGTTTCAATCCAGACCCAAGAGCTTCCCTCCCGCCACACTGCCTGTCTCCTCTTCTTCTCGAACCCCTGAGTACAGGCCTCCAAAGGAGTTTAGAGTGATTCTAGGGATATAAAGACACAGAATCTTCTTGGAAAAGCCTCCTCCACATAAAACAGGAAGGTGGAAAACCCAAAGATTATATAAATAAAATATAACTCAACCCTGACTCAGTGGCCTGCTGTGGACAGTCAGAACGTTACATGGAGGGCCCGAGAAGTCTCCTGCTTCACAAGCACACACTGGGAGTCTTGCATTTTCTCTTTAAAATTTTTGTTTAAATCCAACTCTAGAATCTTCATAGCCACACAACACGAATTAACACGGCTTTTGGTTTTTTGTTTTTGTTTATTTCGAGACAGAGTTTCTCTGTGTAGCCCTGGCTGTCCTGGAACTCACTCTGTAGACCAGGCTGGCCTCGAACTCAGAAATCCGCCTGCCTCTGCCTCCCAAGTGCTGGGATTAAAGGTGTGCACCACTACTGCCCGGCTTAACACAATTCGGAACTGGAAGCTGGCAACAGGCTCCACTCTCAGGATATATACACCAGTTATTGATAATCCACGGTGACCTCTCTGGAGAAGGGGTTACTCTCTGGGAGGCTTCCAGACAAACCCTGCCCCCTACTCTGCACCCATCCCTTTCAGGGAGAAGTCAGCATGACCCGGTGGGGCTTTCAGAGACCCCGGACAGTCTCTAAATAACGCCACTGACTGCCCAGGCCTCCTCACCCCTGCTAAAGGGATCACAGAAAAGAACAAGGACCCAAACACAAAGCCCCAGACAACAGAAGCCCAGGCTGAACAATGCCTAAGCCACATCAAGCAGCCCTTTCCCTGCTGGCCCCGCCTGGGCAGTCGGGATGTCTGGGTACCACTCCCAGCTCCGCCCCATGGCCAAGGCCAAAGGACTCCCCGAGGACCTCGGTTTCCCCAACTTGTCCCCCTTTCTAGACCACTCTCCTTGGGTGGTGTGAGCGAGTGGGAGGCCAGGGCAGGCTGTGTGGTGAAATCTCAGCCCTAAGGTGGTTGGAAGCTCTTTATGTAAATGCTCTAAGTGCTGGGCAACCTGGAGGCCTGCTAACTCAGCGTAATGAGCCAGTCAGAGTCTGGTGAGCCTTTGATAATTTACAAAGCCCAGGAAGTGAAGGGTGCACTTCTAATGCCTTTGATGAAACAGGCACAGAGAGAGGAGAGAGGCTTTCCCAAGGTCACCCAGCCGGAGTGTGACAAAGGTCAGATTTGAACTCCAGTCTTCTAATTTCACCCGGGAAGTGCTATAAAGTACAAACTTTTTTTTTTTTTTTTTTTTTTTTTTTTTTTTTAAGTTTCGTCGAGTAATAGGGGGTCATTTCATTCTATCTTTGCTGACATTTGTGGAGGGACAGGCAGTGTAAATCAATTGTATAAGAATATTAAAGGTACTGTTTTCCTTAAAAAATTCTGAGTTCAAGGATAGGTAAAATTCCTGTGGACTGGACAGATAAGAAAGGCTTCTTAGACATAACGGAAACTTCTGACACACATTTACACTATAGTAGAAAATAGAGTTGAGAGTCCACCTCTCGATACAGAACAACAGCAGGGATTTCTTCATTATTCTTGCCAGACAGCCTTCGAGCCCCTCCCAGACACTGGCATAATTGGGACTGGCATGAGAAGGCATTATGGAAGGAGGCAGGAGTCCCCAGGCACATCCCCTGAGATCCCTTCTGAGTGGTGGACCGGCCCTTCAAGGGGGCAGTGTCCAGCTTGCAAAGGCTGGCGAGGAGACTCAGGTGGGAGTGAGGGACAGGACAGTGGATTCCCAGCAAGGCTGCTGCTGTTAGGGCCCCTGGAGAGGCCCGAGCTCTCCAGTGAAGGCTGTCAGACAAAGGGGGGGGGGAGGGAGCGGCTGGCCCCCTGGGGAGCTGTGTTTCTAATTACATTTCTGATCTCAGTGTTTAGGGAGTGACATGAGCCATGAGCGGTGGAGAGGAGATGGGCAATTGCTTTGAAAGTGGACCAGGAGGGCAGGGAAAGTGACAGATGACACCCTGTCAGGGGCAAGTCCCTCTGCTTTCTGTCAGGGAGGCTGCAGATGGGGCCCCTGGGCCTGACAGTTCATCCCCTGGCTCCCTCTAGGGGTCCTCTCGATGGTCCCTGCTGTCAGAGCGACTCCACCCTCTCACAGGGTCTCTGGGTGGACCTCACCAGCTCTGTGGTCCCCTCTGGGCTCCATGCTGTCCGTAAGCCTCATCTGTCTCCTCAGTTCTCCTTCCCGAACCTCACAGATCCTGGCTCTCCATTCACCTCACACCCAGGCTTTCTGTCTCTGCCGAATCCCACACTCAGCTCGCTGATGGCCTTCACCTATGTAGTGTCCCTCTTCGGATGGTCCCTCCCCCCACCCATGCATGGCTGATTCTTTCTATGAAGGGTCAAGTTCAAAATCGTCTCTCCCCAAAACCCTCTTGGTGGCCATCTTGAGCAGAGCCATGCAGCCACATCTAGTCCCGGTTTCTTCTCTTCATGGTGCTTTGTTGTATCTGAGCCAAGAGTTCTCCATGGAACCCAAGCCGGTCTTGAACTTGCAATCCTCTTGTCTCTGTCTCTGGGACTACAGGCATGCACCATCATACTTGGCTGCTGCTTGGCATTTGACAGTGAGGAGTGATCTAGCTTTTGGAGACACATTATCAACTTTATTAAAGAAAGGTATGTCCTTGGCCCTAAAAAATAACACAATAAAGCTTCTATAGAAACCCAGAAGAGCCCTGCCCCCTTGCTGATCCTGCACAGCTCAGGCCTTTAGTTCCGTATGCTGTTTCTTTTTATTAGCTCATGTCTCCACATGAGGATCTGCATTAGAAGCTAGGGACTTTTCTGTTTGTATGTTACCCAGGGTCCTTCCATGGAGAGCTCTACTGTGTGTTTCAGTGATGTGCATATGAGTGCATACATGTGTGTGTGGTGTATATGTATGTGTGGTGTGTGTGGTGTATGTATTTGTGTGGTGTATGTGCATATTGTGTATGTGGTGTGTATGCATATGTGTGTACATGTGTGTATGTACAATATGTGTGTGCAGTTTGTGCATATGTGTGCATAGATGTGTGGGATATGTGCATATGTGTATATATACATATTGTGTGGTTTGTGTGCATATGTGTATATGTGTTGTGTGGTGTGTGTGTGTGTGTGTGTGTGTGTGCAGGTATGCATGTACACATATGTGCACCCCTGTGTGTGTGTGTGTGCAGAGGCCAGAGGAGGACATCTGTCCTGCTCTAGTCCTCTCTGACTTACTCCTTTGAAACAGGGTCTCTCACTAAACCTGGAGTTAGGCTAGCAGCCCTGGGGGTGCGGGCATGTGCAACCGTACCTGGCTTTTTATATTTGTGCTGTAGATCTGAACTCGGGTTTATGTAGCGTGTCTGTCACCCACAGAGCCATCTCTCAGCCTGAGAGTTCTTTTCCACATGTGTGCACATGCGCATGTGCTCCCGTGTGTCTATCTCTGTGTGTCTGTGTGTTCATGTGCATGTGCGCGTGTGCTCGCACATGGGGTCTTTGTGTTCTGCTTCACTGTCTGAACAGTTGTCCAATTCTTAAAAACTTAAAATTTGCATTTTATGTGTATGGGTGTTTCCCCTGTATATATGTCTGTGCTCCACATGTGTGTCTGCTGCACGTGGAGGCCAGAAGAGTGGGTAAGATCCCTTGGAAATGGAGTTACTCATGGTTGTGAGCCACCACGTGGGCTCTCAGAATCAAACGTGGATCCTCCGGAAGGCTCTCGGCGGCCTTAGCCACTGAGCCACTCCTCAGCCCCCAGACTGTCTAATTTTTAATGGAATATATCTTCCAGTCCTCTAGGACCATGACTGAGAACGCCGTTGGAAGGTGAACCACTCTTCAAAGGTAACAGCGCAGCCGGCTTGCCTGTGGGAGCTCCCTGCTTCTCCGTGATGACCTGGCAAGTGTGTCACTGTGCCTTGTGTTCAGTATCAGTTTTCCCCTCAGAACTCCTCTTAAGAAGTTCTGTTCTGGGCTGGAGAGATGGCTTGGCAGTTAGGAGCACTAACCATTCTTCTACAGGTCCTGAGTTCAAATCCCAGCAACCACATGGTGGCTCACAACCATCTGTAATGGGATCTGATGCCCTCTTCTGGTGTGTCTAAGACAGCTACCGTGTACTCACATACATAAAATAAATAAATAAATCTAGAAAAAAAAACTAGAAAAAAAGTACTGTTCTATCATCTACTATTTAGAATTTGTTAAGAGACAAGCTCCTGGAGACCCACCACCTCATGCTTCGCTTGGTTATTTGCTAATTTGGGGTGGTGGTCCTGTTAGAGCTCATGCTCTAGAATTTTCCATCTCCCATCTTGATGGAGCCCGCGTCTGTTTTCTTGGTTTATGCTGATCTCTTATGGTAGTTTTGCAAAGGGTCAGACAGTGAGTATTGGGGTCACTGGCCTTGCGGTCTCTGGTGACAATTGTCGCAGTGGGAAAGCAGCCATTTTTGAAACACAAACCAAGGGGCACAGTTGTGTTCTAGCAAAACTTTATTGATCAAACAGTTTCTGGGCTTTGTCTGGCCTACAGGCTCTGATCTGCACAGTCCCACAGTCCTGGTTTTTGACCTTCTGTAGAGCGTATCCTTCCGTGGCTTTTTCAGAAAGGTTGCAAATCCTAAAACACTTGCACATTCAAAAAAACAAAACAAAAAACAAAAAACGTTCACAGCCTATCTCCATACCGAGGCCTTTAACACTAGGTTGGAAATACCTTTCCTAGGGTTTCTTGATTACTTCTCTGGTGTTTTATGGAGATTTGGGCTGCTCTTCAGAAGTTTGACTCAATTCTGGGTTGTCCCATGCTGATCTATTTCAAAATTATTTCAAAGTCTCTTTACCCAGTGTGTTCTGGAACTTCCTGGAGATATTCCACAGATACCCCGTGCTGTTGAACGGAAGGTCCCAGATCCCCTCAAGTAGCTGGTTTACTTGGTGCCGTGTAGCCAACGCCACAGGAGAGCCCCAGCACCACACGTTATCTGGGGACCAGCGTAAGAGTATGAGCAAAACACAGTCCCTGGTTGCCCAATATTAGAAGCGACCTCTTATCCCTGGTGAGAGGTGACCAGGAGGAAGTCCTCAGGTCTAGCTCATGCTCAAGGCATGGGATCTCAGTGGGGGCTGAGGGCCGGGGCTGGAAATCACTGAGCTCCACCTTAGAAGCACCTGTCAAGAGCAGGACGTTAGACATCCACGTGAGAGTGACACATCCATATCTCACACGGCCAGGACCAACAACACATCAGGGAGAGCGGTGGTTGGCAGATAGGGGGGTCATCTCAATCTGTGGCGTCATTTGAATCTGTAATGGTCCGCACGAAGACTGGTGAGTTCAAGGGGAGAGTCCCATTTGGCCCTCTGGGTGGAAAGCAGTGGAAACTTGAAGACACCTTCCGTCATTGATGTCATGCCACGGGAGGGATGGCGGGACCCCATCCCTCTCTCACAGCTCCCTGCCATGTTGTAAATGGCTTTGCTCCACTGAGTGCTGTCACCACAATCTGATCTTCATCTCAAAGTAATGGGGACATTGCGCCGAGTCCTTCAAAACCACGAGCCCCAGTCGACCCTTTCTCTCCTCACGTTGATTTCTCTCAGGTGTCTGGGATAGCAATGGAAAACGTAGTAGCACAGGTCTTCATAACAAAATACTCTAGGCTGTGTGGGTGGCTTGGGCAAGAAAGAATCATTTCCCCTAGATCTAGAAGAAGCTGGGACATTGAACATGGAAGTGCTGACTGAGTAGGTTCCAGTGAAGACATCCTCTGGCTTGGAGAAGCCTGCCTTCTCTCTGTGTCCTCATGTGGTAGAGAAGGAAGCAAGCCCTTTGGCCTCTCTTCATAAGGGCATTAATCTCTCCGCCATGGGGCCCACCCTTATGACCTCATCTAACCCTGATCAACCTCAAGTCCCCATCTCTCCGAGCACCACAGTGGAGCTGGGGCCCCACAGGTGGACTTGTGGATCTATAGCAATGCCCGCTGTAGGTGAGGTCAGTGCCCGATTACAGTTTGGAGGGTCAGCCAGACCACCTTAAGGCAAGTGCTATGAGCATTGTGTAGGACAGAGAACACTTAGGGAGAGAAGAGACAGGCATAGCTAGGCAATACCAAGGCAGCCCTGGTGAGGGAGATGGTCTGGGAGAGAACGCATCTGGAAAGGAGAGAGCCCCAGGCCAGCCTCCCTCCAAGTTGTCACCCAAGGGGTGTCTACAGCTCAGGGGACCCTGGAAAGATATTGCCGTTTCACCCCATCCCTTCTGGCTGAGGGAATGGAAGCAGCACAGGGGTTTCCACAGAGAGCAGCGCTTCTGCGACTAACAGGTCAAAGGTCATGCCTGGCACACTAGGGTCTCCAGGGCCCACAAAGCCCACCATTTTGGAGTTTACTCCTGAGAAGCTGAAGGAGACGGGTGGACACGGAGAGGAGACAACATCTTCTCAGGGGTCTCCTGACACTGACCTGGTGGTCTGGATAGAAGGGACTCTTCTAGCATGAGAGCACCCATGTCTGAAAGGACAAGAAGCTTTGGAGATACAGCTTATTCTCCATTGGGGGCTCCTGGCCAGAGTCCCTAAGCCCACCCTGGATGAAAGGCCCATGTTGCTGCAATCCTGGCTTCCATGAAGAGATTTCCACAATGCAAACCGCTAATGAAGCAGTCCCAGCGAGAGCACCTCCCCCTCCCAGTCTCAGCTTTGAAATGCCATCCAGCAGTGGGGGACCGTGACCCCAAATGGGTAGGAGACCCTTCCCCACCATCCGGTCTAAGAGCAGCTCAGGGTGGGAGCCGCCTGCTTGGGCCACCCCTCCCCAGCCTCCAGCTCTTGGCTTCTGTAGGCAAAGCTTGCTTTCTTGGCGGGGCTCAGCTGTTCCGAGCTCAGATCCACCACGGGAACAGTACTGGGCCTGTTGCTGCCTTGCCAAGTTGCACAAGCATTTACCACACGCAACTGGCTGGAGGGGGCCAGGGCTGTCTCTCCTAAAGGAGTTGGTGGAATGCTATGTCATTCTGAAGTGTCTGGGTCTGGTGGAGGGTAGAGGTGTCACCCTGGAGACCACCTTCTGTATATGCATGACCCACCAACATGTGGGGGCTGCAGGGCTGCTGGCCCTGGACTGAGCTGAGCACTTTTGGGGTGCTAAGGACTACTGGTGGGGTGTCTTTTAGTGTAGCTGAGCAGAGCCAATTGTGTCTGGGGACCCAGAATGTGGGAGAGACAAAGGGAAAGTGGGGATGGGGGGTGGGAAGAACTCTCAGGGAGCGGGGAACCCCCTGAGGTGTGGCCCATGGTGGGGGCCAACTGTGATCCCCCTTGGAACTTGCATTTGATGCTATAGAAAAGGGTCCATCCTCAACGTTTCTGTCTGCCACAAGGCAGGGAACCTTAGGGTCTCTGAACTCATTCTCTCGGCCGAGGGCCATGGAAGATTCCGGACCCTCTGAGCGGTGAGTCAGGAAGGAATGCATTCATTACACACGAGACACATTTAACCCTCCAAGAATTCTGTGAAATAGGAACCACTTCAACCCCTGTTTTACAAATGAGGAAACCGAGGCACGGAGGTGCTAAGGAGGACCTCAAGGCCATCCCACTTGGGAAGCTGAGCCTGGGGCCCAGAGCTGCCTGCCTGCCTGGTTACTGTTCAGCTTTCCCCGCCCTGGTTCTGATGCCAGAGTTGAGGGTGCTGCTTTAGAAGTTGTTGGTCCTTAAATTTTGTGCGGGCGTGAATGAATCTATTTGGTTTTTCAAAGTGGAAGATGTGGCGACTGTTAGGATTCTGTCTAAGCTCCACCCTACAGTTACCTGTCAACAGCCAGGTAGTCCTGGACCACTATAAAGGGGGCTTTTGGTCCCCTCCTCACTCTCTTGCCTCTCTCCCTCTCACTCCTGTTTCCTGCTTGTTCCTCTCTTGCCCTCTTGGGCTCTTCTCTCTCCCTGTCCTCCCCTCCCCCAACGTGGTCATGGCTGGCGTCTACTTCTCTCCTCCCTCCTCCCTCTGCCTTTCTCCGCCTCCACTACCCTCTTACCCCTCTATACCATTCTGTTGTGGTTGTGTGGCTGGTCCCTCGGAGGGAAGGGATGCCTCAGATGGCCCCGAGGAGGCATCCCCTCCCCCCACACCTCACCACACCCCCCCCCAGAACATATTCTTATACCACTTTATCTTTTTATAATCACAACAGGAACCAAGGGGAGAAAGCACACAAGCTAAAGAAGTAGGTGGATAAAAACCATCAAGCCCATGGATGGCCAAGGAGGTAGATGGAGACTACAATCCCCAGGACTGCAATCTGAAAATTTCATGTATGGTGGGGCATACATAAATCCAGCCATCTTCACCATTGTCATCCACACCAGGACGTGTCCAAAACTCCCCGCTTCCGTCCTTGTGCCTGTAAAATGCACTGAGCATGGCTTAGCAGGGAAAGATGCTTGCTTACAAGCGTGAAGACCTCGGACTCACACCACGGAAGGAAAGAACCGACTCCCCCGTGAGTCATTCTCTGACCTCCACCTGCGTGCTATGACCTGTGCACACCTACATCATACGGAAATAAGTACATATGAATGGGAACACGTGATTATGACACCACAGTGGGCCATCTTGGAACTTGCATCTGTATCATGAGACCCATCTACGAGGCTGCATTATCCCTGTGGGTCATATGTGACATCTAGATCAGAGCCCACTCTGAACTCTCCACATCAAGCCGTCCATGGGTGGTCATTGGCCTGCTGTGGTTTTTCACTCCTGACCTGTGCTGCTGGGAAGAGCCAGAGCTCAGCTATAGAGTTGCTAAGTTTTTCTCTAGAGCCTGAACATTCTGAGTCATGGCTTTGACCATTTAGCTCTAGGAGATCTGCTGGACCCCACCAGAGGAGTGCACAGTCTCTAGGGGTCCCAGCGTGTCTGCCCCTCCCCACTCATTGATATTTTCAGCTTCTTGATGGTCACTAGCAGGATAGTCTAAGTGGGTTGGGTTGTCATGGTTTCTTGAACACATCTGTATCTTTTTAGGGTCTAGGGTAAACTATCCCAGTAAGAACGACAGCCCTTTTAAAATGTCCACTCTGGGGCCAAAGAGATGGCTCAGCATTTAAGGGCACTGACTGCTTTTCTAGAGGTCCTGAGTTCAATTCCCAGCAACCACACGATGGTTCACAATCATCTGTAATGGCATCTGATGCCCTCTTCTGGTGTGTCTGAAGACAGCTACAGTGTACTCATGTATACATGAAATAAATAAATATTAAAATAAAAGTTAAAATAAAATGAAATCTCCACTCTGTTTGCTCCTGCTTCCTGGGTCCCCGGGAGGCTTTCCTTCACTGCCCCATCACTTCTTCCTCTTCTCTCTGGCCTATGGCAGTTCTGTATGCCCAGTGACTGTCAACATTTCCCATTCCTGCTCCCCAGATGCTGTGCCCGGCACCCGGGAGATGCTCAACATGTGTCTGGAAAGAGAAAGCACCAGGAGACCTGTCCGGGCTCCTCCGCCCGCTCAGGATGCTGCCTATTGCCAATTTCCAGCCCCCCCATCATCAGTAAAAGTAAAGGCTGCATCTGGCTTCCAAACCCAGGGCCTCCTGTTTTTACCAGCGGTAATTTGCTACAAGCCTCGCCAGTGAGGAGCAGACCATTTGGGATGCATAATGCAAACTGGAATCACGTGAAGATCTTTGGGGTGGGCTGTGCGGCTGGTCCCAGGTCTGGGGAGTCATAGGGAGTGAGACTGGGCTGGATGGAGCGCTGGCTTGGCGACAGCGGAGGTGAACTGGAAGGCCTGCTCTCTATTTCCATTTGAGAAACAGGGGGAGGGAGGAGGGGCCCTGCAGGTGGCCCAGGACTCCCTCCTTGCCAGTGAGAGCTTCTAAGAATGGGATGGAACCATCTCTCAGGCAGCCAAAAGATGGGTGGGCTTGGCCACTGGCTTCTCATACGCGGGGGTAGGGGGCTGGCTGGTGGGGTTCTGGGACAACACGAGTTCCATCAGGGCTGTTTGCTGACCTTTTATTTAAAAAAAAAATCGCACTGTTTGTTTTCTCTGATTGTAAATCAAATACATGTGCATTGGAGAAAAGCTGGAAGAGCTAAAGAAAACAATAAGATCATTAAGCCTCCCCCATCCCCCAGAGTCCCCTGGGTCCAGGCCACCGCCGTTCCCTGCCCATCGCTCTTGTTCCCATGATCTTGTAGACGTGGTTAAGAACGTGGGCTCTGGGTGACAAGTTGGCTCGGCCGGTCGGCAAATGTGTTTGCCACCTAGCCTGACAACCTGAGCTCAAGCACACAAAGAATATGGCTTTGTAGCATGGTGGCTGTGAGTTCAAATCCTGACTCGGATCGTGTGCTGTGAGGAGCCCTGCGAACATGAGAAGGTTCCACTTCTGTCCTGCCTGAGGGATGCTGGAGACGGAGTGCGCGAGGGCGAGGGGAGGTATCCAGAAATAAGACAAGCAGGCTAGCAGCAGCCCGCAGCGTGTTCAGCTTTTAACGGCAGGCTTTTGGCTGTATGGGACTAGGAGAGGTAGGGCTGGAGACGCAGCCAGGTCAGAGATCACAGGCAGCTTCCTTGAGGGGCTCTTAAAGCAACTCACTTGCAAACTGAGTACGATACGGGTGCATGAGATTTCACACGTCCACCCTCTCGGCGAAACTCTTCCTTCACATAACATCGGAGTCTCTGTTAAGAGCTTGTAAGCATCACGGGAAGATGATTCTCCACCACACGGGCAAATATAGAAGAACCCAGCCAACCCTCCACTGTTGGAAACTGGGGTTATTTGCCCCTTTAATAATCAGCGAGTGGGTGTTTTTTGGGTTGGTGGTGGGTATCCGTAAGGACACGCCCCCCACCCAAGGTCATCTCACCCTAGCCCAGGATTCTCAGTAGGCTGGAGGAACCAGGGTGTGGAGCTACCTCCCCACCCCCACAGGCCTGGCTCAACTGGGCTCTGATGTCACAGAAAGTTGGCTGGCAGCTGCTGGCTCTCACCGGAGCAAGCCGTGCCCGTCTGGCACCCGCCCCTTGACCACAGCTGGGAGGCCAAACCCCATGCTGGGACATCAAGGCTGGGTCTGGGCCTTCTGGGGCCTCATTGCTTCATCTACTGCCTGTTCACTCCAGCCCTTTGTTCTAGCCCCATAGCTCCCACCCCCTCCCCCAGTCCTAGCCCCCTTGGGATGCAGGAGCTGGGGAGAGGTCTCTGGGCTGTTCCTAATTATTACTGCTACCAGGAAGGTCAGGGACAGACGGCAGCTCCCACTGCCCCAAAGCTCACAAGTAGAAAACACAGGGGAGTAGGCATGAGGGAGAGGGGAAGGAGGCCTGGGGAAAAGGATCCTTGAGGATATGGGCCCTGGACTAGTTTTTGTTCATTGGCTTGTTTTTGAGATTGAATTTTAATGACGACCTGTCTGTCTGCTTTCTCTTTCCTCCTTCCAAGGCCTCCCATATATGGCTTCCCTAATCTCCTTATGTCATCAATTGTTATTGCATACAATATATTTTTTGTGTGTGTGTGTGAATGCGCGCGCGCACACACACACACACACACACACACACACATACACACACACCAAATATGACCCGTTGAGGCCATGGACATGATTTGCATGTAATTTTTCAGGGGTGATGACCTGGTACCGGACAACTGTTTGCCGTGGCTTTCCCTGGGGAGGGACCATGTCTCCCCCTCCCAGCCTTGCTCAGTGGCCTGTAGTTCTTTGTGTAGGCCTTGTGGGATTTTTCTCCCGTGCAGACTGAGGTGCCCATTGGTGTCTGCCCATTGCTCGGCTCACATTTGGGCAGTCGTATTGTTGAGACGTTGTGGGTGGAGATCCTGCTGTTAAAGGGGGGGGGCACGATCTCATAGGAAACTCTCTGATCCTCTAGGTCCTCCCCCTTTTCCATCATGTTCCCTGAATCTTAGGTATGGGGGATTTTGTAGATGTCTCTCTTGGCCTACAGCATTGGTTATATTTTTGGTAGTGGTCTCCATCTGGGTGAGGTGATACTTATCTATGGGTATAAGGACGAATGTTTATAGATCATTGCTAGGGAATATGCTGGCCTCATAAATTAGTGGTTGAAGATTCTCCTGCAGTAACCATGACTTCACTAGCATGGAGTAGTGAGCTAGGTTTCCAGTACCAGTCATGGTATCCGTCTTGTTGAGCAAAGCAGGCCTTAAGCCCAAGGAGAGAGCCATTGGTTACCTCCCAGCTGTGTGTGCCACTACTGTATCCATAGGGTTACCATGGCATGCTCGGCACTGATACACTTCGTAGGCGCCAAAGCCGTGTGGGGCTGCTGGTTGCCTCCCTCCTTTGAAAGCTTGCACGACGCTTTCTGATCTCATGAAATCCAATTAGTTCTCAGGGAGAGGGTATTCAGCTCATTGCCAATCCAGGGGACTCCAGGCCCTATTTTTAAGGTGCATAGTGTCTTCAGCAATAGGAACTGTGGTAAACTGAGTAAGAATTGCTCTCAGAGGCTCATATTTTTGAATGCTTGGTCATCACCATTTGAGAGGAATTAGAAAGCATGGCCTTATTGGAGTATTTCAGGCCTTCTTGGAAAAAATGTGTCACTGGGGCAGGGGGTGGGCCTTAAGGTTTCAAAAGTTCAAGCCAGTCCCACTGTCTGTCTCTTCCTGCTGCTTTCATATTCAGATGTAGAACTCTCAGGTATTTCTTCAAGACCATGTCTACTTACTCGCATGCCACCAATGTTTCTTTTATAAAAGTTGCCATGGTCATAGCATCTCTTCACAGTAATCGAATAAGACGGGGACTTACCTTCCACCTCAGGGGGCTGACCAAGGACAATATAAATGGGCTATATGCTTTGTGAAGCTCTTAAACAGCCATGGGTCCCTGAATGATCGTGTGGCTATGGGAAGTTCCCTCACCGGATGGGAAGCAGGGGCCCTCTCTGCATGTTCTTGTTCTGGCCCCTTCCAAGGTAAGAGCTTCATGCTTTGTGTAAGCGAGAGGACAAAGGGTCTTCTGCAGTCTGGCTCAGCCATCCACGGTCAGAGTTCACAGCACATTCTGAGGTCTCCCAGCGTCCATGCTGCACACCGCTGGGGCCCATCACCTCAGAAGGCTCTCACCAACAACTCCCTTCCTTCTACGACTAACCCCTACTTGCACACTCAAAAGTTTGCATATGACGTGAGGTAAGCTTGAGCCCCTGAGCCTTTATGGACCCTAACTATCTAATCCTCTGATTCTGCAGAGTGCCAGTGATTTATATGAAACCCAGCCACTGGAAACCACATTCTCTCCTCTCCCCACCCCTAGCTTCCTTCTCTTTCTCCTCATTTTTCTCCTTCCTCTTCCTCCCTTCTTCCTTTTTCTCCCTCTCTTCCTTCTCCTCTCCCCGCCCTGTAGTACTCAGAGACGTGTCAGCTGCACTCCTGGCTCTGTCAAACAACCCAGCTCTCTGGGCCATGGGTGTCTCACCCATAAAGAGGGATAAACACGCCTTGTACAAAGCAAACGTGATTTCCCAGCTCCCACCCCACTACACAAGCCAACTACTGACCCGCTCTGCCTGCCTCTGCCCCACCTCACAGGAGACACTTGAGATCGGAAGAGAGGTGTCTACTGGAGGTCTGAACTTGGAGGAGGCGAGTGGGAAGAGTCCTCTCCGAGCTTAAATGGGAGTCCTCCACAGCACCATGCCTGCCCGCCAGTGCTCAGCACCTCGGATGTCAGAGAAGCTCCAACTGGTTCCAGGAATTGCTGGAAGGCTGACTGGTGCTGGACCCCACCTTCAGAGCACGAGGATTAGGACTTGCAGCAGAATTCTATCCCTACATGACATTTCTCATGACCCGGAGGAGTCATTTGCCCCAGATCCCAAGCCATTGCCAAAGCCAGCAGCAGAGAAGCATGATTTGACAGTTCCTGGGCAGGTGTGGATAGAGGGGTCATGGTGAAAGGTTTGCGGTAGCCACAGACAGGTGCTAGACCTTGTATGTGCCCTGCAGCCCGGGGGAGTTCAGGAGATGCACTCGATGGGAACAAGGATACTAAGAGTGGTGTCCACGTCTACACTGGGGCTTTTAGACCCCTGAACATCTTAGCTCCTGCCTCTCAGTTGCAATTTCTGCTCTGGAGAGATGGCTCAGTGGATAAAGTGCCTGCTGCACAAAGGCTGGGACCTAAATTCACTCTCCAGCACTCACATAAAGAGCTGGGCGTGGCACCGTGCACTTAAAATCCCAGCAGTGCGCAGCATGGAGGCTTTGACAGTGCATCTCCAGGATCACTGGCCACATAGTCTGGCCTATTCGGTGAGCCGCACATCATTGAGAGACCCTGTCTCAAAAATTAAGATGAACACTCCTGAGGAGTGATCCCCAAGGTGGACCCCTGGTTTCCATACCCTTGCAACACACACACACACACACACACACACACACACATACACATACACACAGACACACACACACACACACACATTTTAAAATGAGTTCTCAGGGGCTGAAGAAATAGCTCAGCAGCAGTTGGGAGTACTGGCTGCTCTTCCTGGGGATGTGGGATCAATTTCCTGCACCCACGTGGTAGCTTACAACCATCTATAACTCTAGCTCCAGGGGATCCAGTGCCCTCTTCTGACACCCGAGGGGATCATGCATGAATGTGATGCACAGATATACACGCAGGCAAGTCATCCACACACACAAAGTAAAATAAAATGATATAATAAGGATTTCAAGTTCAGCTGCCAGCTTCAGTGGGCAGGAAAGTGTGTGGTTTCCCCCTCGCACCCTCACAGGGCCCAGGAGATAGGCCCTCAGCAAATGCTTCTTGAATACATGAACGGGATGGATGGCAGCAGCAACCCAGACCCTGTCAGCCCAAGAGCGTTGCTGCAGCCCCAGATGCCAGTGGTGCCCATGGGCATCCATGCAGACAGGAGCGCCCCTCCAGCTCCTTTGACATGCCTGTTGGCCCTTGGCGTGTGGAGGCATCGTCTGGGCCACTTTCCCATGCACAAGGCCCCACAGAGGCCACCAGGGACTTCAGCATTGTCCTGCCCAGAAAGCTTCCTCTGGGGTCATTAATAACAGTGCGTTTTATTAAAGGAAAGCGGGCTTCAAAGCGCTGTGGGTTTATGGGAAACAACTTGGACGGGAGTCATTATTTTTGCCGCTCCATCTCGCCTCTTGTGCTGTCTCCTCTGTCTTCCACAGAACTCACGTTTGATCTCCTGCCTGGGCTGCTTTCTTCTGCTGGCTCAGGGTCCATGGGGAGCGAGCTATTGTGACCATGGCGGGGAGGATGGGGAAACCCTTTGAAATGGCCTCTGGCCTGAGAGATGCTATGGTAAGGCGGGGTAGGGGAACTCTGAGAGGTGTCTTCAGGAAAGAGGACTCAATGGGGTGTTCTCACCAGGCCAGATGGATGGAGACTTGTTTGCAAAAAGCCCGTGGAAGGGCAGTGTTTGTACCACTGTCTGTGAGACATACGGCAGCGGCATGCAGAGACATGCCTCTGCCTAGGGTTTCCTATGGACAAGCATCTGTGCTTGATGGAGCAGGTTTCATTCTATTATCTCCCAGTGGATGGATACCCATTTTACAGATGAAAAAGAGAGGCCTAAGACAATTCCACATCTCTACACTCAAACAGCTGACCTGACTGCTCCCCCTGACCTGGGTTGTGATGACCCACCTCTCTGAACTTCTGTTTCCTCCTCTGAAATTTGAAACCTATTGTGTCTTCTCAGTTTCCTGTGATGATGGGTTCGCGAGGGAACCACATGGAAATCCTTTAGTAAATACCTCTCCGAAGCAGGTGAGCACACGACTGTAGAGCCCGGCCGTGCCAGGCCAGTCCTTAGTCATCGCACTTGAATGTGGGTCTTGGAGAAGATGGCCTGCAGAAGCCTCGGACTGAGCCTTCCAGAGAAGGACACAGCCTTGAATGAAGGCCTCAGGATGGGAGAGAGAAAACGAAAGAGACAGGGCTGTTTGGGAGAGCGGAAGAGGAACGGTGAAAGATGCACAGAACGAAGGGCAGGAAGCCGCAACCATCGAGGTGCTGGGCCTGGGTGCCAGGAGCACCCGATGCGAGAGGCAGGAAGCCGCTCTGAGACACTGAGAGACCGACAGTGCGAGAGACAGCTTGGGAGAGGGAAGGAAGGAGAAATTGAGAAGCAGGGATTGGGGCCAAGAGACAAACGTAGCCAGAGAAAGACTAGAAGCAAGGAGCAGGGCTTAGTCAACCTAGACACCGGAAGAGGCGGAGCGACCGCGCTGAGCTGGGGGGCGGGGCCACAGGAGGGGGAGAGCAGAGGGGCTGAGCAGGCAGCTTGACTGCGCTCAGCAGTAGCAGGGGACAGCCCCCAGCACGCCCCACAGGGCTGCCTGGTGTGAGGCCTGGAAGACAACTCCAGACTTTGAGCGACAGCTGAACGGGGGTGAGAAACCCGAGGTGCTTCTGGCTTAACCAAAATGGCGGACGTCCAGCTCAATTGCAGTGGCGAGCAGGATCCCCTGGCGCAGGCCTCCTGCTCTCTGCGTTCTGTGGGAGCCACTTCGTTGTGGGCGTTAAGAAAAAAACAGTCTCTCAAGTTCAATCACAGGAATGGGGCCTGATGGGAGCTCTTACACAGAGTGGCTTTCACAGCTGGAAACATGAACTCTCTCCTAGGCCACCCCCCAGCCCAAGAGCTGCGCCCTTAATCCAAGATGGCAGATGGCGCCCTGGGTGGTCAGAGTCTCCATAGCCACTGATCATCAGGCCCTGCTTGACTGTTGGCAGCAATCACTAATGTAACCCTCTCTTTGGGCACTGACAAGAGGCCAGGCCCAGCCAGCTCCTCACGAACGTTTCTCCTTTTCTCCATAGAACGACCTAATGAAGAAGGGGGCTAATATTTAACCTACCTATTTACTATCATAAGAAACTGCCATTCAATAGTGAGGGATCCATTTCATAGATGGAAATACTGAGTTCTCTTCCCATGTGCCAAAGATCACAGCTAGTAATTGATAAAACCAAGATGTAAAACCCTAGGTCTTCTAATTGCCTGGCCAGTGCGGTCCAGATGGCTGGATGGTGTAGAGTAGGTACTTCCTTTAGGGAAGGCTCTGGCTGTAGCCCATGTCATGGCCTGGGGTGAAGGGTCAAGGAGCCGCTGGAGGGACAGTCTCAGTCTTCTTCCTTGACTCTCCTTCTGGGAGTAGAACCTGTGTGGTCTAGGCAGCCTTGTCCGCTGCTAGTGCCCCATATCCCTAAGAACTGCCTGCCTTTGGGAGAAATGATGGGGGACAGTCAGGTGTCCTCGAGGCTGAGGACAGTGGTGATGGGGTGGGGTGGGAGTGATGACGTCATCTCCTCTGCCCTTTCAGAGGTCGCTCTTGCCTTTCCTTCTGGGGTGGGGCCATTTGTCCCTTCTACTGCATGTGATTTTGGCAATTATGTCCATTCTAGAACCATCCCTTGTCCCCTAGTGTAGCTTTCATATGCCACCATGTCTGTGAGGAAGGCAGAGCACAGGGTCAGATGTTCAAGGCCTGGACTTCCATTCCCAGCACTGGGGACTTTGGGAGAATTGTCTATTTTTAGTAAAAGAGTATTTTAGAGCACACAGTCTTGAAGTATGTTCTGTAACCAGAGTGAAACAGAGTCCCATCAAAGACACACCTTTCTCTCCTCCTGTGCTGAGGGTGCCCTCAGATGTCAATGACTCCTGGCTATCCAGACTCTCCAAAGTAGAAAAGTAAGAAACCTTTTTTTTTTTTTTTTAAGTCACCAGTACACGCCTGTCACGTCTCACCATCAGGAATGGGGGTCACATGGCTACCCTCAGCTGCAAGAGAAGCAGGGAAAACCAATGTCTGACTTTTCACTTTCAATAAACAAAGTGGGCGTGAAAGGGGAGAGTGTGACGGAGGGGCGGCTGGCCTGGGGCCACAGGTGGTGCGGAGAGCAAGCACACGGGCCTGGGCACATCCCCCACATCCTACCCTGCTTCCTAGACCCAGGCCTCACATCCAGGTCTCGGAAACCTGAGCCTCATACACCCAGGCCTCACACCCAGCCCTCACACCCAGCCCTCACACCCAGCCCTCACACACCCAGACTTCACGCATGGTGGCTTGAGGAAGGGAAGAGAGTTCCAATGAAATGGATCTAGGCCATGTTGCCCGGTATATAGGCAGGGTTGGTTAGTGGATCGTGACTTCTTTTTTTTCTTTTGGACTCTACAGCGGGTGGAGGAAAACCATAGGGCCTATAATATCTAGCCACAACATATCTCTCCACTTGAAAATTGGGCTTCAGCTCAGCCGGTTCTGTCAGGCACTGTCCTCGTTGCTATGGGAGCGGCACGGCGGGAGAGAGTGTTCCTCAGCACGGCGGCTGGACGCGCCAGGATCGCCTTTCTGTCCTTCTTCCTCAGTCCTGGAGGAAAAAGCAGGACAGAAAAACAAGGTACCATACTGACAGGCACACTCCAGAAGAGAATAGCTCTTCGCAGTTTCCAGAGTGCTTTCATACCTCCTTAGGCGCGGGAATCCATACTCCCCTCCGGGGAGGAGGATGGGCCTTTGTTCCACTCTCGCTCAGCGGGACCAGTGCTGCTCCAAAGAGGAAGAATGTTCTGAAGTGGCCCAGTGTTAGACGTTACCCTCCGACCCAAAGAGCAAGAGACATCTTGATATAGGGCTTACCCAAGCCTTGCTGGGCAGATCCCATGGCCAATCACTTGGCCACCTGAAAAGGGGACCATGTGCCTGGCAGCGAGACAAGGGCATTCCTCTGGCTTAGACCTGCCTCAGGACGAAAGGATCCAGGTGTGTTTACGAGCCGATACAGAGACACGGGGCTCCCGAACCCACTCCGAGTGCATCTTGAGAGGCCGAGTTCCTGTCGCGCCACATCTGTTCCCTCGCTCCTCCTCCGGCCTCACGCCTCCTGCGTTTTCCCAGATCCTCAGGCTTTTCTGTGACTTCCTGCTCTTCCTCAGTGTCCCTCCTTCCCAAGGTCTTCAATAAGATGGAAAGACCATTCATTCATCCATTCCCACTCCCTATACACATATATCCATCCCCTCACCCATCATCTGTCCATCTATTCATCCACTCACTTGCTGTCCATGTATTAATACAGGTGTTAACATACCTATCTACTCACCCGTCTGATCACCATCCATCCATTTCTCTATCCACACACACATCTACCATCCACGCATCCATCCAACCATTAACTTATATATCCAACCATTATCCATTCCTCTACCCATCTAGTCATCTACCTACCACCCCTCCACCCTCATTCTCCTGTCACCCACGAATCTATTATCCATTCATCCACCCACCACCCACCAGTGCTTGGTCATTCATCCTCGTTAAGTGTGTGCCAGGGTGTGTGAGGCTGGGTGGGGTAGCACTGCCCAGGTGGAAAGGCCAGGTCTTGGGAATTGTTATATGTCAAGCTGCATGAAAGAAGATGAAGCCTAAAGGAGGGTGAGTGGGCGCAGTGAGGATGCTGTGAGAAGAGGGTCAGGATATCCTGCCCTGGGCACAGTCTCCCCAGGAGCTACTGCAATTACAAAGGCAGGACTTTGCTCTGATGACCATGGGAGACATGTGCTAGTCCATGTAACACCATGGATTTCTTTCCTGGGTTCACAATCTTTTCTCCCAAAGAGGACTTGAATTTGAAGATGCCCCCTAACCTTAGAAAAAAGTAGGTGCTGGACTTTGTCTATGCCTTCTAACCAGCCTTCTTTATGAACAGCCTCCCTCCTCAAAAGTCTGCAGAGTGGTCTTCTGAAGCATGATTCCAATCATGTCACCTGTCTCTGTCTATTGTTGCTCCTCAATATGGGGAAATGTCCACATTTCTCCGTTCTGTCCTTGGTACCCCTGCAGCCTCATTTTGCAGTGTGCTTGCCCCAGAAGCCTGTGTTCCAGCCTGTTGTCCCAGCCCCTTACAGGCACTGTGCCCCCATCTCATTGTTTCTGATGTGTGCAATGGGCCGATTGATGTCCTAGAGTTTCATTGCTGTGAACAGACACCATGACCATGGGCAGCTCTTAAAAGGCAGACATTTAATTGGGGCTGGCTTACAGTGTCAGAGGTTCAGTCCATTATCATCATGGTGGGAAGCATGGCAGTGTCCAGGCAGGCATGGTGCTGGAGAAGGAGCTGAGAGCTCTACATCTTGATCTGAAGGCAGCCAGGAGGGGACTCTCTTCCACACTGGGTGAAGCTTGAGCACTAACAAACTTCAAAGCCCACCCCCACAGGGACATACTTCCTCCAACAAAGCCACACCTATTCCAACAAAGATATACCTCCAATTTGTTACTTTCCAAGGGCCAAGGATATTCAAACCACCACAGCTGGTAAATGGGATCTCTGGAAAGTAAAACGACCTCACCAATTTTTGTGGTGCAAATACCCTTAACCAAGTTCATTTAATACGACCAAGATGGCAGAATTGGGAAAAGATGCAAAGGACTGTTTCTTGGGTGTGTTTTCCCATAATTCCAGAGGAGCATTCCCAACGTGCTGGTCTAAAGGATGACCCTCCACCCTGATTCCACCTCCCATACTTTGGGGTGTGGGCAAGCTCTCCCTTCCCTCCTGTGGGTAATAAATGCTCTTTCTTTCCTAGGATAGTTCTGAAGATGGCAGGAAATGCCACACAGCAAGGCTCTTTCCATGGGTGGAACACAGGCTAGTACTCAGTAAGTGGTAGCTATCACCCTCCACTCCAAGTCTCCTCAGAACCCAGTCATTTTATCTCACTCTAAAAACACCATCCAAATGCCATCCCACCACTACAGCCATTTCCCATTGGAGTGTGATTAGCGTGACTCGTACCCCCCCGCCGGTAGATGAAAACTCTTCACTGTATTTTCAGGGCTTGGTGTAAGACCTTACACATAGTGGACATGAGGGGAAAAAAAGCATTTTCAGGGGAGAGTGGCAGGCTTTTACAGAGGACTTATGGCTGTGGGAGGGCTCCAGAAAGAGGGAGGCAGAGACATGCTGGGACACCTGGATAGGTACGCCTCCCTAGAGACCCAGTGGACTGCCCTCTCTCAGAACTGGGAGGGCCACGACCATTTCAGGTTGAAGTAAAGGCCCAACAGAGGATTACCAAGAGTAGGCTTTGCTCTGTGGCAACACCAGCACATGCTGGAGTCAGACAGAAGCCGGCCCAGGGCTGGCTGAGGTCCACTGGAAAAGTAAAGCAAACTGTGCCGGCTGTACTTGGTCCAGGCTGGGGTGGTTCGTAGAGCGAGGATGAGAGGGTTTGGAGTCACTGTGGAAGGGCCTGAGAGGAATTCTCATTTCTCATAAAATCTCAACCGATGTTAGTCACCTCCAGTGAAGATGGGGCTTAAAATAGCCCCTGTCAGCAAGCTTTCAAGACATATTCGAGGCTGGCCTGTCTCGTTTCCGTAGGGAATAGGATGGGGTTGTCATGGCTGCAGAGCTGTCTCTTCGATGGCCCCCAGCAACTGTGAGTTGGCCAAGGGCAAAGGCAAGACAAATGGCAGCACAGGGCTGGGGACATAGGAGGGGACCTTGACTCTGGTTGGGCTACCACTGCATCTCTGGGCTTGATCTGTAAGCTCTAGGTTTTTTTTTTTTTTTTTTTTTTTGAAAAAATTTATCATTGTATGTGTGTTTTTGCCTGTGTGTATGCCTGTGCACCCAGGAATGCAGTGTCTTTGGGGGTCAGAAGAGGGCATCACATCCCCTGGGATTGGAGCTACCATGTGGGTGTTAGGAGTTGAACTTGGGTCCTCTGGAAAAGCATCTAGTGCTCTTAACTGTGAGTCGCATCTCTCTGGACCACTGGTTTATTCTTGGTCACAGCTCACACTCCCCTGCAACCCCGTGTTTGCTCTATGTCCCCCAGGCCGGCAGTTTCCAAGCTGGGGGAATTTCCTTCTCTCCACAGCACTTCTGAGGGCATGAGGCATGGACCAGCGGTTCTGCTGTGCATTCCTGGAGAGGCACAGAACGGTAGCCCAAGCATGAGACGGGTGAGGGTGTGGGTAGCTGTAAAGATCCTGCAGGACCCACGACCCAGCCTTAATGGCACCCAGGCTCAGGCCGAGAGCCTTAGCCCCAGGTTACGCCATGGTTAACATGCAGGACAATAGTATAATGTACTGTCACTTTCAGAGGCCACAAGCAATAGCCAAGTCTTCACAAGGTCAGCCTCTGACCTTTTGTTCCATGGTGCTCAGCTACCTGGATGTCAAGGTGAGACTGGGGGCTTACAGGTATGATATACCTGTGAGGATACAGGGGCCTGCAAGGCATAGTTTGATATCTCAGCAGCTCATGGGGCCATGTTATATTTGGTCATCCGATAACACCACCCTGCAAGCAGGTGACTCCTTCCCCTAGTCACTGCACCCTTACTCTGAACAGAAACCAGGAGAAGAGCGCACACAGAACAAATGGCTTTGTTACCCATTGCTGTGATCAAATGCCCTGACACAAAGTGTCTTAATGGTTTATTCGGCTCACAGTTGCAGGCTTACAGTCCAACATTGCAGGGAGGTCAAGGCAGCGGGACTTTGAAGGAACCAGTCACAGCCACAGCGAGGAGCAGAGCAGTGGATTAGCACACGGATGCTCTGCCAGTGCTTGGCTCATCCTCTGCACTCTGTACAGCCCCGATCTCCTGTCTAGGCAGTGTCAAGCAGGCATGCCTATCTCTATTAACTAACATACCGGGATAATTCGCTTCAGACATGCTCGCCCACAGTCCAACTTGATCTAGACGATAGTTCACTGAGACTCCCTTTCCTTGTGGTTCTAGAGAGCATCAAGTTGACAGAACTAACCATTATCCACTCCTGGGGGTGCTTCAGTCCAGCGGGCAAGACGGAAGGCTCTTGGGCTCAGGAGCCAGTTCATCATGGCTAGAAAGTCTGGCTTAGTTCTTTTCTGTCTGTGAGTGCCTTGGCAGTCAATCTGGCTGCCCTGTCTGTACCTTGGTTTTGCTTTCAAGCACATGTCATCCATTGTAAGGATGAAATAAGATTGTAGAGAAAGAGCTGCCGAGTTCTGGCACTGCTGTCAAACTGGCCTGGCCTGGGAGGTCCTAACTCTGCCACATACGCACAGTGAGATTAGCCAAATCATTTGCCTTGCTGACTTTCTCCATTGGTAAGTCATAGGCTATCGTGGTATCGTTCCCAGGACAATGTATCAGACATGGGGCATGGTATATGCACTTGTGCGTACTTAGTGATCAACTGGAGTTCTTTTTAGAAGAACTGGGACCTGGAACACAGAAGGGGCTTGGGGTAAGGGGTGTTAATTCTTTCCACCTTTGTCCTGGTTAACCGTGGCTCCTCAGGGGACCTCCTGGCCCCTGTTGGGAACTTTCTGTTTATGCAGCCGGGCCTCAAACCCACCTTCTGCCCCGGTCTCTGGTGCAAGGCCAGGCACCCTAGGTCAGGGCAGGGCCTGGAGCAAGACAGGCCTTCGCTTTCCATTCCTGCAGCCCCCACCCCCTTGCTCCCTCCCGTCCACCACCCGACCCGCTTCCTGGCGGGGCTACGGCTCCTCCTCAGCCCTTGTGAAATCCCAGCCACTGTCCCGGGCCACTCACTCTGCACACCACACAAAGGCCTATTGGATTCCAGATGCAGCCTGGGGGCCGGCTCTCTAATTCAATTACGGTGAGGGGGGCTTTCTCCTTTTTTCCTCCCCCCCTCTTCCTCTCCCTTCCTCTTTCCCTTTCTTTTTTAGATCAAAAACGAGAAGACAGACACCGTGGCCCTCGGAAGCCGCTGCCACTCAGAGCTCCCTTCGTGGCTCCAGTCCCGGCTAATGAGACAAGAATTTTCTCCTCCAGAACACGTGTGTGTAGTATTTGATGTGCATTCCTTGTGCCTCCCGTCAGATGTTGGGAACCCATAGAAGTTTCCTCCCTCAGACTCGGTGGCTTTCCCTGCTATCTGTCCAGCCCGGGCCCAGTGGCCTCTGCCTGGCCTCAGGAAGGGTACGTGTCTTTAAGGAGGTCTTGCTGTTTCTGAACTTGACATTTGTCTTTTCCTGGGAACACCCTGCTACACCTGGCTTTTCAGATAGATGCTGGAGGTCCCAGTGCTTGTGCAGCGAGCTCTTTATTGGCTGATCCCGGGCTCGCACAGAGTACGCACTGCTGGCTGGCCTCTCCCGGTCGATTCCTGCAGGGGACAGCCATTAGGACATGTAACCAACTCCGCAAGGTTCTTCCTGTCTAGACTTCTTGTGGCTCCATCCCTCTGGGATGCTGAGGACAGAAGGGTGACAGTCAGAGGAATGCGCCGTGATGTGGGTGAGCAGGACAGGAGCCAGGGGTAGCAGAAGGCCCAGACTGGAGATCTCTCACAGTACAGACGATGGCAAGGAAGGCCGCGCTTGCTCTCCGCAGGGAGGCAAGTTGGGAAGACACGGGATCTCAGCTTTTCCCACCGACTCACAGCTTGGCCCACCCGCATCTTACCTCCCTTCACGGCTACACCTCCACCATGAAGCCCTTCTCCCATCTCCTGTCTGAAAGCTGCTTTCCTCTCCAGCAAACACTGTCGCATTTTGCCCGGAATGCTCCTGAGACACACAAGGCCATCCTGCTCGGCACACTGGGAACCCTGGGTTGCGAGTGGCTCAATCACGTGTCTTATTATTGTCATTCACAGGCCGCACAGCCAGGGGCAATGTCCAGGGGCCATGATGGGGGCTTTCTACTGCCTCATACAGGCAGAAAAGAGAAGGAGAAGGAGGAAGAGCAGGAGCAGAGGAGGAGGAGGAGGAGGAGGAGGAGGAGGAGGAGGAGGAGGAGGAGGAGAGGCTGTACAAGGCTGACAGTGTGACTCTCCTTGTTCACAGAGCTCCAACTGATGTCTGTTCGCCAACAGCCTTCCACATATGGTAGGAGCAGAATTCTGAAAATAATTGCTTCTGCCAGTCCTGCTGGGTAGAAGTGCTGGGATCGGAACCCAGGGCCTCAGGCATACTGAGGAAGCGCTCCTCTGCTGAGCTGTAGGCCACTGGGAATGATTTAAAATGCCGTGGCCCTTCCAGATTTAATGTGTGATAGAAAAAAATGATCAGAAAGCAACCTAGTCAGTTTATCAATGATATTTCCTGACTCAACACCAAAGAGCGCTGGGCTTACAGAGGATACAGTTTTTGTTTGTTTTTTTTTTTTAAGCTACTTTTGCTAATACTAATATGTTCAGAGTTGTGAATGTGGTTTAGGATGTCTGCGCAGCACAGCTGGAATCCTGACCTCAGTCTGCTGCCTCTCGAGCTGTTACTGTCTGTCTAGTCCCACAGTGTTGTGACAATGTGGCTCTGGGTCTTTAGGGAGTGAGGCGATGGCTTCTTTATACGGTGCTCTGGAAAGAACACAGAGCCTTCCTTGTGCATGCTGGGTAAGGGCTGTGCCCCTCCTGTGCCTCCACCCCCATGGTTGTGTTTTTGAGAGCATATGGCGCTCCCTGTGTCCTGTGTGGCCATCTCAGATGGGGGGGGGATATGTCCCTTAAGCTTTCTGGTGGGGCTGCGGAAGCTCTCTGCAGTGATCAGGCTAGTGTGGGCCACAGTAACACAAGAACGTCAACAGGAGTGGGCATGCTGACTGTGCACCTAAGTGCAGGGAGTGCTTCGCACCCATCCACGGGAGCAGGGAGCACTTCACACCCATCCACGGGAGCAGGGAGCACTTCACACCTATCCACGGGAGCAGGGAGCACTTCACACCCATCCATGGGAGCAGGGAGCACTTCACACCCATCCACGGGAGCAGGGAGCACTTCACACCCATCCATGGGAGCAGGAAGCACTTCACACCCATCCATGGGAGCAGGGAGCACTTCACACCCATTCACGGGAGTGGAATCATTACTTTATCCACTCCCCAAATGGAGGAAATTGAGATTTGGAGTGGTGAGAGGGTTTTCTAAGTGGACGCCTCTTGTTCTCCTAGAGGAGCTTCCTGATGACCAACCAAGGCAGAACCGGAAAGCAGAGGGCTCTACAGGTCATCATCTGCTCAAGGGAGGTGTGTTGACTGACACTCGGTGCTGGGGACAAGGAGAAGGCAGTCTGTGGATCATCCAAGGAAGTCCATGGCATGCAGACCTCTCTGTTCTTAAATCACCTCAAGGCTGTAGAACCGTTAGGGAACTGGGGCAGAGAAGCCCAGGCACCGTGAGTTTAGTCAGATGCCCCCTTGTTGCCAGGGGCTCCTTTCCTCGTGGGCCTCGCCTGTGTGACTCTCTCTAAACCCTCACTCTAAAGTGACAGGCATTATTCCCGTTTCACATTTTCCAGCCTTTCCTTGCATGGATGTGTACGTGCACGTATGTGTCTGATGTGGCATGCTGTGTGTGAGTATGTATGCTTGTGTGTGAACACAGCCACACACGTATCAGAGCACATGCGTGGAGTCGGAAGACAACCTGGGGAGTCAGCCCTCACCTTCTACCTTGTTTTTGTGTTTTATTTATTTGTTCTTAACTTTTTATTTATTGTGGCATTGGGGGTGGAGAGTGGGGAGAGAGATTGTGTACATCTGTGTACATATATGCATGCCATGGTCTAGGCATGAAGAACAGAGGTTAGCTCTGTGGAGTCAGTTCTCTTCTGCCATGTGAGTTCTAGGGGTCGAACACATATTGACAGGCTAGGCCATAGGCCTTAACGGCTAGCTCCTGTACCTGCTGAGCCATCCTACAGGCCCCTGCCACCTTGGTTTGAGCCAGGGTCCTTTTATTGTTCACCGCTGTGCTTGGAAGGCAGCTGTCTGTGAGGCATGCCCTCTCTGTCTCCTCCATAGGAGCACTGGCTTTATAGTCATGCTACTGTAACTGACTTTATACTGGTGGCGGAGATTCGAACTCAGGCAGTCAAGCTTGTAGAGCAAATTCTATACCCAGGGAACCATCTTCCCGCCTGCCCCCAATCCAATGGTAGTCAAGACCCTGAGTTAGGGCTTCCATTGTTATGATAAAACACCACAGGCCTAGCAGCTTGGGGATAAAAGGGTTCATTTCTTCTTACACTTTGAGGCAATAGTCCATCAGTGAGGGAAAAAGTCAGGCCAGGAACCCAAGTAGGGCAGGAATCTGGAGGCAGGAACTGAAGCAGAGGCCCCTGAGGAGCACTGATTACTGGCCTGTTCCTCACGGCTTGCCCAGTCTGTTTTCTTATATAACTAGGACCACCTGCCCAGGGGTAGCAATGCCTACTGCGTGCTGGTCCCGCCTATGTCAACCTTGAATGAAGAAGTCCAAGCTCCACAGATTTTCCTACAGGCCAATCCAATGGAGGCATTTTCTCAGCTGAGATTCCTGGCTCCGTCCGGATAATTGCAGCTTGTGTGAAGATGATAAAAGCCAACCAGAACAACTCATTATTGTGATGTCCTTCCGGCCTGCTTTAATCAACACCATTTCCTATGCCTTTCACTAATATTTTCCCAAAGTAGATACTTAACAGTAGAATGTCCCTAAATTTATATAACCTTTTGAACATTAGTGTGCATTGTGTGTGTGTGTGTGTGTGTGTGTGTGTGTGTGTGTGTGTGTGTGAGAGAGAGAGAGAGAGAGAGAGAGAGAGAGAGAGAGAGAGAGAGAGAGATTGAGTGAGCTTGATGTTTCGTGTTAGGTTCCTTCCTCACCTGCTCTCAACCTTATTATATTATTTTTTTAAAAAAACATTTTATTTATTATTACCAGGAGAAGGGGACATTCCATGACACCCATGTGGAGGCCAGAGGACAGCTGCATGGCTCAGGTCTCTCTTTCCACCTCTACATCAGTGGCCAGGATGGAGCACAGGTTCTCAGGCTTGCAAAGCAAGTTACCCGCCGGGCCTGCTTACCCCGCAGCCACCTTATTTATTTATGAACATTTTTAGTGTGCCTTAGTTTTGTATGTTTGGGTGTATGCGTGTGGCTGGGTACATGGCAGCCGGTGTATGGAGGTCAGAGGATAATTTATGGGAATCTGTTCTCTCTTACTGTTATGTGGGTCCTGTGAACAGATCCTCGGGTTTGGTGGCAGATGACTCTACATGCTGCAAATCTTGACTGTCAGTTTGACAGTCCTGACAAGAGTCCTGACTCGTGTTTGTGGCCTTGTTGTTATATACAGAAATCTTAACTGCTTTTGAGGAAAGGGATAGCTGTCATGTATCTCCAATGAAAAGTCACTGTGGTGCCCTCTTCTGGCCTCTGTGGGACTTGCACATGCATGCACATACCCACACACAGACCATACGCCCCCCCACACACACACAATTACAAAGAAAATAGTATTTTAAAAAAATAAGTCTCAGGCTGGAGAGATGACTCAGCGGTTAAGAGTACCGACTGCTCTCCCGAAGGTCTTGAGTTCAAATCCCAGCAACCACAGGATAGCTCACAACCATCTGTACAGTTAAATACATAAAATAAATAAATAAATAAATCTTTTTAAAAATTAGTCTTTAAAGTTACAGAAACATCTTCCTGTAACATTTCTATACACAACCATGTGGGTAGACGTAGATACCTCTGCTCAGGGAAACCCATCTCAGCTCGCTGGTCTGACTGAGGGTCTCTGGGTACTGACTTGACTCCAGAGTGTACTAGGGTTGGAGAACTGTTCTGGTGTCTGGAATGATTGAAGTTTTGCTGATCTGCCCGCATGAGGCCGGAGGAGGAGAAGGTCTCCCCGGAAGTTAAGGTATCAGCATGGTGGGCTTCCTCCAAGGCCGCTCTGGTTTACAGATGGTGGCCTCGTGTGCGTCTGCATGTGCTCTTTCTCTGTGTAGTATCATGTGTCCCTTTTTCTCATAAGGGCACCTGTCCTGTTGAATCAGGGATGTACCCTTAAGGTGTCCTTTACACTTAATCACCCCTTTGAAAGACTTAATCTCCAAGTGTACTCACATTCGAGTTAGTCCCACACAGGGCTTCAGGGTGTGAACTAAAAAAAAATAACCAACAATAGCGAGTTTCTACTTAGCTGGTGCCCCAGGCACCGAGTAGGACTGCGTCTTCCCATCACCTCAGGATGCAGCACCCTGGGCCATTCTTCTAGGGCACTGTCCCTCACTGTCCTCTCCTTGTCTCTTAATGCCGCTCACCTGAGGTTTCTTCCATCTCATTCTAGATTCAGGAGCAAGACGTCACCCAAGGACATACAATGTCCCACCTGGTTCCCATGTGTTTTCAATAGGGCCAACTCAAAACTATAACAATACCAACGTTAAAGGAAGCAGTCCTTCAGCTGCATTTTAAAATACCTCCCCTTCAACTTCCTGTCAGCCATGGGCCCACGGCAACAGAGAACAGTCCTCCCAGGCAGCCATGAGTCTGCCTTTGTTGCCCGGAAAGATTTCCCTTCGAGGCCTGCTGTCAGACAGCTCATCCAGAAAGGAGCCTTCCTGGGCCGAGCCCTCCTTGCACCCCAGCTCCTTGAGCCTGTCGGATTCCTATAGCCCCGATTCTGCTGGACTGAACATCCATTTTCTCCCCGGTGACCTGTACTATGGCCGCCTCCGGCCATTTTCCTGCCTCTACATTCAGTGGTTCCTCCCCCGTAGCTTTCCCTGAGTCTGCCACCGGAAGTCCAAACCCCACTCGGGAGCAATCCTGAGTTGTCCCCCGAGTTTCCAGACCCTCCGGGGTGGTGGCCAAGTGGGAGGAGGTGGGGTGCCATTCTCCGCCTTCCTGCAACTCAGCAAATTGCGATTTATGAGTTTCAATCCACATGAAAGGGTCCCCAATTAAGTCTCTCTGGATTTATTTGGAATGTTGAATTAATTTGGAAAACAAGGGGGAAAAAAACCAAGTTGGTTTCAGCCCAGTGAGGGATCGCGACATTTAACCAAGTCTGGTCACCCTTGGCATTCTCGCCTTCTCTCACTTGGGTGCTCCCCGCAAACCAACCACAGGTACACTGGAGACGGTGACAAAATTCTATCTCCTCATGACGGTCACAGTGTGGGCGAAGGAGAGAGGTCAGGACTTAGCATGGGAGACCTCGGTTCTAATCCTGTGGCCAGCTTCCTCTTCTTGAGCTCCACATCAAGTTCAAGGCCTTATGAAGGGGTTCAACCGCACGGCAGCAAAGGGTGACAGATCTCTTCTGTGGAGACGTGTGTGTGTGTGTGTGTGTGTGTGTGTGTGTGTGTGTGTGTTCACCCTGTGCCACCACTGCCCAGCATCTCCATGGGATTTTCAAGGCCAAGTCTCACAGATTCATCCAGACTGGCTAGCCAGTCAGCCCCAGTGCTTCTGCAGACTCTGCCTTCCCTAGTATTGAGATAACAGGCATATAACACCACGGTGCCCGGCTTTCTGCATAGGTGCATAGGAAGTAAAGGCAGGTCCTGGTCCATACATCAAGACGCCATCTCTCCAGACCTCTCCATGGAGTCCACTGTCCTAAATCCATTCAGCACACAGCTGCAGGGATGGCAGTGTGTAGCAGAAATTGGGCCATCCCATGTGCTGTGTTGGGGTCCTTGGTGACTCCCCGTTGCTCTGAGGGTGGGACCTGAAATCCTCACGGCCTAGGAGTCCCTGCATGGCCTAGGAGTCCCTGCATGGCCTGACCTCTGTCCCTTCTCCATGCTGTTGCAGGGACCACATCTACGACCCCGTAACATCAGTCCCTCCCATCTCTACATACTCACTCTCCCCCACCCCCACCCCAGGACACACTACCCCTGCCCGTGCTATGCTGTGCGCCTGGGCAGCCGCATACGGCCTTTTTTCTGGGCCTAGTTCATATCTACCTTTCTTTTCATTTCTCAGCTCAGTCATGATTTCCGCAGGGCAGCCCTTCAGGGCTAAGCTGAATGTTCCCTTTGTTTTCTGGGCACCAAATGTCTCCTTCAAAGGTTCCCGAAGCTGCGAGCTTCAGAAGACACAGAGTGTCTCTTGCTACCATCACTGACCCCTCCTCCCCAGTGATCATGGACAGTAGTTAAAACATTTGGGAATTACTCACCCGAAAATTAGGGTCTAGAATGTGGGACAGCAGGTTCCCAGTCCAAAAGCTTCCCTCTGTGGCATGCATGGTCTACTCCGCTATACATCCCCGAACTTGGACATCCCCGCAACTCCCCCAGGGGCTGCTCACCTGCTCTGTGACCTCACCCCCAGCACCACTGCGCCCTCCCTGCTTCAGCCCCGCCCTCTTCTCTGTGCCCCTTGAGACCTCAGATCCACTTGCCATCTGCCACCCACACCACCCTGTCTGTCTCCTTTCATCTTCTCGGCTCCTTCTGGTCATTCCGGTGTGGACTCGTGTTCCACTTCCAGCAAGATGCCCCAGGACCCAGCGAGTCCCAGAAATGCCCTCCTGCCCACCCAGTTTGGTTTACAGCGGCGTCATCACCGCTGAGACATCTCCCCTTGCTCCGTTGTTTTAGTTCCTGGCCCATCTTTCTGCCTGGATTGTCAGGTCACCAATAGACACAAGATCCTCAGTGGTTGAAAAGACCCACGGTTGTACTTCAGCTGTTTGTCGACTGAATTATTGATCACAGAGGATGCAGTGCAGGCAATGAGACCCTCTGAGCCATGGACAATTGAAGACACAGTCCAGCCACTGTAATAAGGAGACCCCTAAAATACAGTTCCATCCCTCTCACACAACAGCCTAGGGGTGCTGGCACAGCAGCCTTCCATAGCACGTGATCCCCAGCTGTGTGGCTCCAGGGAGATTATTTGAGGAGAGCCACCTTTACCCAAAGGGGAGAGGGGACTGCAAAGGACTGGGGACCCAGGCCCTGGTCCTGCCTCACCCCCCAGTGCCTAGCTTCCAGGAACTTACCATTCTGTAGAAACCCAACGATGTAAGAGAAATGACCTTACATACCAGGCCAGTGTCCAACAGCCATTAGGATCTGGCAGAGCCTCCCCTACTCTCAAGCGATGCTGGACTCCGGCCTCATACATGCCTCTTATGCACAGCTATCTGCCCGCTGAGAATGGGGACAGGCCCACCCTGCTGCAGCGGACCACAAGCTGCTATCAGGTCTCTGGGGCTGGGTCTAAACTCAGCAGGAGTGTTTATCTATCCACATAAAGGAGGCTCTGGCTGCGGTGAAGTCCATGTTCCCAGACCTCAGAGGTGATGAGGCCCCTTGGGTGAAGCCTCCACTGAGCCTCCATTTCCTCATCTGTCAAAGTGCTGTGGAGAGAGGAGCCAGGACATAGGCTGCAGAAAGCTAAATGCTCGACAATGGTCGTGGTTCTCAGTCCTACCTCCTGCTGCTGTCCCTGGTCTGTCTGCCCAGGGCGCCCGCCCTGACAGTTCTTTGTGTCTACATCCACAATAAGCTTCACAGACCAGTTCTGGGCAAAACCCTCTTCCTTTGAACCAACGAGAAGGGTGTGCTTTTCCCTCCTAGGATTCTGACTCCTTGGGGAGTGTGTGTCCTTGGGGTTCGGGGGTCCTTCACAGCAGTTTGCTCTGAGATGAACTAGAGGGGGCTTCCAGGAGAGAGGGGCAGAGTACTGGAGCAGAGAGGATTGTGGGGTGGGGGGACCCGAGGCCCGGAACTCTTCGTACCCGATCCCCTTGTGTGTCTCTTCCTTGAGCGTCTCTGACGAGATGAGAGGGGTAGCTGGCGACCCCCGTGAGCCCAACCCACTGTGAAGATGTCTTGGAGGCAGCTGTGGGAGGTGGGAGGCAAGCTTTGGTTTGTGGGCAATGAACCCATGGAAAATTGGGGTGGTGTCCCACCCCCCCCTCCGCCCCCCTCCCCCAGCCCCTGGGAGGCCGCAGACAGGATCTGGCTGTGGGAACGTACTGACAGGATCAAACTGACTTTTTGACACATTTCTGTGGGAAGGCATCCGTGAGTGTAAAGCCAGCTCCCAGGGTAGGGCGGATCTTTCATGTGGCTCAGGGTTGACTCTGGCCCCCTTCACGAGACGCCTGGGTGGAGGAGTGTGAGACAGGACGAGAGTCAGCTGCAAGGGAAAGGCTGAGCCCTCCGTGTCTGTCTGCCCCTGGCAGGAAGGCTCCACTCTGTCTGACTGCCTCTAACCCCCAGGGTTCATTGGCACTTGTCTGGGTTCTGGGTTCGAATCCTGCCTCTACCCCCTCACCAGATCAATAATCAGGGCCAGCAGGATAGGATGCTGAACCTCTGTTGCTTCATCCAAGAAGTAGGGGTAACCAACAGGTCCCAGAATACTCCAGGCATCACCGCGTGGAGCATTATTGCATTAAACCAAGTGTTGTATTTTAAAAGATTATATAGAGCCAGGCATGGTGGCACACACCTCCAATCCCAGCACTCAGGAGGCAGAGGCAGGCAGATCTCTTTAAGTTCGAGGCCAGCCTGCTGGTCCACACAGTGAGTTCCAGGACAGCTGGGGACACACTGTAAGATCTTGTCTTAGAAAACAAACAGATGATATAAATCCTTGCTTTGCTGAGTCAGAACAAGACTGTAAAAGAGTGCTTACTGAGCCTGTTTTACAGAGGGAGAAACCGAGGCTAGAGCCTAGGATTCACAGAGAAAGCAGGGCACACAGGATGCAAGCCAGAGCCGCTGGCCTCCAAGGCACATGTGCTCTGGGGTATAAGGAACCTGTGTACTTAAGATACGAATAAGAAGACGACTCGCACTTGTTTTATGCAGCGTATCAGGAATGCCAAGAGGCACAGAGGCTTCTCCTGGGCTTGTCACTGCAACTGCAAGACATGGTCTCGTGGTGGGGACAAAGTATCTCCATTTCATGTGAGAACACTGAGCCTGTAGAGCGATGCAGGGGACCAGCGAGAGGCGAGCATGGCTAATGGCTAGCTTCCCCTCTCCTGGGACTGTCCCCAACCCAAGGACCTGAGAAGCTTTGGAGAATGCCACTGAAGCCTGAGTGAGCTCACAGTGGGGCTCTTCCCTGGGTTGCCCATGGCTGGAGAAGAAACAGTCCCCAAGAGATGGTTTCCCTAGTTACTCTCATGTTGGGGCTATGGGGTCCTCCTGGCCAGTATCTGGACTTGGGGGCTGTGCCTGCTCACTGTCCACTCAGGATGGTGCTTGACAGAGTCCAGGCTCGTGTACGAAGGCAGGGATGCCAAGGCAGATCAGACTAAGCCCTAGATTGGCTGACACCACGCCATCCACCCTAGGATCACCAGGGCTCCATTCATCAGAACAGGGTTGGAGAAGCCGTGGCACAGGGTTTCCCAGCAGGCCAGAACAGTGGCCTGAGGTTACAGGGGGGCAATGATCAGCTGGGAAGACAGATTCAACTGGCCTTGGATTCAAGTTCTGCCGTTTGTCCACAGTATACCCTTGGTGAGGTCATTTACCTTCCCTGATCAGAAAACGGGGACTTGGGCTGGCAAGGTGGCTCAGTGGGTAAGGGTGCTTGCCTCCAAGCCCGATGGCCTGAGCTTGATCCCCAGGCCCACAGGATGAAAAGAGAACCCCGACTTCAGCAGGCAAAAGGACAGCTCTGTGCCCTGCACGAGACTTAGGGGCGGGGGAGGGGAAGGGGATCCAGATGTGGCTGTGCTCCTGGAGACAAAGCTCAGCACGTGGGATGCACTCAACTCGACACCTGGCCTTCTGGGTTCTTCTTCATGCTGCTACCATTCCAAGGTCTAGAACCTTCTGTCAGCTCAAATCTATGCAGCAGAGTGGGGTACCCAGGCATGTGACTCCACACGGGGCTAGCTGATGACCATTGTCAGCGTAAGATCTGACTGAGAACCTGACATGGAGAACCTTTCCAATGAACCCTGTAGAGTTTTTGAGCTTGACTAAGGTTCACTGTCCACTTTTACTCTTGACATTTCTTTGAGATGGTCAAGATGGTCAAGTATTCCCCTTAAACGCAGCAGGGATGGCTGTGCTGGCCGGTGAGACCCATGTCTTCTTTTCTTTGTCAGAGCCTGCAGAATCTGGGGTGTCTGGAGTCTTTGAGCCAAAGCCTGTGGGTGATACCTTGGGTCTTGTATTTCAAGTTTTCCAAAATCTGTGGCCCTCTCCTGATCACTTTAGTAAAAGCTACCCACAGGTCATGGTCATCACTGATGGGGTAGAGTGGTAGCCCTCCCAGGACTGGAGTCTGTAGGGTGGGCTCTGGGAGTTACCTCCTTAGGCCTCAGGCTCCCTCTCCAGAGACATGGGTAGATCTCCATGAAAGCCATGGGAAATCCTGACTCTTAGGGTAGACTGAGAGTCACGTGAACCCCGGGGCTCCCCACACTGCTTGCCTTGTCCAGGGAACAGCAGCCTCTCCACGGAGGCCTCGTTGACTTGGCCAGCTGTCACAGGCCCCTACTCCCTGAGAAAATAGAGACACTTAATTAGAGTTGTCAGGCCTAAGCAAAAATCACCAGTGCCAATTTCCTCCCTCTGGCTCTTGTTGTCAGAAGAAATTGGGCAGTCATAGACTAATACCCAGCCCATTTCCCTAATATTTTATGGATGCTGAAGGGTGAATTGGAAAGAAAGAATATGGGGTCCTTCAGAGCCAGGGAGAGAGGGGCTATTTATGGATGTGGTTGTCTGGGCAGAACAGCTGTGTTCCTGACCCCTGCTTGCTAGAACATCTTCAGGAGGGGAGCCAGAGAATGGTCTCCAGGGACAGGGACAGGGTCACTCAGGTTATTGTCCTTGAACAGAGGAAGTAACTAAAGCTTGTTGAGCCAGGTGGGAGAAGCCAGCTGCTGTTCTGGGGACCTGCTGGGGCCGCAGCAGGTACCTTCATGCTCTCAGTTTTTCTATCTGAGGAATGGCAACAAATGCATTTGCCCCACAGAACTGTAAACGCCTTCAAAGCTTCTGACAATGATTGAGAAGAAGGCGGAGAAGAGAACATGTCGGGGTACACTAACCAGAGGATTTCCTCATCTGAAACGTGCCTCTATCAACAGACACACCATGAGAGGTGCCACTGGGCCCCACATAGGACTTGTGGACATTCCTCCAAGCCTGTGCTGTCTCGGCAACCGGGGGATGTGGATTATTTATTCCTCTGAGCCTCAGTTTGCTGACCTGTAAAGCAGGATGCTGTGGGTCTGGGGCCTGTCTCCACAAAGCAAGCTCCACCACAGCAGGGGCCTTCGGGGGCTTTGAATGACTCCCATATGTCCCCTAGGACTAGAACATAAGCAAAGATCAGGGGGGTTGATTTTTGTTTTTATTTTTTTGTTTTTTTTAAGATTTATTTATTTATTATATGTAAGTACACTGTAGCTGTCTTCAGACATTCTAGAAGAGGGCATCAGATCTTGTTACAGATGGTTGTGAGCCACCATGTGGTTGCTGGGATTTGAACTCAGGACCTTCAGAAGAGCAGTCTGTGCTCTTAATCACTGAGCCATCTCTCCAGCCCTGATTTTGGTTTCTTAAAGATTCATTTTATGTGTATGAGTATCTCCTTTGCATGCATGTAAGTGCACTGTCTGCCTGGTGCCCTCAGAGGTCAGAAGAGGATCTCCTGCAACTGGAGTTGCTCACGCCGGGAAGCTGTGAACCACTCGGCAGGTGCTGGGAACCAAACTGGGTTTCTCTGCAAGAGTAACAAGTGTTCTTAACCACTGAGTCATCTCTCCAGCCCCCCTTTTGAATTTACTTTTAGGATTCAATGAGTCCTGGAGCCATTAGATGTTACTAGTGCTGGTCTGCTGGAAACTGAACTGGAACTTAAAATGGGTATTTGGAGCGTCCTCAGCCTGGAAGACATCTGAGTGGTGTATACAGCCTGTCCCAGATAGGAGGAACAGCATAGCCGAAAGTTAATGGTAAGGAAGGAAACACCTACCAGGATGGAAATATGTGTATGTGTATGTGTATGTGTACGTGTAAGTGTATGTGTATGTATATAATATATGTTACATATATATATTTGTTTTTATTTTGTATTTTAAATAAAAATGTATTTAAAATAAATAAAATAAAATGTATTTTGAGTACCATGTAGCTTTTGAGCAGACACGCTGTCACCTGGTCCTCAGAGTTGCGTGACAGCATCCACGGAGCCACGCCTTGGCATGGACACAGACACACCCCATGGCAACATCTGGGAGGCCCACTTGGCCACTCTCATTGAAGGTTCCAGTGTTCCCAGGCCTTCACAGTATTGCTTAATCCCCCCCTGAATACAAGCAGCCTTTAATTTATGGGGACAGAGTGGTGGCCTCAGGGTCTGAACTAGGAATCAAAGCAAGTAGGCATCATTTACCATAAGCTAGCTGCTCCCCAGTGGGTTTTGGGACTTGGGCATGAGGAAGCCCCAAGATCCCTGGGCACTCACAATAGAAGCCACTGGCAGGCACATGGGCCGCCCTTCAAGGCTCTGACCTCAACGTCCCTCCCAGCAGCTCTGTCTTGGAGGAGCCTCTGAGGAGCTGAGAGGGTGGGTGGACAATGGAGGGAGGCGCTTCCCCCAGGCTGTAAGGGGAACATCGGGCCTCGCCATCCATTCAGGAGGCTCCTCCCTCCCAATTCTAGAACAGGTCCCGAGTGTCTGGGATTGACATAAATCTCAGGAGGGTGGAACAACCTGCAGCCCCTCTAGCAGGGTGGGCTCTGACTCTCTGTCCCCCCCACTGAGTGTCAACCAGTTTCAGGAGGGGACAGGCTCACTCGCTCCTCAGTGCTGGCTGACTCCCATGATGTCAATACTGCTTCTAGAGCCCAATGTCAAGGTTTGAGATGAGAACTCAGACCCCAGGGCTTGGGAGATGCAGGCTTGCTCAGAGTGAGGCTGTCATGCCCGCCTCAGTAGCAGAGACAGTAGCCAAAAGGGGGAAACCAGCAAGGGAGCGATGAACTCTGACGGCCGCCTTCCTTTTCGGTGGAGTTGACTTAGTTGCATGTGCACATAATTTAAACCTTAGCGGCCCGACTGTGTTTAACGATGGGCTTTTGAATCTTAAAGACACAGCAGCTAGGTATTAGGAGGAGGGATGACCTGTCTCCTGCAGCTGAGGACAGGGCCTGGCCCAGCAACATCACAGCTTCCTCCTTGGGCAGCACTGGGCTTTCTGGGAATCCCAGAAGTTGGTGGTATCTGGAACCAAGAGGCCTCCGGAGTTGTCTCTAAATGACTTCTGGATGTGAGAGGTGGGGCTCAGAAGCAAGAAGAGGCTCTAGTTATGAAGTTTCTTTGATTAGACTCCTGCTAGCTGGGTTCCTTCCAGGCCCAACCTTCCCTGAAACCAGGCCCTTCCTGGGGGCCTGACTACTTCTCCCCCTGCTGGGTTTCTCCTCCCCCTTTCTCTCTTCTCCTCCAATCCCCTCCTCTCCCCTCTTTTATTTTCTTCTTCCTTCTTCCTCATTTTGCCCTACTGGGGATAGAACCCGTGGCCTCACGGATGCTAAGCAAATCCACCATTGTTAAACTGTACCCCATCCTCTCCCACCCATTTCTTTTTGAGGACAGATCTCACTAAGTTGCCCGTGCTGGCCTTGAACTTGTTATGCACCTCAGATTGGTCTCGCGAATGTGTGGTTTCTCTGTCTCAGCTCTGGAATCCCACAGCTGCATCACAAGGCTGGGCCAAGGATGCTCTTGAAGCTGACTATTTTTCTGTATCTTTCAAAAACAAAAAACAAAAACAAAAACAAAAACAAAAACAAGCTAATGTATTCCTTTTTTCCCCTTTTAGATTTGCATTTAATTGGTCTTATCCAGGTAGGATCTATGAGAATCTGGGGTGAAAAGAGGCAGAGAGAAGCTCTGAGACTGGGTAGATGAGGGTCACACTTTCTGACTTGTGTGGAAAAGAAAACAAATTTTAAAAGTTTTTTTTTTCCTCTCTCTGTCCTCCTGGTCTCAACAACCTGGAAAATGGGGGTGTTCTCCTAAAACTTCTCCATGCTATCATTAAGTCCAACCCCAGCCCCTTTTCTCTGGCTGTTTAACTTTGGCCTGGTCAGCTCTCCTAAGCCCCAGCTTCTCCCTCTATGAAAGGGGATCCCTGCGATGTAGAGCTGGGCATTAGAGTCAAGAACCCAGCACAGTGCAGGTTACCGGGACTGTGGACGATGGATAGTTCTCATTCATTCTGGGAGCCACTCGCACGGGTCCCGGTCCCTGTGGTCCTGGCTGCACCAATGCCCAGAGACCCAACCAATCCCTCTTGCCATTGTCTCTTGGGACTGTTTTTCTGCTCTTTTGCCAACAAGATCCACTGGCTTACTTACCAAATTCCAGGGGAGGTGGGTCCCCCCCCCCGCCCCCTTGCAGGATCTACGGATGGTAAGAGAAACGCCCAGGCAAGCTTCACATTTTCCAGACTCTCCAGGACCCCAGGGCTGTGTTTGATCACTTCACAAGGGCCTGACACAGACAATCCAGGTTTGGAGAACGACAGGGCAAAGAGCCCCGAAGATCAAGTATCACACGGGGCATTCTTGGGGCCCCCAGCCTGGTGCAGGGAGCAGAGCCAGCTGCCTGTACAAGCCAGGACCCTCTCGGCAGACACAAACCAGAACTGGAATGGGTGAGGGTATCCAGGAACCCACCCTGGCTGGGGGCCAGACAGGCCAGAGACTCTTGGGACACGCCAGGCTCTCCGTCTTCCCTCGCAGCCTGTTGCCTGTGAGGCCACATTCTTTAGCCCAGGACCCCAGCCAGGGATGGGGATAGTGGGCAGAGGCACTTCCCTTCCCGGACATATCAGAAGAATCTTCTCTCTTTGTGAGCAGAGACCCCTGTCTTCCAGGTACCCTGATCACCGGCAGTTTTGCAATGTGGAAGGCCGAGCTCGGGCTACCCACCCAACCTCGTGCAGGAAGCGAGTGGACAGCCCAGGCAGGAGTGTAGAGACCCCAGGAGGGCCTGTGCTTTACCATGCTGGTCTGCCCACGCGATCCAGGCCTCCGGGGCGACAGCCTATTGTTCTTCCAACCACACTGCGATGGCTCCCACGGACCTGATGGCTGTGTGGTGTGGGGCGGAAGGAAAATTCCTTTTTGTCCTTTTTCCAGAGGGTCTGTGGCCACCCCAAGTCTGGCAGCTTTACAAGAATGAGCTTGTAAACTCAGCAACACCCCATAAGCCTTTTTTATGGAGCCTGCCGTGGTAATGGACACTAATCCATTCTCCCAGGCTAAGCCTGGTGGGTGCTGGGGACAGGCCGAGCGTGGACCCCGGGCACCGCTTGACCCCCACCACCCCAGGTGAGTGGTCCCAAGAAGTCGAGCTGGTCTGAGCAATGCCAAAACTCTCAGCCAGGGGGCACTGTGCAGCCAGCATGGGAAAGGCTGCTACAGCTGGAAGCCTTGGGTCAAAGCACCCTCCACGGACAGCTGCGAAGGCGGCAGTCTTCGGGCACCCAAGAACATGCTTGCTCCGGGGAAGAGGGGAAGGATTGCTTAAAATCAGAGTCTCAAGCACTCAAGGTAGCCCATGGGCTGGGTATCTATGTGCCCTTTGGCACATGCCAGGATTTCACAGTCACTACTTTAGGAAAAGGCGTCCTCTGCTGATGGGCGAGCAGGAGTCACGTGACACAAGGGGACTGCCCATTCACTTAGCAATCTTGTAAGGACCTGCCCTGGAGGGCACAGGTGGCACAACCCCCTGCCCCCCAACTGTCTAGAAGCTGCTTCTGTACTCCCTTGAACAGTGACATTGGACCCTTCCCGCTCCTCTGGCCCCTGACTGTCCCTCTGTCCCCACCAGCCTAGCCCTTCAGGATTCAATCTGTTAAGATAATTAATTAACAGGAAGTTCTCCGCTGGCATCAGAGTGCTATTAGGACAGAGGCAGTCCTGAACAGGTTCCGAGCCTGAGCTTCTGGCCATGAGTCTTCGCCTGCCTGCTGCCTAAGGCAGGCATGGCGGCCCCTGCCTCTGCCTAAACAGACTGAGAGGGGAATCAGTGAAGGCCTGGATACCCTGACACCCATCCCCAAAAGGCAGCCAGGCCTTGAGGAGTCTAGTTTGGAGGTTTTGTCTCCAGTCAGATATGGATTTTTTGCATGTGTGGGTGTGTGGCATGAGTCATATGTGTACACATTTTTTAAATTAAAGCTTTTGAGGTTTATTTAGTTTATATGTCTAGAGTGCTTGCCTTCAAGGGCACTGCATGTGTGCAGTGACCTTGGGAGCCAGAAAAAGGTATTTAGGGTTAATCTTCACCGCTATCTACTCCAAAAGTGGAGTTTCAGATGGTTGTCAGCCCATTTGGGTGCTGGGAATCGAACCTGGGGCCTTTGGAAGAACAGCCAGAGCCCTTAAACACTGAGCCATCTCTTTAGCCTTACACATACTCACACACACACACACACACACACACACACACACCCTTACACCTTACACACACACACCCTTAAACACACACACACACACACACACACACACACCCTTATACACACACCCTTAAACACACATACACACCCTTACACACATACCCTTACACACACACACACACACACACACCCTTACACCTTACACACACACCCTTAAACACACATACACCCTTATACACACACACCCTTAAACACACATACACACCCTTACACACATACCCTTAAACACACACATACAAACACACACACAGCCTTACACACACACCCTTACACACACACACACACACACACACACACACACATACACACCCTTACACACACTTGCATGTGTATGGATCCACATGTACATGCCAGTGCATGTGGAGCCACGGAGCCATGTTGAGCGTCTTCCTTGAACACCTCCTCCCTTGTATATCAAGGTGGGGTTTCTCCTGACCTGGAGTTCTGTGTGTTGGCAGTCTGCATAGCTGGCTTGCTCCAGGGCTCCCTGGCTCAGCCTCCCTAGCTCTGGGATCACAGGAGGGCCGCTACGCCCCTTGACTTTTACATGGGATCAGGGGATCTATATTCTGGTCCTTTTCCTGTAGAGCCATCTCCTCAGCCAAATATGGATTTTTTTCACAGCTCATTAAATGATATGCACGGTACAGTCTGCCCTTGTGCTTACAAACTAGAGACAGGGGTGTGTGCATGGAAAAGGTCCAGATGGATGTTTCTAAACTCTAACTGCGTCCCACATCCCTCGATGCAAAGTGAAGATAATAGTAGGATTGCCTCGGAGGCTTGTTGGGAGGATTAAGTGAACCATACTTTGGGCTCCGTTGGTTTTCCCTGCCCAGTGCCGTGTGTGTGGGACTGGCAACGGCTCTGCTAGGTCCAAGGATCGTCTGCACGTCACATGGAGCACGAAGTTGCTCAGATCCATTCCCTGTGTCAGGACCTGAAAGAGTCCTGTCTCGCCATCATGAGTAGAAGGGTCAATTTAGTCACATTGCAGGTAGACAGAGGTGAAGATGAACATGAGGGAAATAAAAAGGGTGTCACTAGAATCTGATTAAAAAAAGGTGGGGTGTCACTGAAACCTAGAGCAGGTTGTGATCATCGTGATGGTGACAGGGCCCTGTATCTGAAAAACATGAAGTACACACACACACACACACACACACACACACACATCACACCAGTGTCAGCTTCCTGCCTTTGACACAATGCTCTGAGAGTCACATAAGAAGTCCTGGGTCAAAGACACATGCAGGGGGTTTATTCCAACTGTCTTTACAACTTCCGTTGAAGCGGCAATCTTTTTTTTTTTTTTTTTAGGTAAAAAGTAAATCCAAAGATTGATTTTCCTGAGTCCAAGGTAGATTGTCCTCTGTTCAAATGAGACTCCTGTGAGGTGCTGTCAGCTATGCCGGCTCCACACCAAGACTTCCTCCTGACTAGTTGGAGACTGTGACGAGAACTCCCAAAAGAGCATATCCTTCCTATGGGAATTAAAGACACAGCGTGGAACCACTGGGTGCCCATGGGTGGTGTGCGACCCTCTGTGGCATTACTGTTCTCTCTGTGTGCCAGGGTGAATACCCGCTCATCCCAACCTGAGACCCCACGCTTGCACCATGCTGTTCTGAATGTCCAGGGACAGGCTGCCGGGGTGCTGTCCACAGCTCTCATTGAACAGTCCCCATTTGGCCTTGGGAAGCCCTTGCCAAGTCAGACTTTGCCCCTTTGTCAAATAGGAGCCTTTGAGAGTGGACCCAGAGTCCCTGAGCTAAGAGCCTGAAAGGCACCAATCTGCCCCTAAGCCCAAAACTGGGGGAACCTACGGGGGGTGGGGGGATGGACTAGACTTGTCTCTAACCTTCTCCTGGGTGTCTCCTGGGACTGGGGAAAAGATAGGGTCCTAGGACATGGAACTGTCAGTTTGGGACAAATCCGGTCACTTCAACCGTGGCAGCCAATAACCACATGTGTCTAAAGAGGACTTGAAATGTGGCTGGTCCGAGTGAGCTGAGCTGAAACCATGAAACCTACAACAGATGCCAAGAGGACCGTATACGAAAAAGAGAAAGTAAAAGATAAGTCATGAATAATCTCCACGGTGTGATGTGTGTGTGTGTGTGTGTGTGTGTGTGTGTGTGTGTGTGTGAAGTCAGGTGTCTGCCCCAGTTGCTCCCCACCTTATTCTTCCAGACAGGGTCTCTACCTTATTTTTTTTTTTTTTTAAGATAGAGTCTCTCTGCACCTTTTTTTCCCCTTGAGACAGGCTCGCTCACAGATTCTGGAGCTCCTTGATTGGCTAGGCCAGCTGGCCCCCCAGCGAGCTCCAGGATTTGCCTCTTTCTGCTCTGATCTTCCAGTGTCCACCAGCGCATCTGGCTTTTTATGTGTGTTCTTGGGATTTGAACTTAGACCCTCATGCTTGTGAAGGAGCTACTGAGTGAGCCATCTCCTTGGCTCTAGTCATTTCTGTATTCACTGTGTGTTCACTGACACTCAAGATACCTTGGATAAAGGAAGTGTTATTAGAATTAAAGTAATATTTGAAAACTCATTTTAAAAGATTTGTAATGATCCTATGACAAAACCGTTGTGGCGTTTTATCTGCTCTTGGGAGTCCAGTGTGAGGACTCCCAAAGGCTGCAGGCCTTCTTGAGAATGGATCTTTAAGTCCCTTTTAAGCAGCGAAGGCATCTGGATACCTGCCAGGTGCCTGGGCATTTCTTCATGGAACGTGCTGGCTTATACCCACCTCCATATGTGGGTACCTCCGAATTGTCCCCATGAATTCTCTCTCTTAAGTCATTCTAGAGACCCTGAGGACAGGGTCTCGTCCAACCAAGGCTGGCGTCCAACTCGCTGAGCTGAGAATGCTTTTGAACTTCTGGTCACCCTGCTTGGATCGGTGCCCAGTGCCGGGAGTGCCCACAGGCACTGCCAAGGCTGCTTTAGGTGGTGCTTGAGATCGAGCCCAGGGCTTCACACGTGCTGGGCAAGCACTCCTTCAATGCCGCCACACGTCCCACTTCTACCAGCCACCCTGTCCCACTCCCTTGTGGAAAGGTGCTCCCAGAAGCTGAGGGTTTCCCTTCAGGCCCTTGTGATTTCCAGCCGTCAGATGAATGCTAATCTGATAAAGGCAGGAACTGCCCAGATGTTAAAGAGTGCAGGTCACGGCCTGATGCTGAGAAGAGCCTTTGTCTCGCCCCCAGACCGCGGCCAGCTGGAGGCCAGGTCACCAGGGGGGAGTGGTCAAGAGAAGTCAACATCAAGGAGGAGGCTCTGCTGGGGCATCACAGCCGGAACAGCCTGAAAGAACCCAAAGAAAACTGCGAGTGCGAGAAGTGAGAACACTCTGTAAGCCATGGGAACGGCACTGAGCGCTGGAGAGGCCGGCTCGGTGGCTAAGAGGATGGGAACCCACGTAAGAAGCCAGGGGAGACAGCAGGGTCCCCAGGGCTGATTGGCTGCCAGCTTTGATCTACACTGTCCCAAAGGAATGAGGCAGAGAAGGAGAGACCAGGACACTCAGTGTCCTCCTCTGTCATCTTTGCATGTCCTCAAACAGGTGGTGCGCCCATACTTACATGTACATAACACACACACACACACACACACACACACACACACACGCACGCACGCACACACACATGCACACACAGGTTCACTCTAAGCAGTAACGGCAGAATGAAGTCCCTTGCACTAGCCAGTAGAAAAAGGCAGGAGAGCGTCCACAATGGAGGCCAGGTTCCACCACTGTTCCAGGCAAGGACAGGGGGGACAACATGGCTGATGTCTGGGTTTCCCAGGACTTTGGGATCCTCACAAGCCACGGCTCCTTTGACTACATGGGGCACTGTGACTCCCATTTACCCCATCACTCACCCAGCATGCTTAGGGGCCTGAGGTGAACTGGACACGGTTGTTTGTCCAGACGTCTTCACTGACCGTAGTACTCTAGGATATCCAGCCCCAGAGAAGAATGAGTGGGAATTGTGAATGGGAAGAGATGTTAGAGAACTCCAGAGAGGACTAAGGGAGCTGCCTGCAGAGGGCCGTGGCTAGACTTGTTGGGAATGACTCCCCCAAACCAGGGAAAGTATCTCAGTTCCTATGCATATACTGGTTGGTTCTAGGACAAGGAAGGCCCTGGCCTTCTGGGGTCTCAAACAAGTGGCTATATTGTGTGTGCCCTGTGTGGGGGTAGCATAGGCCACAGGCTGGAGTCCCAAGAGCCACCCTTCTGAGGGCAGAAGCCAGATCTGGGCTCAGATAGCTCCTGGCCGGGCACCACTGTTCTGTATCACTTCCTGGCTTTTCCCCCAGCAACTTCCCAAGGCAAGCAGCCCCTCAGTTCCAATGTGGCTGCTCAAAGCCCGTGAGGAGGGGTGGGTGTGGATCCAAGATATCTTCCATGGTCTTCTTTTCATCTATGTTGGCAGTCCTGGCAGCTGCCCGTGGGTCCCACCTCTGGGGGCCTTTTGGACGTTTCCTCCATGAACAAACCAAGGGTTTTATTTCTTGACCTGTTCCTTCAGCAGATCCATTTGTGAGTGATCGTGAAGGTTCCTGTGATGTCCTCCCTGTGCGTGTGGATCTGAAGACCCCCTCCTCCAGAGCTGGGTGGTCTCCCATCATGACCGCCTCCCTGCTTCCAGACCCACTGCTACCTAAAACAGTTTTTTTTAATAAAGAGATCTTCTTTGTGTTTTTGCTTTATGTGTATGTGTATCTCTGTGTCAGTATCGTACTTGCACACAGTGCCTGTGGAGGCCAGCGAGGGGGTCAGACAGACCCCCCCTAGAGTCAGTTACAGGCAACTGTGGGCCTCCCGATGTGCGCCCGAGGAACCAAACCTCAGTCCTGCGCAAGAGTAGGAAGAATTCTCAATAGCTGAGCCGCCTCTCCGGTTCCATAAGTGATTGCATGTGTTTATTGCTAATCATCTATCACTTCTATCCTACACGAGGGTCTCTCCTTCACGCATACGCCACCCAGCTCCTTCCGAGCCTGGCTACCACGCTTCACTGCTGACCGCCCTACGGTTGACTGCAGGAACAGGAAGAGTCCCGGCAAGTGGCGAATCACGTGTTTGAATGTGTGGCTTCCAATAGTCTGAAACCATGGGATGAAGAATCCGTGTCCCCACCCCCAGGAAAGAGAATACACTCACATGCACACATGTGTGTGTGCACACACGCATACACCCATCCACACGGAGGTGGTTAACAGTGACCAGAGGAGAGTTAAGGAAGAGCCATCCAGATGGGGTCCTTGTCAAGGGATATGGTAAAGCACCGAAGTAGCCTAGTTGTGGGCAGAGGGGGTACCCGCTGGGGCCTGCTGGACCCAAGCATGCTGTGGCTAGACTTGTAGTCCTTGGCTGAGGAGCTCAGCTAAGAGGCAGTGGCCTGGCAAAGAAGACATCAAGGTGGGTTGGGGAGGAAGGGGGCTCTGTCCCACTCTCCCTCTCCTCCTCCCCTACTTCCCTCCTAGCGCCCCCTATTGGCTCAGCCCAGCCAGACTCGAGAGTGCAGGGAAGCCTTGGGTTAATACATCCACACGGAAGGAAGCATCATGACTTGAGGGTCAGCCTAGCAAAGTTCAGAGCATGGTCCCGAGCGATGTCCAGACAAAGTCCATCGCAGCCAGAGCAGAGGCATCCACACCGTCACCCACGCTGCTGTGGTATCGCCGCGTAGACAACCTCCCCAACACCAGCAATTGGCTCTGTGTGTTTGGGTTTCCCTGGCTCAGAAATCAAGGAAGAGCTTCGTAGGTCACTTTGGTGTAGGAGCTCCGTGAAGCTGGTTGGTGGCTGTCTCGGCAGTCCTGATGGTGGGTGGGAGCTAGTCGGAGGTCTCTGCGCCCTCTTAACCTGGCCTAGCATCTTCACAAGGCCTCTCCATATGGCTTCCTTACAACGTGGTGGCCTTGCTATGGTAGAACACCATATAGGGCTTTGGGGGCGGGGGCGGCAGGGGACCTGCAGGGATCCATCTCCTGTCCCACAAAGCCACTATTTCTGTGGTCTAACACTCGGCCAGCCCTCAAGGTTGGCACAGATTTAAGAGGCGGGGCCCTAGCTTTGAAGACAAATATTCACAGGCTGGAGGGTTCTTATCATTGGGTGCGATGGGAAGGTAGTCACCGATGTCTGAGCCAGGGTGTAGGAGGAGACAGGGCCAAAGCAGACGTTTCTGTCAGTGTGGGAAGGAGGTACTTCTCAGTGTCCGCCTCTCAGCAGCTGGAGGGCAGAGGACCAGAAAGAGAAAGTGCCCGGCCACTCGCACGCACAGCCAGGGCCAGGGAGCAGAGCCTGTCTCCAGAGACTCTGCGTCCAGGGGTAAAGGACGTGGGATAATGGGGACAGAGTTGCGCTCTCCCACGCCAGAGCCAAGCGCTCGCAGCTGGTTCTCTCCCACATCTGCCTCCCAACTTCATCCCTGGAAGGAAGCGAGGAGGAAGCCTAATTTCGAGAGCATTTGCATGTCCAGCTTTCACTGTCAGGGAGCTGGCTGTGGAGATTGCTTCCAGGCGGCCTCTCCCAGGGCAAGGGCTGGGCTCAGGCTGGCCGGCAGGGCAGGCAGCAGACAAGCTGACTCCTCCAGAGTTTAGGCTTGTTTGCTTCTCCCTACAGCTCCGAGTCTAGGGCAGCATCTTCTCAGAGGCCACCTCAGAGCCCTGCCCCTGGGGCTTCTTAGAGGCCTCCTATACAGCCGCACCCTCTTAGGCTGGAACCGAAGTACCTGTCTCCTCTTCATTCGCAGAAAACTATGGCCCAAAGTGAAATGTTCGCTAGAGGAGAGAGACAGCCTGAGTCCACAGGCCGAAGGCTCCAGAGTCCCCGCCCAAGGTCTCTGGGCCTGCTGTGGTAAACCCAAGGGCTAAGAATGGCACAAGGGTGGCTACTGGGTGAGCATGGCGTGGGTATTGGTGGGAGGTGCGGCGGGGCCATCGGCAGAGCGTCGGGGAAGCCCCTGGGGGAGCTGAGGGGGTCAGGGCACGCATGGAGACTATCCTTTCCCCTTTGCTCCTCCTGACTCTCGGCCCATTTCCCTGCATGGCTTCTTCTGACTGCTTTTCACAAAGTGAGCCCGCCACTTCTAGTTGCACCTCTGCCTTCCCTCGTTGCCCAGCTGAAGGGGTGCTGGGACCTAGGGTTACATATTTGTTTCTAAACCAGGGTCTCCTTTACTCCCTTGGTGCAAGGTAAGAGCGGCAGGATGTGAGAGGCAGCCTTGAAGAGTCTTAAGTCTAAATCTCCCATTTTACAGATGTGCAAACAGGCTCAGACCAGAGAGACCTTCCCCAGGGGACTCTCAAGAGGTATTGAGAGGCAGAGCATGTCCCAGGGTAAGCAGCTGTGTCCATTCCTTTTCCCTTTGTTGTGTTCAAATTCTGGAGAAGCAACTTAATGGAGGAGGACTTCACTTTGGCTCACTGTTTAAAGAGATAAAGTCCATTATGACAAAGAGGGCATGAGGTGGCTGGCCACATGATATCTGTGGCCAGAAAGCACAAGAATGATAAGGAAGTCATAAGGGTGTGGTCATCAAACTTTAAAGGCTGTCCCCAGTGACACAAGACTCCGCCTCCTCAAGATTCTACAACCTTCCCAAACAGCACCGCCAGCTGGGGACCAGGCGGTCAAGCACATGAGCCTGTGAGGGACATTTCAGACTCAAGCTGCAGCAAAGGCAGATCTTCTGCTTGGGGCCATTGGCTGACTTGGTCCTGCTTCAGCCGCTCAGGTGGTGAGCAGCTCCCAAATGGAGCTAGTTTTCAGACTCACGTGGGAATTATGTTAAGAATCCAGAGGCCAAGGCTCGGGTCCACTTGCCTGGGCAGCCCTGTCCGTAGTGGCCCTGAGGTGTCAGCATGCCCAGCATTCCCAGCATGCTCAGCATTCCCAGAATTCCCAGCATTCCCAGCATGCCCAGCCTTCCCAGCATGCACCACTGCAAGGCTGAGATACTAAGGTCTGGGAAAAAGAGGTGCCATGGCAACCTGGGTTCCACAGCCATTATTATCAGATTTCATCCCTGAGCCCAACCCAAATGTCTTCCACTATAATGCCCTTAGCTGAGGTTACCCACCTACCAGTGGTGCCGGTAAGCTGTGTGCCTTTGTTCAGCCTGGGGTGCAGAGCCACCCAGAGGCTCTCAGGAGGGCAGTGACCAGACAGACACCCTGAGCATGGCTCTCCCGCCATCTGGGCACCTCTTATTGAACTACTTTAGGGAGCCCTGCATGTGGGCAGCAAGGGGGCTGACGGGGTCGACGGATCTGGGGCGCGGCCCTAGCTCTGCAGTAGACAAGTCGCTTGGGTTTCTGCAGCGTGAGGCAGAAATAGCACATGTCCTCCCTCTCCAGGGGTGACAGAGAGACCATGAGAGAACAGCTGTGCTCAGGAGCTCACAGAAGTAACAAAGTGTGTGTGTGTGTGTGTGTGTGTGTGTGTGTGTACACATGCTAACAGCTGACCAAGCAAAAATGTTTACCCCAGCAAATGCAGGGAGGAGGCAAGCCACTTCAAGAACCTGCCAGTAAACTAGAGAATCCATTCTGAGCAGGCCATCACCAAACGAAGGTTCCATTAAGCCCCAGGACCTCACACTGCAAGGCAGAAACAATGTCCTTGAATAAGAGGGCCTGCGCCGACTTTGTACTGCTGGGGCCACATCTTGTGTATCCAAGGCTAGGACAGGTCTTCTGTCCCTGCCTCTGCCTCCACCCTGTTACTGTTCTTCTTGGCTCAGCACAACTAAATGCACATCCCACACTCTGTTCCTCCATGTAGGTTAGCTACAAAAGGAAAAACAAAAACAAAAACAAAAACAACCCTCTCCCAAAACAAAAAAACAAAACAACAAAAACCACCTGGTTTTCTGCGCTCACCAAGATCACCGGTGTTTCTAGGAAGTGGTGCTAATTCAGGCCTTGCTTCCTGCCGCTGCTGCAGCTTCTGCAGCTCAGCCTAACGTAATTAAGGCTCCTTCATATGTGTGAAGAATGTTAGGATTTATTTCCTCTTCAAGGCCAAATAATATTCCATCTGCAGAAATACCCTCAGAATGCGTCTCCTTGGTGACTCTGAGTCCAGTCAAGCTGACAGGGAAGATGGACCATCTGTGGGTGAGGATTTGGCTTGCTCGTGCATTCAGATTAATGTAACATTTTGCAGGACAACGCAGCAAGCCATGCACAACTCCTGAGACACACGCTTGACACGCCTTTGTAAAAGAGTTCTGTCCATCTCTATGATGGTGGAAACAGGGGCTCCGAAAGGTTCAGTCACAACCCAAGCCCACATCCAGTGGGGCCTGGCTTTGAATTTGTATCTGCACCCAAGCCCGTTCTCTGATTTCTCTGCCTTCTGTCTTCTGCTGAAACACCCCCTGTATAAGCTGCTCATGTCTCCCTCTGAGACAGGGGTTGGAGCTGGTGTGGGACAGAGCTACCTAGGTGGCTATGACCAAGGACTCTGACTCCAGACTGTCTAGGTTCAAAAGCTGGTGCCTCTCATTGACTAGCTGTGTGACCTTTGCCAAGTAACTTAACCTCTCGGTGCTGGGATTGATTAGTGATGTCTGCTGTGGGCTTAGGGCAAGGCACACGCGTCTCGTATCTGCCTCTAGACCCGATGAAAAGTTTACTTGAAGCCATACCATAGTTCCAGGCTCCTTCCAGATTCTTGATCTTGGAATCTTGGAAGCAATGGTGTTTCTTCCAGAACTTCAGGAGGGGAGAGGCCCAGTTGAGGATGGTCCACAGCATGGCTTACCAGGGCTGTGGCTTCCATCAGAATGGGAGTGCCCATTCTGGCTTACAGTCTGTTTCCCCAGCACTGGCAGTGTGGGCCCTGAGGAGGAGATTAAAGTAGCAGGCCCCGCCCACCCCTCGACCTGCATGAGCTGTGCTGTGAACTCACTAACCCTTGAGTACCACTTCCTGCTCGGGGGGCCGTCCACATTTCTGATGGTTTTCCAAGATCCGCAGAGGTTCTGCCCCAGAGTTTCCCTGGCTGTGGGCCCTCTCTGTCTGGCCTCTGGTCCTCTAGATGGGTTTGTTAAAGCAAATCTTTATCTGAGATCCTGAGAGACGCACCCCTAGATTCTGCCTAGCAGGGTGTCTGTGAACCCCAAGTGTAGAGCCGAAGAACTACACACGCTGGCCATGGAGTGGGATAGGACACAGAGCACACGTCCGTGTGGTTCGGGACTAACAGAGGAGCAGTGCACTGGCTGTGTGAATGTCACCTGTGGCTATGGTGACCAGCAGGAGCCCATGAGTGGGTAATGACATACAGACAAAACCAGTGTGGTTATGGGGAGTGGGGGGGGACAACAGTACGGTGGGCCACGCTATAAGGTCACCTAGAGTCGCTGACAGAGTGGGCTCCAGGAAGCCCGATCGGTGACGGCGCAATGGGAAACATGACAGCCACTGAAAACAGAGACTGGCGGCACTGGGGCGCCAGAAAATGGGTGCCCGTGCAGAGGCTCTGAGTGACCAGATCTACAGGACACACTGGGCCTGTCTCTTGGAGACACTGCACATGCCAGCACCAGGTCCTGGGCGAGTGGGTTTTCTCCACCAGTGGAGAGTGATTTGGAGCGAAGGCCTGTCCCTCTGCCAGCGCGCCCGGCTCCTCTGTGTCCCAGGGTGATCTTTCACAGATGCCGAAAAGCTAGGAAGTGTAATTATGGGGAAATTGCACTCCGGCAAACGAGAACAAGCCCAGGGCTGCCAGGCCCCATTCCTCACCTGAGCCCTGATTGCGGCCGACAGTCTCACATCTGCATGTGCTTTGCAGAGGGGAGGAGGGAATGGGGGACCCCAGCCACTCTGCCCGAGGCTCCCCTCAGTCAGGAGAGGCTGAGGCCTGAGGCGAATTCCTGGATTCTGGGGCCAAGGGCGGAAAGGGGGTGGACTCTGGGAGGAGAGGGAACCTGAGCTGCATTCACTCTCACTCCCTCGTTCCTGGCAGAGAAACTGAGGCTAGTCCAGGGACACCTATGAGCTCACACATAGGCAGGGTCACTCCTTCAGCATTCAGTCCAGCACCCCTGGGCATGCGCAGCTGGGACCCCGCCCCCCCTCTTCCATGCTTCTCACACTAGAGGGGAGCAAGGGCCACTCCACAGCTCCACATCCCTCAGACCCCTCTCCCTCGCCATCCTCTCCAGGGACGCCCTTGGCACCCCCCTCCTGAGAAGCTCTGGGGGCCCCAGGAGAGGGACCTCTTGCCCCTCCTGTGAGCCCTCCTCCTGGCCCTTCTTAATCCAGGCTAGTTCCAGGGCAAGACCAGCCCCTTCTCATCTAAACCCTCACGGACTTACTCAAGGGGGGGACATTACATCGCCGCCCGCTGCGTCCCCTGTATAGACACATTTCTTCCTAGTGAGCATGGGTCTGCTCCCTGCTCTTCTGGCCAGGAGCCACCCAGGCTCCTGAGGGTTTCTCAGGTAGTACAGGCAACCTCTACCGCTCTGCCGGGGTCCAAAGACGACATGCAACCTGCCTCTGACCAATCAGAGCAGGAAGCTGGCCTTCGGTCCCTCTGAGGTGACAGCAAAAGAAGCTGTGAGCCTGGGAATGCTAGACAAGCTGAGAGAGAGAGAGAGAGAGAGAGAGAGAGAGAGAGAGAGAGAGAGAGAGAGAGAGAGAGAGAGAGGCTCCAGGTGGAAGCTGGAAATAAATGACTGTTAGCATTTCACGCTGCCGCTCTTTCCAGATCTCTGCTGCCTCTTCCTGCCTGTGGCTCGATTCTCCCGTTCTGTTCTAGCCTGCCCATTCCAGTGCACTCTCCCAGCTGCAGCTAGAGGTCTCCTCTTGAGACCAGGAGACCCAGTGAATGATGCCGGGGATGCGGAGGAAGCTGTCGATGGCACTGAGGTAGACTAGGCTGGCGCAGGGGCTACCCTCCTGCCAGGGACCATGTGGCAGGGCGATGCTTTGCTAAGAGTAGGTAGGCCTCAAACAGATAGATGGGGGAATCCAACAGGCAAGCAAACCCGACACGGCTGGGGCAGCCTCAGTCTGTGAGGAGAAGCAGAGCCCTCCCATAGGCCATCTGAGGATGGTGTGAAAGCTTCCGGGGAGTCTCAGCTTAAGGCCTGGAGAAATGGGGCCAGAGGAGGTGGAGGGGGGAGCAGATGAGATGCCCCCCCCATGCCAGTCACCACTGGGAAGCAGTGGTATGCAGCCAGTGACTCTGGAGGAACGTGGGTAGACAGGCCACTTTATTCTGGGTGCAAGCCCGGCTTTTCAAAGGTGAGACCTGTCTCGGTGCTGGTGGTGGGTGGGAGGCTCCGTTGCTCTCTGACTACCGAGGAGCATGAGATGTGGATAGGCCTCTCCTCCGTGGTTCTGATAACTCTAGCACGCTGATCAGGCCACAGCTGAGGAGGAGGAGCAGAAAGAGGAGGGGGGAAGAGGAAGAAGAGGAGAGGAGGAGAAGGAGGAGAGAAGAGGAGAAAGAAGAGAAAGAAGAGGAAGAGGAGGAGGAGGAAGGGGGAGGAGGAGAGGAAAGAGGAGGAGGGGGAGGGGGAGGAGAAGGAAAAGAAGAATATCCAGGTTGTTCATGGTGTCAGAAAACATGGTAACTTCTGCCAACTTCCACACCACCTGTGGTCTGGTTCTTTCTGACAACCACCACCCAGGCGACATATTGTTATTCCCACTGCTCAGATCAGAACACTGAGGCCAACACTGTTCCTCAGAGCTCAGAGTCTATGGGACTTTTTCCCTGGCCACATCCCCTGTTGGTACTGTGTCCATCCTTCATCCTTTTTTTTTTTTTTTTTTTTTTTTTTTTTTTTTTTTCAGGGTAGGAAGCCATGGGGCTGAGCTGTGTCTTCCCAGGCCTCCTTGGAGGGGTCTTACTGACTCCCTTTCTTGTATAGAAACATGAGGCTCTGTCCAACACAGGCTGGCCCTCCCTCTCCCCCTCCCCCCTTATCTGTACACATCCCACACCTCTCCAAGGCTTAGGGTAGACCACATACCCACCAAGTTCTTCACATAGTGACTTCACATAGTGACTCTTTGAATTGTCTGCTCCTAGACTCCCTCGAAGGCTGGTTTCTACACCAGCACCCCTGAGAAATGCCATTCCCAAGGACTTTCCCCTCCGCCTGCAGGCCTGCTTCTAGTATGCCACTAGGGAGAGGCTGAAAGTCTGAATTCCCATACAGCTCAGTAGCGAGTCCCAGGCCTGGGCATTGAGCTTGACCAGTCCTTCCTAAGACCTCTTAGGAGAACCTCTCTCTGCAGAGGCTCTCCAGATGGAACCAGAGAATGTATCAGAGAAACTCGGGCCCAGGGGATCCTTTCTCATGACAGGCAGTCATCAGTCAGGCTAGCAGTGATAAAGTAATCACCATCTATTACTGGGTTATCACATTAGACCCTTTTCATGCATTTTCATTTCTCCCCATCAATCTCCGATTAGCCCTTAAAATTCATTTAAGTTTTAGTTTTTATGAATTGGGTTCCTACTATATATCCCCAGCTGGTCTAGTGTTCACTAGATAGCCTAGGCTGTCCTCAAACGTGTATCAATCTTCCTACCTCAGGGTCCTGAGTACTGAGATCATAGACATGTGCCACCAAGCCTAGTTAAGACCCATTTAGTAGCTGGGAATGCTGAGGCACACGGCGGTGATGTGACTCTCAACTGTCCCACCAGCAGCTGGTGAAGGCAGATCTTGAGGCAGAGGAGCCCTGGGGCCCCCGCTGCTGCTTGGCCACCTCTCCAGGAAGCCCGAGTGGCCGAAGCAGGCCGTTCTGGCTTCTTCTGCCCTCTGTGACTGCTGGATTCCTGAGGTGTCAAGCCTCATTAGAGCAAGTGAGGCAGGCTAGTGTGGAGAGGCAGATGACAGGTATACAGTCTGACCGCGGCTCCCTTCAAATCATCAGCCTGTCTGGGGCGGGAACACGCCTGAAGCCGGGCAGAGGCCCCTGGCTCGGCTGCATACTCTCATGCATATTAAAACCATCTTTGGCACGCCTTTCTCCGACCGCTCCGACTGCCTGAAGTTCCCTCCTCTTCCCTGCAAAAGCCGACAGAGTCAGTTGACTGTGCAGCTCCCCGGCCTCAGACGGGCCCTCAAGAACCGGCTACGCGGGAGGAGAATTGAGTTTGGCTGGCGTCTGTGGAGATGGCTGAGGCAGAGGACTGTGCCCTGGTGAGTCTGGCCAGGCAGGCGTCCCTGCGCTTGCCCAGCAGGCACGTCTGATAGTCATCATCCCTGGGTAATAACTCAGAAAACTTGAGTGATCTGACAAAAGTCACAAATCAAGTCAGAAGTGAGGATACGACCAGGGTCTATACAGCTCCAGCAGTTTGGACTCATAATTCCTGTTTAAGCTTTGCCCTGGGAAGCCACGTGACTTGGCGACGGAGCGGACTGTCTGGGATCCTGCTACAGTCCCAGCTGTGTGACTCCGGGCAAGCTACTCAGCCTCTCTGAACTCAGTACTCTGTTCTATAAAACCAAGAGAAAAATAGCAACCACTTCACCAGGAACAATGATTTTGACAAAATGACCAAGACTATGGTAGTCACAGCAACCACAGGGCTAAAAGGTGGTAAATAGTAACCACGGTGAGGACAGGATTAAGGTGACAAGACAATGCTTTCTGACTGATGGGAAGACACAGGGCAAGAGCTCTATTAGTTTCTGGAAGATTCCTTCAACAACAAAGCAGATGCTGGAGACAGAAAACCTGGTGTAGCTGGTCAGAGACCAGCAGTTGGGAAGCCAACGCAGAAACAAGCCTGACCTCTCTGAGCAGATAGAAATGTCCAGGGGGGTCTCTTGTACTGCCACAGGCCTATGAGGACGGCAGCCAGCCAAGCCCTGGCGCCCATTCCTCCGTTGGCAGCTGGAGTCTGCTCCTCAATCAAAAGCATGCTCTGGGCCCCGCCCCAACAGGAAGCTTTTGTTTAGCAGGGAAGGGAGAGCCAGAGAGGAGTGCCCAGCGCCACATGCTCCTGTCCGCCCCCCCCCACTGCCAAGCACACCCACCACAACCCAGGTGGGTGGGAAGCTACAAAAGACCGAGCCACCCACCGAGCGAGGCTCCGTAGGCCTGGCACGAGAGCCTGGCACCACCGGGAGAGGTGGCGGCTGTCAGCACCAGGAGAGCAACATTCCAAGACTCAAGAATAGCCTGACCACAAGACAAGGAGGCCCTCCCTGTCGGGAGCTTCTTCCTCCCCCTGGAGCTTCTGGGACACATGTTGGGAGGCCTGTGGTTTCCTGGAACTGCTAGGAGCAGGGCCAGTTTCCAGGTAGACACCACATCCCTGTGACCGTCGGTCCTCCAAATACTTGCTGGGCATGGCTGGGTGGGGGAAGGGCTGATGATTCCTTGTGTTGGGGACAGCCAACCAACTGATGTCAGTAACAAGAAAGAACCAGCCATGCCACCACCTCTCAGAAGAGATTCCAAGCTTTTATTACTTAGATGAGACCCTGGGCCCTTATGAAAGTGTTGACGGAGCCTGAATCCCACTGTGAACTCTAAGAAATGCACAGAGACTTCAGATGTACGCTGGTCACACAGCGCTGTATTGTTCATTTATTAGATAACACAGTGTGTTGTGTCAGGACCGGTTGTTTTGGGGTTGGGTTGGGTCATGGCAAAGTGAGAGCACTGTTCTCATGGCTGGCCTTCCTAAATGAAGGGAAGACATGGGAAGATCAATAACGGACATCAGGGAAGGACAGCGGGCACCTGCAGACAGAAGGCAAGCTGGGCAGCAGCTCCCTTAGCCATCGGGGAGGGACACGGGCACCTGGGAGAGCTGGTGGGAGGCAGTGGTGGGTCATGGAGACAGTCTTCGAAGTCTAGGAAGGTATTCCGCATTTGCTTCTGAGAGGACTGAGGCCACCAGAGCACGGGAAGTAGACCACGGTAAGCAGAGGCAGGATGTCTTGGAGTCTCCTTCCAACAGCTGTGGGAAGTCAAGTGTGGAGGATAGGGCAGGCCCTGCCAGAGAAGATGCTGGATCCCAGGAGGCCTGGGGAACAGTGGGCAGGATTCTGGGAGGTGAGGTCTCAGGATGCTAGAGGAGAGATAAAGAGGACCTCTAAGACCTAGGTGTAAGCCAGGATGCCGGACATGGATACCGTCACTCGTGTGGCCATCTAAGAGTGGATGCAGTCTGGTTCCCAGAGCTTGAGAACGGCCTGGAGGAGCTGGAGAATGGACAGCTAGACCGGAAGGACACATTCTGGTGCCTCAGCACAGCTGGGTACAGCCCATGGCATGAAGAACTAGAGGAGGGGCAGTTAAAGACCCCAGAACAACAAAGTGAGAGGTTGCAGGGGGCTGAGATGGAGGCGGGCCTGGGACATCACCACCCTTGCCCACAGCAGCCCTCCGTGCAAACACGAACAGTGGCAAAGGAGCTGGGGAGACAGCCCAGCAGGGGACAGCACCAGCGCAGAGCCTAGGCTCAACCAGGGCGCAAATGGTGGAAGGGAAAACCATCTCCCAGAAGGGTTTGTTGTTGTCGTTGTTTTGTTTTTGTCCTGACCTCCACATGCACACCATAACACACACTAAATAAATACAAGTTAAAATGTTTAAGTCTCCAATAAGGGACGGTGAAGATGTTGGGCAAAAACACTTGTATGAGTTTGAAGACCTCAGTTCATTCTCCAGAACCCACATAAAAAGCCAGACGAAACAGGGGACATCTGTAATCCTAGCCCTTCAACAGTGAGGTGACAGGCAGCGACAGGAGACTCAGCTAGACTCTCAGGAGCCGGCTAGCCTGGAAAACACCATGGCAGAAATAAGGCCTGCCTCCATAGGTGGGAGAGAACTGACTCCCAAAGGTTGCCCTCTGACCCTTGCACAGGGGCTATGGCTTGTGCATATTACACACACACACACACACACACACACACACACACACACACATGAGTGCAAAAACTGTAAACCACGGCTAAGCACAAAACGCTCAAAATATAAAAATACAAAGCGAGTGCTCTTTTAGGTCCAATTTTCATCCTTCCCATCCATCCTTGTGTTCTTCTGTTCCTCCTCTCCTTTTCTCCCCTTTCCTCCTCCCCGCTTTCTTTGGTACTGGGAATGAACCCTGGGACTCCATGGTAGGCAAGCCCCCTACCACAGATCTATAGTCCCAAACCTCCTTTTACTTTTTATTTTGAGATAATGTCGCACTAAGTCGCCCAGTTGGCTGTAAACTTAGTTGTTAGCCCAGGGAGACATAGAGCTTGTGACCTGTCTGCTTCAGCATCACCAGTATCTGGGGTTTTAGGCCAGGCTAGACCTACTCATTCCTTGGTTAGGAGAGTAACATTGCTGAGTAATACTGAAGAGGCGAGCGTGAGCAGCAGCCTTTCTCTGCTCCTCGATGCAGCTTTCCAGTCCCTGCCTGTGACGATCTCCACTGTCAACCTGAGGAGACATCAAAACACCTGCATTGCAGGCCTCTGGGTATCCTGTAGGAGACCATCTTGATGAGGTCCATTGAAGTGTGAAGACCTGCCCACCGTGGGAGAAAACATTCCCTGTGCTGGGATAATGAGCTATATAAAAAAGAGGAAGAGAGCCGAACTTCCTCTCTCTCTCTCTCTCTCTCTCTCTCTCTCTCTCTCTCTCTCTCTCTCTCTCTCTCTGCTTCCTGTCTGTGGATACAATGTGGCCACTCGCCCTAAAGTTCCTGCTGCCTCAGTTTCCCTGCAATGCCAGGTCCTAACCTTGAATGGTGAGCCAAAATAAACTGCAAGTTGCTTTCACCAGGGTATCTTATTGCAACGACAGGAGAGTAGCCAGGACAACACTCAAATCAAATGGTGGGCTTGGCAGGTCCTCCTTGGAAACTGTACATTGCTTCTTGCCGCATGAAGAACGTTCTCTGCCTTAATGTCATATTTGCGTTGGTTTCATGGGAAGATGCAATAGAAGAATGCAGAGGCGGGCAATCGTGATTTTGGAGGCATTGATTTTCTAGCATCACATGGGAAAGTGTACAATTCTTAACTTCCTAGCGGGGGAGCCCAGGAATGAAGCGAGAGTGTCCTGGGAGTCCCCACCGCCTTTCCACAAGTTTCCCAACCTGGTACCTCAGCATGAGAGAGGCCCCGTGGACATGATCCTGGGCCCTACACCCTCATTTCCTCAAAGTTCTTCCTCTTTTGTCTGTCTTGGGGTTTAAGATTCTGGGTTAGGCTCTCTTGTAATGATAGATCCTGTCACTCAAAAACAGTTTTAGACTCCCGGTGGCGCCACAGACTCTGCCATCGTCTTTGAAGATGCTGCACTGGGGCTGTGGCGCTCAGTCGCCTGAGATTCTTTCAGTTCTGTGGAGTCCCCCACTCCGCCCACAACCCTTCCTCCCTGAACTTGTTGAAAAATGCTGTTTTCACGAACTCCAGGCAATATACAGGGAACTCCGGACATGAAAGTTTGAGTCTGATGTGCCGGGTGTCTTAAGCAAACGAAGCATAGAACTCCCATACGTTTTATACAGATCTGAACAGCAACCCGGTGGGTACAGTTCAGGATATACTGATGTGGTTTCTGATAATGTCACCAGGTTGATATGCATTATTTCATGAACTCCAGAGAGTAAAATTACATTAAAATCAAAACAGTTGAAAGGAGCCAGTGGGAAGTTGTTGACCTCTAGTACAAGATCGGGCTATGTGGGGTGGGATAGGAGTGAAGATAGAGCCCCCTTCATCAGAAAGCTGGGCCTGTGTGTGTGTGTGTGTGTGTGTGTGTGGTATAGGGAGATGCTGAATGTGGGAAGTGGTATGGGGAATTAGAACCCACAAGAATGCAACAGCTCTGCATTTTGAATGTTCCCAAAAGGCCATGTGTTGAAGGCTGGTCACAAACCTGGTCTACATACACAGTGAATTCCAGACCATATAGGACTTCATAGTGAGACCCTGTCTCAAAATGAGAATAGTGCTAAAAAATAAATTAATAATTAATAATAATAATAATATAGTGAGACCCTGTCTTAAAATGATAATAATGCAAAATAATAATAAATAATAATAATAATATAAATTAAATGTGTCATTTAATACTGATTTGTTTAAACTGAATCCTTTGGCTGCTTTTTTCTCTTCAGTCTTTAATCCTCAAACTATTCTCACATAACAAAAAATTATTTGTGTGTGTGTGTGTGTGTCTGTCTGTCTGTATGTCTGTATCTGTGTGTGCATATGCCATAGCATGCTTGTGAAGGTCAGAGTAGAGTTTATGGGAGTCACTTTGCTTCTTGCACCACGTGGGGCCCAGGGATTAAACTCGGGTGGTCAGACTTGGCTGCAAGACCTTTCCTCAGTAAGACACCTTGCAGCCCCCCCCCCCCCCCGCTCCGCTCTTCGTATGTGCTGGAGCCTGAAGATCTGTGCACCCCACCAGGTGATGGTGTCAGACACAGGCTACTCAGAAGACCAGGTCACAGTGTCTGAGCCCTCAGGGAGGCATCGCACTCCTACCCCAGTGCTGGAACAGTGAGGGACAGCCATCTGGGAACCTGGATGTGGCCCTCACCCCAAGCCAAGTCCTCCTGTACCTGTGTCTTGATCGTTGGACCCCGGAAAGCTGAGCAGTGAGTTCCTGTCCTTCCTAAGCCACCCGGGCTGCCGCACTTCAGTGAGAACAGATGGCAGAGGCCCGAGGTGGGCCGATTCGAGGCAGTGCCTCACTTCCACAAATGGTCGCGTCTTCCTGGAGTCACCTAGGGTTTCCCTCAGAACTCGTATCTTCAGTGAAGGCGAGGCTAACTTTAAGGACTTGGTTTGATGTTGCCTGGTTTTGGTGAGAACCGGTCATGGATGTGCTGGGCTCTTTGTATTTATCATTTCAGGATGGATTGCCCTTTTTAAGTCAAGGTAACAGAATGAGTAAGAGAAGAAAACCTAGCCCCATCCAGGGAAGAAGAGCCTGGACAGCTTCCAGCTGGTCTGGAAATTATTATTTCATTGTTAAGCTTCCAGGAATCCCACGGTCGTGGTCCCATTTGGGTAAATAAGTCCTCGCCTTTAAAAGGCCTGCATTTCTTAGACTGTTGCGACTCTCGCAACTTTGTTACACCTCAGTGTGAATCCCTGTCACCCTGGAATGAGTACATTTGAGGAAGGTGCCGTTAGCAAGCCAGCGGCTCCTCAGTACAGGATACCACACGCTCCACTCCGTGGTCGCCTGGCATCCTCTCCACCTCCCGACTAGGAGCTTTCCATCCTCAAAGGCGACAGTCCAGTTTGTCATTCTCCGAGCTGCGCGGATGCTGCGGGGGAAGGTCCTCTTCTTCCTTAACACTTTCCTGGAGCTGCTCAGTGGCCTCTGGAACAAACGCCAGGCAGTCAGCTTGTAGAGCCTTGTAGAGCAGGGTGTGGAGGCTCAGACCTAAAATACTGCCTTTGGGATGCCAAGGAAGCAAGGCTGACGTAAATCCAAGGATAGCCTGAGCTACACGGTGAGCTAAGAGGCTAGCTGGGGTGCAGAGTACATGAGGCTAGCCACCTTTGACTACACAGTGAATTGAAGACCAGCCTGGGCTACACACTGTGGTGTTATATTGGAAGGAAGGAAGGAAGGAAGGAAGGAAGGAAGGAAGGAAGGAAGGAGGGAGGGAGGGAGGGAGGGAGGGAGGGAGGGAGGGAGGGAGGGAGGGAGGGAGGGAAGGAGGGAGGGAGGGAGGGAGGGAAGGAAGGAAGGAAGGAAGGAAGAGAGAGAAGGATTGATGGACAAAAGGGAAGGAAGGAAGGAGGGAGGGAGGGAGGAAGGGAGGGAGGGAGAAAGGCTGGTTATAGTGATGCACCCAGAAGAGATTGATTGTATGGAATAACTGGAGAATTCAGGTCTGAATTAGGTCGCTGGCCTCTCACCTCTCTGCTCTCCATCTCCCGTGGCCTGGCTCCGCCTGCCCTGCCCTGCGGTGGATGGGTTGTCTCCACACTGCAGCGAGAGGGAAAGCAGCGAGCCGCAGCCACGTGCCAGCCCTGACTCTGTGGTCCTCACAAGCCACCATGCCCCCATTCCAGAACACCCACTGACACCGAAAAGAGAGGGACTTAGCAGGCAGAACAGCTCAGTGGGCCAGGCACATGGCCAGTGATGGCACGGGGCGGGGGGGGGAGGCAGGGACAGGCATGTGTCGCAGTCAGACCTTCCTGCCCACGTTTCCTTTTGCTGGAGATATTCGCAGCTCACAGCACTTGAACTAACAGGACGGGATGGGCCTCATGGACATCTGCAGCCGCATACCTGGCCCAAGGTCTGACCCGGCTTCTTCAGCAAGGAGCTGCCTCCCTCCAGCCTGGCTGTCTAGGTTATTCCTGGTGGGGGAGGGAGGAAGAGAGAGCAGAGGAACTGTGTTCTTCACATGGGTCCCTGGGAGTTTCTGGGCCTCACCCAGAGCCTCTAGGCATGGACAGTGACCCAGCAGGGCTCCGTGAGCCCTCCTAACCCACTTTAATCTGCTTTGCATAGATTGACAAAATGCTTGGCAGAGTTTCACAGCTCCTGAAAAGTTTGAATACACCTCCCTGTCTCCTTAGAGCTGTCTCTTCTTCAAGAGTTCTGTGGTCAGATGGAGTTCTCTAGCAATTCTTTCACTATTGGCAAAGAATATGTGGTAGCCAGACTTAGTGGCAGCACCAGAGATCCTGGCACTTAGGAGGCTGAGGAAGAAGGGTGGGAATTTGACCAACTTTGACTGCATAGTGAGATCCTCTCTCAAACACACGCACACACACACACACACACACACACACACACACATACACACTCACTCATGCGTGAGTGCTCATGTCTCGGCAGAGACCATCTTGGATTGCATTCGCTGACTCCTCAGATGATTGTAACATAAAACCTTTAGTAAGCAAGTACCAATTAGCATCCTAAAGAATCAGCGGTCCATCGAGAGCCCAAAGAGCCCACAGTGTGTCTTGTCTTCCTGCGGTTGAGTGCCCATGAGAAGGGGTTGAAAGGGCTGAGGCTTCAGGGCCTAGAGAAAGGGCGGGGCTGTGGTCTCCAGGTATGTGGAAGGCTGTCATCACGGGAGGCAGTAGCTTTATGCAGTGGGCCCTAAGGTAAGGCCTGCTGTCAACACCTGAGCTCTCAGTGTGGGTGGACTGAGAAGGCTTTCCTTCATATCGCCATAGCAACATGAGTTTAAAACCCTACAAGGCCTTCGCCTCATCTTCTTTGCCGTGGAATTACGATTTCTAAAACTTCATCTAAGGAAATAAGAACACTGAGGCACAGAACAAATGGCAAAGAAATGGGGAAACCATCTAGCGTAGAACCTTGCATGCCCAAAGCCATCTTCTCAGGCGTCAGTATTAAAGACCCCACACAGTGCGGAACAGCCACAGAATACAATCATGGGATGCAGACTGGACCAGACACAGGTCCAGGGATCGATCACAGGAGTCAGCAGACAGACATGTTCACACTTGTCAAAGAAGCCAGGCTGAAGGATCGCTCTGTAACTTTCGATCCGCTCAAGTTGGTATTTTATAACACATAATAAAACATTAGTGATAGGCTGGTACTGGCCAGATGGCCTAGATGATGAAAGTACCTGACAGCCGGATTCCCATCCTGGAGAAGAACCGACTCCTGAAAATTGTCCTCTGACCTCCATATGTGTACCGTGGTAGCCTCCCCACGTAGATGTATGTGTATGCGTATGTGTATATGTCTGTGTACTGTGTGTATGTATACATGTGTATATGTGTATATGTATGTATATATGTATATATGTATGTATATATATGTATACATGTGTACACATATACATGTATACATGTAAACACACACGTGATGCTAAGGATGAGGATGAGTATAATGATGTTTAACAAGTATGGTGGCAATGTCAAATTGAGGCATTAATTTCTACTTGCCTCCCCTCAATGTCCCCAGTTCTCTCTTCATGCAGGAGAATGACCTCAGCTTGTATTACTTTGGTTTATTTCTTATTTCTATATCTAGGAGAAAAGCAAAATGATGTTTCTCTCTAGGCTTTGTGAAAGATGGTCACTATTTTCTATTTTTACCTGTATTCCAACTTTGTCACTCTGGGTGTCTTTCTGGAGTCACAGGGGGAGTGGCAAGGGTCCTGGGACGGGATTGGAGCATACCCTCTGAGGAGCTGGTTCAGGGGCTCTGCTGCTGGGTGAGAAGCTGGCCAGATAGCGAAGGCACCGTCCAAGTTCCTGACCAGACTCTTGACCATCTTTGTCAGACCAGGCGCAGATCAGATGCTTCCGGAAGGAAGAGCTGGGATAGAGAGAGGCTTTGAGGCTTTCCTAAGTCTGGAACACTGTTCTCTGTTCCAGCCTATATTCCTAATTCCCTCCAACCTCTGGGTACTCAACCCTCTAGCAGCCTTCCCTGGACCAGGGCAGCCTCGAACCAGAGACATAATGAGCCTCACCTGGAAAGAGCAGCTCACCAGGCTAGTGCCAAACCACCAGACATCCCACCCTGAGCAGAGGCCCCAGAGGAACATCCTGTAACTCAGGCCCGCCAAGGCCTGGGGCACTGTCTGCCGTCTCCAGGCCGGGCTCCAGGGAATGTTCCCAGGGCCCTCCGCCCTGCACGACAGCCAGCTGGAGAAGAGGGCGAGAATGGAAGGGGGGGCTTGCGGTGGGTAAGCCCTCTCCTGCGACTTCCCCTCCCCCGCCGCCCCCAGAGGAGGGCCTTGCTGCCTAAGGAGAAGAAAGGGCAGCAGAGATGAGTTTCCAGGCGCCAAGCATGGGGAAGAATGCATGCTCCCACTGGGGTGGCCACGCCTCTGTGTCTGCGGTCCCCAAGTGCCCGGATGCCTCAGTCCAACAGCTGCTACCTCCGGTCCCAAGAGGGAGGATGGGGAAACCTCAGGTAACTCTCCTCCCTCTGCATGTGTCCCAGTGCTGTAGCCACAGCGCTCTGAGAAACCCTGTCTCAGGAAACAGTGTGGAGCTTGATAAAGGAAGAGACCCAACACTGACTCTGGCCTCTACACGTGCCCCTCCAAACAAAACTCATTTTAAAAAAAATTAAAAATCGGGCTCGTGGTTCCATCCCACGGTCATAAATCCACACATTTAACGTTTTCCCCGTATGTACTAAGTTGGACCCACTTTTATAGGTCAAGGTTATAGTCTCCACCCAAGACCGCCCTTATTCCAGGCCCCAGATACACGCATGGGCACCCAGTCCCACCCTCATTTACAGAAATTGGCTGCAAAATTCAGCTCGATGGAGATCCTCAGGTTCAGTAATCATTGGAAAAACTCACAGAGCTTTAGGCACAGTTTTATTACAGGCAAGGGCCTTGGGGCATTTCTCTAGTGACACCTCCTTCCTCCTCAGAACGAGTCACTCCCTGACACAAGTTTGTGACAGCACTGTTCCACACTGGGGGGGGGGGGCGTCAGCAACAGTTTCTATGTGAGCTACCTGTCAGCCTAGCCCGTGGAGGACGGTCTGAGAGCTGAACAGCAGGGAAGCAAACTCCAAGAGCTGGAAGTTACTTCCTGGGAGCTTGATACAAGGCCGGTCCTTTATAGAACTCCAAGCCATGCTACAGGACAAACCTGGCTCTCACACTTAAACAGAAAGACCTCCCTTTCCAGTAATGGTGGTGAGTGCAGACACCCACAAGGCCACACGAGGTCCCAAGAACAAGTGACAGTGAAGTGCCGGCCACAAGCCATCTGTGCCATCCCCTCTAAGCTGAGGGGACAGCGTAGAAGAGGATCCAGAAAGGAAGAACCAGAAGGAAATGGAGAAAAGCTACAAAATGCCATGACTCCTTCCAACCACACCTCCCGACTCCTCAGTGCCCCTCCAACGCAATCTGGATTCCCAGCATTCTCAGCCAGTGACTTCGTCCATCCCTCTATCCATGTTGGTTGCCTGGAGTATAAGCTCTGGGGCAAAGACTCACCTTGTCCTTTGTTTTGAGACAGGGAAACTCTGTGTAGCCCAGGCTGGTCTGGAACCATGGTAGACTCCATGCATGCCATCAAGGCGACTCTGGGCCTCATGTCTCGCTTCTCCAGCACATACAAAGAACCAGAATATCAAATACGCGAGCCAACAGAATTCTGGTCGCAATAAATCAACTTGGAAATGTGCCCCCCAACAGCACTTTGATTACTCAGGGCATCTCTGGGTTAGTTGGTTCCATCTTGAGCATGTTGTCCCAAGGCCACAAAAAGGAGCCTTTGACCGCAATGGCTGGGAAACTCCATTCTTGAATGGGTTAGCACAGTCAAGGAGCCCCTACGTCATGCACCATGCAGTGGACAAGCCTGAGCACGTGAGGTCAAGGCCCAAACTGAGAAACAATTTTTGGAGAAGGAGGAGTTCTAGCTTAGACCACAGTCTAATGTATGATGAGAGCATCCTGACAAAGATGTGCAGTTTCAGCAGCCTCCTTCCTGCGTCATGTGCCCCATGATATTTGGATCCCTTGTAGCTCGCCTCTGTGTCTACTTGGCAGCTGTACAATGACACTTCACAAGTCCAATGTCCTGGGGCTTCCTGGGAGAAACCGGGTATTGAGGAGGGCCTAAGGGGGGGGGATTGTGAATCTCACTCAGAAGGGGAGACTAAGCGTTCCTCAGAGGTGGATGGAGCGAGAGACCTGCATGGAAGAGGAGGTGAGGAAGGAACTAGGGATGGGCATCAGATGTTGGGAGGGGGGAGGCCGAGGAGGGCTGGGAGTGAGAACAAAAATGGGAGGGGGTACACCTCTGGAACTAGCTGGAGAGCTGGGGTGGGGGGAGGGAGGCTCCAGGGAGCCTATGGGAGTGACCCTAGCTGATATGAAATCATGGGGGATATGGAAACTGAAATGGCCCTCTCCCTTAGCCAGGCCAGACTTCTAGTGGAGAAAGTTTGACATGGACCCACCCACAGAACCCTCGGCCCAGAATTTGTCCTGCCTACAAGATGAGCAGACATAAAGATACAGCAGAGACTGAGGGAACGGCCAACCAATGACTGGCCCAACTTGAGATCCAGTCCCTGTAAGAGAGCCAACCACTGACACTATTAATGATACTCAGCTATGCTTACAGACAGGAACCTTAGCATGACCGTCTCCCGAGAGCCTTCATCCAGTAGCAGATGGAAACAGATGCAGAGACCCACAGCCAACGATCAGGTGGGGCTTGGAGAGTCTCGAGGAAGAGTCGGGGACAGAAGTGTGTGAGCCGCAGGGGTCAAGAACACCACAGGAAGACCTGCAGATCAACTACCCCGAGACCCTGGGGGCTCACAGAGACCGAACCACCAACCACAGAGCATGCAGGGACTGGACCTAGGCCCCCTACACATTTGTAGCAGATGTGTTCCCGTGGGTCGGCTAACAACTGGAGTAGGGGCTGCCTCTGATTGGGTCCCTTCCCCCTACCTGGGTGGGCCTCAGTGGGAAAGGGTGTGTTTGGTCCTACTGGGACTAGATGCCCCAGGGTGGGGTGATACCAAGAGAGGCTTCCTCTTCTCTGAGGAGAAAGAAGGGAGTAATGGGGGGGGGTTGTAAGAGTGGGACTTGGAGGAGAGGAGAAGTCTGTGATCAGGATGTAAAGTGAATACAAAAATAAATTATTGAATTAAAAAAGAGAAAAAAAGACCCGAATTCAGTTTCCACCACCCACACATGAAGCTGGGTCGCATAGCACACACTTTTAGCATCCACGCTGGGAAGTAGAGACAAAAGATTCTCTGGGGCTTCCCGGTCAGCCAGGAACAGCCAACTAGGCGTGCTTCAGGGCAGCGAAAGGCCTGCTCTCAGACAAACAAACAAAGATCAACAAAAACCAAACCCAAGCTAAACTAACAAACAAAAACAAAACTGAAGGAGGGAGACACCTAAAGCTGCCCTCTGGGATCTCTCGGGGAGCCTGTGAGGGTTAATCTAGATGGAGAGACCCGCGGTAAATGTGAGTGACCCTGTGGGCTGGGACCCGGAGTGCAGTTGAGGACAGGGCAGACTGAGCCTCGCATTTTGGCTGTCTGCCTCCAGGCCACGGGTGATGCCTGCCACCTCACGCTCCTCCCCGTACCTCTGCTTCCCACACCGAGACTTCCTCATCAGGATGGGATGTACCCTGGATCTCTCAGCCCAATCAAACCCCTTCTTCTTCATGTTGCTGTGGTCGGGTGTTTTGCCTCCATAAAAGACAAGTGACTGGCGCAGACCATCGCTGCGGAGAAGTGCGGCTGTCAGTGAGATAAGCCCGGACCTGCGGCTCCTAGACCTTCCGGGTCCGGCTGGTGGTTGAGGAAAATTTTAGACTGTCAGAGAAGAGAAGAAGTCCTCGAAGGTCGTAAACAGAACCCAACTTGGACAGTGAAGACACAGCTCCCGAGACCGCAGAGGGGTGTGGAGACTCTATCCGGAAACGGGGCGGAGGCCATTCTGGTCACATTGTGCTGGCTGTACTCTGTCGGTATCCTGAGAACCCCAATGAGGCTGAACTTCAAAAGCAATGGACTGAAGTGTTTGGTGGAGAAACTGTCATGGCAGGGACGCCTTGGGGCTGAGGCACGGCTGTTGCTCGTCCTCACAGAAGGTCTGCAGTGGGAAAGAACAAGAGGGGAGGACGGGTATTTTCAAATGTGCAGTTTAGTGAGAATAAAGAGCAAAGCTAAAGTCAGGAGCCGAAGAAGAGAGTGGAACTGGTAAGGAGAAATAGCCCACTCCACAGGGAACGATATGTAAAAATGCAAAAATAAAGAAAAGAATAGAGCTTAGCTTTCAAATGTGTCCAAATGAAACTGCCTGGGGAAGGGTTCCCCGTGCTCAGCACAAGGAAGCAGGTGCCACTCTGACCCAAGTCGGCCGGATTCCACACCGAGTAGATAGCTGAACTCGGGAGTATCATGCACAGCGGCATACTAATTTTTCAGATGTGAATGATGCAGGGCTGAGAGGTTCACGGTGTCTTGAAGCAGGTTCCCGAGAGCGTCGGAGCCCAGGTAGTCTGTGCCAGGGTTGCAGGTCCTCTCACACCAGCAGAGTGCAGGGGTCTGAGAGAAGCCCTCAAGGGCACTCCTGGTCCAGCCCAGCCCAGCCCAGCCCAGCCCAGGTCGGCAGGACTTACAGATTCCGAGTCAAGTGTATTTCCCAGCCTCTGTCTCTTCAACTATTACCACCTTAAAGGCCACTGAGAGACGCTGTGGAGCCGAAGTCTAAGAAACCCAGGGTAGCAGAGAGGCCAGGAAAGCATGTCTGCTGAGGCTGGCTTAGGACAGGGGTTGCACAGTGTGCTGCAGGCAGAGGAGCTGGCCCTAGGAAGCCAGACACATCCATCACAAGCCTCAGATGCTATACGTGGACCTGCAGGGCTTGGTGTTTGGCTGAGTTTCAGCCTCTCTCTTGTCTGTCCATTCCATGCCAAGTTCCCCTGCCCCCCTCTTGGGAATGGCGGCGTTCACCCCGCGCCGCTGTGTGTTGGAAGGATGTAACAGGAGCCTGTGCTGAGGCACCGTATTGAGTCCCAGCTGACATCTGGACTTTGAAACAGTGCTTGAATAAAGACTGAGGGGACTTGTGAAGGTGGACTGAAAGCTTTGACCTAAAGAGAAGGCTATGAGCTCTGAGGACAAGGGGTTGAAGATTACGCTTAAAAATTATGTCTGGGAGCTGGAGAGATGGCACTGATGCTCTTCCAGAGGTCCTGAGTTCAATTCCCAGCAACCACATGGTGCCTCACAACCATCTGTAATGGAATCAGATGCCCTCTTCTGGTGTGTCTGAAGACAGCTGCAGTGTACTCATATAAAAATAAAAATTAAATACATCTTTAAAAAAAAAAAAGCTTTGTCTGGGGAAGACTAGAGGAAAGACGCTAAGAAAATGCTTGCTTCTGCAGAGGACAAGGGTTTGGTTTGGTTTGGGTCCCAGCACCTGAGTGGTATCCTACAACCATCTGTAAGTCTAGTCCCAGGGCACTGACACCCTCTTCTGGCCTCTACTGGCACTGCATACACCCAGTGCACATAGACGTACAAACACTTACATACATATTTTTTATTTTTTAATTTCAAGTGATATAGTTGGGTGTCAAGATTAAAATGCTTAGATTTGCATTTGTTGGCCCAGAATCAACTAAGAGACACGCCTCTGGGTGTTTTTGTTTGTTTGTTTTGTTCGTTACTGTAGGCGAACCCCTGATGAAAGCAACCTGAGGAAGGAAGAGAGAGAGGGAGGGAGGTAAAGAGGGAGGGAGGGAGGGAGGGAGGAAAGGGAGCACCCCTCCCACAAATAATGGTGTAGGTAATACATATTGCCGTGGTGAGGGGCGGGGGTGGTGGTCACATCACATATCACCCACAGTCAGGAAGTCACAAGGCACACCCTGCTCTTCAGCTTGCTTCTCGTTTTCACTCAGTCTAGGGATGCTGATGCCCACATCTGGCTGGATCTTCCCACTGCATTAAACCTCTGTGGAAACACTCATAGGCATGCTCAGAGGCGTGCGTCCTCCACGAGTCTAATCCAATCCACAGCGGGTGATGGACCACCACAGCAAGCAGGAAGCGGTAATCGCTTAAGTGACGGAGGCTGGGAGCATACACTTGACTCAGAGTCTGTAAGTCCTGCTGACCTGGGCTGGGCTGGGCTGGGCTGGACCAGGAGTGCCCTTGAGGGCTTCTCTCAGACTCCTGCACTCTGCTGAGGGAGGGGGTGGTGCAAGGCAGCTCTGTTCATCTCAGCTGGGCCCAGACACCTCTGTGGAGTCAGTGCGATCTCTGCAGGTGTGAGAGGACCAGGCTAAGGCGGCTCTTCCTGCTAGAGTCTAGCAGGACAGCCTGGGTGTATGTGGAGGCAGATTGAGAATCACAGCGGGAGAATGCGGAAACAGGCTTGTGGTGTTCTGAACACCTGAGTCCCAGCTAGGGAAGCAGTCCGGTTAAAGCAAGTCTCACGTGTGTGCCACAGTTGTAGAGAAAGGTCACTAAAGAGGTTCCTAGCAGAGGCAAGGAAATAAGAATGCTATTTCCTAAATAAGGCGGGGGTAGGGGGGTGGGGGTGGGGCAGGGCAGAGCGGGGCTGTCGCCTCTGTACGACACCTAATGTTTACTGTGTCTACTGTGAGCCAGAAACCAGGTTGGGCCTCTGGTCACTCCATAACTCCCTGTCTGTGGAGATGAAGCTCTAAGCCTCCCACTCAGATACCTAACACTGTAAGCCACTAGCAGACCCTACTGTAACTGTCAGCATCTGTTCCTAAACGCACCCTTCGATCAGGCTGTAAAACGTTTGCCATGGGCCTGTATTTGGGAATACTTGGTCTCAAGCTGAGGCTGCTGTTTTGGGCGTTTGTGGAACTTTTGAGACTGTGGCCAAACTAGCAGACACCACCACGTTGCAAGTGTCATCTCTCTCTGGTTCCAACACGAGCTCTCTGCCTTCTTCCACTCCAAGATGTAGCCCGCTGTGCTGGGCTCCCACCACCATGGACAGAGCTCCATCAGCTACCGAGCCTTCTTGCCTGGATGGGCCACGCCCTCTAACCTATGGGTCTATAAATAAACCTCTCTTTCATTAGGAAAAAAAAAAGCTTTTCCACTCGGTACTCTGTTACAGCAACAAGAAAATGAATTATTACACACGCTGATGATACTTAGGAATGAGGCGCGGTAAGAGGTTGGCGTGAATACAGCTATGCTGTCTGGACTGTGATACAAGGACCAACATCGCTGCTCTTCCACGCTGGGACCATTGTTAGTTAAGTGACACACGCGTTCTGACAGTGTGACAGCTGCCCTGATAGCAGGGAGGGTTACCACCTCAGTAATGAGTGGTAGCATCCGCAGTAAGGAACAGTGGACAAAGGGGAGACCCTCGTCCAGGGGATGGTAGAAGCCTCGCCATCTATCAATAGCAAATCTAGGAACACCAGTGTTTGGTAAGTACTACTACTACTACTTCTATTGTGGTTATTGGGATAATCAATGAAATCGGGATTTACATTTAAAATGTTCGTGCTTACAATCTAACACAAGCTCAGATCTCATCCACTGATCTTCTGCTTCCATCAGAAATGTAATTTGGCTATTTCCAGAGGGTATCTGACCACAGCTGCTAGACACCACAGAAGGCGAAACCATGAGTTATGGGCAACAATGGAACCATCTTCGTTACTTAGGAGTATTTCTACCTTGTCTTGGATTTAGCGCCTCAGAAAGGGGAAGCCAGGAGGCACGCACCAAGGAGAAGGCCGTGAGATTAGAATTGCTTGTCTGCTGACGGCAAGGAATGACCTTCCTACACTTGCCTGAAGCTAACATAGAGGCATTTCCTCCTCCCAACTGTATCTTAGGGCTCTTAGGGGTATCGTACCACAACTGCTTACATTTTTTGTTTTTGAAATAGGGTCTTAAGTAGCCCAGGCTGGCCTCTTACTTGCTATGTAACTTCAACTCCTGATCCTTCTGCCGCAATCACTCAAGTGCTCAGATTACGGGCACCATGATGCCCGGTTTATAGAGTGCTGGGACTCCAGATGAGGGCTGTGTGCATGCTGGGGAAACACTGGGCCGACCGAGCCACATCCCCAGACCTCTGCCTACGTCTCTAACGGACACAGAGCAGTGCTGACAATCGGCCTGGGCTTTTGTTGGTTTTTGTGTGTGACTATTTTAAATATAAAAATTTTTACTGTAGTTAATTAAAAAAAAAAAACAAAGTATCAAGTGCCCCAGTAACAGTAGCAGCAACTTATCAAGAAGGTACACACAGTACTACTGAGAACAGGGTCACAGTCACTGTCTCAGATAGGAGGCGTGTCCCCTCGGCTTATACATGAGCAGGTAAGAGGCTGGTCAGGCCTCTAGCACCTTGCCATCTTGCCATAATAGATGGCTGCCCTCCTTAGCTGGTAAATAGGAGGGGATATGATCAGGGGGTCACAGGGATTGTCGGCCGTGGCCTCAGGAGTCTCTCTCTCTCTCTCTCTCTCTCTCTCTCTCTCTCTCTCTCTCTTCCCTTTTCATCAGCTCAGGTGTCTGACCTCCTTCCTGGGGACCAAAAAGCTGGCCTGGGGCCAGTGGGGACCCACACGGAGGGGAAGTTTTCAAAGCTGCAGCCCGGAAGTCCTACTCCGAAGGGGGTGAGGGGCTCCTCACTGAGTCTGTAGACCCTGGCCACAGGGACCCGGCTCCTTGGCAGTCTAGCTCCAAGATGGATGGCCATGGCCTTCGGGGCTGGACAGGCCCTTCGCAGGCCTTTGATGCTGAAAAGCAGAACAAATGGAGCCCCAGCTGCCTTCCATTAGGGCCTGCTTCCTCCGCCCAGGACAAGGTGGGCCTTCGAGGTAAGCAGGGGCAAACACCACATGTGTCAGCCACAGCTGGCTGCAAAGCCTTGCTCCCGACTTCTCCCCCCCGAGCCCCACCCCCACCCCAACCTCCCCTTGTTTCTTCAGGCTGGATCTGCAAGGAGTGGGTCTCCCTCTCCTCCCCCCATATCCAATCCATCAGCAAGTCCCTTCGGCTCTACTTTCAAGATGGGTCTTCAGTCCGTCTAGTCTCTGCGCCCTCGCTGAGGACGCCGCCTGAGTCCAAGCCATTTTCTGTCTCCCCCGGAGTATAGAGAAGCTCTTTGTTAAGGGCTGAAGCGTGTGTCTCCCCTGAATTCTCATGCTGGTGTCCTAGCCCCAAGCGGCACAGGATGGGATCTTGTTTAGTAGCAGGACCCTAGTAGCTGGCCTCAATGCCCCCTCATCCTGAGACAGGCCTCAGGCACCCCGGGCTGGACCTGAACTCATTGTTCAGCCTAGGATGACCTTGGATTTCTAATCTTCCTTTCTCTACCTCCTGAGGACTGAGAAAATAGGTATGTGCCCACGATGGCCAGCCTAGTCTGTGTTTCGCGCCCACTAGGCAGGTGCTCTAGCAACTGAGCTGCAGCCTCAGTGCCGGCACGATGAGTTAAGATGAGGTCGCAGTGAAATAGGGGGACCCCAAAGTCAGGATGACGGGTGTCCCCGTGAAAAGGGGACATTTGCACACAGGGAGAAGACAGGCAAAGAGGAAGGCAGAGATTCACCTACAAGGGGACGCTTCCAGGAGCTAGTGACACCAAAGATCAACAGCAAACTACTAGAGGCTGGGAAGGGAGGGGCTTAAAGGGACACATCATCTAAGGCCTGCGAAGGGCCTGTTCAGCCCCGAGGCCAGGGCCACCTGTTGGCGCTACACTGCCCTCAGGAGAGATCAGCCCTGCTGCGCCTGAGCTTGGATTCTGGTCTCCAGAGCTGAAAGAGTTCTAAAGCCAGCCCTGGGTGGCAGGCACTCTGTCATGCACACCAACCGCGTCCTCTTGGGCAGCGTGGGCCCCTCTCAGCACCAGCCATAGGCCATAGCAAACCACACTCTAGGGTCCTCAAGGCGGCTCAGCAGGCAAAGGCGTTTGTGGCCAAGTCTGGTGTTCAAGGTTTGATCCTGAACTCCATGTGACAAAAACCACAAATGAACAATCAGCAATGGATGCTCTCAATCCCCCCCTCTCTGTCTTACACACACACACACACACACACACACACACACACACACCATAAGAAACAGAGAACACTCTCGAAGATTCCAGCTCAGATCATGTCCTGGGGATTTGCAAAGGCCTGCTTGTTTTCCTTTCCTGTCTCCACGGCACCAGCACGCTGGCTGAAGCAAGCCCAGGGGGAAAGGGCCTTTCCTAGCCTGCCATTCCAGTGTACAGTCCGTCACGGTGCAGAGGCCACACAGAAGGTCACATTGTGCCCACAGTCAAGACCAAGCGAACACTAAGCACTCCTGACGCGTTTTCCGTGTCATGGAGTCTGAGATCCCCTTTCAAAGGCACAGTCCCCACCACTGTCGCCTGGGTTGTCCCATGTCGGTTAAAGCAATCAAGATAATCATCATAGGCGCACCTCAAAGTAAGGCCAGGCTATGGAGCTTTGAGGCCAGTGACCTGCTCGCCTTGTCACCTTTTAAAGGTCCTACATCTTCCAAAACAGCACCAGCACCTGAGGACCAAGTGTAAAGTTATATGAGCCTGTGGGGAACATTCCACATCCAAACCCACTGACCCACTTTACAGATAGGCAAATAGAGACCCAGGAGTCTAAACTCTGACAGGTTAATAATCACCACTAACCTTCACATCACTGTCACTTCCTGGGTGACACAGTCCTTCTAGACATCTTCATTGATCCCAGCCCACCGGCCTCTGCCTGCCCGACTTTTTGTCTGTCCTGAGTATGTCAAGGGCCCTTGTATATGAGGTAAATCCTTCTAAGTCTTTGCTCTACCCCTTTGTTGCATGAGGTAGGAACACAAGGACTTCATGTGAGTCCTCACAGGGCAGTGGTGGCGCACGCCTGTAATCCCAGAAGTTGGGAGGCAGAGGCAGGCGGATTTCTGAGTTCGAGGCCAGCCTGGTCTACAGAGTTCCAGGACAGCCAGGGCTACACAGAGAAACCCTGTTTTGAAAACAAACAAAAAATCATGTGAGCCCTCTCTGCCAGGGTGCAGACAAGGACAAGAGAACTGGGCAGAAAGCCCACTGCAGGAAGGCCATATAGTCTGGTCCAGTTCCCATCTGAGAGCAAGGGTAGCTCTCTGTAGAGTTGATATTTTGAAGGGAAGGGCCAGACACAGACCTCTGTTCTCCACTAGGGCCTCATGTGACTTGCATGAGTGAGTCTGGTGCAACGACCCGGGTCTCTGTTTGCCTATCTGTAAAGTGGGTCAGTGGGTTTGAATATGGAATGTTCCCCACAGGCTCATGTAATTTTACACTTGGTCCCCAGGTGCTGGTACTGGTTAGGAAGATGAAGGACCTTTAAAGGGTGACAGGGAAGGTAGGTCACTGGCCTTAAAGTCTCATAGCCTGGCCTTACTTCCAGTCTGCTCTCTGCTTCCTGACTGTGGAAGTCCTCTGACCAGCTGCCTCGTTCTCCTGAGGCTGCGGCATCCCTGCTCTAAGGGAATGTGTCCTATCAAACCGTGAGCCACAGCAAGCCCTGCTTTCTTAAGTCACTTCCCGTCAGGTATCTGGTCACCGCGGTGAGAAGAGTAGGTAATGCGATGGCAGCCGAGCTGTGAAGAGATTCTGAGTGTCTTCCTTTGCTGGAAGAGGAAATTCACCGTATAAACAGGGTCTGCGGCTGTTCCTGAGGATGCGCTCACTGCTCTCAGAGAAGAGGCCTGAAGCTGAGAGACCCCCAAGGCCCTGCAGTCAGGGTGGAGGGGATCCTGCTGGAACACGGCCTGAGTTTGCAACTTTAGATCAGCCATGAGGTTAAAATAAAATTAAATATTCACGATTATCAACAATCCACTTTTAAAACTTTCTTTACGCGGGTTACATATGATTAATGAGAAATTCCCAGTCACCTCGAAACAGCCACTTAGCACAGCCGGCGTCTAAGGCCTGCCTGCCTTCCCGCATCTGCTTCTGTTTAGCCTGCAGTCCACCCTTGCGGGAAGGGAGAGGGGAGCTCTTCCTTCTAAGCCTTGGCAGAGCTGTGAACTGGCCAAGGTGAGGCCAAGCTGGAGGACGGGCCTGGGCTCCGTCGGCAGCCATGTTGCTGGCCGCTTTAGTCTTTTGACACCCCATGTCCTGCCTTGAAGCTGCCGCAGAATCGTGGTCTGTGGTCTGTGCGACGCCGGTGCGGAAGGGAGATTGGGTGGGGCCCCCGGGCAGCAGAGTTAGGAGGGTGAGCTCTTCTCCGACGCAGACATTCAAACTGAACAAAACAGGAAGTGGGTTCCAGGCCGAAGGAACATCCAGCAAGGACACTTGTGGCGATGAGGACCTTACGCTCTTCCATGTTTCTGCCCTTTATGGTGACAGACAACCCCCATGTCTAGGCAGATTTGATCTGTGACTGGCTTCCTGTACTCTGGGGAGTATTATAGAAGCAAGGCGTTTCTAGTTCATTCTCTCTCTCTCTCTCTCTCTCTCTCTCTCTCTCTCTCTCTCTCACACACACACACACACACACATACACACACACACATTTTCATCTCTATCACCTCCATCACCTCCATCTCCATCATCTCCATCATCTCCATCACCTCCATCATCTCCATCACCTCCATCACCTCCATCTCCATCATCTCCATCATCTCCATCACCTCCATCACCTCCATCACCTCCATCTCCATCACCTCCATCATCTCCATCACCTCCATCACCTCCATCATCTCCATCACCTCCATCATCTCCATCATCTCCATCATCTCCATCACCTCCATCACCTCCATCACCTCCATCTCCATCACCTCCATCATCTCCATCACCTCCATCACCTCCATCATCTCCATCACCTCCATCATCTCCATCATCTCCATCACCTCTATCATCTCCATCACCATCACCTCCATCACCTCCATCTCCAGCTCTGTCTCTATGCCCCTTGCTGGCTCTCTGGCTCTCCTTCTCATCAAGTTCTCCCAGCCCTTTGAACATGCCCCCCCCATCTCCCTCCCAGGTCCCCCGATGGCTTCCCATTTCCTGGGGATTCCGTGTCTTGCCGCCTCTATCTTCCATGAGGCTACTTGTTCCCGTGCCAGACTGTGGCCCACACGTGGCCTTTGTCATGTGTCTGTCATTATGTCATTATGAATAGTTTAGTGGCATCTCTGTCATCCCACCAGCTCCCCAGAGCAGGTGTCTGCTGACGTCAGTGGAGGGCCCTGGCCTTTAGTCCTTTAGGGCAGGACTATCTCTTGAACACATATAACCTGATTCGGAATAGGTGCCGCGGAGGCGGATATCTAACATCCGGATTGTGTGACGGGCCGTGACTGGGGGCTGCCCTCTCTCAGAAGCGCCTGTGTTCCTGCTGCGCTGGGCATGTTGCTGTCCCTCTCTGGGCCTGCCTCCGTTTCCCTCTTTGTGAAAGGCTGGTAGTTGAGCTAAGGTGATCCTGAGATCTGAGGCCCATGTTGCTATAACAATCTCTGGACAAGAGGAGACTGGTTTAGAAGGGGGCCCAGTCTCCAGGCAGGGAGCTGACAGTTCTGGCTTAGGCCAGCCACGGTGGAATTCCCTCATATAGGAAGCCTGTGCCACGATCCCAACACGAGGCCTCCAAGGACAGATAGAGACAGATAAGAGAAGCTCCGAGGCCACATCTGCTTCTGCCTGGAAGAAACACCAAGTTCTGGGACACAAACCCCCGCAGAGGATTGCAGAGCCGGGGCGGGGGAGCCCTTGGACTATTTGGTGGTTTCTCTTCTGACAGTCTGACGTTTAGATTGATCGTAGGACCTAGAATCATCTAAGAAAGGAGCCTCCAGGCATGCCTGTGGATTATCTAGATTAGCTCAATCAAGACAGGAAGACCCTCCCTAAATGGGCGGCACCATCGCAGGGGTTGGAGTCCTGGACTGAAGGGACTAGAAAGCCACCTGAGCGTGGCATTCACCCTCTGCGTCCCCTCTGTTTTCAGTGCGACCAGCTTCCTCCGGCTCCTGGCGCCTCGGAAGACTGTGAACTCTGAGCCAGAATAACCCCCTTCTTCTTTCATTAGGTTGCTTTTCTCAGGGTGCTTTGTCTCAGCAACAGGAAATACCTAAGACACTGGTGTTGGGGAGACTCGAACTCCACACACACATGCCTCAGTGCCCGGCCTCGGGGGCAAGCCTGCAGCCGGCCTCTGCCCGGACCCCTCCCGCTCACGGCTCTCCTCTCACCCCGCCCTTCCACTGAGCAGCCAGCTCTCTAGAAACATCTGAAACTTCCTGTCTTAGCGGGAGCTGGACCTCACCACAGATGGCATCTTGGCAATACCGGGGAACCCTCGGATGACTGGAGGGACATCTGTTCCCCTTCTGGCTTGAGGACAGCCAAGTGAATAAAGGGGGTGATGACACTTGCGACCAACGAGGAAACGCTGGGAATCTCTAACTTGACACGCCTGTCACTCGCGCTCCTGTGACAATCCCGTCCCTCCCCATGCAGGGACTCAATGGGCCTCTCACGCAGATGAGACCCGGGGGTGGAAGGGCACTCCGCTGTGGAGAAAACTGTTTGGGACACAAGAAGATGTGAGGATCTTGTCCTGGGGCAGTTCTAACTCAATGCTGAAACTATTAAGAAAGTCACCATAGCAACAGTGAGGATGCTGAGGACCACAGTGACAGCTGCCATTATGCTGGTGTGGTCATGTGCCAGGCACTGGGATGTGGGTCAGGAGCCTTGTAGACGGGATCAACCCTTGAGTATTAAGGGAGCGTCACTGAAGCGAGATGTACTGCACCCCCCCTTGTTGGCGGTCAGGGGCAGCCTGGGGGTTATGCCCAGTAGGGGGTGCTCAGGGTGGCCGATGGCACATCCTCTGGGGAGCTCCCCAGCCTGGCCACAGATGCTGCTCTTCCTGCATGGCCTCCAGGCTTCCTGCCCTGGCCTTTGTCTGCTAAAAGCTGCTCTCTGTTGCAAGTCACAAGGAGCTCTGGGTCACTGTTAATGGCACAGAAGAGTTGGAAATATGGGTGACACCCGCAATCTCTTACAGGTGACTTCTCCTCTGCCCTCTCTGACTCTGCCTGGGTTCATCACATGAACTGCTGGGTTCTATGGGAGCCCCTCTGTCTGGTCTCCCCCTGCCCGCAATTGTACCTATAGCCACCGTCTCCAGTGCTGCAGGACAGCACTTTCTGACATGGGATCTAACCCTCCCAAGCCATCTACAGATCTTATTGCTCCTCCCCCCAATAAAGGTCCTCTTCTGAACCAGACCTGCCAGTCCCTCAGGCCTCCTCCAGCCCACAGTCATGGCTGCTATCATGCCGTCTGGACCACACCTATGTACCACCCTAGATATGCACCGTACTGGGGTAGGGACAGAGGGCGCCTGAGTACCTGTAGAGCCAGAGACTGCCTGGCTAGTGGGGAGGCATTTGCCCAGAAGGCGGGGGCCGTACAAATGGCCCCGGACACCTTTAGAAGACGCTTGCCGGAGAAGAGGCAGGGTCCTTTCTTGGTGGCTGGAAACGCTGAGGCCTGCTCCATGATCTTACACGGGTTCTGATAAGAAGAGACAGTTCATAGTTTCAATGTTTTATTATAGAAAAGTAGGAAGAAAAACGAAGATAAAGAAGAAAGAGAAAGAGAAGATAGAGGGATGAGGGATGAGGGATGGCCATGACCACATGGAAACAGGGAAAACAGGGAGACGAGGGGAAGAGAGAGAGAGAGAGAGAGAGAGAGAGAGAGAGAGAGAGAGAAGAGAGGGCAGAGAGAGTGAAGAGGGGCAAGAAGCCGTTTATAGTGGGCGGGACTAGCTGGCAACAGCCAGGTAACCGTGGGGCGGGGAAAGCCCAACTGTAGCCAGGTGACTGTAGGGGTGGAGTCAGCTAGAACACTAGGGGCCTGGGGCGTGGCCATACATCACTGATGGCCACAGGATTATGGAGTTGAGGAGGCAGCAGACTGGGAGCATGGCTCACTGGTTCTGTAGAATGTTCTACTGGGTCTCCAGGGTAAGCCTTGCTCAACCAGGCTACAGACTGCCTTACACGGTCCCACGGTCTCTGAGCCTTTAGTCACAAGGTTCTGTCTCAGTGACTCTTCCTGACTGCTGGCCCCTGTGTGTCCTACCTATATCCCTGGAGTCTAGCACAAAGTCCTCCGCTGACGATTACAGTAAAGGCTGTTGACCGCACCACATTAAGATGAGATGGGACCCTGGGGTATGCATCTCATTTGAGGTCTCAAATGGGTGGCCCAAGGGCTGGGTTTAGCAGCCTCATCTGAATGCTTTTATTTGCTCTGGCTGCTAGCATATTACAAATGGGAGAGCCGATGTAGAAGTAAACCTTGCTTTGGATTCTCAGGTGAGCAGAGCACTGCCAACCCCTGACCCCTGGCCCCTGACCCCTGACCCCTGGCCCCTGACCCCTGACCCCTGACCCCTACCCTTTTCCCAGTCCCATCCTATTTTGTTTTCAGAAAGTGTCTCCTGTAGCCCAAGCCAGCCTCTAACTAATTATATAACTTAAGCTTGTGATTTTTCTGCCTCCACCTTCCCAACGATGAATGACAGCCAAGTGCCGTGACTCCATGTTTGTGTGTTTGTGGGAATGGAACCCAGGGCTGGTGCATGCTTGGCCAACACTCTACACAGAGTCATATGCCCACACCAGCCTGGACACACACACACACACACACACACACATACATATGTACCCCATACACACACATACACACCCACAAACACATACACACACATACACACACGCACAAGCACACATATAAACACATGTACACACATGCACACATATGTATACACATACACACAGGTACACACATACACACATACATACATACACACAATACAAACATACACATATATACACACTCACAAACACATATACACATGGACATACACAAGCACACGTTTATACGCACATGTACACACACACATCTACACACACACACACACACAGTGCAGGCCTGCATTCTTACTCTGACGACAGTCGTTTTACAGTTTGGAGCTTGTGAGTGACAGGGATAATGGTCAGCTTCTTTTCTTCCTCTTTTTTCTTATTTTAACAATTTGTCTCACATTTTTGGTCCCTGACTAAATCGCCTTATTTTATAAGCAGACATGGATGTTCTCAGGCAGTTTGCCCAAGGTGATATTCGGTGGCCATGTTGGGGTCAGGCTCTTCCTCCCCCATCTGCCTCTGGCCCTGGGCCCTTCCCTTGCCTGCAGGCCACGCTCCCCTCTCGCCCCTCACGGTTGGAACCACCCCGGTGGACTCAGCTCTGCTCCCTTTGCTCCAGGATCGGGATGCCCAGAGGCTGCTCATCTCCATCCGCTCATCCCAGCGGCACCTCAGGACCACCACGGCACCCCCTGGCTAAGCATCCAGGGCCACATCTGTCACAGACACCAGGCTGTCAGCACGGCCATGTGCCCTTCTCAAAGGCTGCCTCCAGAACAGAGCCACCCCAGGGGGGAGCCTTGTGATGCTTTCATGTCTTCGATTCATTAGGTTCTCTGTCAGCAGTATAAATCAGCGCTGGGCCTCTGCTTACACACCCGGGAGCAGGGAGAACAGGCAGGGGGCAGATATAAAACCTGGGGCAGGCCAGCAGTGGCAGACACGGCTTACTGCCCCAGTTTACCCATGCACCTTGTGACTTGTCTCAGCTGAGGAGACCTGAGGATGTGTGAGGACTAGGAGCACGGAGAAGATTCAGAAGGGAAGACTGGAGACACTGGTTTCCCATGATCCTATGCGATCGCTCCATTATGCCCACAGTTCTATAGGGGAAAGCCCTTCCCATTCTTGGGCTCTTGTCCATTCAGGGGAACAATTTGAAAAGGCTGAAAGGGAAGGGTAAGGCTGCTCAGCACCCTGCTGGCTCCCTGCTCCAGTGTCAGAGCCAGGCTCCCGCCAGGGTCTCCTGGACCCCAGGCTCTGCCTTCCCTACCTGCCTCGCTTTCTACAGGAGACTCTGTCTCATCACTACATAAGTTACCAGATCAAGTTTCGGTCATTCAGTACAGATTTCAGGAGGACCCACAGCTGCCGGCTCCTTTGACAGCCCCTGGGGCCCAGTGAGAAGGTAGACCTGAGTACAAAGGGGTAAGAGGCAACCATTGCACCAAAGCTCTAGTGGAGAGCCAAGGGTGAGGTAGGAGAAGAGATGGGAGATGTGCCCGGAGGAAAGGCCGTGCGCGCGTCCCGTGGCCATCAAAGAAGCTTGGGTGTGTTAGAAAGGCGCCCCCAGACAGCTACGACTGTGCTCTGCTCCCCGCAAAAGCAAAACCAACATGAAAGATTTTAAGGTTACTTTCAGTGATTTCTCAATCTCTCTCTCTCTCTCTCTCTCTCTCTCTCTCTCTCTCTCTCTCTCTCTCCCCTCCCCCTCCCCTCCCCCCCTCTCTCTCTCCCCTCCCCCTCCCCTCCCCCTCCCCTCCCCCTCCCCCTCCCCCTCCTCCTCCCCCTCTCCCTCTCCCTCTCCCTCTCCCTCTTCCCCGTCTCTCTAATTTGACTGCAAGAGTCTCAAAACATGAGTTTGGCAAGTGACGGTGTGTCCACCCATCCCAAAAAGGTTGTCATGCCTGAAACTGTGGTTCCATTTTCTGCTTCTTCCCTCAGGGTGTCCCAAGGCTGCTGGCAGGGACCGGCGGGTCAGCAGGATCCCAGCCCAGCTAGCGAGTGCCAGAGGCAACAGGCCTTCTCCACGGGTTTTTGTGCCCCAGCTCTCCTAGACGCTCTTCACTGAAGCAGCTCTTTCAGACAAGGTTCAGTGAAGCAGCTTATGTGCGTGCACTTTATTGGGGCGAATCAAGGACTACATACATGAACTTTGGGGAGTGGGAAGGGACTGTTCTTCGGGTGAAGCTTCATTGGCTGAGGCTTAAGTTTTTGGGGGATACATCCTTTGCATGGACAGGCATTCCAGGACGTTGAACGTGTAATTTCGCCAAGGATTATATGACATTCCTCAGATAGAAGACTGGGGACCAGGCTCCCCAGATCAGGGGGAGAAAGGGAAGCCCCGCTAAGAAAAGGGAGTCCTCCCTCTTGTGCTGGGCTCAGGACAGCGGTCCAGGCATGGTCAACTGCAACCTTAGTAGCGGGATGCAACATGAAACTTACACCATAGAAGATCCAAGAAGATGTTGGGGACAATCTGGGGACCCAAGGGAGGAGGAGAAGAGGCTAGAAGGCCAGCAAAAGGCTCGATAGTTAGAGTGCTTATTGCCAGGGCCCTGCTTTTATAAATCAGCATCAACTCTCTCCAGGAGCCCAGTGGACAGAGCATCTCCCACTGGGCCCCGTGGCTGCCTTCAGGGGTAGTTTACATACCTGAAAGTGCTTCCGGTTCAAGCCAGTGTAAACTTAAACCAAAAGGGAGAAATTCTAACCTTCCAAGTCCAGAGTATTCCTCACCCCTTGGAAGCAGCTGAGGCTTCCCTTTGGCTTCCTGGGTTCGGCCCTGCTAACAGAGCCAGTCTACACCAGAGCCTGCGTGTCTCCTGTAGAGTAGAACGGGCAGGTGCCACTCCCCAGTGGCTCTACTGAAGCCCGCCCGTGTGGCTGTGTCAGTGGACAGGACTGGTAGGGAGTGATAATGTGAATGAGGCTGCGTCGTGTCGGCCCCCTTGAGACATGGTGACCCCTGTCTCTGTCTCTCTCACGCTAGAAAGTTATGGGTGGACAGTGGGACGGTGGCCTTCTGCAAGCCAGGAAATGGGCTGGGGACCTGGCCAGACAGAACCTTGATCTTGGCCTTCCAGATCCCAGGTTCCAAGAAATAGGCATGTGCTACAAACGCCACCAGATCCTGTGGTGTCTCAAACACCAAGATGTCTCAAACAGCCAAGGTGACCACATCAGGGGCTCCCTAAGCCTTCGGATTGCACCCCGTTCCCAGCAGTAAACACAGCGTGACCCAGCTCCACGCATGGCCTAAGCTCCTGCCCACTCAGCCTTCTGTGCTGGCACTCTCTGTAGGAGGCGCCAGGAAGGTGCCCACGCCGCGTGTGATGGAGAAATACAAAGAAACAGAAGTCTATTATTTTGTCCATGTGCCTCCTGGGTTCTCTTGGGCGCACCGCTTGAGGGATGTTTCTCTAAAACCAAGCCTCCATTCTTCAGGAAAGCCCTTGCTGGGCTGCAGGCCACAGCACACCCGTCCACTGAGCCCGCCACCACCCACTCGCTGGTGTTCACGGCTGACTCTGAAGGCTCAGCCTGTGCTGACGGGTCCTCCAAACTCAACCCTGCTCCAGCTGGACCTTCCTGCCCTGCGTCTCCCCTGTGACGGGCTGTGATGATCACATGACCTCGTCGTGGGATACCTGGGTGTGCCACCAGGTCCCTGAGGATGGAGGTGGAGCCTCTGCCCTGTCCCACCATGTCCGTCAGGATGGATGTAGAGAGTCAGTGGGCTCCATGTTCGTGCCTCTCAGGTGTGTAGGGCGTAGGCATGTCACATAGCACAGGTGAGTAAGTGCATGAGTGAATGAATGAATGAATGAGTGAGTGAATGAATGAGTGAATGAGCACAAAGCGAATGGCTGACTCTACTCTCCAGCTCTGGCTGCTGTCCCTCCGGTCAGGGATAGTTATGAGGAAGCTCTGAAGTAGCCTGGGACCAGGAGACAGCCCAGGAATGAGGTGGTCAGAGACCAGCGAGCAAGAGCCAGGTTAGCAGTGGCTTTATTAGGGGCCATTAAGCATATGGTCATGATTATAATAAGCACATGAATTATGGCCAGTGACACGTGGGGGATGGGGAGGAGGAGGAGGAAGAAAGGCATACAGGGAGCCCCCAGAAGCAGCACTGAGCTCGGGCTGGGATGCTTGTGGATTTTAACTCCTTCATGTCCTGGGTGTGGCAGTTAGGGACAGGCGCCTGAGAAGTCTGTGGCTTCCCACTGTGGCCTTTGTCACACCTATCCCGTGTGGTTGTGGGTGAAGAAGTCTTCCTCTCTGTGGTCCGTTTGTGAAAGTTGGTCACCCAGATCTCAGCGGTAGGTGGCAAAGTGCCCAGGCAAGTCTGTCTCCTGACCAAGAAGGGACATGGGCACCGGGGAGAATCCTTGGCCAGGAAGATCCTAGAAGATTGTCCTCCCTCCCATCCACATTCTAGGAACCCCCAGCCCATCCTCAAAGTATGTTTAGTGTTCTTGGGCCCCTGGGGCAGGGACTGTAGACTTGGCCTCCAGACCAGAGGGGGATAGCAAACCCAGATGCCACTGTTGAAGGCGGCCTAGAGAACAGCACTTAGCTAAAGCTGGTGGCGCCCCCCACCCTGACTGGGTGCAATCCTAAAGAACAGGTGGGGTCCAGACAACAGGTGGCAGGGCCAGGTGGGGACCCAGGTGGGTCTAACTCATCAGTGAGTGCTCACTCCCCCTCAGACCCCTGTGATGACTGCCTTCGATGTAACTGTAAAGTTGGTGATCCTGCTCTGGGGAATGGCACAGGGTCCTGGATAGGTCCTCCGGCCTTGAGCAGAGAGGCTGGGGTGGACTCAGACTCACCACTGCTGTGTCTTCTCCTTCTCCTTCTCCTTCTCCTTCTCCTTCTCCTTCTCCTTCTCCTTCTCCTTCTCCTTCTCCTTCTCCTTCTCCTTCTCCTTCTCCTTCTCCTTCTCCTTCTCCTTCTCCTTCTCCTTCTCCTTCTCCTTCTTCTTCTCCTCCTCCTCCTCCTCTTCCTCCTCCTCCTCCTTCTTCTCCCTCTCCTCCTCCTCTTTCTTTTCTCTCCCTCCTCCTTCTTCTCTTCCTCTTCTTCCCCTCCTCCTTTTCTTCCTCCTCTTCCTCTTCCTCCTCCTCCTTTTATGATCCTGCGGTTCTGGAGGTTCTAAGCTTTGTTCAAAAGCAGTCACTCACCGGGCGGTGGTGGCGCCTTTAATCCCAGCACTTGGGAGGCAGAGGCAGGCGGATTTCTGAGTTCGAGGCCAACCTGGTCTACAAAGTGAGTTCCAGGACAGCCAGGGCTACACAGAGAAACCCTGTCTCGAAAAACCAAAAAAAAAAAAAAAAAAAAAAAAAAAGCAGTCACTCATTCCCCTTTGGCTCCTGGGGACTCTGCTCTCTCCACACTGGGCCACAGATACTTCAGCCACCCCCTGCAATGGAACTCTCTCTGCCTACCTGTGGAGAGTTCCCTCAGCAGGGCAGTATGTGTCTAGTCTGAAGGGGCCCCTGGAAGCTCTTGGCCTTCCAAAGCCCCAACACCTAGGAGGGCCATAGCTTGTGAACGCCCGCCTCGAGCCCCTGCTACACTGTGTCTCCAGGATTGAACACGACCCCTCCTGGCCCCTCTACAGCCTCCACACCGTGATCAGGGGGACCTGAGGAAATTTCCCCTTGTCTGTGCCCCGGTTCCCACTGTTATTAAGCCCAGACTCTCCTCCTGTTTGGAAGAGCGGCTTCCAGGCGGCAGGGCCACCACCCCACCAGATGAGGAGTGGCCAGGGATTCTGCTGACTAAGACGGATCCACCCGGCCCCGCAGGCCTTGGCTGGGTCCCGCCAGGTGGGGGCGGGAAGGAACGCGGAGGAGGTTTGCGTTCTGGGGGCCTGAGCGGAGAACCAGGCCGTCCCGCAGAGTGATGGCCGCAAAGGGACCCACCAAAAGATAAATAAGACCAATCCGCGTGAGCGAGGCTCATCTTAACACTAAGCAGAGAGGCCTCGGCCGGACTTGAAAGTCTCCGGCCAAGATGGATGGGCTGCTGCCCAGGAGGGGGCTGCGGGGCGCAGGGGATGAGTGATGGGGTGTCCGGGCGCCGTCCCCACAAGCCAGCCAGCCTGGGATGCAGTCCTCCATCCAGCCGCTGGGACGTGTGCAGGGCCAGCGATTTATGGCTTTGTTAAAGGACCGGGGTTGGGGTGGGGGGGGTCAGGCAGCGGGGGAGGGTCTCACAGCACCCTGGCCGCCTCTGCCCAGGTTCTGCCCTGAGTTCCTACCGAGTGTTTGCCACAGAGTTACTGACCCTTTGGAAGGTGACCTAGAGCAGGTCAGCAGCGATGACCAGTCATCCCACTAAGGCGCAGAGCCAGCTCTCCTAACCTAAGGCCAGCTCTCTGCCGCCCCGCCCGTGTTCTACGGGCCCTTGCCTGAGCCCACACAGGACCCTGAGTCGCAGCACGGGGCACCCTGGGGAAGTCACACCTGTGATGTGGCCTGGGCACTGCTGGAGGTTTCCTTTGTAGAACAAGGGGCTCTCTTCTACCCCCTTCCCCCCTACCAACCCCCTGCTAAGTGACCTTGAGAGGTCCTCTGAAGAAGCAGAGACCCTTCTTTTTGACTCCCGGACTTTGTGATGTTAGTGGAGTCTCAGGGCCTTACTTTTTTTACACAGCAGAGGAACACCAGCCAGGATTTGAGCAGACATCTGTCTGAACCCAAAAACACAAAAGCGAATGGATATTGCTGATCACAAGCCTCGGGGGAGAAGGTCAGGAGGCCGGGGAGGTCTGTCCGTCCTTTGAGTGGACTGGGCTGTGGTCCTGTAAGGGTCTCCTCCTTCATGGTCCTCACAGCCATTCCGTGAGGCTCTGCAGGAGCCCATAGCCCCTGCCAGGGTCCACAAGGAGCAGGTGGCTGTGCGCCGGGGTGACCCGCCCTCTCCCCTCGGCTCTTCAGCCGCGTCCTTGCGTTGTCCTTTTGCGGGATTCGGTCAGCTGAGGGGGGGGCAGTTGTGGGTGATTGCATTTGGGTGCCTGGCCTCTGCCATTAGACCTGGAAGGACCCTCAGTCCCAACCCCAAAGATTTCCACCTCAACCATTTCTGAAGCTGTTCCTAATCCTTGTCTCTCCAACTGGGATATTATCAATATCATCGTTATCCTCACAACCACCACCATCACCATCACCACTAGCATTACCTTCATCATCACCATCCCCACCACCACCATCATCACCATCATCTGGCATGTGAGGGGAATGCTCGAGGAGCACCTACAGCAGACGCTGTTCTAAGCATCAGAATAGTTCCCTTCATCTGTGGGGGGGTAGCCCAGGAGCAGGGCAGGGGGCGTGGCTCAGCTGCAGCGTGCCTGCCGGCCTGCCTAGCACAGACAAGGCCCTGGAGTCAAACCCATCGGTGGGGTTATAAGGGCTCATCCGGTAGCAGGGAGGTGGAGTGGGAGAAGCAGAGGTAGAATCATCCCTGGGTAGCTGAGAGGGTTGGAGCCAGCCTTGGCTACGTGAGACCCGGCCTTCCCAACTAAAGCAAAGCAAAGCAACAGGCAAAGCAGCCAGCCAGATAGCTTAGAGGGAAACGTGCTCAACTTGCTACCCAGGCCTGATGATCTGAGTTCGAGCCCCAGAACCCTTAGAGGGAGAGAAACTGATTGCACCACGTGTGGCTACCTTCGCCTTGCCCTCCACAAATGATAATGAAGGTGGTGGCGGCGGTGGTGGTGGTGATGATGGTGGTGGTGATGATGGTGGTGGTGGTTGTGATGAAGATGATAGTGATAATATCCCAATCGGAGAGACGAGCATCAGAAACAGCTTCAGAAAATAATAAACTCACACTGGGGTAAGTTCCTTCACTCCCACCTCTGCTAAGATGTTACCTCCTCCTAGTGACCTCTCGAGACCTCTAAACAATTACCTGTGGGATTCCATCTTTTTTCCTCTTTTGTCTAAAAAGCAGTGCATTTGATGCCCAGCTGTGCAGGGGGAGAGACGATTCACCAGGGCCTCTGACAGAGCCACTCCGCCGTGGCTGTCCCACCATGGTGATCTGAAACCTTCAGAAACTGAGAGTTCAAACCAGCGCTTCCTCCCTGGATGGCTCTGTCAGTTGTCTGAATAACAGCAACACAAAAGCAACTCACATCCCTACAGCTGGGAGCTGGGGCCGTTTCCTCCCTCTCTAGTATCTGGCACACGCTACAGTATCCAGATCATACTGGCTGAGTGCGGAATGAATGAATGAATGAATGATGAGTGAATGAATGCTATAGAGAGGGAACACTGGAGTGTTGGGGGAACACGAAGAGAAACCCAGCCTGGCCAGGGCTGGGGGAGGGGAACTCCCAAAGGCGTAACCGAGGTCAGACTGACCCCGACGGTGAGGACAGAACACAGAAGAAGAGACCAGCAGAGCGTCCCGGGCTGAAGCACCTGGCGCTTGGGATGGCTTCAGAGTCTCACAGTCTCACGTGGACGTGGGAAGCCGCCTCAGGGGACCCGAGCTAGCTCGGCTTTCCTCCGATCCTTAGAACTTCTGTCTGATCGAGAGCTAAGGCCTGGGATGCACATCTATTTTTGGTGGGTACAAAGCTAAAAGGCACTTGCTCAAACGAATCATGCCCCTGCCTCAGTGTCCCCATGTGCTTAGGAAGGTCTGCCTCCTTCTGCCCATTCCCAAGCTGGTTCCTAGATCACTGAGCTCCCTGATGCTGCCCCCTCCAGCTTCCCAGAAGCCTCTGGGCTGTGCGCATCCAGGCCCCCTCCTGCTGCATGGGTTTTCTACCTTCCTCCAGCCCAGATGTGCTGGAGTCGTGCCTCCCTGCTCTCTGGACCTGATTTCTATCCCTGCCCGGGCGGCACTGTGCCAGAAAGCCGCTGGCTCTTCCCCAGGGCCCCAGATTGCCCACTGAAGGGGTGGCTCTGCCCTGGAAAGTCTTCTGGATTTCAAGGATCCAGATTCCCACCCACCTGTGCCCTCTGACGCAGAAGGTTGCAGCCACACGGCGGTGATACGATACGTTGTTTTAGGGATGGGGTTTCAGTGTGGGCTAGAGCCACGATTTGTCCTTAGCCTTACACCAAGAGACCTGCCCCCCAAATGATTACAGACACATGCATGACACCACACCCAGCCCAGGAGGGCCGAGAAAGCCTCCACCAAGGAACCAGGGCCAGGGGAGGGGTCGCCGAGGGGCCGGCTCTGGCAGTGGGCCCAGCTCTGCGGTTTCTGAAGCTGCCTCAGCCCTGAACTGGAGGAATACTGGGAGGGGGCGGATCTGCAGCCGAGCTGTAGTGGGGACGATTCCTCAGGGCAGAGGCTGCCCTGGGATCCACTCCAGGACGAGGCGACCTGATGTCCCCTGGTCCATGGCCCCAGGACATTCTGTCCTTGTCCAGGCTGACTGCCTCTTCTGAAAAATGTCGAGTTTCACAGAGTAGGTGTTGGCAGGAAAGACATCAGGGTTGCTGTGAACTGGGGCTGGAGGGTGGCTCGGGGGTTACGAGCGAATGAATGCTCTCCCGCACAGGACTGGGGTTCCGTTCCCAGCACCCACTCAGCTGGCTCATCACAACCACCTGTAACCCCATTTCCAGGAGATCTGATCCTTCTTCTGGCCTTTGTGGGCTCCATGCATGCCAATGGTGCACATAGTGGGTGGGCTCAATGCATGCACATGGTGCACATAGTAGGCTCCATGCATGCACATGGATATACGTAGTAGGTCAATGCTTATACACACACATAAAAATGCATTAACCTTAACAATAACAACAGAAGACCACAGTGAAATAAGCCAGCTGGCAGAGAAAGACCGGAAACCCTCCCTCCCGGGCTACAAGCAGCGGGCAGCGGGCACAAGGACACCTCACACTTCCCCTAGGGAGGGGGCTGGGACACCGTAAGTGACCCATGCAGGATCGGGGCAGCTGGCTCTCTTGCCCGCTTACATTCTCAGGAGTGCCTCTCCTCTCTTTCTTAACTAGCCGTCTTCGTGTCTGGCACTGTCCTTTTGTCCCTCATGTCCTTCTTCATTCCAGGACTCTAGAACCTGTCAACCACAAAGGGTAAACTGTGACTTTAAGAGAATTTGGAGGAGAAGGGCACACAGAGATGACAAAGGGACCCAACTCGGCTACCAGGAACCTTGTTGCCTAAGGTGACGGGTGTCCCTTGTCAAACTTTTCTTCCATACAACATTGGAAAGGTAACTCTAAGACCACAAATAACTACTCACAGGTGTGCTCACAGGTGTGCTCACAGAGGCCCTCACACAGGTGTGCTCACAGAGGCCCTCACACAGGTGTGCTCACAAGACCCTCACACAGGTGTGTTCGCAGGTGTCCATCCACACAGGTGTGCTCACAGGTGTGCTCACAGAGGCCCTCACACAGGTGTGCTCACAGGTGTGCTCACAGGTGTGCTCACAGAGGCCCCCTCACACAGGTGTGCTCACAGAGGCCCCCTCACACAGGTGTGCTCACAGAGGCCCTCACACAGGTGTGTTCGCAGGTGTCCATCTACACAGGTGTGCTCACAGGTGTTCTTCCACGCAGGTGTGCTCACAGAGGCCCTCACACAGGTGTCCCCACAGGACCGTGCATAGCACCCCTGCCATCAGCACTCCTCTGGGTACATGCTGTGATTTGATGACTTAGAACCTGGAGCAGCAGGTTCAGGAAAGGAGGTGACAAGGAATAGCCCTTTAGAGAGGAAGAGGTCACACCTGTAGGGGTCATGGTCCGGCCTTAAGATGGGAAAGCAGTTAGTGGAGATGGCACGTCCTGTCAGAGGTGGCGAGACCAGGCCCTAAGAGAAAGGAAGTTTTCCCTTTAGAACGCAGAGAGATGCAGACAGAGCTTGACACAAGAGAGCGAGAGACTTGGCGCCGTGGGAAGCATGTGGGGAAGAGAGAGGAGTGGTCAGGGTCTCTGATCTGACTACTGTCCTCCTAGCCCACTGGAGGACACACAGCCCTGGAGGCCGGGGTCAGAGCCTGGCACAGAGTCACGGTCTTAGCTGTTAGGAAGCAGTGAGGAAAGCAGAGAGCACATCAGGGGTCTCCACGGAGTCTGCCGAGGGCGACGCCCCTACAATGGCGGAGGCGGTCTGTTTGGCTTGGGAGGGCAGCTGGGCACCAGCTGCAGTGCTGACCGACCGGTAACGTCCTGTCACTGGAGGGACAAAGAAACCCAGGAGTCAGACAGAGGGGAAGCTGGAGTCGCTGTCAGGCACACTGCTTTGGGGATCTGGACAGTGGAGGTGTCCCCTCCATGCCCCAGGGATAGGTGAGGAAGGACCCTGGGACCCTCTTTCTTCCCGCCCACTAATCTCAAATCAGTTCTTCCCATTGGCTAAGGCTGCTGGGAAGCTGGTGGGCAGGGAGCAGGGAAGTGTAGTTTGGAAAGGGTGGCCCTGGGCTAGCCAGCAGGCAAAGGCGGGACCTGGGCTCACCTAGGCACTGACTCGCAAAGGGTCCGGGGATTTGACGGGGACGGGCCTCTTCTTAGCTCATTGCTCGGACATATTTGTGGAACAGATGGAAAGGCAAGAAAAGCCGCCTGCTCCCGCAGGGACGCTGCGGAGGCCTCGGCCTTCAGAGGGGCCCCGAGGGGCCGAGACCCACTGCGACTCCAAGATCTTCTGCTTCTGATTCCAAGAGCCCCACCCCACTTTGCCCTCCCTCGGCAGGGTGAGCTAAGACCCAGGCCCCCTCCACGAGCCAGAGCTGGAGGCCAGGAGGGCAGGGATGCAGCCACAAGCGCAGCCCCTGCAGAGCCCCTCCATCCCTGCCCTGCGGCTCCTTTCCTGCTTGTCAGTCAAACCCAGCAGCTTAGAAGTTCAAGCGTGGCCAAGAGGAAACAGATTTCAAAACACACCTCTGCTGTACCAGATCCCCCCCACCCCGCCCCTTCCTCAAGCTGACCCAGGACTCCCTGGGGGCTCCCTTACCCTGGCCTGTCTCTGCTGAGCTGGTACCAGGAGAAGGAAGGCCAGAGGCCAGGGCTGGGGGGGTGGGGGGTGGGGGGGCAGGGAAGGAAGATGGGAAAGGCCCGGTAAGGGCTCACCTGCAGGCCCCAGCCCCGGCGGGGACTGCGCCTGGTGGGTGAAAGTAAATTTGAGGCTGAGCAGGGCTGAAACTAGCCTTTCTGCAGTGAGGTGGAGCCCCGGGGTGACAGAGAAAGTAATGGACCCCCAAAAGTCCCAGAGGCAGGGGCCTGCCTCCTATTTCCCCATGCATGTCACCCCCATTACCCTGCTTTACTAGCACAAGCCTTAGAGAATTTTCTAAATCACATTGTTTGTGTGTGCCTGTGCGCATACATGGTCATGCGCGTGCTCACACGCGTGCCTGTGCGCCTACATGCTCATGTGCGTCACTGTGTCTATGTGGAGGAGACCATGTGCAGAAACCAGCTCCCTTCTTCCTCCATGAAGGCCCCAGGGATTGAACTCAGGGCATCAGCCTTGGTGGCCAGGGGACTGTCTCAGCAGCCCTAGAGAATCTTCTAGACAATTCTTCATAAGCATCTGCTGGAAGCAGAGAGGAATGAGGGGGAGTATTAGTCTGTGAATCAGCAGGTGATGGGGAGGGCTGGTGTGGATGCAGGGCTCTGGAGTCTGACCCCCTCTGTCGGCTTCACTGCCTTCTTCTCTGCAAAGAGGTTTGGATCCGCGGCCTTGGGACCTCACCCTGACTGTCACCTTCTAGCTGTGTGACATCATAAGCCAGCCACCTTCCAGACTTTAACTTTTACTTATCAGTGTGGGCATCCCCTTCCTCCAGTGGGTGGAGCCTGAACCGGGTGGAGATCTCTGGGTCTGACCTGCAGGCCCTAGCCGGAGCTCCTCTTATAGATTAAAGTCTTTCCTGGACTTCTAGTACTTGGAGTTCAGCCTGGACTGTCTTTCCATGGGGTTGGCATCAGTTAAAAGTGTGCCCAAAGCCTGTGCCTATCACAGTGAGTCCCAACTTTCCCAATGTCACGACCCTTTAAGACAGTTCCTCATGGTGTGGTGACCCCAACCATACAATTACTATTGTTATTAATTCAGAACTGTAATTTTGCCACTGTTATGAATCCTGCTGTGAATATCTGATGTGCAGGAGGCCTGATGTGTGAGCCCTGGGAAAAGGCTGCTTGAGCCCCAAAGGTTCTCACAGCCTGTTGCCTCCAGTGGAGAGAGCGCACCACCCAGCAGCTGGAGTTGGCCACTGGGCTGGGAGATTTCCACGGTCTCTCCCCTTTCTCAATGCTCAACCGTAATAGCAGTGACAGCCAGAGCCAAATCTCTTCCCAGAATGCACTTAGAAATCCTGAAGAGGTCATCTACTATGTCGACGATGGTTTTATGGTGGGAGCCCTTCCTGAAGCAGAAACAAAGGCACTGGTGGACTGGCAGGGCTGAGACAGATCTTCTCCTCGGATGGACATCCAGGAGGAATCCTCGGGCTGCCCATGGGAAGACAGAAAGCTCAAGGCAGAGGCCACCAGATGGCCTTCTGCAGACAGCCATCAGGAAACTGCACACAGCAGCAGCAAGCATGGCCAGGCGGTAGCCCTTGCCCCTGCGAGTCCTGGTCATGTCTTGTCCATGATTTTGCCTACGTGAGTTCTTCCCCCTGGAACTCCAGACCCATCTCTTCTCACCTGGTAGATCTTTAAGACATCCAACACCCGTGCTTCCGGCCCCTGAATCCTGTGTCCACTTGTCCCCTTTAGAACATACGTGAGGGTTTCCTCACAGGCACCCCGTCTGCACTGTGCTCTGGGTACAAGAGGCGGGGCTCCTGGAGAAGAGGAGGGCTGGCCGGGTCAGAGGCAGTTCAGATGGTCAGACTGGGCTGGGGAGGGGACAGCCCAAGACTGCATGTTAGCCAGGGCAGGCTGACGTAGAGGTCACAACCACCTTCTCCCTCCATCCATGAAGTCTGAGCCAGTGAGAAACAGGGCTTGATGTCTATGAACCCATAACAGCTGCTTCCGCAAACTGTTGCCCCTGTCTCGGTAGAGAACATCAGACCCTAATGTCACCCCAGCTCCAGCCAGATCATTGTTATACAGAGATCCCCATTGACCTACGAACCATCACGCCGGAACCATCACACCCGTGTGCCCAAAGGTCCGCTCTCCCGAGTCAGGCCTCCTCACTTTGCAGTGGCTGAGAGTCCAGAGGTGCTGGCTGGCCCTAAGGCTGAACCACGGTGCTCCCCACCTCGGTCTCACTGTACCTAGCTTTGTCCAAGATCTAAGTAACTGGCAGGGCCATCCTGTGTTCAGGAGGCTTACAGAATGCCCTGTGTACCCAGCCCGTGGTCCCAGGCCTGGTCACCATGCTGCTGTTGGCCACATTTCACTTTTTAAATATTTATTTATGTGTGTGGGGTTTTCTGTGTATATATATGTATGTTTCACGTGTACGTCTGGTGCCTACGGAGGCCAGAACAGGCCCCTGGGTCCCCTGGAACTGGAGTTGCAGACCAGACAAGCCTCCATGTGGGTACAGCGAACTGAACTCGGGTCCCCTTGCGAGAGCAGCCAGTGTTCTTACCTGCTGAGCCTTCTCTCCAGCTGCCGAGGACCACCCTGCTGTGCCTGGCCCTCCATGGAATATAGACACCTCTCCCGCCATCCCACTAACCACAGAGAAGGTACTGGTGGCCACGGGGAACAAGCACTCAGCTGTCGCAGAGCTCCGAGACCCCAGGGAGGGCAGAGGAAGCAGAAGGACCCCCAAAGCACAGCTTCTCGCCAGCACGCGCCATCACAGGCCTGTGGCCTCCTAAGAGGGCCCCTCCCACACAAGTGTCCCGCCGCCCCTTCTGCTGCCGAGAGCGCATTCCTGACACCTCCAGATCCTTGAGCAAAATCTGCACATTTGGCAGTTGGCTGTCCTGCCGCCAGACTAAACCCTCCCACAGCAAGCCCTGAGGAAGACTGGCCCACGACTCCACAGAAACTCAAGGTTATAGCCCCATCTCCCAAGCATCCAGGTGGGCAAGAAGAGCATCCCCGTCCTGGGGGGGGGGTCCCCAGAGAGAGGCTGCACGTGACAGCTGAGGGAGGGAGCACAGGAACCTAGAACTGACCTCTGACTTTGCAGAGCGGAAACGGAGGCCTGGTCCAGCCCACGGTCCTCCACTGACAACTCAGCCACAAGCCGCGGTGAGACGAAAGGCCCAGCCCACGCACATGAAACTACTTCTCAAGTCAGCAAGCAGTCAGCTCCAGGCCCAGTGTGGGATGTGGGACTCGCTTACCCAGCTCTGTCCTCCGGCAGGGTGTGGTCATGGCAACAGGGTTGGTCCCTCTGAGTCTGAGCACATGTCCAAGACCCCCAACCCTTAGGAGCGAGACCTTTCTAATGACACCAAATCTTATTAGGCACCCCCCCCTCTCCTCCATCTCTCCCTTCCTTCCTCTTCCTCTCCCTTCCCTTCTCCTTCTCCCTTCCCTCCCCTCCCCCTCCCTCTCCCTTCCCTCCCCCTCCCCCTCCCTCTCCCTTCCCTCTTCCCTCCTTTCCCCTCCCCCTCCCTTCCCTCCCCCTCCCCCTCCCTCTCCCTTCCCTCCCCCTTCCCTCTCCCTTCCCTCCCCCTCCCCCTTCCCTCTCCCTTCCCTCCCCTCCCCCTCCCTCTCCCTTCCCTCTCCCTCCCCCTCCCTCTCCCTTCCCTCCTCCTTCCCTCCCCCTCCCCCTTCCCTCTCCCTTCCCTCCCCCTCCCCTCTCCCTCTCCCTTCCATCCTCCTTCCCTCTCCCTTCCCTCCCCCTCCCCCCTCCCTCTCCCTTCCCTCCTCCTTCTCTCTCCCTTCCCTCCCCCTTCCCTCTCCCTTCCCTCCCCCTCCCTCCCTCCCCCCTCCTCCTCTGTCCCCTCCGTCCTCCTCCCCCACCCTTTCTTCCCTTGGTTGTTCTTTGTCCCTTCCCTCCATCTCTTCTTCCTCCCATTGTCTTTCTCTATCCATTTAGTCAGTCAACAGACGTCGCTGGGTGGTCGTTGAGGCTGGGGCCATTGCCAGCCGAAGGAGGCAATGACAGCCACGCACGTGTGGAGTTTGGGGACCTAAGGGCAGTAGATAGGGCAACATGGAGAGGTCACTGGAGTGCTAACCGTGCTTGTGGCTGAGCCCGGTGACCTGAGCTTGATCCACATGGTGGAGGGAGAGAACTGTCATCCTCTGACCTCTGTACATGATCTGTGGCATGCATGGCCACGCGTGCACACGTGTACACACACATGTACACACACATAAGTGAAGGTTATTGGAGAAGACACCCTGATGTATGTCCTTTTGGAGGGGAGATACTACAGGCAGTGCAATGGCCCTGGGGCTGGCACCAGCCTGCTTCATGTGAGACCTGAGGCCAGGGCTGCTGCGCTGTGGTCAGTGAAGGGAAAGGAGGCGTCACCAATGGGGTGAAGGGAGCAGTCCCAGCCCAGGGCACCAAGACACCGCCTGAGAAGGGGCCGAAGGGTTTTCCTTTGTGAACGTGCAGAGGATGGCGCGATGGAACGGGAGTCCTGCTCACCTGCATTCTTGTGGATGGGTTACCAGGGAGTCTGAGAACCTCAGTGGTGGGGCTAAATGTTAGTTTCCTGAGGTCAGACCTGGCGGTGCAACAGTAGTGACCAAGCTGGGGTGGTGCAATTCCCAATGTGACCACCAGGTGGCAGAGCCCCAGCAGCTGTCCTAGCACCAGGCAGCCTTGGCCTAAGGAATGCTGAGTTCTTGAGTGACAGTCTACAAGAGCGACAGCCCCTGGTCAGCCTGGTAGCACTGACCCCCAGGAAGTGAGGACTGACCTGTACTTGAGATGGATCCTTGGAGCTTCCATTATCCTTGGACTTTTAAATTTTACCTCTCTTTCTCTGTCTGTTAGTCAGGGTCTGGCTGTGTAGAGCACTGGCCTCAAATCTGACTCGGTTTCCCAAGTGTGGTTACAGGTGTCTACCACCACACCCAATGTCTGCTTTGGCTTCACCACCGGCTAGCAGCACGACCTTAAACCTACTTAAGTTTCCTCATGCGTCAATGTCTCCATGCACATGCAACCTTATAGTGGTGGACGGATTTTTAAAAGCTGACACCCTGAGTGTGCAGATCAGCATCTAAGTTGTCACAAGGCCTATTGTCTCTCGACAGGAAAGGGAATCTAAGCCAGGGAAACACAGCTGGGAAAGAGCAGGGCACAGCCAGAGCAAGCACCGGAGGTGGCGGTCACCCCGTGCCTAGCCCTGGTCTGGACACTGCAGCACACAGGAGTGATCCTGGCTGAAGACCAGTCACCTCGCGGAGCTGGAAGGATGACCGAAGAGGGAGGGGCAAACAGAGGTGGGGACTATGGTGTCACACCAGGACAGCAGAGGGGCCAGGCCTGGGGGACTCAGATTGAGGAACCTGGGTTCCAGCAAAAGAAGTGTCTGTTTCTTCCTTTGGGGACACTTGAAAGAGTAACAGACTCGATCAATGACACCTACATACAGCACTAGGCACTCGTGAATGCTACCTCGATAAAGAGTCAGGGGGTCTCAGGGAAAGGGGTCTGAGGTCAGGGAGGAAGCAGGTTTCTCTAGGCTGAAAGCAGGCTGCGGCAGATCTGGGCCTCCTGAAGCTCCCAGTCTTTCTCTGAGGGATGGCGTCCTGGGGAGAGAGTGTGTGGGAACAGCGATGACCAGCTGTTGACCCCAGAGGCAGCAATGACCCCAGGAGCTTGGCTTCACCCCTCTTCTGGAATCTGGAATGGGGATGGTGGGCGAGGCCCCAGCTTGCAGGTCCTGGGAGCTACAGAGAGGCCTGGCCCAGAGTTAATCACCAGTGGGAGGACAGCCCGAGAGTAGTGGCCTTGGCGTTCAGGCTAGTGTCCCTTCGCAGACATCCGGCCCACTCTCGGGAGATGAGGAAGTGGCTCTGAGCCAGGTGGAGGTGGGCTACAGATGGGTGGACAGCCTAAGGATCTGGGAGCAGCCCACTGGCTCCTGCCAACCATGTTGGCCATCTGTGGTGGGGATGGGCAGAGCTTACGGAGCCCTCTTGAAATCCCTTCCAAGGTCAGAGGGATGGGACTGTGGTGTGTGTGTGTGTGTGTGTGTGTGTGTGTGTGTAGTGTGTAGGCTGGGGTGTGTATGCACAGCAGTAGGGATTGGGGGCGGGGCACTTGAGTCTACGAGATTTGCATTTGACCAGGAGGCAGAGCAGCGGCCCAGCTCACCAGCTGTTGGATACGCTGTGGACCACAGCCAGGAGGGCCTCACCGAGACTGGGGTCTGTGTCCCCCACCCAGGCCGGACTGTGTTATCTGCTTCCATTTCTGACTTCTGAGTAGAACGTGGGTGGCAGCAGAGGATATGGTTAAAGGTCATCCTGGAGAGGCCTGGTCTTGGCCTTTTCCAGTTCCACGCTGAGGGGGACTTACCTGGGTCTTACAGAGTGGGGGGCTTCCCTGGGTTGTCCGGCTGAGAAGGCTCAGGAGCAGAGGTGAGAGAGGGCCAGGGGCCCCTGCACTTTAGCTCTGGAGGCCTCTTCAGAGCGTCTTCATTTCATGCTGGGGAGGCGTTCCACTATAGAGTGTGTGCCTGCCATGCACGAAGTAAGTCCTCCACCCCAGCACCACAGAAACCTGGGGTCACCTTATCACTTGGGAGAGTGGAAGCAGGATCAGAAGTCCAAGTTGCAGGGCTGGGGCTAGCTGGAGGTGAGAGAGGGCTACAGAGTGGGGGGAGGGGAGAGAGGCAGAGACAGCATCTTCTCTAAGAATAGGCACTGTCCGGATTGCCCAGCAGTCCTGGTCTCTACTTTCTAGATCCAAGTTTGAAGAGTTTCCCATCTCCTTTCCTTTCCACTCAGAGAGACAGAATCTGTGAGGCAGGGATCTCCGTCAAGGCCCCAGGCTTCCCTAACAATTGGTGTCAACCCAAAACAGACCAGGAATTGAGAAGCCACACCAAGTTCCACAGACTCCCAGGCCTGGCCGGGCAGCTCACCTACTTCCTGTCCCAGAGTGATGGAGACTCAACTGAGGCTCAGATACCTGAGTGGATTGTGCTGGTATCACAGCAGGGACCAGAACCCACAACTGGCACTGAAAGCCCCTGTGTGACTGCCAGCCTCTAAGTGGAGCCCTCCACACCGCTACTGCAAAGTTGCAAGGCAAAGTTCCGGTGCAGATCTGGCAAAAATCCTAGCACTTGGGCAGCCTGGAGCACCTGTGTGCACAGCTTTGTCAGGGCTTGGGTGCCACCTGCTGGTGGGTTATGAGCATTACATGTTTATGTGGGCCACCAAAAGAAGCTAGGCCTGTCCTCCCTCCCTCCTTCCCTCCCTCCCACCCTCCCTCCTGTCCCTTATTCCCTCCCCCTCCACTCCTTCCTTCCCTCCCTCCCTTCCTCCCTCCCTCTCCTCCTTCCCTCCCTCTCTCTCCTCTCTCTCTCCCTTCCTCCTTCCCTCCTCTCTCCCTCCCTCCCTTCCCTCCCTCTGTTCCTAAGGAATAACTAAACTAGTTAGACTATGAAGTGCAAAGGCTCAGGGCTGAAGAGAATTGGTTCAGGGACACAATGGAGTTTATATTTGGCTTGGAAGACTGGAAATCTTCACATGTTGTGCAAATTCAGATTCAGAAAACCAAGCACCACTGATTTCCACTCATATGTGAAATATAGCTTTTAAAACCATGAAAGCAGGCTGAGCGTTGGGGGGGGGGGGAGGCACGCCTTCAGTCCCGGCACCCAGAGGCAGAGGCAGGGGGCTCTCTGTGAGTTTGCGGCCAGCCGGGTCTGCACAGCCAGTTCCAGGACAGCCAGGGCTCCACGGTGAGATCCCACCTTAACAACAACAAGCAAAACCCACGGAACCCAGGAGGCTACCTTGAAAGAGGAAAGGAACCGGCGGAGGGAGGAGAGAAATGTCCAGTGGGGTGAGGGCGGCACATGACCCAAGTGTGTCGCGTGCACCTGCTGCCGGCGTTTCTTCGGCGTCTTGACGGGAATCTGGACAGGTCCGTGAGGAAGTTTCCAGAATGGCTAAACTGAGGCAGGAAGCCCCTCCCCTCAGACGGTGAGCCAAAGTGAAGTCTTCCTGAAGATGCCTGCGCAGGGGACTTCGTCACCGCGATGGGGACAGTGATGTTTCTTGTCTGAAAATGTCTCGGTAAAGGCGTCTTTTAAGCAGACAGCATACCCTGATAAAAAGTGCCAGCATCCCCCATGCCCTTCCTGTTGGTCCTTGGGAGCGAGTCCCCACGAGGGGGCGACTCCCGGGCGCGGCCGGTGCCCACTGAGCGCCTGCCCTGCGCGTGCCCGCCCGCTCGCCCGCCCGCTCGCCCGCACCGTGGGGTTGTGCAGTTCTCCCGACGGCCATAGGGGGCAGGCGTGGCCGCCCAGGGCGACAGCCTGGCAAGCTGGGCAGGTGCTGCGGCTGGCCAAGATGAGGATAGAAAGAGGGACTGGCTGGCAGGAGCGGCCATGGCGAGCAGACGGAGCCGTGCCTGGGCCCGAGAACGGCCGGAAGGGAGAAATCGATCGTCATCTCGTAAGCAAAGGGAATGAGGATCTGAAGAGCAATGGAAGAACTCAAGTCGATGCTCCCGACGAAACACAACAACCCACCACACCCCCATCTTCCGAATGTCCTGTCCCACCCAGGAACTGAACCCCTGACACCGGCACTGCCATGCCCTCAGTTATCTCAGTCACCTTAGTCACCACCATCATCCCCGCCACAACCATCGCATCCACCACCGCCTCCTATCACCATCTTCCGCATCGCCATCTTCTTCCGCATCACCATCATCTCCATCACCAGCTTCTCCGTCATCCTTAATCCTCTCAACCATCATCATCATCTTCCCCGACACCATCACCACTGTTATCTCCTCCGCCGCCGCCATATTGCCCTCCCCTCCATGATCATTACCACCGCCATCGCCACCCTCGCCAGCACCACCCACCCACCCACCACCACCATCATCCCCATCATCCCCGTCACCACAATCAATCGTCTCCACCACCCTCATCACCTCTACCACTGCCACAGCGCTGTGCCGTTGACATCCTCATCAGCATCATCTCCGTCAGCCCTATCACCCCCAGGCCCACGGTTTCCATCAACGCCGTCACCAACCAGCCCAAAGCATCAATTTCATCATCGCACGGTGGCAAGCAGCCGTGAGTCCCTCATCGATGCACCACCGTTGATTACCTACGACCACATCACTGTGGACACAGCCTCACCACTGCCACCGCTGCAGACTGTGCAGCGGTGTGGCCGGCATCCCCAGCCCCCCTACATCTGTCACCACCCCCACCCCCATCACCATCGCTTTGTTCTTCCACAAGCGGCAGCATCGCCAGCATCGCTACCAGCAACATCTCGGTCACCACCCTTACCATAGCCACGCCCACATCGTCCTCACCAGGCTCTTCTTTTGAACTACTTCCACCTTACAAAGCCCGAAGCCTCGGCCATTCCTCACTCATTTGTCTATACCGCTGTGGTGCTGAGTTTGTTCTTCCTGCTTGTGGTAGTTTGTATATGCTTGGCCCAGGGAGTGGCATTATTAGAAGGTGTGGCCTTGTTGGAGCGGGTGTGGCCTTGTTGGAGTGGGCGTGGCCTTGTTGGAGTAAGTGTGTCACTGTGGGTGTGGGCTTTAAGACCCTCATCCTAGCTACTCAGAAGCCAGTTTTCTCTCGGCTGCCTTCGGGAACAAGGCGTAGAACTCCCAGCTCTGCCTGCGCCACACCTGCCTGGGTGCTGCCATGTCCCCTCCTTGATGACAATGGACTGAACCTCTGAACCTGTAAGCCAGTCCCAATTAAATGTTGTCCTTTATAAGAGTTGCCTTGGCCATGGTGTCTGTTCACAGCAGTGAAAACCCAAATATGACGCTGCTTTACAAGGGGCCTGGAGCTCAGAGAAGAGGCTCCTTGGGCGGAAACAGACCACTGCACGTGGGTGCGGGACAGAGGTTCTGGTTCAGGCTTTCTGAGGGCTGGAGTCAGGCCTGCTTACAGTCTCTCTAACAAAACACACGGAGACGAATTTCTCCCTCAAAAGGTAAATATTTGCTTATTCAACAGTCTTGGGTTTTCAGGGTTTCTTTGGTCCTGCACCCAGAAGCTGTCAGGCACCAGCCACTGTGGGCCACTGACCAGCTGACCCGGCAGGGGTGACCGACCCTCCTGGAGTCAAGGCGCCTGGGCTTGGGCGCCGCCTCCGTCAGAGACAAGTGTGTGGACCTCGTCAGAGACTTGGATTACTTCACCTTACTGCTGCTTTCTCCTCTGCAGAGCAGGGTCCTTAAAATACGGATCTACTACTGGTCACGGAGGTGGAACTCTGTCATCTTAGCGTGCGGAAGACTGAGGCAGGAGTTCTAGGCTCTCTAGAGAGCCGTGTGGACGCAGTAGCCCAGGCTTCCCCACCCGACAGACCCGCTGTCCAGCCTGGGATCTAGAAGTGAATTCCAGGAAGAAACTTGCTCCTCGAGGGCTTTCCCAAGCCCTGCCGGCTGCGCCAGGCAATGGTCAGACCGCAGCTTACACTTCCTTCCCGGGGTTTCAGACGGGATGGGCACAGTGACACCCGTCACACCTGCTCTGCACTGTGGTCTTGAGGTTGAGGATTTCCTCCTGGACCCCGAGCTTGAACCTACCTCTCCGACCCAGGCCTAACCCCCCACCCCCCAATGACTCAAATGTGTCTGCAATTATTCTGCAACTGCATTCCCCATGCCACGCACGGGGACAGGGCCCTGTGCTGTGCACCAACCAACCCTAACCTGTGTGGCCAAGGTCTGGGGCAGGGAGAATGGAGCCTTAGGAGGGGTCCAAATTCTTTCTTCAGGCCTCACCCGCAGGGAGTTAACATGAGACCCTGACTGGGTGAAGGAGGAGACAGTACACACAGAAACACAAACTCTGTCTTTCTCCCTTTGCGTCTCCCACACACACACACACACACACACACACACACACACACACACCCCTCTGGTTTCTCTCCAGGCCAGAAGCTTAGCTGCACTGATAACTGTGGACACTAGGGGGCGATAGATGACCTCGTTTTAGAGCAAAGAGCTGTTTCCCTTATATTTCCTGTAAAACGAAAGGGCTCAGAGGTGAGGAAACCAGCAGAGATAAGATAAGAAAACACCCTGGGCTAGAGCCATCCCATGCCAGAACACTCAATGACACAGCGTGAAGGGCAGCCAGTATCTATGGATTCCTATAGGAACTCATGTCCCCTAGGAACCCGGCAGGCGACAAAAAGGAGAGACGGGTGGACAAGGGCTTAGAAGCTGTGACCATCTGGACACTGGATGTTGCAACTGGAGTGGGCAACTGCAGCCCCCTCTGTCTGTCTAGCTGTAGCCCAGGTCTGTCTGTCTGTCTGTCCAGCTGCAGCCCTTGTCTCCCAAGCGGGAGACCAAGTCTCAGGAAGAAAAACGTCTATGCGTCGCCCCCATAGGCTTTCGGGGCTCCTGGAGTGTTTTGTTTTGATAGGCCTGAAACTCCCGATGTAGATCAGGCTGGCCTGCCTTCTCTGGAGCGTGGGAATTGGTGCCAGCTGGAGGCTGAGGGCGTCCTTTGACCCTGGGTTTGGCTTGGGAAAGGCGCTCCTGCTGCGCTCAGGTGCTGGGGCCGCTCCTCCCTCTCCAGCACCTTCTCATTCCCCCGGGTGGACGGGGACGGACATGAAATTGTTTAGGGGAGTTTTGTGCAGCTGTTTCCTCTAAACTAAAACATTCCCTCCAGAGGGGAGGAAGGAGGCTGGGAAGATTCAGAAAGCTAAGGAAGTGTTCAAGGCTCCTGGATTCACAAGGCTCCTCCCTCCCCATGGTTATAAAGTATCTTTGCCAGGAAGACAAGACCAGCAGAGTTGCCAGTGAGTTAGGACAGCCTGGCCGCAGGACTCCGCCCCTGCTGGGAAGGGCTTTTGTTGCTGCTACAGCTGTCCGGAGGACTCAGTGCTCCCTGGAGTAACTCCAGGGGACCCAGTGAATTCACACGGCTGCTCTGCTGGATCAGTTTCTTTGTTCTGTCATTGTGTATGCCTGAGCTGAGGGGAACCGATGTTTGCTCCTGTGTCCCCACAAAAAGCCTCACAACAGGGGTCTCCTCTATGTCAGCTTTGCTACCCCAGCAGCCCTCACCAGGGAGCGTGAGGGAGTGGGTAATGGCTTCCTGCATGACCTACTGCATTCAAACTTTGTACTGCTCACGCAGAAGACCCCAGTTCAGTTCTCAGCACCCACTTTAATAGCTCAGTTCAAGGGATCAGACACCCTCTTCTGGCTTCCTTGGGAGCCACTCACAGCATTCACACACACACACACACACACACACACACACACACATTAAATAAAAATCATAAGAACAGATCTTGTCCAGGCATGGTGACACACGCCTTTAATCCCAGCACTCGGTCCATGTAGTGAGGTCTGTCTCAGAATAAATGGATAAATAAGTTTTAAAAGAAGAAGAATAGCATTTAGAAGCTAGATGTAGGTGGATTTCTGTGAGGCCAGTCTGATTTACATAGCAAGTTCCAGGACAGCCAGAGCTACGCAAATAGAGAGCCTGTCTTAAGACAAACACACAAACAAAAAGAATAAATAAACTCAGAGCTGCTAAGGTGTAGGTTCATGAATGTTTGGAGTTCCTAGACCCCCATCCTGGGGAGGAGCTGATACCCGCAAAGGGAAAAAAGCAGTTGTGAGAGGAAATTCTGAATGAAGAGATTGATGGACCCAGGTGCAGAGATCGTCACATAATGAATAAATGTCATGAAATGTGGAGTGCAGCATCCCGATATTAAATTAGTTGACACGCTTACACTTTTTTTTTTTAAGCATAAGAGTCCCTGGCGGGAAAGGCAAACACAGTATGTACTCACTCACAAGTGGATTTTATCTGTAAAGGACAATCATGCTACAATCCACAGAGAGAGAGAGAGAAACTAGTAACAGTGAGGGCTTACGGGGGATGCTAGGATCTATGGAAATAGAGAGCTGGGAGAGGGGAGGGAGGGAAACTGGTCAGGATGTAATGTGTGTGAGAAGAAGAAATTAAAAGGAAAAAAAATGGTAATGTGAAAAACCAAAGCATGGCAGGCGCTGGGACTCACACGCTCACCCGGTCCGCCCTGGACTCTGGCTTACGACCCCTGCAGACAGAAAGCGGGGCTGCTACGTTCTGTAACTGGTCACGAAAGGCTAATAGCCACGCACCTCAGGCCAAGGTGGGGTGTTTCCCCTGGACCTTCGGAGGTAGCAAGGGATGATGGGTAAAGTCAGGTATGGGTGATCTTCGGTTAAATCACTGCCACTAGAGTGCAGCCTGGCCCTCCAGTGGAAACAAGGTCATTGTCCAGGCTGGGACCCAGCTGGGACAGGTTTCGAGGTCAGAACACTATGGTTCCACAAGCCAAGAAAATAAAGGTCAGTATCTCAGCCGAGCAGGCCCAGATGCCACAGACCGGAAGAGGCTCAGACATGGTGCCCCACAAAGGAGGTGCTGTGAGCTCTGTGGCCAGCGTGTTATGACAGTTAGGTGCAACTAGCATCCCCAGGGACGCTCTCTAGTCCGGAGTGGACCTTTGGGGGAAGGGTGTTTGTTCTGTGCTGGGTGCTTAGGATCTGGGTCTCCATTCAAAGCTCTTCTTGGGTCGCGGTTTCTGCAGCTAAGACAGGTAGAGATCGTCCGAGCTGCTACAGAGTTGGCCGCGTTGGCCTTTTCCGTTTCTTCATCACCTTGGTATTGGGCAAATGCTTTTCTGTACGTCTGTTCCCACGCATGGGAAGCAGGCATCCTAAGAATGAACATTATTAAGGAGATTGAAAAAAAAAAAAAACTGTTCAAATTCACAATGCCGAGGAAACAGGGCTGCCCAAGGGGCAGGAGGGGCTTCCTCTGTCTAGAAAATTCTAAAAGACCGTTCTCGCTTTAAATCAATTTCTTTCAGATTCCCAGTTCTCAAAGGAAACTCTACCCCATGGCGTGGGGGACCCACCTGAAGCCTGTAGCAGTGTCTCCTCTCGCAGCTGCTGCCCTAGACCTCTGCCTCCTCAGAGGAACCGTTTTCTCCTTTGAACACAGTGCTCCTGTCTGATCTCTGCTGTGGAATGAGACGACAGGACCTGACTTCCGAGGCTGGATCTCAAGACACCGTCGAGGGTTTCAACCTTGTCCTCCAAGTGTTCAGAAACCTGAAGCCCTGCCACTAGAAAGCCAGACTGCCTGGAAGCCCCAGGCAGAGGAAGGGAGGCCTGTACTCGGCACAGTGGCGATCCCACCCTCCTCTCTCCCTCCCTTCCTTCTTTCCTCTCTCCCCTCCCACCTTTCTAGAAGCTGACCTTGACCTCCTGATGTTCCATTCTCCCGAGTATTTTGACACCTGGTAAGTGTACTGTGGTGGTTTGAATAAGTATGGCGCCCAGAGGCTCATGGATTTAAATGCTCGGGTCGTCAGGGAGTGGCACTACTTAGAATGGATTAGGAGCTGTGGCCTTGTTGGAGAATGTGTGTCACTAGAGTGGCCCTTGATGTTTCAAAAATCCAAGCCAGACCCAGTGTCTCTCCTGCTGTCTACGGATCCGTGCCATTTTGATAATGGACTAACCGTCTGAGACTGAAAGCAAGTCCCAGCTAAATGCTTTCCTAAGAGCTGCCATGGCTGTGGTGTCTCTTCGCAGCAGTAGAACTCTGACCAAGACAACACACTGTGCATTTTCTGCCCTGCACTGCGATGCCCTGTGCTAGTCAAACCCTGTCAAAAATAAACACCGCCAGATGTGGACCGTGTCCTGAAACACATGCTTCAGAGTTCTTTATAAGTCTTCTGGCCTCGGGTATTGTGTTATAGTACTATGAAACGGTTGAATATAATAACAATGAGAGAAAAATAATCTCTTCCTCTCATATTTGAGCTGTGCAGAAGTTTGGGGGTCTTTGCTGAGTCCAGGCACAGAAGAGAACGCGACACCCACAGTCTTGCCCATGACATCAGGCCTTCTGCTCCTCTGCCACCTCGGGGACAGTGGAATCTTCTAAGGCCTGGAAACCCCATGGCCAGACGTCTTTAAAAGTTTAGTCACCACCCCACACCCTCCAGTTGGCCGTCGGAGATCTTCGGCTAAGCTCTCTGGGCCTCCTTCAGCTCCCGCGCCTTCGCCCCTGGAATGGCCTAAGGACTTCACACCAGATGGGAATCTCTCACTAGAAATCTGTTTCTCTTCCTGGCAAAATGCCTCCAGGTAAGCCTGGAAGAGAGGGAGTTGACATTACTGGGATATCGCCCCTTTCAGCTAATGAGTAGCTGGCTCTATATCCACCCAGGCCCAGCCCTTACGGTCTCAGATACTGTGCTTAAGTTCTAAGGGACACGGACCTAGACTCCGGTAAGAAGGGTACCCATGTTTACAGGACCGTCTTGACCCTACCTCTGTGTGGAAACACCAGGGGTTTCTGTTCAGCTGGCCCAAATACAGCCTCAAGGGCCACCCAAGCCTCCTGACTCCTCTGTCCCTAGATAATTGCCTCTGTCACAGGTGTTCAACTCCTGGAGGCAGTGGCGGTGTGGAGCAATGGACAGATGGGCTGGGGTGTCCTCAGGACTGAGTCCTGTATTGTCGTGACACCGACAGAGATGAGGACAGGAAGAGAAGCAGTTGGGTGGGCCCGGCTACTGACCGGAGCTCATCTCACATGCTCTTACTCCTGCTTGACGCTGCAGAATCCAGGAGGTCCACACTGGAGCGTGGTCTTGCTGATGGTTACAAAGACGCCGGTCAGGCGGGAGGATAAACCTTTTGTTGTCTGGGCTGTGAACTGCTCAGGGTAAGAGGATGCACATCACAACTGTACTCTAAACTTGGGTTTCTTGTGCTACATGAGGCCTGTGCTAAAGGTCCAGAACCCCAGACTGTAAGTGCCTTTGGGGGGAACCTCAGCAGGTGCAGAAGGTAGTATGGCCTGTGTGGCAGGAATTCCAGAAGCTGCACACGACTTCCCTGTCTCCCACAGCTGCCCCACTTCCAAGCTGGAGTGGCCTGAACAGGAAAGGGGTGCCGACAGGACTTAAACAGGAGGGGCAATTCGGTGGTGGAAGTTCCTGGGCTAGGGAGGGGCTGACGGGCCCCCGGGCCTTTGGCCTGTTGTGTACCATTTTCCTGTGAGGTTGAAACATCCCATCTTTCTGGGAATCTCTTTAAGCGGGAAGGTAAACAACTCAACATAGCTTCAGGAAGTCCCTGAAACTGACCAGATTCACTAAGCCCCTTCCTCCCAGAGTAATAAGCAATAAAGCTGCAAAGAGTTTCAGACAAGTTAACTACAAAGGAGACTCAGACCAAGAAGCAGGCTGAGATGCCTGGGAGGGATTTAGACCAACCAAATCACATGGAAACGACACTCTCTAGCCTGCCGAGTGCTCTGAAGCTGTGACTTACGCTTCTGGTTCCCAGCGTCTGTGAGCTGTCACCTGTGTCTGGGGTGTGCTTTGGAGACTCCCTGGTTCCCAGAGTTGGACCTAGGTAGTATTCATGCTTTGGTCTGTTGTGGGTTCCCTATCTGGAGAGAGTTGACGTGTACGTTGAATCTCCTCAGGACAAGTCTTGTCACACAAGAGCCATCTGTGAGTCACCATCGCAAACATCCTAGCTTGGGGGTCAAGGGGGACTCAGAGAAGGGTGGGAGGGGCAGGTATGTTATGGCTGTTTGGCGATCGTTGGACAAGGTCGAGATCCAGCACCCAGCCCAGGACCCAGCAGCGCCCTGTCCTCTCACTGTGGCTCTGTGTCACGGGGCATCCCTAGTGTCAGGGAAGAAGGTGAGGTCTCGGCATCTTGTGGAATAAATGGCTGTCATCTGAGGAGGACACTTTATGTTCCCCGAACTTAGCTGGAATCGCAGGCTGTCCTGAGCCTCACAACTTAGGTCCTGGGGTCAAACTGCAGGCCTCTGGAAGAGCAGCGCGCACGCCTGTCCCGTGTGTGAACCATCTCTCTAGCCATTCCTAAGCTTGGTATATAAATTGTTTGATTAATTCATTACCTAGTTTTGGAGTGGCCTGGGACCATCCTGAGGACTCATCCTAAGTGAGTGGCCGGAACCCCTGCTCACCCTGGCCCGTCTGTCTGCCCTCCTTCCCTCAACCCCCACCTGCTCAGAGAAAACGCTGGCCTAATTTATCACCCCTCAGCTCCGCATTTCCTGCTATCCACCCAAGAGCTCAGCTTTTGACCATATACGGGCATGATCCCAGCTCCCAGCTGACAGGTCATCCTCCCTTGCCTAAGACCCATAAAGCCCCGCGCATGAGCCCGGCCTCTTGATTTCCCCTTCCACCTAGGAGAAACCTTTATCTATTTTAATCTGGTCCAGTCTGGCCTTATTGCGTGGGTGGAAAACCCATTTTCAGAGGATGGACTTGAACTCCCGACCATCCCACCTTTACTTTCTAAGCGCAGGGACTTCCCTTTATAGCATCATCCCAGGCTTAGTCCCCTCTCTAGGCTGAGCTCTTTCTTGGTAAACGCCATTTCCTCTTATCTCCACATTGAGGAAGTTGGAGGAACAGCAGCAGGAAACAGAGGACAGCCTGGGCTACATGAGACCCTGTCTTTAAAAAAAAAGCAAAAACCATAGGAAAATAAAAATGTTATTTTCAATGGCCACGCTCAAAATATTTTTGTTATTAGTCTTTCTGTTTGTTTTTGTTTTCTTTCATGCAAGTTGGCCTCAGACTTGAAGGCTGGCTTCAAACTCTTGATCCTCCAGACTCTACCTCCTTAGTGCTGGGGTTACAGGTGTGAACCACCATGTTGGGCTGTTTCTCGGTCTCTTCCTCTCTCCCCTCTCCTCCCCTTCCTCTCTTTAATAAACCAACAATATAATTTTATTAGGTTATGGTTTTTGTTGTTGTTGTTTTTGTTTGTTTTTGTTTTGTTTTTGTTTTTTGTTTTTGTTTTTTGTCTGCTTTGGCTTGGTTTTGTGAGTCCCTTTTAAAGGCTCATTCTAACAACCCTATCTTGCCCTGGGTAACACAGCTAGCTGCCAGGTGGGTCTACCTAGGTCCTGTGAGTGAGTCTCGGCCTACCCTAATGTCTTCACCTCTGGCGAACAGTGGCTCTCAACCTCAAAGCAGACTCAGACTCCCTTGGGGCCCTTGTGAAAACAAACCACTGAAGTTTCCCACTGAGTTGTTTCTGGGGGGGCCTCAAACCCCAGACATGATCCTGACAGGTTCCCAGGCAGTGGTGGCGCGTCTAGGGTGAGAACAGCTTTGGGAACCACTGGGCCACATTGGCATCCAACGCCCCACCTGCGAAGCAAGCTCATTCACACCCTCCCCCTCAGTGGCTTGCTCTGCTATGCCAGTGAGATAATGTGTTGCTAATGAACTCTGGCAGCTGGCAGGTTAATGGCCCTGGTTGTTAACCTGGTAACCTGCCTGAGGCTGGTCCACAGTCTGAAGTACAGGGTGGTGTGGGCAGACACCTGGAGATCTATGGCAGTCCACCTTCTCAAAGAAGAAGCCAGCCATGGAGGGCTCAGGCCCTCTGCCCTCTCCGGCTACACCCTCACCAGCCTGCGGTACCACAGCTGCCTGGCCTGGGCCCCTTCTTCAAGGGCCAAAATCCAGACAAGCTAGGACAAGCACAAGTATGAATGGTTCACGAACGACTCTGCTGTTAGACTCCAGCCCCCGACTTCTTCCCCTCTCTAAAGCTTGGGCTGTGCATCTGTAAAATGGGCACAAGGAAAGTAGCCCAGGAGTGGTAGGAACTGCAGATCAGGGCTTAAACAACTCTTGGCTTTCAGCCTGTCTTAGAGCAAAAAGTTCAACCTCTGGTAGCTGTTAGTGTTTTCAGAAAGTGCTTGGCTCCAGCCGCCTCCACGTGGAGACTTGGTCTTGGAACTCGAATGCTCCCACGCCATTCTCGGGTTGCACCAGGATACGCCCGCCCGCCGGTCTTAGAATGCCAGCGTCCCGGCCCCAGGCCTATAGCCCTGAGCCAGGTTGCTAAGGGGAACAGGATCAGGGCGGAGCAGAGAATCCCCGGGGAGGGGCGGAGCCGAGGAGTTGCCTCCCAATTGGAGGCCGAGGGGTGAGCCCCTGGGGAAAGTGATGGAGGCAAAGGGGTGGACGGGAGGGCTTAGGACGACCGCCACCGGCCTAGTTGCGAAGTGGGGAAGTGGGAAGGATGAGGGAGACCTCAGGGGGTGAGATTCCGCAAGGCTGGAAGAGACTGGAGCGGCAGAGATTTGGGGTCCCAGGCCGGCCATAACCCCAGGAGGCCCAAAGCAGGCAGAGCAAGGCGCGTTCGTGGCCTCGCCTCTAAGCTGTAGTGGGCTGGAAAGGGTCGTGCTTGGAGCCGGCTCCAGGGCCGGAGGCAGAGCTGGAGGGTTGGCAAAGAGGGCACAGTGCTGTGCTAAGGGGTGTGGCCGTTTGATTGACCCAGGAGGCTGTAATGGGCGGAGCCGGTGCTACCTCCCGCAGGGCCCAGAGTGGAGCAGTGTAGGGGGCGTGTTGAGGGCGTGGTGTCGGGGGGCGTGGCCTGACGAGGCCGTTGAGCTTCGGGACTGACTTCGGGAGGGGGTGGCGGGGAAAACGGAGGGATAGAGCCAAGCTGCGCAGTCAGACTCGGGTTGGGGCGCCTGCTGAAGACGCCGGACTTAAAGCGCGTAGCCAGAATCCAGGCAGCAGGTAAGAGAAGCCAGGGGGAGGGGACAGGATAATCGGAAGCAAGCTTAGCTTTGCCCGGACTTCCAAGCAGGACACATTCCGGCTAACCCGTGGGGCCCGCTTGGCCAAAGGTAACGCAGACTAGAGCAGTTAGTGGCTGAGACGGATCGTTCTCAGGATCGAACTCCCTGGTTCTGGCTGCGCCACACACCAGCCCTGTGGCCCCGGGCCTGTCCCTGCCCCTTGTCCAGAGCTCCTCGGGTTCCAGAAGGAGGAAGTCGTTCGAGATGAGCTTCCGAGCGAGCGAAATGTGAGGGCTAACAGGTGACCGGCACAGTGGTGCGCCTGAGTACACTCGCTTTCAGATTGCGCAGCTAGACCTCAGCGAGACTTCCGCAAAACGTCCCTGAGAGAAACGATTTAAGTTGCCCTGGGTTATTGGAAGGAACTTCAAAACAAGGAGGTTTCCATTCTTTTCCTCCTTGCAAGTTCTGTGCGCACCACTGAACTGGATGGACTTAGAGTCAAAACCTAGCCAAATTTTTCCAGGTGAGCTGGTTTGGAAGAGGCCCCTGGGGGGGATAGCAGAAGAAGCAACTCTCTTTTAGGGTGCATGGGGAGAAGAAGGGGGAAACCCTGCAAAACCTGCTCAGAAGCTAGCCAAGCCCAAGAGCTCCTTGCTGTTCTGGGGATTAGGTATTTGTGCAGAAGGGGCTCCACTTCTGATGGGATATGGGGGTGGGGGGTCCTGGGTCCTGGCTATGCCAAGGATTTAAGCCTCGGGATTCAGCTTAATTGGATCCCACTCCTCTCCAAACCTTAGTTTCCTCATCTGTAACTTGGGGGAACAATGGGCTAACAGTAGTAGCAAGAATGAAGTGAAACTGTGTGTACCATGCCCGACTGGACATTGGGAGCCCAGAAGCCTCCCTTAAAAGCTCCTGTGATGTCAGTGGGCAGGTGGTGTGCTGTCTTCCTTCTGGGAAATAAACCCATCTTTGGGGTTTGGCTTGGTTTGGAGGGCTTGTGGGTGGCTGCAGCTGTCCTATCCCTGACCTCATCAGAGTCAGAAACTGACACCAGCCGTCAGCGTCATCTTGTTCTTTTGTGGGTCAGAAAGTATGTTACCTGGACAGAAGAGGGCCTGAGTCCCTAACATTGCTTTGGGGTGATGGATATTGAATTTAAATGACCCCCCCTCCAAAAAAAACCTGCTTAATGAGTCCATCCTCACGAGGGCCTAGCATTGCCTTCATCCAGAGGTGCTGTGAGGTTCCCCAAACCATCCCCCTCCAGAGCTCCCACAGCCTGGGCTAGCTCAGGGGAAGTCCCAGTAGTCTGTGAGGTTTTAGTGGCTGGTATGGGCTGTTTCGAGACAAGCTTGGTTTCGGGGTAGGAAGGGCACATGGTCTGTGTGAGCAGGGCAGGGCACAGAAGGCATGGAGGGTGTTCCATGTGAGAGCCTTGCGTTCCGGGGGGCGCTTCGCCCCTGCTGGAGAGTCAGCTGGACAGTGCTCTGGACAGTGTGGCTGAAGGCTGGGCCACGTGGGAAAGACTCTCTCTCTCTCTCTCTCTCTCTCTCTCTCTCTCTCTCTGTGTGTGTGTGTGTGTGTGTGTGTGTGTAGGGGGCACGGAATCTGTGAGGAGATTCAGGAGAGCCAGAGTAGGCAGCAGGGAGGAGGGTTGGAAGTGAGCAGGGCCTCTGCCTGAACCCCCCAGTCCTGACCCATACCGTCTGCTCCATGGATGTCAGCTTTTCGGCAGCACTAGATGAGGATTTGCTGCAGTGAGGAGGGAGCACCCTTAGGAGAAGGAGACGTTCAGTACCAACTATGCCTGGGGTGTATGGGCCCTTCCCCCACTGCTCCTATTCTGTGACATGACGTGTCCAGCAATGGCACAACGATGGCCCATACCCTTCAGTCCCTCAGCGTCTGGAAGGGGCTTGAGTCAGGGAGTGTGACACAAGGCATTTGAAGAAAGGATGAGGGGCCCTTGCACTAGAAAGGTGGGCCGGAAGGTTTGTTTGGACAGAGGGAGATGGTCTATCTCAGTGGTTCCCAACCTCCCTAAAGTTGGCTTTAAGCTTTTTAATACAATTCCTCATGTTGTGGTAACCCTTGGCCATTAAATGATTTTTGTTGCTACTTCATAACTGAAATTCTGCTATTGCTAATTGTAATGTAAACATCTGTGTTTTCCAATGGCCATGGGCCCTTCTGGAATTCATCCTTCCTAAGGGGTCACAGCCTACAGGTTGAGAACCATTGGTCTAGCTAAGGCTGGGCTCTCGAGTATTAAAGTAGAAATGGTAGGAAGGACGAACCCCGGAAGGGTTCTGAGTGCCAGCGGGCAAAGTGAGGGCTTGTGGGCTGGGAAGCAAGGAGCCGTGAAGGCTTGGGGGCAGGGGAGTGGTGCAGAGCTTGACACTGCGTGTGCTAGATATGCAGTGGCAGGGGACCTAGGAAGTTAGGGGACTTTTGGTGAGAGGAAACCACAGGTTAGGAATGACCGACAGCCGAGAGTGGTGGAATCCAGCTACGCCTTGCCCGTGGGGCACAGTCGGGGCTCAGAAGGTGACCACACTAAGTGGGTGGTAGTCACAGGAAGGCAAAAGCTGTTAAGTGACAGGATGTGGCCTCCAAGGATGCCTTATGTTCACCCATGAAGGGCGGAGTCTTGGCCGAGTCAGGGAGCCTGTGCCAGTTAGCAGTGAGTATCTGATCAGGATGGGAAGGAAAAGTACCCGGGCTTCCCTGTTGAGCCCAGAAAAGGCAGGAGTGAAGGATCAGTCATTTGGGCACAAGATTCCCACAAGGGGGAGATTTTGGTTCCCCAAGGCTACTCTAAAGTTTGACATGCAGGAGAGTCCCTTATTTCAGAAGTGGAAGTTCCCACTGGCTGGCAACTCCCTCCACCTTGGGGACCCACCCGGGTTTCCCTTGAGGGCCAAACAGAGTCAGATCCTCATTCACTAGGCGGGGGAGTGGCACCTGACCCAGGAACCTAAGCTCTGAGCATTGTTTTGCATTTAAAGGGTTTGAGGCCTTCTGGTTCTCCTGTATGCTGGTTAGCCTAGGCCTCTGCTCTAAACCATTATGCCCACTTCCTCTGTGGGAAGCTGGGTTGTAGCCATGATATAATCAGTAGCATCAAACAGCCAGGACTTGGCTTTGCAAGAGCTGCTGGCGGGAAGGGTGGGTAGAGCCCAGGCTGCTCAGCCTGAACCTCTCTGTGGGACAGGATGGGGTTGTGACCTGTTTAATCTCAGCAGGAAAGAGCCAGCCTGGGTCTGAGAAGCCAGAAGGGAAAGCTCAGATGTAAACAGGGCCCAGTGGTCTGTGTGCGCACCTCTTCCCCCCCCTCAGCTACTGATGCTGCCTTACTGAGAGGAGTCAACCCTGAAGCCAGTGCCCCGCAGGGTCCTGCTGGGATTTGTCCGGTTGACTTACACCTGACTCACTCCTGGGATTCCCCTGCACCACAGTGTGTTTCCTGTTAGCAGATGACAGACAAACAGGACAGGCACGTAGAAGCAGCTGAGAGGACCTGTGTTTTGGTCTTGTCACAAAGTCCAGCTCTGATGTTTGTCCACTGTGTGAACGTAGATAAGTTCCCTCTTCTCTCTGGGAGTCCCTTCCTGGCTCTGCTGCGAACCAGTCCTCCCTTGGTGTTCAGGTGACACATGCACGCACACCGGGAGCACAGCCGGGGCTCGAGCAATGCCCTTAGTGTGAGCCGCTGTGTGTGCTCTCTCCTATTCTGTCCCTTTATTCTCCCCGATGGCGCTTGAGCACATAGTATGGCACATGGGCCAGCACATAGTATGGCACGTGGCCCAACACTGCACTCTAGAGTTCAGTTCCTAGCTCTGTAACTGTTTCTGAGACTGTTTGTGAGTCGGGAAAATGGTGGTAATGGTGGTTATGGCTTTGCGGGATGGTGTCAGATGCCGCAGACCCTTGCTCGAGAGGCAGCATTTCATACCCAGCGCAGACACACAGGGCAGATGCTCATGGCTGAGAACCGTGGCTAGGGTCTGCACCTGGCGGGTTTGCTCCAGCTCCTCCAGGGGCATTTCCTCAGGGTGCCCTCTGCCCCGCCTCCCGTGCCCCTCCACCATGCATACATGTCCCTCGCTATTCCTAAGTGTTTGGTGCTTCTGGGCTCTTCTACCTGGGTCCCCTCATGACTTAACTTCCCTTTGGTCCTGCTTGTTTGTGGTAAAAAAGAGGCCTCCTGGGAAGGGACTACCTTGTCCATTTATGTATCTTGGCCTACAGTGGACACTTAGGAAATGACAGCTAATTGAATAAAGGTTTTTTTGGGGGGGTGGCGGGGGGGGCGCTTCAGTTGGTTTCGGCTTCCTGTGAGATCCTTGGTGACTCCTTTGAGAGACCACACATCAGGCAAGCAGGGCCTAGAACCCGCACCAGGAGAGAAGTAGGCTGCCTGGGCTTTCATGGTTCACACAGGGCTTCTGCTTCCCCATGAAGCCTGGCCTTTGCTCTACAGAGAGGGGAACAAGGACTTCCTACAGTCGCAGCCCTAGTGAGAGACCTCTGTGTGCCACACAGAATGAACCCTTACACAGCCAACGGCGCTTTCCGGAAGCAGCTGGCAGCTTCTGTGTGTGGGACTTGGGCTGGGGGAGGCGAAGGTGCCCTCCAGGATGCCTAGGCCAGGCATTAGCCACAGGCCGCCTGGGCAGTGTGGAAAGTGCCACCCCCACCCCCAACCCCGACTTCTTGTCCTGGGCTGCAGCTTCTGTGTCTTTTGGGCCCTAGCCCAACTCTCCTTGCTGAGCTAGGAGTCCCGCCATGGAGCAGCCCCGAGTTCTGGGCCTGCAATCTCTGGACAGGATGGTGGAGGGTGGACATTTGGGCCTGTGTTTAGATCCTAGCTCTGGTATGGGACTCCTGAGGAACCTGGGACAGGAAGAGGACCTCCGGCTGTTTTCTTTACTTCAGCAGTGTGTGCTCCCAAGCCCCTAGGGAGCGCAGGGACCCTAGGCAAGGCCAGGGACTGTGGAATCAAACTTCCCCGGGATGCTTGCCACTGCTGGTGCTTGCCAGCTGAATGCAGTGTTGGGCGAGCGTCTGTACTCCCTAGTGCCAGTGTCGGTTCCTGTGAAGGGGACGGCCTCAGAGCCGGCTCTCCTTGTCCACCGTGCGTCCATTATTTTCTCACTGCAAAGATAGGATGCTTGATAAGCAGCAATGGGGGTGTATTTTGGCTCACTGTTTCAAGGGACACAGTCTGCTGTGGTGCGGGCCAGTGTGTGCTTAAGGTGACTGGTTACATTATATCTATAGTTGGGAAACAGAAGATTGCTTGTGTGCAGCTAGCTTTCTCCTTTCATGCAGTGACACCCCAGGCCATTGATTGGTGCTGCCTACTCAGGGTGCATTTTCTCTCCTTGATTAACCTAGTCTAGATAATGCCTCCCAGGTACACCCAGAGGCTGGTCTCCTAGGTGACCTAGACCCTGTCCCATTGGCAGCTAGGATTAACCATCCCGCAGGTAGGAGTTCTGCATCTGCAGTCAGGGAGCTGTAAACCCGCTGTGTTGTGTGTGGGGGAAACTCATGTGGGAGGCTTTGTGGAGCTGCCATTAGTTCCTAATGACACAGAGTGACAACTAGAGATGACTCAAAGCTTACAGGAAGTACTTAGATAGTCCAGACGTTACACTACTGTTCATAAGGGACTCTGGGCGTCTCCAGGTTTGATATCCTTTCCAGGCATCAAGGGACCACTGTGCTGTCTGACAGTGACCTAAGAGCTCATGTTTGTGAAAGATTCTGACTGTCCTGGGCACCTATACACATGCTATCTGCATACTGCTGCTTCTGGCCCGTGTTGTTGACAAGAATCAGGCTTTAAGTCCCCGGGAGACTGGAGCCTTGAGGCTGCTTTGAACCTCAAGTCCAGGCATCTGGGTTCGTACTTCAGCTTGGCCTTCAGACCCATTGTAGTTACAGCCCTTCCCCGACTGCAGAGCCTCAGCTGTTATCCTGCAGCTGCTGTGTGTGGCTTTGTCGTCAGGCACACGGGCAGATCAGGCTTTTCCCAGGGAGAGGACATCTGGGTGCTGGTCTTACCCCATATCAAGCCGGCCCAGGAGGGTGGGGATTGTCAGTTCCCAGGGCTGCCGGAGGCTCTGCAGGCACAGAATGGTAGGCGCTGCTCTCCACGACTCCTCACCCAGGCCCGGTGCAGATAAACACGTGTTTAAGTATGTGCTGTAGGACCCAGGCAGCGCCGCCTGTAAGGGTGCTCACGTCCAAGCTTGGCGACATGGGTTCAAGCCCCAGGAACTATATGATAGAAGGACATACAGTGGATGGATGGATGGGTGGATGGATGGATGGATGGATGGATGGATAGATGTAACAATAGCAAGAAGAAAACCACCAATCAGGGACCAGAGAGCTGGCTCTACAGTTAAAAGCACCCACTCCTCTCACAGAGGACCTGGGTTTGGTTCCCAGAACCCACAAGGTAGGTTGCACCTGTCTGTAACTCCAGTTCAGGGAGTTCTGACATCCTCTTCTGGCTTCTGTGGGAATATCACACACACACACACACACACACAGAGAGAGAGAGAGAGAGAGAGAGAGAGAGAGAGAGAGAGAGAGAGAAACATTTATATATAGAGAGGCAAAATATTCAGACACATAAGTAACTAAATAAACTCTCCAAGTACACACACACACACACACACACACACACACAGACACACACACACACTACTATAACCAAATGTGCAGATTGGAGACATTTTTTGCCTTTTAAAGTTTCCTTGTTTTTTCTGAATGTTATGCAAGAAGCTCAAATCATGTTGATATTGAATTTGCAAAGGGAACGCACTCACACAACAGTGTTATAAAAGAAACATATTTGAAGAAAAATGGATTATGTGAACTTGAGCTCACATTGAGTCTTTGTTTGTTAACCAATTCTGTGCTTTCAGAGGAGGGGTGGAGTGTTGGTTTGAAGTACATATCAGCTCGTCAAGGCCCAGGAGACTCCCTGGGAGTGCCTGGGTCACAGCCTGCTTGGGCAACCAACACCAGATATGTGATAGTGTCTTAGGTAGCAGAGGTGTGACCCACCAAGGAGTTAGGTGCTGTTTCTAGCGCTTGTCATCCGCATCTGACGAGGGCAGCTTGATCACCTGTCTGAGCCTCCGCATGCTCACTTGTGGAATGGGGTGTGGCTAATAACGCTTGCACCAGGGCATCGAGTGAGGGCCCAGTGAGCTGAAGAGGTAGACAAGCCTATGGCAGGCCTAGCTTCAGATCTGGGGCAAGGGCCTTGCACGCTGTTACGGAATTGCTGGCATCATTAGTTTGAACGCGGCACCTGGCCAGATCCTGCCTGGCTGCAGGGCCAGGTGGTAAGAGCCCGAGCACAGCTGGACGGCAGCTTTCTGCAGGCAACCTGGCTCTGCACCAGGTGGAGCCTGGCCTAGCAAGCCTAGTGTGTCTCCTAGAGGAGCCCATCAGATAAGGGGCCCTTGGATCTGGGGCAGGGAGTGAAGAAGGGTGGGGGTGGGGGCAAGGCTAGAAGTGCGCACTCAATAGAGGTCCCTCCGCAGTGAAACAAGTGGAGAGAAGAATATGTGTTCCCACACACATGCGTGCGCGGCCCTTCAAGGCAATGCCTGGTGTGTAGTAAGCACTTAGTGCATACATACTCACCACGCGCTGATAGTAACAAGTTAGCAGTTGCGCTTCTATGGGGAGCAAACCATCTCCCACTGGCTGTCTCAGGAGATGGATCTTTAGCGTGTCTGCAAGGAGATGGATGAGGCTTCCCTACAGAGGGCAGAGGAACCCGGCAGACTCATTTGAAGAGGATGTGTTTGAAGTCAGAGAATGAGGGAGTAGGTGTCTAGGCCTTGAGTCATGCTCTGTCATGTAGACAGTCTACCTCGCTGAACCCTGGCTTCTGTGTGTGTGTGTGTGTGTGTGTGTGTGTGTGTGTGTGTGTGAGAGAGCGCGCGCACACATGCTAACCAGGGCAAGGAACATGTGTGTTCTGCTCTAGTCTGTCCAAAAGATCCCAAGGCCCAGTTTCTCTGCTGCGCCATCATCGGCAGAGTAGAGCAGCAGATCCATTTTCTGCCAGGAGGCGGGACACCATAGTGCCTTGTTCTTTCCTTCTTGTATGTCGTAAGTGGTAAGCAGAGAACTGCCAGGAGATCCCTATACCGTGTCCTTCCAGACCCTGGAACTCCAAGTGTTCTCCAGATTGATTGATTGGTTGGTTGGTTGGCTGAGACAGGGTCTCTACATAGCGCTGGCTGTCCTGGAACTTACTATGTAGATGAGGCTGGTCTCAGAGATCCACCTGCCTTGTACGGCCTATCACACCCAGCCTGCCTGTGGCACTGTCTCAGCCTTGGCTTCCAGGTGGGCTGAGTGAGGATATGCCCTCACCCTCATGAAGCGAGACGCTAGCAAGTGTGGTGACGGTAGCAAATGAGAGCTGAGCCGGGCAGCCCTGAGCTGGAGGGAGGGCGCTTGCTAGAGCTGCTGGGAAGTGGTAAGGGCCAGCTGGGGGTTCGAACCTCTGTAGACTCAGTCAGTATTCAGATTGCGTAAGCCCGGCCTGGACTCGGGTGTGGGGAGGAGCCCAGTAATTATTCTAACATTAAAAAGGAGTGGGGGTGATTGCGCCGACTTAAAAGCCAAGGCAAAACAACCGCATGGGCTGAGGAGATGGCCCAGTGGCTAAAGCATGGGCCCTGTAAGTGTGAGGGGTCCCAAGAGCCATGTAAAAGCCAGGCAGGTGAGGCAGCTGCCTACAAAGGCAGCACTCGGAGCACAGACAGAATCCCTAGCGGAGCCTAGCTGGAGATGGGGAGACTAGCTGGAGATGGGGACACTAGCTGGAGATGGGGACACTAGCTGGAGATGGGGAGCCTAGGTGGAAACAGGGAGCCCCAGGCTCAGGGAGAAATTATCTCAGTAAATAAGGTGGAGACTGACCCCAGAAAGACACCAGACTTCAACTGCAGGCTTCCACGCGTGTGCCCATAAACGTGTGAACACATACCCACACAGGTACAACATGCACACCTATACGTCCCCAAAACAGCAGTGGCTAGATAAATAAATAAATAAATAGAAACCAAAAAACTTTGTTTCCATCCGAACCAAATGGAAAACAAAAATGGAAAACTTCTGTAATTACCGAAGAGAGGGTTTGTGGAAAAGATTGCAGTGCACAGAACCTTATGCTTAAAGGAAATACTTACTCAGAGATAACCACTGTGAACAATTCGGTGTGTTGGCTTTTAAAAACAAGCCATAAGAGAAGTGTTTACACCCTCAGATTGGGGTTGTGCCATCAGAGTGGCTTCCTGTGAGTCTGGCCCTGCTTCCTGGGGCCTTCTACAGTTTGGGGTCCAGCTCTGGGGAGTGAGAAGGAGAAGCGGAGCCGCCTTCCTCCCCGGGTGAGCCCCTGCCTGCCCCGTTGAATATTTCATAGTGACCTCTGAGGCTGATATGGTCACCTTGTCCTTACCTGTGTTCTGTTCCCAGCCCTTCTGACCACCACGGAGAGAGTAGTGACATCCTCCAGGTGACTTTTGGGCTTGGTGGTCCCTGGATTCAAGGTCACAGGAAGGGCAGGGTGAGGTGAGCTTGTTGAGTTTGGAAAAGACAGACTGGAGACTGTAAGAGGCAGGCAGGTCTCTCTTTGGTGTGACTTTGGACCCCGCTCCCCTCCCCCCACCATGGAGCCTGTGGTATCATTAACTAATCATGGGATCGCTTTACTATTTAATGCCCTGTCCCTGCGGTGACTCCTCCTTTCTGTCTCCTTCTGGAAACAAGGGCTCCGGGAAGTGAGTCCCTGGCAGGACATCTTGGGAGAGGGAGGTGGCCCATGACAGGTGCAATAGTTGCCAATGTATGCATGCCAGCGTGCCAGCATGCCAGTCACTGCAGAGTTTGGGAGAGCTTTGCTTCAGGGTTTCTTGTGGCCAGGGCAGGACGTGGTCTGTGAATGTGCATTTTATTTTTTATCACATTTTTAAAATGTGTTTGTTAGCATGCGTATGAGGGCTGGATGTGTGTAGTGGTCAGAGAATATGTTGTGGGAATTTGTTCTCTCCTTCCTCCACATGGGCCTGGCCACAAGCGCCGTCACTTGCTGAACCTTCTCACTGGACTGACAGTGTGCATTTCTGGCTTTTCTTTTTTTCCTTTTCGTCCTGGAGATTGAGCCCGGGCACTTGCACACACCCGACAAGTGCTCTGCACCCCTCCCCCCCCCAGGGACACATTTCTAACCCACCATCCTTCCATCCAGGAGAGCCTGCAGGGCAGCCCTTGGTGAAGCCAGCTTGGTGGCATGGAGGCGGGGCTCGTGTCCTGTTTAATAAAAGCTCACCCAGTGCCGCCCCATGACTGCCCCTCCCATCCCGTCTCCTGTGTGGACACTGTGCGAGTCGGGGATTTTATACACAGGAGAGCCTGCCTTTTACAGATCGGGCAACTGAGGCTCTGGCGCGTGCCCTCTCCCCTCAGCCCCAGAGAGCCCAATGCTCTGCACGGAGCTGAAGGGGTCTCCCAGTGAAGACACAAGCCTGCGGCAGACTGGCTTACAGCTCACTTTAGCCCCTGTCATGCCCCTCAGCCTCACCCGCCTTGACCTCCTGGATAGGGAAGCCGCCATTCCTCCCCCAGCACGTCCTACCCGGAGAGACCCCCCCCCCCAGTGATGCTTGGGAAGGCGAGTCTGTGCTGTTGAGGCAGGGCCTTGTTCAGCTTCCCCACCGACTCCTGATCTAAGTCCACGTCTCCTGTTCCCCAGCCAGTATGCGCTCCCAGAAGCCAGAAACTTCCCCTCAGCCTGGCCTGTCTTGAGCAGCAGGAGGAGGATGCTTTAGGCTTCTGTAAGCATCTGGTGCGAGCCAGGCTTGCCTGGGGCTGTTTCCAGGAAATTCTTATACCAGGTCAGCCTCCCAGGAAGAAGTCACCAGTGCCCATTTCTCAAAAAAGAAACTGAGGGACAAGAGTGGCAGGGCCTGCTCAGGTGACCAGCGGAAGGGGGCGGGGCTGGACACTCCAATCCCACACTCCCCTGGGGCACCCACTCCCCTTTTCTTATAATGATACCCTGCGCTTTATAGCTGCTGACCACGGAAAGTTTCTCACACACTCCCTCGGGCTCCCTGGGAATCGGGCAAAGAGGTGAGGTGTTCCAGTCTGTTCTCACAGTGACAGGTGTTGAGCAAGCTGCCCTTCCCCCACCACACCGCTTCCTGAAGACGGGAGGACTCTGGGGCCCTCTCCTGGTCCCCAGAGAGTACTCTGCACTGAGTTGGTAGGGCCTGGATGTGAGGGAGCTAGCACCCCATGAAGAACCAGGCTAGGAGCTTCCCTTGGTGTGGAGCTGGTGTGGAGAAAGGGTGATGGTCTCCTCCAGCCCTGTCACATGAGAGCCCGGGCGGGGGAGGGGGAGGGGCAGCATTCTGGACACCCTCCACCCCTGGTTTTTCCCAGGACCTGTGTGTGTCCTGTGAACGGGATTGTGCAGACTTTCACACGTCAGGCTTTGGGGCCTACTGCTCTGCCTGGATGTCTGGCACTTCTTGTCCTCCTCCTCCTCCTAGGCCACTGACCTCCCTGGAGGAAAACTCTGACCAAGCAGCTGGTCAGACTGGTTCCTGTTCCTCCGCCCTAGGGCCCTGAAGCTGAGCGAGTCCACAGCTTAGGACCTGGGCGTGTTATACAGTCCCTGCTGTAGGCTGACCAACTGAATGTCTCCTCTCCAGGCATGGTGGCATAAACTTCTAATCCCAAGCGTAGATAGCTGGTGACAAGACTAGCCTGGCTACTTGGTGGCTTAAGTGGCCTCCCCAGCCAGGCCTGAGCACCGCTTTGGGACTGTCAGCTTCAGACTTGTGAGTCTCAAGTCTTAACCTTGAGTGATCGCTTATCTTTCAAGGAAGAGGATGCTTTCCCACGCTGACTCGCAGGCCCCTGGTGTGTGTGTGGGGGGGGGGTAGTGGTGGAGCGGGGCGGTGATTACTAACCATCCCTGAGTTGTCCAGGCTGTCTGGAAACACCAGTGATTCCCCACCCTGCGTCTACCCTAAGCCAGGGTATATTTTTGCTGGTACTGGGGCTGGGACAGGGACAGGAGGATAAGGTGAATGCTAGCACTACGGTTGTGTGTAGGCGTTGCCAGCTCTAACCTGGGAGCTAGGTAGACTGGGTTCTGACCTCCCAGGCCTGAGTGGGGGGTTCTCATGCTGGCAGGAAGCGTTCTTGTCCATTTGCATCGTGAGTCATTAGTATGCTGAACCCTTCGCTGCCCAGACTTTGTTACTGCAGAGCAAGCACAGCCACCCTGACAGCAAAGGGGCTTGCCACACAGCCACCCTGACAGCAAAGGGGCTTGCCACACAGCCAGGACCTACCGGCTTCGCCCTCACACTACCTCACGCCTTGGCTAGGATCTGCCTCCCAGAGGCCCGGCCTGCCCTCCCACGGGGGCCGGAGAGAAGCCATGGTCTTGTGAGGACAGAACAACCTTACCAAGCATGGGTGTGATGGAGGAGGGCCCAGACCCCCGCCAGCTCTGGGAGTTTGGTAGGAGGCGTCACATGTTGGTACATTGAGTTTTGGGACCGCAAGTTACCCCAAGCTGGTTTCTGTTTTTTTTCTGCCTCCCTGGAGTCCTGACGGCTAAGTCTGGAAGGGAGTCCTCAGGCTCTGTGGGACTTGGTGTTGCTGTGGCTTTGCCTGGCTGCCCGACACTGGGCTCCTTCCCCCAGACAGGCACGGTGGCGCAAGCTTGGAACCCCAGCTCCTAGAAGGCTGAGGCAGGAGGATTGCCACAAGTCTGAGACTAGCCTAGGCTTTCTAACAAGCCTCAGTCTCCTTACTTTGGGTGTGGTGGGTGACTAGGCGCCAGGCTCCCCTCTGCCCTGTCTGTTGATAAAGACGAGCCCGGGGACTACTCGGGAGTCTGGAGTGGGCACAGCCAGGACAGAGGAGCACAGCAGGAGAGGCAGGTAGCCAGCTGCTGAGGGCAGAGAAGAGGCAGGGCCAGAGGGGCGCAAGGCCCTGAGGGGACACAGGCCCCTGTTTATAAGACATGGCACAGGTGCAAACTCAAGGCCTGGGTCTGACTCCTGGTAGACAAGCAGAGCCTGAGATTTGCACACTTCCCCACAAGGATACCTGCAGGGACCAGAGAGTACCTGGAGTCAGAAAGAGGAGGCCCCTGTCACCTTGCTGCCTGTCTGTCTGCTCCCCCCACTTCCTTCCACATTTTCCCTTCTCCGCCCGTCTCCCTCACCACCTGTCACTGTTCTTCTTATTCCCCAGTGGTGACTCCTGTCCCTGTGTGAGCAGAGCGTTTGTGTCCAGCTCTCCTGGCTAACCCTACAGCCACCCTTATGGCCTTAGCACCTCAGCTGTCCCACGGAACCCGAAAGCCCTAGGGGGTCCCAGTGGGGAAGTCCAGAAAGCACTAGCTTCCTCAGCGAATGTGTTTGTGCCTTAACAGCTGATCGTTAGTGCTGTGTCAGTTGTCACTGCTTGCTAGAGATTGGGGGCGGGGCACAGTCCCCATCCAGGCCTCAGAAGGTGCAGCCCTCTGCCCATAGCGTCTTGGGCCACCGCCTCTCTAGTGCCCACTCTGCAGACAGCCGATGCCTGCTGGCGTCTGAGGGATCTGCTGTGACGTGGCTGTGGACCCATGTGTTCACAGGCTCGGTGGGTCGGGGGGTTGCCAGAGAGGTGGTCCCGGAGACAAGGAGTGGAGGAGACTCAAAGGACCATAGGCAGGAGCTGCAGGGGGAGGGGAGCAGGCGAGTCGGCTCCATTCTCTCCTCTTCTCCCAGCCTGGGCTAGTGCTTGGGGCTAGATGTCAGTAAGATCCTCTCTAAGTAGTACATCAGTCACCCCAGTTCCCTGTGTGTGGTGCTGTACCCCCTCGTGTCCCGACCCAACAGGCCAAACGCCTCTTAAGGGGAGGGAAAGCACGAAATCTGGGCCATTTTCAGGGGCAGAAGCCAAGATTCAGGAAAGTAAGTCACAGGGTCTGGTGATGTGGCCTAGTTGTCTCTTGGTGTGCATGGCGTCTCGGTACGGTCCCTAGCACCTTAGAGGTGTGGTTGCACGTGCTCGAAATCCCGGCACATAGAAAATGAAGGATCAGAAGTCACGGCTATCCTTGGCCACAGAATGAGTTTGAAGGCAGCAGGGCTCAGATCATGAGAACCTGTCTTTAAAAAAAAAAAAAAAGTAGCACTTGGTGAGTGCAGCAGGGGTGTGTCCGAGCCTGTCTGCACCCTGTGGGGGGTGGCAGGGCTGCGCTGGAGGGCTCTGGGAGGGCTGCCTGTAAGAAGTAGCCTTGAAGCTGTACCTCCCCCCTCTCTCCTGATCTCAGCCTGGGGAGGGGGACAGTGGCGCTGCCTGGGTCTGCTGGCTGTTGCCATGTGGGATCCCTGATTACAGTCCCCTCCCTCCCCGTAATCACCCGCTCAGGGCCCACGCCCGGTTTCTGTCTTAGGAACCCTGGCCCTGGCCCAGAGAGTTTGCCAGCCGTATGCATGGGTGAGCGAGGCTCTTCCCCACACCTCCCAGTGTCTGTTGTATCGTCCGCTGCTGGGTAGGTTTGGGGCCAGGGCTGCAGTCCTAACTAGACTTGGCCTTGGTTGGGTTATCTTACTTACTTATTGTGAAAAACACAGTTGCTGCTGGCCACGAAGCATGGCCGTTAGCACAGGGGGGGTCTGGATCAGTCTTTGGGGTACAGTCTGTCAGCTGTTTCAAGCGGGGGGGGGGGGTGACAAGTGTCTCCATCAAGGATAACTGTAGGAGTTCCCCCCCAACACCCCCCCTCGTGGTCAGTTATTACCGTAGACTGTGTTCCCACAGCCCAGCTGTCCCTCAGAGGGAACAGGGCTGCTGGGACAAAGGCATAGCCTGTTCCTTAATGGTTCATTGTCTTGTGAGCTCCTGTGGGCAAGGAGGGGTTCCGCCCATCTGTGTCCCATGTCCAGCTTGAGGCTAGCCCACGGTGGGGTCTTGGTAGACTCTAGGGGCTCAGGATGGAAGTCACTTGGGGTTCCCCTGCTCCCGGGAACCTCAATGTCTTTGGGCCCCTGAGCCTTCTGCTGGGGACAGGGCAGGCAGGAACAGGTGCTGTGCCATTGCCCTGAACATGCCAGGCACCGCTCCCATCTGCTCAGAATCTAGAGGTTCGGGGGTCTGCTTACCCCTGCCGTCTTGACTTCCCATCATGCAGTGCGCAGGGCCTTGGGCTGCATAGGCAAGAGTCTTGAGGGCCCATCGGAGCTAGGCCACTGTCCTCATGACAGGGCACGTGCTGCCCGCCTCTCTCCCTAGCCCCCCTCCTGCTTAGGTTTGGGGGTTGGGTGGGGGGGTGAGCACATTCCCTCTGTCCCTCACTCTGCCCTTTGCCAGACCCCACTCTAAGGACTTAGTGACCAGGACCTTTCTGGGCCAGTCTACAGGAACCCCAGGCCTGTCCCACCTCTTAAGGGACCAAGGGACCTCCTAGAGTTCATGAGGCCTCAGATGTCAGCAAGTCAGGACAGGATTCTTCTTGGACATCGTGACAGTCCACTTTACAGAGAGCACTAAGGCCCAGAGTGGGCAAGCTGTGTGTCAAGGGTCACACAGCTCTGAGTAGTGAGATTATAATTAAGGTCTCTCTCAACTCGGAATCCACACTATGACCTGGTTTTCTGGGGTGAAGAGAGGTTCTTAAAAGGTCGCTACTTCCTGAGACGTCTCCTAGGAATCCAGGTCCTAACATTGAGGCCCCAGAATCTGCGGCTTCTGAATACCTGGTCTTGGAGTATCTTAGACTTACAGCTTCCTATCTAATTCTCCATGTGAGCTACAGTTAGGTTGAGATGGGGCGGAGCCCTGGGCTGGACGCTTCAGGCCAAGCCCAGCAGTTTGCACATCCCAGTGTGGTAGACAAATGTGAACCCTTTGCCCCCATTCATCAGGGTCTGAAGCCTCCCAGAGGACTGGCCACTTTAACCAGGCCGGGCCCCGGAGGGCCCAGCACACACCTCAACACTCACAATGTCTGGGCCTCAGTCTCTTCACTGGAGATGGAGACTGAAGTCCGGTGTCTGGGGTATCCCTAGCACAGGGCATCCGAGTGTGGGAGCTGCAGAACGCTTCCTCCTCGGTGCCTGGGGCAGCTGGGGCGGCTGGCTCTGCCCAGCACCTGTGCTTCCGGTCTGGTACTTCTCACAAGGCGGCCTCTTCTTCAGTCAAAGGCCCTCAAGTCATACCACTTGGATTTCAGAGCAAAATGTCAGAAGGGGAACCTATATAAGCCACATTGGCCAAATAGAAGGGAGACCCTGGCCAGGACAGGAGGATCTGGTCTCCTTTCCTGACAGGAAACCAAAAGTCACATCTTCGGAGCTGGGTCAGGACAGTAAGGGTCTGGCGGTAGCCTGGTGAGGGAAGGTTGGGTGGGTGGCTTCCACCAAAGTGTTACTTAGCATGAGGTAAGGAAAGAACACTGGTTAGTTACTGGATTGGTTTTAGGCAAGTCACCGAGCCTCTGAGCCTCAGTTTTTCCATCTACTCAATGGGGGTGCTTTATCTAGGAATTTGTTATGGAACGTCAATGAGCAATTGTGGGTGGTGGCAAGATGACAGGCTGAAGCTCTAGCTACAGGGGTTGAGGTGCCAGAGAGTGGGAACCTGCCGATCCAGCTCATAGAGTCATGTGACTGGACTTTGAAACCCTGTGACTAAACATTTGGGGTGCAGGAGGGAGGCAGCAGCTTGTGCCCAGGCCCCTGCCGCTGCTCCTTCGTGCTCCAGCTGTTCAATGGGCAGGGCCCCACCAGCTCCGCTGTACTGGAGGCAAGAGGCCCATGAGGGCTCTGAGCCGTTGACGAATGCGAGGTCACACAGCAGCTAGGAAGCAGAGCAGGGCTCCCCAGAGGCCGCCCAGGGAACCTTGAACTCCCAGGCTGCTTCACAGCCCGCGCTTCTCCTGTTGCCAGAGTAACGTGTGTTTGTTTGCCTGTTTCTTTCTCCCTCTCTTGTTTTAACAACAGTAACAACAAACTGAAAGTACAAGCAGAGATTGAAAATGAGATAGTGTGAGGTCAAGAACCCAGCAGTCCCCGAGTCAGCCGTCATGAAGGTTACAACACAGGAGAGGACAAGCGGCCACCATGGCCAGCCTCCTTCTATGAATGATCAGGGTAAAGTCCAGAGGCTGGAGAGTGTGTCACATGCCAGCCCACTGGGCCAGGCCGGGCCAGCTGGTCTCCAGAGTCTTGAAGTCAGGCAGTGTTTCTCTCTCCATGTGTGACAGGCCACTCTTACCTGCCATGGCTGCCAGACTTCCAGCCCCCAGATACCTGATGCCTTAAGGTGACACTTATTATGCCTGGCCTCACTGACAGGTCCCCCTCCCCAGGGAGCCAGCCTTTCCCCCATCACCTTGCTTCAGTGCAGGCCAGGACCACTGGGCAGAATCCTGCGAGGTGGCATCAGACACCCCACCTAGCTCCTTCCTGGGGACCCACTAGTCAGCTAATTTCACAGGGAAAGCCACAGCAGAAGCAAGGCCTGACTCCAGGCTGGCAGGAGGTGGTCCCTGTGGCCTACTCAGGAGCAGACTCGCGCTTCGATGGTCCGCTGCTGTGCACTGGCCTGTGTGGGTCTCTTACTCTGTCTCGCCTCTCTGGGGACAATGATCTCCTAGGTGACAGTGCTCTGGGGTAGGTGACAAGAGGGGAATGGGCTTCTGGAATGGATAGGGCATAGTCGAGGGGTGAAAGAATCATGTGACTGGTTTTTAGTGACCTGCTGCTGTCCAGGCACCCAGGCGCTGGAAACTCAGGCCTGGATCACAAGAAGCAGAACATCTGTGCTGGGCCTTTACGTGCACCTCATCATGTTCCACCCGAGAGCCTAACAACCTAGTTCCTGATTCCCTCTGAGCAGCTCACCAGGACCTCTGGCCATAGTGATCAAGTGCCCACAAGCTTTAGCACTCCAGGACAGTTCCTGTGTGCAGCCAAGATGGGACCACACAGTGCTCCAGGGGATTTGGGTGACGGGAAGACAGGTGCTCAGCTGGCCGGGGGGGCTTTGCAGGGCGGTCAGCCCTTAGAAGTGAGTGGGACCACGCCTTCAAGCATTTTAGAAATTTAGTGTTAATTGATTTATTTCAAAGTTTGCCTATACATCTACTTATGTGTGTTGTGTGTGCCTGCACCGCGGTACCCATGTGGAGGTCAGAGGACCGCCTTCAGATGTCAGTTTCTCCTTCTATGTGGGTCCTGGGGTAGAACTCAGGTTGTCAGGCTGGCAGCATGTGTCTGTGCCCAGTGAGTCATCTCATCGACGTTATCTTATTTACTGATTTGTGAAGATTTACTTAATATCTCATTATTTGTCTGTGTGAATATATGCATGTGAGTGTCAGGGTCCAAAGAGAACAGAAGGTGCCAGATCCCCTGGAGTTGGTGTTAACTTGTGATCCACCCTCCACTGGTGCTAGGGACCAAACTGTCCCTTTGCAACAGCAGTACACGCTCTTAACCACTAAGTGTGGGCCCTGTGTACTTATTTTTGAGACAGGATCACACTCTGTATTTCTGGCTGGCCTAGGATTTACTAAGTAGAGCAGGCTTACCTCAGGCTTGTGGATGGATCTTCCTGACTCTGCCTTGTCTCCAACAGTTGGGTTTGCAGGAGCAAGCCACCTGACTTCTTTCTGAGATTTTCAGACTCAAAGGAGATCCAATGCTAATTCTGGTGGGAGTCAACTGACTCCCATTGCAATAACCCAACATTCCCTCCTCCTCTTCCTCCTCTTCCTCTTCTTCTTCCTCCTCCTTTTTTTTTCTTTTTTTTATTTAGCTCAGGCTGGCCTCAATTTTGCTATGTAACTTGAGGCTGGTCTTGAACACCTTATCCTCCTGCCTCAGCCTCCCAAGTGTTGGAGTTACAAGCTTGTACCCATGCTAGGTTCAGTGATGTCATTTCTGGTGTTCAGTGGCTCCCTCTGCAGAACCAACGTGTTTCTAAGGAACCTTCCTGAGCTCTCCAGACACCCAGCTCTTACGCTGTTCTCACGATCGTGGGCCAGGAGCTCACTACATCCTGGGCATTTTTAGAGTCATGGGGTAGAAAATGACAAGCTCAGGATAACTCTGAAGGACCCTGCATTTAGGGAGGACGTGGAGGGGAGCCGCAGTGGGGAGGGCCTGTGACACACTTGGGTGTAGAACTTGGCTATTCCTGAGTGACCTGGGGGCCCCAGCTAAGCCCAGAGCCTCTGACAGTGCAAATCAGGCAGTGCTGGGATGGGGCATTGGTAATGGCTGGCAATGCAGTGCACAAGAGTGAGGCCCACAGAGGGAGAGTCTCAGAAATACACATTAGGAATTTCTGAAAAAAGGAATTCTAACAGAAACTACACATGCAAAGGCCCCAGTGTAGACAAGGCCTGAGAGGCAAGAGTAAAGAGATCAGATAAGCAGGTAGGAAAGTCCAGGGTGACAAGAATAAGGCAGAGTGACGGGGCGGGACATGCACATCATCTGGATTTTACAGCCAGCATGTCAGCAGAAACGTTGCCTGAAGAGGACTGTGTACTTGCTGTGTTTCTCCGAGGTCTCTCTGCAGGGTGGATAAGCAATGCTGAGTAGGGGTGCTCGCAGCTCAGTTCTGGACTGGCCCGGGCAGGAGGGCCAGGGACCGTGGGGAGCTGCAGGGCAGCAGGGACTCCTGTGGCTCTTAGGTGTTCCATCAGGGGCCATTTCCCCTTCTCTCCATCCCACAGCACTTAGAGCCTGGAGTGTGCCCCCAAAGGGACCTGGGAGAGGAAAGCTGGGATTACAGTTGGGTACTCCTGAGAGGCGGTAGGCATGGCGTTCAGTCACTAAATGAAAGGGGTGTCATGGAGGCTGGAGTGAGTCAGCCGGAGGTGTTCATCGCTGGGCATCTTGGGAACTGGAACGGGTTGTGAGTGCGCGGTGAGTCTTGGGAAGAGACTCTGTGATCTCAGGCCAGGTGACAGCAGAGCTGTTTGTTCTTCACAGTGTGTCCATTGTCCAGAACTCGTCTGAGAAACTGCCACAGGAATTGCTCCTCTGCTCCAGGCCGGTCACTGAACAGGTGAGGAGGAAGTTGGGGGGTGGGGGGTGGGGTGGGGGTGGGGGGGGGTTGGGCAGCCACCCGTGCAGGTCATGCATGGCCTGCCCTGTGGAACCCTGGAACTCAACCAACAATGGACTAGAAAGTACTGTGGTTCCTATACCCTTGGTCTCCCCAGAACTACTCAGGAACACGGATGTGGACCCTCAGTCAGGCTGGAGGGCAACATTCCTGTGCCCCACGCATAGTGCGTATGCACGGGAGACAGAGAACAGAAATGTTCTCTTAGAGACACAATCCTTCCCTGGCCCCGTTACTACACCAGGGGTTCCAGGGAGGGTGGGGAGGACTGGCAACGTGGCACATACTCAGAGCTGGCTCAGATTGTCCATCAGGCATGGCCTTACCATACTTCGTGGGCAAAGACATAGGGTATGTGTGAAAATAGGTCACTATGGCATAGTAGATCTCAGACACATGGCTGGCCTCTGGTAGTTGTTTACTCTTTTTGGTAGTCCTTCCTTCTTCCTAGTCAGTCTGTCCATCCATCCATCCACCCATCCACCCATCCACCCATCCATCATCATCCCATCCACACATCCACCCATCTATCCCTCCCTCCCTTCCATCCATCCATCCATCATCTATGCATCCATCCATCCATCCATACATACATCCATACATCCAACATTCATTATTCGTCTGTACATCCAGTCTCACTGCCTTCCTACTCATAAAGAAAACTGGGTCTTCCTTTCAAGTCATGATACTTCACAGGGAGACAGACCAATACGTTACAGCAACTTTGTTTGAGAGCCCACACATGCCAACCATCTTACCTACATTAGCTTCTGGGAAGCAAATTAAAAAGGCAAATAAACAACCCCCCAAACAGGTTTTATCTCCCTCATTTCACAGGAGTAGAGTGAAGCCAGAGAGGTTAAGTCACTTATCCAGGAGCACACAGCTAGGAGATGATAGAGCGGATTTCAAACCTGGATGGTCTGATGCTACAAGCGCCCGTCTGGGAGCTCCTCTATTATCCCGTTCTGCAGGAATGATGTCCTCAACCAAGAGGAGTCTCAGGCTGAGGGGTGGCGGTGGTGGTGAGGGAATATTCACAGGAGTGTCTTTCTTGGACAGGCCTAAGATACATATCACAAGACAGCAGAAGGGGGAAAATTGGTGTGTTCATTTTGTTGTATAAACTAACTTGGTAGAAAACCGTGCTTTCAATTAGTTTAAATTATACCTGCTTAGAAATGGCCACCGGGCCTTCCATGGCTCCTGGCATGGCTCCCCGCGACCACTCCAGGACTTTCCTGTAAGGTGTGCTCGCTCTCACCCTGGCAGAAAGGTGTTTATGAAAAGTATTCAGAAGAGCATCTAGTCCAGGGAGTGTGCTGTGAGCGCAGTCCATTTGGGAAGGAACTTTCACTCTGACTTCTTCACACAGAGACCATTCCTGGTATCCAGAGTGCCAGCCCCAGGGCCACCAGGCCCCTATTTCCACTTTTCCTGTCAGGCACGCCATGAAGGACCCACTGCACAGGGGGGAGCCCACCCCCAGGAAGCTCCTCCCCAGGACTGCGATCAGAGCCAGGATCTGAACTCTCAGCCAGGGACCCGGCTTGTCCTGACCTGTCCCAGGATCCGCCAGGCCCTGCCCCAGCCCACTGCTCCCTTCCTATCTAAGATCTTGGCTACGGCCAGCCATGCCCCCTTGCTGCCTCCTACAGACCCTTGCTTTGATCTCCTGGCCAGGCTGGGCCAGAGAATGTGTCCTGGGCTGGTGGGTGTGAATTGGAATTTCATGTCATTTTTGTGCCCTGCCAAATGCCAGTTTGGGTTTTTGTGTTGGTTTGTTTTGTTTTTCCTTTGGTTCGGCTGAGACATGGTCTCCTCAAGTTCAGGCTAGTCTCAGGCTTGCTGTGTTGCTGATGCTCTAGGCAAGCACTCTCCCAACTAAACTGTATCCCAGTTTTCTTTTAACTGTTTTAGGTAGTCAGTCTACTTAGAACCCAGCTGTTAGGGGAATAGGCAGGGATTGGTCAGACCCTGCCTCTGCCCCCCAGCCCTTATTTCTGTCTGCGGGGCAAGAACTGCGGCCTTCCCTTTCAGACGGCAAGGCATGTCCAGATAGAACCCTGTGCCTCCAGAATGAGACATCGGGGGCTTCTCTAGGTCTGATGGTGATTGGGGGTTCTCTGAAGCTGGTACCCACTTCCCATCATGGGGCTTTTCCTGCTGGACGGGAAAGGCTTGCCTGTTCCTATGGAGACTCTGGCCTGTTTTGTGCACACTATGGAGAATGGTCTTGCTCTACTGCCTGCTGCACAGTGGCCTGGACCTGTGACAGCTGCGCCAGGGCCACCCAGCACCCTCTGCTCCAAAGCTCCTTCCTAAGGTGCTTCCCACATCCCAATCGTTTGAGCTGCCTGCCTGCCAGTCAGCACTGCCTGACTTGTTTCAAGATAGGAACCCACAGCCTCCAGAGTGAGTTACGTCCCTGTCTGTCTGCTCTCGGAGACCTTGGCCGTGGCCCTTGGCTCCACTGGGTCTCAGTTTATTTGAAGAGAGCTGAGGGACTTAGCCCAGTTCCAAGTCTGTGGTCTCCTCCTGACCTCTCAGCCAGAGCTCCTCTGAGGAGCAACCCTGGATCGTCACCACCTGTCACCACCTGGACGATCCCTTGTCTCCCGTAGGAGCAGTCAGGCCTGGACCAGCTTTAATGGCAGAGGTAGAGCCATTGAGAAAGAGGCCAAGCAAACATGCCCAGGTGGAGGCTGGCAGAGGCAGGCCCCTGAGGGTAGAGGCCATCTCCTCTGGGTGAACTTTGGAGAGGGAGGAGGCCCTCGGGACCCCACAGATTTCTACTCTGCATGGAGCTCAAAAGTGCCAGTGTTTTCGTCCTAACTCTGCCCGGGCCTGGAGAGAGCTTCCTATGGTGACGTGGTTCCACCACAGGCTAACGGGCCCAGGGCAGTTCTCAGCCAGCCTCGCCACTATCATGGTGGTCCCTGGTATTAGCTCAGCTGCCCTGTGTGCCCACAGATTGCAGTCTTTGCTTGTGTGAAGTCTGTCACACATGAAGCTGTGCATTTTTTTTGTTTGTTTGTTTTGTTTTGTTCTGTAGAGTTCTTGTTTTTATTTTGGTTGTCTTGGGGAAGGATGCAGTTCTGACGAGCTTGGAAAGCGCTATATAGACTTACACCTTTAATGCCCAGAGGTGGAGGCAGGTGAATGCATTGAGTGTGAGAACTGATTCCTTAGTGAGCTCCTCCCCAAGGGAGTGCTTCTGTGGGAGGAGCTCGGTTCTCACTCAGTCCTGGGCCCTGGGCCAGTCTCAGCTTGCCTGACCCGGGCCCTCCAGGGCTTGTTGGGAGAATTAAAGGGCATGAGAACCAGGGTGACTGTCCATAGCAGGTGCTATTTACTGTGGCCACGCCTTGTCCCTTAGCAGGCCCCATTGTTTGGATCCCACTCTTGCTGCCTGGAAGCCTGTCCTGGAGACCCCGCCTCCCTACACAATGTGAGAGCCAGACAGTACAGGAGACAATCTAGACTCTGGAACTGCACCACAGGCCTGCGTCAGGGGTGCGTGCCCACCAGGAGTATCCTAACAGGCAGTGGCTACCATCTCCTGACACTTAACTCTCTGGGACACAATTACATTGCATTTTTCCTGTGGAGGAAGGAATGTCTCTGGCCTGCCTGGGCCCAGCTGGTCCTAGGAATGTGCTGGGAAGGAAACTGTAGGCAGGCCCGAGCAGAGCAGCTCCTTGACACATGAGAACAGCTCCTTGCTCTGCGAGCGAGCTTTCCTCTTGAGCTGTTTATCCTGCAGTTTATAGCATGTTTGTGGAGGTGCCCGGCTGTCCTGGGAGGCCCCGGGGGAGGAGAAACAATAACTGCCTTTGTAGTGTCCCGGCAGGCCTTCCCCGGGCCAGGCCTGGACTGTGGCATCTCAGCCTCCAGCTCTCTGAAGCGTGCAAAGTTTGTTTTTCCTCTTTGGGAGACTGCGTGGGAGCTGCTGAGACCAGAAGCACCTCACAGTGAAAGGTCCCCGCTCCCCTGCAGTTCTCACACCGAGCCTGACATCTCAAGTCATGGAACAACCATTTCCTCTCACCTTCCCTGGAGTCCCTAAGTCCCTGTGAGCATTAGTTTCCGCTGTTCCGCGTGCCACCTGAGATGGGAGGTCACTACCTCAAGGAGCCTTCCTTTCCCTGGATGGTGTTGCTTCAAGTTGTACCCAAAGTCGCCCTTTCCAAAGGGCATCTAAACCTTCCGTTAACAGAGCTTCTGTCTCAAGGCTGAGGGGGTTCTCTTGGGAGACCACGTGCCTTTCCCTTAGACCGGTCCCATCTCCAGTCTCTGTGAGTGTGCAGGGAGGAAGTGGGGCTCCACTCAGCAAGGAGGGTAGAGCGTGAACATGTCCCGAAGGGTGGGGGACCCATGCGTGCCCGTGGAGATTCCGAGGAGAAAGGCTGTGAGCAGCCTCCACTTCCTTGTTCTTCTACCCCATCCCCTTCTCTCCCCCACCCCCCACTGCAGGAACACAGTCGGGCCTACACTGCCCCACCCCCTACCCCCTAGCCTGGCTCTACCCATGCAGCTGTCCCAGCCCGGCTGTCCTTGCCCAGCTGCTTGACGCTGGCTCCCTGCTTCCCATGGGTCCTGTCTGGCCTTGGAGGGGGGGAGCAGGGAACGCCAACTTCCTGCCTCTAGCTGAGCCCTCTAGCTCCCAGGGGGTTTGGGGAGGGGGCTTTGCTGTGGAGAGGCATGGTGGCTCACACTGGCTTCTGCACTTCCCAAGTGTGGCTTGGGTCAGGGTGACCATTGTGAGCACCAGACAACAACCCGGGCATCCCAGTGTAGACTGCCAGCAGTGTGCCTCACGGGTAGGGGATGCAGTGAGGCATCAAGGGATTCCCCTGGGATCCATAAACCTCCCCCAACCAAATTCTAAAAGTGCTGCCGACACGGGAATTTTCAGGAGGGATGTACAACCCCTAGATATGGTACTTCTCAATAGCATAGGCTCCTACGAGACATCTAAGATTGTGTCATTGTGTTTTGGACAAATGCTGTCTTGCAGAGATGATGCCAAGCCCCCTCCCTGGCATGAACACAGTTTGGCTTCAAAGTACACACAGGAAGCAGCTGTTTAAGATAGCGGCAGCTGCTGTGGGGCAACAGGAGTAAGAGTCGTTGGCTGATGTTTGTGTTTGTCTGCAGTTGTTGGATACTCTGTGATGTATAGTTTTTTTTTTTTTTACCTTTGTGAGAAACCAAGACCTTTCTAGCTTCAGTGTCCCTAAAAGTCCCACCCTTGGTCCTAGAGAGGTGCACCACGCTGGGGAGCTAGTCCCAGTCTCAGTGCTCTGTCAGATACTCCCCGATTTCTCGGCCCTGTAACTTCTGCCATTGTTTCCCTGTGTGAGGCCTTGATCCTGGGATTATAGAGGCGAAGGTCTCCCTGTCCTGTGGAGTAACATCTCTCTGGATCCCAGAGTCATACCTCCTAGCTGTGTGGCTCTGGGCTCGGCAGCCAACCTCCCTGTGCCTCTGCACCATGTGAAGCAGGCTCAGTTCTTGCTGCTCCTTGTGCCTGTGCTGAGATGACCAGGACAATGACCCTGGATCTCTGCCCCCCCCCCACTGTGCCCTCCACCAGTCCCTAGCCTGTCTCCCTCATCTGTTCCCCTTCCCTCTCTCCCCAGGGAGCTCCAGGACCTGCAGGATGGGGGCAGGCTGTGTCAAAGTCACCAAGTACTTTCTCTTCCTCTTCAACTTGCTGTTCTTTGTAAGTATGCGGGGGGGGGGGGGGGGGCAGGGCTCCAGCCTCTCTAGCCCATGGGCTCTAGCTGTCGCTGCTGCCACCTTCCCTACAAGGATCAGGGAGAGTGGAATGGAGTCACCCCTCCCAGCAGGTCCTTTGACAAAGCAAAGGTTCCTCCCCAGAGCCCTCTGCCTGGGCTGGATGTGGCAGAAGACAGCCCCTCAGTGTCTCTGCTTTGTTCTGCTCGCCACCCCCCTCCAGTTTGAACAGGCCCCAAACACCCCACCGTGAATTCTCAGAGGCCACAGGGGACATTCTTCCCCCCCAACCCCCCACAGACTCACTAAGTCTCCCCCCACCCCAGGCCTGCCCAGATGTGAGCTCCGTGGCACATCTGGAGCTGGTTTTCCTGGGGCCCCAGGCTTCCCCTCTGGCCTGGAACAGGCAGTTCTGCCTTGGTGTTGCCAAACCCCTGGTGTGCTCATGTATACATGAGTGTGTGCGCCTGGGTGTGAGCTTGTGTGCATGCATGTTTGTATGCGGCAGGCGTGTGAGCAGCCTGAATGGGCTTCCATTGTCCCAGAAAGCTATTAGGGCTGTGGCTTCTCTGTACTGATTCACCCTAAATGTTTTAAGACACAGATTATATAGCAGGTACTTGCCACGACCGGGTTTCATGTTTTATAGTGTCTAGACATTTAGTGGCTAGAGTATCTTTGAGAGGCAAGGGATAATCCTCTCGCTGCTTGTGTTGGGGTTTCTCTGAAATATAAACGAGTTGCTTATAGGGAGAAGTTTTATATAAGTGCATAGGATTACAGGAACTTGGAATGTTCAAAAAGAATCATTCTAAATTCCCTTTGAAAACCTTAGCCCAGAACGTGGTACTTACAGAAGAATTCATGATACACACTCATATACGTATGCACACATGTATGCACACACAGGTGGACTGTCCTGGCATGCCCCACCCTAGGTCTCTGCAAGGACCTAAGACAACATGCTGGTTCCCCCAGGCCTCGGGCGCTGCAGTGAGGTCATCAGCCTCAGACCCCACCTGCGCTGAGCACACAGAACATGGTGCTGCTCTTCCTGGCCTGGTGGGTGGATCCCTCACCTTAGGAGACAGAGCAGGAGGGCCAAGGCCCAGCCGAAAGGGACTGCGGGTTAAGTCCAGCATGCTGTTGCCATATCCCATGCCTTGGTAACTAGAAAAGGGAGTCAGGGTCCATGCTCGGTGAGCTGGTAGAACGTTCTGTACAGTTCAGGAGATACAATGGAAAAGGACCATGAGCTGGGAGAAATGAGAAAAGGGTAGATGGCTCGGCCTGGGTATTTCCCCGTCCTTCTCCAGGCTGACTTGTAGACCCAGAGGCCGGGGAGCCGTGCGGCAGGTGCTAACTGCCTGCATGTTGGTCCAGGGGTTCATCCAGACAGGCGGGAGAAGCCGGTGGAGACCGCACATATTTGTTCCTGCTCCAGCAGAGGGCCACAGGGTTCCGTGTTGGTGACTTCCACCCAGGGCAGGTCAAAATGATCTCCAACATGCTGCTGAGCATGTCCTTACTGAGCATGTGCAGACCCCTGTTGCTTACTGTCCCGGAGATGTTGCGATGTGGCTTGTGTACAGCATTCCCATGTCAAGGGTCAAGCATGACAGGACATCTAGAGGGGCCTGAGAGTGTAGGGGTGAGGCTGGGGTTGGGCTTGGTTGGTAGAGTGCTAGGTCCTAACCACAAAGGACCAGGCCGAGAGGAAAGGGGGGGGGTCACCCAGGCCGTGGTCACTCGGAGCTGGGCAGAGAGGGTCTCTGAGTCAACAGCGTAGTTTCTGCTGTGCTGGAGACTTTTCATGATCTCCCTATGACTGCCTCCAAAGCCTCGGGTTGGTTGCAGCACAGATCTTTATGTGTGTGCTGGGGATTTGAACTCAGATCCTCGCTTTACAGAGCAGACTCACCCACCCACTGATCCATCTTCCCAACCCCTCAGGAGGTTTTTGTAGTAAAAAGGCAAAGGAAATCATAAATTTAAGCACATTAAAAAAAAATCCCTGGTATATTTATTTCCTCATTTAATGATATAAAAAGCAAATTCTGTCCTGATATAGAGGTTTCCTAGAATGTTCACAGCAAAAGACTAGCAGGTTCAGATGGGCAGCTGTGGTCACCATGTGGCGCACGCACAGTGGCCCCAGGCATCCCTACGCTTTAAATCACCCCTAGATGTCCTGTCATGCTTGACAACTTGACATGGGAAATTCTGCACACATGGTGGCCATGTTGCAATTATGCATGGGCACATTAGGATTGGATACAAGTTTGCTAATAAACACCATGACCAAACCAAAAGCAGCTTAGGAGAGGAAAGGGTTCTTTATCCTTAGGTCACAGCCCATCGCTGAAGGAATCCAGGACACAAACTCAAGGAAAGAACGGAAAACAAGCCATCGAGGGATGCTGCTTGCGAGCTCTGTCATAGGACCGCGCTCCTCGAGCTTTCTTACCCTCTGCCTGGGGAATGGAGCTGCCCACAGCGGGCAGAGCTCTCCTGCATCAATCAACCACCAGGACAACCTCTCCCGTGACCACAGGCTGATCTGATCTAGGCGGCTCCTCCACTGGAGCTTTCCTTTCAGAGGAGTCGAGGCTTCGTCACATTGACAGTGCTAACTAGGACACACGCCCAAACTTTATTCCAAGCCATTTCGTCCTTTGCATTCTAAAACATCTTCAAGCTGTTTGAGGTCAGGAAGGCCACAGTGCTCAGGGTCAGTCCAGGTTTGCTGTTCAGGGACTTCTATACATAGAACTTTTAGAGTGCAGATTGGCAGGGGGGTGGGGAGCCTGGGACAGCAGACATGAGGCGATCTCAGGAAACGTTGCAAGTACATTGGTAGAAACATCTGTTAGGTGGGTTACAGCAAATCAGGGTGGGGATCTCTGTTGTAGGCCTCAGATGCTATCTGCTGACATTCTTAGCGTTTCGGTTGACGGAAGGTAGTCTTTATATGTTTCAAAGAGATTTTCCTAAAAGTCACAAGAATGTTAGGTCACACACTCGGTATGCAATAAAGGGCTATTTCGAGGTCTAAAGACAACAGAGTAATTTACACTCAACCTGTAACATTCCAACTCTCCACAGTCACAGCTCTCACTCCTTATCTAAACTTGGAGGCCCTTCCGCTCTGTGTGCCTTTCTTTCTAGAAACTTCAGTTCACAGGAAGAAGGGTACCAGTGGGGGGCAGTAAGCGTGTGTGTGTGTGTGTGTGTGTGTGTGTGTGTTTAGTGTCTGTGTGTCTGTGTGTGTGTAGCAGAGGGGTTTCCCTGGACATTCTCAGGATGGAGGTAACACCTCTGTGTCCTCCTACCCTTCCCTCTATTGCCTGGGCCTTGGGCAGCTTTCTGACCCTCTGACTACCTCTTTCCTTGCAGATCCTGGGTGCTGTGATCCTGGGCTTTGGGGTGTGGATTCTTGCAGACAAGAACAGCTTCATTTCCGTCCTACGTAAGGCACCCACTGCCCCACAGATAGCCCGCTCTTGAGGGGAGGGACATGGCCAGCTCCAGTTGCTGACTACTGCACAGGGGGCCCTTGCCAGGGTTTCAGGACAAATTCCTGCCCAGAGACAAAGCCACCATTGTCTGCAGATCCTTGGGTGACCAGGATGGGGGTGGAGGGACTCATTCTCTTCACCCTCAGAAAAGTGTCTCTCATCCTCCGTTCCCACATTTGAGTGTGCAGCGAACTGCAGGCTGCAGCCGCTTCCCACTTCAGAGAGCCAGAGGAGGGAGGCAGCAATGGTGGACAGTCAGGGGCACGTCGGGCCCTGATCCCAGTAGCCCTGACCTGTTCCTGTTGTGCCAGTGAGGGAACAGAGCCATTAAGACACTGGTTGTGCCGGGCGTGGTGGCACACGCCTGTAATCCCAGCACTTGGGAGGCAGAGGCAGGTGGATTTCTGAGTTCGAGGCCAGCCTGGTCTACAGAGTGAGTTCCAGGACAGCCAGGGCTATACAGAGAAACCCTGACTCAAAAAACAAACAAACAAACAAACAAACAAGACACTAGTTGATGTTCACACAGTCCCTGAATAGTGAATTACAAAGACCCATCCATCCCCAGGAGTTCTGGTCCTGGGTGCAGCACAGGGTGGGGAGAGCTTCCATTCAAGGACTCTTCTGTTCTTCATTCTTCAGAAGAGGTGACCAGCGTGGTCTGACCAAGGGCGCAGGGCCTAACCTCCTTGCCGTCTCCCTTAGGAGGCCCTCCCTCATGACTGGTCTCCCATTCCAGTTCTGGGCGGGGAGGAGCACAGTAACATGCCAGGAGCACTCTGTGCCAGCCATTCCCCAGGGAGTGGCAGGCTCTGGCCCTCTCCATTTCCAGCAGCTGTCCCAAGCAGCTGGATTGGACTCTGGCCATTCTGACAGCTGCTTGTTTTAAATAAGACAGAACCTGGCTGGGACATAGAGAGAAGGGTCTACAGCTGGTGTCCAGGTCCTGAGGGCCAGGTTCTCAGTGTCTGGGTCAGGGATGGGTGGGTTTTTCTGTGCCCACCCTGACACTCCAGTGCCCTCCAACAGGGACAAGCCCTCCTATAGAACTGACTCTTGCTTGATGGGTCCAGCCGACATCCAGCAGGCACCGTGCCAGGGTGCAGAGTCTGCCGGCCGCCTCACCCCTGCCTGTACCCTGCCCTGTGCAGGCAAGCTTTCAAGGCTCTGACTCTGAGCAGCTCTGTAAATTCCAGGCCCGGGACGCACCCATCACACACCCACCTGCAGTGGTTGTTCTGTGTTTACGGCAGCCTCTGGGGGCTCTAGGGCAGCCAGGGCCCGGAAACATGCATCTGTGAGGCTGGAACAGGTGAACTGCTGTGCCGTCTAGGCCGGCATGGGCTGTAGGATTAGATGTGATTTCATACAAGCAAGACAAAAATCTGGGTCATAATACAAAGGAAAGGAACCTTCCCCGGGTACTTGGGAAACTGAGGGTGATTGAGGTGCTGTTTGCAAGGGAGGGTCAGCATGGGGCCCAGGGCTCCTGGCTTGCTGTGTGCGTACCTGCCCCTCGCCTAGGCACCTTGGAGTCCCTGGGACTGGGCTCACCCTTCCCTCCATCATCATCCCCCTTTACAGAGGCTCAAGCCCTAAGCGTAGGAGCTGGGGTAACCTGCCCGAGGGCCCACAGGAGGTAAGGGAGGAGGCGATGGGAGCCCAAGGCCTGGCCCTTGCCCCACATGACTCCTGTGCCCCTCAGGGCGGGGTCTTCAGGAGAGAAAGCAGAGAGGCTTGGTTAAGAGGGAGCTCTGGGGCTGGGAGTCTGGGATAGGGGTGTCCCAGATGTGGTGCCTGCCAGCTGTGTGGGCCTCAGGGGGTTACTTTACCTCTCTGTACTGCTTCACTACAAAATAGGGATGACCGAGAGTACCTCATGAAACTGAGACCATAGAGTCTCACTTCTGTGTGAGGGACAGAGGTTACACACCTGTAATCCCAGCCATTCGGGAGTTAGAGGCAGGAGGACCAGAAGTTCAAAACTGTCCTCTGCTACAGAGAAAGTCTAAGGCCAGCCTGAGCTACATGAGACTCTGTCTCAAACAAGCCCAGCAGAAAGGATCTCTCACTTCTGAGTAAAGTGTCTAGGACTACTCTGGGTGAACTGTGTCGTACAGTTTAATCTCTTTGACTGTGCGACACTGCACAAAGTCCCATTTTCCAGAGGAGGAAGGAGGAAGCGGCTTGCCACTGGTGTTGGCTGATAAAGCCTGGTCACCTGACTGGGTCCCTCCAGTCCCAGTCCCTGTGGCCCACTTCCCTTGCAGGCCGAGTCAGACACACTCTGCTGCTGTGGACGGTGCAGGGGACACCCTAGGACAGGAACCCTGAGGCTGAGTGGGGACAGCAGTCTTGGGGTCTCACAGGGCAGGCTCCCTGCACCACAGCTTCCCTAAGCCTCAGGGAAGCTCCTAGGGAGACCCGGATATGAATTCAGAGATTGCTGGAGTGTGCAAAAGGCTTCAGTCCAAGGGCCTCACTCATGGCGCCCTTTTTAATCCCAGACCACCTGCCTTCTGGAGCCCAGACTAGAATGTCTGGCCTCGCCTCATCTCTCTTACCCCTAGATGTGAGGCCAGTGTGAGGAACTCAGCTCCGGGAGTCCCTGTCCCCTCCCACCCCAGGGCACTTTCCCAAGCTTCTTGGAGGCTCTGAGCAGAGTGGGAAAGCGCCTGAGAGCCTGGCAGCAAGGACAGTGGGCCTGGGTCTCCCCGAATTCGGGAACAGGGCCTCCTGCCATCCCCCTCCCTCCTGTGTTTAGCCAAGGGCACATCCCACCCCACCCCACAGCTGCCACCTTGGTGAGCAAGCAGTGAGAATGACCCGGCAGGCCCGTGTCGCCCCTGCTGAAGGAGAGGCCCTGGCTTGCTTCAAGCCTGGAGGAACACGTGAAGGATTCATTTTCCCTCCAGCCGAGCTTGGCTCCAAAGGCCCCCTGAGAATGGGATCTCTGAGAGGTTCTAGTCTTACCAGCAGTTGGATGGCCAGTTCAAGCTAGCCTACGCTCCAGTAAGACCTTCTCTCAGAAAACAAAACAAAACAAAAGAAGAGTCCCCTCTGTTTTGGTGAGCATGGTGGCACACCTTTAATCCCAGCAGAGGCAGGCTGAGCTCTGTGAGTTGGAGGCCAGCCTGGTCTACATGGTGAGCTCCAGGACAGCCGGGGCTACATAAGAGAGACTCCATCTCAAAAACAAAACAAAAAGTCCTTCTATTACCTTTGCCCTCCACCCTTTGACCCCAGACTCCACCTCCCCTTAGGAGGTCTGCCCCGCCCCTCAGAGACATTCCCTCGTGGGTCCCCATTTCCTTACCGGCCCAGCCTTCCAGACTTTCCTCCCTCTCACCTTTGCACCTGCCGTAGCTTCTGCCCCCTAAAATCAAGCCAGACCCGCCCCCAGCTGTCGGCTTCCTACCCTACAGCCTCTCCCCGGCCTGGTCCTGGCCAGCACGGGCATCTGTGGGTCTTCAGGGCCCTCAGCAGAACCTCTGTGGTGTCTGCCTCCTGACCCACAGCCTCCGCCTGATGTCAGTCCTTGGCTTGCAGGGTCCCCTAGGGAAATACAACCCAACCAGCCCCCCTCCTGCATTCAGTCTCAGGGAAAATCAATGAGAGGCGTAGAGAACAAAAGGAGAAATAAGAGCCCTTGGCTGGATGGGAGCACCCAGGACAGGGGAGGGTAGGAACATGGCTGCCCCAACCCAGGCTCTGGCGAGTCAGACAGTAGACCTGGACCCAGAATGCCTTTGTCCCGTGGCTCATGGCTCACTGGGCACATGCCCTTCTCTTTAGAAACCTCGTCCAGCTCGCTGCAGGCGGGGGCATACGTCTTCATTGGTGTGGGTGCCGTCACCATGGTGATGGGCTTCCTGGGCTGTATCGGTGCTGTCAATGAGGTCCGCTGCCTGCTGGGTCTGGTGAGTCGGGGTCCTGAACCTGTGCTGGCCCAGATCCGCAGGGTAGGGAGTTCTAACTGGGATGGGGCAGACACCTGGGCGCCCATAGCTGACTGTGCACCTTTGTCCCCAGTACTTCGTCTTCCTTCTGCTGATCCTCATCGCACAGGTGACCGTAGGGGTCCTCTTCTACTTCAACGCCGACAAGGTAAGCAAGCACCCTTCTGCCTGCCCCCAGCAGGGGAGGTGCGCTGAGGCAGGGTCCTTTGGCAGGAAGCCATTCCGTTGTCATAGACGGCCCAGGAGGTCATGGAAAGCCCCCTGCACAGGGCCATCAAGGTGTCCAAGGTGGTAAGAGTGGCCAGCCAGACTTGTCTCCCCTAGTGAGGGGGGGCAGGTAGGGTTGTCCCTCTGCCCCTGGGGTGGGAGGTGGCCCTTGTGGCCCTTGTAATTGAAAATGGGACCAGTAGAGAGAGGGCTGGAGCTTGAGATGGACATCAGATTGCTGTGCAGCCTTAGCCTGGCCACTTCCCTCTCTGAACCTGCCTTACCCTCAGTAAACAAGGACTCTGGCAACCACCAGTGCATGCCTAAGGGAGCAGCTGATACATGAGAGGCATTTTTTTGTCATTAAAGCTCTTGAATACGTGTCAAATGCTACCAGTGTCCCACAGTCAGCTATGGGCCCACAGGGACGAATCTGATGAATCAGACGATACTCCTTTGTAAGCAAAGACATGTTCAGCTCTCAGGATGCAAAGTCAGACTTAATGTAGCTTAAGCCCCAAGGGATGTCTGCTGCTCCCTTTAGAAGCTCGGAGACCGGTCAGCCCTCGCACTGGGAAGGCGTTTCCGTAGCATGGCACCTCATGGTTACAGGATGGCTGCCACAGCACCAAACACAGCATCTGCACTTCTGCGGCGAGAAGCGAGGGCATCGCCAGCCAGGGCCATCACTTCTCTCAGCTAGCCTTCTCACCCGGGGTCATGAAGACTCTCTGTGGGTGCGGAAGCACAGAGAGGTTAAACAACTCACTCATGTCCACACAGCCAGCGAGCAGCAGAGGCAGGACGGGAACCCAGGCATCCTGGTTTAGTGGTCATGCTGATAAAACACTTGCTGTAGTGGTCCCTTACCCCGGTCTGCTCTGGTTTGTAATGCACACCCAGCCTCTTCTCCAGCTGAGCTGGGCTGGCTCCCAGCATGAGTGTAGAGAGGCTGCAATCAAAATAGAAGCGGGCCTGCACCCGAAGCAGAGCCGCCATGGTAGCCGAACCGTGACAGTTGAGGGCTGAGCCTCCAGGTGGCCAAGGCAAAAGAGGAAATGGTGGAGTCCCTAGATGAAAGGCCACTCGCCTGGATGTCAGGCAGGAAGCCCGTGGTTAGGGGAGGGAAACTCCTCACCCGGCAGGAGGTAGGCTCAGGTACTCATTTCTTCCTTGTGGCTTCTCTGGAGACCTATTCAGGGTACATTGCAATGTCATTAGATAGGAAGCTGGTGGCCTTCACAGGGGCTCCGAGCCATTCCTGCCCCCACCCCTGTATCCCTTGGTGAGGACGGCAGCACCCTCTGGGTTGGCGTCAACCCCATGTCAGGGGCCAAGCTTGACCATAACCTGTTCCAGAAACAGACAGGAGAGCCAAGTGACTTTGGCCATAGTCACAGCCTCAGCCTCAGCCTCAGCCTCAGCCTCAGCCTCAGCCTCAGCGTGGCTTTCCAGGGTCTTCCTGTCTGCTCTGCTCAGCTGTGGTAGGAGCTCAGGAGTCCGGCGTTCAGGGCCTCCAACCTCCGACTGATCAGGTCTGACTGAAGAGTCAGGCTTTTACTCTTTCCAATGTTGGGTGCCTCTGCCACCCGACTACCTCAGACTCCACACCCCACTCGTTCCTGCACAGAACAGAGATCCCCTGTGCTGGGTGAGGCTCTGCCCCTTCACCCCTAAATCGGAAGGCACATAACTCACCACCCCCAGACGCTTTGTAAATCACAGCAGGAGACTAAACATTCCTTGGTGATATTTATTCCTGCAGACAGGCGCAGCTTGGAGGGCAGGCCAGGGGCGGGCAGGGTTTCTCAGGGCAGAGGACGAGGCCTTCTAGAAGCTGGCTGGCAGCTCTTCAGAGGCCCACTCAGAGCTGGTTCTGAGACTCCGGGCAGGCAGTCTCTTTCTGTCTCAGCTTCCTCTTCTGTGGAGTAACGCGTCAGGCCACACTGCCTGGCAGACATGTCCTCTAAGACAGCAGCGGCAGCCACTCAGTGACAGTGTAGCCCATGCGCAGGACATCAGGCCCCCTGTGCTGTGTAGACAGTGTCCCTGGGAAGGTCAGTGCATATGATCACACCCCAGACCCTTCTGGGCTGAGATGTGGTTTTCTGGTTGTCCTGAGACTGGGTTTCATGTACCCCAGGCTGGCCCCGGAGTTACTACGTCACCAAGGATGATCTTGAACTTAGGATACTCTATATCACCCTCTCCCAAGTGCTAGGAGTACAGTCATTGCCACCCCTCCTTACCCCACCCCCACCCCAAAGTTTTATGCAGTCGGGAGGATGAGATCCAGGGCTTTGTGTCTGTCAGGAGGGCACTGAGTCACCAGGAAAGCCACGTCCTCAGCCTTCCCAGTCCCTCTATAAGATCTGAATGCTTTCAGGCATCAGAACCCCCAAAGGCCTCCTCCCAGCGCCCCCCCCCCCCGGGTGGACAGTGGTACGGTAGAGGGTGCATGGCCAGGGCTCTTGGCTGGTCAGCAGGCCTGGTGGTGTCACTGCTACGGAGACTTTGCTGGGTCGGGGTGAGCAGGTGAGCGTGGTGGGTAGCTGCACCCACCGTGGTCAGCGGTAGGATAGGCCAGGCTGAGCGAGCAGGACTCAGGGTGAAGTCACAGGGACTCGGGGTGCATTCACCCAGCCAGAGTTGGGAGGGGAGACCAGGTCTGCCATTCAGGGGTCCTGCTCCTTGACAAGCTCTGGTGCTGGCTGCTGTGTGGCTTGAGTGAAGTTATACACAACCTCTGAGCCGTGTAGACAGTTAGGAAGGATGCTGCTAATCCTTCCCCAGGCGGCAGAGAGTGAGGGGACCAGGAAGGAATGAGGTCTCCTGCTTCCCTGCTGACGGGCTGGTTTGGTTGCAAAATGACAGCCACATGCTAGCTTCCCATGACCATGAACAGAGGTCGTAGGAGCCTGGATTGGTTCTTAGACAAATGGATGGAACTGGAGAACATCATCCTGAGTGAGGTAACCCAGTCTCAAAAGAACACTCATGGTATGCACTCACTGATAAGTGGATATTAGCTTAGAAGCTTGGAATACCCATGACATATTTCACATATCAAATGATGTCCAAGAAGGAAGAAGAACAAAGTATAGATCCTTGGGTCCTTTGTAGAAAGGGGAAAAATACCCACAGAAGGAGATACAGAGACTTAAGTGTGGAGCAGAGTCTGAGGGAAAGCCCATCCAGAGACTACCCCACCCAGGGATCCATCCCATATACAGTTACAAAACCCAGACACTATTGTGGATGCCCACAAGTGCTGGCTGACCAGAACTGGATATAGCTATCACTTGGGAGGCTCTATTAGTGCATGACAAATACTGAGGGGGACACTCTCAGCCAGCCATTGAACTGAGCACAGGGTCCCCAATGGGGGAGCTAGAGAAAGGACCCAGGTAGCTGAAGCAGTTTGCAGCGCCACAGGAGGAACAACAGTATGAGTCACCCTGTGCCCCCAGAGCTCCCAGGGACAAAACCATCAACCAAAGAGTACACATGGAGTTACCCATGGCTCCAGACACATCGGCAGCAGAGGACGGTCTTGTTAGACACCAAAGGGAGGAGAGGCCCTTGGTCCTGGAAATCCTTGATGCTGTAGTGTAGAGGAATACCAGGACAGGGAAGCGGGGGTGGGGGTGTCTTGATTGGGGAAGGGGAGATGGCTTTTGAGATTTTGGGGGAGGGGAGAACCAGGAAAGGGGACAACATTTGAAATGTAAACAAAGAATATACTTAAAAAAAAAAAAAAAGAGCCTGGATTGGGTTGGAGTGCAGAGCCTGGAGCTACGGCCTGTGGCGGAAGGGCTTGGTGTAGGGGTGGGGTGAGGGCAGATTGCTCCAGAGATGGTGTTAGGGGAGCTGGACCCCTCCCAGGTCCAGAAAGCCTGACAAGTGTACTCAGGCCTGGGTGGCCGAGGTGGTAGTCCAGGTTCCCAGAGATAAAACCTTCCCTGTGGATGGTCTGCTCTTTTGGGAGGGAATGTCTCAGTCGTGGGACAGATGGCCCTTTCTTCCCAGCCGTGAAGGGAGGAGGCAGCTGACTGTTGGTAGCTCAGGGTCATAGAAATGTGGGTGGAGTCTCTCCAGGGAGCCGAGAGTCCTAGAGCCCCCGTGCTCTGCACAGGGATACAAACGTCTGTCTGCCTGTGGTGGCTGGGTGCCTGACACTTCGGCAGACTGTGGAGCGGTGGGGTGGTGATTAGAGGTGACATGCTCCGCCCATGGCCCCAGGGCAAAGGCCACATTCCTAGAAAACTCTTAGAGGAGCAGCAGGGGACCCTTTAGTGGGACCCCAGTGCTTGGCTGCTCTGACACTTTAAAGACTGTGCACTGTCCTGTGGAGCCCTAGGAGGAGGAGCCCTCAGACAGGAGAGCAGACAGAGGGCGTCCGCAGTCTTTGGCCCAGGAAAGGACTTAATTGCTCCTGCGTAGTCCAAGCTAGGACTTAAGGGGACTTATACCAGCGAGACGTGGGGACTGATAAGCCGTGGTGAGCTGCTGGCATTGAGAGACCCCCACACTGTGGCATGATTTTGTGGGGTTCTGCATGCCCCATGACAGGAAGCATTTAAACAGAGGACCGGAAAGTGTGAACAAGAGTCTTAAGTGGGGTGCTGTGTTGCCTTTGAAGGTCCTGGGCCGTTCACACTCTGAAATAGCCTTCAACTGAGGAAAATGACAGTGTATGTAGGCTTTGGGGGTGGACAGTCTTGGGGGAGGTAGGGGACCAACCAAGAGGAGGCCTCCAGGATCCTGGGAGCTGTAGGATCTGGGTTATGGAATCTGCGGCTGGCTAGCTGTGTGGCCAGGAGGCTTGCTCTCCTAAGAAGTGGGCATTGCGGAGTCGTGGGGCTCTGACTCTTCGATGGTTGCGGTTGGTCTGATGCCCTGGGCAGATGTGAGCCAGGGACGCTGCCCTTTGAGGTCTCTTCAGGAGGGATGATTTGACAAGTTCAGGAGGGTAGTGAGGTTGACACCATCCCAGGGACCGACCAAGGGGACAAAGAGCCCCTAATCAGTCATGAATCTCAGTCTCTAAAGCTCTGACGGAACTCAGCTCCTCTCCCCCGCTGGCTCCACTCCCCTGTTGGTCTTCCCCCTCAGGGGCCTTGCCCCTCAGGGAGCCTGTCAACCCACTGCACTAACACAGAGGCCCACACACGGCTGCACAGCACCAGGTGGCAGCCTGGGTCTCTGAGCTCAGCTGTCTCAGCCACATCCTGGACTACAGGATGCAGAGTGATTTCCATGGAAATCACCCGGCCTGGTGGAAATCACCCAGGGCCTCTATCACCCGTTGGTATCTGTGTCAGGGTTGTGGAGGAGGTAGGGAAGTCCGGCTGCCATGACAACCACACTATGAAAAATATAGAACCCTGTGGCTATAGAAGGGGCAGCGACTACCAGGGGCGGATGTGGGAGTGATGGAGAGATGTGTCTTCAAGGCCTGGGGATTACCTGCTTGCTAGAGACTAGAAGCTAGTCCCAGCTGGTCAGGACAGCCAGACCCAAGACCTGCAGGCAGACGCCCATTTGCGGGATGCGCGAACCACAGGAGCTTCTCCGGCCCGTTACAATTCTTCTGATGGGCGTGTGGGTGAACGCTGAGGGAGCTTGTCAGGTAGATGGCTGACTGTGATCTCGGAGCAGACAAGGTCAAGTCCAAACTTCTGTTCCTGCACATGGCTGTGTGGCTTGGCTAAGTCCACAAGCCTCTCTAGGCCTGTGTGTGGTGGGGAGCAGGGCCAGTCCCCGGGCCACAGGTCAGGCGGGAGAGTCAGTTGAAATACCTCAGTAAAGGCATTCTGTGAAAGTCAGCCACTGCTGAGCTGTGGATTGGAAAGATCTGGAAGCTCTCGAGCTCTACGGTGGTTTTTCTTTGCTTTATCTTTGCCTGGTTTTTTGTTGGCTTAGGTGCTTTTGGTTTGATTTTCAGTCAGGGTCTCATGTAGTCTAGGCCGGTCTCATGATGCCTATATAGCCAAGGATGGCACTGAACTTTTCACCCTCCTCTCCCACCTGCTGAGTCACGAGGTGCTGGATTACAGGTGTGTGCCGCCATGCCCAGTGTGTGTGCTAGAGACTGACCCCAAGTTGACCCAGGCAAGTTCTGCGCTAACTGAGCCACACCCAAGCCCATGAGGATTCTCAAAGATGCTAGAGCTTTACTGGCCTGAGAGGTGTGGGCTGGTTCCCCAGGCCGAGCAGGGAAGTAGGTAGGAGCCCAGACTGTTGGCCCAGCTGGAGGAGGGGGTGGGGCATCCTGGGAGCGCCACTCAAGGCTCCCTTGGGAGGCTGAGGAAGTGCACCCTGAGTCTGGAGAGCATGGTCATGTTGGGAAGAGAGGCAAGCGTGTGGCCTTCTGTGCACAGTGATCGTTCTGGTTCTCTCATGGGTAAGCAGGTGATGGCGGCCATCTTGTCTGGACTGTGTGATGAGGGAGGTCAGAAGGAACTGCCTGGAGGCCGTGTTCCCACCTTTGTGGGTCTCACTTTGCTCTTGGGTCTCAGATCTTTCCGATCCTCACAGATGGCTGTTGGTGAGAAGCTGTGAGGCCTTGGCCTCTGTTCTGTGACGCCCTCCCCTGCCTCACACCCCTGAGCTTCCTCATGCCAGGTAGCACAGGATTCCAGCTCCTACTGTCAGGATATGGACGGTGAAGTCCCAGGGAGGGCAGCCATGGAGGGCCCCCACAGATCTCCACCCTGCCCCCTCTAACAGTTCTGAGACCCTCAGCCTCATGCGGTGCCACCAGCTGCAGGGAAGGCCAGTTGGTGCCATGGCCGACACTGAGGGTCTTCTGGTTGGGGTGCCAGGGCTGCTTGCCCGCAGTCTCAGAGCTTCCCCGAGAGCCTGCAGCCCATTCCACAGCAGCAAGAAATCGGACGTGCTCTGCCTCTTATTTCACTGTCCCCGGGAGATGGGTCTCCCCAGGCCCAGCCAATACCCACACCCCAGGCGGGAAAAGAGACCCTAAGCCCAAGAGAAAGCGCTGTGGCACCTTCACTTAGCCCTGGACAAGGATGGCCAGGGGAAGGCGACAGAGGGGAAGGAGAAACACGGTTCTGGAGAGCGGCCACAAGGCCTCTCTGAGGAGATGCAGTTTGATGGGGGAGATAGCCATGCTCAAATCCAGGGGGCAGCATGCTGAGCAGCAGGGGCAGCACAGAGGCCGCAGGAGGCCTGGTGTACTGGAGCGCGGCATGAAAGAGCAGGAAACCAGGGCTGGGGAGACCCGAGCAGACAGCATGGGACTTAGTAAGTCTGAGAGGACAGTGACATGTCTCTTCAAAGTTGCGGGAAGCCATGGGAAGCTTTTCAGCATCGAAAGGAAAAATGCCTGGTGAAAGGCAGGCCATGGCTGACGGGGTTGGCACTGAGCGAAAGGGCACTTGGGATTACCAGGATGATGGATATTCTGCAGCCATGGGATGGCCTGGGATTGCTGCGGTGAGGAGGCAGGGTGTGGGCATGAGCAGCCCTGAGGCCCAGGTTCGAGTCCAGCCCTGACGCTCGCACTGCCTCTGCAGCTGAAGCGGGAGATGGAGAGCACGGTGATGGACATCATCAGGAGCTACAGCGCCAATGCCACCAGCAGCCGCGAGGAGGCCTGGGACTACGTGCAGGCGCAGGTGAGGATGGCTGCTGGTGACGAGACGGCTCTTCTGCAGCCCTGGGTCGGAGTGACAGTGACGCGGTGTGGCTGTGTTGCTCTTGGCCCCTGAGCACAGTCTTGAGACAGCTCCTGGGCTCACAGCGCTGCCTCTTCTTTGTTGGCCCTGGAAAGGTTGTCCCTTCCTGGCGTCACAGAACAAGTGAGGCTTGCCTGTCTGCTCCCTGGTAGCAGAGCCTGTCTTACCTGCAGTTCTGTCTTTGAGTCTGAGCCCTTGCCAGCTTGGGGGGGGGACTAGCCTGGAGCTCAGCTTCCCCTACCCATGCTTGGAGCGCCCCCTTCTGGCTGTTGCAGCTGAGAGCTTGTGCACAGGAGATGGCTTATTACCCACCCACCCCGCACCCCGCTGCCCCCACCTGTGATCTGATTTCCCAAGGAACCATCGGAGAGCAGTGTCTGCTTCCATCCCAGATAGCCTTTCCGCCCTCTGGATAGAGCATTTTTGTCTTTGGAAACAGTGGAATTGATCTCCTCTCTTTTCTCACTTTGGTGACCAGGAAGCTCCTGTGCTGGTGCTTAACACTGGCGGGTAGTCCCGGCCTTGACTGGTCTGTCACTGGGCTCTCAGGAGCGCACTCCCTGCCTCGCCCCATTAGGGACCTTAGCGCCTGTTCTTCATTTGCACAGCTGGGCTCGAAGTGGCAGAACAGGGGCTTGAACCCAGCACCTGCCCACAGAGCCCCGCGCTCTGCCCTTGCCACCCGCCGGCAGCCTTGCCTGCATCCCGTCCCCCTGTGCTGACTGCTCTTTCACTCGGCCTGGCCTCCTCCACTCTACGCATGTGCTAACAGCGTCCGATTCTGGCTCTCCGCTGTGCCGGTGGTTTGCACTGCCTCTCAGAGGCCTCTTGCAGCCCCTTCTGATGCACAGCATAGAAGTTCAGCCCACGGGCGATGTGTACCTCCAGCACCCCACAGGGGCACAGCGACCACCCCAGGAGGGACAGAGGTGGCCAGTCTGAGTCTCCACCTAGAGGTAGGCTGCTTAGGAGGGGCCGAGTGGCCGATCCAGCAACCTGTCCCCACTGCGCAGGTCAAGTGCTGTGGCTGGGTCAGCCCCCTCAACTGGACAGAAAACGAGGAGCTCAGGAACTCTACCAAGACCCTTTACCCATGCTCCTGCGAGGAGATCAAGGAAGAGGACAACCAGCTCATTGTGAAGAAGGGATTCTGTGAGTTCGACAACAGCACTGTGGTCAGAAACAACCCCGAGGATTGGCCTGTGTACGAGGAGGTATGTGTGGGGCCGGCAGAGCTGGACTCTGCCACCCTGAGAGGGACAGGGGTTCCAGCTCCTGGATGTGCCCGGGCTGTCACTCAGCCCCCTTCCCTCGTTAGTGCCCGCCCCCCCACCCCCCACCCCCGATCTCACACCATCATCTTCAGGTGCGTGAGGGCAGCCCTGGGCAGGCCCGCCGCGGCCGTGCGTGGAGGCTGACGTGGGTCTTTCCACAGGGGTGCATGGAGAAGGCGCAGGCGTGGCTGCAGGAGAACTTCGGCATCCTTCTGGGCGTCTGTGCTGGTGTTGCTGTCATTGAGGTCTGGCCCTCTCCCACCCAGCCTTCCCCTGGTTCTGTCTCGCATACCCCTCCCCCATTGCCCTTGCTTTTTGCTGCTTTCCTGTGATCTGGGTGGCCCATGTGTTTCTAGACCTGCCCTGACCTCGGCCCATCTGGCTGTGTGACGTCAGATTGGGCACTGTCCCTCTCTGAGCCTCCTTCAGCAGCCCGCCTGTCTGCGTCAGGATGGCTGTGACTGGAGCCCAGTGTGGAGCTGGGTGGCAGGGTTCTGGGACCTGGGCCGGCCGGCCTGACTCTGACCTGTCCTTCACAGCTGCTGGGGTTGCTCCTGTCCATATGCCTGTGCCGGTACATTCACTCTGAAGACTACAGCAAGGTCCCCAAGTACTGAGGCTGCTGACGGCTGACGTCCCCACCGTCCGTGTTTCTGTTTCTCCACCTCAGGCTCCCTCAGGGCCTCTCTAGCTTTTCCTCACGTGGGCCATGCTCCCTTCACCACTGAGGCTTCTGGCCCATCCAGGGAAGGTTGTAGTGGGAACTGTCTGGGCCTGGGCCCTTCTCCCTGCCTTTCTGCCACCATTAGGGGACCCTGGCTATCCTGTGGCTCTTTCTCCTCCTGCTGCCTGCTGGGATATTGTAACAGCTTGAAATGGATCCCAGTATTATGTACACAGGATAGCTGGGTCTTCACCCTGAAGTCATATTATATCGTATTAGAAACAAGGGAGGGTGGGCACAGCACCCATGGCTGCCCAGGAAAGGCCACAGGAAAGGTCAGTGGGCTTTCCCCCACTGCGACGCTTTCTTCGTGGCTTTTCCATGTTTCTGTGGAAGACAGGGTGGGCAGTTCTTCCACACATTCCCCAAGCTCAGTTCAGCAGGGAACTGAACTGAGGGGCTCCTGGGGGGGCTGGCCCAGGGGGCCTCCGTGAGCTCCTCTCGCTGAGGGGGCTGGCAGCTTAGAGACCTGCATCCCTCAGGTGGCACAAGACCCCGGGTTATCTGTGTGAGAGGAGGATCTGGACTGGTGTTTCTTGGCAGCTGTCCCCTGACCCCTGTCCCCTATCCCCTTTCCCCTGTCCCAAGGGTGAGGCTGTGCCTTGCAGGGGTGGGGGAGGGGTTCCATCCGCTCATCTCTGAAATCAATTATTAAAGGAGGTTTATAACGATCCAGCCTGAGGAGGTGGTGTCCTGAACTATGGGGTGGAGAGGGTGTGGGGGCAACCGGAGGGAGCCATGGGATGAACCCCAAAGTGTGACGTGGGGTTCCTGTGTCACAGCTGACACCAGGTCACACTTGCCGTCCTTCCTCTTCCACAGTGCTCGTGGCCTCTTTCTGGAACAGCAGGTTCCCATTAAGACTCCCAGAAGGAAACCTTTTCCTAATAAGCAAGGCAGGTGCAATGTGCAGACTTTGGGCTTTGTGAAATGGACTATCCCTCACACACCCGCACACTCAGCCCGGACAAACGTAGAGCCACGTGACCTGAGGAGGAGGCACCCACACAGGAGCAGACGGAGGGTGGGAGGGACGACCGGTGGGTGCTTCTCCCACTCACCTGTGGGGCCCTGGAGGACTGGGAAGACCTCCCATCCGTTCCCTCCTAGTGAGTGGCTGGGGGAAAGAGATGTTCAGAAGCACCCACCAGGGGGCGCTGCTGCCCCATTTTAGGAGCGCAGGGAGCCGATGGTTCCTGTTCACTGCAGGCACCTGGCCTGCCCCAAGTCTCTCAGTCAGTGGGGACACTTAAGAGGATGCAAACTCCAGAGTTCAAGAGCATGGGAGGGGGAGGGGGCTGGGGCTGAGGTTGGAGAGCTGGACAGCTGGAGGGGACAAGGAATGTGCATTCGTGCCAACCAGGGCGTGATTCCTGAGTTGACTTAGATGAACAGGATCTGGTGAGACTGAGCCACCGTGGGAGCCGAAGAGAGGAATGAATAGGACTCAGACAGAGAGCCTGGGCTTGGGGCAGAAGGCTGTGTGGTCAGAGGCCGTCCGTGTAAGCTCACCGCTAGCCCACCATGGCACCCTGTGCCAGGCCAGGGCCCCAGGAGGCCTGGGTTCCCTGAGAATGCCAACCACGAGGACTCATCTCCCCACCCTCTACCCCAGTGCCTCCTCCTCTCCTCCTCCTCCTTCTTCCTTCTTCCCCTCCTCCCTTTCCCTCCTCTTCCTCTTCTTCCTCTCCTTCCTCTTCCTCCTCCTCCTCCTTCAAGCCAGGGTTTGGCCAGGCAGCCTGAGGCCCTGCCTGAGGCCTGAGATGAACACTTACCCTGCTCCAGGGCTGGTGTCTCTGGGTAATGCCAGCCCGGCTTTTGCCATTGATAGCCTTCGCTGCCCTAGAAAGTGTCATATTAAAATATAAGGTTGGGCACAGTGGCGCACCTTTAATTCCAGCACTCAAGAGGCATAGGCAAGAGAACCGCTGAGCTTGAAACGAGACTGGTCTACGTACGTAGCAAGTTCCAAGACAGCTGGGGCTGTAGATTCAGACTCTGTCCCAAAAAAACAAAACAAAACAAAAAACAAAACAAACAGAAACCATAAAACATTACAAGAAAAATATATCTTTGAGGAAGTGTGCACTGGAGTGAAATAAACAGCCTAAATGCCCCCTTAGGTAGCAAATGCATACAGCGTACCTAGACCGCTCTACACAGCTACGTCCTCAGCAGACATCACCAATCAATCACCAATCGCATTTTCTTGGCCTAGGTGCTCTCTGGACATGCTTAATGGTCTCCATTACTCATTGTGGCCTTAGATTCCTCAACGCAGCACTCTGAATCAATCTGTTGGAGCTCAGTGAGAACACTCGGCATCTTTAAGCTCTGGGGTTGGGACAAACCATGAAGCTCTACCTCTCTGCTTCCCGGTGGAAAGCTCAAGGGGATGCTTCGTCAGTTTCAGGGATAACCCTTCCTGCCCCTGTCCTTCGTGATAGGACAGGTGACTTCCTGGACTCTAGAACTCAAGGCTACTCCCCGCTACTCCCCAATTGGTGACAACTTTTCTGTCACTGGGCCAAAAAAAAAAAAAAAATCAAAAAAGGAGCCTGTGGTGTGCCCAGCTGTGTGGCGTGCCCACTAGCAGCAGGCACAAAAGCTGTGCTCTCTGCCCAGGATGGCCTGGGAAGGGCACTGGCTGATGCCACGGGGTCCTGATTTCTCTCCGCAGTTGGTATTGAAATAGCACGAGCCTGGAGCCCTGCTTCACAGATAGCGGGGAGCTTGAGGTGAAGAGCTCAGCCCACTGCCTGAGCTGCGGGCATGGGGCAGGAGCTTTGGATGGCGTTGCTGCCGGGTGGAGTTATGTCAAGAACACCTAGCCGTGTCCCTTGTAACCAGTGAAAGAAGCCTAGCTAGGAGGTGGCCGGGGCCTGGCTCCTACCCACCTGCCATTCTGTAAGAGAGCATGCAGGACAGGACGGGAGTTCGAGCGACACGAGGTCAGTCCTGAGCTGCATGCACAGGGCCCTGCCTCAGATATGGAGAACTGAGTGTTGAGCTGATCTCAGGTCTGCGTGGGGCCTGGGAAGGGTCTGGTCCACTTAAGAGGTCTCTGGGAGGTTGTAGGTAGGCCATCCCACTGCTAAGGTGACAAATGGCTGACTGAACTCAGGGGAGGCTATAGGACTCTGGGCACAGTTCTTGGGGTTCCCCCCTTTCCCCCTGAAGCTTTGGGTTCAGCAGGGTGCTGTGAGGCCCTCAGTGGGGTGCTTGTCTCTTGGCAGCCCCAGTCAGAGGCTGTACCCATTTCCCTTGGCTCCGCCCGTCCTGCAGTGCCCCAGGCTGAACAGAGCAGTCCAGTCTGTGGGAGGTGGGGCATAGCAGTTGCTGGGGGCTGTGGGAGTGACGGGGGATGGCTGCCAGGTGGGCAGAGTGTTCCTGCTCACAGTGCCTGCAGGAGGGAAGGAGGTCCATGCTGGGGTCTCTGCCAGCGGTCCCTTGGTCCCCTGAGGTTACCCGAGCCAGTACATAGGGTGTGTCTCTTGCTCCCTGCTGTAGTCTCTTTGTAGACCCAGTGCAGGGAAAATGTAGGTCCTGGACTACAGAGCTAAGACAACTCCCACACCCACACCCACCCACCCACCCACGCAAGCACACCCACAGGAGTGGCAGCTGTCAGCTCGCAGGTTGCTGAGAGCCACCGTTGATCATGGTGGGCTCCACACTGAAAGACACTAAAGAATATGCCAAGGACACAGGACAGGGCTCTGAGCCCGAGCTGGGAGCTCTCACCTGCCTACTCTACCGAAAGCCTGGTGACTCGGGAGCGCCAGAGCAAGGACTGAGGCCCGTACTTCCGGCTTCCAAGGCCACTTGGGCCTCTGCCCCCGTCAGGGAAGGAGGTGATAGTCCAAGAGACGCCCTGGTAGGTGGATGACCCAGGCCCATATGTTTGCTGTACTCTGGGGCAGTGACTCCACAGAGGAACTAGGGGAAAGTGGGGATCAGTGGCTTGAGCGGGCAGCAGAGATACTGGGTCTGTTCCATCCACCTCAGCCCCACACCTCTGCCTCCCAGGAGGAAACCCTGGGTTCTGCTGAGCCTGGGAAACTTCCAGGCTGTGTCATGCTGTCAAGCTATGAGCCTCTCGGGTGCGAGGGGTCACAGTGACGTCCCTTCCCCGCCCCACCTCCTCCTTCCCTTCCCCTCAGGCCTGTGAAGCTGTCAGGAAGGACCTGGCCTTGGACCCCTAAATCCTGGGGTACCACTTCAGCACTGGGCCGCTGAGCTCTCTGCGCTCCTGTAGGGTCTTCAGTGGGCTCCAGTGCCACCTCCAGGCTGTTATCCCTCCTGCCACAGTGCAGGCTAGGGACATGCTGGGCAGAAGAGTGTCACATGGGTATGCTGGGCAGAAGGAAGAAGGAGCCCTTGGTAGAGCCCAATGGTCCCTGGGCCAGGCAGGACTGGGCCTTCCAGCCCCGGGGAAGCCAATAGCAGTGCCCGAGGACAATGATAGGCATAGATGATGACCAATGGGAAGGGAAGGCTTAGTCTAGGCTTGGGTCTTATATATGCCATATACAGGGAGGGAGATGCAGGGGCTGAGAGAAGGTGTTGGGGGAATTTCTGTGGCCAGTGTAAAGTTCAGTTTGACTAACCGCTGGGGCCAGTGGAGAAGAGTTGTTCTAAATATCAGGCCAGGGTATGTGCGTGTGCACACACACCACAGCTGTGTGCCAGACCCTTGGATTCCCACAAGGGCTCAGTCTTTTCTCAGCTAAGGTGGAGTCACAGCCCCCTCCCTGCAGACAACGCTGTGTGCTGTGGCGGGAGGGCACTGTCAAAGAGGACTGCTCCAGATGCTGGTCAGTTCCCAGACTGTTCTAGATTGGGGGCCCTCCAGGCAGTCTCTTCCACAGAGGGCTGACAGGGTGTGTGAGGGACATAGGCCCTGGGCCACCCAGCCACCGGGCCATCTCCTGGTGAGGGCTGGCACTTCTTCCTGCCTCAGGAGTGTGGCTGTTCTTTGGGTGGTTTCCGAACCCACGAACTAAGGCAGATCCATCCATCCCATGAGTGCTTGTTGAAAATAGAATTTTGAGTCTCTTAAGAATACAGCTGTGGGGCTGGCAAGATGTCTCGGCACAGAAATGCTGTTTCTGAACAAAGAAGCAATGCCATGTTTGATCCCTGGGAGCTCACACAAAAGTAGAAAGCATAAACTCCGTAAAGTTGAACTCTGGCCTCATGGTTGCTACCATGTATGCATGCCCCCACACACCGATACTAAATTTACATTAAAAAACAAAAACAAAAAAACGACAGGAGCTGGAGAGATGGCTCAGTGGTTAGAGAATTGGCTGCTCATGCAGGTGTCCTTAGTCTGTGCTGCTGCTGGAAGCCATATTGATGTCCGTGACTTGTGATGCCACAGAGGACCAGTGCCTGTGCTCCATGCAGGCGACGGCCATGTTGACGTCCGTGGGCCGGGCTGCCACCTGAACCGTGCTGGCTCTAAAACACAATGAAGCTACTTTTGCAGTGGTATTACTGGTCACTGCAGACTCACAGTTGAGAAAGGGGCATAGAAGGTTTCTGTGACAACCCCTACCTCTACCCCCATCCTACCAGGCAACAGCCTAGACAGGAAGCCATTAAAGAGGACTCTTAACTATTGTGATAAGGATGCTGGAGTGAAACTCTCCACAACTTCTGGTTTCTGGTGGGGTGCAGATAGGGAAGGGCTCGGTGTTCTTTACGGGGCTGGCCACTGGGAGTTGGACCATGCTCCAGAGAGTGTATCAGCAGCAGAAATTAGACTTGTTTGTTATTTCTTCTTTTGCGGGGAGGTCATACAGTTGGGGAGCAGACCTGGGAGCACTGGGAGGTGAGTGTGATCTGGGTGCATCATGTGAGATTCCCAAACAGTCAAGAAAAATATGTTGGGGGAAAAAAAGCACCGGCTGCTCATCTAGATCCACATGGTGGCTCACACTGTCCGCAGTTCTAGTATCAGGGGAATCCAGTGCCCCCTTCTGGCCTCTGAGGGCACTGCACATATAAGACACAGAGACATCCATGCAAGGCAAGACACATGCAAAAATAATAAAATAATTTTAAAACTCACTGCTGTGAGATGAGACTGGAGCTATAGAGTGATCGCATTTGGCTTGCAGGAGGCTCTGGGCCCCATTCCCAGCACTCCAAAAAATTAACAAACCACAGGAGCAAAAAGTCCTACCCCAGCCCATGCAGCCCGTCCTGACCCACAGAAGGATCCCGACATGCACACCTAGGCAAGCCCGTTACAAGCCTGTGACAGGCACAGCCACTCTCAGGAATAAAGATGCACCCCAGCATGCAACGGTCAACCGCTGTGAGCACAAGCTAAGCCAAGTGCACAGTGGGACACCCCAGGCCATCCTGGGGAAGGAAACAGAGGAATGGGGAATGGCTAGGAGCAGGAAGCAGGGCTTATGCTGTCCCCACACTGAAACCAAGTCAGTCAGGTCAAAAGAGCTCCCGTTCCCAGAGCTCACAGGATCAACAGATTCATTTTGCTTAGGTCTTGTAAGGAAAACAGCTGTAACCTAGCGTGACTCGGGGAGCACATGAGGTCCCACACACACACCTCCCGAGACCCCCCACGGTGAGCCTCAGCCAATGGCTCATCATCCCTGCAAGTGCTCCCCCCTCCCCGCCCCCATGACCGATTAAAGTCTACAAGGACCTTCAGGAGACAAAGCCCTGGTCCCAGAGGCAGAGGATCCTGATGGAACAAAGACCCCCCCTCCCTATGTCACCTCAAAGACCTTTCTGCAAGATCCTGGGGAGAAAGGACAGCTCAAGTCTGAAGGCCAGGGGCAGGGTGGATGGAAGGCGGGGACCGGAGGAGTCATAATTCATCCCGTGTGTGATAGCAGCATGTCCACCGTCCCGGCTAGACTGACTTCCTAGGGACTGACTCAGGGTCGGTTGCCCCTTTTCTGAGGCCTCGTTCAGAAAAACAGAGAAGCCAGGCCTTCTCTGAGGCCGCACACCCAGAGGTCCAGGTCTCCACCCGTGGACTCACGCACTAACTGTTGCCAGGCGTCCGCTTGTATCCTGCCTGGCGGGAGCCCGGCTGGTCCAGAAGATCAGAGTCCATGAAGCTGCTGAACTCAGTCTGCTGGGGCCAGGGACAGGAGGAGGAATACAAGCACAAACCAGGAAATGCCCTTGTGTCGGGGACAAATAAGACAGCACCGGGAATTAAAACTCCATCTTTCCCTGACTGTAAATGCACTTGATAAATAGAAAAAGCCAGGCTCTGGACTGGCTGCTGTCACATGACTAGGACTTTTCAGGCTACTCTATTAAGATGGGGGTGGGGACCATGCATCAATCAAATGAGACACTTCCTACTGCGTCCCCCTCCAGCTCCCACTCCCCATCTGGCTCTGATGGGGCCTCCCCTCTGTGCACCTGGCAGGAAGACCTTCCTCAAGAGGCCAGGGGAACTGTCTGCAGCTTAGATGGGCGGAGCTGCTCAGTTCAGGATGGGTTAATGGTTCACTTATCCAGCAGCTGGGGACAAGGGTCATCCAGGTGTGCTGTGTACACATCCTGCTTCTGAGGATTTGAGCGTGGGTTGACTGATGAGGGATGGGGTCACCGGGTCAGGTCCCCAGGACTGCACTGGGGGATGCTCGTGCCTGTCCTGTGACATCTGCTTCCATCTCCCATGGAGGAAGGCACTAGAAGGCCTCTCCTGGGGGTGGAGAGAAGGGGCAGAGAGGGTAGCCTAGAGTGTAGAGAGGGTAGTCTCAGGGTAGACTCAGGGAGGACTACCCTAGGGGGGACAGGTACCTGGTTTTCCCCTGTGTCTGGGGACTGTTGTGCTCAGATGTTGGCAAAAGTCACACAGTTAAGCATTTCTGGTCAGCACAATGACTCAGGCCAGCTCCTCGGGGACTTGGCTGGGCTTGTGACTTGATTTGGCTAGCAGGATATGGGGAAGAGACAGTGTGCCAACCCTAAGCCAGAGTCTCAAGTGGTTGTGAGCACACACACACACACACACACACACACACACACACACACCAGGCACTGAAATATGAAGCCCAGGTCATCATGATGGAAGATAGAGGTAGGGTACCCATCACCCAGTCCAGGCAGGTACATCCCACCCCTGGCAGAGTTACCAGCTCACAAACCCTGTAGCTGGCCACAGGTGCACGTGAGAGCCAGCAGAGTCTGTAGCTGATTTGCATAAACTGCGGTTCTTTTGTGCCTAGAACCTGAATGTCAATGACTCCACCTTGGTCGCTAACCAATCTGACGGTGACCTCATGCAACATAGAACAGTCCTGACAGTTGCTTCTGAGCCCTTGACAGATGGGACCTCATCTCAGCTTGACAGGCACATCCTCTCAGTTAATCATCAGAAAGGCAGGACTGAGGCAGCGGACAGTGGTCCAGGGCAAGACGGAGGGACAGCTGGAGGCAGCGTGGAGCCGAGACGCCTGTCCTCACAGACTCGCTGTCTGTCTCCTGCCTGACAAGCCTTAATGTCAGCAGTGTGGGAGTGGATGCATTCTGGACACGGGGGCTGACGTCATTCGGAATGCTCTCAGCCTCCCGGTCCCCAGCCACTGCGAGTCTCCCGCAGCTCTGCAGTGGCCAGCCTGGGCCTCTGATGCCGCGGGGAAAGCGCGGTGACATGGGGCCATTTCCTTCCTTCCCACCTCCTGTTTGATCAGCAGATATTGATCCAGGGGCTTCTACAGGCTCATTGCTAGAATGGTCTTTATTTTATCTTTTAATTTTTCTAAGGGAGGGGGTGGAGGAGGAGAGTTAAGACAAGGTCTTATTATGTAGCCCTGGCTGGCCTGAAACTCTCCATGGAATGCAAGCTGGCCTCAGGAAGGTGGTGATTAGATAGTAGACAGACAGATATATAGTAGAGATAGATAGATAGATAGATAGATAGATAGATAGATAGATAGACAGACAGACAGTAGATAGATAGATAGTAGATAGATAGATAGTAGATAGTAGATATAGATAGAGATAGATAGTAGATAGACATTTAGATAGTAGATAGATAGTAGATAGTAGATAGATAGTAGATAGACTTTTAGATAGTAGATAGATAGTACATAGTAGATAGATATTAGATAGACTTTTAGATAGTAGATAGATAGTAGATAGTAGATAGATAGATAGATAGATAGATAGACAGATAGATAGATAATTTTCCCCAGACTCTGTGTTGCAGACTGGACAGAGTCTCCTGACCTCAAGTGTCAGGGGCTGTCAAACTTCTGACTTGCAGGGTGGTGCAGAGTTCTATGGCTGAGGAAGAGTGTGAGATGGCTCCCCCAGCAGGCCCTGGCACCAGCCCTTCCTTCCCTGCCTGAATGATGTACCAGTGGGAGATGATTCAGGAGTGTATGGGGTGCCTTCTCTTTCCTGGTGATCATGTGCCCCTGAGGCATCGGACCAGGGCAGGAAAGCGGCACAGAGACGGGGCTGGGAGCGTGCGGGTTTGCCAAGCAGGGAGGGAGGTTCCAGTCACATATTGTCACTGTGCCCTGGGATGCTGGGGCCTGTAGTGCAGAGCCGTCAGCTGAGACACTGTACTCTTGACCTTCAGTTCCTGTTTCATTTCAGTTTTTTTGTTTGTTTGTTTGGTTGGTTGGTTTTTCGAGACAGGGTTTCTCTGTGTAGCCCTGGCTGTCCTGGAACTCACTCTGTAGACCAGGTTGGCCTCGAACTCAGAAATCTGCCTGCCTCTGCCTCCCAAGTGCTGGGATTACAGGCGTGCGCCACCACCGCCCGGCTTCATTTCGTTTTTTTGAGACAGCCTCTTACTATGTAGCCCAGGCTGGCCTAGTACTTGTTACCCATCTAGGCTGCCCTCAAATCCTTCATGCCAGTCTTCCTCCTTCTGCCTTTGAATGCTGGGATTAGAGGTGTGAGCCACCCGACCCTCGCTATCTTTAAACTCCCTCACCTGGTACACACCAGTGTGTGCTGTGCGCACTGCCATAGCTACTCCCCATCACAGCTTTGTCTACTCCTGCCCGGGTCCAGGAAAACTTCACTTCTTACAGAGGCGAGAGCAAGGCTGCAGCTCCGTAAGTGCCTGCAGACTGTGGACTCCGCCACCCTCACCCCCTCTGCTCTGTAAGTGCTCACAGACTGTGGACTCCGCCACCCTCACCCCCTCTCGGTGTCTAAGCCTTGTTGTGCCTGCCCGTCTCCCGTCCCCAACAGGCCACATTTGCAAATGGACAGTCAGTGCCCCAGTCTACCTTGCTTCCTGCTGTCCTGGGCTACACGTCAAGCACTGGCCCCATAGTGTTCTGCCTCAGTTGCCTTCTTACAGATTAGCCTTAAGGAGCTCCTGTTGTGCTCGCTTCGGCAGCACATATACTAAAAAAAAAGGAGCTCCTGTCTACCCCTGCATATACAAGCAGCCTGGCCTGGCCTGGCCTGGCCTCCCTGTGGTGAGTGCCTTCAGTCTTTCTGCCCAGTGGGCCATGGGTTCAAATCCAAGCTCACAGCCACAGATGGAGTTACAGGCCGGGCTTAGAGCTGGAGTTCAGTGACGGTCCCCTGAGACCTCAGGAAAGACGGAGGCTGCGTGTGTGTGTGTGTGTGTGTGTGTGTGTGTGTGTGTGTGTGGTGTACTCATGAGCCTGAGTCTATATGTGTAAAGGAGGAAGGAAATGTGCAGGTTCTTCAGAAAGAGCAGAGGCGGCAGGGAATTCTTGTGTCGCAGTGCTGCTGTAGGCCTACTCACCCTTCAGCCTCTTCTTGGAGACCTGGGCCTGACTGAGGGATCAGGGAATCCGGCCTGTAGTAAGCACTGCCAGTGCCACCACACGGATGTGGGGATGTGGTGCCTCAGGCCCATTAACTCAGCCAGGGCACTTAGAGGCCAAGGCAGGGGGATTATAGGTTCAAGGTCAGCCTGGAAAACTTGGTAAGACTATCTCTAAATAAAATATATGTTTTTTTTTTTTTTTTTTTTGGTTTTTCGAGACAGGGTTTCTCTGTATAGCCCTGGCTGTCCTGGAACTCACTCTGTAGACCAGGCTGGCCTCGAACTCAGAGATCCGCCTGCCTCTGCCTCCCAAGTGCTGGGATTAAAGGCGTGCGCCACCACCGCCCGGCTAAAATATATGTATTTTTAAAATGTTTAAATGGCTAAGGGTGTGGCTCAGCAGCAGAACACTTGCCTGGCATGTGAGAGGCTGGCTCCTGTCCACTGTCCTGGCTTGGTGCCCGTATGCCCTCCTGCCTGAACAGGAGGCCAGGAGAGAGACCGGAAGGGTTTCTTAAGGACTGTCATGGAGGTCAGCCTTGAAGAGAGGTGCCAGTCTGCCAGAGAGTGAAGAGATGGAGGAGAGGGAGGTTCAGGGCCTTGTGTATTGGGGTGCTGCAAGGGGAACCCTAAACAGGGCCCTGGGTCTGCCCTGCTCTTGGACAACAGAGGGCAACACTTTCCCAAAGAACTCGGCTTAGAACAGAGTCATGACCCGTGACCCGCCGGGGTCTGCCATGCAGGAGGCCTCTGAGGTCTAGCGAGACAGCCACAGATGGAGTTACAGGCCGGGCTTAGAGCTGGAGTTCAGTGACGGTCCCCTGAGACCTCAGGAAAGACGGAGGCTGCGTGTGTGTGTGTGTGTGTGTGTGTGTGTGTGTGTGCTGGAGAGTTAGTATGCCCTGTAAGCCTGAGTGTCACCAAGCTCGGTGTCTAGGAAAACATCCCCAAAGTAGAGTCTTTGTTAGCACCAGAGTCTCGTGTGTGTGTGTGTGTGTGTGTGTGTGTGTGTGTGTGGTATACTCATGAGCCTGAGTCTATATGTGTATCACATGACTCTTGAATCTGTGCAGAGATGTTGATACTTCTGTGTGATGAGTGCCTGCCACGGCCCCAGCTTACAGGAGACGCTCAGCCAGTTCCAGTGTGTTACACATAACCATCCCAGCCCTGGGTCTGGAGCACACACGGCGCCCTGACTGCGCTGGACCGCTCTCACTCTAGCTCATGAGCAGGGAGGAAGAGGACCACAGCTGCTCTGCGCTGACCAGGGTTTCCAAGCCTAAGGAGCAGTATCAGGAGGCCCTGGGGGTGAAGAGAAGTCTGGGACCCATTCCTGCAAGGGAGCCCAAAGCAGGGGGAATAGAAGCTAGTTGCCTAGTAAGGAGTAGGAGAGCTCAGAGGCATGGGTGGGCGTGGTCGGGTGTGGGTGAGGAGACAATTAGCACCTTTGTGTCTCGATTGGTGGAGGGGCTTGAGTCAGGGCAGGGAGTTTAGTTTCAAGGCCAGCACACAAGGAGCAGTCGCTGTTGAGGAGACAGTAGGACAGCAAGCTGCGCCTCTGCCCGAACAGAGGGATTCCTCACCAGGCGTCACCACTAAAACCTGATCCACGCAACGAGATGGTGATCCTAAGGAGGGTCATCAGCAAGAGGGGGTGGGGGGAAGGATGCTCCCAGGTTCCAGCTGGAGCAGTGTTCAGACGCCTTTAGGGCTTGGCCACCCTGGAGGAAGAGCGCACTGCTGGCAGATAGGGAGCCACATGGCACAGGAGCCCGGGGAAGCTGGGCTGAGAGGCTGGGCAGTGAGCTCTGGGGGCAGATGTGTGGGGCCAGTGGCTAGTGAAGAGGAAGGGAAGGATGTCTGTGTGCGGGGAACTGGGGTACCCCAGGAAGTGGGTAGTGTCCAGCCCCGTGAAGAGGGAGTCACGTGAGTGCCTGTCCCACTGCTGTTGGCTTTGGTAAAGTTTCCCCTTGGACCATAGGAGATAACAGCAAGTATCGTCAGCAGGTTGAGGACATGGGATGGGCAGATATCTGTTTGTACAAACAGACAGGCATCTATTTGTAACGTCTAACAGACCCAGGACCAGAGAGTGGCTCCAAAGGGAGGGTGGACTAGGACCCCGGGGGTCACGTTAGAGTACAAGACACAGATGGGTTTCTGTGGCTCAAAGATGAGCCTGGTCTACCAAGTTTTTCCCCAAACGCAGTTCCTCCTCGTCCTCCTCGTCCTCTTCCTCCTCGTCCTCTTCCTCCTTTCCCCTTCTCCTCTCCCTTTTCCTTTCTCCTTACTTCTCCTCTTCCCCATCCTCTTCCTCTTCTTCCTTTTTCTCTCCCTCCTCCTCCTCCTGCTCCTCTGTCCCCCGCCCCCCCCATACCCGTAGGGTTCCATTGTCGAGCATGTTCGAGGGCACTATGACAGATTATGTGCAGGGGTGGCTGTGGGAAGCTCAGGGGTCGGGGAGCAGCTCCTGAGGAGTCACACATGGTCCTCAGAGTGACAAATACAGCCCAATATTTCTAGACCCCCCAAAACTGAGGCAGCCTCCCCCCCCATCCCCCGCCCTGCAACTGGTGACCTCAAGAGGAAAAGCTAAGACCTGTACGGGGCCATCACTTCCAGATGGATGCCTGAAGAGGACAGCAGAGGTAGCACTTACTGGTGCTGTGCCCACTCCCTGGGACCAGTCAGACTTTTTTTCCATCGACAGCCAGTGTTTGCAACTGAGTACAACCTGAGATGTTGGGTCATCTCACAGCGATCAGAAACGTCTTGAGACGGCTGACTTCCGACCTGAGCGAGAGTGTAATCTTCTGGAGGTGGGCTTTTACGGTGACACTGAAAAGCAGCGTGACTTTCGCAGCTGCTTGCACGTCCAGCTTACCCAACACAAACCAACTCAGTGATGGCATGTGAGTGTCTCAACAGCCAGAGTGTGCACTCCGAGACACCAGGACCAGATACGTGATCTTCCTGCCTCCCACCTGACCCTGGATTTTCTGAGGAGGTGGCTTGCGCATCAGGGTAGCCCAAGATCTCAGACAGACCAAGCTTTCAGCTCATCCTTCCTGGCGTCGCCACGTGTCAATCATGTAAATCAGTGAGGCAGTGTTTGAGGCCATGAGGGAACGAACCATCAGACTGTCAGACAGTCAGACAGTCAGTCAAGCATCGATTAGGAGATGGCTGGCCACTAGCCTTGCCAGCCAGGCAGTCGGACAGTCTGAGTATCACTCTCTACATTGTAAGATCTGGTCACCTTTCTCCAGAGTCCCCTCCCAAGATACCAAGGGGACTGTCCTCATTGGAGCTTCCCCTCAGTGCCCCACTCAGGAGGCCCCTAAGGTCTGAGGTAGTCCTGGCTGGGTGCCCAGCTGTGTCTGAGGACTCGGACTTGGCAGCCTCCTAGCTGAAGCTTACGAACTGCCCCTCCTCCCCCCTCCCCCTCCCAAGGTGGGAATCCAGGCTCTGCCAAAGAATTACTAAGCTGTGGTGACGTCAGCTTTCTCTGTTCCCATCGCCCTTATAGCTTACCCTTCACTCTTGGCTGACCCTGAGAGGATGACACATCCCATGTGGGGGAGGGGCCTGCCTCCCCTAGGACATTCACGGAAGGTCCCCTCTCTCAGCTCAGCACATGCAGACCAAAGGCTGCCTTCTTCCGGTGGAGTTGCTAGGCTTCAGCCATCATATCCAGTCCAAATACAAAGTAGGATGCCTTCACTTACACTTACCAGCTGGGTGGCTGGGATGGGTGACTTCACCTGCTGAACTCGTGTAACGGGGAGCAGTGATAGGTCCTCCACTGGGCGGGCACCAGGCCACCGGGAAATGAGTCTGGCTTCTGCCCCTGCTTGTACAAGGACTGTTCACTTTGATTGCCTGTGAGGTGCTCGCTCACTCCTGCCTTCTCACTGCCGCGGTGCTTGCTCGAGGGAAGCGACCATCCAGCAATGTGCTTACCATACAAGGTCAGCATGGCTTCCAGGGACCATCAAGACCATCCCCTATTGTGGGGTACAGTTTGGGAGGGGGCGCCCCATAATACCACATGACAACTCCCAGCATCACCCCAGTGCCCTGAGCATGGTCCACAGCTCCCACTGCAACTCCCAACACGGGCTCTTCTCAGGCAAAAAAATTTCTGGGTGGAGGTTTATGGAGGATCAGCCTCAGAATTTAACCAGGCTGGTCGGTCACCTCACCCCTGCCACCGGGAGTCTGAGAGCACAGAATTCAGAACACAGAGGGCCAGAGGACCGGCTGCCTGCAGAAGTTGGCCTCCAATTGAGCAGGAGGCCAGAACAGGAGGCGCCCCTGCTGGAGTGCTCTGTCCACACCCCTGTGGGGTGATCACTGGGCTGCCCCTGCAGTTGCCGCATCTCTCAGGTGTGCCGGCCAGACTTCTGCTGCAGCAAGGCATGTCACAGCGCCAACACAATTCTCACGGATCGAATCCAAAGTAGAATATGAGGAACTCAGCTCCCCAAGATGGAGTGGGGGGGGGGGCTCTGCTAGGGAAAATACCCACGATGCAGCGTGGCATGGGCGTGTCTTACAAGACTCCATCCTTCGTGTAAGGGCAGTTGACAAACATCCCGCCACACTAAGGGGAAACGAGGAGGCATGCCCACCTTAAGCACAGAATCATGGGAAGGAGAAATGGGCATGTGGACGCACAAGCCAGCCTGAGGTGAGTATACTTTGCGTGGATGCAGCCACCGGGCCATGAGCTTTGGCAGAGATGTCAGCAGCATGTGAGTCGTCACTGATAACGCTCAAATGTAACTTACAGGATAAAAAAATTAATAACATAGGAAAACAAAACAAAGAGGATTAGGGCTAAACCTCAGGGGTGGAGGGCTTGCCTAACACACATGAGGCCCTGGGTTCAATCCCCAGTACTGGGGGGAAAAAAAAAACGAAATCAGAAACAGTTCCTCTAGAAGAATATAACATTAAAGATTCTCACAGAGAGTGCGCCAAGAAATATGATATACTGCTAAAAAATAAATCATAAAACACATAGAGAAAATAGTCCAAACAAACGCAGAAGATGCCTGGGTAGCAAAAGCTGACCAGGGGCATCACACAGCACTGTGGTTAGAGTCAGAAGCAGAAATGGTGGAGTAGTATTGTTTTGAGATACCGTCTTACACAGCCCAGGCTGGCCTTGAACTCTGGACCCTCCTGCCTCCACCTGCTGTGTTGTGATTACAAATGGGCCCCCCTGTGCCCAGCTCAGGGTGCTCTTGAAAAAAATAACAGAGACTTGAAAAATGAGCAGGTAACGAGGCTTCACACAAACAAAATGGCTTGGGAAATAGAGCTTCTGGGAATAGAATCTTCACATTGTCAGGATTCAGAGTGTGGGTCAAAGGAACAGGTCAAGCTGAAAACAGAGTTGTCCTGACCATGGATCCAAGAGAAAGGAGGGGGTGCAGGAAGGGACCCCGAGAAGACAGCCGGGAGGGCCCAGCGCAGGAGATACCTGAACAGATGACACCTGGCAGGTTTTAAAATCTGGAGAAAAGCATCAGGTCTTAGACCCAGAAAACCCAACAAACACTTCTTAGAACAGGTCACCCACCCAGCACTCAGGAGGCAGAGGCAGGAGGATCCCTACGGGCTTGAGGCCAGCCTGATCTACATGGTAAGTTCCAGACCAGCTAGACCTAAGCAGTGAGACCATCTCAAAACAAAAGTCAACAAAACAACAAAGGACAAAACCCTGGAGCTGGAGACAGAGAGCTCAGACCAAGCGTTGTTCCGAAGGATCCAGGTTCAATTCTCAGCACCCACATAACAGCTCACAATTGTCTGTAACACCCGTCCCAGGGACCCTACCCCCTCACACAGACACACACATGACGAACACCTGTGGTGGTTTGGATAAGAATGTTCCCCAGTAGGCTTATAGATTTGAATGGTCTCCAGGGAGTGGAGTTATCTGAAAGAACTAGGAGGTGTAGCCTTGGTGGAATTGTGGCACTTGGGGGTGAACTTTGAGATTGCCAAAATACTATTCCTGGCCCAGCGTCTCTCTTCCTGCTGTGTGCATTCTGCTGTCTGACGATGAACTTTCAGCTGTCTTTCCTGCCCCCTGTCTGCTTACATGACAGACGCTCTCCACCGCGGTAACAATGGACGTAACCTCTGAAAGTGCAACCCCAACTAACTAAGGGTTGCCGAGGTCGCGGCATCTCTTCACAGCACCAGACAACATCAATGCACACAAAATAAAATGAATTAATTTAAACAAATCTTGAAAGAGAAAATAAGGACAGAAAGTCTTGGACAAGCAAGCAAACCTACCTCAGCAAAACTGCATCTGCACATGTGGGTGTGTGTGGAAATCACAACCCAGTGGACAGCACAGTTGAGACAGAGCTGGCGGGAGTGGCCAGAGCCATCTGCCTCATCACCCAACAGCCGGCAGGCAGTGGCTTCTTTCTCAACAGGCAGTGGCTACTTTCTCAACAGGCTCAGTTCAATCCAGAAGACAGGGTGGGGGATGGGGGTGTTTTAATATAACTGAAACTGGTGTGGCTAAAATAACATAGTTATTAACCTAGAAGCTTCCATCTCAGGAACCCAGGTTTCTGGTGTAAAGGTGTAGAGAGAAGGAGACCAACAGGCACTCTGAGGACGTAGCTATCCTCCATAAGGCCAAGGGCAAGACCAGGATGCCCACAGTCCTGACCTACGTACCATTGGGCATTCTAGCCCAGGCAGTCAAGTAAGAAGAAGAAATGAGAGACTCTGCACTGGAAAGAGGAAGATGGCTGTATCTGTAGACGTCCCATTGACACTGGCAGAAAATCCTCTGGATTCGCTTAGAGCTACTAGCCTGGGTTCTGGGTACTCTGATAGCTCAGCGGCTCTGCAGCTAAGAGTGCTGACCAGGCCTGCAGAGGGCCTGATGCCATCTTCTGGCCCCCGCTGTGAACTGCATGCAAGCAGGATGCTTGTGTGTGTGCACGCACACATACACATGAACAAGAAATAACATTAAAAAGTACTAATAGGCTGGGTGGCCGTGGTTCACTCTTTTAATCCCAGCATGCAGGAGGCAAAGGCAGGAGGGTCTCTGTGAGCTTAAGGCCAGCCTGCTCTACAGAGCGAGTTCACCACACACAGGAAAACCCTGTCTCAAAGAAAAGAAGATAAAGAAAAGAACTAATAAATACCTCACTTTATGTCTTTTTTCATAAATCGTGTCTGGTTATTCCTACACTCGTTTCTCGTTGTTCCCCGATATTTGGTCTTTCTCCCACTCTTTTCTACCTGTCTTGCCATACCAACGAACACATTCATTTACACATATCTGCATATATTACTGGCAGATTCTGCATATGAGGGAAAGTATGTGGTTTGTTTTTGAGATTATGTGACTCACTAAATTACTTAATTCCTGAAAAATTAATGGTGGACAGCAAAGCTGGTTCCGAGTCTTCGCTGTTGTCAAGGCGGCAGCCACAACCCAGGCTTGCCGATGCCTCTGCTAGGGAGCTGTGTCCTCTGGGTATGTTGTTTCCCTAGCTCTAAGTCTGCTTTGGGTTGTTTTGTTTTGTTTTGTTTTGTTTTGTTTTGTTTTGTTTTGTTTGTGGTGGTTGTGGATAAGTCCATAAAATAACTCAGTAGTGAGAGTGTGAAATGCGGTGTGAAGTGTTACAGCTCCCACTCCAAATGGCGACTCTAACTGTTTAGATGCTCATCAAGATCTATAGACTTTGGGTCTGGTTGACTCCAGTGTGTGATGCCTTTACATTTGCTAGTCTTTTATAAGAAAGTTAAATTTTTTTTAAAAGCATCAACAAACATGTTCATCAAGGGTGCCGGGGTTGAGATCAGAGTGTAAACCCCTCTTGTGTCTCTAGCGCTAACCCTGATGGACTTAAGATAACAGCTCCATTTTCAGCGGCATCAATATGAGTAAAATACTCAGTAATACAGTGAACAAGAGAAAGGCAAAGATTTCTTCCCCCAAACCACCAGTTATTGCTGACATAAATTAAGGGAAGCATAAATAGATGGGAATATCTCCTCCTCCATCCACTGGGAGATTTCACTTTGTTCAGATGGCGATTCAGTCCAAATTGATTTGCACACTCAGTGCAATTCCCATCAAAGTTTCAGCAGGCTGTTTTTACAGATAGTGACAGGCTCATCCTAAAACGAGTATGGAAATTTAGGGGAAAAAGAAGAACTAAAGCAAACTTGGAAAAGAACAAAGTCGGGGGCTTGGCACTCCCCGAGTTTAATCCAACCATGACACTTTTAAGTAATGAAGACAATGTGACTTTGGCAGTGACTGGATCAATGGAACAGCACCGAGATCCTAGAAATAAACCCGACAGGAACGGAAAAGGTGCCAAGACAATTCGGTGGGCAAAGAATATTCTTTTTGACAAATGGTTCTCAAGTAACTGAGTATCAACACACAGAAGAATGGAGTCGGGCTCTTTCCTCACACCGAGTACTAAAATTATCTGAAGTTCAATCACAAGCCTGTTATCAAAGAACTGAAAATGTTAACCCTCCCCAGAATGGGTAGGAGTGCAGATGAAATCCTAAAAGGAACTTAACCCCAAAAGCACATCGAAAGGAAAAGTAGATAAAAAAAATGTCTGCACTGTGACAAACACCAGGAAGAAAGTTCAAAGGACTGCAGCCCTTGAGAATGTGTCGCAGACACCCAACAGGAGCCAGCGCCAGACTGCAGGGAGAAAGAAGGACCACCAAACTGAAAAGCAGGCAGACGGGTTAACGGTTGCATTCAGGGTAGTGTGCAAAAGGTAGGCAAAAGGTTTGAAAAGTCTTTTCTTTGATCAAGCTATATGAATGTCCAATGGGCACATGGGGGAGGGGCTTAACATCATTAGCTATTAGGAAAATGCAAATCAACACTAATATGAGACGTTACTACTTCACACCTGGTAAGATGGCTGTAAAAAGGAGAGGGAGGAGGAGGGAAGGAAGGAAGGAGTGGAGGAAGAGTGGAAGGAAGGACGAGAAAGGCCAAATATCAGGGGATAACAAAGAAACAAGAAACGAGGGAGGGAAGAGGTAGGAGGGTGTGGTGTTTTTTAATAAGAATGGCTCCCACAGGCTCATATATTAGAATACTTGTCCCCCTGTTAGTGGGACTGTTTGGGAAGGATTAAGAGGTGTGGCCCTGTTGGAGGAGGTGTGTCACTGGGGGTGGGCATTGATGTCTCAAAAAAATACATGGCGGTTCGGTTGGCTCTCTCTGTCCTCCTTCCTGTGGGTTAGACAGAAAGCTCTCAGCTACGGCTTGGTGGCCCTGCCTGCCTGCCGCCCGTGCTTCCCATCACGGAGGTCATGGACTCTAGCCCTCTGGAACCATGAACCCCCATATTAAATGCTTTCTTTTGTAAGTTGCCTTGGTCATGGTGTTTTGTCACATGAATAGAAAAGTGACTAAGACAGAGGAGGAGGGGAGGAGGAGCAGGAAATGCATTATTAGCAAAGATATGGAGAGACAGGAGAGCTCCCACACTACTGGTGGCAATACAAAAGTATGCAGCCACTTTGGAAAGCAGTTTGGCAATTTCTCAAAACATTAAACAAGAATTTATTGCATGATACAGCAATTGGATTCCTGGATATAAATTTCATTTAAATGAAAACACAACCACATAAACATTATGTCCTGGCTGGTTTTATGTCCTTGACACAAACCAGAGTCATCTGAAAGGAGAGACCCTCAATTGGGAAAATGCCCCCAGAGGATCCAGCTGTAGGCAAGCCTGCAGGGCATTTCCATCACTAGTGGTGGGGGAGGACCCAGCCCACTCTGAGTGGTGCCATCCCTGGGCAGATGGTCCTGGGTTCTATAAGGAAGCAGACTGAGCAAGTCATGTGAAGCAAGCCAGCAAGCAGCCCCCTCCATGGCCTCTGCACCAGCTCCTGCCTCCAGCTTTCAGTTAGCATGCTTGGGTTCCTGTCCTGACTTCCTTTGATGATGGACTGTGATGCCGGAGAGTAAGCCAAATAAACCCCCTTCTCCCCGGGTTGCTTTGGTCATGGTGTTTCATCACAGCATCAGTAACCCCAGCTGAGACGCATTTGGTACATATATGTTCACAACAGCTTTATTCTTAACAGACAGCTGAACACTAGTTGAAAAAACGATTAAGTAATAATAAACAGTATATTCATACAGTGGAATACTATTTGGTAATAAAAGGAATATAGAGGTAGTTACAAGGGACGAGATAATGAGCCTTGTTTTGTTTTAGGCAGGGTCTCATGTAATCCAGGCTGGCCTTGAACTCATGATATAGTTGATGATGGCTTTGAACTCCCAAGTCTCTTGCCTGAACCTCCAGAGTGTGATGATTACAGGAATTGACCACTAGAATGGACCACTGCCTCTAAAAACTATATACTGTATGATTTCACCACAGCTTGTATGATTAAAACAGGGAAATCTGTAAAAAATAGAAAACAGAGTAGTTACTGGCTGCTAGGGGCTGAGGGGTTTAGAAAGCAGTGTGGAGAAAATAATGGTTTTGAAGTTGTTTGGCAGGTGATAAAAACATAGGTTGGCTATTATGTGTAAAAGCCACCGAACCATGCCATTTAAATGCCTGGATTTCATGAATATAAAATGATAGGGAAATAAAATCATTGGCTTTTTAAAGCATTTATTTTGTGCTTCACAGAGGAAGGAGAACATTTCATTTGGAAGGCCTGAGAGGCAAGAGAATGGTGGGAAAACATAACGGTCCACCTGTGGTCAGGATCCAAACAACGGCCGCCTGCCCCACATCCATAGCAGCCGCTGAGGGGCCGCCTAATCCAGGAGAAGCGAGGTGCTGGGCGGGAGTCGCAGGGATGCTGGGAGCAGAAGGGGTGGAGCGAGAGGCCAGGAGCTCTTCACGCTGCTGAGCAGATGTGAAATGATGTTGACCCCAGCCTTGTTGGGTAAGAAGAGAGAGCTATCAAAGACAGCAACGAAAAGGCTGTGCAGAAGAAATAAAACTGTTAGTCATTAGGGAGGGAAAGAGAGTGAGCACATGCAAACTCCCACCTTGTCTCACTGGCCGCCCAAGCCTACCACGAGCCCCGAGGGGCAGGCGCAGCTCAGTCCAGACGGCCATGACGGCTGCTAGGTCACCGAGCATCTACGGTCAGCGCGGGCCCCTTACTCTGCTGGTGGGCGTTCCTTTAGTGTGCTTTTCAGACAGGATGAATCCATTCAATACAAATGCCCAGGCTTAAGCCAGTTTGTTTGGTTTATCTCATTATTGTTATTATTGTTGTTTTAATATAGCGTCTCACCATGTGTCCCCAGTTGGCCTGGAACTTGTTATATGGACCAGGCTGGACTGGAAATCACACTGATCCACTTGCCTGTGAATCTCCAGTGAAGGGTTTAAAGGGAGAAACCTGGCCAGCTAGTTTGCTTTGATCTTTGAGCCCACAAACTTGTCCTGTCTACCCGTTTCTTTTTTAATAACAAATTTTGGTTTTAATTTTTATTTTATTAATTTATTATTTGTGTGTGTGCACATGTGTGTGTGTGTATACATGTGTACCTGTATTTATGCCACAGTATACATTTGAAGATCGGAGGACCAGTCTCTGGAGTCAGTCCTCTCTTCTTGAGCCTGACCACCTGAGTTTATTCCTCAGAACCCACATGGTAGGCGTGAACAAACCTTCGTGGATTATTCCTTGACTTTTACTAGCATGCCATGGCACAAGTGCACATGTGTGTACATGAACACACACAAATATAGAAAATACAAGGTAATGAGACAAAGGGTTATATTGAATAAGTTCAACAAATAAGATAAATATAATCCAAAAAGGCAGAGAAGCAAGAGAATAAAACACAGAACAGAAGATATTCAGAAAATAAAGAGGATGCTGCTTAAACCTTAGCGTGATGCCTACTTGACTGTCAATCTAATGTACTGCCGAATTCTCTGTGAGGGTATTTCCAGATTTGACGTTCGGGTCTGTGAACTGAATGGAGAAACACCCATCCTGACTGTGAGCCCCTGAGCAGGTGTTAGGATGAAGAGTGGGGGGGAGGGACACTCCCAGGAAGGAACACACCCTCTCTGCTGGGTAGGTACAGCCTCTGCTGGTGATCATGGGCATCAGGACCTTCTGCCTTTGAGAATAGGTGTGTACTGGTGGCTCTGCAGGACTTCAGCCAAGATGGGGCATAGCAAACACCTCATTCTGATCCTGAGGCCTCCAGCTTCTTGGCCTGAGTGACTACTGACAGATGGATATTACTGGAGACTATCAAGCCTCTTGTCTTGTAAGCTAATCTGGTAAATCCTTTAGTAAGAAGATGAATAGAGTCAGAGATGGAGAAGATAGATGGATGGATAGATAGATAGATAGATAGATAGATAGATAGATAGATAGATCTGTTGGCTATGTTTTCCTGGAGAACTCTAATATATACATCAATAATTACATTAAATGTAAATGGCTTAAACACCCTGTAGAGGATGGTTCTAATGCTTTGGTCAGGAATCTGTGTTTACTGACACTGAAGGTCCTTGCCACCAATTGGATTTTGATCTATCAATAAAGATGCCAATAGCCAAAGACTGGGCACCGGGCAGGACACTGAGAGTAGCTTGCATCCAGCCCTGCGAGTTTCCGGTAAGTTGCCTCTGGCCACTTCCCTGACTGGGCCTGCGATAGCAGGGGAAGATTTAGGAGTGCGAACTCACTCATTGAGTTAGCAAAGGTATTTTAAGAATAACTGGCCCACGGAGCAGGCAGCCAAAAACTCCTGAAACAACATCCCTGTTAAAAGGAATGAAGACATTAAGAGACTGGAGAGGCAATCAAGACCCAATAACACATTGCCTATAAATGTAAATATACAATAGATTTTAAAGTATGGAAAAGCTAGTTAATACTAATTAAAAGAAAACTAGAGTGAATATACTAATTTATAGTATATTTCAGAACAAAGACCATTCATGAGTTTGTGTAACATAATAATTTTATACCAATAAGAAATTGAATTGATTACAAAAAAGGTAATCCAAAATGTTTATGAATTTATAATGAGAATTTCAAAAGATGTTAAGGTAGGCTGCTGTAGGTCAGTTGGTAGAGTGTTTACCTAACATGCATTAAGTCCTGGGTAAAATCCCCAGAATGGCTGTACTGGCTGGTTTTATGTCAACTTGACACAAGCTGGAGTTATCACAGAGAAAGTAGCCTCCCTTGAGGAAATGTCTCCATGAGACCCAGCTGTAAGACATTTTCTCAATTAGTGATTAAGGGGGGGGGGAGGGCCCATTGTGGGTGGTACCATCCCTGGGCTGGTAGTCTTGGGTTCTGTTATGGTTTGTATATGCTTTTCCCAGGGAGTGGCACTATTAGGAGGTGTGGCCTTGTTGGAGTAGGTGTGTCACTGTGGGTGTGGGCTTAAGACCTTCACCCTAGTTGCCTGGAAGTCAGTCTTCCATTAGCCGCCTTCAGATGAAGAGAGAGAACTCCCAGCTCCTCCTGCACCATATCTGCCTGGATGCTGCCATGTTTCTGCCTTGATGACAATGGATTGAACCCCTGAGCCTGTAAGTCAGCCCCAATTAAATATTGTCTTTTATAAAACTTGCATTGGTTATGGTGTCTGTTCACAGCAGAGAAACCCTAACTAAGACAGGTTCTATAAGAAAGCAGGCTGAGCAAGCCCGAGGAAGCAAGCCAGTAACATCCCTCCATGGCCTCTGCATCAGCTCCTGCCTCCAAGTTCCTGCCCTGCTTGGGTTCCAGTCCTGACTTACTTTGGTGATGAACAACAATATGGAAGTGTAAGCTGAATAAATCCGTTCCTCCTCAACTTACTTCTTGGTTGTGATGTTTATTCAGGAATAGAAACCCCTAAGACAACTGCATAAACCAGGTATAGCAGGACATACCTGAAATCCCAGTATTCAAGAGAGGAAAGCACGAGGATTAGAAGCTCAAGGCTATCTCTAGGTACACAGCACGTAGGCCAGCCTGGGCTCTGTTCAACCCTTTCTCAAAAAGGAAGGGTAGAGATTCCTGGAGAGAGTGCTCAGTGGTTAAGGACATCAACTGCTTGTCTAATGGACTTCACCCTCAGTACCCATAATAGTTGGATCACAACTGCCTGTAATTCCAACTCCAAGGGATACGACGTCCTCTCCTGGCCTCTGTATGTACCTGTACTCATGCTTATCACCCTTCACAGATTCAGAATTTAAAAAGAAAAATAGGCATTTAAAAAAAAAGGGGGGGGATAGAAATTACTTTGAATTGAATAAATACTTAAATAAAATAGTAAATATTTTATGATGCATGCAAAACAGAAATCAGAGCAATTGTCTATACTCTTAAGTACTTATACGAGGTAAAATGAGTCTGACATAAATTACCTCTGTTTTTACCCTATGAAAGTTGAAACAGAAAGGAAATTAAACTCAAAGTAAAAGAAATGAAATACTGGAGATTGGAGGGAAAGGTGATAACAATTAAAAGTAGAAAAAGCATATGGGGAAGAGTGAAATCAAAGCTGAGTCAGGGAGAAGACAATCAGATCAATAACCTTTCCACCCAGGGAGAAGAAGCACACTGCCAGGATCAGGAACCAGAGAAGACACATCACTTTAAGCTCCTCGGCTACCAACATAACTCGAGAATAACCTCACACCAATCTGTTTGGCAACTTTAATTAAATGATATCCCTTCAAAGACACAAACTATCAAAGCTCACTCAAGGAAAAAAAAGTGACCTGAATAACTCAAATCCTAACAACAACAACAACAACAATAACAACAACAGAATGCATATTTAAAATGGTCCACAAGGAAGATGCCAAGTTCAGATAGCTTCACAGGGGAATTCTACTGAAACTTTAAAATAAAAAAAAATATATTATTAATAATATGCATCCTCTTATGCACACACAAACACGCACACTAATGAGCTTCTCAACTCATTCTGGTGTGTTGGTATTGCACTGAGGTTACTGGAAGCCAAAGACATAGGATAATCAACTTACAGCTGGGACAGAGGCAAATGCCCTCATGCACACAGGTACAAAGCTTTAACTAAAGTCTCACCAAGGAAAACAAACGTGACAATATCTCAGGACTGATGGTGCCTCGTGACCAAGTGATTCTCTTAGAGAAAGTGAGTTAGCTCGCCACACAAAATCCATCCAAAGAATCCGCCGTACTAACAGATTAAAAATAGATGCCACTGGATCATAGGAACGAGTTTGGGAAACGTATTTGTCAAAGCCAGCATCCGCTCTGTAGAAAAGGCCTCAGGGCAGAATAAGATAACAGGGCAGATTAGAACAAACGGAGTAACTAGGCTGGCCTGACACAGAGAGTTGTGTGGATATAGTTTATGAAAGTCTGGAAAATGCAAGTCACAAAGAAAGGGTGGAAGGCTCGAAGGATGATCAGAAGTGACCCAGAGAACGGAAGGCAGAAAAATATACGGGAGCCTGGGGCACGTTGTTTGAGCTGTTAAAATAATCAGGACTTTATTAACTTTATTCAAACATGCTTTTCAAAGTATGTGACATCCATGAAGTTTTAGACATATAAACTTAGGACTAGCAGCATGGTTCGCTAGGCAATACACCTGCCACCAAGCCAAGGACCTGAGTTCACTCTCTGTGACCCGCATGGTAGGAGGAGAGGGGCTGACTCTTAGAAGTTACTTTCAAATCTCCACACACTTGCTAGGGGGCGTACACCCCCAAATACAATTTAATTAACATTTTTAATTAAAAATTTTAATTTTTTAACTAGAGAGATGGCTCAGTAGTTAAGAGCATTTTCTGCTCTCAGAGGATCCGGGCTCAGTTCCCAGCATTGTCAGGATGGCTCACAATTGCCTGTGACTCTGGTTCCAGGGAACCCAATGCCTCCTTCTTGCCTCCTTAGGCACCAGGCAAATATGTGGTACATAGACTTACATGTAGGTAAACACTTTTGCACATAAAACATTAGTTGCCGGGTGTGGTGGCACACGTCTTTAATCCCAGCACTCAGTAGGCAGAGGCGGGCAGATCTCTGAGTTTTAGACCAGCCTGTTTTGCAAAATGAGTTCCTGGATAGCCAGGGCTACACAGAGAAAGCTTGTCTTTAAAAAACTAAAATAAATAATAATAATAATAATAATAATAATAATAATAATTCAATTAAAATTTAAAAAATAAGTATAAAATTTAATATGATATAAAGTACCTCCTAAGGCCTGGAACCCTGACCCAATGATCAAAGTTTCCACAGTTGGTAGCCCACTCGGACAGCTTCACAGACAGCTTCTGCCCAAGCACTCCAGCTCTGGATGATTCCAGTGTTACACAGCACACTTAGCACATTTAAGAGGTCAGAATAGAAGAGGAAACCCCAGCACACACACACAGTGCTGAAGTTAGTATAACCCTGACGCCTGACCCACACACATGGAAAGGACACGTGCACCCGTCTTGTTTTTCCAAAGTCAACACAATATGCTGGACAGGTATAGACCAAGTGGATTTTGGAAAGCATGAAAGCCGTGATCTCTCACGGACGAAGTTAATGTATCCCAGGAACGCAAGGCTACTTTGGCTTCAGGACAAAAGACCGATGCCGGTCACTCCGGGTCTGATGCCGTAGAATAATCACAGCAGAAGACTGGAAAGGAAAAACCTGATTTGTAAACATGACTGACTACACGAACAGTTCAAAGGAATCCATAGGTGTGTGGTTAGGGTTAAGAAAGAATGTAAGATTCAGGGAGATGGCTCCGTGGATAGACACGCTAGCTGGTCAAACCTCGCAACACGTGTTCAATCCCCAGGACCCACGTGCAGCCTGACACAGGGACACGCATCTGTGATCCCAGCAGTCCTAAGGTGAGATAGGAGGCGGAGACAGGAGAAGTGCTGGGAAGCTTATAGATCAGCTGGCCCAGCAGAAACAGAGGGACCCTGCTCAAAACAAGACAGAAGGAAGGACTGACTCCTGGAAGAACAGACTTTCTTTCATATGTATACACACACACACACACACACACACACACACACCAAACAAACAAACAAACAAAAAACCCACTACAAATTTCAGATTGGTTTATTTTTATTTTAAATTTTACATGTATGAATGTTTTACCTGAATGAATGTATGTATGTATGTATACACATGTGTGCAGTGCCCTCAAAGGCAGAAAGAACATGTCAGGTGTCCCTGGAACTGGAGTCTCCAACAGTTGTGAGCCATCGTGCGGCTGCTAAGAACAGAGGTATGTCAACTGCAAGAGCAGCCAGTGCCCTTAACTGCTGAGCCATCTCTCCAGCTCCCCTTCCCCAGTTCTCTTCTTAAAGAGCACAAAGTATAATGGAACCAGCACAGCCTTATTTGTAAGCCTCAGTACCAAGACGCTCAGAGAGCACAGACGCCCGTGCTCACAATCGCTGCCTCTCCATAGACTAAACGGCAGTGCCCACCTCCCAGGCCACGTGGCCATCAAACAGAATAGGAAAGTAAGAGTAGAGCAACCAGCTTATTAGAGGTCAGTTCCCCTGGGCTCTGGGTTCAACCCAGTGAGGGACCACCTGGTCAGACTCAGGTCCCTGGGTCTCACGGATTCCAGGAGCACAGGTAGGAGCCTCACGTAGACACCATCACTTAAGGCAGACAATGACCCAATGGCAGAATGGATCGCAGGTGCTGAGCCCTTCACTTGACACTCATTCCTGGGCTGTTGGCAGGTGGTGAGGGGGGAGGGTCTCCACGCAAGTGTGCTGGATCTGCAGCTGGGGCTGTAGGAGAATGCTTAGGGAAGGGATGGGCTGACACCCACCACAGCTGAGAGTAAGGAAGAGGAATTTCTGCCCCAAAGGGATGGTCATGGAGGGTGGGATGTACCACACAGGTGGGGGAGCACAGGATAGGAGTCCGGGGCAGAAGCGTCCTGCTCTTGTGGTTCACACACCCTATGCTGGCCTCAGAGCTCAGTAGAGACATCCTATCTGTTCCCTGCTCTGCTGACCTGGCACCTCCCCCTCCTCCATTCCCCAGTGGGTGGTGGTTTTCTGGGGGAGGGGGCTTAGAGACCTCCTCTGTCTGTAGGAGGAAATCTCTACAAGGTGTTTACTGTAGAGACCAGGGGAGCCAGGGTGGCCCCGAGCCAGGCCCGAGTGCTGACTGGGGATTTGGGAAGGAAGAGGGAAGGAAGGGGGCCTGGCTGTTTGAACAGCTGGGGTGGATTGGCCATTCCCCTCTCCCCTCCCGGCTTCCTGGCTTAGATGCCCATCCCGCCCTGTCCTCCACGGGGGCCCTGGCTGCCTGGGAGTCCATTGGTGGGGATTTGTCAGAACAGGAATAAATCCTGCTTTGTGTTTTCTCCTGAGTGCACTTCTGGCTCAGGCTGTCCTGCACTCACTCTGGCCGGAGAGAGTGACGCAGACAGAATTGCAAAGTAGGCAGAGCTGTGGCGCAGAGCACCGAGGTGAGCTCCGTGAGCTCGGGGACCCAGCCCGGCCCTACACATGGATACTCAAGTCTCTCAGAAGTCACGGCTAATGTGGAGAGTAGCAAGGACCCCTTCTGAACAAAGGACACAGGCGCCACCGGACTGGGGGTGTGCAGGGAGCGAGGATACCTGTCTTCCAGCCCCCCAGAGAGAAGAGTAAGAGCCCTGAAGGTTGTGGGGTTCCCGGACGAGAGTCCCTAAGCCAAGCAGGTCACATCTCCAGAAAACACCAGCACTGATTCCCTTGTGTGGGTACAGCCAGTGGCCCCCTACCCGACTGGGCCTAGGGTAGCAGGACACGGTTTAGGAGTCTCAGGAGTACGGGATGGGAGCGTTTGCTAGCGGTGTGTGTGTGTGTGTGTGTGTGTGTGTGTGTGTGTGTGTGTATGTTAGGAGTGCCCCACCTTCGGGCTAGGCATGTCAAAAATTGACGTGTGTGTGTGTGTGTGTGTGTGTGTGTGTGTGTGTCCAAAGAGCTCCTGGGCGGGTGGCTGGGAGCATGACCCGAGCTGGGAGCCAAAGCGGGTCTAGCTAATTTGCCTCTACACACCCCAGCACAGAGACTCACAAAGCTGCAAACCTGAGTCTCCGGGATGACGTTCAGCAGCTCCTCGGAGGCCCCCCTCCCCCTCCCCGGCAGCCCTTACTGCTTATTACAGCCTTGGAGAGGGGATCTTGGGAATCTTAGGAGTTTCGGATAACAGAAGTTTGGTTTGATCCTGAGCCTTAATGGAGCTTCAGAGGAAATACCTATCCAGCGGGCAGGTGTCAGGTCAGGAGGGACTGGGAGCAAGCTCCATGCACTTTGAGAACTGCAGACAGGGCCTGTGACCACGCTGCCCTAATCAAGCCTGATCTTGTCTGAGCGCAGAGGCTAAGCAGGCTTGGGCCTGGTCAGCAGAAGCTAAGTAGAGTCAGGATGGGTTCGTCTTTGGATGGGAGACTTGTAGTCAGGGACACTGTCCAACTGGCCATTACTGTTCTGGTCCATGCTTTGCTGGCCAGTAGACATGGTTAGTGCCCTCCTGGCTATAAACCTAGCTCACTGTATTTGTCATTGTTTTGTCCACTGAGTACATTCTGGCTCTAGACTGCATATGTGAGGGGACTGGTCACTGACAGAGAAGCCACACCCTGTTGGAGATGCTCGGGAGAGAGAGAAGATATATCTTCACTCAGCACATCTTTAGGCAAGACAGAGAAGGAGCCATGTATCAGGGAAGGTAAACACACACTGTATGAGTTCTCGAAATCAGGGGCCCTTTCTGGAGGTGACAGGGGCGGGCAATCTGAGGAGAACTTAGGGGCAGGGGTCCCTGGAGAGGTGTGCTGGAGGAGACTGGGGTGCTTCAGGCTGGGGGAGGTGGTGGGAGGCATAGGTGCAGGCGGTGCTGTTTGCTGGAGGAGAGGTCAAAGGTGAAGCTGGCGACTTCATTTGCTAGAACCCCTCTACACTTTGAATGTAAACATTCTCCCGGTTAAACGCTTGGTCTGTGCTATACTGGGAGGCTCTGCGGCCCTTGGTGTATGAAGCTTAGCTGTGGACGTCGCCCACTGTGCTGCAGCTTGGGAGGGTCCGATGTAGCTCGCTGCTTCCTGGCCTATTCGCCATGTGAGAAGCCCTGCCACAGGCGTCCATGACAAAGGTGGAGAGCCGGCCTCTCATTTGTTCCTCACCATGATGTACAAAGCCTTCAGAAACTTGGGGGCCCGAATAAGTGCCTTTGTGAGGATGTCAGGCATATTGTCTGAGAGACTAGAAAAGTATTTGACAAAAATCTGCTCTGAGTGGGGCTGTGGGAGGCAGAGGCACCCCAGCCCCCACCACTCCACCATGCCAGGGGGGAGGCACTCTCACCCCACCACACACACATACACACACACACACACCCCGCACCATGCCAGGGCGGAGGCTCACTCACACCCGCATCATGCCAGCGTCTCTGTTCTTGTACTTCAGTAACTAAACTGAACAAGCCAGAGTTTCCTTATAGCTTCGCAGGGAGTGGCACAGACAGAGCTGGGTGAGATGCCGGGTTCCCTGTGTGTGCTCACAGCAGCTACGTTCCGCCATGGTGTTTCTCTGCTGTCCAGCTGCTTCCCAAGCTCAGGCCCCATTCTAAGTGCAGACCCTGTGACACTGAACTCACCAGCAGGCTGACCTCTCCCTGCTGCAGAAGCTCTGGGAGGTGGTGGCAGCAGCAGCAGGAGGGCCAATCAGAAAAACATGAGGACACGCCACTGTGTGAAGCCTGCTGGTCTGAGAAGAGACAATGATGACCCTAAGCCAGGAAGAACTCTCGTGAAGTGGACAGAGGCGTGGGGGGGAGGGGCGGTGGATGGGTGGGAAGGTGATTCCTGCCTCTGGTTCTGGGCTAGCTCTCTGCTTCCTAGCCCAGTCACCACGGAGGAGCCCAGCCATGTGTTTCTGAAGCACAGGTGGAGAGCCCTTCCACCACAACCTCCCCTGCCATGCTGGACTGAGGTCACCCGAGACCGTGAGCTCCCGCAGATCTTCCTCCCTTTAAGGTGCTTCTGTCAGGCATGAGAGATGAGGGCGAGGGAGACACAGCTTGTTTGCTTCGTGAGAGATAAAGGGAAGGACAGAGAGGCGGACGGAAAAAATGGAAGATAGGGAAAGGAGGAGGAATGGAGAGAGGGGTGGGTGGAGCAAGGGATGAATGAAGAGAGGGAGAAGGGTAGACGTTGGGTGGGGTCACAGGGGATAGAGAGGTTCAGGGAGAGATGAAGCTACGGACGTCCATGGATGAACGTCCACGGACGTCCACAGATGAACGGCCGCGTGGGTGGACGGTTGATTGCACGGCTGTAATATGGGGTGGTGGAGGGCGAGCGTGTTGGCTGGATAATGGTTATGGTCATGGGTAGAGACTTGAAGCAGTGGTTGGAAGAACAGAAAGACGGATTGAGAAAGACGGACAGATTAAGATATTGAACGGCAGATAAAGGGAGCAGAAGGAAGTCAGTTTCATGCTGTAAGAAACGGCTGCAGCCTGGCCGTTTACAACGAGCAGATATGTGTTTGACTCAATATGGAGAAGATGTCTGGACAGGGCCTTCCTTGATGTGTCCTAACAGGGGGGGGCTCATAAGGCAAGAGACGCTGGCTACCCTTTGCAGTGAGTTCCCGTTAGCCCATCCATGACAGCTCTTGGGCGCCCACACCTAACCACCTCCCAATACTAACAGCCCAACACAGGGACTTGGTGTCAGAGAGCGCAATCAGACATAACCAATGGAGTACCTGGGGAAACATGGAGAGGCAGAGAGAGGGGGCAGGATGGGGGGGGGGAGACGGAGGGAGAAATCTGTGAAGTAGGGCTAACAGTGAAAGATGGGTAGGTGGGGGATAGCCCTGAGAGAGAAGGCTGCTCATCCCACCCCTCAGAGCAGCCTCCCCTGGCCTACCAGTCCTCACTGGAGGAGCCTGATACTCAGCTCGATTCCTGGGCACAGTTATTTACTTGAAACCAGTGCTGGTCAGCATGGTGTGTACCATGACCCAATCCCACATGGTGTCTCCTGCTTGGTCGGTGTAGACGGTCCCTTGGGAAAGACAAAGGGAAGAGTAGTGGGGCGGGGTGGGGGTGGGGGGTGGGGAGGTCTCCATTCAGGGAGGAGGAGGAAGAGAGGCCAGCTCAGCTGTTTGGTCCAAACTTTCCATCCCAGTGGCATATGGGGAACATGTGGCCCTCTCTTTCTGGCATTGGAGGATCGTCGTGCCAGAGACGCTGGCAGCCGAGGGCACAGAGCGTTCCCGGAGGGAACTGGCAGGCAGGCAGGCAGGAGGCAGCACTGAAATGACAGCCTGGAGCCTGGCTGTGGGGCGGGCCACTCGGGGAGCTGAGCTGAGAAGAAATGGGGTCGAGGCTTGTCTGTCCCAGGGTGGTGGGCTAGGCCAAACATCATGAGGATGCCTTCGGCCCAGTCACCAAAGCTTCTGCTGGGACATGACAGAGTCCTGGGGCCACCAGCAGGGACAGGCTCCTGTCACGTACAGGGTCCTTCCTCCTTCCCACTAGCTCCCCCATCAAGCCCAAGGAAAAGATTTGGGGTACAGAGATCCGACCATCAGCCCTAGTTACCACGGCTGTACCATGTAGCCTCCGAAGCCTCCTCCTTCCCAGGCCTTCAGCAGTTTCCATATTGTTCCAAATACTATAGTGGAGGTGTAATACGGTAGTGAGGTTCCTAACAGCACAGGACAAAGCAGGGAACATTAGACAGCCCAGAAACCCAAGATGCCCAATGGGGATCGCTGCTCACCAAGGGGGGGTCAGGCTCGCCTTCCTCTTGCAAGGCTGATGCTCAGGACAGCTGGTGCTCAGTGCTTCTGTGAAAAAGGCCGGGCTGGGAGATGGTTCTCTCTCTCTCTCTCTCTCTCTCTCTCTCTCTCTCTGGGGTGTTTGTACATGTTAATGTGTGTGAGTATGTACACATGCATACATGCATGTTAAAGTCAGAGGTCAAGTTCAGACATCTTCACCAATTGTTCTCCATCTTACTTTTTAAAAAAATATTTAGTTATTGATTATGGTGGTGGGCACACTGTACCATAATATAAAGGTCAGGGGCCAATTTGGAGAAATCAATTCTCTCTCTCTCTCTCTCTCTCTCTCTCTCTCTCTCTCTCTCTCTCTCTGATAAGTGGGTTCCAGTAATTGAACTCAAGTTTTCAAGTTGGTGGCAAGCTTCACTACCTGCTGAACTGTCTTGCTAACTCTTCACATTATTATTATTTGAATATTATTATTATTGTTGTTGTTGTTGTTGCTGATGCTGTTGCTGTTGTTGTTGTTGTTGTTACATTTAAGACTAAGTCTCTCACTGAACCTGAGGTGTCCTGATTTGGCTGTTCTGGCTGCCTGGCAAGCCTCTGGGGTCCTTCTGTGTCTGCCTTCCTTGTGCTAGGATCACAGATCCACACTACCGTGTGTAGCTTTTCACATGGATGCTACAGATCCGTGTGCTGCGTGGCAGCACGCTGCCCCCCGAGCCTGCTCTCCAGCTCTCTTTTTGTGAATTTTGACTGGAACAGAGACCTGAAGATTATGAAGTTCTATCCAAGCCAATTCTAAAAGGCCTTTCAGAGAGAGGCAGAAGTCCCCGTCTTAGGCAGAGCCCAGAATGCTTTACCTCCTCCACATCTCTGATGGGAACCCGATGGCTACCGTGTCCTTCTTGAGTTTACTCACTGTCCCTAGAGGCATCTGAGCCCTACGGATGTGGGTGCAGGCAGAGTCCTCTCACGCCAGCACAGTCCCTTGCCCCGCAAGCAGCGACTCAACCTGCATTTGATGATCCATCCTTCCCCTGACCTCGGCTCAACTAACGATGTCCATTCTCTCAGGGATCTTGCAACCAGACACACAAGGACACCCCAGGACAGCTCCCTACAAGACAGCATGGGCTGCCAATGGGTCTCTGGGAGCAGTCTGTGTCTGGAGAGACTCAAGCTTAAGTCCAGTCTCCACTGGGCTGGGTGGATCAGGCCACCAAAGACAAGACTAAAGGCTGAGAATGTTCACACATGCAGAAGAGTGATTGGGAACGCCCTTCCACCTCCTGAGGCCCTGCAGGCCCAAAAGACAGATGTAGGGCCCCTTGGAGGTGGAGGTATATGGGGCAGAGGCTTCCCAGGCCAGGCCAGATCATCACTCCAGGAGCTCCCTCCCCCTCCCCCCTGCCCCCCCCATCCTCCCTTCTAGTCCCGCTTCTCTAAGACCAGCCATTGTCAGCAACTTGCAGAGAAACCCCCTCACCCCACAGGAGATGGGCCAGCCCAGCAGTTTCCCCTGTTCCAGCCGGACTCAGCCCCCCACCTCCTTGGAGCAGCCTGGGCAGCAGGGCCGCTGCAGACAGACAGAACCCAGCCCTGCTCTCTGGTTTCCTGGATATGAGAGTTTACATTCATTTATTATTTAGCAAATATGTCCTAATCACTGACTAAGGGAGTCATAAAGTGCCCCAGAGGATGAGGGTGTGTGCATGTTTGTCTGGGAGTTTCTGTGTGTGTCCATCTCTCTGTGTATACACACATGTGTGTTTGTGTACATACGTCTGTCTGTGTACCCAGGGTTGGGTGAGGGTTCTCCAAATGAATCCAGAGGAGTCCTCTATGCTGCACGGAGACCAGGTGGAAGCAGGTTGGGGGACATTCACAGCAGTGCACATCATGGCCAGAGTCCTTGTCACCAGTTTGACAGGCTCCAGATCAAGCGAGGAACCTCAGACTTACTAAGCAGATTCTTTCTGTTCATGGACGGAAAGGAAGTGTGGAAGGGCTTAGGCTTAAAACTTTCTTTTAGTAGTGTGTGTGTGTGTGTGTGTGTGTGTGTGTGTGTGTAAAATAGTCTCAGGAGAGCTTCCCCTTCGATGTTCTGCCTTCACGGGAGAAGCCATCACCATCTGCTGTCCCTAAGATATCCCATGTTGACAGGGACACTATGCTGTAAATGCTCAGGGTCTGCGGGGAAAGCCTTGGATTACCCACAGTTCCTGGAGGGTAAGAGGCAGAGCGGTGACCATCAACATCCTCACCTATCTACGCGGGAAGGGCAGAGCCCAGAGTCTCACCTTTGGTCACTGTGCAGGGCCTTCTCTCTGGAGCACACAGCAAGAAGCCTGGGACACAGGCAATCTTGGAGTCCTCCTAAGATGAGGCTTCACTCAGCAAGGGTCAGAACTGAGGCAGGAGCCCATGGGCAGCTCCTGAACAGGAGGCTTCTGGTGGCAGGGGAACCTCTGTCCTCGGTAGGTGCAGACTGAGCTTTGGCTGTCCCCGCAACTGGCTTGTCATTGTTGCCAACTGTGGCTCCTCTTTCGATGGCCTCTTTGTTGTCATTCACAGAGCTGGAGGGACCGCAGAGCCTGCTTACAGTGACCAGCAAACTGAAGAGGGGACAAAGCTGTGGGAGGCATCTAGTGCCCCATTCAATAAGGTTTAGCTCAAGTTAGACTGCTGGGACTGTCCCCCCAGCTTCCCCCAGCCTCCCTCTTCCCAAAAGTCCATGAATGTAGGACCCTGTGAGTCTTCAGACAGGCTCTCATATATTCAAGGATGGCATCACATCTACCATGTAGCCCAGGATGGCCTTGAACTTCTGATCTTCCTGCCTCCACCCCCAGGGTGCTAGGACTGTGTTCAGTTTCTACGGGGCTGAGGAGCAAACCCATAGCTCTGTGCGTGCCAGGCAGGCAGTCTTTCAACTGAGCCGCATCCCATCCTAAGTCCTTCCTCATCTCCCTGTGCACATCGTCCTGGGAAGAAGGTTTCTCATGTGCTTGCCGGCTACAAGCTACAAATCCCCAGGAGATGGCACCTTAGCTAGCACCATGTCCAACAAAGGAGAAGCTGTGAGAGGTTCTTGAATGAGTGAAGGAAGCAAGGAGGGAGGGAGGGATTGTAGCAGTTCAGGCCTTGACCTTAGAGCTGGCCTCCAGGGCTCGTGAGGGACTGCGGGTTACATGAAGGGGGCGGATGAAGGTGTGTTTTCTTCAAGTGTGTCTAGCTCTGGCTGCTTAGGATGACGGTCCCCACGTCATCCTAACCCCTGAACAAGAACCCCTGAACCAGACTCAGGAAAGGATGGAGGATTGGGGAACATATTTCCATGTGTCCAAGCAGCTGAGTGGTGCATTGTCCCCGGGAAGGGAGTGGGCTGCCTGATCATTGCTTGACTGGCTGGCTGGGTTTCTGGGATTCAGGGGCCTTGCAGGGTAAAGGGTAAAGGGTAAAGGGTGAAGGGTCAACTGAGTAAGGAGTTAGGAAGATATTGTGGGTGGGTGGATAGGCAGTGTCTTAGTCAGGGTTTCTATTCCTACACAAACATCATGACCAAGAAGCAAGTTGGGGAGGAAAGGGTTTATTCAGCTTACACTTCCACACAGCTGTTCATCACCAAAGGAAGTCAGGGTTGGAACTCAAGCAGGTCAGGAGGCAGGAGCTGATGCAGAGGCCATGGAGGGATGTTCCTTACTGGCTTGCTTCCCCTGGCTTGCTCAGCCTGCTCTCTTATAGAACCCAGGAATACCAGCCCAGGGATGGCACCACCCACAAGGGGCCCTCCTCCCTTGATCACTAATTGAGAAAATGCCCCACAGCTGGATCTCATGGAGGCACTTCCCCAACTGAAGCTCCTTTCTCTGTGATAACTCCAGCCTGTGTCAAGTTGACACACAAAACCAGGCAGTACAGGTAGATAGATGAATGAATGACCAAGTGAATGAATGAATGAATGAATGGATACATGAGTGAGTGAGTGAATACTTTCATGAGCAAGTGACTAGGCCATCTGGCCAGGTGGGTAGATGCAATCATTGTGTTTATGTGTACTGGGGGTGTTGGCCCTGGCTCTCCAGCAACCTACCCAGTCATGGTGCCCTGCCACCAGATTTTCAGATGGCTGCCTCAGTACGGAGCCTGTGCCTTCTACATCCTGGTCTTGACTACTTCTCACTGGCAACTGTAGCCATAACAGGTGAGCATAGACCTATTTCATCATAGTTTTCCCTATACCTGCCCACCTCTCCCCCCCCCTCCCCCGGCCTCACTCCCCTTCCCCCACCCCTCTCCGCCTCTCGTTAAAATATCCGTTAAAATATCCGTTTTATAGGACTTCCTCTCACCTCCTGCTCCCAGGGCTGCCCTGGTCTGGCTTGTAAAACTGCCTCCCTGGATTTCCTCTTAATTGTTCTCTTCCTTCTCCTTACTAGGGTGGGGGTGGGGCAGAGAGAAAGGAGGAACACACAGCTGGGCCTGCCCAGCTGCTTCCCCAGAAGCCTTGAAAGGTTGGTCAGGAAAGGGAAGTGGGAAACTAGGTGGCAGGCCAGCCCCCATCCTGGTGAGGATTAAATTAACAGGCTGCCAAATGTTCCAGGGCATTCCCCTGCAACCCCCACCCCCAGCAGGGACTGGGTAGAGGGCTTCCTCCCAGCCTTTCCTTTTCTCTCCCTTGATCTTTCTGAAGTTGCAGTCCCTAGGGTTGATCTGCTGTGTAGCCCTGGGCCGGTTTTTTGAGCTCTCTGGCCTGTTAGTTTCCCTTGTGGTGGGCTAGGCAGACATGACCTGGCTGGGATGATGGCAGACTTCACTCTACACTCTGAGACCCAGCCACGGAGCCACCCAGCCACCCAGCCACCCAGCCACCCTGCCACCCAGCCACCCAGCCACCCGGCCACCCGGCCACCAGGCCACCCAGCCACCCAGCCACCCAGCCACCCAGCCACCCAGCCACCCAGCCACCCAGCCACCCAGCCACCGAGCCACCCAGCCACCCAGCCACCCAGCCATCCAGCCACCCAGCCACCCAGCCATCCAGCCACCCAGCCACGGAGCCACTGAGCCACCCAGCCACCCAGCCACCCAGCCACCCAGTCACCCAGCCACCCAGTCACCCAGCCACCCAGCCACTGAGGCACTGAGCCACCCAGCCACCCAGCCACCTAGTCACTGAGCCACCCAGCCACCCAGCCACCCAGCCACCCGGCCACCCAGCCACCCAGCCACCCAGCCACCCAGCCACCCAGCCACCCAGCCACCCAGCCACCCAGCCACCCTGCCACCCTGCCACCCAGCCACCCAGCCACCCGGCCACCCGGCCACCCGGCCACCCGGCCACCCTGCCACCCGGCCACCCAGCCACCCGGCCACCCGGCCACCGAGGCACTGAGCCACCCGGCCACCCAGCCACCCTAGCCACCGAGCCACCCAGCCACCCAGCCACCCAGCCACCCTGAGCCACCCAGCCACCCTGCCACCCAGCCACCCAGCCACCCAGCCACCCAGCCACTGAGCCACCCAGCCACCCAGCCACCCAGCCACCCAGCCACCCAGCCACCCAGCCACCCAGCCACCCAGCCACTCAGCCACCCAGCCACCCAGCCACCCAGCCACCCAGCCACCCAGCCACCCGGCCACCCGGCCACCCGGCCACCCAGCCACCCAGCCACCCAGCCACCCAGCCACGGAGCCACGGAGCCACCCAGCCACCCAGCCATCCAGCCACCCAGCCACTGAGCCACCCAGCCACCCAGCCACGGAGCCACTGAGCCACCCAGTCACCCAGCCACGGAGCCACCCAGCCACCCAGCCACGGAGCCACCGAGCCACCCAGCCACCCAGCCACGGAGCCACCCAGCCACCCAGCCACCCAGCCACCCAGCCACCCAGCCACCCAACCAGCCACCCAGCCACCCAGCCACCCAGCCACCCTGCCACCCAGCCACCCAGCCACCCAGCCACCCAACCAGCCACCCAGCCACCCTGCCACCCTGCCACCCAGCCACCCAGCCACCCAGCCACCCAGCCACCCAGCCACCCTGCCACCCAGCCACCCTGCCACCCAGCCACCCAGCCACCCAGCCACCCAGCCACCCAGCCACGGAGCCACCCAACCAGCCACCCAGCCACCCAGCCACCCTGCCACCCAGCCACCCAACCAGCCACTGATCCCTTCACTGCTCCTCAGTCCTTTCCAGCATCTACAGGTTAGTTCATTCATTCTCAGAATGGCCTGACCAGGTATTGCAGACATAGCCAGATGGCCAAAGTGTGTGTGTGTGTGTGTGTGTGTGTGTGTGTGTGTGTGTGTGTTGGCAGGAAGGGGACAATAAGGCAGACATGGAAAAGGCAAGAGAATTGAGCTACGAAGTTCTTGGCCTGGTGGGAGGGGGGGTACGGAACCAAGGAAGGGTTGAAACTGGAGACAGTCAGCCCTTCTGTCCCAGGGGAAGCCCTTCTGTCCCAGGGGAAGCCCTTCTGTCCCAGGGGAAGCCCTTCTGTCCCAGGGGAAGCCCTTCTGTCCCAGGGGAAGCCCTTCTGTCCCAGGGGAAGCCCTTCTGTCCCAGGGGAAGCCCTCACAACTTAGGTGGGCCCTGCCCACTGGTGTCAGCAAGGCCCACCTCTCAGCCAGCATCTGGCTGCTGCCATCTTGTAACCAGGACAGCTTTCCTGGTCTCCCAGTGTCCCCTGTGAGGCAGTGGTGGGGTGTCCCTTTCTTCACTTGTCCTCCCTCCCGCACATCACCCCCACTTCCCCGAGGTCCTCTCTTCCCTCCTTTGTACTCGCCTTTTAGATTCCAGGCTAGTGGGATCTCTCCACCCACTCCAGGAAGGCAGAAGTAAACACCTTTCAGTGGCCATTCCCCTATAGGGCTTGCAGGGGCCAAGTCAGGCGAGGTGGTATATACTGAGGCAGGGGGATCACTCAGAAAGTTACTGGGAGATGTCTGTCAAAATTCTCCACCCAAGCATGGTTTATCTGTTTCTTTTTGTATTCTCTCTCTCTCTCTCTCTCTCTCTCTCTCTCTCTCTCTCTCTCTCTCTCTCTCCACACACACACACATCGGTTTATATATTATTAGGTACACAGAAAAGACAAACAATGATAAAAATAATTGAACCCCAGCATGGTGGAGAACATGCCCCAGATTCAATGTCCAATATTTCATAGAAAGCAAAGAAGAACTGCTTCAGCTGCTGGGCTCACCCTCCTGCACAGCCGCGCCCGAGCGCCTGTCAGCCCCGGTTCGCTCAGTGCCTCTGAGGTCTCGAAGCCCCCGGTGGTATCTGGGGGCTTGGTAGAAAAAGGAACAAACTGAAATGTTTGGAACAGGCTCTGAGTGATTCCCGGACTTCTGGGAAGGCTGAGGCGAGATGGAACGAAACGAGATGCTGTGTGGGATCCCAGGGTATCAGGAGGCTGAGGCAGGAGAGCTGCAAGTTCAAGGCCGGGTAAGTTCATGAGGCCTTGTCTCAAAGGAAAAGGGAAAAAAGGGAGGGGGAGGGAGGGAGGGGGAAAGAGAGAGAGAGAGAGAGAGAGAGAGAGAGAGAGAGAGAGCTCAACTTGTAAAGTGCTTGCCTTGTAAACATTTGGACCTGAGTTCGAATCTCTCCAGAACCTGCATAAAAAGCAGGGTGTGTGGCGTATTCCGCCTGTAATGTCAGCACCGGAGGAGGAGAGACAGAAGCAGCCCCAGGCCAGGCTGGCCAGTCTAGTGAAATCAGTGAGCTTGGGGTTCAGAGAGACCTTTTCTACTGATGGACACTCTGTGCTGATTTCTACCCTCTACAGATACACGCCTGTGTTCCCCCTCTCCCCCATAAAGTAAAAAGCGGGCAGAGGGTACAGCTCTGGGTGGAGAGCACTCCCAGCATGTTTAAGGCTCTAGATTAAATGCCCAGTATTTCATTAAGAGAGAAAAGACAGGATGCTGTGATCCCTGGGGAGGTGCCAACTGCTCTTAAGAGGACAGTCTGGCTCCATCAGGCTCCAAAGATGACCCCTACACCACTTAGTCCAGTAGGAGCTCCCAGTCCCCACGGACTCCAACCTGCCCGCCACTTCCTCCCTTTCTACGGAGAACAATCACTGTATTGTTTTCCGCGAGAAATATACATTTGCTATCAAAATGAATGGTAGCCTCTGCACCTGCACAATGTAAGTTACCAAAGTTCACCATCTAGGAGAACTACAGTAATGTTTGACTGACGCACTTCTAAATATAGCTTTAGGCAGATGTACAGAAAGAAAGGCAGACAGACAGTGGGAACGAACACTAGAGGGCCGGGTCGTAATATTATGGGCTAACAATAGCCTGTGGAAAATTGAGATAATTGTATCGAACTTCATGGCTTTTTAATTCCTTGCATTGTGTACGTGTAAGCAGGCCCATTCATGCTACGCGGTGCACGTGCGGATGTGGGAAGATGACTTGTGGGTGTCGGGTCTCTCCTCCTGTCCTGTGGGTCCCTGAGATCGAACCCAGGTAATCAAGCTTGGCAGCAAGCGCTTCTGCCTGCTGTGCCGTCTCGCCAGCCCTTCGCTGTCTTTCTAAACTGCATGAAAACCCAGTGTGGAGGAGGCAAAAGAGCTGAGGTAAGGAACTGTGAGAACCGGCCGACGGCGTTGCTTGGATACAGTGAAGGCTGAGGAGGAGGAGAGGCAGGCGCTTCACTGAGCTCCTTCCTTCACTTCTCAGCCGGCCCAGGTTAGGAATCCTAAAATGACTTTATTTGTCTGCTAGGTTGAACAAATACGTCCCCATATGGTGGGTAGCGAGAGCCAGGCTTCTCTCAGCAAGACGCTCTCAGCGAGCAAGCGCGGGGCTGCGGTGGATTGGGGAACACTAGATGAACACACGATGAAGTCATGTCTGTTTTAATGCACTCCTGTCCCCTGGGAGAACCGTCCACGGGCCTGCCACGGACACACAGACCTTCAGGTTCCAAAACTCGCAGACGCTCAGCTGAAGCTCCTTGTAAAGACTGCCTGACACCTGCACGTAACCTGCACACCAGCCACACCGCCGTGCGGGCGTCATCCCTGGGATGCTTCCAGGGCCTAAAGCCATGCAAGGGCCTCGTAAATTGTGGTTAGATTATTGTGTTTAGGAGACACCGAGAGGGCCAGTGAGAGGGCTCAGCAGGTGACGCCTCGGCACCTGAGTTCGATCCTCAGGACCTCTGGTAGAAGGAGGGAAGGGGCCAGCTGAGCCCCTACGGCCACACACGTGCAGTAGCATGTGCATATTCATACAAGACATAGATGTAATTAAAAATGTAAATGTGTCTATTCATTTCCAATTTTATGTGTATGGGTGCTTTTCCTGAATGGGTGTCTGTGCACTACTTTCAAGCCTGCTGCCTGTGGAGACCAGAAGAGGGCATCAGAGTCCCTGGAACCAGAGTTAGAGAGTTATGAGTTGTTGTGTAGTGCTGGGAATCAAACGAAGGTCCTCTGGAAAAGTAGTCAGTGCTCTTAACCACGGATCCACCTCTCCAGCCCCCTAAAGAAAAAGAGGGTCCAGGAAAATGACTCAGAGGGTAAAGGGCCTGCTGAGCCAGCCTGAGAACCTGAGAGACAGAGAGAGAGAGAGAGAGAGAGAGAGAGAGAGAGAGAGAGAGAGAGAGAGATCCATTGATCTCACCCAGCTCTGCGGCCTGTTGACATTTATTGCCTCCGTTTTGACTGGCTGCTCTGAGGGACTTGGCCTGGCTCTTGGTGTGACCATCCCTAAGTAAACTCTCCCTAGAACCATATATGACCAAGAGCACGAAGTTAGGAGCCATCTCCTGTGTGGGCCCTCCTCACCCCGAGTCCTGTGTGGTGTCTGCCAAGGCTAGGTCTCGACAATTGAGGGGGAAAAAAAACCTCTATATTTTTAAAAAGAGAGAAAAGTATCTATACAGACACATTTCTCCTCTCTGAATATCTTTGATCCAAGTTTTGTTAAATCCATGAGTGTAGAACCCTCAGATATGCAGGCCTGAGGGAGCGGACAGGAAGCTAAAGAATGTGGTTTGTGTCGAGGGAGAAAGGCAGTGATCTCACAGGAGCAGCTCTTGACCAAGCGATGGCGACTGATGGCGCCTGCAGCAGGTCACGTGGACGTCACGTCTCTCCTGATTCAAGAAGGGCTCCTCTGCCTTTGTGCTCTTTTCCTCCCTACCTGCCTCAGTCTAGTCACTAGAGAACATCAGGACAGCCTACAGAATGTCTGCCCAGGGATCCTCAAGAGAGCCAAAGTCATCAAAAGACAAGGAAACACCAAAAGACTGTCTCAGATTGAAGGAGATTCAGGAGACTTGACCTCAGAGGCACCGAGGTGGTGGGGTATGTTGTATGAAGGTGTGCCTCTGAATTGTCAATTGTCAATTGCTGGACCAGCAGAGAGCTAAGTACTAGCTGGATCTTGGAATTGTTAATCCTACGGCCTCAGATTTCGTAAACAGTCACCCTTCCTTACCTGCTGATTGCCTGTATTGAAGATCTCGTGGCCGATAGCTGAAGCAGGGAGGGAGGGCAGAACCTCCAGGCAGAGACTGGGACTCTGGAGAAGAATTGAGAAGAGGAATTCACCAGTGGGATGTGGAGGTGGTTGGGCCTAAGCTATGATAACTATTATGAAGTCTCTGTGTCTTTATTTAACTACTGGTGGGTCCAGAAAGTCCACTATATTGTGGCATCCCATACTTACACTCACACTGGAGGAGATCAGGGAAGAGCTGAGGAGATCTGAATTAAGGAGGTGATTTCATCAATAATATTACACAAAGCCAGCCTTTTCATCTAGACAGTGGGTTGGCAAGAAAGCCAAGCTCAGGGTGTATTTTCAATGTTTCTTCTAAACTGGATTTTATTATTCCATTATAGTAAATGTATACCACAGCATGTGTCTGGGGGTCAGAGGACACCCTGAGGGAATAGGTTCTCCACGTCCACTATGTGGGTCCCAGGGACTGAACTCATGTCATTAGGCTTAGTGGCAAGTGACTTAACACACAGAGACCTCTCCTCAGCCCTCCAATAACAGAATCAAAAGCTTCAGAAAAAATAAATGGAAACATTGTTAAATTTCACATAAATACTTGAAATAAATTTTCTTTCACCCCAAGCAACATGACCTCCTACCAGGCCCTTTAAAGCTAAGAAATGTAGTGCTTAAAATGGGAATTAGGAGATTATAATAATAATAATTGTGTTATTTTCAACATGATATTTCCCCAACCTGACATCATATTGCTTGACTGTCACTGTGAGGAGGAAGGAAATAAGCAGGTTCACACTGCCCCTCACCATCTCATCTGGCTCCTGGGTCTTAGTCACCACATTTCTATGACTTTTAGTGTTGATATTTATAACATTAGTGACACTTTATATACACCAAATTCACAGTGTCACTTTTGTGTTTGATGTGATTGATCTTATGCCTGGTGTGTTAACCAGCTCCACCCTCTGCCATTTGCTCTGACAAATCCCATTGCCAACTAAGTTTTCTTGCCCAATAGTATGTTTGTTTGTGGAAAGACAAAGTGCCACTTCTTTTCCACAATTTTCATTCATGGGCACGTCTGTCTGTGATGGCCAGCTTTAATTGTCAACTTGACTATATTCACCTGTAAAGAGAGTCTCAATGAGGAACTGTCTACATTGAGTTGGCCTGTCAACATGTCTATGGGGTGCTGCTATGGGAAGACCCGGCCCACCGTGAGGGGAACCATCCCTTAGGCAAGGGGTCTTGAACTGTAGATGAGTGGAGAAATTGAGCTGAGTATAAATAAGCGAGTGAGCATGTATACATTCATTTCATTGGCTCCTGACTGGTATGTATGTATGTATGTATGTATGTATGTATGATATGACTATTTAAAATTCCTGCTTTGACTTCCCCCACAATGATAAACTGTAACCTGGAATTGTGAGTCGAAATAAACCTTTGTCCTCTGAGTGGCTTTTTGTTGAGGTCTTTGATCACAGCAACAGAAACAAAGCTAGAACTCTGCCTGGATTCTGTCTCTTTGAAAGAAACACATCTGGTCAATTTCTTGGTTCACAGTTTTTATCCTTTGGGACCTTGTGCAGCCCATTACCCCCAAACCATAGACTTCTAGAAAAACCTACACAGCCCCCAAGTCCCCGGTCCTGGGACTGGAGTGTCAGCATGTGCTGTCGCTAATTCCTTTAGTCTCAAACTCACATTCATTAGGATGTGGCACTTAATACGGATGGTCTAGAGCCCGTGTCTCACGGCCACTCGCATCTCTATTTCAGAAGCTGGGAAATGGGTCAATAAAGCACTTGATGCAGAAGTCTGAGAACGAGTTCAGCCCCTAGGCCTCACATGAAAACACCAGGTGTAGCGGGTGTGCGCTGGGAATCCCAGCACTGGGCTTGGCTGAGATGGAACCGGAGGATCTCCGAGACTTGCTGGTCTTTTTTTTAGATTTGCTTATTTTTATGTGCATTGATGTTTGCCTGCATGTATGTCTGTGAGAGGGTACCAGATCCCCTGGAACTGGAGTTACAGACAGTGAGCTGCAGTGTGGATGGATGCCGGGAATTGAACCTGGATCCTCTGGAGGAACAACCAGGGCTCTTACACAATGAGTCATCTCTCCAGCCCTGCAGCTCCTCTTGTGATTATTTTATTACTTTTCGTTTTCATTGCATTAGTGTGTGTGTGCATGTGTGTGTGAGTGTGTGTGAGTGTATGTGTGTGTGTGAATGTGTGTGTATGTGTGTGTGTGTGTGTGTGTGTGTGTGTGTGTGTGTATGCCTTGGCACACATGTGGCAGTCAGAGGACAGCTTGTGGAAGCTGGGTCTCTCCTTCCACTTTGTGGGTTGCCAAGTTCAGACTCAGGTCCTCAGACTTGGTTTGGTGGCAAGCATACTTCCCCAACCGAACCATCTCTCCAGGCTTACGATTTTCTATTTCCAATGTGTCATTCATTTCAAAACATCTCTCTCTGCTTCCATTTGCTTCTAGAGTGCTGCTGACAGGCTTTCCCTCCCATGTCATCTTAGCTGCGCCTTATGGATCTGCTAGGTCACCAAAGAGGTTAGGCCAACTGTCACCTCTTTGTGTCCTGTCCGTAGGGGCACCTTGTTCTGTACTTCAACTATAATCTCCCTGCTTTTCAAGTCCTTGATATGTGTGTGTGTGTGTGTGTGTGTGTGTGTGTGTGTGTGTGTGTGAGAGAGAGAGAGAGAGAGAGAGAGAGAGAGAGAGAGAGAGAGAGGATTACTCATCTTGGAACAGAGCCAGACATTGCAGTGGGGTGACGATGAAAGAGACAGTGTGGGAATTCAGAGGGGAATTGGAGGTGGTGCCCTCCAACATGCTGATTCTAAACCTCAGAGTCCCCCGGCTCCAGGACTGCATCCTGGAGTGCTGACCCAAAGGTCAGTGTCTAGGATGCTGCGCTCCTGGATGAACTTGCTGCCCGCCTCTTCTGCTTCACTTTCCCTAATTTCTGGAGCCAGGGAGGGAGAAATGACATCAGCCAGGCTCCTCCAAACCCGGCCTCTCTTGGGTGTGGAACTGTCTCTGCATTGTCTCAGATATCTGTGTGGCTTAAACCCAAGCAGACACTGTCTTCCAGATAGGAGGCCCCCAGCCGTGCTCTATGAAACCAGAGAGCTTACTGTGTTTCCTTTCCCTCCAAACCGATTCTTGTGTTCATGGATCTTCAGAGGAAGGTACAGAGACACAATCTCAGGTAGCGTCTACATACTGCGAATTCTGTTCCCATCCTCCCGAGATGCAGAACATTCCAGTCTCCACTAGTCTTCCTTTCCTAGCTTCTCTGCCCCTGTTCTTTCTTTGAGCCATGAGACCACAGGAAGGAAGCAGCTTCGCACAGCTTGATGCTGTGCACACCGGGAGTGTGGGATCCTCAGCTTTGACATGAATCTCCACTGGGCATTTTGTGACTGTAGCCTTGAAGGAGCACTCTGACATCTTGTTCCCTCCATGGAATCGAGACCCTGGAATCATAACCAGAGCCTCAAAGATAGAGGGAGACTTGGGCAGACTCTCTTCCATCTGCCACAGGGCCCAAGGCAGGAAATGGAGATCTGGGGTGGCTCTCAATGTCTTGGGTACTTCCCTGTGCCACTGTGTGGGTGTCATAAATGGCATGCCAATTTCCCCAGGTTCCTGAAGTCCCTTTGTGGATCTGCCCAGCAGCCATTGAATAGAAAACAGGGCTTGGGAAATGAGTGTCTACCCATCTTATCTGCCCATTATTAACTCTACTATTGTCTTCCAACCCATTTATACCTCATCCATCTATCTATGCATCCATCCACTTACCATTTACCTTTATATCCACTCACATCTATGCACACAAACACCTATATATCCAACATTCATTGTCCACCTACATACCATCTACCCAAATGATGATGTGGTGAGCGGATGAAACCTTGAGAGTGTGAAGTCCTGCGTGGGTAAACACTGTTGACATGAGCTAGACACATCAAAGACCAAAGCCTCAGACCCATAGAAACGTGGCGACGCTTTCTCCCTGGTGGAGGCTCACAGAGCTAGCAACATCTTCTTCTTCTAGTCTGTTGATAGAGTGTAGAGAAAATGTCCACCATAGCTTTCTCTCCCCGGGATGTTTACATTTGGAAGACTTCCTACTGAGATTAGTAGAACAGAGACTGTTCCTACTAAGATTCACCACACCTGCCTTCTTATTCAGCTCTCTACTGTAAACCCTTCCTCCTAATTTAGTACTGTGAAATAACCCCATCTCCCTGTCCAGCTGTCTATACTAAGCATGTCTGATGTTCTGGAGTGCTGCAGCTTCTCCGTCAGAGCCCAGCCCATCTGTTTCCAGTCTCTCTCGCTCTCTGTCTGTACTTTTTCCTCTTTCCCTCACTGTCCCAGTCAAGTCAATTCCTAGAGCCACTCAAGGATGCAGCACACTTATCCACCCACCATCCGCCCGTGTGTGTGTGCCGCATCCATCCACCACCTACCTATTCCTCCATCCATGCATCACCCACCCATCCATCCATCATTACCCATCACCCACCCATCCATCCATCATTACCCATCACCCACCCATCCATCCATCATTACCCATCACCCACCCATCCATCCATCATTACCCATCACCCACCTACCCACCCATCATCTACCCATCACCCACCCATCCATCCATCATTACCCATCATCCACCCCTCTTCATCTATGCACTTACCCGTCCATCCACCACCCTCTCATTCATCCGCTCGCCTATCTACTTACCTATCCATCCATCCCTGCAACGGCACACCCATCTTCTTACCTACTCATCTATAATTCATCCATCATTCATACATATGTATATGTGCCCTGCATTCATACATTTACCCTCCCTCTCACCTACTTTCTCATTTACCTATCATCCACCCATCATGTATCCACTCGCCCATTCATGCATGCATCCACCTATCCTGAGATCACCCACCCTCCCTTCAGTCCTCACTCCCTTCTTATCACCGTCCACATTTTCAGCCTTCCGTTCATTATCCGTCATCCGTCCATATACCCATCACCCATTCATCCATCGTGAATTCTTTCAGTCAACCTTCCATCCCTCTGTGCATCCCTTCCTCAAAAAACACATTATTATAGCAATACTCCGAGTACAAACTATAGCAGCTGGTATTTGCCGAAATATTGTGCAGACTGTTTGCATAATCTCATCTGGTATGTGTCTATCCAAATCATCCCATGTCACAGATGAGGACCCTGAGATAAAGCACCATCAAAACACTTCCCTAGGGGAGAAAATATGTAGCTGATATAATTTCTCTGGCTTTCTGTGCTCACTGTGGGAGAGAGAGAGAGAGAGAGAGAGAGAGAGAGAGAGAGAGAGAGAGAACTTTCTGTGCTCGCTGATCTGTGAAAGCATACAGCGTTCATTTCATGTAGAAGCACAGAGTGTAGCATAAAAGTAATAAACACACATGATGCATTGAGCTTATCCTGGACAGCATTATGTATACTTGCTTGAATTTCTAGACTTTCTCAAAAAGATACTCTATGCAGTAGATATGCAAGATTGCAAGATCCACCCCCATGACCATCTACAAAATTTAGCAAAAGCGCTTCAGTTGGGGGGTGGGGGAGGGACAGGGTGTGATGCTGGGGTAGCTGCATGGGAGGGCGTGGCTACAGATGTGCCGCTGGGGTTGAGTAGTCAGTTGATAGGCAGAGAAGGGCTTGAGAGGCGGAAGTCACAGCAAAGACAATGACATAAAGGTATGGACTGAGAAGTCAAATCCTTTCTGCTGAAAGGAGGCATTATGGGAATCTCTCTCAAGGAAACAGTCTTCAGCCAGTGGAGCTACTGGAATGTCACAAGTCTCACAGATACATAGCCAGGGCTGTGGTCCTGCGGTGCTATACTTGAGTGGAAAAGGTGCTAGATTACTGAACTATCTGCCATTATGTATGTTTATAGACAAGGGACTGGAACAGTATTCTAAACATTAGCCATAGAGGTTTCTGGATAGTGGAGTTTGAGGTGACTTTTGCTTTGTCCTGATGATTTCTCTTCAGTAATCTGAGGAGAAGGGAGCTGGGCTGGAAGATGGGAACCTGAGTTCTGATCTCGCCGGGACCCCTGACTTGCCAGCAGCCCCTGGCAAGGCCCTTCCTCTGGCTCCGACTTCCTCATCTGAAGAACAGCAGATGGCCAGCATTCCCCCAGGGGCCCAGCTGGCCTCGCAGCTCTAGGCCGGGTTTTCTCAGGGTATGTGTGGGGTGTCTGGCAGTATGCTCTCGAGGGCTCTTGCATTCTATGAAAATTGCCCCCAAATGCTTACATGCATTCATTTTGATAAAATTTGAGGAATGAATGTATTCATGTAAGCATTCAGATCACATCTGGCAGCTACAGCTCACATATACATGTGGGTTTTTAATTTCTTTTTCTTAAGAAAGAAAAGCTAGGGGCTGGATAAATGGCTTAACAGTTAAATACACTGGCTATTTTTTTTTTCCAGAGGACCCAGGTTCAATTCCCAGTATGCACATGGTGGCTCACAACCATCTGGCATTTCAGTTCCAGGGGAATCCGAGGCTCTCTTCTGACCTCCAGGGGCACCAGGCACACACATAGTACACAGACATAAACACCCACGCTCAAAATAAAGCAAGAATAAATTTTTAAAAGAGACAAAGAGAAGCTGTGGACATTTGAAAAACAGTGACTCTGCTTTGCCACTTTAGAAACACAGCTGCCCAAGGGTAAGATTTTTGTTCACTTTTTGGGCCACTGTTTTTCATACTGGGGCTTTCTGACCTCAGGAGTCCCCAAGACACGCCATCAGCTGTAAGGGGGTGGGGCCTGCTGTTCAGGTTTGAGTGGGAAACAAAAGTCAGGGCCCCTGAAGGGGCATGAATGCCCCTCACAGTTCTCATTTAGCCCAGGGGCTGCCTCTTTGCTCGGGACTGAAGGCGACTTTGGAAACGCAGGCACCTTTCCCAGGAAAAGAGTCTCCAAGGAGCCTCCCCGCAGCAGGCTCACTCCGGCACCTGTGTTCTGTAACGCAGCCCTAATTGAAATCACATTAACATTATGATTCCATTAGGAGGAACAGGAGGCTGGCTGCAGGAACGCACCCCGAGGGGCCTCATCAGCTGGACTGGATCATTTCTAAAGGGCTGCGCATCTGCTCAGCCCTCCAGTGTTAAGTAAGGCAGACAGGGCCCTATTCATTATTAACAAGCCTTTATGCATTTGGCCAGGCAGGAGTACAAAGCTGGCCTCAAGGAGAGTCTGGGGAAGAGAGGCATTAAGGCACTGGCTGCAAGTGTCCTGTTGCCTTGTCCATTGGTGGAGTCCAAGATGGAGAAGCCTTTGCCCTGGTGGAGAACACCTGCTGTCAGCAAAGCCCTGGCTGTGGCTCCCTGTCATGCTGATGACAGTGGTTTGGATGTCACGTATCCGTGGAGGACTTTGAATTTGTACCAGGCTAGATGGGTCCTTAGGCAGTTGCTTGACCAAATTCACCTCTTGACTACCCATGCTTCTTGTGGGCTGTGCCCTGTTCCATCTGCTGTTTCTCTTTGAAAGCACAATAGAGAGGAAACACCAGCCATCTAAGAAGGTAATGAGCAAATGCGGGCAGAGTCTTGCCTCTCCCGTTCATTAATCTCTTTCCTAGCTCTGACTCCAAGCAATAATCCTGTGTGCCCTGTGCTACCAAACACGGGTTCTTCAGAAGGCCAAGAGTCCTCAGAGCCCCTGCTCTGCAGACCGGTGCATCGGGCCCTAGCTATGTGTGGTCTCTCCACTAAAATGAATCACCCGTGGTTATGTGATGTATAAGTACCGTGAGAAGAAAATGATATTTTCTATTCCACATAAAAATTCCCCTGTCAGATCAAATCCTGTGGAATTACATCTAAAGGCTGCTTCAAGCCAGCTGGGAGCAGGGCCTCTTGAACATGACAGTTCCAAGTTCTCATGTGATGTCACATCCCCGTATCCACCCTTTCCCGTTCCTTCTGCCTGGCTTTGTCCCGGGGAAGGAGGAAGGGATGGAGGGAGATGACAAGGAAAGTGGTGCTGGTATCTTGGCAGAGGATGGGTTTCCTGGTCACAGAGTCATCTTTGGAGCTGGGAGTGGGAGTGCGGCCTGGAAGTGTAAGCTCTGACGTGGCAGGAGCAGCCACTGTACAGTCACTCTGTTCTGGTGACTCTGTGGTCAGGAGTGGGCTTCAGCACCAGGGCTGTGTGCTGCAGCTGTCCAGGGAGTCCCCAGGAGAGCCCTGACAGCGCAGCTCGTGCATTTGATCCCAGCACGTGGGCGGCAGAGGCAGGTGGATTCCTGTGAGTTTGAACCTAGTCCGCATAGTGGGTTCCAGGCCAGCCAGCCTGGAGGACTGGGTGAAATTTGGTGGCAAGGTCTACCTACATGGTATAGACATGGGGTCTACCTATAGACCCCAAATAAAGGCAAGAACAACAACAACAACAAAAAACAAAGCCCTCAAATAAATGTCACACAACCTCCCCATCATCACAGAGGACAGCTGGGCACCAAGGCATGGTGGTGTGTGCATGGTGAGGCTGGGAACAGCCTTCTTGTGACTGTGATGTGTGACTATGACATCAGGAGGTGGGAGCAGTCCTGGCCCGAGTGCGGCTCACAGCAGTGGCCGTGTTTGAAGGCAGAGCAAGGATGTGTATATGTGCCGCTTACTCCATGGCTGGGCTAAGGTGGGGGAGGGGGGAGCGATTCAATACTCCACCCCAGGAGAGTCCAAAGGGGAGAGGCACCGGACACGAGCATTCAGAGGGCCCTTCGGGGGTGATGTCCACAGGAAGTGCGGCCTAAGGAAGCGGAAGGAGGCAGTTCTGGTCTCACCCTGGCCTCATACCTAACATTTCTGTTTCACTGGGCGGGAACATCACATGCCTATGTCTTAGACTTCACTGAAGTGGAACTGTTCAGCTCCTTTCCTCCAGGGTACCTGGGATCTTGGTCCTGTCCAAAGAATAATTTCTATATGGACAAGCATCCTTTATTAAGAGTAAAAATGCTTCAGTCCTCTGTGGCTGTTGTGTGGGGGAGCAGAATGAGACAGCAAGGACCAGAGAGGTGACTTGATGGGACCAGCTGGGGACAGGCGTGGCCAGACTGCTCTGCATCATGCCCACTGGCCAGTGTCTGCGTCACTGTCGTTGGTGACTGAGGGGCCATCTTCCTGTTCCACTCTTTATTCTACCACAGACAAGACATTGGGATGGCAGAGGTCTAGCTCAGGGTCGCACCGTGGTGCTAACCTCCTATTATTTGTTCTTTCCTCCCAATCTTCTTGTGGGGAAAAAAATTAATAGTAACCACACCGCTGCCCCCTGTTTGGTGCTCCTTGTAGCTAATGCTACCAGAGTGACATTTCTCTGGCTCACATTCGCTGTGGTGGTAGGCATGGTCAATACATTCTGCCCACAAGGCATCAGGCTTTTAGAGGGGTAGAGTGGCGTGCGGATCTGAGCGTCTGGCTTCCTGCCCTAGAATTTCAGCATGGCTTCCTCACTCTCCTGCCAGGAGCTTGAGCTAAGAATTGCAGTTATCAGTGCCCATCGTGTGGGGGGGGAGCAGTACCCCATCTCAGGGGTGAGGTAGCAGGTTTGTAGGCATCCTGCAACTGCTTCCCATATGCCCAAGACAGCTGGGACTAGAACCTGGAGTCTCATCTCCTCTGCCTCCTAGCAGGGGCTCCTGGTGACCTTTCTCATGCTGGGGCTGGAGTGTGATCCCCAGGACAATGTAAGGCAGCTCAGCAAGGGAACAGGAGGCAGGATCTCCTTTCAAAGCTGCTGAAGGACCTGGTTGTTTTCACCCAACTGGCCTTGATTAAAAATAGAGCTTGTGTGCCCCACTGCCCAGCAGCCGGGCTGAGATCAGAAGCCCTTCCCAGCAAGCCTGGTCTTTTAAGTTATTTATCAGTCTGCATTTTGCATCATTTGCCATTGATTCGCATGGGCTCTTCTTGTGAACCCCTTCGGAGCCCGTCTGGCATGGAGCAGCTCCAAGCTCCCGTCTCCTTGGGGTGCCTACTTTTCCTGGAGGGCAGCCCATTGCCAGCTGCTGCTTTGTGACTTCTACATTATTACCAGAGTGGCTGTGGTACAGATCTAGGGACCCACTCTCTTCTTGCTTGGCCCTCTTTGCCCAAGAGGTTGACCTGTAAGGATTATACCCCTGCATCACATACACTCTTGGCTAAGATTAGGTTTGGGGACAGGGAGTTACTTGCTGGACTGAGAGAGGAGAGGGGACAAAGGGAAGGCCTTTCTAGTTCAGCTGACTGCTCCCCTGACTGCAGACCTGGGAGCTTTGTGGCTTCCCGCTGTTGTGCTGGTGGCTGGTTACTGTGCCTCAGTCTCCCATGTCTGTGGCCTTTTCACTGTGCTATGCTCAAGATCTAAGCTGAAGGGCTTCTGTTTCCTCACCTAAACTGACCCAGGGGAGCCCTGGCCTCCAAGACATGCAGATGTGCAAACACAGGTAGAAACAGAAGCCCAAGTTAGGGAGGCCAGAGATCCCAAGATGCACTACAGACTTCTTTGGACAGAGCTGAATCTTGACATGCAGCTTGACTGAAGGACCCTCACAAGGGAACAAGTGGCCAGCCACAGAGCTCCCCATAAAGCCATAGTGTTCCACCGTCCCTCCCTGCTGGGTGACGTCAGGCAACTTGTCCATAGGACTGATTGTAAACTTTAGTTGGCTTCCTTGTCTACAAGTGCTATAAAACCAATGAGAAAACCCTGATGAAGGAGAAAGGCATCATCTTGTGTAACGTGGTGAATGCGGAATGCCCTCAAAGGCTCCAGTCTTTGAATACTTAGCACCTGCCTTGCTGGATGTATGCCACTCAGAGTGGGCTTTGAGAATTTATATCCTTGTTCCACTTCTAGGGCCTTCAGTTCACTTTCTGCTTCATTTTTGCAGCTGAAGATGGGATCTCTCGGCTTCTTGCTGCATCCTCCTGCTGCTGGACCTCCTCTGCCATTATGGACCCCCTTCCTGGAACTGTAAGCTAAAATAAATTCTTTCTTTTGTAAGTTGCTCACACTCATAGTGTTTGTTTTTATCACAGCAACAAAAGGTGACTGATAACCTAATGATGGGTCCTAAGATGGCAAATTCAGGAGCCCAGTGAAGGAGGATTCTTAGTTGGCTTTTTAACTTACCTCTTAGCTTCCCCTTCACAATCACAAGATGGCTACTACAGCTGCAGACACCATAGTAATGTCTAAAGCAGAAAGATAAAAGTCTCTGTATCAGACACTGACATAGCTATTGCTACAGAAATCAAAACAGTAGTGGGATTGATAAAAACTGACATTTATTTTCCTCTCTCTTTCCATTCCAAGGCCAGCTGGCTGTTAAAAGGGGAGCCCAGTAGTGTTGGGACAATGTCTTCACTCACAAAGAAGGAGCTGACAAATCATTGTGAGTGTGGCAGTCATCCAGAGGAGAGAGAAAGGGGAAGACATACTTCTCCCTTCATAACAACCACAGAGGATGCATGGGCCACCCACATCATAGAGTAGAACTTGGCCACATGACCATACCTAGCTGCAAGGGATGCTGGAAGATGTCACCTTTAGATCAAGGCACAAGCTCCCTTGTTTTACAAAATGGAGAAACAAGTATGTGGAGGGTAATGCAGCATTTTTCTCTCTCCAGTGGGAAACAAGACCACACAATTGAATATATGTATAAGGCAGGGGATTGTGGGTCTCAATGTGTAACTCCTCACAGGTCCTGACTCACATGCCCTTTGAACATGAGGTTCCTTTCGCAGGCACCCCACTAAGTCCCACAGAACCTCTGCCATCCTTCATGCTGTGCCAAAGCAGTAAAGTCTGGCTGGCCACCACAGTCTCTACCAAGAGAGAAAAGGAAAGAAGGCCTGGCTGGTGGGTGATCCACTAAGTATGTGCAGGAGACAATTGGTCAAGTAGTTTTGTTCTTCTCTGGTTGATTGATTGGTTGATTGGTTGACTGATTGATTGACTGATTTTCCTCCTCTTCTGGAGAGCAACTGAAATGAGCATGCCTTGGCCAGGCCAACACTAAGAGTAAACAACTGAGCTTGGGAAAGCCTGGGGATATGAGCACAGGTCTCTCTGCTCTCCGTGCAGGCCATCTTCCCGTCCCTTCCTGGGGACTAGAAAGAGACTGGCCATCTGTGCTCCTGCCCCGTCTCACCACCACTAGGTAGAGACCCTTCCTTCTTTTCAGATTGAGAAACCCAACAAAGAAGCCGATTAACCATCTAGGATCAGTAACTGGCCCTCCAGACGAATAAACAGTGACCTCAGGGTGGAGCCAAGGTCCTGGCAGCCACCAGGTAGAGACAGCTTGGGAGAGGGTGGGATCACCAGAAAGCCCTGGGGACAGCCTGAGCCAGCCAAGGCTATGTGGGTTCAGTTCCTCAGTAGGAATACAGAGTGGGCTAGGGAGACAATTTTGGCATGAGGGGAGATGGTCAGTTCTAGAAAATGTCAGGCCCCAAGAAGAACTGTCCTTAGCTAAACAGTGTGACCCAGAGTCTTGATGTTTCCTGATTTGAGTGCAAATATGGCATTTAGTAGTCAGAACCCTTGTCTTCAAATTGTGCTTCGAGTGACATCTGGAGCCAGACCCCGGCAGCAGCATTCTGGTCATTTCATTGTGTTATAGCCTTGCATCTTTAAAACAACGATAGTATTGTGATAAGAGTTATTCATAGGATTGTTTTCTGGTTTAGATCAGATGATTTGGATAAGGGGTTGTCCGCTAGAAAGTGTTCAGATGTATTATTATATTATTATTAGTAGTAGTATTATTAGCATTAGCATTAGTATTATTGTAGTAGTAGCAGTAGCAGTAGCAGTAGTAGTAGTCGTAGTCGTATATTCTTCACAACATTGTTTGGAGCGAGTGTTCAATGGACTAGTTCTGAGAGCCTGTCAACTTGGCATGGCATGAGAGCCACGTGACCCTGGCTACACCTTCCCTCCTCCGCAGGCTGGATTAGTTCCTCCTACCCATCACCCGGGAACAACTGTGTCTTAGGATTTCTATTGCTGTAAAGAGACACCTCCACCACAGCAACTCTGATAAGAGGAAAACGTTTACTCGAGGCTGGTTTACAGTCCAGAGGTTGAGTCCATTATCGACGTGGTGGGAAGCATCAGGCAGACATGGCACTGGGGAGGTAGCTAAGAGCTCTCCATCTGGATCTGAAGGCGCAGGAAGAAGACTGGTTTGAGCTTCTGAGACTGCCACGCCTACCCCCACAGTGCCGCGCCTACTCCAACAAGGCCACAGCTACTCCCTATGAGCCAAGCATTCAAACACATGAGTCTATGGGGGAGGTGGGGGTCAATCCTATTCAAACCACCTCTCAAACTGGAAATAGCTCCCCCTTCCCTTGGGACAGCCGATGTCAAGGTGTGACTAGGCTCTACCGGGCTGGAGGCCCTGGGACAGTGCAGCTCTCCTGCCCTCCTTGTTACAGGAAGCTACTGAGCACCTGGTGTCTATCAGAACGGTGGGACCGTGCCCTGGTGAGAAGAGACAGGCAGTGGGGAGTGGAAGGGTCAGGGCTGGGAGGAGCTCACTGGAGCAGAAAAATGAGCCCGGAGCATGGTAGTCCAGCCTTAGGTTCATCTGCCACTTCCTACCGTGCCTCGTTCCCAGGACTGACAGACACCTTCCCTTTATCCACTGGGCCCTGAGACCCTGCCTGCTTTGGGGGTCCTGGACAGAGTGTGTAGGGAAAGGAGTATGGATGACTATTTTCCTCCCCCCATCTCACATCATAGAGATCTTCTTCCCCTCGTTCACAAGCCATAGCTCAGAACTTTCCAGAGCTCTGAGTGGATCCTTCTGACAGCACAGGGATGACCTGGGCTCTTGTCAAAACCTTTTCACCCAGAGGCCCTCTCTGTCACACTCTGTCTGCAGCATGGTCTGAGGGCCAAGGCCAGGCCAAGAACAAGCATTTTATCGGGACCGCAAATGAAATTTTCAGTGCTGAACTTGGAAAGTTACATAGCCATTGAGATTAGAGGAGGGATCTGGGGAACCCCCAGATCTTAGTGAGATGCAATGTGACTTTAGGCAAATGACTTCCCTGGTCCCATGGAGACACAATGAAGATAGTATATTGTCTCCATCAGAGTGCCCCTGTGAAGTCTGAGGCCATCATGCTGGTGACATTATCAGATAGCAGTGAACACTCTGGCTCTTGGGACTATCGGTATCCCAGGCATCCCTGACGCCCCAGGATACCGGGTGGCTTGAGTGACAGGGATGGATACCCATGGGGCCCATGGACCAACATCTAGTCCCACATGTTTCCCCCGTGGGCCCAGAGTAAGTCTACCTAGGGGCCTGCTAATGCTATTAACTCTGCTGGCCACGCCCCACACTCAACACCTTCCTCCCCAGAGTCCTGTCAGTAGAGTCTGCTTCCCCCATCAAGACCACCTCTCATGCTAGCGCCAGGCAAGGGAAAAGCAGTTCGTTCTACGTTGGTGACCGAGGGGCTGAAGAGGGGGGTTCTGGGAATGTGGGAGTCCAGGATGGAGACTGAGGTTCCTGCTGGCTGGCTAGCAGCTCGGGGAATGCCCGCTGTGCTGAGACAGCAAGCAGGGCATGCCAAGCCACACCTGGATGAGGTGGCCCACGTGGAGAAGAACAGACAAGCCCAACCCCATTGGCCACCTCCCTGTCTCTCCAGCCAAGGGCCTGGGGTTGCCAGATGCAGACAGCGGCAGACATCCTCCTGAAAGCTGCAGTGTGCACCAAGGCTGCCAAGGTGATGCTCACACACCCCCTCCCCCGACTCTCACGGTATGTGTACATCAGGAAAGGTGGGCCAGGAGCAGAGCACAGCCAGCCCTGCTGCTAGAGCACACCCCACCTCACTGGACCCCAGCTTCCCTATGTACAACATGGGATCTTATAAAAGTCCGTATTCCAGCCCAGCCCAGCCCAGCCCAGCCCAGCCCAGCCCAGCTCAGCCCAGCCCAGCTCAGCTCAGCCCAGCCTAGCCTAGGCTCTCCTCCGCCTAGACACTCAGGCTCTGGGCAGAAGAGAGCAGGGGAGAAGCAGTTCATTGTGAGGCTGAGGACAGGTGACCGGCCCCTTTAGCCCACAAGCACTGTCATGAGGTTGTAAGGTGAGCCTGGGTTTACCCATGCTTACACATGGTTATACATGATCTCATCGTTACACAGACAGGAGGGAAGCTCCACGGGATGGGACAAGCTGTGGAGATGTCCTGGGTAGTGGTTCGGAGCCCTGGGACCAGCCAGGCTCCAGTCCCCACCGCGTCACATGTTAGCTAAGCCTTCTCCTGTAAACACCGTTGCTTTTTGTTTTTTAAGACTTATTTGTTTTATGCATGAATACCCTGTCGCCGTCTTCAGACACACCAGAAGAGGGCATCGGATCCCACTGCAGATGGTTCTGCGTCACCGTGTGGTTGCTGGGAATTGAACTCAGGACCTCTGGAATCAGTGCTCTCAACCGCTGAGCCATCTCTCCAGCCCCTGCAATTTTTTTTTTTTGTTTGAATTACGTCTTGTTGGGGTGTGTGTGTGTGTGTACTCCTCTTCTTTTCTGTGCCTCAGTTTCCTGGTGTGTAAAGCAGGACAATCACTGCCGACAATTTCTAGAAGCATCCTGAGGACTAAGCAAGACACCGTCTATGTCTCTCGGAGTGTGCGGAGCTTTGAGCTGTGGTGAGGTGTGCTCTGTGCTGAGCTCTGGGCATCGCCAACTGTCATCCATTTTCCTTCTTTTTGTCTTTTCCCTTTTTTTCTTTCCTTCTGTTTTTTTCTTCCCCTAGACAGGGTTTCTCCATGTAGCCCTGGCTGTCCTGGAACTTGTTCTGTAGACCCGGCCAGCATCGGTATCTGTCTGCCTCTGCCTCTTTAGTGCTAGCCAGGTACAGCCACAGCAATACAATGAAATGCAGCTGCTCTCAATTTTTGCTCTATAAAGCAAAATCACCTATGCAACAAGCATGGGGAGGGGCGGCCCAAAGCGCTCCTCCTTCGAGGACTCCCCAGGAGGCACTGGCTCAGAGAACAAACAGAAACGCAGGAAGGTTTTTTGTTTGTTTGTTTGTTTTGTTTTCTAACTTTCATTTGGAAAAATAAGAAACGAACATGGGCCATCTGAGCAGCTAGAGAGAAATTAGCATCTTATTAAGTCTTCACCATATGCATGTGTTCATTCTATGAGAAAAAAATGTTTAATGAAACCATTTAAAGTCAAATTAACAAAGGTGCGTGCGCAGAGAAAGCACCGTTAGAGAGCCTACTGGCTGGCAGGCGGCCTCCGAGCCCCACGCACGTCAAAGCAGACTTTGCGGTAACAGACACAGTGTGTTCTGGATTTTGTAAAGAGAGAGAGGGGAAAAATATTTAAAGTGAGTGGGCTCAGCGTTGAGCAAAAACACAGAGCCAGCCACGGTCAAAGTCATGAACAATGCCATCCCGCCTCTAGATTGTAAGACGGGACAGAAAATTCCAAGCTCCAGTGTGTGCACAGTGCTTTGGACAACAATCATAAGTTACTTACAAGAGAAAAGCTATTAAAGGAAGAGAAGAAATGAATCTGAAGTGGACGCCTACTCGGTCCACCACGCTGCCTTTCCTCCTGCCTGTCAGGCCTGGTTGGCACTGAGGACAACAGGCACTCGAGCCCATCTCCATACGACAAGGACCCAGATGGAGAAGTGGAGAGAGTGCTGGGGACATGGTGGAGGGATGACTGTGACATTTCAGTCATCGTGAAGGGGCAGAAGCAAGGGCGCCGGCTCAGGGAGGGGTGCTGTGTGAGCAAGGGGTGGGGCTGGGGGGGTGCTGTGTGAGCAAGGGCACGGGGCTGGGGGGGGGGTGCTGTGTGAGCAAGGGCGCGGGGCTGGGGGGGTGCTGTGTGAGCAAGGGCACGGGGCTGGGGGGGTGCTGTGTGAGCAAGGGCGCGGGGCTGGGGGGGTGCTGCGTGAGCAAGGGCGCGGGGCTGGGGGGGTGCTGCGTGAGCAAGGGCACGGGGCTGGGGGGGTGCTGCGTGAGTAAGGGTGTGGGGCTGGGGGGTGCTGTGTGAGCAAGGGTACAGGACTTGGGGGGGTGCTGTGTGAACAAGGGCACGGGGCTGGGGGGGTGCTGTGTGAACAAGGGCACGGGGCTGGGGGGGTGCTGTGTGAACAAGGGCACGGGGCTGGGGGGGTGCTGTGTGAACAAGGGCACGGGGCTGGGGGGGTGCTGTGTGAGCAGGCGTGTGGGGGGCTGGGGGGGGCTGTGTGAGCATGCAGGCAGAGGGCAGGCAGTCTGGTGTGCTTAGAGCCACAAGAGACCTCAGCGAGAGGAGGAGACACAGGCATGGCATCATGTTGTCTTGTGTCCCTAAGGCCCTGCGATGCAATGTGGTTTGCCCTGGGCAGGCCATGGGAAGCCATGTGAGGACTTTTGAGTCACCAGTCACCCCACCTATCAGAAAATTCAAAGATAGATAGATACTCAATAGTTCAGTGTGTTTGCTGTTCTTGCAGAAGAGCTGTTTTGTTTCTTGGCATCCATGTTGGGCAGCTCACAGTCACCTATAACTCCGGCTTCAAGGGATCTGGTGCCCTCTTGTTCTCTGAGGGCACATACATGTACATGTATGCGCACGCGCGCGCGTGCACACACACACACACACACACAAACACACATGAGCACACATGTGCACAGCTGAAAATACTAAAAGTAAGTTCTAATACAAATGTAAGCCTAGGGCTCCCATGCAATCGTTCCCTGGAAAGAGCTTGTCCGGTCGCTTCCTCAGAGAAGCTTGTCCTCCATCCTTGCCATCCCAGAGTCCCGTGGCCCCATCACAAACAGCGGCCACATGAATCCTGTCCAGCTGCCTTTATTATCTCTAATAGTCAGGGCCCTTCCTACCTACAGTCCCCTCTCAAACTGTATTTGTCACACATTGGGGCTTGAAAACTGTTCATTGAATACATAAGATATCATATGCATCAAGGAAATGTCCTGTGAGTACTCGGAAAGGCCCCTTGCCACCACCCCTCCCTCTTGATGTCATTCCTGCTGACTCACTTTAAAGTCATGGGAAGAGACACTAGCATGTCCCACCGAGACCTGGTTAGGGAGGGACATCTCAGGCTTCGAAAAGCCTTGGGCAGAGACAGCGAGGCTTCTGTGGCTTTTTCCACAGAAGTTCCCTTGCCCCTGTGTACTCAGGGGGGTTTACGGCTGAGAGGAAGGAGGGACGCTGGAACCCAGAGCCCAGCCAGATCCTTCTGGAACTCCTAGGCATCAGGACGCCAGGAACAGATTTCCCAAGAAACCCTGGTGTGGTGGCCGACATGAGCTCAGTAGGAGGGTGGCCCCTCCAGGCCCTCCTCTGCTGCTACCTTGTCCACCTCCTGATCTGTCACTCTTGCTTAGGCTGTGACTTCCACTGTCCCTGGGTGATGGCACTGTGATGACTATCCATGGTTGTCAACTAAGGTTGGACCTTCCTTTTGGTAGACAGTCATTGCTGAACTGGCTGGACCACAGCCTGTGTGCCATTCTAATAAATCCCCTGTTTTTCTGTCTCTCTCCACCTCCGCCCCCCCCACTCATGCATGCAGCATATTCTCCTCTCTCTCTCTCTCTCTCTCTCTATATATATATATATATATATATATATATGTGTGTGTGTGTGTGTGTGTGTGTGTGTGTGTGTGTGTATGTATATGTATGTATATATACATATATATATACATATACATATACATATACATATACATTCAATATTCAGTTCAGTTCCTCTGGAGAACCCTGATTAATATGGTCACTGTCCCATTGTCACGAGTAGAGGCAGGGTAAGAGCTTTAGAGCTAGGTACATCTTTATCTTCACATCACCATATCTGCTCGGGCCCCATGCCTGGACAGGCCACACCGGCAGAGGGAGCAAGTCCCCAGTGCCTCTCTCCCCACCCCCATCCCTAGGGTCCACCTTCTCTCCTTATCTCCCTAAGCAGGAAACACAGTAGGAGAGAGATAAGGGAGCTTGTGTGTGTGTGTGGGGGGGGGGCTGGGGCAGCCTCGCTGAGCCTCCAGCCTTGTCACAGCTGCCGTGTGGACAGGCCAGAAGAATAGAAGGAAGCAGGAAGAGGCCAGAGGCTGCACCTGTGAGCAGGAGGCTGCGGGCACTAAATAACTCTGTCTCCAGGCCTATCTCTTGTGGAGACAGGGAGGCCTGAGGCCTGGGGGTCTTTCTGTGAGGCTGGGATGGGCAGCAGTCATGGGGTCTCTGGGCTGTAGTTGACTAAGCAGGTCATGTCTCTCCGTCCACAGATCTTTGAACACCTCAACCATGGCCGTCTTCACTCCGTGTCTCCCAAACCCACTTCCCTGGCACCGCTCTGCCTCTGGTGACTACCTGCTTTCCCCAAAGGCGATTCCTGCCACCTGCGTGGATAGTTTTGGCCGTGAAGAGCAGCTGTCACTGCCTCTAGGGGCCATTCCTGCCCACAGTGGCTGTACTCTGCTTCCTCAGGGGCTGTTCCTTCTGTCCGCTATGGCTGCTCTTGCTCATGGCTGTTCTGACAGGGACGCTTGCTACAGCCACTGTGTCTGCTGCCCACAGGGCCATTTCTACCTCAGTACCTGTTCCTGCAGCTCACAGCAACAGTTCTTACCTACTGGGATGTAGCCAGTTCCTGCTGACTCTTCCTGCCTAGGACTGTTCTTGAACCCACAAGGATGACCCCTGACCTCGGGGACTAATTCTAATACAGCGACAGCTCTTGCCTACAATGGCCGATGCCCCTGGCCACCGTGCCCACCCCTGCCTATGACAGCTGTTTCTGATTACTTCCACTGTTGCCCTCACAGCGACTGTTCCTTGTCAGAAACTGCTCCTGCTCACAGACACTGTTTCTGCTGATGTGACAGTTCCTGTTTATCCTTCCACAGTAACTGCTTCTGCTCACACTGACTGTCCCTGCCCACACTGTCCCTGCCCACACTGACTGTCACTGCCCACACTGTCACTGCCCACACTGTCCCTGCCCACACTGACTGTCCCTGCTCACACTGACTGTCACTGCCCACACTGTCACTGCCCACACTGACTGTCACTGCCCACACTGACTGTCACTGCACACACTGTCACTGCCCACACTGACTGTCCCTGCCCACACTGACTGTCACTGCCCACACTGACTGTCCCTGCCCACACTGTCACTGCTCACACTGTCACTGCCCACACTGCCACTGCTCACACTGACTGTCACTGCACACACTGACTGTCACTGCCTACACTGTCACTGTCCACACTGACTGTCACTGTCCACACTGACTGTCCCTGCCCACACTGACTGTCACTGCCCACACTGTCACTGCCCACACTGTCACTGCTCACACTGACTGTCCCTGCCCACACTGTCACTGCCCACACTGTCACTGCTCACACTGACTGTCCCTGCCCACACTGTCACTGCCCACACTGACTGTCACTGCCCACACTCACTGTCACTGCCCACACTCACTGTTCTTGTCCATGGTGACTATTCCTGCCCATGATGGTGGTTTCCAACCCTAGACTGTCACTGTTCTCAGTGACTGTTCCTGCCCACAGCAGGTACTCCTGCCCACAGTGACAGTTCCTGCCCCTGGCAAGTGTTCCTGCACACAACAATTTCTGCTCACAGAGAACACACTTGTCTGTAGTGACCATCTGCCCACAGTGACAGTTCCTGCCCACAGTGACAGTTCCTGCCCACTGCGACTGCTCCTGCCCACAGCGACAGTTCCTGCCCACAGTGACAGTTCCTGCCATGGTGACCACCATCGCTCACCACACCTGTTCCTGCTCTTCACAGCCACTGCCCTCCTCTCGGCAGGCCACTGTTCTTGCCTCTCATGCCACACTTTCCCCTGTCTTCCCACCGCCTCCCCTCAGGCCTTTGAGCAGAGCCAGCACTCCTCGGAGCTGTTGTCTGACTCTCAGCTGCAGTGTCAGGAGGCCGCGCCCTCGCCTGTCTATGATGTCGGCCGCTGTGGCTGCTGCATATTCTCATGCCCTCCCGCGCCCCGGGGAACCGAAGCTCCAGATGCAGGCCTGGCCCGCGGCATGTGCTCGGTGACCTCGTCTGGAAATGGTTGTCTCCTCTGGTCTGCTTGTATCTCTGCCCTCCCTGTCACCCCACCCAACACCTGCCCGAGCTAGGCCTGCAGCCTGCCACTACCTGTGAGGGGAGCCGAGGCCGTGTAGAAGCACACAGGCTGAGAATCTTCTGGAATGCTGGAGGTCAGGCTTTCAGCTTGGAGGGCTGGGTGGTTAGAGGTGCTGGGGGGGGAGGGGGCAGCCACACAGCAGGAAGGCAGGAGGCTGAGAAGTGGGAGAAGCCAATATCCTAGGAACCGTGGGAGTCGGTGCAGACAGAACGGAGGCTACAGCCGTGTCCTGAAAAGACGGAGAGGGTCAGCAGAGAGCACCACCAGAGAGCAGAGGGAGAGACCAGGGGTCACAGACAGAGGGTGAGACACCCTCTCACCGTATACCCGGGATGCATTTGGGGAGGCACATCCTGCCTCTGAGACAGCGGACAGACCTAAGGGGGTAGGGGGCAGCTGACTCCCGGCTTCCTCCAGGGCAGTAGCCACAGTCACGGGCTTCTGCGAAGGATGACTCACGGCTGGTGTGGGGATGGGGTCAAGAAGGCAAGGCGCTGGACACAGATCTGGTTCCAAGGATCAGGATCCGCCGCCAGCACGGACAGACAGGCCGTGCACAGGAGTGGTCCAGCCAGCCGCCAAGAGCCTCTGGCTGACCACGCCTTCCCAGCCCCGACTGAGGGAGGGTAGCCTCGAGAAGTGACCAGGAAGAGGGCAAGTCAAGCATGAACCTGGCCAAGGTCCCTTTGCGTGTGAGGTTGGGGTGTAACTGGCCCAGGGTCATTCTTGTGCTTAACTGAAGGCTCTGAAATCCTTGAGTTCGAAACTTAGCTCCCAAAGCCGGCAGCCTTAGAGGTGATGAAAAGGGGGAGAGGGGCTCCCCAGTGGTCATCCTGGCTGCTGGCGGCAGCGAGAGGGTTTCCAACAGCAACCTGGAGAGCCGGAGCAGACAACGGCACCCTCAGGGCAGGAGCAGGGGAGCGGCAGCGTGGTCAACCAGAAGCAGAGAGTGGGGAAGGCACTGGGGACCTGGCATCGGCCATAAAGCCAAGTGGCAGTGACCCACTTCCTGTCACGGGGTCTTGAAACCAGCCTGCCAGGAGTGAAGACCTTCTAAAGGGGGGGGGGGGACTCACCTCCCTGAAATAAGTTGAACTGTCTATCTTACAAAAATGAGCCTGAAACCCAGGTAAGGGCGGATCAAAGCCACATCTTAACTAGGACACCTGGGTGCGCATGCTCTGAGCCCTTTATTTAAACGTCGATTTAACCTCAGAACCCTGTATGGACCGGAGCAGGTCGCCGGGACTCTTTGTTCCTCTTCCCAACGCGTCCACACTGAATTCACCTCCTCGCTGTGCTTTCCACGTTGAATTTGGCTCTTTCTATTGGCTTATTGAGGACAGGCAGTCAGACCTAACTCAAGGCACAAGTTGTGACCCTCAAGTTGAATAACAGTCTTATCCAGCCAAGTCCTCACCATCTAAAAAAAAAAAAAAAAAAAAAAATCCACCCCCTGGGGACAAAGTGTTCCACACCTGACCTTGTGGGGACATGTCATTTCTGAAGCATAGCGGGGTACTCAGGTGCAGTAAGTCAGCCCTGGAGCTTGGTTTAATACAGCTGCTGTGCAAATGGGCTAGAGGTCAGCGGCATGGAGTCCTGACGAAAGCCGAGGTCAGCCTGTGTACTCTTGTAAGACTTCTCTTCCCTCCCTCCTCTCCCTCCCTTCCCTCCTTTCCCCCCTCCCTCTCTCATCCCTCTCATCCCCCCTCTCCTCTCCCCACCACGGAGGGCTGCAGCATACACAGGCCCCTAGCCGAAGAAACCACTCTCTGATCTCATGGCCCAACTTCAGGCATTCTATTATAGCAACAACAACAAAAAAATGTACCAAACGTCACACAGTGGGGCATAGGGTGCGGGGGAGGCCTTGGAGGACAGGAACGTTCCCTCAGAACCAAGTGCTCAGCCTGGCCTTTCTAAACCTGGGGTCTTAACAAGCCCCCAGCCTCACCCTGGCCAAGTTCAGGTAGTATAGATTCTACTTCACCTGAGAGAGAGATTGATTGACGAGAAAGCAGTCTATTGAGAAACCACTGTGTGGACTGGGTATGCGGTCTTGTGGTATGGATTTTTTGCTTAGCTTACGTGAAAACTTGGACCCATTCCAGATAGACATAGAGAGACAGAGACAGAGATAAAGAGACAGAGAGACAGATAGAGACAAAGAGAGACAGAGATAGAGAGACATACAGAGATAAAGAGGGACAGAGACAGAGAGAAAGAGGAGAGAGAGAGAGAACAAGAGAGAGGCTTATTTTCTCTCACCCAGACATATGTCTCACCTTCTGAACACTGTCCGTACTAAACGTCATTCTTTATAAGCTGCTTCTGCTGGGTGACAAATTAATCAAAAGCCTAGTATCTTTTTTTTTTCCTGAGACAGGGTTTCTCTGTGTAGTATTTGCTGTCCTGGTCCAGGCTGGCCTCGAACTCAGAAGTCCACCTGCCTCTGCCTCCCAAGTGCTGGGATTAAAGGCTTGTGCCACCACTGCCCAAAAGCCTCATATCTTAACATACCTTAAACACATTGGCTTGCAGCTTCTGTCCCATCTCTGCTTCCAAGTGTCCTCATGCCAAGGCTGCAGTGGACTTCAGCTGAAGTCCTGCCTGGGAAAGGGCCCGTTGCTCAGATCATCCTGGAACTGTAGAAGAATGCGGCCCTCGGCAGTACTGACCAAGGCCTCGTCCAATGGTCTTCCCAGTCCTTACCTGCCAGGCTTCTCCTACGTGGCTGTCAGCTTCCCCAGGCTGCAAGCCAATAGGAAGCAGCCTCAGTGGCTGGACAGTAGTGACCTGCCTCAGGTTGAGTGCTGTAGCCTGTTGGTATGAACTAGAAGACTGGGAAGCAGGGTCCCTGTGCCTTCCTCCTCTACAGAGGACATCCGTGTGTTATCTTTTCATAGGTGCAGAGTGGATTCATGGAAGCTTATCTGCCAATGTCAGAGCTAATGGGAGGGGCACGGCTTGGACTTAGCTTAACAGGATTCGCAGTCTGCAGTAGGCCACATGAGTATAAAGCAGTTCCATACCAGCTTGGAGTCGACTATGGGCCAGTTGAGACACCAGCAATGATGATGGGAAAACCTTGTGGCACTTGCTCAAGACGTCACACGAGAGTTCTGTGAGTGGGTTCCTTGCTCTTCTGAGCACCAACGTGGTGATTGACCCCTGTTCCCACCACCGTGTCTTTCCCCTTCTGGAACTTTCCAGCAGTTTTCTTTCCTATTAAAAAAGGATGTCAGAGACTCTTGTGCAGCCTCTGAGAGGGCCTGGCTTTTCCCTTGGCTCCTGACTGTCTCTGGGGGTCTCTCACGCTTTTCAGCAGTTTGGATCTCTCCCAGGGCTAGGCGCCCTTCCTAGCCTTGCACGGCCTTGTTCAGGGCCACTATCTCGAACTTTCCAGGAGAAGTGAGACCCTACTCTCACTTTCCACCCCTGCCCTGTCAGAACACGGTCAAAGGAACAATACAAGGTGAACAACTCCTTGAGGAATTGTGAGGGAGGCTCCAGGAAAAAAGACAGAGGGCCTTTGACCCCAGGTGCATTTTGTACCCTGGGTTGTTCTTGGATGTGATATCTGCCCCTTATGTCAAAGATTTACATTTAATTTAAAGACACGTTTATTCTTGTTGGGTGTCAGGACATAGCTGTAGAGTCTAATCTGGTGAGAGGATGTGCCCAGTGCTGAGTGCTGCCCTCACTGCACCCCAGATCTGGGCATGGCCTTCTGCCTTGTTTTGTGCTCTCCCAGATATGATCTGCAGTACATGCCAGGCCATTGTGTTAAAGTCGGTCTGTCCCGAGGCAGTTCTGGGAAAGGGCCGCTCTATTAATATTTAGTGTGTGCCTGCTGATGTTTATTTGCATGCTTTTCTGATCATGTTTGTTTTTCTGAACTCAAACAACCTTCCTTGGATCATGGCTCTGTTACATCCGCGTATAAAAGTACATTGGGACGGAAATCAAGTGAGCTGCAGGGTCAGACTGTAGTCTGCCCCAATCTTTCAGGTCCTCGGACCCCAGGTCCCACAGACACAGATCTGACATTTGTGTCAGGATGGGTTTCTATTTAAATCCGGCTGGAAGGAGCCTTGCTGTCCACCCCAAGACTCAGGGCCCTGGCTTCCTCTCCAGGCACTCCGTAGACATCCATCAATGAGTACATGAGAGACGGAGAGATTGAGTGATGGCCTGGGTCCCTGAGGTCGGGCATGGGGGTGCCCCGGGCCTTCCCCCATGCCAGGCTTACTTCTCCATCCTCTTACCGTCTGTTTCTGGAAGAAAAAAAAAAACAGGGTAAAAAGGAAATTTCTGGAAACAGCTGGAAGAAAGCTCTCCTGTTGTGACTCAGAATAGGGATGGAAGATGGCTGGAGAGAAAGCATTATTCTAGAACCTTCCCCCAGTAGTCCTGGCTGCCACCAACCACAGTGCTTCAATTCCTGCCCCAAAGAGGGGCCCATTTTACCACTTCTGGTGTCCTTATCACCAAGTCACTCTGCCCAGGCTCAGCTGTGACTATTCTAGTTTAGACAGAACCTGGCAGGCCAGAGTAGGCCATTTTCTCAGTGATCCGTGGGAGAAGACCAAGTCCACGGTGAGTGGTGCTATCCCTGAGCTGGAGGTCCTGAGTTCTATCACCAACTGTCTCAGTTCTTAGCAAAGCGGGTGGCTGCTGAGAACACCTTCCCTGTCTTCGGGCCTTAGGGGAAATCTTGTCTTCCCCACCTCCTTTTACTTTGAACAGTTCCTGGATAGAGATGAGGCTTTGTGCTCCGTTCATAGCTAGAGAAAGCCCTAGCAGGAAACCACAGAGCAGCCCATGTTTGCTGAACTTCTACCTGGTGTCACAGCTGACCCAAGGCCTCTCGAAACTCACACCGAGACCTTAACTTCCCATTTCCCAGAACGTGACTGTGCATAGCTGACCTTGGGGGTCTGGGCCTTTAAAGAGGGCGTTAAGCTAAAATGAGTCGTTAGGTTGGGATCTTACACCATCAGAGGAGAGGCGCGAGGAGGCAGACTTTGGAAACTGGGCACAACATCCTGGATCGGGGGCGGAGGCAGAAAAGTCAGAAACTCAAAGTCTTCCTTAGCTACAAATTAAGTTTAAGGTCATACGGGAAACATGAGACCCTGTTTCAAAAGATAAGAGGAAAGAGGAGAGGGGAGAGGAAGGAAGAGAGGTGAGAGAGAAAGACAGACACACCCAGAGAAGAGCCAGTAGGGATGCAGGGAGAAGACCCTAACTGTAAACCAAGGAGAACCTCTTCCTGCTGCATGGAGAGCAGTGAGTCCTGACACTACCACCATCACAAGGGGACTCTGGGAGAAGGGGAATCACTGTCTTTGGGCCCGTGGGAAACACCTGGGCATGATAAGCTTAGAGCTCCTGCAGCCATTTTGCTATCACGAGGCAAAGAAGAAAGATGGATACACAGAAAGTTGGAGCATTACTTGATACCATCACTGAGACTCAACACCCTATTTTGTTTCTGCACTTCTATTTACACAAGGGGAAAAAAACCTATAAATGGGGAGTGCCTATGTCCTACTGGGGAAGCCACTGGCTTTTCTTTTTTTCACAAATGGGTATGATATACACGTCAAATTGCCTTCTAAAATGTTTGTGTGTAGTGCCCCGCCCCCAGCCTTGGTGAGAGACGCTTGCTGTCCCAATGGGACATCAGTTTCCAGAAAGACAGGGCCAGTCAACCCAGTCAACCTTCCATCATGGAAGGGGAGGGGCTCCTGTGGCCTCACTCCTCCCTGAGGATCCACAGGCAGATAGAGGCTGGATGAGGGGCAGGTGTTTGCTTGGAAGTCTGCTCATGCTCCTGTCAATGACCTCTCCCCCAGATGCATGTATGCGGCTCCAACTAAACTCATTGGTCACAAATGAAGAAGACGCAAGAGTCAAAAAGGAAGAGAAGAGGGGTCAGTGAGCAGGGGCGGGCACAAGAGAGGGCCGCTGCAGTTGAGTACGATCCAAATGCACTAAGTAAATGTAATGGAAAAGTCGCCACGGAACCCACTATCATGTAGATTAGTATACACTAATAAAACTGTTTAAATCTTCACTAGGGGTTGAGGACAGCCCAGCGGACAAGTATCTAGCCCACCCCCACTCGCATCCCTCTCAAAAGAAAACGAAACACCTTGTCTGTTTGGGCCTCTTGGAATCAGGACTTTTTGCATCAAACCCAGAGAGGGAGGCAGGCAGGCTGGGGAAGCTCTTCTTCCCTGCGCAAGGAGGCAGCCTGAGTCTCACATCAGGGAGGGAGGGGGGGGAGGGAAGGAAGGAGGGAGGGAGGGAGGGAGGGAGGGAGGGAGGGAGGGAGGGAGGGAGTTTGTTCTTGGCCTCAGGCCTCCTTCTCCTATGGCAGCAAGTCTCGACTCTCCAGACTGGGTCAGGTTCTCATTGGTCCTGACATCTTAGGATGGTACCTAAGCCCAAATCTTCTGAAACTCTGTGAACGTAGTCTGTCGCAGGAAGCAAGGATTCAGGGAAGGCGCCTGGGCAAAGAATGCAAGGTCCGAGAGCTGGACTCAGGGGAGCCAGAAGGTGATCAGAGCTGGGACCTCAGAGGCATCTCAAGAGGCCCAAGGCATGGAGATAAGTCTCAGTTGCCATGGCGATAATCCAGGAGGCCCGGCTCTCTCAGTCTGTGCTGAGGATTGACAGGACTGTGAGGTGCTGAGTACTGCCCCTGGCCCATCACAAGCTACAATAGATCTCATCTCTCCCTGTCACCAGCAGCACATCAGCCCTGACCACAGCTCTGCCCAGTCTCTGTCCACTATGAGCGGAAGCATCCAACGACAGCAGATTACGGAAAATTATCTACATTTGATGCGGGTGGAGGGACAGTGGCTTGGTGCTGTGGATTGAAACTCAGGCTGTTTCCAGAAGGCAAGAGTTTGGCTTTGGTGGTAGTCAGAGCACAGGCTCAAGTTCCCATCATGTCTGCCGCTGGGGGCGATGCATTTGCTTGTTCATTTGTTGGAGACACGGTCTCAAGTGTCCCAGGCTGCCCTCTGAACTCCCTAAGGATGTCCTTAAACTTGTGATCCTCTCGCCTCTACTTAGCACTTGCCTAGTGCTGAGCTTCGTAGGTGTGGACCACCGTGCCTGCTATATAAGGTACTGGCGATGAAATCCAGGCTAAGCTGGTGCCGTGGAGGTGGAGATTCGAGACACCGACATTTGAAAGATGGCAGCAGCAACAGGAAGACTGGAAGCATTCAATCAACCTGGGTGTGTGTCAATCCTTGGTAGAAAAAAAAAAAGCCAGAATTAGGAACTTGGATGAGGTTAGTTCTGTGTAAATGACCCATAAGTGGTGCGGCCAGCCTCTCCTCTAGTCTTGAAGCCAGGTCACAGATGAGGTCTGGCAAACCTCCAAGCTCCTGTGCATTTCTCCCGCAATAACCCACCTCCCTTCCCGTAAATCTTGATTTATACAGAGGCGCACGTGCCCTCGAACTGCGGTGAGCGTCCTCCAGACCCAGGCTGCAGTCTCTCACACAAGCACTCTACCAACCGAAGCACCACCACAGCCGCCCAGTAGATCCTTCAGGGAAGAAACCAACGAACCAAATAACAAACACGGGGAAACTCTGAGTGGCCAAGTCGCAATGTCCCCAGAGCTTTTCTCTTGAGCAGAGAGTCTTTAAGAAACCTGCCTGCTGGAACTTGGATTACCTCAAAGTTCCTATGACATGGTCTCTCTCTCTTTCTATCCCAGGCATGTCTGGAATTCTCCATCATTCTGTATCTGCCTCCTAGGTGCTGGCTGGGATCACAGTGTGTATCTGTACACTCTGCCACTCAGGACCTGAGTCCCAGAGCTCTAGAACAGAGGCCTCATGAAACTCATTAGGTGGTGAAAGCCCATCCCCAGGAGTGGTGGTCAGAAGTTATTACAAAAGACTCTATCCTAGCCCAAGAAAAACCAATCTCATGTTCTAATTAGTGTGCACTGCATTGGGTTTCAGATGACCACGTGACGCCCTAGAAATGTGCACAGTCAGTTATACGTCAACTAAAACTCTAGCTAGGCATTTGAGGATTGTCATTTAAAGGCCGAAGTATCACCACAGCCACCCAGCAGATCCAGACAGAGCTGGTCTCCTCTTCACTCCAGTTCTTCTTGTTCTGCTCCTTTCAGGTACAGATGACACACTGCGAAGGCCAGGCGCCAACACCAGACACTTGGACTTCAGAACAGTGACCCTGACCCATTCTCATGCACGTAAGTTACGCAGTCACAGACACTGTGTAATTACGGGGTACCCATCTCTTCCAGCTTTTCTCACCGCCATTATTGTCCTTGTCTCTGGCCTCCACAGAACCTCATCCAATCATCCATCCATTCGCCCATGAACCCCTCCCTTTATCCACAAGGCATATGTTTAATATCTGTGTGCCAGATGATGACGAAGGTCCTAGGGTTACAACTTCCAACGTGCTAAAATCACCACATCACACCCTTCTCCAACCAGGACCTTTGCACAAACTGTCTCTTTACCTTAAATTCAAATTGTCTCTTCCCTGTCTCTGTGGGCCCCTAAAGTCCCCTGTCATCTAGAAACCTTCCAGATGTCCATCAAACAGGAAATCAGGATGTCCAGAGTCCTCTGCACTGAGATTCTCAAGTCAGGGTAATGTCAGATGCATTGAAGATTATCAATGAGAAACCAGCACTTGGCCCCAGGCCACTCCCACACTTGGCTAATTTCATCCAGGTTAAGGGCCCCATAGGTTAAACTTGCCATGAATCTAACAGCTTTTCAAAGAAGCAACCAGCCAAGTCCCTTGGAAAGTTGAGTGGCCCTCACCAGTTTATGTCAGGAGGAAATGAGGCAGGTCTGTTTAGAGCTCCAGGTTCCAGGGTCCTCAGAGATATTTTGGGTCCCGGCTGGGACTGGTTCATACCATCAGCTCTAGACTTCACTTGTGGTCTCTGAGAACCACTGGGTAAGTATTGCAATGTCCTCACTCCTGTCAGCTGCATGGAAAACAGAACCAGGTTCACAGCCACTGTCTACATTGGATGGGAGACAGGGAACAGGGTTTCAGAGGCCAGGGGATTGGTGTGGGAAAGGGGTCATTCATGTGGCAGAACATGGCTCAGTGCCAACTCTACAGTGGCCTTGTGCTTTATGCAGTATGAGGTATCCAGGCCTCAGCCCTTTCCTGAAAGCCAGGAAAGAAAGGAGAGTTAAATTAGGAGAGAGGCAGGGCTGATGGGGGAGCAACAGGAGAAAGGGAACCAGGAGTGGAGAGAGTAGAGGCAGACAGAAACAGACACAGAGAGACAAAAGCAGATACCAAAAGACAGAGACACAAGGAGAGAGAGAGTCAAAAAGACAGGCAGAAACACAAAAGAGAGATAGACAGAGAAACATAGGAAGACAGAAAAAGCCAGACAGGAACAAAGAAATCTGTCCACTCATCTATCTATCCACCCACCCACCATCTGTCTGTCCATTTATTTTCTTCCCATCCGTCTACCCACTTATCCATCTATTTATCACCCACCAATCCAGCTGTAGACTCGCCCACAACCTGTCTATTATCCATCCATGCATGCATCCATCCACCCACTTATCCATCCATGAATCCATTCATGCATCCATCCATGCATTCATGCATGCATCCATCCACCCATCCACCCCACTCATCCACCCATCCATCCATCCATCTATCCAACCACCCATCCACCCATCCATCTATCCATCCACCCACCCACTTATCCATCCATCCATCCATCTATCCATCCATCCATCCACCCATCCATCCATCCATCCATCCATCCATCCATCCAGTCCACCTGCCCATACATTCATCCACTCTTCCATCAATTTATCACCAAAAATATCCATACCTATCATCCACCCATTCACCTACCTGCCTGCCACTCATCCCCAATATATTTCTACATTCTTCAATACAACCCATTCATCTGTTCACCTACCTACCCATGCACTTACCCACCCACCCACTTATCCACCCATCTATCCATCTACACATCCATCAACTCACCTACCTACCCAAACATTTTTTTGAAAGTTTAGTAAAGGAGAGTAAGCCCAGGGCCTTATGAATGTTAGGCAAGAGCTCTACCACTGAGCTGCACCCCTACGGCCACTCTAATGGATTTAATCTTGAGTTAGAGCCCTATAATATAGCCTGTTGGCTTTGATATCAGGTTCTCATAGAATGTTGTGAAGAGAATATGCTATTTGTTGTTCCCCACCCCAACAGTTTTAACCTCTTAATTCCATTTTGCTAATGCTAATATTTATTGGTTATTTGTTTTGTTTATTGTTTTCTTTTTTGATTCAGGATCTCATGTAGCCCAGGCTGGCCTCCAACTCCCTATGTAGTCAGCAGCTGGTACTTCTGATCTCTCTGCTTCTACCTCCTGAGTGCTGGGATTAAGGCCACCATGCCTGACTTATGCCGGGGATGGATTCCAGTGCCTCGTGTGTGCTACACAAGCACTGTCGCAACTCTCCAGCCACACTTGTTTCATGTTTTGATTCACCACATAATCTTTAGAGTTCCTTTGAAGAGCCAGGCGCTGTGAATGGACCTCGGGATAAGGCTGTTGCCAAGCAGCTGGTTCCACGCATGTGCACACTTGAGCTGTGGTGCGCTGTGCTGTAACTGAAGAGTCTCGGGGTCTTACAGCAAAGGCTGGATTCTTAAAAACCAAGCCACTAAGCAAACATTCTGGGGAGCTTTACGGAGCTCAGCTGTTTGTACTGGGCCGGCATCTGTAAGGAGCTCTCCTGGGGATGCTTATCTACCTTGTAATTGGCTCCTGCTCCTCTGTCTCCGGGGAGTGGTCAGACAGAAAGAAGCCTGTCTCTAGTTTGTTAGAGCTTTGCAGGCTTGGGATAAACGTGAGGAATCAGTGGACAGTTGCAGAGCTGGAGAAGACCCAGAAAGAAAGGAAAGCTAGCACTGAGACATATTTGCAGCCATGGGTGTGGCCGTTGGCATGCTGCCTAGCAGAGCAGACTCGGCCAAGGCACGTTCCCATTCCGACCTGGGATGCTCCTCTCCTGATCAAAACCACCGTCTGTCCGTTATAAACAATGTCTGCTTGCTCGTTCTGCCCGGAGCCTCGTCCCTCGCCTTCCTGCATGCTCGGCTGTCCTATTTGGCAGACCACGGTGGGGAGGTAAGTAAGCAGGCTCTGCTGTGACAGACACACCCTGTCCAAGCAAGGCTGGCTGCTGGCTAAGAAGAAGATGCAGGTGCTCGAAGCAAAAGGCTCTGGAGGGTCGGTCTGCGGTTGGCATGTGAACCTGCTTGTTCCCACCGAGTCGGGCAAGATCAGAACATTCACTTAGGAAGAGAACCCGGCCTCCCTCTGGAAAACAAAGATGCCAGTAGGCAGGATGGATGACTCGCATACACAAGCCTGCACCACCACACCGGAACACGCACGTGTCTAGACTTCTCCACCCAAGAGCTCTGTGAACTCCACAGTGGCATTCAGTGGCACCGAAGGGCAGCAGGTGCCTCCTGGGGAGGGATTCTTACTGTTATTCTCTAACTTGCTTTCTAGACAGCTTAGCCACAAAGCACGAGAGGAAACTGGATGATGGCCCCTCCCAGTAGAGGCTCCAGACCCCTGCCCTTTTCCTGAAAGTGTGTGTGTGTGTGTGTGTGTGTGTGTGTGTGTGTGTACACAAGCCTATTCAAATATCCCCTATTTCCAGACGCATTCCAGGTGAGAGGAGGCAGTGGACTCTGGAGGGTTTGTGCTAAAACCTCAAAGACTTGGCTGGGCTGTGGATTGGAAAAAATGGGAGAAAGTCTAGGGTTGACAAGTGCTTCGGGACCTGAAAATGCACAAATGCATCCCTCCAAACTCAGGGGGTGTCCTTGGGACCTGGGAATTAATGTCTGTGAGAGGCTTTGGGAAGATAAACAAATGCAATCACTCTTGAGTGTACATTTAATGAACTGTCAATGTTTTGGGAAATGATTGCAAATTACACATAAAAGGAGACAATTCAGAAAAAAAAATCAAGGAGGCAGTGATTAAAATTGTCAAGTGTCTCAGGGAAGCTAGATTAGATTGGGAGGTCAAGCACCTGGGGGTGGGGGTGGGGAGAGCCTGTGCTGGCAGGTGTCCTTCAGGGGGAGCGTCACCTAGCAGGGAACACATGCCAGAGACTTCCCTAAGAACCCGCCCACAGTGCCAGGACGATGCCCACCGTGGTGTCTTTGGGAAGATTGGGTAGCTTGGGCTGGCAAGAATAAGATGCTAACGAAGGAAGCCTCACCGCTTGAGTCCAGTCCCTGGAATCACAGGATGGAGGGAGGAGAGAATCAACTGCACAGAGTTGTCCTCTGAGAGACATATGTGTGTTGGGGCATGTGTACTGCCGCCCCCTACACACACACACACACACACACACACACACTACACATATGCTACACATACACACATATGCACACACAGACAACACACGAATGCTACACATACATACACACGCTACACAAACACACATACATACATACCATATATATACACATACATGCTACACATACACACATACACACAGACAACACAGGAATGCTACACATGCATATACATGCTACACACACATATATACATACCATACACACACGCATGTGCTAACATACACATACACACTACACATATGCTACACATACACACAGACAACACACGAATGCTACACATGCATACACATGCTACACACACATATATACATACCATACACACGCATGTGCTAACATACACACACAAGCTACACAAACACACATACACACCACACACACACACATACACACACAAAGGGAGGAGAAAGGAAGCAAAGAAGGAAGAAAGATCGGAGCTTTTAAGTGGCCTACTGCAGGCAGCTGGGCTGGAATTCTCTGTGCAATGCCTGATGCCGACCCCGCCTGGGGCGCTGGAGAGGCAAGGCGGCACTCCCCCTTAGGAAGCTCACTGCCCAGCGACCTTGACATGACAAAGCTGGAGCCACTTGCCATTCTTTCCTATGCTTCCAAGCCCTTTCTTTGTAAAGACACATGCTCTTTTAAACCTTAAGTAGTTTGCCCTGGCACAGAGCCCACAACAAAGACCTTAAGCCTGAGAGAGGAGGTGGTGTTTCTGCCCTTTTTCATAATTCTCAGGGTATTGGAGCAGGGTCTGATGGTCCAGCCAGACCCCACGTTCATATCTGGGGCCTCATGCTCCGGCGGGGAGCACTGAGGCCCAGTGAGGCCAGAGCTCCTGGCAGGATGTCATGTGTACCTTGTCTAGGGGCTGAGTCCCAGCACCCGACTTGTCCAGCCCAAGCTGATTCTCGCAGACGTGAGACTTTTCGGCCGATGGGACATTTTGGGCTTTTTCTTCTTGTGGGTGTTAGAGAAAAGAACTCCAAAAGAACGCCTTGAGGGGAGAGGTAAGCATTGTCAAGATCCAGGTCTCCCATCCTTCCTGGATTCCTTTCCTGTTGCCGTGGCAAAATGCCCGAGAGCAGCCACTCATGGAAGCGAGGGTTGATTTTGTCTCTCACAGTCTGAAGGGACAGTCCATCACCGGGAGGACATGGTGGGGAAGACAGGACAGCTGGCCACGGTCATCTGCCATCGAGGCTCAGAGAGATGAGATGTGGGGGCTCAGCCAGGCCTCTTTCTTCTTACTCAGTCTGGGACACTCCCCACCCCCACCCCACCCCCACCCCTGCCAATGCGATGGTGCTGCCCATGATCCTCCCGCTGCTTCCATTAACCCAATTTAGAAACTCCCTCAAAGACATAACAAAGATTCATCTTCTAGATGAGTCTAGATTCTGTCAAACTGACCGCATTAACTATCAAAGCCCTCCCGAAAGCAGGGACTCAGGAGGTCTTGACCTAGGTCGGCTTCAGGAGGCCCAGGTCACTGCCGAGCTCTCGTCATCGGTCAAGCCTACCACTCTCTTCAACATCCCCATCTGGACAGTAAAATGGCTGGACCGCAATGAATTCTCCACAAGGTTTCTCTGGAGTGGCCAAAGGAAGACTCTAGAGCCCTCTGAGCCAGGTTGCTCCTGGGTCTATGCTAACCTGAACTCTCCTTGGTCAGGGATGGCTGGCCCTTCCATTTTGCCCCTGGGCTGTCTCTCTCCTCTTCCCATTCCATCCCCTTGGAATATTCCATTGCCTGCCTGAAAACTCAGGACAAGCCAGCATTTGGGGAACTTCCTTGCTCTCCTGACAGAAGAGTTGAAGGGATCCTACAGGCTGCTCAACTTTGCATGGGGAGACACTAAGACTAAGATTGATTGTGAGTTAGGAGACTAGCCCTCCCAGCAACAAAACGTGGTCTTACGTCTCATGGGACTAAACTTCCAGGGTCCACATTTTGGGGGAGAAAAGGGCACTTTTCTGTCTCTGCTATACAGGTATCATGTTTCCTGATGTGCAGTGTCCCAAGTTGGTTGCTAATGTGTCTTTAGCCACCTTTCCGGTGCTCCCTGATCTCCAGGAGGGGGTAACCCTGGGGATGCTCTGGCCCTTCTTAGCCTAAGCAGCCAGCGGTATCTTGTTACACTTTCTTTTATTATGACTGAAGATCCGTTGTTGGAGTTTAATGACACCATTTTATTCGCACTGTATTTGTTTTATGATATCCTTCTATTTATAGCAACCCGACACTGCTTTTCCATTTATGGCCGTGGAAGAACGTATCGCGGTTTAAAAACAAACTCGTTTAAGTAAAACAAAATATAAAATAAGTGCTGATTTAAAGAAAGCACTTAAGCAGGCGGCCCTCGTCCTGGGGCCCTGGGAGGCTCACGTTCTCAAGGAGGCAGAAGGAGCTCGAACCACTGTCCTAGCTGGATGTGAGATGTGTAGCCAGCCCAATCTTTTCTTCATCTACCTAGTTGCTTTGGGGGTGGAATTCAGGTGTCAGGGCTGGTGGCAAGTGCCTGTAGGCAGTGGGCCATCTTGCTGGTCCCCAGCTTGTGCTGTCTCCCCTAAACTACACTGTGCCTGCTTTTACCAAAGCTAAATCTTTAAAGGGCCCTCCTGTCCCGCCAAGCTTGGGCCCTCTCCCTCCCAGCCTGCTTCTCCTTAAGTTTCTGTGATGCCTCTCTCTGCTCCCAGGAGGCCCACGCGGCAGTCTTTACAGCAGCAGCCTTGAGTAAAGAGCCCGTGGGTTCGGCCTCCCCTCCACCCTGTTTGGAAGGCTGAAGAGGTGTCTGTATATTGGCAGACTTCCATATCTATGCCACCAGTCCACTGTTCCCGAAACTGCATGCCACTCTGAGAAATCTCCTCCTTGGCCACTGTGAAGTGGTTCAAAGGAAGAGCCCTGACACCTTAGACATTTTACTTCTTGGACTGTGGGCTTGAAAAGACCAAGTCTGTTTTTCGGTTTACCCTTCAAAACTCTGTCTAACAGCCTGACCTCACCAACTTCCACACTGAAGTCAAAGAATGTCTGTCCTGGGTGAGATCAGTGGGGCCAAGTGGTCTCCTGTAGAGTGAAGTTTGGTGTGTGTGTGTGTGTGTGTGTGTGTGTGTGTGACCTCACAGGACTTTTCAAAGCTGAGACACTGATAATTGCTGCCCAGGAGGGAACAGGAGTTGCAGTCTGAGCCCTCTCGTGACAGATTCTCTTAGGTTGTGGCTCTTGTGTGTCTGCGTGTGAGTTTTGTATGGTCCCTGTGTAGCATATGTTAGCTGTCTTAGTGAACCCCAGTGCCAGGGTCGGGGACAGGACGAGGCGAGAGCCTCAGGTCTGGTCCTTAGTCGTGCTAAGCAGTTTACAGCTGATGGGGTTGGGAGTCTCACCAGGCTAGAAGTGGTCACCAGCAATGAGCTTAAATCGAGCTTGCTGCACAGGACCGGTACTTCCCTGGCAGTAAGTAGGAAACCAAGGGGCGACATCGCAATAGAGAAACCCACACCTCAGCCCTCCAGTCCCACACAGGGTGTGATGACAGCTAGAAAGCTTCCAGGGAATAAATGTCCCAGTCCAGCGTGCTACCTTCGTCCTCTTCCAGCAATCTCCTTAATTCAGACACTGATAGGAGTGCGGAGGACATCGGGAGAGCACAGCCCCACAAATCACGTGTGAGAGAGCGGCGGTGGACCAAGAGGGCCGTGTCCAGCCCGGAGACGCGCCAGCACCGTGGCGGCAGTAGTGGCGACAGGAGACCGAGGGGCGGAGGCTGGGGCGGAGGGAGCGGGAGGGCGGGCTGGAGGGTGGCGGGAGGTGTGGCCGGCGGCGGTGGCGGGTGAGCCGCTGCAGCTGCCGCTGGCGTCTCCGGGGCTGCAGGCGGCAGGCGGACGCAACGCTGTGCGATTCCGAAGCCCAGCTACGCCAGGCCATCCGGCCCTGGCCCCCAGCGGGCGTCGCTACTCCTCGTCGCCTTGACGCCTGGTCCAGCGCCGCGGCGCAGGACTACCTGTGCCCGGCAAGTTGGGAGCGCACTCTGCTCCTGGGGAAACTTTACCCCGCGGCCGAGGCTCTGCCAGGTAGGATTCAACCACTGAGCCCCTCTGTGCGTACTGACACCGGGACACCGCGCGCTTCAGGGGAGATCCCGGACCAATGCGGGTCCCAGGACGCTCGGGGAAGCGGCCACCAAGTTCTGCTGCGATTCCCCTGGGGGCAGGGACAGAGCCGCACTGAGTGACCCCTAGCATGCTTTGGGTCCGGGTCTTCGCACCGGTCAGGTGCAGCCATTCTGCGCCCGGAGATCTCGGGGACTCAGGCGACAGTAAGGCGGCAGGTGGGACTACTAGGGTCGGTGTATTGGCCGGGGCTGTACCGAGAGTGAAGGGGTGAGCCGAGGTGACCCTGGGCACGAACAGGTCACCAGGCGGGACTCGGATCCGGGCTTGGGCGCGGCGGACAGCCGATCGGGCTGGGGCACCGAGTGCTCGTCGCCTTCGTGGGACCCTGGTAGCCGGCCAGGAGAACGCTCCTAGATTTTGCTCTCGCGCCCGGGTTATCATTCCCTGCGTGGCAAGATGTCCAGCTCCGTGGATGTGGAGACCCAGGAGGCTCCCGGGCGGGTCCGGAGCTCCTTGCGGCCGGATGTGGGGTGTGGTGGCCGCGGGTTCCCAGCGTGGCTGGCCGAGGTGGGCGCGCGCGGGCTCCGGGTCCTGCTTGCGCTGGGGGAGTTGCCTCGCCAGGGGGCGCCCTGCCCTGGCTAGATGGGCTTCCCAGACCAGCCTAGGAGCTTCTCAGACCGAGTTTCTGAGCTCGTGGAACCGCAGACCCACGGCAATGAGCGTGGGATCTGTCTGGGGGAGCTCCACATCTTGTCTCAGAGAATCGGGGGGAGGGCCCCATTATGAGACTGGTGTGCAACGATCAGGCGGATCAGTGAGGTGGGCTGCTGGCAAGGATGAGTGAATTTACACTCCGGAAAAACAAAAGAAACTTTACATGAACAGCAAGCCATCACGGAGACAATAGCATGGAACATTAGTTGGGATTTACTTGAAGTTACTGAAACAAAGCCCCCTATTTGTAAAAGTGGCATCTTTTGTCCTGGTCTCAACCAGATCTCTGGGCGTGGTGGGCAGGATCTGTCGCCTTTCTGGGCATAGGTACACTGGGGGCATAGGGAATTTCTCTAGTTTTGTCAAAAGGGTTACACTCCCCAGCCGTCCCTGAGAGCAGCCCATGTCCTGGGCCTGAGGTCCCACATGCATATATCTGATCACATCCCACATGCTGGTGAAAATTCACTGTCCTTCCTGTACTCTCAGACTCCTGTATTGTGTGGGTAGAAAGTGTCATCTTTGTTGTGTGAAGGGCTGTTTATATGGAGGGGAGTCTGGAGGGACTGGCGCGTCCTCGGCTCACTAAAGTCTCTCTGTTCCCCCAAGAGGGTACAGATGAGCTCACCAGAGGCTCACACTGACTGGAAGTTTTCCTGTGTCCTTGCTAGGAATGCGTGTTCACCATCCAAGCTACCCCCCACCCCCACCCCATTACACATACACACAGACACACACACACACACACATACACACACACATACACACACACACACACACACACACACACATACACAGGTGTTGGAAATGGGTCTCCAAGACACAAATGGGGTCCTGCCTTCAGCCTGGGTAGAAGCCACTTGTATTTGTCAGCTACATCTAGTGCCCCCTTCCAGGACAAAGTTTCCACCAGACAGACCATCCTATCGGCCTGGCTTCTGTTTGGAATGGCAGAGCCAATGGAGAGAGGGAAAGGAAAGGGTGGGGAGGCCTTGTCTCTGGGTTTGTCTTTAAGACATGCCAGAAAACAAAAGAGTGTTGTTTGTTTTGGTTTTAATGACTCTGTGTGTGTGTGTGTGTGTGTGTGTGTGTGTGTGAAGCCTAGTAGGATAGCCCCGCCCACCCGTGGACCGTGGGTATCAGCCTGTTCCCATCCCTAAGGCCTACAGATTCTGGGTGCTGTCTCTTCTCTTTACTCCTTACTCACCCCAACTCCCACACTGAAGAGAACACAGAGTCTCTCCACCTTCCAAAGTTGCGCATGCCTCTGGTCCTGTCTCTTGAACTCCAGGTGTATTCCCCAGTCGCTGACTTATCAGTAATCCAAGCACAGGCTCATTTCTTTGTCTTCTCTGTCCCCAAGTCCAAAATGCCAGTCAATCATTGAATCTCCAGGGAGCTTTGAGGAAACAGACCTCCGGACTTGCCCCTAGGACAGACAGATTGGAATCCAGAAAGAACCCTTCCCCCATTTTTTTTAGTAACTTCCACTCCAGCCTGGAAATAGTTCCCTACCATCAAAGTGACATTTCAGTGCTCTGGGCTTGGGGCTGGGCGGGTTTGGAGTTAAAGTATTAGGGGGATTTGTGGGAAGGGGCTGGTAGAGGAGAAAGAGCAGATTTGAAACCCAGCCAGTTAGCGTCTCACTGAGGCCTTGGGTGAGACCCTTTCCCAGTGGCCCCTCTTCCCTGTCTGTAAACAGCTCTGGGGATGGAGGGGCCTTGTGACTTAAATCCAGGGAAGCCTTCTGGATGTTTCCTCTAGTCTAGTTGAACGGGATGCTGGTCGTCCTCCAGGGTGTCTGCTCTCCTCTTGCTTAGCCTCTGGTACCGGAACCCCCATGGATCCACACCCAGGGGTAGTCATTCAGCTTGTGTGGCTCAGTCCAGCAGGTTGGGATAGAGAGAAGGAGATGCTGTGACCCATCCCTGCTAGAAGTGTCACAGCAACTGGTGCAGGTGTCTTTCCGGATGCCGATTTAGCCCCCGTTCCCTGGGCAGAGCCAGGGCCTGGCTGGACCACACATTCTCGCAACCCCTCCCTGTTGAGAGAGGTGCTCTTCTGGCCCAGTTCATCAGCCACTGAGAAGGGGAGTCAGGAACGTTTGTCTGAACTCAGCTGGGACCCCATAGAGAGAGAGCAGAACCCAGTACTTGGTCCCAGAGAACGGATGAGGGCAAATGATCAGCATTGCTGCCACCCGATGTTCTCAGGCAAATGTGCCAGCGTGGGTTCCTCCTGCCACGAGGACTGGCACCTTGGACCAGTGTCGGTGCTCCATGTGATGGAGTGAGGCAGGTCACAAGGGTTTTCTTTTCTTTTCTTTTTTCTTTTCTTTCTTTTCAACAAAGAAAGATGGAATGAGACGGTGAACCCTGGGTCTGCAGCTGACATAGGCTTTCAGCAGGGCCTCGACTTCTACCCTAAGAAGGCTTGATCTGCCACAGACGAGGCTGTGTGGCCCCAACTAAGTCACTGCCCCTTTCTGACCCTCGGGCTCTCTGTCTAGAAAAATCACCGCATGGTGATTGGAGTTCCTGGGCTTCAGTTCTGTCTGTCCGCTTGCCAATTACGTGACCTTAGGTCACCCACCTTCTGGTGCCTTCCATGTTCTATAAAATGGAATTAGCAATCTCTCCCTTCGGCCTGCGGTGGCCCCGCAGTGAGAGGATCCAAGTAAAGTACCCAGCGCAGACTCTGATGCAGCGAGCACTGTTGTCTTTCCCACTGCTGGTGTCTAGGGGTGGAATAGTGTCCATAAGTTGGTCTTCTGGTTGTTTTCTTCCTTTCCTACCTCAGTGGGCAGCCCTGTCCATGTTGTGGGATAGCCAGTGTTATGTCCCTCCACCGTTATCTGCCGGTCCTTCCTTTCCTCTCTGCTCTGCCGACCATCCTAACCGAGGTCCAAGCCCGTCTCTGCTGATGAGAAAGAAGCTGGCCCAGTAAGCAGCTTCCAAAACCACCCCAGCCACGAGCTCTTCTAATGCACTTTGCACTGTCAGACAAACGCTCTTGCCATCCGTGGGCTGCATTCCCCCCAGCTGATTCGGAGTCCCCTTTGGATGTGGGCTGGGCCAGGTCTGAGGTCTGTGAACTGGGACTGTGTCCACTGTCGGGGCTGGAGCAGCTTCCTCAAACTGCTCAAGAGGGGATGGTTCAGACCGTGCCTGCCCCTTCCCCAGGAAGGCTGCTGTTGTAGTATGTCTTGACCATGACGCCTGTGCGGTGTGGACATGTCAGACTGTCTGTCCTCAATCCCGTCTCTGAGGCTTAGTTATTGTCCCCATTTTATAGACAGGAGAAGAAGGCTCGGAGATAGCGGAGCCAGCAGTGGGGCTTGGGTTTGAGGTTAGCTCATCTTGGCTCTTCATCCTGTGTGCTCCGCCATTGTGCTGTGCTTCTTCCCCCGAACCCCAGAACTCCAATAAGGCTCTTTGAGATTCGGTCACCCCCTCAACACACACACACACACACACACACACGCACGCACAGACACACACACATGCACAGACACACAAATACAGACACACATGCACAGACACACATATGCACTCGCACACACACACACATGCATACGCACACACACATGCATGCGCGCGCACACACACATGCACAGACACACATACATACACACACATGCACAGACACACACGCACAGACACACATACGCACACACACACACACATGCATACGCACACACACATGCACAGACACACACACATGCACAGACACACATACACAGACACACATGCACACACACACACACTTTTGACCATTCTCGCTCAGGGCACCGTCTGAAAATCCTTCCTTTTGCACACAGCACTCAGCTATCTCTGGGGACAGGTGGGTTAAGAAGTTTGGAGACATCGTTGTTCTCAGGAGGGAACAATCTTAAACAGCCACAACAGGCTATAACAGAAGAGGCGCGCTGCCGCCCTGGACCTGCAGTTAGTGTGCCGTGGTGTTTCTGTGCCGATTCCTTATCTGTGGACGTCGGAATGGTGTCCTCTGCGCTGTGAGGCTGAGTGACAGCAGAGCCCAGGGCCGAGCACGTTGGGTCCCCGCTTGCTCATCTGCTCGCTTTGGCCTCCATCTTTTTGCGGTGCTCCGGATGGTGACCCTGGTCTGTCTATGGCCGCTCTTCTGAACCATGTAGATGACACTGAAGTCACTACAGGGGGAGAAGGGGATGGTGGGGACGCCAGCAGGCACTCCATGCCCAGCAGGAGGGGGTACATCTCACTCAGCTGCAGGACGTTGGCCAGATCTGTTACCTGGTCCTAGCCTGCCACAAGGGCGGCTGTGTCCATGAGAAACTCCAGCTTGGCACTGGCATTGGGAGCCGAGCACTGAGAGGAACATTCAAGGGTCCTTTGGGATGACTGGGTCACCAGCCCTTCAAACATCAGGCTTATCCGTAACTGGCCCCGGTGGGACACAGTCTGCACATGGGGACATTATTTTAGGTGATCACATTGGGCCTGTGACACACGGCAGGGGGTGGGGCCAGGGGGCTGACAAGTGGCACGTGGCGAACACACTCGGCCGTTTCTTGACTTTCCACCCAGTACTCTGTGGCCTCCTTTGGCTTGCTGAAACTCATTGCTTTGAAAACTTTCCAGAACCTTCTCCAAGTTCTTCCAGTAACCACTTCTGGCCCTATCTCCTCCCATTCTCTCATAAGGTGACTGACTCTTCTGTGTTCCTCTCTGTGGGAGTGGGGAGTCAGAGAGCCAAGGGTTCTGGACTCATCTGGAAGTCCGGGGAGAAGGGCAGGGTAGGGGTGTGGAAGGAGAAGATCTAGTTTGAGATATACAGTGTGAGCTGGAGTGGGAGGCCTTGTGCCTTATTAAACCAGAGGGGCGGCCCCAGCACAACAGGTAGATACTGTCCAACACAGGGGCAGTCTGGCTGTTGGAGAAAGGTCCCAATTCCCACCCTGAGCTGCCTGTGAGCTCAGGACTGGGCTGTCTCCTCTCTCTCTCTCTCTCTCTCTCTCTCTCTCTCTCTCTCTCTCTCTCTCTCAGCTAACAGAGCTTTGGTTGAGAGTGGAAGATAGATTTGGAGTAATCTAGCCCTTTCGTGGGTCCTGAGCCCACAGATACTGCTAGGGATGGCTCCCTGCCACCCACCCCGCCCCAACATGGCCATCTCTACTGCTGAGACAGATTGCTCTCAGGCTGGCCAAGTATGTACAGCCTCCTGGGGAGCAGGCTGGGCCACCTGCTTCCTGACATTCAGGGGTCCTGCCAGGGGAGCAGGCACTGTGGCTTCAAGCAGGTTTAGCAGGCACCCATGGGATGAGGGGAATGAGGCGCTGGATGCAAGCAGCAGAGGGAAGGCCGTCTCTGGCCCCAACCCAGGGACGCTAAAGGGCTCGAACGCCCAGGTCCTCTCCCTGACGCAAGAATCAGAGGAGGCAACTTGTCCCCGGGGGGGGATAGGGACAGGCATGTCTAAGCACAACCACCTGGTTGTGTTCAAGTCCCCAGCCAGGCTGGCAGCCATGACAGATAATTGGCCTTTACCAAACCCCTTCTCTCGTAGTGGCTTCCTTCACACTCTTCCACACTGGGCATTCGCTCGCTCACCCCGCCTTACTTTAGTACGGTATTTCCAACAGCAGATCCCCCAGTGAGGATTTGAGGGCCAATCCTTTATCCATGAGAAAGAAGTGAGCTGCCCTCTGGGGGCTGCCGAGCCCAGTCCTTTGAGGACTCTGTAAGCCACTGCATAAAACACAGCACCTGTCAGTCATTCCACCGGGCAGGGGAAGCCCGCCTGTTACTCACCAATTTAACTGTCACTCATAAAAGGGTGCCTCCAGCCCATCGAGCTAGAGGTGTGGGTTTGTGGTGTATTCCGTTAACTGCATAGATGGCCACATGCTCACTCCTTCCCTGCCGAGGGACTGAAGCATCAATACACCTCACCAGGTAACCACAAACATCATCTTTGCTTTTCCATCTCGTGGGGTCCAATTGCCTGAGCTGGGCAGGGTCTGGAAGACCATCCGCCCCCTCCCCTACCCCTTGTGAACTGGATTCAACAAGTGAAGGTAAAGGGCCATCTTCACCCTCTTCCAGACTCCTCCAGACCATGTTGCTGGTCTTCAAAGGGCTTTTTTGTTGTTGTTTGATGGTCTGTCCTCACCCACCCCCACCGCTGGAGGTGTCTTGCTGAGAAAGCCAGCTGCCCAGCCTAGGCGAACAGAAGCCTCTGGGGCCCCACCCACTGATGCTGTGAGAGGGCAGGGCCTGCTTGCTTGGTGTTGCTGTTGCACCAGACCTGCCTGCAGCTTCGGCTGCGCTTCCAGGGGGACTGCAGGCCTGAGAGGGGGGCCTTCCCTCCTTTGTGTCTAAAGACGTGTAACAGGAAGGGGGCCGGCTCTGAACCTGGGTGCCTAGCAGGCCTGGGAAATGTATCATCATCACAAAGTGATCGAAGGGTTAGACTAGACTGTAGCTCCGACCTAGCCCGCGAGTGGTTGTCAGCCACCTTTCCTCATAGAGTGCACTGGACTGGGAGTCCAGAGCCTCGGAGGCTTGGGTTCTGGTTCCATTTGGCTCTGACAAACTCTCTATGCTCTGTGGTCTTCCATGTCTGTGTTTGTGTTTCTATGTGTACATATGTGCATTGAGGTCAGAGGTCAATGTTGGGTGTCTTCCTCTGTTGATCTCTATTGTTTTCTTTTCTTCCTTCCTTCCTTCCTTCCTTCCTTCCTTCCTTCCTTCTTTCTTTCTTTCTTTCTTTCTTTCTTTCTTTCTTTCTTTCTTTTTGAGACAGGGATTTAAAAGGGTTTTGAGACAGGGTTTAAAAACCAGGTGCTCATAGATAGATCTGACTAAACTATGGTGCCATTGAGCCCCTGTGGATCCTACTATCTCCTCTCTGTCCCGGGATAAGTACACATGCCGTACACTCAGCTTCTCTGTGGGTGGTAGAGATCAGACCTCAGGTCCTCTGGCTGGCAAATCAGGCACAGCGCTGGATAAACCATCTTCAGTCCTACTGTGCGCGTCTGATGTCTCATCCTCACAGGAGAAACGAGTTCTGGTGAGTCTCGGGGTCTCTTCCAACCCCAGAGTCCCTGGGTTCATCTCAGAGTCTTGAAAGGGGGGAGAAAAGACTGAATCTGAGCAGCTCTGGGAAGAAGGCACCCAGGACAGCCACCACGGTTGTTGTTGTTGGAAGTGGGGTGTGGTCTAAATAAAGTAAGAGGATAGGTGTCTTCTTAATAGCTGAGTTCCCTTTTGTTTGATAATCTCTTCTTTTTAAGATGGTTTGAAGAATACAAGCAACTGATGATCCACATAATAAGCTCGAATAAAAATAATCTTTTTAAGAAAGTGGTTGCTATGTCATTGAATTTAAATAATGAATATTTTTCTTTCCAAGTAGCCCAACGACTTGTAAAGATCTATTCAAACCTATTTGAGCTGTGTGTGTGTGTGTGTGTGTGTGTGTGTGTGTGTGTGAAGGCCTTGGTGATGAGAGCTTCTCTCTGGAAAATAGTAATAACAGTAACAATATCATCAAACAGCGTTGTCTGTGTGTTCACACATATCTTCGGGTGAGCAACATATGGATTCCTACGAAGCACTTCTAGAAGGAAGTGTTCTGAAGACTGCTGGAATGTTCCCCTGTGTTCCATCGGGGCCGTGAGCAACTGAGGCCGATTTCAGCTTTGCAGTCCCACAGGTTGGGATCACACTCTAACCCTGGTCGGCTGTGTGACTGTGGGTGACTTATATAGTTCATGGAAGCCTGGGCTTGGGGTTGGGGGCAGTAAGGCAAACTCGAGTGTTCCGGCCCTTCCCCCACACACCTACAAGAAACAACGCTCTTGCTGAGTACCCCCTGGGCCCACATACAATGGCCTGCGGTGCCCAGGAGTCTTGTTACAATGGGTTTTATACATGTTTTGCAGAAGGGAGACAGACCTAAGGTGCGTAAGTTATGTGTTTGGTAGATGGCCAAGCAAGGGGAAGGAGGTGTGAGGTTTGTAGGTATGGCCCTACAAACTCAGCTACATTAAGGTAGAACAGCTTGGTCTGAAATATCTCCCACAAGTTGTTGGGAATGTTTGCCAAGTGGCGCTATTTTTGGACCCTGTGAACCAGCCTTTAAGGGCTGGGGACTGGCTCATGGAAGAAGGTTGTTGGGGTGGGGTTTTGGAAGCAATAGTCATCTCTAGTTCCGGCTGCATTCTCTCTGGATACCGCTACACGCCCCAGCAGCGCGGAACCGAGCCGCTCTTCCAAGCTTACCCTCACAGCCATGACTGCCCCGCCTCCGTGACCTCCTCACCACCATGCACCCAACATCTTTGAAGGCACAAGTCAGAGTAAACTCACCTTCCTGAAGGTTGTCTCTTGTTGTGTATTTTGGACACTGTGACACAAAGGCCCTGACGTGTGTGGGGACGCTTGCCTGTTAATGAACAGTAGCTGCTTCCTGCAGGTGCTCCCCCACCCACTGTGGACTGAGGACTTGAGTCTGAGGGTGGGGAGCACCGACCAGCTCACTGCCTGTCAGGCCAAGCAGGCTTACCTGGTGAGCTTCCCACCTTTCCCTGGCAGAGAGTTGCTTCTCCCTACCCTTTCTTCCCAGCACTGCCTGGTCCCTGTTGGTTACCATTGACTACCTGGAGGGTCCATACACAGCAGTCTCTCTCCATGACTGGCCCGTCTGCCTCATGCATATCTGGAATCTCCTCTCCTGTTGGTTACCAGGCTGTCAGCAGCAGCAGCAGCCTGACCCCTCCAAACCCCAGGACCTGGTGATGCATGTCTAAGTACCGTGTGTATGAGAGTCCTTCCTAAGCCTGTGCCTTAGGACAATACCAAGAGGTATGTCTCAGATAGATATGCTTTCTATCACTGTGACGAGTACCATGAGCTACAGGAAGAACGGGTTTATTTGGTTTGCGCTTCCACGTCACAGTCCATCTTCCAGGGAGGTAAGGACAGGAACTCAATGCAGGAACTGAAGCACAGACCGTGAAGGAAGGCTGTTTACCGCCAGGCTCGTGTGTCGCTCCCTTTCTTATTCCTCCCAAAGCCACCCGCCCAGGGGAGCCATTGCCCACCACCTACGTTAGGCATTCTTCAAGAAAATGCCCCACAGACTTGTCCACAGGCCATAATGAGGGACGCTTGTTCTTGAGTGGAGGCTCTTCTTTCCTAGTTTGTGCTAAGGTAACGAAAGACTAACCAGCCATGGTTGTCCCAGAGATAAAGGCGCTTGAAGGTGGGAGGGTGATGCTGGGGTCAGTGGCGGTAGCCGCACCGTCCCGCTGGTTGGTGGTCATTGAAAGAGCCTTGCGGTGCAGTGGCTACACCTAACCCTGCTGTCTCCGGCTGGCGTGACCCCTTGCTTTAGTGACCGTGACAAGACAGGTGTGGAAGACGGGAAGACGGAGTGGCTGAGTGTGGGGCACGCTGACCCCAGCATGACAGCAGGGACTCCTGTGCGCAGCCTCCAGCCCGCTGACATTCGAGGCCTGGTTGAGACAGTCTGACCAGAGCTGGGGCTCTCCCACACCCGGAGCTGCCCCAGTTCTGCACCTGTCCTCCCGGTGTAGGGGCAACAGGAAAACCCTACAAGGATGATGCCTTCTCAGGGGTCCTGCCTCACTTGCTGGTGCCACGAGCAGGCCAGCACTCCCCCTCTGTCCTACAACTCAGTAGAAGACTTTGGGTGGGAGCACCCAGTGTGGGTGGGAGCACTCACTGTGGGTGGGAGCACCCAGCAGCTCTGAAGAGAGGATGCCCCATTGTAACTCAATCAATCCCAAGGCTCAGGACCAGCCTCAGAAAGGCTGGCTGCAGATTCTGGGGAGGTTTCAGGTTGTTGTTTTGTTTGTTTTCCTTGTTTGATCTCTTCCACGGATGGGGGAGGGGAGGGCGTGAGGATCTCACCACCGATCTGAGCCGAGGTCTGGCCCAGCTGAGGGGAGAAAATGAGATAGCTTGGCTTTCATTTGCAGCCAGGCGCACGGTGAGCCTGTCTGCAAAGCTTAATAAAGACAGGAAGCCTGAGACAACAGAGGTCTCCTGAGCTGTGCAGAAACACCTCCCAGAGCCTGCTCTGCGGGGCTACCTCCTCCTCAGGCTTGTGTGTATTAGCACCTCGCAAAAGGGCAATTTTCAGTGATGTTGGATTCCCAATCTCAGCCGCATTAGTGAAAATCTCTTTCTTAAAGCCCAGGATCAGCATGAGGAGGAGGAGGAGGCGGGTCTGCTCTGGGCCTGGCCCTGTCTGCTAGGAGAGCCAGGTCACCAGCCAGCCTGGGCTGACACTTGCTATTTATTGCTTAGCAGGGAAGAGGTAAACTGTGGGATTAGGTGGAGTGAACTGGGGCTTCCCAGCCTAGCTGTGACTTTTCCAGGGGCTCCCAATTGACCGGGAGACATGCCATGGGGCGGAAGACAGCCCTGGATTAGAAGTGGGAGTGGGTCTCAAATTCTAGCTTTATCACAGCCTCTCTGGGTGACTGTAGGCAATGCTCTAGATCTCTCTGGATCCGTTTGCCATCTGTAAAAACCTGGGGGTGGGATAAAGAACCCAACCCAACCAACCAACCAGCCAACCAACAATGAAACTACACCACAGTAGAGACAAATGCTGGGGTCAGGCTCAGTTTTGTTCTTTCTCTGTTTCTCTGCTAGTCACTCCAGGTTCATGAACGCTAAACTGAGGGAGAAACCATGCTGACCAGCAGGACCAGCATGCTGTAACAATACCTGGCAGGCACGCATATGTTTGATCTCAAATGCCAGCGCTGATCGATTCGTAGGGTCTGCCTTGAGCCCTATGGTGAGTGGATGGGGCTGTTTGATCCAGGCACAGCAGGATGGATTGCCAAGATCAATTATTGATGTCTGGCAAGATTAGAAAAAGAAAACAGAATGACAGGACCAGGAAGTTCTGGGTACAGCCTAGGGCCTGGGAAAGCTGTCGCTAGTTACGTGGTGAGGTGACCTAAGGACTGAATTCAGCTAAGTTTTGCAAATAACCATCCATGGATGTCTTCCTTGTCCAGCCATCTGAGGCTGGACATTAGAATGTTGAAGAGTCTGCTCAGGCGATCTGGATGCAGTCGATCTGAGCAGAGCAATGCTGAACACAGCATCTGCCTGGGCTCCCCTCACTCATCGGCACTCAGGGTACTGACTTCGAGGTGCTGTGTGGGTCTGGGAGGCACCGTGAACTCGCAAAGAGGATCATCAGTCCAGTGGGAACAGTGAGTGAAGCTCACTGGCTTAGGGTGAGGAACACTGGCCTGCAGTCAAGGTGCCTGGGTGTTTAGAATAGAAAACTGACTTGACATTAATGTAGTGGGTTAGGAGGAGACTAGGCCAATAGGTTCATATGTCTGAATAATTTAGTCCCCGGTTAATGGGACTGTTTGGGAAGGATTGGGAGGTGTGGCCTTGATGGAGGTGAGTCACTTGGGGTAGGCTTAAGGTTCCAAGAGATGTGTGTCCCTCCCGCTCTGCTTTACTTCCTGTTTACGGATCAGGATGTAAACTCTCTCGGCAACTGCTCCCGCACCGTGCCTGCCTGTCTGCCGTCGTGCTCCCCACCGTGGTGGTCATGGCTTCCTATCCCTCTGGAAACGTAAGCCCCAAAGAAATGCTTCCTTCTGGAAGTGGTGTTTTATCACAAGTTAGAAAAGTAGCTAAGATAAGGGAGTGTGAACTGAAACTCAGGTACACGTGCCCTGTGAGCAGGTGCGTCTGCTCTTTGAGGACAGCTGGGAAAGTGGCCTGCTGTTCAGCTTCAGGAACTCGGGAACTCAGCCAGGAAACCAGGCAGGGGCATCTTCTCAGGTCACTGTCATTAGCCGCGACTGTTTCCTGTGGTTACTTGTGGGCCTGTGGACCAGTGATCTTAATCACCTAGGCACACATCTTTCAGTATTTCCGCTGATCTTTTTCCTTCTTCCTTGTGGATAAAGAGGAAGCCTGGATGGGTGTTCACCGAGAAGTGAAGAAGTGGGGAGAAGGGAGCCCTTCTTTTTGAGACACAGTGTTTACCCAGATAATTTTACCTGATCCCGGGCTCTGGAGACCAAGGAAAATATATTTAAATGAATGAATGAATGAATAAATATTAATGTTAGGTGCAATGCTGCTGATTCTTGTGATTGCTCCGTTTTGGCAAGACATCTATATATTCTCCCCCCTCTCCCTCCTCTCCTTCTTTTACAGCCCCCACCCCAGCTTGGTTTGCTACACCTCATAACTTGTTTCCCTCAAAACCTCATTCCATATGTATACATCCAGCAATGACCCAGCACATGAGGTACTTTTGTAAGAATTAATCTATTAGGAGAGTCTCCCGTGACTTTAAAACACCCCCTGAAGCTGGGGAGACAGCGAAGAAAGGCTGGTGCTGGGAAACACTAGGGCTCAGAGCCCCTTTATTTTAAAGACAAGGGGATGTGGTTCAGAGAGGCGTGGTAGCTTGGCCAAAGCCAGTGAGCTAGACACACAGCCACGTCCCCTGGCGTTCCTAGGCTGGAGGCTTCCCAGCACGCTGAGACATTTGCTGGCTGAAGGCAAGGTGCCCCTTGCCTTGTGATGCAGTAATCAACCGGTCCTGCTGGGGTTGATGATATAGTCAGGGCAGGGTGGGGTCACTCCTGTGTGCCCACTGTCCCCAGGTGAAGGGAAGAACAGAAATGGAGACCCAGTGCCTGCCCCCAGATGGGGAGGCGACACATGTGAGTTCAATTCCAGGCTGGCGCAACTCAAGCTTGGCTCTCAGCACACCCTGTGCTCTGGGAGTGGGTGGGGACACCGTCTTCTGCAAGCCTGACCCTGGCAGCACCGCAGATGTTTATTTCTTCCTTCTCTACTTGGGAGGCAGGCAGCAGGCCTTTGTCAGGACAGGAGAGCCAGGCTCTGGGGCCGATGCCTGGGGCTCAGATGTGGTTCTCAGTGTCTGCACGGAGGACCTGAGGTGACCTGGTGAGCTCACCCACAGTGTGGGCACCTGAAGCCATCCTTTCTCATGGAAGGACATAGCCCTCCATGCCTTAGTCAATTCCCTAAGGGCTTGGGAAAGTACCCCATCAGGGAGCAAGCCTCCTGCTCTGCTCTCAGCTTGAGGACTCTCAGAAAGGAGCATGTGTGACTCTGGAGTTAAAATTCCTGTTTACCCTTTTTCTTTTTTTAATTATCAGAATCATACAGATACATACTCCAACAACCTAGAGATAGCATTTTGCCTGTGTTTCTTGCCGTATTTATTTCTCCTGTGCTGTGTGTGTGTGTGTGTGTGTGTGTGTGTGTTGTTAATTACAGTTTATGAGAGGCCATTGTTTTGGATTAAGCTCTACAAGGCCCCAGCAGGCCACCCAAAATGGAAGCAGGCAAGCTAAAAAGTTCCAAATAACTAAATTAAAACCTGAGGGCTGGGGAAATGGCTCAGTGGGAAAGGGTATTTGCTATTAATCCCAACAACCCAGCATGATTTCCCAGAATCCACATGGTGGAAGGAGAGAATTGACTCTCCAAAGCTGAAGATCATGAATGCATGCTCACAAATGGACAAACACAAGCACACACGCATACACACACACACACACACACACACACACACACCTATCACATCACATATTACATATCACACATGCATGCACATGTACATACACTTACACCATAAATAAATGTAATAAAAACATTGAAACCTTAGCAGTTTATTGGTAAGAGCTGACCTTCTGAGGAGCCAGGTAAGAGACAATAACCACCTCATAATGAGGCCATCACTGCCTAAAGTGGTAAGGAGTGAGTTTAGGGGCTGGGGAGATGTCTCCGCAGTTAAAAGCACTGCTCTTCCAGAGGAACCAGGTTCAAATCCCAGCACCCACATGGCAGCTCACAACTGTCTATAATTCCATGATCTGGATTCCCTCACACAGGCATGCGTGCAGGGAAAACACCAACGCACATAAAATAAGAATAAATAATTTTTTTAAAAAGAAAAAAACCATCCCACCTGACTTTTGATCCTTATTTTTGCTTTGCCGATCTTTTATTTTTTAGATTTCAAACATTACTTTAAATTGTGTGCGCGCGCCTGTGTGAGACTATGTACATGTAAATGAGAGACTATGCCCACAGAGGCCAGAAGGGGGCACTAGAGTCTCTGGAGGTAGCGTTACAGCCGCTGTGAGCTACCTGACACCAGCACTGGAACCCTCGCTCCTCTGCAAGAGCGCTCCAGGCCCTTCACTGACGAGGCGAGCTGTCTCTCTAGTCCCTGAATCTCCAGTCTTTGCCACCCAGGAAGCCCCACGTGTGAACCACTGGTGAAGCCACGTACTCTGCTCACCTGTGGAAAATACCAGACAGAGGCAACTCGAGGGGAGAAAGGTGTATTCTTAGCTCGTGATCTAAGAGAGGGCATCATGGCTGTCAAGTCCTAGCATTAGGAGCTCAAGGAAGACGGTCATAGTCACAACCGCTCAAGAAGCAGACAGATGGACACCGCGGTTCACAACCACCCAGGAGTCAGAGAGACACGGATCTGGATCAGTTCTGGTTTCTTTCCTATTCGGTCCCTGCCCTACAGGATAGCGTCACCCACACAACCCTCCCTCAGTTGAACAGTCTCTGGAAACACCCCCACAGACATTCCCAGAGGCACATCTTCTAGACGATTCCAAATTCAGTATGCCCCGAAGACGGGCCATCACAGGCCAGTTTGATTTCTTGATACTCAACTTGCACAGGTTTTGTTGACAATTGTCTGTGCGCATGTATATAAAAGCGTGTGTCCCTATACAGACATACTACGCATATAATTGAGCATGTATTGTCAGGATAATTGAGAAAAAATTAAAACCAGACCCACATAAAAATCTAGCCTGAATTCGGTCCAAGGCTGATGCGAGTCAGTCTGAAGGGGCCAGCGGGATGCTGGAGGCCGTTCTGAGGAGAACCAGAGGTAGAGATGGAGCAGGCATCGGGAGAGGCTGTGAAACGCGTTAGTGTCCTGTGTGGGGTGATAAAAGCGTAACCCTGGGGGTGATCTTTTTACAAGGAGGGGGGAAAGCCTGCAATGTACTCCTGTGCAGCCCCACAAAGTTCATTCGTCTGGAACCCCGAGGAGAGTCCTCCACACTCTGGGTGGGCTGCTAGGCTTCTCTCCCGTCTTTCCGCATGATACTTAATAGCATCTGAGTGTGCTGGTCACCGAGACACAAGATAGCCCCACCTTGCACACAACGGTGATCTGTGTGTCGCCATCTTGGGCTTTGGTTTTTGGGGTACTGGGGAGTGAGAGGCATTGGGTTCACATCAGCCTGGCTGGGGGAGGAGCCGGGAACCCTCCAGGTGTGTGTGCAGCCCACGGGCACACACGTGCCTCACTCTTTCACCCTCGTTCCTTGAGCCGGTCACCTCACCCGTCTCCTTCAGCTGAGCTGAATTTCTAGGCTTCCGGGGCTTGCGGAACTGAAGCTCTTCCCTGAGCCTCTCATCCCGGACGGCTAATAATCTGGTGCGCAGCGATCCCAGTAGAGATGCTGAGCTCAAAAGGCCAGCCTTTTGTCCACGACAAACCGATGAGCCGAGCTGAGGCACGGGCAAGGGTCCCTCTGGGAACTTGGCCTTGTGGCCTGTGAGGACAGACAGTTCCAGCTCTCCAGTTTTGATCCTGCCGTTTACAGTTCAGAGATCTGGACACATTCCACGTAGAAAATGGCCTTGTCTCTCTTCTTTTAGGATGGGACCAGGCTCGCTGGATTTCTAAGTTTGTTTCACAGTCAAGGCCCTGAAAGGGGTAACCGTTGCTGGCCTTCTCCAACTGAGGGGGGGGGGCGCGAAAGGACTGTTTTAATCTGCGCTATGAATTTTAAAGCCCCGTGGCTTCATGTGTCGGGAGACCCCATCGAAATGCCAATGGCTCTGTGTTCCCACCTCCTGCAGCCCTCTTCTGCATTCGGGGAATATTTATGTGGGAGCAGGGAAGAATTACAGAGAGTCGAGGTGCAGTTTGCCTGGGCTCCACCGCAGCCCTGTAGGTTATAAAGTCTGAATTAATCACCCCAGCTGCGCAGGAAAGCTGCGGTTGGCCACAGGCTGGGCGCTTCCCTGGGCGGCGGGTTCCAGTTCTCAGCTCTCGGCTTCCTTTCTAGCAGCAGGGTGGCCACTTCAAAATATCTCTATTACCGCCGTGTGGCTTTTTAAATACTGTGTCTTCGGGAGGCAGAGTAGCCGCGGACATGTAGGTCACGGGGTTACAGCTGGCGGCGCGGTGCAGCCACATAGCATTCAAGGTCTGGAAAGCATGGAGACAACTGGCGCCAACGCCAACACCAGCACGGAGACTGGCCTTGTTCTAGATTCCTGTGCCAGAGCACGGGAGGGCCCAGAAGCCTTTGAGACACCAGACATCTAGACTTAGGCAGTCTAGTGACATGCGAGCATGGCATTTTGGGTGTCTCCATGGAAGGACAGACATCGTGGCGCTGCTCACCGGGCACAGAGCTTGGGTGGCTTTGATGCAGTCATTGGGTTCTGATGCTCCCTCTCCCAGGTGTGACTCTGTGGCTTGCACAGAGCCTTTGTCTCCCTTGAGTCCCACCATCTTGTGTACCGGCCTCTTTCTAGAAGCCCCGTGAAGCCCACATCTTCTACAGGCTTCTTCAGGCAGATGGCTCCCTAGGAAGGCTATTCGGACTTCTAGGCGCCACCTCTGTGGACAAGTCCCGTATGCCGCCAAGGCTTGTAGGTTCCTCTGTTGCAAGATGCCCAGTAAGTCTGCCAGTGTGGGTGCATGGCGGTCATCAACAGGGCTGGGATATCAGGATCAGATCTGTTCTCTATGAGGCCTCGGCAGGACTTAATGGTACATGTGTGCTCTGGGTCCCATCAGCTCGCCTATAAGACGGACCTGCTGCTCACGTTTCTCGCACAGCTGGAGTCAGGGAGGGGGATGAGAGTGGGGTTCCGACGTGAAGTGAGGTTCAGGGCTGTCCCTAGCCATATTCTTTTCCAGAGCAGGAGCAGGTTATTCCAAATGGGATGAAATGGGCCCAGAAGCAGTTTGATGGCAGCTGAGGCCAGGAGGGACCCAGGGCCGCACGCTCTCCCTCCTGCCTGCCTGTCTGTCTAGGGCAGATCTGCACAGGACATCACCAGCAAGACTCTGGCTAGCATGTGCATTTGTCACACATAGTCCCCCAAGCCCCTGAGCAGATGGGAGGCGGGCGGGAGGGTTATTAACAGTGGGCACCAGGAGTCCACAGCCTCTGTGCTGACTCGTGCAGTCAGTCCATTGGTGCTTGTCTTCTCTGGCGCCCCAGGTCCTTGACAGCTAACCACTGGGAGTCTCAAATGGCCCTGGAGCCCTCCTGTCTTCAGCCGCTGACGAGCCGCTTCTGTGCCCATTTCGTCCTATCTGGATCCACCTGCTCCTGGCCTGGAGACAAATATGGCCAGGAGCACCCCAGGACCTCACTCATGCTTGAACCCTAGCTGCAAGGGAAACTGAGCAATGCGCCCATTTTAGAGGCTGAAGTAATTTAGCGGGAGCCATAGCACGCATGTGCAATTGAATGCTGGTGAGGCCTCATAGAGAAAGAGCTGGGATCGTGACGTCCTATAAGACCCTTGGAGGACCCCTGGCAGGGTCTGGACACCCTGTGCTGTTGGGGTGACCCTCCACTCATCCTTTGTGTTCTGAGCATGCTGTGGTCTCAACGCCACCCTATTGAGACCCTGGAGCACAATTAGAAGGCTGATTTGGGGATTTCTTACTAGGTCTGATGAGGCTGATTGACAGGACTGAAGCCCCACCCCCATTTCCAGGACATGTGCAGATGGAGAGCCTTGCTGAGCTCTGGATGGGCCCAGCACCCCAGTAACTTCATTAAAGACCCAGGTGATGCAGGACACAGCAGGAATGCACCCCAGCATGTCTGGGTTCTGCTCACCCTCCACTCCCAAGCTAACCACCCCCTCCCCTGTAGCTAATTTAAAACAAAGCAAAACAAAGCGATGGCTTGGTTTGGAGCCATGAACTGTGGAGCTTTTATCTGTCAGCAACAACACCTCAGGTTGGCAAAGGGCCAGCCTGGGTTCTGGGTCTTGGCATGAATGCCCTGCAAGGCGCCCAGGGAGAGCTGCATCTGGACTCCACAGCCTCTTCCAGGGACCCAAGAGCCAGAGTCCCGGGCTCAGAGCTCACCAGCAGCGAGGGGGTGTTATGGGGGCTGCAGTGGAGAGCAAAGAGCCAGGGTACAGAACGGGGTGCAGACAGGGAGAGAGTGTGAGGGGCTTCAGGCAGGAGCTGGGTAGGGAGAGATGGGCTCTTCCTCCTGGAACAGCCTGCTTACTTGGGACCTGCCACACCGAGAGACAAACCCATGTTCTTCAACATTAGCTGGGAACAATATAAGGAATGTTCCAGAGTCCAGCTGTGGCTGATTAAATGCTGGCTTGTGAATGGGGAGGAGACGTATCTGTTCTCTGGGCAGAAGTCTCAGAAAAAGAGGGGGTGCGCTCCTAGGAGCATGACTAGGAGACACTCATTTCGGTCACTCCCAATTTTTTTATTGTGATAAACAAAGACACATAACACATTCACCATCTTGAGTGGTGTGTGTGTGTGTGTGTGTGTGTGTGTGTGTGTGTGTGCGTGCTGAAAGCTAAAGGTCGTCACTGAGTGTCTTCCTCAAATATTCTCTACCTTATTTTTTGAGGCTGATTTGGCTGGACTGCCCAGCGAGCTAACCCAGTGATCCAGTCTGAGCCTCCACAGGGCTGATGAGTGCTGGGATCCAGACTTAGGTCCTCTTTCTTTCACTCCTAACTGATGATCTTAGAGATCCATTTGTCCTCCACCTGTCCTTGTATTATCCACCCACCCACCCACCCATCCAACCATTCACCTACCCATCCCCCCATCCCCCCATCCCCCCATCCCCCCATCCCCCCATCCAACCATTTACCACACACACACACACACACACACACACACACACACCCATACATCCTACAGCTGTCTCTGTGCCTACCCACTTACCCCATATCTTTGAGCCTCCTCCATCCACACACCCATCCACACATTCACCCACCATCCAGGTGTCTGTTCACACGTCCATCCATCATTCATTCATTTACGCCCTGCAACCATCTACCTCTCCACCCACCCTACACATCCACCCACCCTCTAGCTCTCCATTTCTACAACCGACTCTAACTCTACTCCTTTCGGCCATACAAGTTTTCTCAAGTCATCCTCCACCTGCCCACCATCCTAGCACCAGCCAGCAATTATGTCCTAAGCCTGGGCCTGGGCTTCACAAAAGGGCAATGAATGGGGTAAGATTCTGTCCCTGTTCTGGCAGAGGCTATAGTCGGGTAGGTGGGAAAGAAATCACAAAACCCAAACAATATATACTCTGTTACCCCCACACCCAGACACACTTTATTTGGGTAACATGAGAGAACCGTATTTTTATCATGTCTGCCATGATACTGGGAACACTCGTCGGAAAGATGATTGGAGGAGGATTTTGAAGGTGGTTAGTATGGAGTAAAGCCCAGAGCTGGGAAAGGACAAAGGGAATTCCGGGAGGAGGGAGCATTAGTTACCCAGAGCCACGCATGCTGGCAGGCTTGCTCAGGTGAGGTCAGTCTAACAGAAGTGTGTTCTTACCATGAAGACCTGAAGATGGGCCTGGGGGACAGTGAGGATCAGATGGTAAAAGATCTATCTCTGTACCAGCAGAGGGAGGCCATGAAACCACTGTGACATCAGAGGTGGCAGGCTGGTGGGAACAGAGGCTGGAAACTGGCAGCCTAGCCCCAGTCCTCTCTGCATCCAGCGGTCAGGCAACAATGAACTTAAAGCCTTGGAGGGCATGGGTGGAAGTCCCGAGGATGGAAGATTGAGAAGGAGCAGGAAGAGGAAGTGCAGCTGGAGAGCCACACCGCACGGTCTGGCCTGTTGGTTTCATCAGGGCTATGAGGACTCAACAGGCACCATTGAGGCAGAGCGCCATCATCGGGGGGGTACCCCAGGCTGTGTCAGCCTGTGGCGTTTCTCTAATATGTATGAGTGTGGATGCTTTGTCTGCATGGATGGATACTCTTCACATGCACACCTGGTGCCAGAAGGCCGGAAGAAGCCATCAGAGCCTGTGAATCAGCGTTGTAGATGGTGTCATGGGTACAGGAGCAGTCACTGCCCCTCACTGCTGAGCCCTCTCTCCATCCCAGCCTGCTGTCTTTAAATCAGTAGGTGAGGGGATGGAGAGAGACATGCCCACAAGTCCCTCCGATCCAGGCTTTTGCTGTGAGACATTTTAAGATGTCACTTTTTTTTTTCAAAATTAATTTTTAGTATCTCAGAAACCAGGCTGGATCACATAAAAAAGTGAGGTCATACTTAATTAAATTAACTGGTGCTATTAGGTGTAATTAAAACCACAGTGATTGTGATCTCGGAACCTGATGTCAGGCTCTCCGCTGCCTCCATTTCTGCCTTTCTCAGGGAGTCGCCCATCAGCCCCCTAGTTACCAAGCTTGGCTGTCTCCCAGATGCGGTTTTGAGTCTCTATGTAGGTAGATCTCTTGGACTGAGGCCTCTTTCTGAGCTAGACTTTTTGGTTTCATTCAAGGCTACCACAGACCTCAGGGAGAGCTTTTTTCGAAGATGCATCCATCTGGTCTATGAGAGTGGAAGTCCGCGGCAGTCGGCCCCTCCTGCTCCACCCCTGGCCTTTCCTTTCCTCAGGTCAAGGGTCACTGCCCACTTCATCTGGCTACCCTCTCTCCACATTTGCTTCCTCGGATCCTTTCCTTGTTTCCCAGGGGTGCTCTGGTTGGAACATAGGGGACAACACCCCTCCCCAGGAGCAGAAGGAGTGGCCTCCCTGGGATAAGCCTTGATGGGAGGTTTGCCTGTCCTGCCTATGTGACCACAGTTTCTCTCCTTTAGGCTGCAGGAAGGAGGGATCTGTCTGCCCTGCAGATGCTCCAGTGGGAGCAGCCGCCGTGGAAAGTGATTTTGCCAGAGCTGGGCCTTGTTCAACCTCCTGACACGAAGCCTGCAGCTGCTTCTGGCTGGAGCCTTTAATTTCGTTAATGTGTGACATTCACCCAGGCTGCGTCGCTGACGGGCATGCTTGACATTAATACGTGTTCTGAGTGTTCCCTTGAGCTCATAAAAACTCATTATCAGTTCTGAGCCAGTAAATGCAGTTCCCGATGCTCAGCGGTGCCCCGGGCAGTGGAGCCCCGGACATCTGTCTGCGCCAGCGTCCGGCTCCTCCCTTTGTCCTGGGACTCGGTGTCTCAGCTCCTGGGAGGGGTCCAAGGCAGACGTTCCCAAAGCAGAAACCTTGCTTTAGGTTTACATATAAGACAAGAGGCACCTTCTGATCGTACTTGCTGTGCATCTACCCACATGTAAAGACATGCTGATGCGGACACCAAGGCATGATGAAGAAAGGTTCTTGTGTCCTGAAATAGACATGGCCATGGGATCTGATAAAGAAATTTGCCCCTCAAGCACCATGGGATATGTTAAAAGCCAGGGGTGTGGCCATTCTTACATTCAGAGGGGTACAGAGCCTCAGACTCATGAGGTGTCCGTTCTGTGTGCCAAGACTCCATTTGCTGTCTGTGTATCATGAAGGTGTGTGCCACACAGTCAGACAGTCAGAGATGCGGGCCACACTCTACAGCTGTGCCAAAGGTCTATCCAGGATTTTGGGTGGGCAAGGATGGTCACTTTTGTGCCTTAAGTGAAAAATGTAACCAGGAATGGTGGCTCACAGCGGTGGGGAGTTGGAGGCAGAAGGATCTGGAGTTTGAGGTCAGCCTTACCTACAGAGTGAGTTGAAGGCCTTCATGAGGCTAGGTGAGATTGTCTCTCCGAAATATAAAAACAACAACAAAACGCAAACAATAATAACAAAACCTACATTTTGGAAGCCAAGCCTTGCCCGCAGTGGTACTGCTCCCCATTGGTTAATGTACTGAGACGCTCTCTCATGTAGGGGACCTTAAACTCAGCCATGTCCTACTGGGAACTCCCTCAGGTGGAAGCCGTACCCGGTCAGTCTGGGCTCCCCAGGTCTAAGTTCTAATCCTCGCCTTGCCAAAACTTTCTCTTTAGACTTTGAGAAGTTTGCTTGCCTCCTCCGTGCTCAGGGTCTTCAACCCTGAAGCAGGCAGGCTTTCTTGTGGTGGTGTCTGGTTCCTGTCTGAGGCTACATGAAATAACAGTTCCTCCACTGTGCAATTTGGCTCCGTTTTTGTGGTCCGATGGTCACAGCTGCAACCTTGCTTCTACCTATCTGCCATGGTGGCTGTAAGCCTTGCTTAAGTCATTCCTCTGTTGCTATGACAGACCAGTTCCTAGGACTAGCCTAAGTCTTGGCCAGCCAATATGTCACTAGGGTGAGGTGAATTTTACCCTTCCTCTGTAACTCCTCCTCCTCCAAGTGACAGAAGAGGCTGGGCCTCTGGGCCACACTGTGGAGCTGAGATGTCACCTCCAAGCCCTCTCTTCTGGTTGCTCGCCTCTTCGTGCACAGTGCTTGAAAGTCTAGGTCTGCCCAAAGAGCCTGCATTCGTGAGGTGATGGTGGATTCCCCTTCTTCTTCCGTTATCAGAAAGCCCTTTGCAGCTCAGAGCAAGGATGCACATGCTTGTGTCGGGCTTCACAGCTCCTTGAGTCCCGGTGGTCCAGGGCTGGCGTGGGAAGACTGACAAGACGGAAGCTGCGTTCCTGGGAGGTTGGGCTCTGTGCCCTGCTCTGGGAGTCCTGGGCTGGTACAGATTCCAGGGGAAGGGGAGCCTGGGGTGAGAGTGTGTGCCACGTCTAGGCAGAAGAACTCTGAAAGCCACATGCCATGCCCCAAGAATCCTCACCTCCCCTCTTCTCCCTCCAGAGTTGCCCTGAAGCTGTCATCGGGAGACTTCAAAAGGATCTCTCAGTTCCTTCCCAGAAAGGAAAAGGACAGCTGGAAGAGGTAGGATTTCTTGACATGGTGACAGTGGCCTGGCTTGTTCGGTCAGATAACTGAACTTCTCATCTGTCTCCTGCCCTCCAGGGCCAGCCTTCTGAGGGAAGGAGAGTCTTTTGGCTTCTGCCTCAGGGGTAGAGGGCAGGGGAGCACAGCTTTACATCTGTCTCCGTCTCCTGATGTTAATTCAGGGATGGCAGAAGCAGATGGGGAACCATCTAGAATGGGAACTAGCTCTCAGAGGAGGGCACAGCTCCCAGGAGCCCTTTCTGGTCTCCCTCAGCATCCCCGACAGTCTGGGGACTGAGGAGGAAGCGGATCCCTAGGGCACTCACCACCCCAGGGTGACATTTAACATTAACATCCCAGCACTAGTGTCTGTCCCCTTGTCCATGATAATACTGGGTGTGGCAAGACTGACTTCTACCTCTGGGGCTCTGGGACCCCAGAACTGCTGGTTGGCCTCATGGAAGGTTCCTGATTGAGGAGTTCTGGCCTACAGTCTCCTGAGCAGCTGCAGCCACTTCAAGGTGTGATCTCCTCACTATTTCCATTTTAAAAGAGAAGAAAAACCTGGTCTCAGAGGTGAGGAGACTTTCTTAGGGTCACAAAGCACTGAGTGATGGGGCAGGGTTTGAATCCCTGACTGAACACCACCAGAGTTCTGAGCCCTTTACTTGATGTTCAAGATTAAACTAAGCCTATGGACCAAATTGCCTGTGTGAAATTCTGGCTCTTGAGAGAGCACGGAAGCAGCTTGTTCTTTTGTCCTGAGTTTGTTCTTTAACACTGGACTTTTTATAAATCACCCATGGGTCTTGGTTTTTCTGTTCTTAAGACTAGAAGGAGAATAAGTAACATCTTCTCACATTTTCTGGGGAGAACAGAGATGAGGAAGATTCTAGAAGTATCCTACACATTTTCCTTGTGCGGGTCCGTCCCATGCTTTTCCCCATGCCAGAGGTTGTTCTCATCCGGGCATGGTATAGGCACACAGGTTTGCTTTAACAGTGGGCTGGTGGCATGTTCTGTCTAGCTGTCCTGCCGTCTGTGGCTGGCCCACACTTGTCTGCCTTCCTTAGTCCCGATTCGATTCCTCAGCTGTCTTTTTGCACGGTGCAGTGGCCGCCTGTGGTTATTCTGGCTGTGATCTAAGACTGGGTGGCTAGGAAAAGCTGGGATCAAGGGAGGTTCAGGTGGTCTTTTGGGCATCTGTAGCCTGCAGTTTTCCAGCTCTGAAACCGCCAGCCGTAGCTTCAGCCTTGATCCCCACAGGAAGCATAAATATGGGCAGATCCAGGCTCACTGGATACCACAGAGCCTGGATCTATCTGCCCAGCTTTCTTTATCAGAGGCCTGGAGCTGCTGGGAGAGCTTGCCTCCCAGGACAGTCCTTCAGGGAGAGTTCCCCACTCATACATCTCTTCAAACACCACAAACAGGAGGAGTCCTCACGGGGTGACCTTCTGGAGGGGGTCAGGAGCCTGACAGCTGAGCCTGGGCCCTCCTGTAAACAGACAAATGCTAACAAAGGGAACAACGTAAAATGGCTTCAGATTATCAGGCGGAGGCCGGGGCTGCGCCACTCTACCTTGTGCTGGGGGCCTAGCTGTGTACAGCAAGTGAAAGACAGCTCATCTGTGAAAAAGACAAATAGCACGAACCTCTTTGGGCCGGGGGGATACACACTTCCGGGTCATCCTGCTCTGCCCTCAGCCTCTCTTCCACCCTCTAAGCCCTGCAGTCCTACCCAGTGTCCTGAGGGGAGGTGACGGCCAGGGGGAGTCGCCTGCTCCTCTAGCTTAGGACAATGACAGCCCTCTTGGGGTCCTGCAGCCTCTCAGAGGACCTTCCTAAAAATACCCAGGCTTCCGGATATGAGCGCGGGTGTTTATCACTGAAGAGTGATGCTACCCAGGAGACACATACCTTTTCCTGTGCCTCGTCTAAAAATGGCTGGGAGAGGGCTCTGGCTTATGTCAGTGAGCGCTCAGTTCTGAAGTCCTGGGGCTCGAGGCCAGCAGGGTGGGAGCTGCCATTCCCAGCTTCTCCTCCAAGCTGACATAGCTCTCCCAGTCACCCTTCCTGGGCCCTTTCAGCAGGTACCTGTTGATTGTAACAAACACCCGAAAGCCAACTTCATGAGCTTCCTATGGGTGGGGCCACTCGAGCTTCAGAGAGACCATGGCCTGGTCCAGGGTGCGTGCCTTCTAAGAGGTTAGGGGCGAGCTCAGCACAGGCCCCCTGACCCTGGAAGAGTTGGCTGAACACACAAAGGGCGCATCCTCCATGCAGGGCGACACCCTTCCCTAATTCTCTACTCAGCTTTGTACAATGTGCAAAGGACAGAACAGAGGAGTTCCCAGTCTGGCATCTACAATCTCAGCACTTGGGGACCCAGTCTGGCATCTACAATCTCAGCACTTGGGGACACTGAGGCAAGATCAAGAGAGGCCAGACTTGGCTACATAATGAGACCTTGTATGTGAAGATTATACATATATACATACATAATACACACACATATATGTTTAGACACATGTATGCACACTTATGTGTGTATGTGTGTGTCATTCCTTCTCACACATAGGGTTGGGAGGGCTTCAATAGTTCAGGAGGCAGAGCTGGAGTAGCTGAAAGGTGACTGCACAGATTGGATCTCTATCGTGGGGTTCTTCACCCTCAGGGATTTATGTTCCCACTGCTGGGGACTGGCTCCAATGGATCAGGACGTCTCCTTGGGCTGAGTGAGCCCTGTGTGCTCTGTCTGCCTGTCTGAATCTGCTCCCTGGGGCTGCAGAGATGGGTGTGGCTATTTTTCTTCTCATGCTCACCTGCTGGCTGAGGGTCCCAGCCACCTGGCCTCCCTCTGCCTCGACTCCCTAGCCACCGTCCTCTGAGCAGACGCAGCCTGCGCCACACCCCTCCTGAGTCCCAGAGCCCAGCCTGACTCTAGCAAGCTTCTGACCCCAGCCAGGAAAAGAAGCCAGCCGTCTGTCCTCGATGCTGGGGGTGATCTTGAGTTACAGTGATTCTCATATCCTGGTGGGGTTCCAACTTCTGCTCTGTGTGTTTTCGAGGTGCAGAAGGAATCTCTGAAGGGGTGGACACACCTGCCAGTGGCCCATCCCTAGGCGCGGGGGCACCGTGTGGTGGGGAGAACTTCCCGTCCCTCCTCGCTTGCTCTCAGCCTGGGCGATGGCCTCGGCGCATGCTCTGGCCCATGAAGATGCCCGTGGGCATCTCTACTTTCAGGGAAATGGCTGTGAGGATGGCGAACTATTGTCCCCAAAAGATGACGTCATTGCCCTGCTGCCATTTCCACACAGCCTGACCCGAGGTCTCCAGCCAGAACATAACTCCACGAGCCGTCTTCCAGCTCAAGCCTTCTATAGCTTTCTCCTGGCTCTGTGCCTAAGACACGTGTACTGAGGAGCCTCCTCCTCACTCACCTCAGTATCCTCCAGAACCTTCTAGCTTCAGGCTGGTCCTGTGTGCACCTGTAAGTCACAACAACCCCTACCGTTTCTGCCCCCTCTGAAGGCTTCCAGCCCAGATCTGGGCCCTCTTCCCTTCACAAGTTCAGGGTTGCCATTTTATTGTATGCATTTTTAGATTTATTTGACGTTGAGTGTGTTAGTGTTTTTTGCTTGCATGTATGCATCACACGTGTGCCTGGTGCCCATAGAGGTCAGGCAAGGGCGTCAGGTCCCCTGACTGTAAGCTACCAGGTGAGTGCTAGAAACTAAACCCTCATCCTCTGTGAAACCAACAGGTGTTCATAACCACCAAGCTATCTCTCCAGCCCCTCAAGTTCAGTTCTAAGTCTACTCAGAAAAGGTTCATGGTGGGGTGGGGGTGGAGTGTGTGTGCACACACTGTGGGCCCTACAGGAGACATGGACACTGGACCTTCTGTCTGGGAGCCTGCAGATAGATCCCTGGCTCGGTTGTCATGGAGCCAGGAAGACGGGGCTGCTTGATCACTGGGGTCTCCATTCCAGGACATTTTGGAGAGATAATAATGTCTTCATTTCCCCAGTGAGCAAATTGATTCTCTGTGTCACACAGCAATGGTGCACACACACTGCCCGGAGAAGCTGTTACTGTTTAATAATGATGCAAATCCAGGCTGTGAATCACGGCTGGAGAAGGACTTCAGCTGCAGACTGTGTTGGTTGATGACTGCATCAAGGGCCCTGTCAGCATCAGAGAAGGGTAGTGACGGGCCTAAGGTCACACAGCAAGCAGCAGGAGAACCAGACTTCTCCTATATGTCTTCTGGCCCGCTCTGTACCCAGCTGCCTCTTTTCTTGGTGAAAAGATGAAAGAGAACAGCCCATTAAACAGCCTGCACAGGAAGAAGCCTGGTTCCTAACGCAATGGGCCAAGCTGTTATCTTGGTCATTTGTCCCCTGCCCCAAGAGCTGCTGCCCCATAAAGGAAGAGGACTGTGGGATTAAGTAAGGAGACTCTGGGATCTGAAGCTTTCTTTACTTCATTTTTTCCCCCTAAACGGATATTACTTTCCAGAGCCTTTTCAGGTCCAATGGGAGGGAAGTGGGGAGCATTCTGATATGCCCCCCATCCCCGCAGACACGGCCGCCCACTGAGCACATACCTCACCGAGACTGCCGTAGTCAATGAACACACACTGGCACGTCCCTGCCACAGTCTGGAGCCCGTGTGGGCTCACTCGCGTCTGCGTTGTGTGTTCTGATAAATGACTGCAAACACGCCACGTGCCTCCTGTGGAAGTGTCCACAAGATCATTTCACTTCCCTAGAGGTGTCTAAGCCCTACCTGGCCGTCCCTTCCTTGTCCCTAGTCCCAGCACCCACGTGTGTTTTCATGTCTCCACAGCGCTGCCCCTTTCCAGGGCCTCTCGTGACTCGAATCAGTCTAGGTAGATTCTGAGTCCCAAGCCCGCCCGTTGAATCTGCATCTTCTCGTGAGGAGAGGGCTCACCTCCTTCCCTTGTTTCCTCCCTTCCCCCTCCCTTCTTCCCTCCCTTTCTCAGACACAGCCTCACTCACCTCGTAGCCCTGGCTGCCTTCCTTCCGCCTGGCTGTTCCCCTGCCCAGGCTTCCTAAGCAGTGGGGGTACAGGTGTGACCACGGCGTGGGCAAGCTTATCTAGGGGTTTTTTTGTTTTTGTTTTTATGTTTTCCTATATGAATTATATAGTTTCACATGTTACATTTAGGTCTGTGCTCCATAACTTTTGTAAATGATGGCGAGCTTTTATCAAGATGATAGTGATGATGTTAATGACGGTGGTGGTGGTGGTGGTAGCAATGATGGTGGTGGTTATGATATGATCATGATGATGGTGGTGATCGTGATGATCGCAATTATGATGGCAATGGTGGTAGTGATGATAATAATCATGTGATGGTGTTGGTTGCGATGATGGTGATGGTGGTGGTGATGATGGCTGGGATGATGGTGGTGGTGATGGATGGGATGATGATGATGGTGGTAGTGATGGTGATGATGATGATGGTTATTATTATTATTATGGAGGAAGTCATGGTAACAATAATGACGATGACTGATGTGCAGTGTCTAGTTTCCCCGGCACTTCTTGTTGGATAGACTCTTCCTCATCATGTCATCTTTGCTTCTCTGTCACAGATCAACTGACAGGATTTATGAGGTCTGTATCTGCACTCAGGTCTGTTCCGTTAACAAGTCTGCCGGCCCCACACAGCCGTGATTACTCTGGCAGGGCAGTGTCTTGGCCCCAGCAGCTCTGTCTCCCAGTCTCTGCTCTTTCACACTGGATTGGTTGTCCTGGCTAACTTGGCTTGGATTGGCCCGTCTGTGTAAACCTTAGAATCAGTTTGTTATTATCCATGGATGTCTTGAGAGCTTTTGAGCAGGTTCTGCTGAATCTGGAGCTCTGACTGGGAGCCCCTGATGCGTGGGCGGTCGCAGTGAGCCTTCCCACCCATGCACACAGGCTGTCCTTCTTTGCCTCAGTTTTCCTTTGATCCTTTTCATCCAAGTTCTGTGTTTTTCCCAACTGGTCTTAGGCAAACCTTAAGTATTTGTTTTGTTTGGGTCTTAGTAGAAATCGTTGTCTGCTCTTTAAAAGATTACTTTATATTTTGGTATAGGAATGCATCTAGTTATGTGCGCATGGGTGAGAGTGCCCGTGGAGGCCAGAGGCATCGGGTCCTCGGGAGGTGGAAAGAGAGGCAGCTGTAAACTGCCCAACATGGGTGCTGGGAACCAAACTCGGATCTTCCACACGAACAGTGTGTGCCCTCAACTGCTGAGCCATCTCTTCAGCTCTGCTTTTTAATTTCAAATTTCATATGCTTATTTGGTTCAGTAGAACCATACCTAGGTGTGTTAGGTAGGGTTTCCCACAAGAATCAACAGAGAGAGAGAGAGAGAGAGAGAGAGAGAGAGAGAGAGAGAGAGTGTGTGTGTGTGTGTGTGTGTGTGCATGAGCCTGTGTGCATATATGTGAGTGTGTGTGTGTGTGTGCATGAGCCTGTGTGCATATATGTGAGTGTGTGAGTGTGTGTGTGTGTGTGTGTCTTACAAGAAATGGGCTGATGAGAACTGAGACCAGCACTTGGCAAGATGAAGGTCCAGCAGAACCAATTGTTTAAGACTCAATCTGAGGGCAGGAGAGGACGGAAGGAGAGCCCGTGTCCCTGGTCATGAAGTCACGCAGTCTTTTCTCAGAGTCTTAGTCCATTTTGTGCTACAAGATACTCAAGGCTGTACAATTAAAAAAGAGCAGCTCCCTGCCCGCTCCTGAGTAGAGACTGGGGAGCTCTGCCGCGGCCTCCCAAGTGCTGGGATAAAAGGTGTGGGCTATCATGCCCTACTACATACATGCATATGTATGTGCACATATGCATTATGAATACATGAAGCACGTGTGCATGAGTGTGCCCGGGGCTTTCAGGGAAGGGGTCAGAAGGCATCTTTCTAGAACTGAGTCTCAACTTCTACTCTGGGTGCCAGGGATTGGACTCAAGTTATCCGGCTTGAATCATAAGCTTCTTACAAACTGAGCTGAGCCATGTCACTGGCCCACACGACCTCCAAGGAGAGAAAGAATGAAGAAAGGCAGGCAGACAGGCTAAGTGATACAGACATACTCTTTGGAAGGGTCCTTACATATTATTAAAGCCCGCTGGAGATTGCCGCAGTCCCTCGGACCCTATAAGAGTGCAGTGGTCACTGAGACCCTTGGAGGTTGCAGCTGTCACTGAGACCCTGTGAGAGTACAGCAGTTGCTCAGACCCCTATCTTTGCCCATGTCCCCTCTCTCCACCCTTTCCCCTTTGATCACTCCACAAGGTCATTCTCAAGGCAATGTTTCATCCCTGACCCTGCTCAGAATTGTTTGCTCTTAGTTGGTTTCAAGTTTGGTTTTGGTTTTACTTTGATGTGCGTGTGTGCGTGCATGCATGTGTGTATGTGTGTGTGTGTGTCTCTGTGTGTGTATATGTGTGTGTATGGGTCTGTGTCTGTGTGTGTCTGTGTCTCTGTGTGTGTCTGTATGCCTGTGTGTGTGTGTGTGTGTGTGTGTGTGTGTGCCTGTGTGTGTGTGTGTACGCGCTCACTATGTGTGTGCAGCATCCTGTGGAGGTCAGAGGAGGCACTGAGAGCCCCTGGAGCTGGAGTTTCTGACATGTAAGCACTGGGAACTGAACCCAGATCCTCTGCAAGAGCAGTAAGCAGTTCTTGATGGCTGGCTAAGCTATTTTTTTTCTCAAAATTCCATACATGTGCCGGGCGGTGGTGGCCCACACCTTGAATCCCAGCACTTGGGAGGCAGAGGCAGGTGGATTTCTGAGTTCGAGGCCAGCCTGGTCTATAGAGTGAGTTCCAGGACAGCCAGGGCTACACAAAGAAACCCTGTCTCGGAAAAAAAAATTCCATACATGTAAGTCTTACACCTGTCACTTGCCCCCTGGAAGGATAGCCCACTGCCCCATTCCCTCACTAGTAATGTGGAAATGGCTCCAAGAGGTCCTTGCAGGAGGACAGGATGGGACTAGATGAGGACAGGAAAGGGACCTGTGATGGAGGCCGGCCATTTGACTCTGGCACTTCCGGTGCCCTGTCCTGGAGATGAGCCCTAAGTTGGTACCTGTTCAGATGCAGCTTCCTACGGACAGAGCATTGGGAACTATCTTTATGTCTGTCTGTCCTGGTGTTTGAGGAACTGAGCACAAAACTTGGTCCCTAGCATGGCAGCTTACACTGGTGGCCTCTGGGAAGTCAGTCCCACTTTTTTAGCTCAGTGAGACCCCTATCTTTGCCCACACCCCCCTCTCTCACCCTTTTTCCCTCTTAGCACAGCTCTGTGTGGAAGCAGCTGTTTTAATTAAAGATTGCATAAACACCAAGAGATAAAGATCCGGGGGTTTTTGTTTTGTATTTCTGCCAAGACTCCCCAGACAGTCTTTTGGGTAAGAAAGGTCCCTCAGGAGCTAAGTTCAACTTTAAAGAGAAGTCTTCTTAGGAAGCGTTGAGCCACAAGGCAGTCATGTTCTGCAGGAGAGCCTCAGGCTGCAGCATGAAGGGCCCAACCTGTCTGATGCCCTGCTGTCTGAGTCCTCTGGCTTGTTCTGTCGGGACGATGGCTTGTTCATCGGGACGATGGCTCTTGGGAAAGGCAGAGGAAATCTGCCATCAGAGACGGGGGTTCAGACCAAAGACTGGAATTGGGATTTCCCATTGTCCGAATAGCATCCACCCCATGAATGAAGCCTCCTAGAGGCGTTAAGGAGAGCCAGAACAGCCCTGGCCACTTCCTTTAGAGCGGTCCCTGTGACCTTTAGGAAGTCTTAGCACATGGGGATGGCCAGCCCAGGCATTTGTGCCTAAGCCTAAGCGGTCTCTCTTGCTCATTCTCCTTCTCCCGTCTCCCCTCATAGACATTTCTAGCATCTCCTGGTGTAGACATTCCAAACCCCAATCTCTGGCCTCAAAGTGCTTGCTATAGGTTAGACCACCAGAGTGTTCTCCAAAGATAACAAGGGTTGCGTGAGCGTGTCTGCTATTGCGCAGGCAGAAAAACAGCAGTCGGGAGCTTGGAAAGTGCAGCAAAGCCGCCGCTCCCCTCAGGATGGGAGGCCCCTTCCTTTCCTGCCTTTGTTCACGCCTGCAGGCGCGGCTTCCATGGAATCCTGGCTTAAAGGCCTCTCTGTTAGCTTCCTGCTTCTCTTTAGCCCTGTCTCTCACTGGAGGTTGGTGTGTGTGTGTGTGTGTGTGTGTGTGTGTGTGTGTGTGTGGCTGCATCCCAGGAGAGGGCAGGGGCCTCTGCTGCCCACAGAGCCACTCCCTTCCAGAAGCCACCCTTGTCTGAGTGCCTCTTGAGAGCCTTCCCAGATCACATGAGCAAGATTAAATGTGAACTTCATACAGACAGGGAAGGCGCGCGTACATGTGCACGTTCAAGTGTGTGTGCACACACGTCTGCGTGTGTGGAGGCCAGAGGACACCTTCGGGTGCTATTCCTCCTTAGGACCGTACGTTTGGCGTTTGAGGCAGACTCTCTACCTAGAACCTGGAGCTCAGCAGGGATTTTTCCCGCTTCCACATCCCTAGCGCTGAGATGGCAATCGAGCTGTCATGTCTGGCTTTTCACACAGAGCGCGGGGATGAAACGTAAGTCTTCCTCGTACGATGTGCGGGCTTTTTACATCGACTTGACATAGCTAGTCACTGGAGAGAAGAGAGCCTCCGTTGAGACGATATATTATAAGATCTGATGGTAGGCAAGCCTGTAGTCCCATTGTGGGGGTGCCACCTCTGACCTGGTGATCCTGGGTTCCATAAGAAAGCAGGCTGAGCAAGCCACGAGGAGCAAGCCAGTAAGCAGCACCCCTCCATGGCCTCTGCACCAGCTCCTGCCTCCAGGCTCCTGCCCTGTTGGAGTTCCTGTCCTGACTTCCTCCTGCGATGTGGAAGTGTAAACCGAATAAGCCCTTTCCTCCCCAAGTTGCTTTTGGTCACGGCGTTTCATCACGGCAACAGTGACCCTAACTAGTTCACATGACACGCCTCTAACAGACTAAGCCCAAGAAATGCATCTCTAGGATAGCCATCCCTCCCGGGCAGTATTTGTTGCTTCTTGCACTCTTTGTGATGCCAACGGAAAGATGTGTTGTTTATCTGAGATTTATACGCAGCCCAGCATTCTGTGTTTCATCTGGTAACTCTATCCTTTGAGTACCTTTGAGCTAGGTTTTCAGTGAGGTTTCGCCACTGGAACAAATGCCTGAGGCGAGCCATTTATAAACAGATAAGATTTAGTGGGGCTCACGGTCCGGGATGCCTCAGTCACACAGGGTTGGCCCCGTCGCTTCGGGCTTTGATGGAGCATCCTGGGGAGACTATGTGGCCAAGCAGAACTGTTCAGCCCACAGGAGGTGAGGGAAAGGAAATAGAGACAGGACTCGACCAAGCCCCTTCCAGGACACACCCCGATCGAACTGCAGACTTCCTGCTAAGCTCCTGTTCTTGTTAGTTGGATTTTAGTTTGTTTGTTTTGTTTTTGTTTTGTTTTTTGGTCAATTTGACACAAGCTAGAGTTATCCAAGAAGAAAACCAAGAAAAAGAGTTCTGTCATTTTTAAAGACATTTTTTTAAAATTAATGATTGATGTGGGAGGGCTCAGCTCACCGTGCATAGTGTTACCGCTGGGGCTGGGGTGGGGGATGGGGTGAGGAGATGGTCCTGAGTCTCCTATCAGAAAGCAAGCTAAGCAAACCCTAAGGAGCGAGCGAGCCAGCAAGCAGCAGTCCTCCGTGGCCTCTGCCTGAGTTCCTACCTCGGCTTCCCTCAGGGATGGACTGTGCCCGAGCCCTGTAAGATGAAATACACCTTGCATCCCCACGTTGTTTTGGTCACGGTGCCTTCATCACAGCAACAGCAGGCAAATTCTTAAAGTTCTTCCACCACCCAGGAGTGCCAGGTGCCAAGCCTGTAGCATGCAGGTGTATAGGGTCATTCCATATCCCTTCGAAAGGTCCGGAGAAGGGCGTGTGGGTAGCTTCTTAGGGGTCCTGGGCCTGTCTGGAGGACTTTTTCTCAATGCAGTCCCACTGCAGGCCTCTGCTGGGAAAGGCTGGATTTATGGCCCCCCTTGGGGAACTTTCCCTTTACACACATGAGTTTCAAGAGGCAATGATTTGTAATCAGTTAAGTGTAGTTAATATAGAAATCCTGTGTCTGATAGATTCTTTCCCATTTCATGGGGGAACTATCCGCAAGTCCACTGCAGTTTAGCACACTTGGGGTCACTGGGTCTTTGAGGGTCTCTTCTAAACACACCCCCATGTTCAGTCTCCTTTTGGCAGCCTCCAATGACTCTCGTGTTTGGTTTGTGACATATTGGTGTCAGTTAACCCCCTCTTGGAACGCTGGGCTGCTGACTCCATCTTAAGTGGAGGCAGAAACAAGAATGGGTTGCCTCCTGCCATGCTGGTTGGAGTGGGTTGAGTCCTGGACTACAAATGCCTCGAGCAGCAGTTCTCAGCCTGCAGGCCACCACTCCTTCGGGGATAGCATATTAGATCTCCTACGTATCAGACATTTACAATCTACAACAGTAGCAAATGTACAGTTATGAAGTAAAATCAAAATCATTTTATGGTTGGCGGTCAGCACAACCTGAGGAACTGTCTTAAAGGGTCCCAGCATTAGGAAGGTTCAGAACCGCTGCTCTCCTAGAGGTTGGTGGCTTCCTTCCATCCGCCGGTGATTTCATTTTAATTCTATGACAGCCTTTGGGTGTTAAAGATTTAAGCTAAAAAGCAAACCCATAGAGGAGGCTGGGAAGAGAGGGCGCTGTCTTGTGCCTGAGTGGATTTTCCGTTCAACGGAGGGTTAAGTAGGACACTTGTTCTGATTCCACCTCTGTTGTTGCCAATCTTTCGAAAATATATTAGCCTGTTCCCTGGTTTTCCTAAGTGCACCATAATGACCATAATTGGATCTCTGTGCTGGCAGAGGATCCTCTGGGGGTGGTGGGAGCACCACGGGAAATGTCAGTCTTCACGGAGTGGCCCAAGCCTGACTGGAGAAGCCTGCAGGCGTGGGTGACGCGCTCTGTGTGATCGCACTCTGTCTCCCTCTGTAACCGGCACCGCAGGCTCAGATAAGCTTTTCAGATTACAGTGTGGATGGGGAAAGTCAGATCCAGCTGGTGTTTGACTTACCGGTCACATCTGGCCGGTGAAAGAGCTGGGTCTAAAGCCAACAAGAGTGGCCATGGTGTGGGCACCGAGAGAAGCCCTGATGCTTGAATCCAAGGGAGGCGCGGGCACCTCACCCTCAGGTTCCTCCCTTATGAGGCAGGCCTATCCTTGCACAGGGTTGCTATGCTAAGACGGTGTTGTGAGTGTGCTGGGAACCAGGGGTTTGTATATTTAAGGGGATAAAGAATGCCCCCACGGTCCATCAGGAGCATGCCTGTCCCAGGGTTCTCTGGGTCTACCCACTTGTCATTTTTTCCTTCCTTCCTTCCTTCCTTCCTTCCTTCCTTCCTTCCTTCCTTCCTTCCTTCTTTCCTTCCGTCCTTCCTTCTTTCCTTCCTTCCTTCCTTCCTTCCTTCCTTGTAGCCTGGTGGGTCCCCTCCCACCTGTGTGACTACAGTTCTGGGCCCAGGTTTCTTCCGTAAAATGAGATTCCAGTGTGACTTGAGCTGCCTCCCACAGTCCCCAGGGGGATTCAGTGAAGGACTCTTGACTCCCAGGTACTACCATGGCTTTGGCGCCATCACCCCAGCAAGTTCAAGTCCCCAGACTTCCATAGGTTTGGCTCATGGTGTAGATAGCACAGGACCTGGCTTGGGTTCCCTCAGCCTGGAGAGGAGGGAGACATTAAGTTCCTGACCAGCTAACTTCCTGCCAGATCTCCCCAACCCCACCTGAGTCCAAGGAGTGGCCTCTCTGGAAAGGGACTGTGAATCAACTTCAAGCCCCTGCCAGGGCAGTGCTGGCTCTCTGATAGACTCTCTGCTAGGGACCTTCTGTGCATCTCTCCTTGGGCCACAAACTTGGAGCACTTAACAGACTCCCCCCTCCCCCACTCTTTATCAAAGAAGCTAAGGAAGGCAGAGGTGTATCTGTGAGTGACCTCTGACCCTGCTGAAGCGAAGGGATATTCTGCTGAGACAAACTCAACCAACTGAGCCCACTTGGTGTAATCTCTTAGGGTGCTGGGTCAGCCACTCCTGGGTCCTGTGAGTCCGTCTGCTTCTACTCCCTGAAGAACAGCACCCTACCCCTGATTGGTCTTGGTCACCTATCCTCTGGGATATTCCCAGGACATTTATGGCTGGGGGTAACATCATCAAACCAGAGCTAGACACTCTGGGCTGTAGCTTAGTTGCTAAGAGTATTTGCCTAACATGTACAAAGTCCAGGCTCCCACCTCCAGCACTGGGTACGAGGTGTGGTGGTCCCTAACCCTGTATGCTAAGATGATCCACCCTGTGAGTGTGCTGGCCACCAGGGTCATTGTATATTTAAAGGGATAAATTACACCCTCCTGGAGGACCAGGAAGGCTATCCTTGGCTATAAAGTGAGTTCAAAGTCAGGGTGGAATACTGGAGACTGTTTTAAAACAGACACACAAACACAGTGACTGTCGTGTTTTAGGAGAGGAGCGCTGGCCGAGTGCAGAGCACCCACGTTGGCTTCTTTATTTATGCATTTGTCTTTAATGGGAAGGCTGAGAGAAATTGCATGCTTTGTGAATATTTACAGGCAAATTACAGGGAGGAAATGAATTCACTCTTCTCTCCCGCTGCTAATAGATCATGCTGGCTGCTGCCGCCCACAGCCCTCCCTCTTCTTTCTCGCAGGTCCGTGTAGTCTTCCCACCAGCCACAGACGGGGCAGCTGGGTAGATGTGCCTTGTCGTGCTGTTGCTTATTGGCTACACTGTATGTGGACATGTGAACAGGAATACATTGGTCTGTGCAGGATCCTGGGTGGCCAGGAACTGGTGGCCTAGTTACCTTGTGAGGCCACCATCACCTGTGTGCTGAGCCACAGTCACCCAGGTTCCCAGGGATGCTTCGGCACATGCCTCTGTGTACACACGGGCATGCAGGTGTCCGCTGAGCTTTCTTGACGGGCAATAGACACTGTGGTGCCACCTTTACTGTCCCAGGGATTGTAAGAGCACACAGTAGGTCAACAAATCTTTGTTGGCTAATGGTGGAATCTTCCAGCAAAGCATATATAATCTACAATGTCCTGTAACAATACAGGGCTCTGCGGGTTCTAAAACCGACCCAGAACTCCCATACACATCCTTCCCACCACGTTTTGGTCTGTCTCCCCAGAGAACTGCAGACCTTGCTGACTCCGTGACCCAGTGATAGCTCAGTCCCTTTGACCTTGTACAGCACCGTCCCGTCAACGATATCGGGGTTTCCGTCAGCTCGGAAGTCACTCCTGTCCAGCTGGCAAGATGACTCAGTGGGTAAAGGCCCTTGCTGCCAAGCCTGGCGACCTGATTTCAGCTCCCAGAACCAACACGGTGGAAGGAGAGAAGTGACTCCTGGAAGCTGTTCTCTGACCCCCACAACTGTGCGAGGCATGGTCGGGGGTGCAAGCTCACACCTATACACGCGCATAAATACGTATACGTTCTTTGAATTAAAGACGTTTTCTTCCAACCTTTTCCAACCTCTCGTTGACCCCTCCCCAGGGACGCAGTGATTTCTATTTCTACACTCTAGCTTTGCCTGTTCTAGAACATCCTAAACATGGAATCCTACAGCAGGGGTTTCCTACCTCCGGTTTCCCGGACTAAGGTCACTGTTTTAAGACCCATCCCGGCTGTCGCCAGCGTCAGTAGCTGATCACTTCTTGGTGCTGAATGGAGCTTTTCTCTCCGTGTCAGTAACAACTTGTTTGTCCGCTGCTGTTGACCTTTATATTGTTTCCATTGGGGGTTATGATGTAATTAAACCTCAATGAAAGTAGAGTCCAAGTCTGCACTTGGAGACAGGCTCCCCCGCCCCCTTGGCAAATGTCCTAGAGTCATAATAATTGTATCAAAGATCAAACATAGGCTCAAGGTATTAAGAGATCCCCCTGAGGTGTACTCGACGGGGCAGGCGCCACTGCAGGCTCCTGCCTGTGCTTTCTGAAGCTCACGCGGGCCCTCCCCTGCTTCGCGCTTTTGAGGCTCCCTCTCTACCTTCTCCCACCTCCTCCTTCCTCTTTGCAGCTCTCTGTGTCTTGATACTGTTAGTTCAGTTGCTATGTAGCCCAGTCTGGGATCTTTCTTCCTGCCTCAGCCTCCCTAGTTCTAGGATTACAGGTCTGTGCCACCATGCATAGCTCTCTCTCTCTCTCTCTCTCTCTCTCTCTCTCTCTCTCTCTCTCTCTCTGTGTGTGTGTGTGTGTGTGTGTGTGTGTGTGTGTGTGTTTGTGTGTGTGTTCATGTCTGCACAAGTGTATATGATGAATGGAAGGCAGTGATCAAGGCTGCAGTGGCTTTGTCATTCTCCAGCTTGTTTTTGAGGCAGGGTCTCTCCCTGAATCCAGAACCCACTGACTAGATAGTCTCGTTGGCCGGAAGGCTGAGAGATCTTCCTGCCTCTTCCTCCCCAGCGCTGGGATTAGAGCACGCACTGGGCTGGCACAGCCTTTTGAGGGGTGCTGTCCTCGTGCTGACTCAGAAAGCACAGCTGGAATGGAGCCCCCCTAATGCCCTTGCCTTCGGGCTGCACTCTGTTGAGCTAATGACAATGAGCATGTTTTGCTATGAATTTTCTGTCATTTGAATATTTTCTTGCCTGAAATAACCTGTCTGCTTGTCTTCTGTGTCATCTTTATTTGCGTTGCTGTTTTATTGTTAAGAGAATTCTTCAATTTCTCCCAGAAAATATAGGGAACCCTCTTTAAGACCTTGTAAGTAGGCAAAGATTTCTTGGGCCATTAAAAATAGTAACCATAAAAGGAAGATTCAATAAATTGGGCTTCATTAAAATGAAAAACTTCTGCACAGTGCAGGGAAATGAACAGGAAAGCCACAGACTGGGAAACAGTAACCACAGCCTGTGAATCTGGCTGTCTCGGCACTGTTTCTGAGCTAGCTCACACAGGACCCTTGCCCTGTCGTCTGTGCACCGACGATTTTACTCACTGCACATGCTAGAGAGCTCTGCAGAGCCCCTGTCCACCATGGATGGCCCCACGGAACTCCCTGGCTCTCTGGATTGATCCCAATACCTTTGCCATGGCCGTGGGTTCCGTCTCTCTCCTCTGCACCATCTGCACCAGTACTTTGTGTCCTGCTTCCCAGACCACAGAGCATCATGGGAGCTGGCCTCCCATAAGCTGTTCTCCGGAACACACAGTCTCTGGATGTTTATGCAGCTTTCTTGACTCACCCACAAGGCTTTCAAAAGGCAAGCCTCCAGGGATCCCAGGAGCATGAGAAGAGAGAGAGGCACAGCCACTGTGATTGGCTTGAGGGAAACTGAGGCACATCTTAGAAGCAGATCATCTGACACAGGCACTGTACCTAAATGGTTCGTAGCAAAGTGGGGCGTGGGTACTGACGGGTTCAGGGCACAGTGCCCTCATGCTCCTGTCAGGGGCTCCTCCTGGGACAACCACCACCGTAACTGTCAAGGCCCAGGGCGAGACTGGAGCAACAGTTGATTACCAAACCGCCACTTATTTAACATCTTCCCGGTGGCCATGTCAACCCATTGCCTTCTCCCAAAGCCCACTGGTGCTCCCACTGGTGCTCCCAGCTCTGCCCTCCAACTGGGCTGGCCTTCATGTCGTGAACTCTCCAGAGACTGTTGCTGAAACGAAACTCCTACCAAAAACTTGAGGAAGGGGAAGGTTTGGGCGCACGGTTCGAGGGTGCAGTCGTCAGGGAAGGAAAGGCATGGCAGCAGATGTGTGCTCAGCTGGTCGCCTTGCCTTCGCAGTCAGGAAGCAGGACGAGATGTATGCTGGCCCTCAGCTCATTTTCTCCTTTTCAATCAGTCCAGGGACCCCCCCAGCCTATGGGACGATGCCACTCAAATTCCCTCTTCAGGTAGCCCTCCCTGGAAGCACCCTAACAAAAACACCCGGTGACGGCACCAGCCCAGTCAAGAAGAGTCAGGGGCCCCAGCTCACACCTCTCACATTTAGTTCAGCATAACGAGGTGCCCTTGTGATACTATGTCCACCGTCTGCTTTTGTTCCTGGACAGTGGACTCTCAAGATAGATGACGGTCCCTTAGTCCCACTCTCTGCTTATGTCTCAGAGCACAGAAAGGACTCAGATATCTCAGGCAGATCCAATGCCAGCATATAGCCGTCTGTAAGCTGTGTAGAATGAGAATCTTCTTCCTATTGGGAAACTGAGGCTGAGGGTGTGTGTGTGTGGGGGGGGTGTCTCACAGCAGGTACGGGGAGGGTTAAGAAATGGGCAGCAGATGTGGTTTTGAGAATTCTATGGGAGGCTGATTTTACTCCTTATTCTAAATTATTCACCGATCTTGCCGGCGGCGAATGCTATAAAAATGCGGGGTACTGTATAAATAAAATGTATCATTAAAAATCTCAGTGGTGATTTTAATCGCCCTAAACCTGGTAATAGGACAAAGTGTTGGGCTAAATCTGAACAAGGCAGGCTCTGAAGTCAGGTGTTGCCCAGGGTTTGAGAGAGTCCATGTCTGCAGAGCTTTTGTTAACAGCCACAAAAGGGTACTTGTGGAGTAAAACAGGAGATACGCACGATACACACAGCTGTCCCAGGGCCCCACGGCCAGGAATGCAGGAAGAATCCCAGCGGAGTCTCCCCAGTCACTCACTGTGACCCTGTGGGAGGACCGACAGCTTTCCCTAGTCAGAGTTCACTTGCAAAATAGATGGCCTCGGACTGCTTCTGTACTCTCTCTTGGTTGGCATGCTAGCAGCAGGCCCAGCTGAGTCTCCTGTAAAGTTTCAGTGTTCAGATGCCAGTCTCGAAGTTGGGAACTTTACCTCTGACGACAGTTTTTTCCTTTATGTGTGCACCCCCACGCCCTAACACTATCCTTCTTTGTCTTTCAGCCACTGCACCCCTGGGGGTGTTTTCAACGTTCCACAGAACGTGTGGGGCTTTGGCGCAGTGGGCTTCTAGCGTCCACAATGTCCCCTTTGTTTGGAGGCTTCCCGCTTTCTTTTTATATGGCGTAGACATCGGGGTATGGACTGGATTTAGCGGGACTAGATGTAACGCCCCGTTTGCTTGGAGCAGGGTCTTACATAGGTCAGACTGGCTTTGAACTCGCTATGTACCTGAAGAGGACCATGAATGTCTGACTCTTCCTGCCTCCACTTCCTCAGTGCTGGGGTGACAGGCAGATGTTGCCATGTCCAGTGTAGTTTATTCAGTGCTGGGGCTCAAAGTTAGGTCTTCGAGCATGACAGACAAGCCCTCTGCCACTGAGCCACACCCCCAGTCGCTCACTGCGAGCCTACGGGAGACTGACACTGGGTTTAGTGGGCCACAAGCTCCCCATGTTTTGACGAAAAGGTCACAAATTTAGAGCTTGTATATGGTTGCTGGCTGGGGTCACGTGAGGGTTCAAAGGGCAGTGTTCAGCAAACATTTGGCAGGTTGAAACTTCAGAGAGGAGGGGCCCCAGGCAACAGCCTTTCTTCCTAGGGCTCTCGCTCCCAGGACATGTGATTATCAGCAGGGTCATCTGCTGCTCTTAGTGAGTATTGTCCCATGGAACTTTCTGAGACAATAGAATGCTCCAGATCTGTGCTGTCTAAGCTCAGATCCGTAGGGATTTTGTTGTAGGAAGTCACGGGAGCTAAACCTTGAGGAAGTGTGAGAGCGTTGAGGCCAGCCTCTGATGCGCAGAGGGCTGGCTGGCCTTCAGTCATTTTCTCATTCAGGGGAGGCATGCTCTGGAGGAGGCATCCGTTTGTGGGATGCTGATCTGGAAGCCGTTCTCGGGCGGGGTGCATGCCGAACACCAGGGATTACGGTATTTGCGGAATGAGAAGAAAAATATCCCTAGAAGCAGCAGGAAATGTCTTTATTTTCACAGTCTGCCGGCAGGGCACGCTGGGAAGGAGAGAGACAGTGGTGTGTGCTTAAGTTCTAGGGGCTCTGGAGGCAAGCGCCCAGCCATCCTCTTCGTGCCTTATCTATTAGGAACATGCAAGGGTGTCGAGCACCCTGAAGTCCCCTCAGACCCTCGACCTATGGCAAGGTACTTGGCTGCTTGTTTGGGGACTTGGGAGTGGAGGGACACACGGCTCATTCTCAGGGGAGTTAGCCTCTTAGGGGTTCTGGACAGTCAGGGGGACAGCATCATGTATGTGTCTCCACCCTGGCCCTGGGTATGGGACTTCAGACATTATGAACTCGGTCCCCTTGGTTGGTCACTGAAGCAGGGACTTTGAGGGAGGGAGGGAAGGAGGGAGGGAGGGAGGGAGGGAGGGAGGGAGGGAGGGAGGGAGAGAGAGAGAGAGAGAGAGAGAGAGAGAGAGAGAGAGAGAGATTGGAGAATCTAAGCATATGTCTGGTTGTTTGAATAGGTTTTTCCCCCACAGATTCATGTGTTTGAATGCTTGGCCCATAGTGAAAGGCACTATTAGGAGGTGTGGCCTTGTTGGAGGTGGGCTTTGAGGCAAATACTCAAGCTAACCCCAGTGTGGCCATCTCCTTCTGCTGCCTGCAGATCAAGATGTAGAACTCTCACCCCTTCTCCAGGTCTGCCTGCATGACAGCATGTTTCCCACCATAATGATTTGAGCTAAAAGTCTGTGACTGTAAGCCAGCCCCAATGAAATGTTTTCTGTGGTCACGGTGTCCCTCTTCACAGTGATAGAAACCCTAAGACAATGTCTTAGCCTGGCCCTGAGCCAGCCCAGGCACTGTGACATTTCCAAGGGGACCTTCCTGTCTGGGGCACAGCCATCTCATCCTGGATGGACCCACTGACGGCTGAAGGGGACCTTGGCAGCTGACGGTTGCAGCGGCCACCAGAGGCTGACTCCCAGACGGAAGGACAGCTCAGCGGCAGTCCTGTTACGTGAATGGGTGTTGTGTTTTACTTTTCTAATTGCCATGATAGAAAGACCTGACGAAAGCAGCGTAAGGGGAAACGTTTATTTTGCCTCACGGTTTGAAGGTATCACCCATCATGGCAGAGAAAGGCCTGAGGTGGGTAGTCACATGACATCCAGTCAGGAAACAGAAAGATGGATGCTGGCTCTCAGCCTGCTTTCCCCTCCGCCTTCAGTCCAGAACCCCTTGTAGCAAAGGGCTGTCTCCGTGTTGCTAGTCTTAGATTTATCCAATAGAAAACATTTATTGAGCACCTTCAGTATGCTTCTAACCATTTCCTGAATCCTAGAGTTATAACACTGGACAAGAAAAAAAAACCCTCCAAAGAGTTTCCACTCTTCTTGGAATACCGACAGCCCAGCATGGATTCGGTGTGAATGAATTCATAGACAAATACTACTTCCCCATATGCTATGCGATATGATGTATTCATAAATCTATGTATACAATCAAATATCTATTCCTGGCTCATCTTAATTAGGTATAAATATATTGAAATATATACATATATGCAGCCTGGGGACTGTGATGAAGGGTGATGGTGAGGCTGACATCTGAACAGAGACAGCCTGATCATGCTCTGGGGCATAGCTGTGGGCAGGGGGATGGCTGCAAGCGTCTAGGGCTGAGGACAGTGACTAGAGCAGAGAGTGAGTTAGGCAGAAGCTGGTGCCTAAGGAAGTAGCCTTTTAAAGGCAGCCATGCAGGGCCTTGCGAGTGCTTCTGGGACTGTGGTGTCTGTATTGCTGTTTGTCACACAGTAGGTGCTTCATGAATGTGGTTCCACACATGCGTTCTTCTTCCTCGATGCCTTCTCAGCGGCACACCACAGGTACGCAGAAAGAACTTGGTGATGGAGACAAGGGATACCCTGTGGTTCATGGCAGCCTCGAGCAACAGGAAGAGAGCTGGTGGTAGTGGTTTACTGCAGGGCTGCAGTAAGCTGGGCGGGAGTGACATCATGGCTCTCGGGCCATGGTGGGATGAGGGCCAGGACGCCCTCCAAGGAAGATTCCTTGGTTGGTATGGAAGGTCAGTAGACCTCGTTCTGGGGGAGAACCAGGAAGAACTCCCGCAGAGTTATACAGTACAAGGACCCCTGAGAGAAGGTGTGTCTGGGGGAAAGGATAGATCTCAGAGCAGCAGGAATCCCAGGGTGTGCGGCCTGTGAAGACGCAGGAGCTGTGCCTCAGCCAGGTTTCTGACTAGGGATGTATCTCAGAAGTGGATCCCGAGGCAGGAATTGTGAAAAGGGAGCTCTAAGGATGAAGACTTGGGCATCGCTCCACTGGTGGAAGTGGGTGCCCTAAGGTCCTTCTCTGGGTGAGCAGTGTGACCCGGGTGAGGCCCCCGGGTCCTCCTGTTCACCAGTGACAGGCAGAAGGAGTGTGGACTCGGACCAAGGACCTTCTCGGCTTCAGGTGCCCAGCTGGGACTGTATATCTAAGCCATAGCTACTGTGATGATTTAACCTGTTAACCCTCATTTCCCTCCTCTGTAAAATGGGCATCATGGAGCCAGCTTCAGGGGAGCACCAGGGAGGAACCAGGAGTCACCCGAGCAGTGTATGGGCAGCTGGTGACGCCACACTCTCAAGCCATGATGGCAGGCTCACCCAAAGCCGTGTGCGTCCGCAGCCTGGTTCTTCCTCTCCTACCCTGCCTCCTCCAGTCACTTGACTGCTGCCCCACGGCTGAGGCCAGGGAGGAAGCTGTGTCTTTAAGTGTTCCAAACCACACTGAAGTGTTATGACAGCATCTCACAAGGGATGCTGTTTCCATGGCAACATCACACTAAGATAAGCAGTCTGCCTGTATTTTCCCCCCCTGAAAGGTTGAGGAGCAGGGAGAGGAGGGAATCGGGCAGCCTGTCAGCGGGTGGGACTCAAAGACAAGAGCCGCGTCCATTAATCCACAACCCCCGATTGCTCCAGCCCAGAAAGAACGCAAGACATTGGAGATGGGAGAAACGGGGACCCCTTCCCAGCACCCCATCTCGTGGGCCCGAGCGGGGGCCGTCTCAGGATATATGGCAAGAGGAACAAAGAGAAAGGCACACTGGCATTTTAGTTTGAGAAACTCAGCCCTCTGGGCTTCACCACTCCCATCAAGAGCGCCCCCGGGACCTGGGAGCATCTGACCTGCAGAGAGACGTGTGTGTGTGTGTGTGTGCGTGTGTGTGTGTGTGTGTGTGTGTGTGTGTGTGTGTTTTGCTTATTTGGGGGTAGATATTAAGAACTTGGGGTCTGCCACTGACTAGGAATTAAATGAAACACCCAGGCTGCCAATATATGTGGGGAAGCTGAGAATTAAGAAAATTCAGCTGATTCATGACTCTCTGGCTGGGAAGCGAGTCCTTAGATCTGAATCCTGTTTCCTCATCTAGACAGTGGATGATAATGGAAGCACCTTCTCCTACAGCAGGCATGAGGACTGACTGAGAGGAGGAATACATGTGGCAGTGCTTGGCATACACTTGGTGCTTAATACATGCTCACGACTAACCTTCACGGCGATGAACTGGACATTTGGTACAGTGTTGTTTGGCGTACTCAGTGGCTCTGGGGGAAGTGACATCCTAGCCTGTCCCCAGAAGCTGCTTCCCTTTCTCCCTCCCCTGCTCCAGCCTGCTCAGGCCTTCCCACAGCCCCCTGGGTCAGCCCTGCGAGCTGACACCTGTCTTCACCCACTTCACTTCACACCTGGCGTCCCCAGCTCCCTCCACCAGCTTCTGCTGGCGTTTCCCTCTCCGATGGCGGAAGAATTTTGACACCACCTCGGAGATGCTGCTGCCACAGACTACATCCCAGGCCCGACTCTGCGAGGTCCACCCTCGAGCCGCCCTCACTGGGATTAGATGCAAGGGCGCACTAGCCAAGGGATAAAGAGCCAAATCACTGAACGGCTTCTCCCGGGTAGTCCGGGGTCTTCCATGTGGGGTATTCTGCACCCTGACTCCTGTGAACTTTTCCCCAGGGCCTTTAGGTGTCAGGGTGATGTGAGGCCATGCAGCCAGACACGGCCCGCCCAAGTCCTCGGGGTACACCCCAGCTGCATGTGTTCAGCCTGGTCCCCACTCAGTGCCACACAGCCCTGAAAGTGGTCCCTGGCTCTTCCTGTGTCAGGAATTCATCAGACCCAGTCACTCTGCGCCCAAGAGTCAGCCCCATGCCCACAGTCAGCTTTCAGAGAGAAGGAGCCGCACTCACTGCATGGCACGGCTCCTGGCTCCCTGCTAATTTATTTTGACAACCGTAATTTCATTTTAATTATTTATGGTCCGACTTCGGAGTCAGTGGCAGTGACCCGGGGCATGTGTTCCGTGTGGTACGGAGGATGTAGCCATGAGAAATTGCAGCTCTCATGTTTTCACTATTCAGCTGACTCAGAGAATGGGAGAACGAGGGTCCTCTGCCCCAGGCTATCCTCTGACCCAGGCTACCCCACCTTTGGGGATTCCTCCACCAGCCTGGAGGAATGTGTTCTATTTGCTCGTCCTAGAGATACAAGTTGAGAACATGCTGCCCAGGGCCACGTGGGCTGGCTTGAGTCACTGACCTCATCTCTAGCTGGTCTCCTTGGGTTTTATGGTCAGCTCGCCTGTAGGGTGTGAGATCAGATGGAACCCAGACCACAGAAGAAGAAGGCTGCTCATTCCTGTTCACACTAGTCTGAGCACTAGACATATGCGTGTGTCAGGCTCTGAGCTGGTCACAGGGTGAGTCCCCACGGGGAGGCAATGTTGCAGGGTGTTGGCCCTGGCACTGACTCCCAGCCCTGAAGGACTTGTAGCAGAACAGTCTAGAAACGGGTATGCGTTCTGCTTCCGTTTCTGGAAGCTCGGGGTGTACTTGAGGTGGAATCAAAGCTCTGAGAAGCCCCGCCCCAAGAAGCCTGTTTGACTCAGGGTGTTCCTGCGGCCCCTGTCTACTGTTGCCTGCTTTTTCTGCGTGGCGACTCATCGCAGAAGCCCCCTCCGTCTGCCCGGTGTTTGGCTGCTCCTGAAGAGGGATGGAGGACACAGTGACCTCTGCTCTTTGGAAGTCCCCGTCTGCTGTTGAGGACACCGTGCAGATATGGCACCATCAGCCGTGTGGCAAAAACTACGTTCAATCTAGCAATCCACTAAAAGCCCCCTGTGACAGAGACCCCGTCGTCCCCAACCTTATTGTAAGGAGGGAGGCACAGCTTGCAAGGATGGGGACACTCAGAGTCACACTGCTGGCAAGAGCAGAGCTGGGATGTGGGCCTAGGGAGTCTGCACGCGGCTTCCCCACACCCACCCCCTACCCCCGCTCAACCAGCCACTCTGTCCACTGCCCCATCCATCCTAAGGCTCGGCCAAGCCACAGAACCCACATCCAGAGTCTGCTGCTAGCTCGGGTCTGGACTCTGTCCAGGAATATCCCACCCCACCCTCCCCTAGCCCTCCTGGAGCTGAGGCAGAACATACCAGAAGCCCAGGGAACTGGAAGGCTTTCAGCAGGAAGCTGGTATAATTTTGGTCAGGAGCTGGAGTCGGGGTGAGGGGGCTCTGCCAGACAGGGCCACATCCAAGAGAAATAGAGAGGGTTTAGTGTTTCAGGTTGTCCGTTCAAGGGACAGTAAGACCAATAAGGGAGTTTTATTCAACCCAGTCCAGGCCTGACCAGCATTCGCTGTTCCATCTCCCGCATTCCTGATTATTGAATTGAGCAGGACAGGGGCCTTCAGGGGAACACAGATCACTAACTGGCTTTATCTCCTCCGACTCACCCTGTCCCCCTCCCCTCCAACACCATTGTTACTTGTGTAGGCCCTTCCCCCACTCCTCTCTCAGACTCAGTCCCTAAGGGGCCTCCCTCCCCATCACCCCTGCCCTCCCTAAGCTGTGTTCCTCTGGGAGCGCCCAAGAGTATGGCCGCTGAGGGGCCCTCGTTGGCTCAGACACAATGAGAAGCTTGTGAGGCTGCGAGCCCCCCCCCCCGCCCCTCCCCAGGGTCCTGTGAACATTCCTCACCCTTGCCCGAGACCTTCCTGAACCCTTGTCTAGTTGGAAAACCAGATTAAACTGGCCTGGTGAGGGGGAATTTTCCCCATCCCAGAACCCTTCTTGTCCCTCTCTGAGACCTTCATAGCGTCAAGGTCCCCTGGAGGACTCCAAACCTGCGGTCCAAGGTCACAGTCCCCACACAGCCCTGGCCTCAGATTTCTTCTTTGAGTCCTCATGCACTGGTCAGCTCGTTCTTTCCAGGGGTCCCTTCCCCCCACCCAAGCGCTTTTCAGTTCTGCAGACATCCATCTGCCCTGGAGGGGTGGGCTGGACGGAGCCACACAGACTCAGAGGGAGAGGCCGTCCCCTGTCCTGCTCAATTTCAATAAAGCAGGGATGTGGGAGATGGAAAAAGCAAAAATGCTGGTCAGGCCTGGGTGAGATGAATAAACCCCTCACTGGGTGCCCGCTCCCAGGAATGGTGTGCGGAGTCGAGTTTATTGAGCGAGCGTTTACCGCGTGGCAGCCCTGACCGGGGTGGGTGGGTCCGATGAGGAGATAGGTACCGCTGGGTTCCCTTTCTGCAGAGTGGGACACGGAAGCATGAGGAGCAAGGCCCCTCCCTTAGGTTGTGAGCAAGAGGCAGCTGCCCTGAGCAGCACCCAGCCTTCGCTCGGACATTTGTGAGCACTGCCGAGAGAGCATGTGCCCCGCCTCTGGCAGGCTCAGCTTGGCCGGAGCTCAGAGACCACAGTGTGTTCTCTGCTCCCTCTCGACGCTCACGGAGCCTGTGTTCCGTTCACACTGGTGACTGCTCCCGCCCCCGCCCCCTCCCCCAATGCTGCCCGGGCAGGATGCTGGGCAGCAGTTGCCTGCAGGAATTTATGCCCTGGGGTTGCTCCTTCCCTGGAAGGAGCTGGTGGGTGTTGGGTGGGTGAAGACAGGAGCAAGCAATTCTCCAGGTTTCCCTTCAGCAGCTCCCGAGAAAGGCCAAGGGGACACAATGACTTCTACGCAGGTGCCGGCTGTGCTGAAGGGCTGTGGTCTGGTGGCAGCCCAGAGCCACATGTCTGGGCCTCACTCCTCACGCCTCCCAGCCGCTCCACGTGCACCAATGCGTCTGTAAACAGCGCGCTAAGCATTGCCAGGGCGGAGCCACCGGTCCGCAGGGTCCTTGCAGTGCTCTGAGCGTGTGCTTGTGAGTATTCGTAAATTACTCAAAGGATTACTGGTGAACGAAGGGCCAGTTCTTTTCTCAGAAGGGCCTGAGCCAAGCTAGACATTCCGCCGTCCCTTTCTGCAGGCCTGGCTTTCCGTCCTTCCCGGGCCGGACGGCTGCTGAGCAAGCAGTGCCGTCTGCCCTGTTCATGTCCCTCCCTCATCACCGAGATGCTGATCTAGACTCACCTCAGCTTCTCCATCAAGAGAATTCAAATGAGACAGGGCAGTGTAGAAGACGGGCAGAATGCAGCGTGGAGGGGAGGGGAGCACACTGGGCCTGAGCGTGGACGGTGGCCACGGGGCCTCTGTAGAACAGACGCTCAGCACGAGAGTAGACAGTGACCCCAGGATGACTGCAGGGCAGACGCTCAGGCTGAGAGGAGGGTGTGGCCACAGCGACTGCTGATAGACCCTGACTTTACATAGGACTTACACCGTTTCTAAAGCCTTCAGAACAGGCATGGGGGACATGTTCTCACTCAGGACAATGTAAATAGACTCTTATCAAAAGGGTCAGTGATATACTTTTGTTCTTTACCAGAAAGCCTCATGCTAAGCAGTACTCTGTTTCTAAAACTGCTCTACATGTGTTTTGTTGTTGTCTATGGGGATGTTCATGTCACAGCACACATGTCCAGGTCAGAGGACAACTTTCAGGAGTCCGTTCTCTCCCATCACGTGGGTCTCAGGGACAGAAGCCAGGACATCAGGCTAGCAGCAAGAGCCTTTGCCCACTGAGGCCTCTTGCCTGACCTCCTGCTAGGTGACCGTCTTGAAAGGGTTAGGACGTTTCCAACTGGTGGCCCTCCTCCGAGTTGTTCAGGAAGTCACAAAGTCACAAAGTCACTCAAGTCTCGACTCTGACTTCTAGCCAGAAATTAAAGGTGTGTGTGTGTGTGTGTGTGTGTGTGTGTGTGTGTGTGTGCCTTATGCTAGTACGACGGTCAGAGGATGTTTCCAGGAGCCAGTTCTCTTCTTTTTTCCACCTCATTTTGAAGTGGGGTCTCTTGTTTCTGTCGCTGTGCTGTGTGCCCCAGACTAGCTGACAGCTCTCCTGTCTCTGCCTCCTCTCTAGGGGTCTTAGTGTGATGGATGTGTGCCACCACACGTGGCTTCTTAGATGGGGTCTGTGACTTGACTTCACATCCTCAGATGTGCGTGGCAGGCCGCTTACCCACGGAGCCATCCCTTGGCCTCACCTGACTAGTCCTTAAGAGTCCTAAAGCCCCACTGAGGTTGATAAGCTGCTGACGGAACTTCAGCCCACGCGCCCTTGAATCCTGCTAACATCTAACATGCTTCCTTGCCACTGACCAGCCGACTTTGCCGGGTGTGTCTGTGTCTACGGGCACAGAGTTGGCCACGCAGAAGGTTCCCACTCAGTACCCAAGGGGATGAACATCTGATGGGTGCCTGGAGACCCCACTGCGTTTGCAGCCGGGGTGAGGGAAGTGGGTGTCAGTAAGTAGGATCCCACGCATCAGGGTGTGGTTGAGAGTCAGCCTGGAAGGAAGCTGCTGGGGTCAAGCCCTAGCCGTGTCCTGCTTCCCCAGGGGAGGGCCTGTCCTGCTCCAAGTCTCACCACTGATCCTGTGGAATGGTGACAGCAGTTGACAGTCTTTGTCAGGGATTGTCCACCGTGCCCTTCCAGCTAGGTTAGAGGTGTCTGCCCCGAGGGTGAAGAGGCCATCGTGGGCAGTGTTAGGGGACGTTGATGGCGGGGTTGAGGCCGTCCTCAGATTTTAATGGGCTATGAGTTCTGTTTTTTTAAAAAAAGGGACCGGCTCCCACAAAGGCTCTGTGCTGATTATTCTATATTGGGGACCCAGCTGAGGCTGTGAAGGGGAGGTGACTGGCTGACTGGGGCTGGGGTTACATCTTATTCTAAGCACATAAAGAAACCTTTCCAGGGTCTGAAAAAGAGGCACTCCAGGGCCTAATTTGCATTTTAAATAAATCCCTCTGGCTGCTTGCATGGAGAATGAATTAGAGAGACTGAGACCTTGTAAGGGGCCAGCAGTCTCTAGCAGCCACTGGGACCAGGCAGGGTGCTGCACTCGGGGCACACAAGCTCTCATACACTCACTCGTGTGCCCGGCCTACAGACCTGGGGAGAGGTGGACATTAAGTGGTGAAAACTGTGGGGGGGGGATCCAGGACGTGAAATGGGGGGGTGGGAGGCATGAGGGGGTATGGGGGGCATGGGGAAGGAACTTCAGTGTGTCCAGTACCCCCCCCTCCGGTGCTGGAAAGAAAAGGGAGAAATGAAAAATAGCCCAGCCTCCTCATCCCCCACCCGCTTACAACCTGCCCCTTCTGACTGTGCTGTTCAGAGCGCTGTGGTGAGCCATGGCCATGAGCTCATTTGGACAGTGGAGGGATGAGGGCGTGAAGGAGGTATGGTAGATAGCCACAGTTCGAAGGAGGCTTGCATTGCCACCCTCGAGTGCCGTATTTTTCCCCAAGGCCACCAACCAGTTAGCACTGGGTGTTTGCTAGATGTGGAAACTTTGTGTGTTTTCTATAACCAATTTTCAACCACAGAGGATGCCAGCTTAGTGGAAAAAAAGATAATTAGAACCATAGACCATGGTGGTACAGGTGGGTCATGATGGCACCAGAAGCTAACCACCAGGACAGTCTGGGTTTTTCAGAGGACAGGAATGGCGAGAGAGTTCAAGAGCATCTTTACTGAGGTGTCCATAAAGGACTGAGGCTGAGAAGCTGGTTTTCCCTGGTCCTGGGATAGCCTGTGCTCATGCTTGGATGTAGGAGCCTGTGGGTGTGGTCCAGCCAAGGGATGAGCCTTTCCTGTGGCAGGTCTGCACCGTGTCAAGATGCGGAGACTGCTGGATCCTAAAGCAGACCAGGCTCCTTAGGAGTCCAGAGGTGGATCCATGGCCTGGGGGTGTGGCTCTGACGGGAACAGACCACAGGCTGATGAAGAGATGAAGAGATGAGAAGACATAGTCCTGCCCCAAAACAGAGTCCCTGGGGTGGAGGACGTCGGAGCACCGCAACCAGCCCCGGGAGGACCTGGTGAAGGCTGGAAAGCACGAGGTCAGCAATGTCCACGCTGAGAGATGTTAGGAACAACAGCAGAAACGACGCATAGAACAACGGATGTTCGAAACCACAGCTGAAGAGCAGCTAAGCGCTGTAGCCCGAGCCTTTAATCCCAGCACTGGGAAGCAGAGACAGGTGGTTCATTGTGAGTTGGAAGCCAACCTGATCTACATAGTGAGTTCTGGGATGGCCGGGGAGATGTAGCAAGACCCTGTCTCAAAGCACCAAAAGACAAAAAGAAAAGCTGGAGAGTGGCAAAAGGGCCAGAGGGGGCTGGAGGATGGGCCAGGCTCTGGGCAAAGCAGTAGGAATTACTTTTCATCCCCTGAAATCCCCTCTCTTCGATATTCTCAGTCCAGCAGAGAGGGGGGGAGATACTTTATTCTTCTCTGTTCAGTAGATCTGCCTCCCAAACGCCCCTTCCTTCACTGATAGTGAGGGAGCAGTGGGCAGGGCGAGTGATTCATCGTGGGCCCGGTTGGGGCTCCTTGGCTCCTGCGGTAGCTCCCTGCTTGTGCTTACAGCGGGGTGTGTTTATCCCTAAGGTCTGGATCGACATTTTTCTTTTAAGTCCAAAGGCCTTTTACAAATCCCAGCCTAAAACAACAACTGGATTGCATTTCTGAGGAGGAAGGGGTGGGGGGCAGAAAGCAGAGAAGAAACCGAGAGGACCTTTCTACTCCCCCACCCCGCCCTCCACCCTGCCCGCTAATGATCTGGGATGGAGTTTGAGCAATAAAAACACAACGGGGTGTTTAAGTGGGGTGATCTGCAAGGCCCAGCCCCCAGAGGGCCTGGGAAAAAGGAGAAGAATCAGTTTATGGAGAAATAACAGACCTTTCTTTGTGGTCTGCATTTAGTAGTGGGAACCCAGCTGCCCACCCTGTGGCACCACATGGGATGTGCCCCGGACTTTCTGATGGGAGCCATGCTTCCCCTCCCCCACCACCGCACCCCCCCCCCAGGGATGCATCTCCAGGGATAGATGCCATCAAGAGAGGCTGGGCCATCACTGCTGTGTGAGGCTGCCTGGTGGAACGCAGGCGGCCTGTAGGAGGAGCCCCAGATACTGGTGTCTTTGCAGAGTCACAGAGAACTCTGGGGGCCTTGGTTGGAAGCAAGGAAGCCTATCTGGCTACTTGAATAGCTTTGTATGAGGTGGACGTTTAGAGAACGTGGTTCCTACTATAGGCATCTGGCCGGGCACCTTCTGAGGTCTACTGGGCAGGGAAGCCTGAGAAAGGCTCTTCAGATCCCTCTCTGCCCCGTGTGCTGGTCTGACTGTGGGAGTCCAGGAAGTGGCAGGTTCTTTCCAGATGAGCTCCAGCCTTGGGCTAGGAAGCTGATTCCCAGCCCCCCAATTCTAAAGGGAGCTAGTTTTGGGGTCTGCATTCTGTCCCATGATCTCTCTGGATTTTCGGATCTACCTTCTCTGTCCGTTACCTCCTGTGACGATTGGACCCTAGCTGAGAAGCTCAAAGCAATAGAAATGCACACAAATGCAGTCTCAGACTCTCACGAGGCCCAAAGTTGCCTGCAAAAAGGCAGGAGGGACAAAGTCCACTCCCCCTCCCCCAGAGCTCAGGAGAGAGGTCTCTCTGCCTGCCCCAGCTGCTGAGGGGTGGCTGGCCATCCAGGATATTTGTTCCTCAGGCTGAGGCTGCCTTGTCTAATCTGACAGCCCTTCCCCTGTGTGCCCTCATCTGTTTTTAAGGACACAGACGTGGGACCTGGCATGACCTCATCCTGCTAGCTACATCAGCAGATGTTTTCCCAAATAAGGCCATGTTCGGAGTCTGTGCATGATGAGGATGTCGAGGGGATGTTATTTCAGCTAGCACACCTTCCTCCTGCACACGCTGCTGGTACTTTCCAAAGCTGAACATTTGTAGTTTGCTGACAATTAGTGTCTGTAGGATACAGAGTTCAGGGATGAGCCCCACCACGGGGAAGGAGATGCTCTCCTGGGTTTTCAACCTTCACTCATAATTAGCCGCTGTTAGCGGTATTTGTGTGCAGCCTGTCGGGAGCAAGGATTCTTCCCAAGATGCACCTCTTCTGCACAGCAGCACCTGTGGCCTGGCCTTGCCAACTTCGAACTTGCTCGGGCGTCTTAAATAGTGAAAGCTCTCTCTAACCCTGTCTCTTCCTGTCTCTTCCTGTGTCCTTCAATCTCTTCTTCCTCCCCCTCTCCATCTCTCTCACTGTCTCTGTCTCTCTTTGTCTCTCTCTTTGTGTGTCTCTCTGTCCTTCTCTCTTACTCCCGTCTGTCTGTTTCTGTCTCTGTCTCTGTCTCTGTCTCTTTCTCTCTGTCCTCTCTCCCTGTCCTTCCCCCATCTCTGTCTTTGTTTTTCTGTCTGTCCCTCTTCCTTTTCCCTCTCTGTTTCTGTGTGTGTGTGTGTGTGTGTGTGTGTGTGTGTGTGTGCGCGCACGCGCCCATGTATACGTGAACACACATATACACAAACACACACACATACACACAGGGAGTAGCACTCTTAGAAGGTGTGGCCCTGTGGGAGTGGGTGTGTCACTGTGGGTGTGGGCTATAATACCCTCATCCTAGCCGCCTGGAAGCCAGTATTCCGCTAGCAGCCTTGAGATGAAGATGTAAAATCTCAGTTTCTCCTACATCAGTTTCTCCTACACCATGCCTGCCTGGGTACTGCCCTGTGCCTGCCTTGATGATAATGGACTGAACCTCTGAACCTATAAGTCAGCCAACCCCAATTAAATCTGTCCTTATAAGAGTTGCCTTGGTCATGGTGTCTGTTCACAGCAGTAAAACCCTAACTAAGACACCTATTCATACTAAAGAACACTAAAGGATCTCGTTAATGCTGTTCATCATGGCTGAAGCAAGGTTTGTCCTTGGCAATGTCATTAGGCTATGCTGGCCAGAGACCCGCAAGGTACCGAGGCTCAAACTCCGGTCCTTGATCTTGCAAAGCAAAACACTTTACTGACCGAGCCCCTTTCCCAGCACCCCAACTCTACTTTTAATGTCACTCATCTCCTCATCTCCATATAATAATCTAACTCGCCATGGGGCTGAATGCCTCCGATTCCAGCAACCCTCTTCAACAATTGTAGGAACTTTGGCCAAATAATCTAAGAAGTCCTTGGCGGAACTGAGTCAAGCATGACGTGAGGCTGGCAATGGTGCCTCGTGATTTGTCTGACTCATGTGAACGCAGATCCTGTTCATTCAGATGGTTCTGGAGTTGCCTGAATGAGTTGTTGGTAGAGTATATTTAACTGGTGGATTCTTGAGTAGTGTGCTGAAACAAGGGTGTGCTTAAAATAGGAGTTTGTTTTAAAGTCATTTGAAAGGAAAAACATTTAGTAAGAAGAGTGTGCAGACTGGATCCTGGAGACGGAGTAAGCTGGGTACAGGTGGGATGCAGCTGGGTACAGGAGGGATGCAACTGGGTGCAGGTAGGATGCAGCTGGGTGCAAGAAAGATGCAATTGGGTGCAGGAGGGATGCAGCTGGGTACAGGTGGGATGCAGCTGGGTGCAGGTGGGATGCATCTGGGTGCAGATAGGATGCAGCTGAGTGCAGGTGGGATGCAGCTGGGTGCAGGTGGGATGCAGCTGGGCGCAGGTGGGATGCAACTGGGTGCAGGAGGGATGCAGATGGGTACAGGTGGGATGCAGCTGGGTGCAGGTGGGATGCAGCTGGGTGCAGGTGGGATGCAGCTGGATGCAGCTGGGTGCAGGTGGGATGCAGCTGGGTGCAGGAGGGATGCAACTGGGTGCAGGAGGGATGCATCTGGATACAGGTTGGATGCAGCTGGGTGCAGGTGGGATGCAGCTGGGTGCAGGTGGGATGCATCTGGGTGCAGGTGGGATGCAGCTGGGTGCAGGTGGGATGCAGCTGAGTGCAGGTGGGATGCAGCTGGGTGCAGGAGGGTGCAGGTGGGTACAGGTGGGATGCAGCTGGGTGCAGGTGGGATGCAGCTGGGTGCAGGACGGTGCAGGTAGGTACAGGTGGGATGCAGCTGGGTGCAGGACGGTGCAGGTGGGTACAGGTGGGATGCAGCTGGGTGCAGGTAGGATGCAGGGGTATGGCTTCTGCAAACAGGAAGATGGAGGGCCACTGAAGGCTGGGCCCTCTATTCCTGACACTGGCTATCAGGGAGCAGTTCCTACAGCTTTCAGGGTCAGAGCTTGGCAACCCTAACAAGTTCAGCCAAGTCACCCAGCACCAGTAGACCAATTAAACAGACACATAACTAGTGCAAGGCAGAGAAAGATTTATTTAATGAGACCACATTGAGAAGAGGATAAATAACTCTCCTAGGTACGTTCTTAGGGTCCCAACATGAACTTTGGGCTTTTAAAGAAGGCAAGGTGTGCACATAGCCTGTTCCAGCCACCTCTGTAGCCGACCCATCATGGTCTCAATGCCAGTGGTCTAACAAGTTGTCAGAACGTGTGAAGTCTTCCTGGGAGACAGGCTCCCCCATCCGCTGGCACCTAGCTTCAGCTTTTTCCTTCTCCCAACATGATAGTCCTCAGGAATTTCAGTTTCTTGGGGTCCATTGTTTTGATATCTAACAGCCAAGGGAGGGGTCCAAGTGTCTCCCCAGAATCTTCTCATCCCCGCAGGACGGTTACAGATTTATAATTTACTCCTGGGCTTGAGGCTCTGCTGGGTTGCTTATGGGCCTGGTGGCTTGTCACTTGTCCTGTCACTTGTGAAGCGCCAGTTTCTCATCTGCGAGTGGTGTGAGAAGCACCCTGGGTCAGGGAGACCTCTGACCCAGCTGGATGTTGACACCAAATCCCTGGTGGCTCCTGTGGGACATGGGGGTGGACACAACCCCCAGTACTTGAGAGAGGGACCATGTGGGGCTGGCCTGGGTCCGGGGCCGGAGCGGATCCCTGGGATGTTTGCTGCATGTTAGCATATAGCTCTAGGAGTCAGCCACATGTGACCCCAAGATGAGAATATGTCCTGGAGAATACGCTGTCCTAGTCATCATCCAGGGAGTTGTCTTTTGATTCCCGCCACAGCACACGTGTGTGTGTGTGTGTGTGTGTGTGTGTGTGTGTGTATCAGTGCAGGCCATGCATAGAATGATGCCATGTATGGGATGATGGTCAGAAGTCAGCTTCCAGTTTTGGGTTTGCCCTCTACCCTGCTTGACCAGGCTGGCTGACCTGTGAGTTCCTGGAGAATCTATCTCTGTCTCTCTTCCCTGTGAGTACAGATATTACAGGTGCGCTCTTCAATTCCTAGTTTTACTGGGGAACTAGTTTTCTGAAGAACCATCTCACGCCTTCGTGGTCACACATGTACACATACAATAATCAATGTATGGGGAGATCGCAGTCTCTCCCGCCCTGAGCATCTCCCCAGCCATTAATTCTGCTTTTTTTTTAAGGCTCCATCTATGTACCAGGCATTTCACATGAATGGTTCTTTCTCTTGTACCAACTGTCTGAGGAAAGTGATTTCACTGCTATTTTATGACTAGGGCAACACAGCCAGAAGAAGGAGAGGGGCAGATGCCATCGTCCTCTAACACGTGCCCTAGTGGGCATTCCAGAACCTCGGTTCACAGCCAGCTGTGGCACTGGGCAAGACTCAGGAAACCAACAAGATGCATCTAGCCCCATGTAAGGAAAGCTCTCCCCCAGCAAGAGAGCTCCAGGGAAGGGCGCCCCTGAGAGCCCAATCTCACCCCCATTCTTGTGAGGCGGTGTAGACATACCACTGAACCTCAGTGTTCATTCCCATCAAGGCACAGGGTGAGGGCTGATATTCAAATCCATCCCCCCGAAGGCCCAAGGATGGGGGCTGCAATCTTGTAGGATTAGAAGGCAATTTGAACGTGAAATTACTCTCCGGGGCCTGCTCTCTGTGGGGAGGGAGAAGGATTTGACATTTCTTGGAACTGATATCCCTGCTCCCCAGTGGCTGTGTGGATTTGCGAGCAGCCTCTGGTCCCATCCCCTCTCCATGGTGGGTGTTAACTGCCAGCCTCCCCATGCATATGAGACTGGTGGAAAACAAGCCTTTCTGGTTGGACATTTTCTATCTTTTATAGTTTATCAGGTAGTCTTCCCTTTAGGGGTGCGAGGTATTACACTGTGCTGCTCAGCTGTCTCCCCTTCATTGTAAGACATCGTTTATGTGCACGGGTAGTTTGTCTGCTTGGATGTCTGTGTACCTTTGTGTGCAGTGCTCACAGAGCTCAGAAGAGGGCATCCCTGGAACTAGACGTACAGACGGTTGTGAGCCACCATGTGGGTACCGAGAGTTGAACCTGCACCCTCTCTAAGACTAGACAGTGCACTTAACCCCTGAGCTATGTCTCCGACGCCCCTTTCATCTTGTTTTATTAATCCTTTTTATTATTGTGTGTGTGCAAGATGTGTGTGTGTGTGTGTGTGTGTGTGTGTGTGTGTGTACCTGGGCCAGGACATGGGTGTGGGTGTCAGAGAATAGCTTTGTGGAATTGACTCTCTTCTTCCACCTTTTTTTTTTGTGGGTCCTCGGGGTTGAACTCAGGCTGTCAGACTCATGTGGTAAATGCCTTCACTGACTGAGCCATCTCACTAGGCAGCCTCCTTCATTTTGAAAAAAACAGGCGGATGTATGCGCCATTGTCGTTTCTTAATACTACCCAGCAGGCATTTATAATTAAAGAATTTAGCTAATATCTGTCTCATCCCAAATAATAATAGGATTCCCGTTGAACAAACGGCGTTGAAGCTCTTTCATCGTCTTCTTTCATAATTAGAATTTTAAATGTGTGCACGGACCTCACCCTGCATTCCACCCACTCTGCTCTTCCATCTCCAGCCGTGATCTGATGTTTTGATTTTTTTTTTCCTTCTGCCTCTCTGAGAGCCCCGGAGCCATTCAAAGTCTGTGGGAAGGAGGGGGAAGAAAGGTGTACTCCACACTGAGCCTTGAGGGCTACACACAGTGGCCTTCCTGGTAATGAACTCCGCAGCCTGTGCTGTGTCTCTGCCCTTTCAGAACAGCTAAACTACTCGCGGAGTGGACAGTCACAGGAACGTTTGCTTGGGTCTCCAGCCATCAGTTTCTCTGATGCTGCTCCCTGGTGAAGCCCAAAGTCTCAGTAAGAGAATTAAAGAGACAGCTGGGATGACCCCTGTTCTGGTCTCAGTGGCCTTGCCCTTCCCTGGCCCCCAGTACAAACAGGCTTAGATGGCAGCCTTGGCTTGCTCTGGGTTGGAGGGAGAAATGTCACCCTCAAGGAGCAAGTCTCAAAGATCTCATCGGGGAAGCCTCCAAGTGCTGTGCCCCACCCCAAAGCCAGGTGGGTCACAAGGCTAGGCTAAAGAACGGATGCTTTGCACATTCTAGACCTAGGTTCAAATCCAAGCCTGGCTCCTTCCTGAATGTATGGCCTTGGGTCCCTGCTAGAGTTACAGAGATGGTACGTGAGCCTGAGCTGCTGTGTTCAGCGAGATCCCCGCAACATAATGGGACGGTTTGCTCCTCTCCTCCACAGTGTGGAAGTCTCCCATACTGTACTGCAGCCTCTGTGGTTAATTAATTCATGGGCTTCTCTGCTCTCCAGCCAGTGGTGCATCAACAGTCTCCTTCTGGGGACAGAGGGAGTCCACATGTGCCTGGAATGCAGGGTGGGATGAGGGTGCGTTGGTGACAGTCGGACCCATCTTCATTGAGAATCACCACCTTTAGGGTAGCCTTAGTGACAGCAGCTCCTTCCCCAGGTCTGAGGGAGAGCTAAATCAGGGTTTGGAAGGCAGGGACTGCCTTTAAAAGAGGTGGAGAGATAGTTTGGTCTAATCCCAAATCTTTTTAGGGGGTGGTGCAGGTGAATAATGTTTAAGACAGGGTTTCTCTGTATAGCCCTGGCTGTCCTGGAACTCTCTCTGTAGACCAGGCTGGCCTCGAACTCAGAGATCTGCCTGCCTCTGCCTCCCAAGTGCTGGGATTAAAGGTGCATACCACCACCAGGCTTAATCTCAAATCTTAAAGATAGAGAAGAAATGGAGCTTCCTACAGACAAAGAACATCTGGCCACTCCCCCATCCCCTCCTCACCCCCAAGGAGGTATCACACTGCATGGTGAGGCTGCTGAGCCACAGGAACACTGTGGGGGACCCAGGCAGCCTCACCCTGTACAGCTGCTGTGTGGGTGGGTAGAGCTGTAGGGTGCCTGGGAATGTTGCTATGTCTGTATGCAAGAGAGAGGTGGGTCGGGAAGAGCTTACTTTGCCCTGAGACAGAGATGAACACTCAGAGAGTAGCCCAGTCTGCTAAGATGGCTTCACCTCGGGCTTCTCTGAGTGTCTGTGTTTCTCACCTCTCGGCAGCCACGGAACATACTGTGCAGTGGCCAGGACTCCCCTAGGGGACGAGGAGTAGACTTGATGCATAGCTGTGATGATTCCACCTGGTTCCAGCATCTCGTCATATCCTCCTCCAGGAAAGGTGTCAAGCCAGGCTGTTTGCAGAGGTGACCCTGAGCGGAAACGGACAATTGGACAACTTTGGGCAGGGACTCCCAGATGGTGGTGCAGGGCCAGACCAAAGGACAGAGTGTTTTTTTTTTTGTTTTTTTTTTTTGTTTTGTTTTTTGTTTTTGTTTTTGTTTTTGAGTGGATATGAATCCTGTTGATTACTGTGTGTTCTCAGACAGGTCACAGAACCTCTCTGAGTCTTAGTTCCCTTGAGCAAACATGGGGAAATCATAATACAAGCTTGCCTTTGTACGGTTGGAACAATATATGTAAAGTATCCAACATAGTCCATTAGTTCCCCACATGGATGTTATAAGAACGGAGTGTGTACTGTGCACAGGCTTATGGTTTCTCACATCAGAGAGCAGCTCTTAAAGTATTTTTGAGGTTTCCCGTAGTACTGGGGGAGACCTCCAAACTCTAACCTTTGCCTTCCCTTGCTGTGTGACCTTGACCAGAATGCTTGTTATCTCTGCATGAGTCTGAAAACAGCTGCAGCAGCGCCAGCTACCAGGTCCTGGCTCAGGAATAGTGGAAGTGTGACTCTGAGGGTGACAGAGCCAGCATGGAACGCTTGAGCAGGAGGTCTGTCCCCCATCTGGCCATTATAAAGAGCAAGCCGAGTGGGAGCAGATCTCCCTCCACCCGTGCCGACCCTCTGTGCGTGGGATCCATTCACATCCGCAAGTGGGAAAAAAAGAACACAAAGCTAAAACGTGAAAATAAAAATCAGGGGGCAAGAGACTCTGGGAACGGGACCTTGGGGACAGAGCCTTCAGAATCACCAAACTGCACAAAGCAGCAGAAGTGGGTTTTTTTTTTCTCCAAAGGAAACCCAAAATAGAAAGCAGACAAAAGTCAGAAGGGCCTCCGCGGTGGTTTGATTCCTCATTGTTTGGTGGGGAGCTCAGCATTGCTGGGCCATCTCTCGGAGTGCTGGGGCGGAGGCCCCAGGATTCATTTCCTTTACCAGTAAAACAGTTCCTGAAGTTGGGATATGCATCTGCAGCCACTGCCAGCTCCTCCAGCCGATGCTTCCCAAAGCAAGCCAGTATCAGCTCCTCCCGCCGCACTGTGGGGCTGCCTTGTGCACGCCCTGTGCCTGGATTAGGGCTGCGGCTGTAGAGAAGGGCCAGCTAGGAGGACCAATCCCCCGAGAGCTGGTGGCAGAACCATTCATTCAGTTTTCTGTTGAGTGATCCGTTGGTGCACCCGTTCACCATCCATTCTCATTTGTGCATTCATGGATTCATCCATTCATTTTGTTTTCTGTTCAGTTATTCATTTGTGCATCCACTCATCATTCATTCATTAATTCATCCACGCGCCCATTCATTCATGTGGTGCTATGTATTCATTCTTTCATTCGCATGCCCATTCATTCAGTTGTGAGCTCATTCACTCATTCACTCATTCACGTGTGCATCCATCCATTTATGCACCAGATAATCTGTGCACTCATTCATTAATTCATGTGCCCTTCCATTCGTGCTCCCGTTCATTTGTGCGTTCACTCACTCATGCGCCCACTCATTCACGGGCGTGCCCACTCATCTGTGCAGTTGCTCATTCATCCACGTGGGCATTCACCCATCCGTCAGTCACGCCCCGATTTGCTGAAGCACATATGTCAGCTACAAACACAAGCCATAAGCAGATTTACAAGGTCCAACTCTTTAAGAGGCTCTCCGTCTGGTTAGGAAGGAAGTCCGTGCCCTAAGGAGGGTCACTAGGAGAGTGAGTCCGCAGTAAGCCACCACTGGCGGGCTACCTCGGCCTCCCCCTGATCTTGCCAGTCTCTCTGCATTTGGTGGTGGATTCTGCTAGCAGGTCTAGAGCTGAGTGACCCCAGCGACTGTCCCCCTGGGTGTGGGGGCAAGAGCCTTGCAGCATGGCCACCCAGCAGCTAGCTGTTACGTCTTTACACCATTTTAGCTCAGTCTTGTCTTGAACAAAAGGGTGCTGGATCAGTGGGGGGTTGAGGCTGGATTACAGGTAAACGTAAAGACAAGAAGCCAATGGCCAGACAGGCTCTGGTGGCAGGCCTGCACGAGCCCTTCAGAAGGGTTTCTGGGGTGAACACCTCCCCAAAGAAAGCATGGGCCTGGAGTGGCTGGCTTGACTTCTGTTATCTCCAGATCAGCCTGCTGGAGAAGCTACCTGGGTGCGCCCACGGGTCACACTGGGTCTCAGCCGGAGCTATCTGCTAGCATTGTGAGTTTGAATGAGTCCCTTGGTCTGTCTTTCTCAGAGTGAAGTGGAAACTATATTTGTCACCAACAGAATCATTCCACTTAACAAAAACCCCCTAGAGCCCAGTGGCTCCTCACAGCTTTGGTTCTCAGGGTTAGAGGCTGCGGTCCAGCTGCCACCTGGCAGGGCTGCTGTAGAGTCCAGACCTTGTGTCTTCCTGTCTCTTGTGCAACTTTGGTTTGAGTCGAGGCATTCTGGGGCCTGCGATCTGGATTGCTTCTTAATATTCATCCCAGGCTCAGGCTGAAGTGGCTCTCACTCCTGAGACCTGTTCTCGTAGCTGTTGGCCAGCAGACAAGGGGCCTTGGTGTCCCTGACCTCGCGTTCATCCTGCCTCAGCTCTGGTATTCCATTGGCTAAAATGAGTCACGTGGTCAAGTCAAGGTTGGGAAAGTGGACACTCTACTGAGGAACTAGGAGGTAGGAGAGTCATGATGGGTAAGCAGATAGGGTAAGCAAGCATCTTAACAGGGTAATAAAGATGGCAGACTTCTAAGAGAGTGGCTTCTTTCCCATAGTCTGGTGTGTGAGATTATTCTTGTATTTTAATGCTTTATCTGCCAGAGAAATCAAACCTCATCAAGACTCCTAGACGTAGCACTGGGAGGCTAAAGCAGGAGTATAGAGACAGCAGGTTCAGGAACTGCAGCTTCGGTGGAAAAGGACTTTGCACGGACGCCGAGCCAGGCTCGTACTCCGGGACGCACACTGTATTCCGCGAGCGGTGCCTGGCCTCCTTCTGGTGTGCATAGCAGAGGGGAGAAGTCCCTGGAGCTGACGTCTCCCCCAGCTCCTGACCCTGCCTCAGTCACCCTGGCCCAGGTCATTTTTCTCAGCGTGGTTTTTCTGATCATCTGCCCAACAGAGTCCACAGAGGTCACCATGGCTGCTTCCGCGGAACCTGGGGATACTGAGGACGCCAAAGAGAAGCTTTAAAGCGAAGTGGAGATCAGCTGACCAGGGAGGGGGGAAGTGAGAGCTGATGGGGGCAAACAGATGCTGGATCCTTTCCAGGCTGTGTGCTGACATCTGTCCCCTTTATCCTGAAGGACTTTTTAGGTTAGGAGAGCAGGGTGCACCTGCCTTCGAGCCAGGATATCCCATTTTACAAGCAGCTAGAGTGTGATGTGGCCGAGTCCTGCTGTTTAACTTGGCCAGGGCAGAAGTGTCTGAATGACAGGAAAGGCCCTTTCCTGAAGGAGCGCTGTCCTCACAGGCCTCCTGGGCCAGGCCTTGCTATTTCTATACATCCTCCAGGATAAGGCCCTCCCAGGCCTCTGACCTCTGCCTTCCTATCTCCGCCGCTCTGCAGCCAGAGAGCCGGGGCCAGGGGCTGCAGGATTTCCTGGCCCTGCCCACGAGCTGCTAAGCATTGACAGGGCCCCACCACATTCTCCTTGGGGGTCTCTGTTTCCCAGTGGTCAGGGTGGCTGGGTGTCCCTGTGTCTTGCATCTGTCTGAGACCTGAGTCCCTACTGTTCTCTTCCAGAAAGCAAGAGGGCAGGCTATCCCACAGGTAGGAAGAACTGAAACACCCTAGTTTCCCTTACCCCTTCTCCCTGGCAGCTGCCCAGGGCCACCAATGTCTGATCCTTATCCTTGCATAGCAAAGAGGAGGGCTGCTAGCAACGGCCCCTCTCTGGGCCAGATATGGTGTAGCAAATGACTCCATTGAAATAATACCAGATGATACAAGGTATCTGATATTAGCTTACGGCATCTTTGGAAGAGAACCTCAGGCCGGGGCTGATTTTCAGGAACCTCCAAGTGGCCTAGATGACCTCTCCCATCTGTCCTGACCATGTTGTTGCAGAGGTAGACTGGGCAGGCCTCTGAGGAGAAGGCATCTTCTCACTCCAGGTGTGGGAATCACCCGGAACCCTTCTCGTCCTTAGACCACCAGTGCAGGGCGGTATCTAGATGTACCTTAAGATGTGAGGGGCGTTCTCTCCTTCTGGGGCCCCTTCCTCGAAGGGCATGAGGCTTCACAGGTCTGGGCTGTCTCTCTGGGCTGATCTGGAACAGTCTACCTGAGTCAAGGCAGGTCTAAGTCTATGATGTATCTTGGAGCTCCTAGCCTAAGTCTGAACTCCAGTGCAGGAATTTACTGAGACAAGATTCTCGTGGTGCTAATTAGAGAGAAAGGCGGCGCTGGTGATGGCAGGGACTCTGGGGAGTGGGGACTAGGAACAGAAAAAAAATGCTACACCTCATGCGAATTTCAGGGGCCTGGACCCACATGTATATGTGAGTGTGTGTGTGTGTGTGTGTGTGTGTGTGTGACGTTCTTTAAAACTGCTAATTTCCAGGGTGAAAATATTTTCACACATCAGCTCTTGGGGAGAATGCCATTAAGGAGCGTCCTGGCAGCCTGGTGGAAGTCAAACGGCTGCAGCCAACATGGAAGTCCTAATTAATAGCTGTTCCCGCAGCTCTTGGGCACGGCAGCGGAAGTAATTATCATGATTTAATTGACTTTTCTCCCCTCTGCTATGCACTCTGCTTTTCCCATTTTCTTGAGCTGGAAAGGTTTTATTTCCCCCGCCCTCTCTCTTTTTTTTCCCATCATGCCTAGTTTCTCACACCTGCGCTCTGTCAACTCTTATTAAACTGAGTACTGTGACAGCTCAAATCTTTATGTCACAGAGAAGGCTGTAACGTAACGTCTGATCGATGACTCCATTTTTTACAAACATTGGTTCTGTAGAGGTGTGTCGTGACTCAGAAGCAGTATGATCCGTGGGTAAGAGAATTGTTTCTCTCACAGGTTGGTTCCTAGGGACTACAAGGGCCCTAGGGCCACCTGCCCTTCCACCAACCAAGAGAGGTGGCTCTTGTGGCATCACAAGGGCTCCAGGGATTCCTAGAGAAAAAAATCTGGCACGTCTGGGCTCCTGGATCAGACAAGTCGGACCCACCTGTGGCCAGAGTCCTGGTGTGGCCTGTTACTTTCTCAGCTGGGCTAGCCTGAGCCCTTTCGACCTTCACTCTACTCCACCTAATGATGGGGCCCTGAGTCCTCACGGTTTGAGTTCTGCTTCCGAGGTCAACTGGAATGCCTCTTCTAGGCAGGTGAACACACCAGGCTTCCTGGGCCAAGGATGAGCTCCTGGGGCCAGCTCTGCTCCTTGGTCTCAGCCATGGCGTTTGGGTCACGTTTCCTGGCCCACCATCTGCTTCTCAGAAGCATAGATGGTTCATTTAAAAATTCAGGAGAGGCCATCATAGCACACACCCTCAAGATAGCTTGGGTCTATATCCTGATCTGGCTACCTACTTGCTGTTCAAGTTACTGGACAAGTTACTTAAATTTTCTGGGCCCAAGAATTCTTGTTAATCTGTAGCATCGCCCTCTTTCTGATGTTCTTATGGAGGACAGAGTGATTAGATCTTAGGACACACACATACTGGTTTTAGGCTTTAAGGTACAGGGGGATAAGGAGGGCAACTCTTGGTGTCTAATAAAGTAAATGAGAATATTGTGGAACCACAGACACCGAAGCCAGAGAGGGCTGCCTCTGCCCACTTGGGCATACACAGGGGTGTTGAAGTGCAGAGAGAGCAGGCAACCTTTTAGAAGGTCAGATAATACTGGACTATACTATACTGGACTATTTCTCATGGAGCTAAAATAGGGACCAAACTTTTCTTGAGTCTCACTGGGGAATTATTGAGAGCGCTTGACTTTTAATTAGAACATTATAGGTAATAATAAAATCAGCAGAAGAGATGCTGAACAGGAACTTCTCTCTCTTTCTCCTTTGTCCCTGCCTGGGAATTGAGCCAGGCTTTTATAAGAGCACACACACACACACACACACACACACACACACACACACACGGAGTACACAGTCTTTTTCACACAGTTCCATGTTGAGTCTCCAAGCAATAGGACACTTGCTACTTAACCATGCCATCTTAGACACTGGGTTTCTCTGGTTTTTCAGTTTCCTCATCTGACAGACAGAGATACTCCCTCTGCCCACCTGGACTCAAAGCTTCTCCGGACTAGAAATGGTTTCCTCATCTTCATCTCTGACAAAAACATTGCCCAGCACGTGCTAGGTTGCCGGCTAGTGCAGTGTGTGAGCAGGCTTCGGAGAGCCGAGGCCACTCTAGTAAGCTGAGGTTTGAATGTCATTTCCAAAATCCCTTTGCAGTGGGCTATGCCGTGATGGGATGCAGAGATGGCTTTTACAATGTGATGGGGGACCGGGGGTGTACTTCCACCGGCAGAGTGCATAGCCAGCAGGCGCAAAACCAGGGTCCATAGATACCTGGTGTGGTGGTGTGCAGCCAAAATCCTAGCACTTGCATGTGGAGCAAGAAGATCTGGAGTTCAGGCTCACCCTTCATCCTTGGGCACCACAGAGCGTGGTAAACCAGCCTGAGCTAAAACAACAGCAGACCAAACAAACAAACCAGGAAGAGAAACCGGAAAGGAAAGGAAAGGAAAGGAAAGGAAAGGAAAGGAAAGGAAAGGAAAGGAAAGGAAAGGAAAGGAAAGGAAAGGAAAGGAAAGGAAAGGAAAGGAAAGGAAAGGAAAGGAAAGGAAGTGGTTAGTTGGCAAGGGTTCTATCCCTGGAGATTGGCCAGTGCTACTGTGGAAGGAATAAGGCAGTCACCACAGGCCATGGGCTCAGCGCCTTCTCCGCCTTGTGAGCTCTCTTTCCTCTCTGCCTTTCTCCACAGGATGGTGCATCATGAAGGTCCTCACCAGATGGAAGTAACTTCTTTACAAACACTGAGTCTGTAGTCATTTGTTAACAGCAGAGAAAGTATTAAGACAACGGAACTACGGTTATCCCTCCCCATACAAGGACTTGTCTGAGACTCCTCTTTTCACAGGTGAGATTACCTGTGATCTCAGTTACCCGTGGGTAAAGATATAAAATAGAAAATTCTGGCGATAAACATCTCACAAGCTTTATATTGTGTGTCATTCTGAGCGTTGTGATAAAGTCTTGCGGTGTTGGCAGTCCATCCTATCCAGAGCACAGGAATCATCTTGCTGTCCAGTGTATCACAATGGACGCATCCCCTACCAGTAGACACTTAGGAGCTACCCTGTTATTCAAATGAACCACTGAGCCTCAGCAGTTCTTACTTCTGAGCACTGTCCCCACAGCTCTGTCCCTGCTGCCAACTCAGACTTACAAAAGAGAAACAGTGAAGTGTTTCCTTTAAGTATCAGGGTTATAACAGGAGGAACAAACCAACCTAGCAAAGTGGAAGGCTGAGAAGCCATGTTCACATAACTTTTTTTAAGTGCATTGCTTTGACTGCTCTATTTCATCTTCAGCTGCCTTGCCAATCTCTGTACCAAGTACACACACACACACACACACACACACACACGAAGTACAAGGCTTGGTGAATCTGTGGACTCAGGTATCCTCTGGGCTTGCTGGAAGGGTCTCCCTCTATGGATCCGGGAGCTGCATTTAAAGAACTGAGCATCTGAAGAGTCAAGATTCTCTTCACCATGACCATAATGGAGGAGGGAGGCCAGCGGGAGAGGTGAGGAAGAGAGTGCGCTGGACTGGAAGCAAATTCCTCTTGGAAGCGTGTATAAAGAATAGGAGGCAGGTGTGCAGGTCCTGTGTTAAAAGCGTTCCCACCTGAGGTCTCTGGATTCCTGGGGCTCTCTCAGCTTTGTAGAAGATGTGGATGAAGTGACTGTAAATGGTGCGGGTCTCAAGAGTCTCCATGGGTTAGCCCACTGCTAGTATCTCAGTCAGCAACATGGCTGTGCAAGCCTGGTGGCATTTCCCATATCGTGTAGAGCTGGGATTCCTGCCCCTACCCTCTCCACCCACACACTCACCTTCATGTGGTTCCCAAGGTCACCTCAGAGGAAGCAAGAGTCCTAGAGAGGGCCCTTCTGCTCCCTAATAAAATGAAGCTTAAAGACACTCCCACTGGTGAGAATAAGTTACAGACATGTAGGTACAAAGCATCCTGGGAGATGTAGTTCTTGACCAGGCAGCCCCTTTCTTTAGAAAGGGCACACTAGTGTTGTGTTGGAGGTGGGTCAGTTGGCCTTCTAGGCTTTGAACTTCTTTCTACGGTGCTTCCCTAGAGTCTCAAGAGAGGACCTGTCTTGGCGTGAGGACAACCTTAAGACCAGGACACGAGAGAGATAAGTTGTAGATCTGACCTCGGCTTCTCCATGTCTCTCATTTCTTGGCCCACTGGACCAAGTTCAGGGAATTAAAAAACTTAGGGCTCTCATCAGAGGCAGATCCAAGCTGGGGTTCTTTGAACACACACCCCTCTTCCATAGCATCCTTATCTCTGCTGTGGGACACTGGGGCCTCTGTCTCTCCCCACACCACAATGGGCTTCACCTAGGACCAATGCCAGAACTAGCAGAGCGCCTTCAACACTGAATGACCACAAACTCATGGGATCGCCATCGCTGAAGGAGCAAAGAACGAGAGGGAGAGGGTTGCCCTGCCCAGGGCCGCTGCTTCTGCAAGTGGAGGATCTGTGGGCCTCAGCTTGTGTGTTTTAGGGCCTATGCTGGAATTTTCTCTTAGCTCTCCACTAGGTATCCGTTCAAACGAGTCCTTCCTCTCAACCCTGCCCCACCCCCTCAAGTCTAGATCTTATTTCTACTCTACACCCAGCCTGGCTAACACCAGTGAGGGCTTGGTTTTCCAGCTGAGTGACCCCAGGGTCTCAGACCTCTTGCATTCCTCTGTCTGAAGGGGAGAGTTTGGCTCTGCCCCGCCCCCCCACACACACACCTGCTGTCATTGTTTAAGGTCTGAATTTATTGTCCCTGGTTGTTCACTTGGCGAGGTGATTTGTAGCTCAGCTCTCCCATCCTTGGTTAATCAGTGCGTCTCTCTGCAGACCTCTGACCACCAGCCCCGGGGTTGAAGACAGAAGAAATCAAACTGTAACAGGAGCGAGCTGGGCAAGGTCCAAAGGGACATCAAGGAGGGGAACCGGCCTCTCTGCTAACTTCCTTCCAGTACAGTCAGGGCACCTGTGACCTCTACATACAGTGCCCTTGGTCTGGGTCTCGTGACACCAGGGAGGACAATGGGAGGAAGGAGAAAGCTCAGCGGTTTTAAAAAAAAAAAAAAAAATCCTCCGGCCTGGGTCTGGAATGTCTCTCAGCTCGGCCCCACCAGGAAGAAGAGGAGGAAAGGGCCTCGGGAGTCACAGGGCCAGGCTTCCCCCCTGTGACCAGGACCAGTTTTCTCCTGCTGTTATTGCTGCGGCGTGATCCAATCCCAAGAACAGGCTGAACCAGGGCAGGCTGCATACCTAGTGCTTCTCAGAAACCCTGCTAGCATTTATCCCTTCCTTCCTTCCTTCCTTCGTTTGTGCCATGGACTAATTGGCACCAGCTGGATGCCAAAGGTTTTGCCAGTGTTTGGAGAAAAATGTATCGGCCCTCCCTGTTCCCTGTCTGTTTCCGTAGAACGGATGCCAATCACCCCTGTGGGTGGTGTGGCCACAGACTGGAGGCCCTGCCCTTGGTAGCTCCTGAATGTTTAGCTGGGTGGCCCCAGAACCCTAAAAAGGAGACTGGTGGGCCCCTAACCAAGGCAGTCCTCGCTCCTGGATATGGGAACTTTCCCAGGACACCCTCAAGCCCTTCCCAAGCAGGGGCGAGGCCTGGCCCACTGGGCAGCCTGTGTCTGGGGCCCTCCTGCACGCTGATGCTTCTGCCCCTCCCCCGCCCTCTTTTGCTCCTTGTTTTTCTGAATTCTCAGCAGCATCAGGTGGAGGCTAGCCTGGGCAAGCGGGCGTGCTGACCTGAGGAGGCTGCCCTGCGCCCGCCTGTATCCTGCTCTCCAGTGAGCACTGACGGCCTTAGCTGCTCTGGTTCCCTATCCAGGACCCCACTCTGTGCCCTGTGTGAGCAGGAGTCCTCCCAGTGACTTCACGCTGTCCTCCTCCCTCCCCATCAGCTCGCCAAGAGGTTCTGGTTCTTATGGACTAAGCCCACCCCTCCCCTCTGCCATCATCCTCGCCAACATTACCACCGTCACTAGACACTGACAGTTCAGCCCCGGACTGCTGCCTTTCCATCTACTTTGGATCGTAACCCAGGCGGGTCTTTTAAAACACGTTTTTATCTTTTTAATTGACTTTTTAAAAAACAGGGTTTTAGGTTTACAAAAACAATCAAAAACAAAACCAAGCAAAAACAAAACAAAACAAAAAAAGCAGTCAGAAAACGGTATTTTTCAGACACTTCTGAGCTGAGATAGCCACAGTTTTATTCCCATTCTCTGACCGGCGCTGTGTTTGTTGATACACTGTTGTTAACTGGAGACCGCAGTTCACCTTAGGGACCCTTGCCCCGCTTAGAATTGCAGCTTTCACAGGTTGTGAGGAATGCCCGCCACGGCCCTATCACACAGCACCGCCTTTGCCTCCACATTCTTTCCTGCGTTGTCTTTTCTTTCTTCCTGCTTCATCCAAACCCCACGAGTCCTTTCTATGTCTTCCTAGTCCCCTTCTGGAATAGCGTGCAGCTGTAACCGTACATTGCATAGGCCTTCCAGACAGACTACTCCGCCCAGAAAGATACATTTCGGTTTCTCCGTGTCTTTCTGGGCGTTGTGTGCACAGCATGACTTAGCTGTCCACGCTCCCATCACAGGTGGTTTGAGAGTTTGGGCAATTTTGAGCAGAGCTGTGGGAGGGTCTTTGGGGACACGCGTGTTTGGCTGCTTGAGTCAGTACCAAGGAGGGCAGTGGTTAGGTGACATGGCAAGGTACTTGTCGTTGAGGAAGACACCGCTAAACCGTCTTCCAGAATAGCTGTGTCGATCCCCTTGCCGCCACCTAACCGCGGCCCTCCTCGATATAGACTCAGCAGTCCAGCTTGATCCTTGCTCGGTTGCTCCATGTTCTCACTAGCATTTAGTATCATCTTTTTTTAAAAAAGTTAGTCATTTTAGTAGGTGAGTTGTGGCGTCCTCTTGTATAACCCCAGATGACTGCCTGTTCCCAGTTGGGACATCAATTCGGATCAGCCATGCGTGAGAGCGGTCTGTGATTCCCACTGCACGGAGATGAGCCCTCACTCCTTTGATGGTACCCAGAGTGCTGTGCGATCCCACCCCGCCCACTCAGCGCCTCACGCCCTTTCTTTCCCCACTCCCACCCCGTGCCGTCCACACCAGCCTTCTCTGCCTGAACCGTAGAACACTGCCGGCCCTTTCTTACCTGGGAGCCTCACACAGGCTGCTCCCTCTGCCTGGAGCTTGTCCAGCCCTTTCCCCAGGGAGTCCCTGGCTTCCTCCGTGCTGGGCAGATCACCCTTCTTGGAGGGAACTCCCTGGGTTCTCATTCTCCTCTCAGCATTGCGGTGAGTGACTTCCCACTGGAGTCACGGACTTATTTTCTAGGTGTATTAGTCAGGGTTCTCTAGAGTCACAGAGCCTATGGGTAGTCTCTATATAGTAAGGAGATTTGTCGATGACTTACAGTCTGTAGTCCAACTCCCCAACAATGGTCAGCAGCAGCTGTGAATGGAAGTCCAAGGATCTAGCAGTTGCTCAGTCCCACAAGGCACAGAGGTGAAGAAGAGAGTGAATCTTCCTTCTTCTGGTGTCCTTATGTCAGTCTCCAGCAGAAGGTGTGTGCCACCACACCCAGATCTGGGACTTGCTTTGTCCCAGATGACCTTGAACTCAGAGATCTGCCTGTCTTAATCCTCTGGAATTCATAGCCACTATGCCTCAAGATCTCCATGCCAAGATCCAGGTCAGAAACTTGCATCTCCCAGCCTCCAGATTAGGATCACAGGCGAGCCTTCCAAATCCGGATTATAGTTCATTCCAGATCTAGTAAAGTTGACAACCAGGAATTGCCACTACACTAGATTATTTATGACATAATTGCTTCTGGGGCTGGGGAACGGAGCTCAGTGGGTAGTGTTTGCCTAGCACTCGTAAACTCTTACGTTCAATCCCCAACATTAAATAAGCCCGGGAGGGCTTTCTCCGGTGTTCAACACTGCTGATCTACTTCTCAAGGCTTTAAGTGGCTCTACGCAACAGATGTGTTTCGCCAAGCAAGCTGGGGGCCCGGTAGATGCTAGGTTTTAGCTCTGGCTTTGTGCAGGGAAACAGAGACGTGGGAAGAGTCTCTTGGGCATCTCCACCTGTCCCACCTGTGCCCAACCAGTTAAAAGTCATTCTCCTGCCTCAGAAACTAATGAAAACACCCCGTGTGCCCAAAGCTTGGCATTCAGAGAAAAGATGTGGCCCAAAGATGTCGGGAGCACACTCACCGGGAGCTGCTGTTGTTATGATTTCCTTGTCTCCAGTGTTCAATGCTAGAGAAGCCCAGAACTTGGCTTTGAATAAATGTGTTGAGGTAACCAGATCCCATAACCCGGTCCTCGAGAGCTCCCAGCCCGCTGCAGGAGGCTGAAGTGGCCAGTGATGGAGTCAGCTCCGACTCAAGGCTTTCAGCAGAGGTAGTGAAGAAGAGGAGGGGAGAAACGAGGAAGGGGTCACCACGTCCTAGTGGAGTGCTTGGAGAACCAGATCCTGCCGGGGCGCCCGGCTGGTCCCAGCATCTCCGTCAACCCCTGCCTTGTGGTGCAGCATCCCTGGTCTCCATCAGAGAAGGGCCGTCAGGCAGAGACCACGCACCTCTGCCAAGGTTGGCACCCAGCCTCAGGCAGAGAGTGCGTGGGAGGACCCAGGCAGGCTGCCCTGTCGTCCCTCCTTATGCCCACCCACCCATACAGTTCTGGTTCCCTGCACAACGCCTGGCACAGGCCGTGCTGGAAGGAATGAACGGCCTAGCCACACTCCTCTGCACAGAGGCAAACCTCTTCTCTGTGCTCAGCTGCACACACCCCACCTCCTGCCCTCATCCCGCTCTGCTGCTCCTGCTGATACCCATCCAGATCCAGAACCCTCCCACTCTGCTCTTGCCAAAACAACTTCCCAATCCTGATCTGCTTCTCTCCATGACAATTGGAACAAGGGTCTAGAGCAAAACAGTCAGGCAGGTTCCCCCTGAGCCAGCCTGTCCTAACCCGGGGGACCCAGTCCTCCTCCTGGCACCTCCCCACACTCAGAGGGGTGGTCTCCTGGCTTTCCTCTTCTGATCTCATAGCCTGAGCTGCTGGCCTGACTCCTGTCCACCCAGTTGCCCTGTGACCCTTTGTCTCTGCTCTTGAGAGCCTGGGCCACTCTGGAGACACCCATGGAACAGTCTTCACGGTCTGGGACAAAAGAGCTTGGTGTCCTCAGTGTTCCCGGCACTGCGGTTTCCACTGATGCCCCTCGGGAGTCAGCCAGATGAGGCTGTGGACTGCCTCCCCTCCGCCTTTCCTCTCTGGGTCCTTCCCTCACAGCCTCCTCCTCAGCAGTACAGCTCTGCTCTTCCCTGCCTGCCTGCCTGCCCACCCACCCACCCACCCGCCTGTCTGCCTACCTGCCTGTGTAAAATGTCTGTGTTTGGAAGACATCTCTTCCAGGAGGCCTGCCATCTACAATAGAAACACTCTCCAACTTGAGCTCCAAAGCCCATTTATTTATTTATTTATTTATTTATTTATTTATATATTTATATATTTACTTATTTTTCATTCACTTCTTCATTTATTTATATAATGTTTGTTTGGGTGTTTTGTCTGCTTGTATATGTGAACACCACATGCACGCAGTGCCCTTGGAGGACAGAAGAGTGACTCGGGTCCTCTGGGACAGTTACAGATAGTTGTGGGCCACCCTGCGAGTGCTGGGAATAGAATCTGGGTCTGTGGAAGAACAGCGCAGGGTCCAGGGTTCAGTTTTGTTCCTAACTTTAGCTCCAGGCAGGGGATGGTGAGGCTACTAGGGACCAGGGAGAGGTTATATTACTCTTTTCCCCATTTCCAAATACTGTAGTGGTGGGGAAATTGGGGAGCATGGTGCCTTCTGTAATTCCCAACCTGGACCTGGAGCAGCCCTGACAGGGAAACCTATGCACCCCTTGGGCCCCTGGAGCCTCAGTCTCCAACTCAGGCTGTTTGTGGAGGGGGCTAGTCCAGGGGTGAATGCTAGCCTGTGTCCCGGGGCTCACGGGGTCTGGCTCCTAAGGTGGCAAACGAGACCACGAGCCTCCACTCTCTCCCACTGCCACTGTTCCCACGTGTGCCCCCCCAACATCCCCTTCCTGTTCTCTTGGGTCTGTGGGGACTTGGGGAAGGCACAGAGGTGATGAGGCACAGGCTTAGTGTCAGGTGGGTGTGAGTTCGAATCTCAAAGCTGCTAGCTGGCCCTGTAACATGGTCTTGTCACCTGATTTCCTCCTCCGAGGCTAGAACAGTGACAATATTGCCCACAGGACCACCGGCAAACAGAATGATACCTGCAGCCTCTGAGGCTAGTGTCTATGGACAGGGAGCTGGAAGAAGCCATTCAGGGCCATGTCATGCCCACTGACTGCTGCACTCTGGGATTGTGCCACTCCCACATTCAATCAGCCCGGGATAAAAGAACTAGATCTTCATCCTACCACTCGGGTGACATTGCCCCGAGGGCCACCTGACAGGGGAGGGGATAGGAGCTTCCAGGCACTCTGATTTCTATAAGATAAGACTCCACTAAGCCCAGGGCAACGCTCTCTGGTGAATGTCTCGAGCATACAGATGTAGAGGAGTCTAGAGGGGCCTGTGTACCTGGAGCCAGGGATCAGGGTCAGAGAGGTTAGGCTGTTGGCCTAGAGTTGCACAGCACAAGATTGTTACTGTTAGAGCTGGCAAGCCCTTCCACAGACTTGAGTCAGAGTTCAAGGCTTGGTCTTGTTTCCTGATTTTTCTCATCCCCCTTCAGGGCATCTGAGATGCTCTCTGGGAAGGAGACGAGCTTCGGTGAAGCCTGCATCCTGTGAACCAGCTACTCTGACCTCCGGTCTCTGGGTCCACTGTGCTTCCTGGTTGATGGTGGCGGTGGCACATGGACAGACCCAGTCCACAGTTGAGCTCCTGGGAGGTGCGGTGGACAGGATGACACTCCCCTAAGGTGTCATGTCCTGGTGTCTGGGGACTGTGAGTGTAGAGACAGCCCTCTGTTTATGATGGCGCAGCATGTGATGATTATTTTTTTAATTTGTAGTGTTGTGAAAATAATACATATTTAGTAAAAAATGGTTCTTGGGGACATACAGATGGCTCAGGAGCTAAAGACACTTGCCACCAAGACTTGAGCTCCATCCTCAGAGCTCCCACATGGCAGGAGAGAACCAGCTCCCACAAGTTGTCTTCTGGCCTCCACACGTGTGCTGTGGGCATGTTGGTGCTCCCCACCCTCCACACAAAACAAAGAAATACATGTCTAAAACATGGTTTAATGCAGAAATTGTACCTTTAATTCAAATCTCTTAGAGTTTACATGCTGCCTCTCACTGTGTGGCTAGGCTAAGAGCAGTGGGTTATGAAGGTTTCCAGCATTTTCCACATAAGGTGTTTTCAATTTACAATGGACTTTCAGGGCACACTGGGAGTCCAAGTGCGCCTAGCTGTTCTGCCATGGCTAAGGTGACTTTGTCGATACAATGGAGTTACAGAACTCGGGGGACAGTGGATATTCTGGAATATCCATGAGAGGCAACCTAGTCACACAGGACCTCCAGACAGGTCGAGGGAGGTCAGAGGGACCTGTGTTCTGAGAATGATGCTCCCAGCATGTCCAAGGATGACGAATTGTTAGAGAAGCTATAAACAGCAAGGGAACTGTCTCAAGCACTAATCCCAGCCTCTGGGAGGAATATAGCCCACTGATGCCTTAACCCCGTGAGAACCACACAGAAGGCCACGCAGAGGATGAGACGGCCTCTAGCTCCCTGGTGATTGAGTGTAGAAACCTTTGCTAGTCTATGGGATAGATCATAGACTATCCTGCAGACCGTAGCCAGGCTGCAGGGCCTAGCTAGTCCTCACAGGCTGCTTTCGGGTTTGTGGGAAAGGGATGCAGATGTGTCTGGTGGCTGACACCCTGAGCCAGGAGGATACAGGTCCTCTGAGAGTGGACCGCTTCACTGAGAGGTCTTGAGAGCTAAGATGAGGACTCTCTGAAGAGCCGTGGTCCTGCCTCAGACCTCAGCTACAGCTCCCGTTCGTTCCAGTTTCCAGCCATTGCCTGCCCAGCAAGCTGGCTCCAGCTGAGCCCAGGAAACACAGTCTCTCAAGGATTGGTGGCTGGGATGCTGCCACAGCCTCCCCCGTCTGGTTCTCTTCAAGGCTGCCTCCTTAAGCCATTTGCCTCCAGGGACTGACGTGCTGAGATTAGATCAACGGCCCCCACCCCCAACCTGTGTCTGCCATCCCCTAAGGAGCCCCTCACTTCTTCCAGACCTTTTCCTGGGGCTCCACCTCAGCTCTTCCCCTCCCAGCAGGTCTCCGGAAGCTGTTTCCATCCTCTCCCTCTGCACAGCTCCTGAATCCAAGCACCGCTCACCCAGCCTCCCTGTCTTCTTGCTTCTGTCTCCCACAAAGCTTCTGCACCCCAAGACTGTATATGGACAGTTCCCTGCTACCATTAACCTCCTCTCCGCCCCACTCACCTTGCCTGATTGCTTTCTAGACTCAAGATGTTTAAATGAGTATTGGAGGGAGGGGCAGAACATTCAGAAGCTTAAGGGGTACAGCATCCAAGAGAGCCTCAGGCCCATGAACAACAGGGACAGCTCTGGCTGTTAGTCTAGGTGGTGAGGCCCCATCCTCCCAAGCGCAGTACCTGTTCTGTGTGCAATCCAAGTGCCACTGTAAAACTCAGGGCGTCTTAACTTCCCGGAGACCCCCTGAGTGATAGGAAGATAGGAGACACGGAGATGAGAATCAATGCAAAAAGCAAGAGGAATTTAATCCAGCATGCTGGGGTCGCCCTGCACACGGGGAGAGAACGACCACGTGCAGCCCGAGAGCCTGTTATACACAGTCCTCAGGGCAGCCGCCATTAGGCACAGTGTGATCGGCAAACCAGTGTTACCTTTAAGCTAATTGGTTGTTAGGGTACGAGGTAGGTGGACAACGGTCTGACAGAATAACTCTGGGCCTCCCCTAGCCGCAGGGACCTCCCTGTGGGCCGAGGAATGCCATTTAGCCTCTCCCTTCTGGGAGGGGCAAGTGTGCCAGGACCTCTCCAAAGTTCCTGAGCTGACTCTTTCACCACACTCAGCACTGGTGGTCATTCATTGTCCCCCTGACGGAACCATGACAGGAGCCCACAGCAGGGACCTAAAGCTCCAAGAGGACAAAGTGTCCTTGGTTGACCTGGGCAGGCCTCTGCAAGAAGTAAACGCTATACCAAGTCATCAGGGAGACTCCCCAGAGGCCTCATTGCTAATGAGGGAGCCAGTACTCTGTTTACCCATCTGTATAATGGGCTGGTGAGGCCACCTGCTGAGCAGGTGCTGCTTGAGGTGCCTCCCTCAAACCTTGATGTGAAGCAGGGACTAGAGACTCCCAACAGTGCCGTGGTAGAGAGGCAGCCCCCAGCATTCTCTCCCACCTCCCTCACAGGTCCCTCCTTGTCTGTCTTTTGGGAGAGCCAATATAATTATAACTAGCAGTGTAAGACATCAAACGACAATATTTGCATTGCACTTTAGAAAAAAATGCAAAGCGCTTTCTGTAAGCGAGCTCTCCTGGTGTGCTCAGCAGCCCCAGGGTGGAGAATTATTCTTTTTGTTTTGCAAATCAGAGAACTGAAGTTCAAAGGACTTCTGAGGTGGGTGCCCCAGGGGCACCTGACTCTGGGCTGGGCCGGAGCCTGATTCTAGATTCTTCAAGTAGGGCAGGCTAGCTCTGGCAGGGCTGCTCCAGGAGGCACTCTCGTCCACCGCTGAACTGTGGCCAGAAGGGACCTGAAGCAGACTCTGGTGGGCCAGGCAGAGCAGGCTTCCAGATTTCCCTTCAGCCCTGGCCCAGCCGCCTGCTGCTTGGCACTGGTGTTAATCACCCTGTTTATTCATGCCCCGGCCTGCTGCCCGGCTGTCCCACTTCACAGAAGAGCACGGTGTGGAGAGCTGGCCTCACACATCTGTGTTCTTCAGCCAGCAGGAGGCACAGGGCCTCTGATTACCACAGGATGACCACCGGGGGTCTCCCTCATTAACACCCCACCCCACCCCCAACCCCCACCCCCGGTGTGGCCAACGCTGAAGCTGGCGCCCTCACCTGGCGGAAGCTGGCGCCCTCACCTGGTGGGCCTCCACACAGGACTTTGTTCTATCTCTGGGAAACCCCTTCACTGCCCGCTGAGGGCAGCTCTGAGGTAGCACCTGGGAGGCTCAACCAATAGACACTTCACTTTTTGGTACGCCAACAATCTGTAGCCTACGGATCACAGGTACCCCAGGATAGCCATGAAAGTGGCCCAACACAAAATCTGAAACTTACTTAAAACTCAAATCTTACTGTAAATTCGAAGTTGCAGATAAAGCTGCAGATAAAGCTTTGATCAGGGAGGGTCAGGGTGTGATTTAGACTTTGGAAATAAAGCAATCGGAGGCTAACGATGCGGCTGAGTTGGCAGTGCGCCTGCTTAGCGTGCACTAGGCCCTGGTCTCAAACCTCAGCACTGGGTGGACTGGATGTGGTAGCAGTGTCTGTAATACCAGCACTTGGGAAATAGAGGCAGGGGTCTTGATTCATAGTGACTCTGAGGCCAGCCTGGGCTACAAGATTCTATGTCCATAAAAGGGGAGGGAGGACAGGTGAGATGAGTCGGTGGGAAACGGCACTTTCTGCCAAGCCTGATAACCTGAGTTCTGTTTCCCAGAACCAGTCGGTGGGAGGAGATAGCCATCTCCCAGCAGTTGACCTCTGACCTCCACGGGTGGGGGGGCAGGGCATTGGACTGCTTTCTCTTCTGTGTGCTATGGATGGAGCCGCAGTGAACGTTCTGGTCCACACCTTCCTGCGGTCAGGTGCTGACATTCCTCTCGAATGACAGGGAGTGGGGTGCTGGGCAGGGCTTAGCCGTCAGGGCCGTCCAGTCGAGCAGGCTTGGCATCTGCCCGCAGTGTGCGAGCCCTGTGCTTGGCACCACCCTCCGCTTCAGCCTTCTGTCGGAGCTGTAGTGATGTCTCACTGTGGATTTTAAGGAACGTCGTCCTAGCAATGATGATGCAGGCACCAGACATTTATTCTGTAGATGGCAAGGAGCTGGGCTGGTCCAAAAGTCACCTCTCTCTGCTTTGGGTTTCACCTGGAGAAAAGACGCTCCCTACATCCAAAGCATTGTGGGAAACCAGGGAAACCATCGCCGCTCTCTGGAGTCGGGAGAGTTTCTTGGCATCTTCCCCTGGTTCACATTCTGGTGCAGATGATGAAGTTTCCCACAGGGTACTGGGAGGGCTGCTTCTTGGTGTTTGGGATTAGTCTCCATGCCAACCCTTCAATGTCCGATCTCTTCGGTGTGCAGGGTGCTGCTGTGTTTGTGTGGCTCCACATCCGTTAGTTTCCGTCAGTGAGGGAGGTGTGGCAGCAGTTCTTAGAAAGAGCTCAGCCAGCAGACTTTTAACGAAGACCTGCCTGCAGCAGGGGGCACTGCTGAGAGCAGCGGGGTCTAGTGAGTAGCATGTATGTGAATAACACACATGAAGATGTCACAGAAACCCCCCTACTCGCTCGGGAATATGTGTGCCAGACGCTATGTGCTCGCTTAGGGAGACACACACACACACCACACACACACACACACCACAGGAGGAAGCAAGAGTTGGACCTTGAAAGACGGGCAGTAGTTTCATCAGATGTGCGATTTTAGAGAGCAGCAAAACCACGGCTCTGGGACTTGTCCACAGGTACCTGGGCGGGAAATAGGTGGGTGGTGCCCACCAACCCAGATATAGGCACTGAGCTGAGACCCTGTCGGTGTTAGTATGGTGTGATGCTCAGCTCCGACTCCAGCGGGGACCCTTGGTAAGGGACAGCAGGACACAGGGCTGTGGGCCTCCAGCTGTAACTACCAAGTGCCTGCAAAGACTTAAGGGAGGTGGCTTCTAACAAAGGCCTGAGGAGCTGGAAGAATTTGACATCAGAAACTGGAGGATGACTTTCCTGCTGCAGACCCCAGCATGTGCAAAGGCACTGAGGTGAGCAGATAAAGGGGAACAGCAGAGGAGGGTTTGAGAACGATACAGACCCAGAGTAAGACACCCAACTGTGACTCTGGCTTCTCCTCCTGCCGTCTCCCTTTCTCCCTGCCTCCCATGTCCCTACCCCCGCCCTTCCTTCCCTCCCTCTGCGGTGACATTCACATTCTATTCCGTCGTTCCTCGCCCTGCACGATCCAGCAGCATCTGGTACATCCACAACATCGTACGCCCATCATCTCTGTCTGTTTCCAGAACTTTTCCTCACCTGGCAAACGGAAGATGCTGCCAGCATCCGATCCCAAGCACGGGCGCCCAAGTGCTGTCTGTCCTGAAGGGTCTTCCTAGGGTGGGATCTTCACAGAAGGAACCTTAGAGTTTTGTACTCTGTGACCTTGTCAGAGGCTGCTTCTCCACACCCCTGGTGTCGGGCTCTGTTGTCCTATGGCAATATTCTGCCACATGGAGACAGGGCCAGCACCGGGGTTGCTGCCCCTTGGTGCTATGAAAATAGGGATGTGCTCCCCCACGTGTGGCATTCTTGAATCTGGGGTTCGGTTCCTTCTGGTATAGACTCAGGAGTGAGCTTGGTTTGACGTGTGTAGACTGTGTTAGAACTCTTGAGAGCATGGTGCTTCTTCGAGCACTAGAAGGGAGGTAATGATAGCATCAAATGAAAGGCAGAACAGGCAGTCAAGAAACCACACAAGGCAGCAAGGTCTCCAGGCGTCCAGGCAGGCTACACTAATGAGGCCTAAAGGCCGGGCGAGCAGTGAGAGACAGGAGGCTGCACACCCCGTTGGCTGCCTCTGCCCCTGGGCCAGCAAGCTCTTGGGGGATTTCCTCATAGGACAGGAAGGAGTAAGCGGGTGCCCGGTACCCGGTGAGCCTTGCAGGCCTGGAGGCTGTCTCCTCAGTGCATCTCTGAAGGAGCTAGCTCTTCTGGATTCCAGTGCTAGGGAGCCCCAGCCCACTGCCTGGGTGGGTTCTTTCATCCTCCAGACACCTCTCACTCACCTTTGGGGCTCTTCAGGCTTGGCTAGCAGCCCTGCCTCTCCTTGATACCTACTCTGGTCTTCTGAAGTCAGAGTTGGAGAGTGAGAGGAAGGGGGAGGCTGTGACAGTGGGGTCACCGGGAGGGGATCTTTGAACTTTCTGCAGGGTCACAGCATCCCGCTGACTCCTACTCTTGCCTTCCTCCCTCCCAAGTTGCTTCCCCAGAGGGGCTGCTCATGGTGGTGCGTGCCAGTGATCACAGATTGGGGTGGCGACTAAGGGAAGAAAATCATCTGTAAGGCCAGCCTGGCTACAGAGTGAGACCCTGTCTGAAACAAACCAAAACACAATTTCTAAACTGACAGAATGCCGGGCCCCTGGGGAGGAGGCTGCGAGCCACCTGAGCCCTGGACGGTTGGGACATGAGCTGAGAAGAGCCATGCCAGGCAAGGGGAGGGGAGAGAGCAGAGAAAAGGCTCGCTGCCCACCAACTGCCCTGTGATTAGCAAACCCCCAGTAATAAAATATTTCTTTTCCGTGTAATTGCAAGGTAATTATGCAGTGGGGTTTGTGTATTAATCGTGTTGATTAATTACACGCAGGTACTAATTAAACATCTGCCTCATAATTACACACAGCTTGAAGCATGCTATACACATGTACACACACATGCACATGTGTATGTGTGCTTGCCACTCACTGTAGTCCCCATGCTCGTGCGTGCTTGTGTGTCTGTGTGTCTGTGTGTCTGTGTGTCTGTGTGTTAGAGCCCAGTGAGTTAAGAGACAACTATTCAACCAAACACAAGAACTGTCTGCCAACTTGGCCATTAACATGTGCCCTTTTGCTATGTGACTTAAAGGGTTCTCTCTCTCTCTCTCCCTCCTCTGTCTCTCCTCTCTTTTTTCTCTCCTCTGTCTCTGTCTCTCTCTCTCTGTCTCTGTCTCTCTCTCTCTGTATGTCTGTCTGTCTGCCTCTTTCTCTTTCTCTCTCTCCCCTGTTTCTCCTCTCTTCTTTCCTCTGTCTCTGTCTCTGTCTTTGTCTCTGTGTCTCTGTGTCTCTGTCTCTCTCTCTCTGTCTCTGTCTCTGTCTCTCTCTCTCTCTCTCTCTCTCTCTCTCTCTCTCTCTCTCTCTGGCTGTCTCTCTGTCTCTCTCTCTCTGGCTGCTGGTCTGTAAAACAAAGAAATCTGTATGCAGAGGCTCCCCAGCCCTTTCCAGCTCTCCCATACATGGATTCTAATTTCATCCTTACTAATTAGGAACAAGAGACAATTTAAATTCAGCACCTAGCATCCTTGTGTGTGAACAATGGGAAATAACTCCTTCCTTTATGACTTCCCGGAGACCCCATGAGTGAGGAGAAGCCGCTGGGATCCGAGGCTGCTCCCCTGCAGCCTCCCCCTCGCCCCCCCTCGCCGATGACGTCCGTATTCCTTCTTGCGCTTTAAATTTTCATGTTGATGTTTATGGGCCACCGTTAGGTGATGAGATCTTTCCCGAAGGTTGTTTTTTCATTAACTTAACTCATTTCACTTATTAGCTGGAGTTTAATAAACAGGCCGTTCAGAGCCATACAGCAGTCTTTCTCTTTAATAATATTTTAAGATGAGACTTCTCTGAGTCATTGCGGTTTATTTGCTTGTAACTTGCTACTCCTGGGATGTGGGGCCTGCTGAGGCCTAGAGAGGCCAACCCTTGCTGGCTGTGTGACCTTGAGCACCCGTGTCCTTCTTTGCAAAGGGAAGGCATGCTGGGAATAAAAATCAATAGCACATCACTCAGCACCCAGCACCCAGCACCCAGCACCCAGCACCCAGCACCCAGCCCTCACTATATTTAAAGTGTTTGATTGAACTCTTTAGCTCCATGAGATGGCTAATTTTTTTTTAATTTTATTTTATGAGTAGTGGGTTGGAAAACTGAGGCCCAGTGGAGTGAAATGACTTGCCTGAGGCTACATAGTTGGTAGCAGTGACAGACCAGGCTATGAACGCCACCGTTCATTGTCTTGCTTCCCACAAGGTCTCTGCCTTATCTTGGCTTGCCTTAGCGCCCCTCCACAGCCCCTACCCTCCAGAGCCCCTCTATGCCCAGACTCCTGGGCCCCCCCAGCTTCTGTCACCCCCGTTTCCTCTTGCCTGGCCTCCCTGCTGCCTCCATGTGTCTGGCACAGACCTTGGCTCCACATCCCTCAGTAGTTCCTCGTCCGTCCATCGCTGTGGCTACAGCTCAGCATCCTCAGCCTGACACTGCGGGACCTGAGAGGCTGCCTCCGCCTCCCTCCTGTGCCGTGTCACCCACCCCCAGCTGGCCGCCTTGGCCTGTGGCCTTGAGTGCCTCTCCCACACTGGGGCACTGGCGCGCTTTCTCAGCCTCGTCTCTGTGACACTCTGTGACACTCCGTGACAGTGTCCTCTCCAACCACCTGACTGTCAAGTGTGCCCTTTGCTCTGAGAAATCTTCCCGGGACCCACCTCCCCTCTGAACTCAGCCACATAATTCTTCACTCTCCCCTCCTCCCCACACCTGGGCTGTCTTCTCCCTCAGGTTCTGGGCTCCTTGGAAAGCAAATATACACCCTGGAGTCTCCCCCACACACACTCATCAGGTGTTTAATTGGTGCTTTTTGAGTGAGTAAAGTGCTCTCCCTCCAGGCTCCCCTGGCATTGAGGCCCTGAACCTGAACGCTCAGGGAAAGACTCAGTCCAAGTCCCCTGTGATTCCAGCAGTGTGGTGAGCCTCTCTCCATCCCTCTACCCATCCCTCCCTCCCTCCCTCCCACCACCCCTCTGTCGACCCCACCCCTCCATGCACTTCACTCCCCTCCCAAGGTTGCCGCCCTCCTTCCTGGTCATGGCTCAGACACGCTTCCTTCCCCTTGTCCGTTTCCTGCCTGTTCACCCAGCTCCTGCTGCTTGAGGGGTCTCTGCTCTCTGACAGGTCGTTCTAGTGAGGGCTTGGGATGGGTGAGGCAATGAACACAGGACATGGAGTGGGGGTGGGGCTGTTTGCCTTACTGTAGTGAGTGTCCTTTTTGCTTTGATCGTGCAGGCTCCAGGGCCTGGCACGTGCGAGGAGAGTTCTCTGCCACTGAGATAGCACTCCAGACCATTACTCAGGTTTACAGAGGGGGAAACTGAGACCCAGGAGGGAGAGGGGGTTTCACTTAACTAAAGGCATGGGTGGATCCTTAGTCAAGGCCTACTGGGGACTCTGGACTGTTTCTTCTGCCCATGCTGGCCTCTGGGAGGGGGACTAGAGCCCTCCGCGGTAAATCCACCCTGCCGCAGACGCGTCTGCAGCACGGAGCTTCCGCAAGTTCAGATAGGGTCTTGCCTGCCGTGATCGTGCAGGCAACAGAAGCTCCGGTGAGAATGCAGGCCTCAGGCTCGGCCGGACCCCCCTTCTTCCAAACACTTGTGAACTTTCCTACACATGGCAGCAGGGCCAGCATACACCAGCCTCCATCTGCAGGACAAGTTTGCCCAGGTTGGACGGGCCACCCAAGGGTGAAGATACTGAGCCGAGGACAATGTGGGAATGACCCTCTGGCCAGGTCCGTGAGGACTTGAGGGCAGACCCAGCTCACACGGGCTCGGTGGCTGTGGGGTGATCTGATCCTGTGGCTGTCACACCCACCGGGCCATGCCTTCTCTCCAGGTGGCCCTTCTGGGGTCAGGAGCTTCATTCTGTGACAGAAATGACAGGCATGTGCCACATGTCTTGCTCAACTTGGCACTGGCCATCCTCACTGCCCTGTGTCCTGGTGCACACATGTCTGGACACCTGTGGTGTTCTAGACGTGCCCTGTTTCAACACACTCGATGGCACCATCCCTGGGTAACCAAATCATGAAACCATACAAAACTGTGTCTGATGGTTTGATCTCTCTGAGCCTCAGTTTCTCATCCATAAAATGGGAATGACAGGGCCCTGAGGGTTAGATGAGAAGCCTGTGGCGTGTGGACCACGGGACTTTCCCATCTGTTCAGCCACGGTCCCTTGCACTGCCCCGAGAGCCAGCAGAAGCAGATAAAACCACAAGTTACTTTGCATCTGGAACCCTGACTCCTTGCTGCCGGTCCCTGGAGGACCTGCTGCCACCTCTTTCTGAGAGAGACTCCACCCCAGGTCACTTCCCTGTCCATGCTTGATCCCTCAGGTGGCTTGAGGTTATGGGCGCAGGTAGGCAAGGGCCCCCCAAATAAATCTCTTCAAGTGTGCGTGGGATACAGAGAGAAGAGGAGCTCTGGGAAGGGACTCCCCAGAGAGGCTGAGAGACTTCAGCCTAGGTGGCTAGGTGGGGCCAGGAACAGTGAGAGACACCCGGAGGGAGGCACGTGGCTTGCCCTGCTTCAGACACGGGCTCGCTGAGACCCTCCATCTCACCAGCTGTTTGCTCCTCTACACGGCCCCTTTGAAAACTCGGGGACGGTCCCCCCAGACCTTCGGGATGCTCCCCAGCTCTCGGCTCTGGCTGCCCTGCCGTCTGGTGTGGCATTAGCTCACCAGCTTGTGCAGTGACGATGACATTTGTGTTTCGCTGGCTGGCAAAGGGTGGTGCTTGGTGGCTGGGATAGAGGACATCCCCGGCAGGCGGGGGATGGGAAGCCCAGAGAGAGGGCCAGGAAAGCCAGGCGGAGGCCTAGATGGGCTGTGAGAGGGTCACCCAGGGCCGAGGGAGGAGCGACTGGAGAAGTTTATAGTTACTGTGTGTCTAAACATTTGCCAGGACACCAATGCCTGCTCCACCTCCCTTACACATGCAGTACACACACACACACACACACACACACACACACACACACACATGCTCATTCCGTGACCTACCTACATGCATTGAGCAGATGCTCTATGCAAAGACTCTCCTGCTTCCACAACAGGTGGGCACCTGCTGCACAGCTGCAAGCCTGCAGGACCCAACCTTCCTGACGCTGCTGTCTCTGCTGGTGAACTCCCAGGGCGTGCTTTCTAGGAAACAGAGACACAATCCTGTGCCGGGTCCCCAGCACTGGCTACCATGCAAGGGATTGGATTGCTTTTTAGGGAGAGCCTTCGTTGTCACTGAGACCATCGGTAGGCCACCCTGTCCTCCACCAGAGCCCTCACTATCGGCAGAAGGACTCGGTGATCAAAGCATCGAAAAGGCCAGACGTTCCCACCGCGCAGCCCGGCTCTGCCAGATCCGCAGGTGGCATCGGGCCTTCTCATGAGCTCCCTTCTGCTTCCCTAATGGTCACCCTGCTGTTCGAGTACCCCAGGGCCTGGGTTGAGTTCTGTTCGCTGGAAAGGGCTCCCCCTAGCCCTTCATGGTGGTGGTGGTGGTGGGGGATTTGATTAGCCTTAGAAGACCCAGGCCTAGGATGGGCCCTTCCCAAAGGACCAACTCAGCCTGGTCAAGGAGGGAGGGGAGGATGGGAGACCGTCTCAGAGGACCAGACCAGCCTGGTAGCTCCTGCTTGGGAACCAGAAAGCAACACTGTACTTAGGGTGTGATGTAGAATTTCATGTGTGTGTGTGGGATGCAGGGTGGGGGAACAACAACAAAAAAGAGATTGCTTAGCAGAAAAAAAGAAAAGATTGAAAATCACAGCTTAGCACGCTGCTGCCAGGCAGCTGTGGTCAAGGGCTTCTTAAAGTCTGCCCTGTGCCTGGTGCTGGACAACCACAAACCTACAAACCTTTTGGCTCTCCACCAGAATACATTCTCTCTCTCTCTCTCTCTCTCTCTCTCTCTCTCTCTCTCTCTCTCTCTCCCCCCCATCTACCCGCCCCTCACTCTGAGTCACCACACAGACCTGGCCTTCTATGGTGTGCAGACTCCTATCATCGAAGCCGACTCCCTCCCTGGTCCAGCCTCTGAGTCCTGAGTGGCTGCTGCGTGCTGTGTGGTTAGGCCCAGGGAATGGGGCACCAAGGCCTTTGCCCTCAGGCTCTCTGCCCTATTCTCTGTGAGGTCCTTTGAGGACAGGATCCTCCTTTGGTGTTTTCTCTCCCCCCAAGGGTCTCCCTCCATGTTCAACTCTGGTCAGGCATGGGGGATGTTTGCAGGATCTGCTAGTTTCTGTAATTCTTTAAAGGCCTCTTCATGTGGGTCTGACACAGTCACAGTCATACAGTGACTTTGTCCTTGCCCTCCAAGGCTCAGAGTTCCAGATGGCTTAGATGTGGAGAACGCCCCACTAGAGATCTCCGTGCGGAGCTCTGGGATTCCAAGCCATTCCGTAACCAAACAGCAGCGGCCCTGTGTACTGTTACTCCAAGCTTCAGGGGTTCCTGGTCCACTCCGCCGCAGGAGACCTGGGGCTCCAAGCCAAAAGGAGGAGATGCTTCTTGGCTGGACAGTAAATTGGGGCCTCAGCGTCCTAGGAACTGGGTTTGAAAACTGCCTTGGTTACTGGCTAGGAGAAGACCCTGGGACTGTCATGTAGGAGGCAAGAGTACATGTCAGAGAACACGGGTTCAGAGGAGGCCAGCCTGGTGCACCTGGGCACTGGCCGAAGGCCTGGGGCAGCACCCCTGCACAGCTGTGTCAGCTGGAGCTGACGGGACTGGATCATCCCTCGGTTTCTCTTTTGCTCTGGGGAAGGCCTGTGGGAGGCTTTCAGAGGAGCGGGATCACTACCTTCATTCCCTAACTGCTCGCAGGATTTCTGTGGCTCGTTCTGGCTTCTTTCTTGTCTCACCATCTAGTCTGGGCCAGCCTGGAGGCCACCATCCTCCTGCCTCCACCTTCCTGGTGCTTATATTTCAGGAACACACCACTGTGGGCCTCATGGCAGACCCTGAGTTAGATACTGGCTGCATTTGCTGCGTTTCTGATGGAAGAGCTCATGGTGTAGGCCAGGTAGGCCTCGAACCCTGTCCTCTTGGCTATAGCTCCCATGTTCTGGGATTGCAGGGCCCATGTTATTCATTCATTCATTCATTCATTCATTCATTCACTCATTCTAGTTTTTGCAGGTGATGACCCCAGTCTCCCTGTCTTCCAGTTTGTCACCTGTGAAGTGACAGCAAGGCCCCTCCCAGATTTCACTGTGTTACCCCCAGTCAGTAGCCGTCTACGCACTTCTCTCGGTGTTCCTCTGCCACTCCCAAGGGCCTCCCTCCAGTGGGAAGCACACATAAGAAAAAAGTTCCACTTTTTTCGGAACTCATGTGCTGATCTAGTGTGCTTCCCAGAGTATGCACTGGTGAGGCATGCCAATGCCTTTGTTATATAGATTTCAACTTGCATTTTAGTCGTGTGTGTGTGTGTGTGTGTGTGTGTGTGTGTGTGCGCGCGCGCATGCATATGTATGTACACATGGGCTAACCCAATGCACATGCAGAAGTCAGAGGACAATCTTCCCAACTCTCCTCTCCCTCTACCGGGTAGGTCCTGGGAATTGAATTGGGTCCTCGGGTTTCCTGGTGTGGCTGTTTGAATGAGTGGCCTCCCGTAGGCTCTGGGATTTGAATACTTGCTTCCCGGGTGGTGGAGCTGCTCAGGAGGTCTAGGAGATATGGTCTTCCTGGATGAAGTTTGTCACGGAGGTCTTTAAGGTTTCAGAGTCACTGTCACTCTCAGATCCTGCCTGCAGTTGAAGATGTGCGCTCTCAGCCGCGCTCCAGCTGCACCTCCGGCCTGCGATGGGCATGGCCTCTTCTCCCTCTGAAATCACAAGCTCAAAGAAACTCTTCCTTCCATAAGTTGTCACAGTCTCGGTGTTTTATCACAGGAACAAACAAACAAAAAGTAACCAGGACAGGTGGCAATCGCCTTTATCTGGTCAGACGTCTTATCAACCGTTAGAGTCCAACTTTAACATTTTAAGCAGGATTTGGGGCAGCTGTTATTCATATAAGCACCCAAGCCTGGCGTTCAGCTGGGAATCACACCCCTAATTACAGCTTTCCTCTCCCCGCCGCATTCATCATTGGGTCATCAGATGCTACACCGAGCCCCTAGTGTAAGCCTGGGACCTGAGAGTCACCATCCTCTTGAACAGGACACCACGCACTCTGCTCACAGGACTACTCGGGTCTGCAGACTGAAACCTTGGGCATAATCCCACTGCCCTAGCAGCTCCTAGAACTTTCATTAACCCCTTCCTGCCTTCCTAGGCTGAAGTCTGAGGGAAATTCCTGGACCTACAGTATGGGCTGAGCTTTCAAGGCCAAGTTCTGCTCTCTGCATATTGAAGTGTCCCAGGGAGGCAGCAGGGTCTGCTTGTCGGCAGAAACGGTGGCCTGACACTTCATTCTTGATGCTCGGATCCTGAATCAGGAGGGGTTGGGCTATTTGTAGGCATCACAAATATAGAGGCTGCAGAGGTGCCTTGGGGCCAGCATCCTCCTCGTCCCTTCCTAAGGACGATGGGCATCATCTCTCTGGCCCTCTGACCCCAGCAGTGCGCAGAGTCTGTCAGTGGCCGGCGGATGGGTGGGGCCGATGGGCAGATTACAATGGCTCTCTGCAATCTGCGTTTCCCCGGTTTCAGGCCATGTGTAGAGATGCTAGTCTCCAGTGTTGTGTCCCTGGGACAATTTGATTTTGCTCCTGCAGCATGTCATTTGTTTCCCAGTAATGCAGCGGACAAAGAACAAATGGCTTTGCATTTCTTGGCTTCTACATCAGTGGCAGGAGGCAGCCTGTGGTGTTGGCTGTCAAAAGAGAATTTCGGCCCAGCTTCCAAGCAGGAAGACCTTGAACCAATTCTCACAGTGTCCAGCTATAGAGGGCTGCGGTAAACTTTAAATTAAACCCTGTGTACAAACCACCTCGTGGCACGTGGGATGAGGGCTTGGGAAGGGTACTGGGGGGGGCTGTTCACGGACCCACTTAAACCGTTCATTGCATAAAGCCCTCTTCCCAGTAGAGTTCAGCTCCGTGCTTTGCATTTTAAGACAAGATATTTTATGAAAATTGTTTTAAGGAGGAGCTGAAGGGATGCCTCCGTGGTTACAGCACTTGCTGCTCTTGGGGATGACCTAGCTTGGGCTCCAGCACCCACATGGAGTGGATCGCAGTCATCTCCAGTTCTAGGGGCCAGACATGGTCTTCTGGCCTCCACAGGCACTCAGTGGTTGTGGTGCCTGCATATACACTCACGTGTACCATGTCAGAGAAAATAAATGAACGCATCTCTTTTAAAAGTCATTATCAGGACAAGACATGTTTTTTGATTTTGTTTTTGTTTTGTTTTGTTTGGGTTTTGGTTTTTTGTTTTTTTAAAACAATTTTAAAGAGGCTTGTTGGCACACACCTTTAATCCTGTCTCTCAAGAGGCTGAGGTAGGCAGATCTCTTGAGGTTGAGGCAAGCCTGGACTATATAGAGAGTTCCAGGATAGCCATAGCTGCATGTTAGAGAGGTCCTGGCTCTAAACAAACAAACAAACAAACAAACAAACAAACCCAAAGAGGGCGGGGTTGATAGCAGCGTGGGCGCCGTGCCCACTGGGAAGGCATGGCAACCTGAATTGGGCTCTCAGACCCCATGTAATGAAGCACAACGACATGTTTATAACCCCAGCACTTGGTGACGCAGAGGCAGGAGGATCCCTGCAGCTCTCTGGCCAGCTAGCATGGTCTTCTGGGCAAGCTGCAGGCCGGTGAGAGACGCCATGTCTAACAGAGGTCCAGTGCGCCTGAGGGATGGCATCCGAGGCTGACCTTCTGCCTCCACATGTATGCACACATGTGCCTGCATGCTGGCTCTCACACGCCACATACACACAAACAAAACAAAACAGAAATTCAAACCCTTCCGAGGGTTTAAACTAAAAAGCCAGAACCCCGCGTCACCTCGCAGCTCCTCCATGCCCACTCCACAGTCACACTCTCTCAACGTGGAGTTTCCCCAGACTAGTGTGTCTCCATGGCTTTTCTTGCTAAGAACAGGAAGAGGAGCAGAGTCGAGAGGGGGCAGTCAGCCAGTGGCTGCCGTGGGGACATGCTGTCCAGGCCATACGCTTTTAGAGAGGTCAGCCCAGATCGGTCCCATGGGAGTGGGCCAGCTCAGTCTCCCCGCACCTTCAGGCTGTGACCTGCCCAAGGCCCCGTGGCCTCTGAGACCTCAGGAGGGCAGAGCCTAAGCCCAGCACATTCGGCCCAGGCTGGGAGAGCCCAGTAGGCAGATGTGGCCACGTGCTAGGTCCTCCTCTCCTGTCACATGCCCTAGGTCTTGGCGCAGCCCAGCTTCCTGCAGCCCGGTGGGACAGCTGCTGGCCGCTCTCTACCCCTGGAGGGTCTGTGCTGCCACACTCAGGGGCTTCCACTGCCGCTCTGGGGGCGAGGCTGAGGCTGAGAGGACACGGTTGGTGCTGAAGGGACATGTAGCACGTTTGAATTTAGCCTGACACTGCCATCTGTCCTTTCCCAAGTGGCAGACAAGAAGAGGGAATGGGAGAGGAGGACAGGTAGCTTCTATGTGGGGTCCAGGCTTTCTTCCAGGGATACTAGGGAGCACGGCAAGGTTTCCACAGAGCAGGAGAGCTGATCTGTGCCCTTGGAAAGGTGCTGGGAAGCCAGGGGCAGTGGTCACAAGTGAGTCGCTGAGGCCCGTCGAGGGTGAAGGCATTTCTGGCATCCAGAAGCTGTCACCGCAAGGCCCCCAGCCAGTGCCGGCTTCTTTGGAACAAGAAGAGCCTTCAGGTAGATGGGGAAGAAGGCAGGGCAGACCTCAGATGCCCTTCATCAAGGAGGAGCCCTGCCCTCGAGCTAGAAAGTTCTTTCATGAAGGGCGCCTTGTGCCTTTCTGCTGTTCCTCCTTGTCTGAGGACTCTGAGCTGTCCATAACCGTCCGGCCCTGCAGTAAGTCTTGACACTCATTGCTCCCCAGGTGTCTCTTGACCTACCTGGGACAGAGGAGATGATACTTGATGCTCCGGCTGCACTTCTGGGCCCACGGCTGGCGACAGAGGCGTTGTGAAGGCCAGAACAGAGTGCGGCTTCCCTAAGAGGGAGTGCTGGAGACCAGATGGGGTCCAACCAGCCTGGGCCCGCCGACCTCAGCATGTTTGATGGTAGTTACTCTTCTCTTGGCTGCTACCTCAGGGAGGAAGGGTGTGTCTCATCTCTGGGTTTGGGGGATGCAGACCCATCAGGAAGGGGAGGGTCCGGCAGCCAGGACTTTATTTGTAGCAGCAGGAGTTTGCAGCTCAGCATGCTCTGTCTCGGTGGATCGGGACGTCCAGGGCTCAGGCTGGAAGCGGGGCAGGTTGACAATCTTTAGATATTGTGACAAAACCTTGTCATCTACAATGTTCATGCACGTGAACCTAAGACCACAGGTTAGACATCTGAGCTTAGAAACCTCAAGGGTTACCCCTCCACAAACAGCTCCTCTCACCGGGAACCAAATATTCAAATATTAGCCTGTGGGGTCATTTTACACTAAATACTAACACAGGTAAGGAGAGCTGGCAGAGGAAGCTCCTAGAGCAGCCCCTTCCTTAAGGTGCCAACCTCCTTCTCTGGGCTCTTGAGTCCAGGTCTTGGAGAGGACTGAGCTGGGTGGAGGGACCCGGATAGACCAGCTCTTCTTGGAGCAGTGCATCAGGGCTCATCCTGTGGGGAGCCCAGCCATGCAAGGAGGAGGGGCATTATGAAGAGTGGTCCAAGCCTGGCCTTCAGGGCATTAGCAGAACAGAGGAAGGGCAGAGCACCCAAAGGTCAGGAGCAAACAGGGATAAAAGGTCAGCCAAGTGGGGTACCGAGCAGAGCCCTGCTTTATAGCAGTGGCAGTAAGAGGGGTTACGTCCACAGTCTCCTGCAAGCAGCCACAGCCCAAGCCAATTTAGGCTAAGGTGAGTTGGCCCAGAGCCCATTAAAGGCCACCCTGGCCCTGGCCTGGGCCCCGCCTGTGTGTGCTCAAGTGTCACATCAGCTCCATCCAACTTTTCGCCGAGCCGTGACTCCAGCTGGAAGGTGCCAGTCAGGTCCCACCCTCCAGCCTCCTCCCTTGGGTGGCTTCAAGCCTTTCCCTTACTTGACCCAGAATGTGTAACTCTCTAGGGGAAAGGTCTGGGAGGAATTGTCCCTCTGAAGGACGCCTGACTGGAAAGATGTCCAGGACATCTCTTTTGACTCTCTGGGGTGTGGCCACTGAGTCTCTGCTTACGTAGCTCTAGCAATGGCCAAGCAGCCGAGGAAGCTGAGCTCAGACTGTGGAAAGTTAAGTCCCTGTCCTCCAGGCATCTGCCACTTGGTCTGTGCCTCTCCAGGAACCTACCCCCCAGCCCTCAGCACCTGCTTGTCTCAAGGGGTCTCGGTAAATGTCACCCTCATCTATAATCAGATTCCTGCCATGTCAATGGACACAGAGGGACATTGAGCAGGGGGTCCTCTCCGGCCCTGGCTGAGGTTGACTCTGGGACAACCTAATAAACACATATGTTATTTAACAATAGCAGACGTGTTATATGTTATGCTCTGTGCCTTCAGCCCCACAGTGGCCTGGTGAGAGGCACATTCTTTGTATGTATCTTCATTGTGCAAATAAGAACGAAAGAAAGAAGGAAGGAAGGAAGGAAGGAAGGAAGGAAGGAAGGAAAGAGGAAGGAAGGAAGGAAGGAAGGATGAAAATGAAAGAAAGGAAAGAAGCAAGAAAGATACTAAAGCACAGAGAAGTGAAGTGACCTGCCTAAGACCACACATTAATTATTCAAGCCATATGTCCCCAATGGAGTGTGTCTGGGCTGGCTACCTGCCTGCAGAGAGTCAGTCTTGTAGATGAAACAGAGCTGTGAGGAAGCTTCCCAGAGGAAACGCTCCATTTGAAATCAGAAACAAGATGGGAGGCGGGCTCGGATAGGGGCTGGAGGTGGGAAGGCCACAGCTGAGGTTCTTGAACGTGGCGATCTGATGGCTCTGCAGTCCTGTGGCAGTGTGAGGCCCCCGTGGCCTCGAGACCTCGGAGTGTCGTGCGGCAGCTAGGATTCAGGTCGCTTCTAGGACTTTTTGGCAGGAGTCTTTCCAGTGCCCAAAGAACCCAGGAGCAGGCTGCTGAAATGACTCAGCAGTTAAGGGTACAGGCTGCTCTCCCTGGGTCCTGAGTACAATTCCCAGCAACATGGTGGATCACAACCATCTGTAAGGGGATCTGATGCCCTCTTCTGGCCTGACAGAGCACTCATTCATTAAATAAATAAAATAAAAAGATTAGAAGGAGGAGGAGAAGAAGAGAAGGAGTAGGAAGAAGAGGAAAGGGGAGGAGGAGGAGGAGGAGAAGAAGAAGAAGAAGAAGCCGCCAGGAGCTCTTGTCATACTTCAGTGGCCCATAGATTTCTGATAGATCTCAGATAGACACTATCTATTGTCAGGGAGCACACGACAATGGCAGGAGGTCAAGGCAGGCCCAGGGTCCCACATCCCCTGTGGGTGTGCCTGGAGGAAGAGGGGTGTATACATGCAGGGTAGGTGACCTGGTGACTTTCCTATTGCTGTGGTAAAACACCATGACCAAGACACCTTAGAAAAGAACCAGTTTAAGCGAGCTTCTGTTTTCAGAGGGTGAGAGTCCACAATGGCGGAGCAATCGCATGGCAGCAGGAAGCCCTCCTAATCCTTTCCAAACAGTTCTGCCAACTGGGGACCGAGTATTCGAACCTGTGAGCCTTTGGGGACCATTCCCATTCAAACCATTGCAGTGAGTAAACCCCCGGCTGGGAGTACAAAACCTAATGGGAGTAATGGGCCTGGAGGGGCATGTTCCAGGGCTCTGGAAGACAACTGGTCATACAGAAGGTCCTAGGATCCCCTTCTATTGGTTGTTTTCCTATTGCTGTGATGACAACATGACCAAGGCAACTTTCAAAAGGACTTACAGTTTCCAAAAAAAATGAGAGTTCATCATCATCACCATTACCAACACCATTACCATCACTACCACCACCACCACCACCACCACCACCACCACCATCATCATCATCATCATCATCGCCACCACCACCACCATCATCATCATCATCGCCACCACCACCATCATTATCATCCTCATCGCCACCATCATCACCATCACCATCACTGCAAGGAAGCATGGCAGCAGGCATGCAGGACCCCTCTGAGCTGGGCTGTCCCAGATTGGCATTGCTGAGTCTGCCCAGCCACACTGTGCTAAGCCAGCTAAAGGATGTCCTTGTGCCAGCCTTAGCTCCCGCCTGCAGCACAGGACTGGTATTACCCATTGTCTTGAAGTCTCTGGGAGCCCTGTGTATAACCCAAGCACACATGTCTGGCCCCCGGGCTAACTCCGACACACTTCCAGACTCAGCTTGCCCGGCTGTGGCAAAGGTGAGCTAGCCCAGTGCAGGCCACACAGCAGTGTCATGACTTGATCCCTCAAGCAGAGCTCCCAGCATGCAGGTGGGCCTAGCACACGGTTCTCTGGTTCTCTCAGCAGCTCCCTGCCCGGACTGACTAGCCTTCAAACAACCTTCTCCTAACAGGAGAAAGGCTCAACCTGGGTCTCTAGATGGGGGCTGCCAAGGGCCCCCAGAAATCACCCTGTTCTCTAGCCCCTGGCTTGGCATTCACTCAGCGTGCTAAGGGCGACTGAACCCTGGTCTTATGCAGGGGTCTTATCCAGGCTTTATGACAGCCTAGAAGCGGGTACACCTCCCTCGCAGACTTAGGCTCAGGCAGCACTAGCTCTTGAGTCTGAGTCTCTGCTTTCCTTCTGTGAAGTCGGCATTGTGACACCTGCCCCGGCCTGTCCTGGAGAAACATGTGCTCCCGTGCTGCTTCCTGGCAAGGTTCTGTGGTGCAGTACACCACCACCACCACCAGGAAAATTAGACCCAGGATGGAGAGGACCTTGACAAGCCAGCCACTGCCTCGAGAGAAGCTGAGCCTGGGCCCAGTGTGCCCGCATGGCACGCCCTCGGGGGCACCGACACTCTTGAAGGACTCTGCTTGAATGCTCACACCCAGTCTGTAGTACCGAAGAGGAAGGACAGAACCCCTGCTTCCTGCCTCCCCACCCCCCCACCCCCCACCCCCACCCTCCACCCCTACACACACACACACACACACACACACACACACACACACACACACACCCGTGAGACCAGGAGCCACTCTGCTGTCTGCAGGCATCCCATGACCTATAGCCATGAAAGCAGGGAGACTGCCCCTGCTCATTCCTGCGAGAGAGATAAAAGGGTGTCCGTGTTTGTCCCCAGAGACACAAACTCTGGGAAGACAAAATGGAAGGTGAGGACTGGAGGGGCCCAAGCAGCAAGGCGCCAGCCTCTCCAGCCACTGCGCTGTGAGAGGCACCCGCACGGGCCACCTTTGCTATCCATGACTTTGCTGTGTAGCCTGAGGTCTCTGGTGCCCACCCTCCGCTTCCTGTCTTTAAAATGCAGACAAGAACTGAGCAGAAGGGACCCCTGCCTATACTGGAGAGATCAGGGAGGGCCTCACGGCAGAAGAGACACGACAGTGGGCCTTGCAGAATCAGCAGGAGTTCTCCGGGTCAACAAATGGCCATCTGTATTCTAGGACCAGCCGTAGCCTCAGAGCATGGAAGTTAAAGCCACTTGGAAACTGGTTTAATTTCATGACGTGTGTGTGTGTGTGTATATATATATATATATATATATATGTGTGTGTGTGTGTGTGTGTGTGTGTGTGTGTATATATATATATATATATATATATATATATAAATAATCTTTGTTTCAAAAACTAGAATAAACGTAGCATAAAGAATAGAACCGAAATTCCCAGGAGTCAGGAAATATTGGGCATAGTTTTGAATATAAGTAAGAAAGGCATCAGTTGTAAGATTTCTTTAGATCCCAAGCAGAAAAGAGAAAGTGGAGAGCTCTCTCTTAGGAGCACAGCTGAGCCTGTGGACAGACAGGGTTCCAGGGAAGCATGGGCCCTGGAGGAGCAGGGGGGGGGGGAACTCTTGGTCCCTAGGGGAGGGGCTTGAGTACGTCTTGTGGGACGAACCTAATCAGGGGCCTGTGCTCTGGAGAAGGGGCTGTCTGGCCAAGCAGCTGGGGGAGGGGCTCCAAAACAGCTTAGCTGTGGTTTCTAAAGACAAGCTGCTGTGGGCTGTGGCGTCTGGCAAGGGACTTGGTGACACTGACGTCACACTGGGATCAGATGAGGTCTTTACACGTCTTCAAGGTGTGGGACCTCCAACAGCCACTGGCTAGAGTGGGGTGCTCCATACAAGACAGGGGACAGAGCCAGCAGCGTCACCAATGCTGGCAGGCATCGAGTGGTCCTCTGTCCTCTGGACAGAGCCACGGGCCATGGGCTGAGGGTCTCAGGGTCCTCTCCTCTGTCCCATGCCACCACTGCCTTTCCCACCGCCATAGCCATGTTCCCTGTGGGACCCAGTCTCACCATCTCCTCTCCCAGTAAGGGCAGCCTGAGTGACCTGAACTCCTGTCACAGGTCCCTTTTGTCCCTCTCTGTCCCATTGGGTCTGTGCTCCCCCCGAGGGAGGGAGACAAGGAGGAGGCATGAACCGGACCTCAGCTGGGCAATGCAGGCTGCTGAGGAGGCTTGCAGGGCGGTGCTTTACAAAAGGGGGCTTGGTCCCCTCAGGGCTGGGGAGCGCCTCCCCGAACTCAGGAGGAGTCCTGAGCATTCAAACTGGGATTCTCACAGCACCCAGGCACTTTCCACATCGGTAGCAGCAGCTTTGGCTTTAATGTTAAACAACTGTGGATGGATTTTGAAGTAAAATGAAAAAAAAAAAAGTTCTCATGAATGTGTGAAGTAAGAGGAGACTTAGGGGCAACTGTATACTATCATTCTCATGTCTGGACAGAGTCCTCGGAGTTGCAGACATGTGGGGTGCGGGCTCTGAGGGACAGTTTGTGAGATTCAGTGTCATTATATCACAACTCGGCTGTTTCCATGCTGTGTGAGGTCAGAAAAGCCTGTCTACCTCTCTGATCCTCTGATCTCTCAATAATGTAAAGGAGATGAGTTTTGCTATATATCCTAGCTGCCTCCGAGTCAGACTGTGTAGCTAACCTGACACTCGCCCTCTTCCTGCCTTGTTCTCCCAAGTGCTGGGGCTGCAGGCATGCTCGTGTCTGAACCGGGACCACCGCTTGTATTGGGCCCCGCAGTTTGTGCAGCTGCTCCTGTGCCTCCCAGGCGGCTTTGGTTGTGTCCGGATCAGAGCCCAGGAACGAGGCCATACAGAGTCCTTCCCTTCCGGCTTCTTTCCTTTTCCCAGCCTCCCTCTGCAGCAGAGATCCCAGCCCTCTCTGAAGTGGCAGGACCCCTAGCAGGGATGGAGCTGGAAAGGAAGAGTCCTTGGGTTCTGTGATAGGGTCAAGCAAACGCATGCATAACTGCACGGCAGAGAGAATCTCAGAACAGTTTGTAGGAGTCAAGGAGAGAAGGGCCTGGGCAGGCTGGCTGTGGGTCACCAGTGGGCTCACCCCTCGTCAGCTGCTCCTGCAGTGCACAGCCACTGAGACCTCTGCCGTCTCTGGAGCTCAGACAGGAAATGACTTGCCCAGGTTCACACAGCACCCACAGGCAGGGCTGGACCCACTCAAGGTGGCCTGCTTTGAAGCCCGCTCTTCACCCCCTGGCACCCAACAGAAGTGTAGCCATGTGCCTGTGGTCCCTGGGAACACCACAGGCATTCAGAGCCTGTGGGGTCTTCCTGTCCCCCTAATTACTCCCCTCACATCTTTCCTCTCCCAGTGAGGAGGGTCCCAGGCCCCCTAATCTTGGCAGGGCCCTGCTTTCCTCAGGCCACCTCAGTAGTGATGCCCACGTGCAGAGCCTCTCAGTGAAAGACAGGTGCCTCCCTCTGGGGGTCACAACCCCAGGGCAAGGCTAAAGGACTGATGTCCTGGCCTCACACAAGGCTTCAGAAAGAGATGTGGTCCAGCTGAATTGATCTAAGGACATCCACCTAGCCAGGAAGAGGTTGGTTCTTGTGTGTGTGTGTGTGTGTGTGTGTGTGTGTGTGTACATGTGTGTGCACTTGTATGCACACACACATTTATTTACAAGGGAGAAAGAAGGCAATAGGGAATCAGAGATAAGTCACATGGAGCCTACCACCAGGGTCCCAAGGCCAAGAGGGAAGAGCCTGGCAGTGCCCCAGAGGCAGCTGGCCGGCCTTGGAGTCTACAGTTGACTGTGGACTCCCTTTATCTTACATCCTTGGGAACTGTGACAAAGTTCCCATTTTGACTATTTTGGAGCAAGGCAGAGGTGCTCCTGGGGCCTTCCATCAGCACCGGGCTGGAGCTTACACGGGGTATACTCCTGAAGACCAACATTATCGCTGTCATATACAAGCATGTGCGCATGTGTGTAACCCTCCCTATCCAACTAAAATGTGTGTCGCGCGCGCGCGCGCGCGCACACACACACACACACACACACACACACACACACACCCCATGTGGCCCTGTGTGTGGAGTGAGCAGTATTGAGATTGAACATTCACAACAGATTGACCTCTCTGTGCTCCAGTAGGACTAACTCTTAAACCTGACCCTGCAGAGCAGGACCAGGGTTTGGGCTGGCCTTGCATTTTAAGGGACGAGATCTGTTTACTGCATGTGCAGATCACATGTCCATTTCCAGAAGGATCGTTCTAAGGCCTGCTGGCCCTCTGTAAAATGCTCTTGGGCTGTGCCCCAGGGGTATTGGACTAAAGTTCTTCTTAAGAAGTGGGCGCAATAGCTCCTTTCTGGAGGACTTCCCTGCTTCCTTCTATGTGAACGCCCCCATGACCTGTGGGACTGCAGGAGCACCTGTGTTCAGAACAGCTAGGGTCATACAAGGTGAGGAGCCAGGAAGCAGACCCCACTGGGATATCCACTTGATCTTTGTTCTGGTCTCATTTAGGTTGGTCTACTAAAGCTATCCAACTGAAAGCACCTTACAGAAGAAAGGCTTCGTTTAGTTGACAATTCCAGGGTACCATCCAGCATTCCAGAGAACTCACAAAGAGCTTGAGACAGCTGGCCACATCTCAGCCACAGCCAAGAGCAAGGAAAGCCACCTGTGCTGCCTGATGACTTCCGTTCATCTGGAACTAATTCTCCACTTCCGTTCACTCTTCACTCTCACACAGTTCAGCCTGGGGAATGATTCTGCCCATAGTAGACGGGGTCTTTCCACATCGATTAACAATCAAGACAATTCTCCAGTTAAGGCTCTCTTCCCTTACAGACTCTGGCAAGACCCTGGGTATCCAAATTGCCATCTTACCCTGGAGCTACTAGATGCAATGCTGACATTGTGCCTTTACAGTAAGCATGCATGTCCCCTCCTTTCTCTGTTGACACCACCATTACTACCTCAGTCCCCTGTCCTACACTCATGCCTAACCCTTTTGTCCAAGCTGGGTCTCTTGTCGTTTCTTAAAATTAGGAGACCTCTGGTACAGCCCCAACTCCTGCTCAGACTTTCCCTGAGGCTAGACTATCACAGAGCCAGCCCCACCTCCCTCTACTCCAGCTCCCAGGAATGGCGTTCTCTGGCAGGGCTGATAGGCTATGGCCCAAGCCAGATAGCTGCAGAGCCTCAAGCGTGTCTTGCCAGTGTGGAAAGTCATCACCTCACAAGCTCTGGCCCCGCCTCTCTTGTCCCCTTTAACAAGTACCTCCCTGTCCGTTCTCTTAGCTCCTCCCGACTCCCGGCGTACGGTCTGAGGTGGAGCCAGGTAGGGACCTCTGTCAGTTCTCCATATGCACAGACCAAGAACTCAAGCAAATGATGGCGGTGGTGGCCGCCACTGTCTCTGGGCCATCCTTCCCCATCTGAAAATCTAGAGCGTGAAGCTCCTGGAGAGCTCGTGTGATACTCGTGAATTTGGGGTTAGAGGTATTCAAATAATCCGAGTCCTGAATAATCTAGAAATCTGGACTGTCTCTGGTCCTAGGCATGCTGGGTAAAAGCCAGGATGAAGTAGGGCCCAGCTAGAACTCTGTCTGGGAGAGCCAGCCTCTTCCCCATCTCTGAGTAGTGTGGGAATGACTGGAGACCAGCCCTGGCTGTCTCCTTCCCCTCCCTCCCCCTCCCACATGTCTCTCTTGATGACTCCAGGGAGTAGCTGAGCTGTTGCTTTTAATTATAAATTTATGTTATTCATTATATTATTATGTGCCATAGCCATCACCTGGAGTTAGAGAGCAGTGCTGTGGAGTGATGGCTCCCTGCCGTGACGTAGTCTCCAGGTATTAGGCTTGCACGGTCAGGGGGGTGGGGGGAGGCACCTTCCCCCACTGAGCCCCTTGGGTCACTCGAGAACAGATGTAGGTGCCCCAGAGGCCCCCCCTCCTGTATTTACGATCCAGTAAGCCCTCTCGGGCCTGAGTTCTGCTTCTGCTACTAAGGTGCCTCCTGGCCCTGGGCTGTGGGAGGCCATCTGTGGAGCGATTCATCCCCAACCCTGGAATCTGAGTTTCTTGGCAGTTCAGGTATGAGGAGGTGAAACTCAATACAGAGAGATGCAGACAGTGACGACGACAGAACAGTGATAGGGCCAGGCGGAAGGAACTGAGACATCATAGTGGCAGGAAAACTGAAGGTCACGTGAGCTAGAGCAAGCCAAGTCCGGTTGTAGCTGTGTCACTTAAGCCGGGCTCCTTAACCTCTCTGGTCCCCTCTCCCCATAAAACAATCGCCTCTCCCGGCCTGGGGTAAGAATCAAGTGAGAGCATTAAATGAAGGGCTCAGGGGTGGGCAGGGAAAAGGGTTGGTGCAGGGCTGGGCTGTGGTTGAGCTAAAGCAGGTGTGAATGTGGTTGGATACTAGAAAGAACGTCCCCATCTGAAGAGTGAGGCTGTCCTCTCGGAAGGTCTTTAGCATCCATTGGCTGTTTTGAGAGTCAGTGCTAATTGATGCCTCAGTTTCCCCGTCTGTGAAAGGGAGCTGAGACCTGTAAGGTCTGTGACCACATGTCCTGTTTGCTGCTGTGACCGGCTGGAACTGCTTCCTGACAAGGCTTCTGACAGGCAGGCTGGGTAGAGAGAGCCCTGAAGGCTTGCAGTCTGCAGCTTGGCAGCTGTGTGGCCTTGGGCAAGTTACTTTACCTCTCTGATCGGCTCCTCAGCTGTCAGGAAGGGATGATGATAAACCTGCTTTGTGGGGTTATGGTGAGACCCGGATGAGACACATCCAGGGAAATGAAGTTTGCATTTTCCACCTGCAAATGGGGAAGTTCCTTCCGGACACACCCCCTTAGCCCACCCACCACGTCTTCTCAGCTAGCACATTCCTTGCCTCTCCCTCTGCCCGACTTCCCTGTGCCACCTGTCTGAGCCTGTCAGACACATCACAGCAATGATGACCCCGACCCTTTTCCTGTGGGGGCTGGGAGACAGCTCCATCGGGAATTCCCGAGCTCCCCTAGGCCCCCTCTCTCCCAGTCAGACCTGTGCCCCTGCCCTCCCAGTTCCCAGGCCCCCTTAATACCCGTGAACCCATTCACCATTTCAATTGTGGCTGTGTGATAGGCCAGGTTGCCCCAGCAACAGCACTGAGTATTTTGGGATGGATCGCTAAACCTTTCAAAGGGTCTCGTTCCAACTCAGGCTCTGAGAGATGAAAGACAGAAAGAGAGAGCAGATGAGGGTGAGCCGAAGCCTCCGTGGGGCAGAGCGGCTGCCGCGCAAGGCCTCTGCGCAGCTGAGCCGCACCCCAGCACTCGGAACGACCCACCGACCCACCGACCGACAGTTCGTTCAGCAGGCTGGCCGTCCCTGGAGGACTTGATCTGGGGGAAAGAACTCCTGGCTCAGTAGCTCCTCCAACCTGTAGTGTGTTTGGTCTAATAACACCGTGTCTCCCTCGGAGACACAGGAAGGCCACCGTCCCGCATAGACAACCCAGCGAGGTCAGGGTGCCAGGAGCTTTTGCTAGTCAGCCGAAAGCAAAGAACATTGTGAGCACAGGCTGTCGGAGCTTGTGTCTCTGGACTTGCCTGTCTGTGGCTTGTAAAATGGGGAGTTAGAGACAGTCCTACCACGTGGCTGTCTTGGAGGATTCCCTGGTGGGAGGAGCCCTGGGAAGGGCCCGGATGCAACAGGGGCCCCGCTGCAGAGCTAGAGTCCCGAGAGGCTGAGGCTCGCACACTTGAAACGGGGCCTCCCAGATGCTGCTTTGCCCCAAGCCCTGGATATTCACGGCTCAGTGAGCACCCGGCAGGGAAGGCTGTCCTTTGAATTCAGTTTCATTACACTGGCCCTCCCCTCAGGCACGGCCCCCCTGGAGCCTAATTAGGCTTTCACCCCCCTTTTCACTGTGCCTGCCCTGTGCCCGCCGGCAGTCTCCCCAGGATTTCGAGCCAATTGCTTGTTTACGAGAGCCCAGCCCGTCTGTCTTGGGAAGAGGCCCGGAGGCACAGCCAGTGAGCCAAAGAGCCCTCCCTACCCCCTAGCCAGAACTCTATGGCCCGAACTGGCGCTGAGCTCGCAAGCGCCTTACATGTTAGTGCAGGGCCGACTTAAGTGCCCGTCTCAGGCGGGTATCGTTTTCTCCATTTCTGGGATTTCCTAACCACTTGCAGCCTTTGTGGCTTCATCCGGCCCGGGGATAGTGATAAGATCATGAACTTTCCTGGGCTTTTTGGAGGATCAAGTGAGCTTACAGGCGCTGGCATCAGGAGCAGTTCACATTAAAAACGTCAGTCCCGTCCCTGCCCGGCCCCCCCCCCCCCCGACCTCCAGGATCCCTCCAGACAGGCTGGGCTGGTGCACTTTATTCTGGGTCCTGCCTGGCACGCCCAGGCGCTCTGAGGATGTGGCTGTCGATACTGCTCTCTGGGGATGGTTATGGGTCTTCACTAGACTCCAGTGTGGTGGCAGCGGAGGGGGAACACAGCCCCTGGCCTCCGCTGGACCAAACCCAGGGTTGGCTCTGTAGATACTGGGAGAAGAGTGACGAGGAAATGAATGTACTGTAAGTGTTCGCAGCTCATCGGCCTCTTCCATCCCGGCAACGAGCACGGGCGGGCGCGGGCAGGGAGTTGGAACTGAGCATGCTCAGGTTCCAGGTGAGAGGTGCAGGCTCCCCCGAGGAGAGGAGACAGCAGACACAACCATCCTCAGCTTGGTGGAGCAGAATCCAAACACTAGTTGCACTGGGACCCAGCGGCGGCTCCACCCTGGACCGCAGCCCCCTCTGCTGGCTGCGGTGTACCGGAGACGCACTGCACCTGGATGAGACTCCGCAGAGGTGTCTCTCCGTCCTGCCCTGGGGGTACTGAAGGCGGGAGGAGTGATTTATGAACGCAGCTATTCTTCTAGCTCAAAGCACCCCTCCCAGCCCACACATCCCCGCAGGGGCGCCGAGCTGCCATCTGGGGCCATGAGCAGGACGAGATTAATAAAGCTGTCTGGTCCAGGCGGGAGCCTGCTGAGGAAAGCCCCAGGGCGCTGCGTAACCCCAGCCGCCATCCCTGCCCTCTCTGGGTCTAGGGGCTCCCATCTGTCAGGGGACAGCAGGCCTGGGTCCTGCCCCCTCCGGTCTCCAGCTGGCTCAGGGGAGGGCTTGAGCAGCTCTCCCTGGCTTTGTGCTCAGACCAGAGTTGTTGGGGACTAAGGTGTGGCTCTCCCTCTCTCGGCCGTCCCCTCTGCCTCTGTGTCCCGCGGATACAGACTTTCTAGGAGCTCTGGTCTTCAGTTAAATGACATGCGTCTGGGTCAGAAATTCCTTACTAAGCAGGTAGGTGAGCTCAGGCAGCCCTGATATCACCTCTAAGCCTCAGTTTCCTCAGCTCTACGGGGGTCTTGTTGCCCACCTCATAAGTAAATATTTAATAAGAGAACACAGGAGAGGGCGGAGCAGAGCCAGGTTCTTGGTAAATGCTCTTTCATAGTTACTACTAGTTGGAACAGGTAACCTGAAGATGGGGCTGCGTAGCCATTTGAACCAATGGTGGCCATGCGCTGCATCCATGGTCCTCCCCACACCCTCCTCCGCCTCATAACTAGGGATCCGGGTCAGACATCCATCTACTCCTGGAGTGTAATGACACTGAGGACCACAGTCCCTCAGTCCTCCGGGACTCTCCTCCGGCACTATGGATTCTTTCAGCCAAAACTGATCTTTGCAATTCTCAGAGTGACCGGACAGAGGGAAAAAGGAGTGGGGACAGCAGAGGTGGGGGTGACCTCAAAGATGGCCTGTGTACCAGCAGATAGCACGCGTGTGGTGGGGGTTCCTTGGCGAGAAGGGAACAGCCAGCCACCCGCTCCTCCTGGACACAGGTTGGCTCCCGTGTAACCTTCATTCCCTACCCGAGCAGCTGGATCCAGAGGGAACGATACAGAACTCAGTTAGGGCCGTGGCCTGGGTTAGTAGGCATGTGTGCCAGTGCTGAACCAGGGCTGGGACTAGGCAGGGGAAGAGGAGGGCGTGGGAAACCGTGACCCAGCCCTGGTCCCCTAAGCCCCAAGCATGGCTTAGCCACAGACCCACAGCTCCCAGAATGACCGCAGAGCTGTGACAAGTCAGGTGGCTTCATCTTGTCCAGTTTACCATCCCTGGAGAAGATCTATCTAAAGCTTTTGAACTTGTCCCATTTAGAAGCCCTCGTCTCTGCCCTCCCCGGAGTTCTTCCCCTTTGTAGCTGAGTCCTGCCAAGGCAGAGTACACAGACCTGACCCTCCCAGGGCCAATTTCTAGGGAATCTTCACCAATCAGGCCAGGTAGGAAGGAAAGCAAGTGAATGGATGGATGGACAGATGGACAGACGGACAGACGGACAGATGGATGGATGGATGGATGGATGGATGGATGGATGGATGGACGGATAAGTCAATAGGTGAATGATTAAATAAATAGACGTGTGAGTGGATTGTTGGGTGGGTGGGTGGATGGATGGATGGATGGATGATGGGTGGATGGATGATGGATGGATGGATGGATGATGGATGGATGGATGATGGATGGATGGATGGATGGATGATGGATGGATGGATGATGGATGGATGGATGGATGGATGATGGATGGATGATGGATGGATGGATGATGGATGGATGGATGATGGATGGATGGATGGATGATGGGTGGATGGATGATGGATGGATGGATGGATGGATGGATGGATGGATGGATGATGGATGGATGGATGGATGATGGGTGGATGGATGATGGATGGATGGATGGATGGATGGATGGATGGATGATGGATGGATGGTGGATGGATGGACAGATGAACAGACAGATGAATGGATATATGGGTGAGCAGATGAATCCTATGAATCAGTGGATTAGTGAAGAGTAAAAGGAAGGGTGATAGGAAGAGGGAGACTCTGTCACCCAGCACATACTTTACTGACCCCAAGAGGGCGGTCCCTTGAGCAAGAACATCTGAGCAGATCTGGAAATCCTCTGGGGAAGGATTCGATCCCATATCCATAAGCAACATACAGATCTTCTCCTGGGTCTGTTGTCTAACACAGCCTGAAAGCAGGTCTGGGCCGTAGAACTCCTCACAGGTGTGATGGACACACGTCTCCACCGAAGAAGCCCGCTTTCCTTTGCACGGTTGGAATCTGGCTCTCGAGGAACCTTATAGCAAATCTTAATGCAAAACCAAGAAAGGCTCCCTGCGTCAGACTCTCCCCGAGGGGAGCCTGGGTCAGGGGGAGGACTTGGTGGCATGGCCCTGCTGCAGAGACATCCCAGCAGATGCTGATGAAGACACAGCTCCCGTGCAGCCAGCAGGGCCCAGGGGACTGCTGTGGTCAGGAGATAGCCAGTGCAGCCCTCCCCGGCAGCATGGCACAACATCAGGAGATAAGCAGTGCAGCCCTCCCCGGCAGCATGGCACAATGTCCGGCAGCTTTCCCTTAGTGTCAGGGCCCAGTTACTGAGCCATTGCCTGGGCGCACATCAAGAGCCATGCACTCATTGTGCCCCGATGCCCAACAGCCTGTCATGGTACACTTTCTCTTCTAGGACAAGCTGGACTGCGGAGAGACACACCTGACCCCCCGCTAACTAGGAGACGTCATCCTCCCGACTCCTGGAGAGCTGCCCAGGTGAGGCTTCCGTCCCCTGCCACTGTCCCCCACTCTGACCCTGTCCAGTCTGTGTGCCCTTCCCTGCAGCCCCCCTCTACCGTCTGTCCCCTCCAGCTTCTCCTACCTGTGCCTTCTTGTCTCTGTCTCTTTCCCACCATACGGCCGTTCACTCATTCATTCACTGTGTTAACTGGTGCCACTGTGTTGGTCTGCCTTGGACACTGAAAGGGTCTCAGTGAACACACTGGTCACGGCTTAGTGCTTCTAAATAAACCACATAGCCCCTATAGTGGGTGGCGCCCGCACAATGCTGACCTGCCCCAGGCGGGGCCCCATCACTGCCTGGCTGCACAGCATGGTCACGGACCACATTAGTACTTCTCAACTCTTGGGAACGAATGACGACTTTCCCTGATGTGCTAGTGACGTAAAGTATCCCAGGTCGATTCTAAGTCAGCTTAGAACTGTTAGCTGTGTTTGACAGAAGCACCCCCTCAAAGCCCCAAGATTTTATTCCTCTTAAAGCAGTAACTTGGGTGGCAGGCATCTGTAAGCACAGGACCCTCCGAGGCTTCGGTGAGGGGTCTCTGGGATAAGTTTCCAAACCCTAGACAACAGGTCAGGCTGTCGCTCCTGTCTCCCTGGGTTGTCTCCTGGAAAGGCCGTCTGGCCCCTGCCCACACCCCACACTGAGAGGACTGGGTTCACCCCAGGTCAGGTTGGCCCTGGATGCCGGCCTTGCTCCTATCCTTCCGGGCCGAGATTGAAGGACTGTGTCTATGTAATGTCCTGTCTTTGTCAAACATCCATCATCCTCACGGGTCTTTGTTCTGCAGAGTCACGCAGACCAGAGAACCCCGAGCAATCTGAAAAAGGGGTCTTCTCCTCAGGGGACTTTTCTTCTCCTAGTCCAAGACACTGGCCCCTAAGCCTCCTGGAGAAGAAGAACCGAGATCTGGGCTGTGTGTGGGCATGGGAGATACTGAAGATAATTAGGGTTTGGCTGGCCTCAGGGAACCCAGTCAGAGAACGACTGACTACAGCCATGCTTCCCAGTGAAAACCCCCATCCCCCTCCAAACCTGGGTTGCTGCAGTGAGGTCCCTGGTGGTCAGGAAGCATCTGGGCAAGAGAGGAGATGGCAGGATGGAGCCTCCATCCAAATATGGAGGGATGAACCCCCCAAAGGTTAGGCTTTTTAATCCTCATCTCCGCACGTCCCCATGGAGCCCAGCACTTCCAAGGAATTTGGGCTCTAGACCCTAAAACAAACCCTGTGGAGACCTTGGGGGTGGCAGGGCTGGCCTGTCCTCACTGCCTTCATTATAGCTGTTCCTCGTGTCCTGTGGGCTCGGTGGAGCGAGTGCCACAGTGGGCCTGACACTCCGGGGACTGTCTGGTGAGCTGGGCAGTGTGTGTGTGTGTGTGTGTGTGTGTGTGTGTAGTATATGAAGTGTGTAATGTGTCTGTGTGGTGTGTGGCATGCACCTCAGAGGAGGGTGACAGACCAGAGCCCATGAACAAGAGGATGAGAATCAGGGACCCAGATTCAAGCTCCAGTTGCTCTCGTCCCATTGCAGATCTTAAAAGAGGATTTTTCCTGGGTCTCCAGGCTGGGGCTGGGGCTGGGCTCTACCTGCGTGTCTCCGGAAGGACTGAGTGGCCTTGTGTTTTCTAGGTGAAGAACCATGGAGGGCGACTGTCTGAGCTGCATGAAGTATCTGATGTTTGTTTTCAATTTCTTCGTATTTGTAAGTGTCCCCTGGGGCTCCCCGGCTCATCCCTGGTTCTCTCTCTTGGCTCTCCTCTGGGTCTTTAGCCTCTGCTGATGACAAGGCTAGCCTTGTCCCTGAAATGGCCACAGGAGGCTGAGTGCCCACAGGCAGAAGCGCCCGACCAGTAGGCTTCCTGGGAGACCTGGCACTGAGTCCCCACCCCCATTCCTATCACAGTAGACATTTCAGCCAGACCCTGAGATGGGACAAGCTCTGTCAAAGGATATGCTAGACGGACTAGGAAGATGGGATCCTTCACAACCCAAGTTCAGTCCCCAGAACCTACAGAAAAAGCCAGATGTGGTGGCACTTGTTCATAACTCCAGCTCTGAGGGACATTGCAAAGGTTTGCCTAACCTAACACTGTCTCAAAACAGCATGTATGGCTCCCAGGGAACAACTCGTGGGATTGACGTCCGGCCTCCACATGCACACAGGTGCACACTCACACACGTGCATATGCACACATGTGCACACACATGCATGTGCACCTGCTCCCCCCACCCCCACCCGCAATCAAGCAGCGACCTCGGAGCGTTCAGGCCAGCCTTGTCATTAGAAGCTTCTCAGAGGCGGCCCAGCTCTGCAGCCTGGAAGCGCATCCTACCACTCTGAACCTCATCCTGTCTTAATGATTCACCGTAGTGGGCTTTTTGAAAATTTAGTGGTGAACAAGGTGACTCAAATGTGGCCAGCATAGTCCTCCCATCTCCCTCCCTCCCTCTCTGGGCTGGGTATGAAGGAACAGAGGCTCTGGCATCAGGCCCCATGCTAACAAGCCATCCAAGACTCTGCGCAGGCCCACAACCCCTTTCAGTAGCCAAAGCCCCCTCCCCGCTTCTTGGCCCCCATAGGTTTCCATGACCAACCCAGCCCTCCATCTCAGGCACCATCGCTGACCTCACAGGACAGCCCTAGAAGAAGAGTCCCTTTGTTGGCAGTAGCAGGCGTGTTTCTGCCTGTCCGTTTTCATATTTTGTGTGTATGTGTGTGTGTCTCCCTGGGATCCACTTCCTGGACCTTGGGGCTAGGCAGCCTACAGATTTGAAAGTGGCATTCTCCTAGATGGGGACCCCGGGCCATTCTGGCTATCCCTGGACCTTCCTTGTCAGCCCTCAGCAGATGACTATTGAACCCCAAAGCCACCCACAGTGATGAGAGGAGCAGACCTTCCTGGAGAGTTTGTGGGGAAACTGAGGCAAAAGTTAGGGTGCAGCAGACAACAATCAGCGCCGGCCTCTCCCCTGGCCTGCTAGCTTCTCCAGTCTCTCTACTCGCCCCATGGGATGTATCTGCCAATCAATAGCTCTCACCCGGCTATTGCTACCCACAGCTCACAGACCCGCTGAACCAGCCCAAACCATCAGGGCACCCCCAGCCTACCAGCTGTCCCTCACCTGAGCCACCAGGAACATCCAGCCCTGTTAGTCCCCAGGTTCAATGTCAATCCAGCTCTGCACACAGCAGACCCACTTCCAATACTGTCCATGCCCAGGAGAAATGGAAAATCTTACCCACTGAAATCTGCCATGACTGCTGTGCTGGGCCTCTGTGTGAGGCGGGAATTCCAGTGGCTGATTAAACACAAGGGTGCTAAGGTCCTGAAAGAGTCAGCCACTTAAAGCCACACAGCTAATAAGCAGCAGGCATGGCTCCCTGCTCCAGCCAAAGTAGTTTTTATCCCAAGCTAAGCAAGGCACAAAGAGAGATGGGTCACTCAAGGACATCCGTGAGAGGCTTTGGGGCATGTGTTTAAGAATGGGACTCATCCAGCGAACCCGGCCCCTAGCCTGGCCACTATGAGCTCAACACCACCTTCAGAGCTTGTCCATGGAGTAGTTCAGTGTCAGACAGACCTAGGCTGCAGCCTTGACCCTGCCATGAACTCGAGAGGTGACCTTTGAGAGTCAGTGGCCTCCCCTGCGCCACAAGTGTGGAAGACTCATAAGCTTGGGTGCGTGACATTTAAGGAACATATGAAGGTCATGAGTAAGCCCTGCATGGCACTGCGATTTACAGTTTGATGTGGCACACGGATCAGAAATTAGATTGAGAGGGTCTGAGCTACACCGAATCCAAGAAGCTCCACAGAGACTCAAAGCAGCCAGTGGAGATCTGGGTTCAGCATGATGAGATCCTGCCAGACTCTGCCGGACCCCAATACCTCATCCCCAGACTTCCCTCAGGAGGTAGGAGAAGCATCTGACTTCCCTGTCTGTCTGTCTGTCCTTTCTTCATGCCTGCCGATGGACAGCTGGGAGGTGCTTGCCTGCTGGGCGTTGGCATCTGGGTCCTGGTGGATCCCACCGGCTTCCGAGAGATCGTGGCTACCAACCCCCTGCTGACGACCGGCGCCTACATCGTCCTGGCCATGGGTGGTCTGCTGTTTCTTCTGGGCTTCCTGGGCTGCTGCGGGGCTGTCCGAGAGAACAGGTGTCTGCTGCTATTTGTGAGTGACCAATTCCCTCCATCCCCGCTCTACCTGTGGCTGCTCTGGGAGGGATAGAGGGCTGTTGACTTCCAAACCCAACAAGGATTCATAAACCAAAATGTTCTTCTCACCAGGGTGGTGGTCAGCATCAAGGCCATCGGGGCCTGGGATCTGGTGATGTAGCTCAGTGGTTAAGCTTCTATATGCCATGCACAAGGTCGGGTTTAATCTCTATCTCGCTGACTGTGGTCAGTGGTCTGGAAGCCCCGAGGTGTCCAGCTACTTACCTGCAGCCCTGCGGGAGGTTGGTGCAGAGGCCATCTGTCATTGGAGCACTGAACTGTCTGGCCGTCTGTTACTCAAGAACTAGACAGTTATCCCACCCGGGGGTGGTCCGTGTGTGACAAGTGAGGATTCCTAAAGGTCAAAGACACTGTCCCGGAGTATCTTTCCAGGAACCTGAAACAGACACCAAAAGAAAGTTTGAGAGTGCTTTGAATCTGGCAGAAGTAGGAAGACATACTTTGCGGGGTCAAGAGAGTGAGGAACTTGGTCCCTCAAATCTTGGTCCACTGAGGCTTCTGAGGTGGGTGTGAAAACAGAGTTCTGCCCAGGATGACATTGAGGTTTTTGATAGGAAAACTGCTCTCCGCTTCCATAGATCATGGAAAAAATAACCCGCCACATCCTATTACCCTTGGTTTAACTTTGGGTCTGCTCAGGTCTGCCTCAAGTAGCCCCAAACTCAAGGTGGCTGTTTAAAGATAGATGGTGGATAGCTAACCACACTGTCACAAGCTTACCTTCAGGTCAAGACAGAGTCAGAAACTGTATTTACTATCACCAGGAAGGAGTCAGTAACTGTGTCACCAGGAAGGAGTCAGTGACTGTATTTACTGTCACCAGGAAGGAGTCAATAACTGTGTCACCAGGAAGAAGAGTCAGACGGTAACTATGTTTGCTGTCACCAGGAAGGAGTCAGTAACTGTGCCACCAGGACTGTATTTACTGACACTAGTTTGCATTTTGGCTTTGTGACCAGTTGAGAGGTCCAAGCTGTTCTGGTTCATTCATGGCTCAGCTGTGACAAGCACGTGCCTGGTGGAACATTAGCGTTGGAAGAGTCTTAGTTGCCTCTTAAGACCATCTCCCCCCTACCCACTACCCCCAGTCTAATTCCTTGCTGCCTCAATACTTAGGACCCTGTGCTGACTTGGCGTGTCCGGCCATGTCTCCTGGAGTTCTTCTGGCTCCCCTACCTCCCCGCCTCAGAAAGTCAAGCCAGTGCCCTTGACCACTACACACTTGGCTGTGTTCGTGCTCAGGGAGTGCCCCTGGGGTCTGAGCTGAGTGTGCTGTCCTCTGGGAACAAGGCAGCTCCAAGACTTTGCTGCCCCAGCTCCTGAGCCTGCTGGTTTGCATGGAGCCTCTGCCCACAGTGACCTCGGCCTCTGAGTTTAAACAGCCTGGCTTCTCAGGGTACAGTCCACTGAGGACACTGGTGTTGTCTGTGATGTCCTCCTTCCTTCAAGAGCCCTGATCTATAAACCCTGAGTAATGAAGCCAAGCACACACACACACACACACACACACACACACACAGACACACACACACACACACACACACACACACACACACGCCACAACTCTCCATTTCCGGATGCTTTCCAAAGAAGCTGCTTCTTAATTTTTTGCACTTGTTACTTTTCTCATGGTTATGACAAAATGCCAGACACAGGCAACTCAGGGAAGGAGGGTCTCTTTGGGCTCAGTGTGGAGGTGCTCTGTATCTTGGAGGGAACGCATGGTGGTAGGAGCGCGAGGCAGCGGGCCACACGGTCAGGAGGCAGAGAGCGATGCCTGCTGATGCTCCGTCGCTTCTCCTCTTCAGTCTGTGGGGTGGTGGCGTGTCCACACAGGGTGCCTCTTTCCTTCTCAGTAAACCCAGCCTAGAAAACCCTCACAGCCGTGGCCGCCGGTAATTCTAGACCCTCTCAAGGTGACAGTCCGAGTTAGCTATCACAATCTTCTACTCCTGTTCAGGGGTTAACCCTTGCAGTTCCATCCGTGCTAGAGATGCATCAGGGCGCTGGAGTAACTGTCCCTTCCCTCATGCCCAAGATGTGTGAGGCGACCTAACCACGGAGGATGTAATAAGCAGGAAGCAAGCTTGCATGTGAGCATGCACCTTCTGCTTTCTTAGCCTCTTGGCCATGATGGCATCTTTGACCATCAAGGGACCGACTGGCTCTGCTGGGAGCTGAAGCTAAGGCGCTCCAACAGCAGCAGACGGTCTGTCTCTGGACCGCCCTGGGCTGTGGTGAGGTAGGCCACCACCGCTCGGTGTCCTGGTCTTGGTAGGTGGGATTCTCCCCCAGGAGGATCGTGGGCCTGTCAATGCTGATCCGGGACCTGCTGCAGGGTGCATGCATATTCAACTTGTGTGTAGATGGCATGCAATTCAGTGACAGGGCCACCTGGGCTGAAGGACTTCCTTGTAAGGGAGCCCCACGGGAGCTATTTCCTAAACTATGGGCCAAGGCTCAGCCGCAAACAGCAGGCTCAGGAGCTGGGGCAGGAAACTCTGGCCAGTGCCTCACTCCTGGAGGGCAGGGCACCGGGTTCAGACCCCAGGGGGATTCCCTGAGCAGGGACACAGTCGGGAGTTCGGAGATCAAAGGCACTGCCTTGCAAGCAGTGAGGCTGTCGTTCCTATAGTCGGTGGTACCAGGCAGGCATGCTAGAGAAAGACATCTGGCCTGGGGCTTCTCCCAGATTAAGACATCCCCATGTGGCTCATTCTTATCATAGCTGTGTGCTCCACCTCTCAGAGAGGAAGCTCAATGGCCTGTGACATGAGCGGCGGGGGAGCTGTAGGTCCCTTTATTTCTCGTAGCATAACGTGGCCAACCTGACTGAGAGACAAAGAAGCCTCCCGCTGCCCCCTGGTGGCCTGTCCTCTTCCCTGCCGGTCAGCTCCTGCATGGAGCAGCTCTGGCTGGGGAACCAGAGGCTTTACGAAAGACCTGGTCTCAGTGTGTGATGACCCGTCTGTACTGCTCCTAGGCATGTACCCAAGGGGCTCCCGATCCTCCAACGGAGACGCTTGCCCCTCCGTGTCTACCGTGGCTCCGTTCACGATCGCCAGGAGACGGATGGGTAATGAGAAGGCGGCGCGTATACACAACGGAATTTTATCAAGCCATAAAGAAAAATGAAATTTATTAAATTTGCAGGCAACATGAGTGGAACTGGAAAATATTGCATTGAGTGAGGTAACCCGGGCTCAGGAAGACAAAGGGCTCCTGTTCTCTCTCATGCAGATCTGAGCTTCTAATTTTTATTTATGTGTATTTACGTGGGAGTAAGTATTGGGTAGAGGCCAGAAAACTAGCAAGGGGCCCAGGAGAGGCGAAAAGAGGCCTTAAGGGAGGGTATGGGAAGATAGCAGAATGTATGTGATATGAAAGTATGAAAGGGGGTTGGGGGGCTAGCAAGGAAAAGCATGAAGAGCTGGGCCGTCGAGGGGGTTCATGGGAGGAAAAGCCAGAACTAAGGAGTTATGAAAGTGACGTAAGGAGGCGAGCGGCCTTGTGTGCTAATGGAACACATGCACGTATGCATGAGAAGAGAGTGTGGGGGCCCTGCATGGCGGTGTGCACCTGCAATCCCAGCATCACGTTAAGGGGTTAGTGAAGGACTACTGTGAGACCAAGGCCAGCCTGGGCTACAGAGTTAAAGTCTATCTCGGAGGGGGTGGGGGAGAAAAGGGATCCAGAAAGCAGGCCGTGCCTTCCCCTCCTCACACTCCCCCCTCCCCCGGGGATGCATCGCTGTTAATGGGCCCATCTCTGCAGCCAAGCCCGGAAGGCAGCCTGTGCTCTTGGCTGAGAGCAGGCTGTGCTTGGCTGCTTTGCCAGCCTCGGCTAAGTGTGCCCTGAACCCTGCCAGCGGGAGAGAAAAATGGGGCATTTGTTATGCATGAAGTTTAAGAAGGTTGAGGGCTGGGGACAGGCTGAATTAGTCCGAGAGCTGGCGGCCAGCGGGTCCTCTCTGACCCTCTGTCTCCGCTTGGGCCTGCTCGTCTCTACGTCAGCCCCGTCTTCTCCCCTCTATCTTCTTCCCTTTCTCAGCTTCTCTTCCTGCTATCGCCCCGCCTCTCTGTGCTCCCTGCTCACCCCTCTCCCAATCCCGGTTCACACAAGGCTGAAGAAGTCAGTGTGGGTCCGAGGCAAGGTGTACTGCTAGGCCTCAGACTGTGGCCATCGAAACCAGGCCCCAAACCAGAGTAGATCTAGGTAGGCCAAAGTCGCGTGCAAGAGGGATACAGTAGGGATATAGCGTGTATACGTGTTCTAAGTATGTAAACATGTATGTGAGTATATACACAAGTGTGTTGTGTGGTGTGTGGCACCCTCTGCAGTTGTACATAGTTTATTACAGTGCACATGTGCATATATGTTTACCCTGTGTTTGTGGTGTGTGGACCTCTGTTGTGGGTTCTGTGGATTACATCGTAGTATGTGCATATGTACAGGCGGCGTGTGTGGTGGGGTGGAGTTGAAGGCTTTGAGAAGCTTTTCTATGTTTTCTAAGACAGGATCTCGTGTTAGCCCAGGCTGCTAGGGGGGGCAAGGATAACAATCTCGAACTGCTGGTACTTCTGCGCCCCTCAAGTGCTGTGCTTCCTGCTGAGCCCCGTGTCCAGTTTGTGCAGTTCTGTAATCCAGCCCAGGGCATCCCCTATGCTATGCGTGCACTCGGCCTCCTGAGCTACATCCCGACCCTTCTGGAAGGCTTTCTAAAAGGTCTGGAACCTAAAGCCAGTTCTCTTTTCCAGCCTAAAGCTGGTTGTGTGGTTGCTCCGGCAGAAGATGGCCACTGAGACAGGCCCTGGGAGCATCTGGGGCCTTCCTGAAGGCTTTTGACTTCCTCCTTAGCCAGGCTGTCTGGAAAGGGCAGAGTGCTGCTCGAGTCATCCCAGGACCTCAAAGCCTAGATATGGAGCAGCCCCTGCCTGCTTCTGGGACTGAGAGGCCCAAGTCTGAGGACAGTCGTCCCTGTGACCAGTCCCTGATGACTGACTAGCTTAGCTAATGACAAGAACACATGTACAGATAGGCCAGCGTCCTCCACACCAGCCATTTCCTGTGTGTCTCCTCTGAATGTCACAAACACCCCTGTGGCCAACTTACTTAATGACTCTAATTTTAGTAAAGGCAGTGTGTGTGTGGGGGGGGGTGAGGGGCATAGAGAGAGGAGGAAGGGGAAGAGAGAGGAAAGGAGGGGAGGGGAGTACATGAACTGTACTGTGTAGAAATTGAGGACTGCTTACCAAAAGGAGAACCAGGCCCCTCCCCATGAGTGAGGGCACCAAGGCTCTGCTAACCTCACAGAGGTCAGATGGGAATTCCCTCGGAGGGCAGCCTGTAGCCGCTGGGGAAAGTCCCTTAGCAGCAAGAAGCTGTGGGAAGAGGAGGAAGTCCCTGGGCTGAAGGCGTGGGGGTTGGGTGTAGCACAGTCTCTGCTGTGAGTACCACAACCAGAGCTTTCCTCTTGGAATTCACACCCTGGGCTGGGCCGATCTGCACCAGGCGGTGGGCGGGCCCTCCCAGGCTCCCTGCCTCTACACAGGCTTCTCCTCTCTGTCCCAAGCCGCGATCTGCAACATTCGTTCTTGGCCTCTGTCCCAGACATCAGCTCTGTGCGGTCCGCCACAGGATGGACCTGTGTCTGCCTTGTATATGTTCATGTGCCCAGGCCCCCGAGTATCTCAGAGCAGGCACTCCATAGAAGCTTTGGGATGAAGCACAAGGAAAAGGCAGTCAGATGTCAGTAAGAGCTGAGCTCTGAGGGGTGCCGAGATGGCTAAGAGCACTGGCTGCTCCTCCAAAGGTCCTGAGTTCAAGTCTCAGAATTCATATGGTGGCTTACAGCCATCTATAAAGGCATCTGATGCCCTCTTCTGGTATGCAGGTGTACAGGCAGATAGAATACTCATACAATTAAAAAAAACATTAATTTTAAAAAATATTTTTAAAAAAGAGCTGAGCTTTGATGTTTTGTCTGTACACAGTCCAGAGGCGGGCTGTTTAACCTCTCTGAACCTAAGACACTTCATGTGTAAAATGAGGATAACCAGATCTTCCAAGCTATCATCCTATGATCACAATCCACTGGGAAATGTGCGTCTTGCTTACCTGGGCTCCTGACTTCACTTGATACACAGGAAATAAAAATACTCGGTCCTGGCCAGTCACACCGCTGCTGGCTGTTCCTAACTCTTAAGAACTGGAGGTTCCTGCAGTCACCCCCAAACTGCAGTACCACCAGCTCCTCTTTAGAGTCACAGCCCAGCAATAAAAGGGAGGGTTGCTGCCCAGGGTACTCGACCCTCCCCCAGGCTGCAGAAATCAGACCACTGTGAGTGGCCTGTATTCCTGAGCTGGTGACACCCCAGTTGCTGTCCCCTGATGGTTCCCAGGCTTCCACCGCTTCTCGGTGGCCTTCCAAGAGGTCAGCAAGGTGGTTCTCACGCAAAGCTCATCAGCTACGATCTCACGCAGAGTACAAAGTGACTGTGCACGTGCCACCCATCGTTTGTGACTCTTGGCCACAGCCGGCGATGCAGGTGTCACAGTGGGGTCAACAGCCTGAGGACCTGCCAAGACTCAGGGAGCACACAGAGCAGGGAGCGGCCCCGTGGGGCCATGCTGAGTAGAGCTGACGACCAGCCAAGTGGAAATGCCAGACCTCTAACAGGGGACGGGGGTGGGCTGAAAAGGGACACGCTCGCGGTGACTGCTCAGCACAGAGCTCTCAAAGCATCCACCATGGCCCAGGTCATGACTGAGTGGATGAGCTCTTAGCAAGAGGAAGGTTCTACAGCTTGTCCAAGTGGCCCAAGCCCCACATTTTCACAGCATAAGCATATCTTCCACTCCTCCCCTTACATCATCAGGTCCTCTTTACAAGGAAAGAGGGACCCCAGATACCCTCAGACTGAGCCCAACACTTCTATCTCCTTCTGGCTTCAGTTCGGCCAATAGAGGCTGACCGGCCTTAGTGTCGCTCCTACATGGCCAGGATGGGACACAGGGATCAGCCTCTGGGTGTGCTCCCTGTGAGTCCCTCTCTTGGTGGCCCCAGCTGGGGTGAGAACGGAGTTCGCAAGGGTACTGAGGAAGACAGGACAAACGGCTTCTTCCTCTTTTTTGTGAGCCAAGTCCCAAACAGTGCTGGTGAGGACCAGAGCCTGAGACACACAGCGTGTCACAGGGTCAAGGTGACAATGTGTTCTTTTATGAGACCTGTAGGTGCTGGAGGCAGGCAGCCTGCGGCGGTTCAGTGCCTGTTTGATGCTGTGATGTCGACAGTCCCCCCCCCCCTCTGCTGGGAGAAGTCAGGAAGGCCTCTCAGGGGTGGGGCTGGAACTTAATTTTGGCAAGGGGAGCCACCCAGCATGGGAGGGCCCCACGTCAGAGCATCCTGGTTAATCTGTGGAACCTAGGAATCTACTGAGAGGAGCAGACAGGGCTCTGGGTTAGACATCCGACTCCCCTCCTGAATCTTACTACCTTTCTGCCCATCTTGGGCCTCTGTTTCAGCTGAAGCTAGCATGACCCCCCCTACTCCCACTCGAGATATCACAGCCTCCTATTTCCACAGCAACCAGAGGCACCTGGGGCAGGGAAAAGTGGCCTTGAGGTTGTCAGGGTAAGAAACCCAGCATGGGATCCCCAAGAATTTGGGGGTGCCACAGCTTGGACAATTCGCTGAGGGAAATGTCCCCAAAGGGAGCCTCCTCCCAGGGCCACCAGGCAGGGCTGCTCAGGATGTGCACAGCACAGGGTGGCCTCTCTCAGCCACCCTGTGCTCAGAAGACAGATTTATCTGTCTGCATGGCTCATAGTTTCTGTCACGATTCTGCAGCTCCAAGGGTAGATCCTGAGCGTGTTTGTTATGAAAGCAGTGATTTATGGGCGCGAGGGTGTGTCTAACAACATGAGTGCGTTCCATCCATCACATAAGGGTGTGCGGTAAGATGGCGCCCGCGCGGGCCTCACAGCTGCCCCCTCTCTCTGCAGTTCTTCCTCTTTATCCTGATCATCTTCCTGGTGGAGCTCTCAGCAGCCATCCTGGCCTTCATCTTCAGGGAACACGTATGTATTACTCAGCTTCCCATCCTGCTGCACTGGGGCTTACTGCGTGACCCCCGCCTCCTCAAAGACACCCTAAGAACTAGCTGTCTTATCCAGGGTCTTGAGCCTAAACATGACCTGCACCTCAGGGAGGAGTTGGGGTCCAGAGGAGGCATCAGGGTCCTCCCAGCCAAGTAAGGTGTCCTCCTATAGGGGTAATTCCAGAAGGCCTTGACCAGGGGTATGTAAGGGTCCCACTCCTGGAACACCTGGTATAGGCCCCAGCCTGGTTCTAGAATCTCTGCCCAACCCAGTGACAGTCTGATGATGGGTGGCACATGGTCATGTGGTTGGAGAGGACAACCCCAGTCTGGGCATGCTGTGAGCCTCTCCCTGCTTAGCCTACACCACAGGCTTCAGCCAGTGGACAAGGCCTGGCACCACAGATCGCAGGGCTCCAAACAGCAGGGGTGGAAGGATAAGACATGGGTCAGCCTGGGACAAGCAGGCAGCCCGAGGAAGCGGCCGAGAACAGCAGGCTGAGAACATGGCTGGGAGGTATGGGTGATTAAAGTCCCCCGTTTTACCCACACTCTGGCTTCCTGTAGGCTGGGCCTCACCCCTGCTGATGCTGAAAGACAGAATTGGAATCATGTCCCCTACCCCCAACACCCCCCACACTCATCCTCTGAGAAAAGCCGCAAGGCTGGGCAGGCCCCGTGTGTTCCATCCCGGAGTTAGATGAGGCCCGCAAACGCAAGCATGCTTCTCTCAGCCTATGATAACACGCCAGGGTCCCAAGCCTTGGGAACGGGTGCCTTCCCCAAAGGGTCAGCTTAGCATCACCCGGGGAAGACGGGCTGGGAGGACTCAGCGCCCTCTCCTCTGTCCCCAGCTCACCCGAGAGTTCTTCACCAAGGAGCTTACCAAGCACTACCAAGGCGACAATGACACGGACGTTTTCTCTGCCACCTGGAATTCGGTCATGATCACAGTGAGTGTCCTTCCCCATGTCATCCTGGGATGCCATGAACACCCAAAGCCATAATGTTGACAGGAAAAAGGGCTCTGTCCTCTAAAGCCCTCCTAGTCCCTTGCCTGGGCCAGGCATCAACAATCCACCAAGAATCACTGATCCCACTCTTGGCCTGTGAATCATCATTTGCCCAGCACTCTGAGCTGTCCAGGCCGATGGATCACAGCCCACTGCCCCTGACTTTCGTCCTCACGCAGTACCATCGTGAGTGATGTTAATGATACTCAGTGCAGAGGCTGAGGAGATGGGGCAGTCAGTAAAGTGCTTTCTGTGCTACCAGGAGGAACTGAGTTTCATCCCCAGCACCTGTGTAAAAAAACAGGTATGACAATGGATGCTTATAATCCCAGCACTGGAGAAGTGGAGGCAGGTAGGTCCCTGGGACTCACTGGCCAGGTAGCCTAGCCTAATCTACGATCCCTAGGTCCCAGTGACTTCTGGCCTCGATGCATGTGTATACACGCACACACACACACACACACACACACACACACACACACACACCTGCACATGAATATACACAGGCCAGAGTAAAGATAATAATTTGCATAACATAATATAAAATCATTGCAACTGTATGTGTGCTGCTTAACAAGTGCTGGTGAGGTAAGGAACATATGGCCATGCCCCTCTCACAGAGAAGACCCCAAAGCTCAGGGACACGGGTCGTCGCCACAGTCACATGCAGGATCTTGAGGGATCTTGGCCCTGGCAGAGGCTGATGTCTGCCCTGGTTCCTCACTAACCCCCACATTCGCTGTCTCCTAGTTTGGCTGCTGTGGGGTCAACGGCCCTGAAGACTTCAAGCTGGCCTCGGTGTTTCGGCTGCTGACGCTGGACACTGAGGAGGTGCCCAAGGCCTGCTGTCGGAGGGAGCCCCAGACTCGAGATGGGGTGGTGCTGAGCAGGGAGGAATGCCAGCTGGGGAGGAATCCGTTCATTAACAAGCAGGTAAGTCCCCCAGGCGGGGAGACGCTCCACTAATACAGCAAAGCCGAGGGAAGCAACGTCCACCCAGAGGGTCTGAAGGTGGTCCGGAGCTTTTTAGATGATTCTGGATGTGTGGCACAGGCTACCCTTGCCTCTAAGAACCAAAGAAGTGGGGAGAAGATCACATTGGCAGGGGAGATGAGCTGAGTTCAGGCTGGGGTGAGGATTTGGTCTGTGGTTCCAGGGTGAGCACTCCTTAGGTATATACTATATTTATGAGGAAGCTTACTCTGTCCAAATAAGAACACTCCTTGATCCAAGAGGAGCACATTCTTATTGACCTGACCTAGGTAACCAGGGAAGCATCCAGACTTCTTTCTTTTCTTGTAATCTGAGCATGTCCTCTCAGCCTTCGCCCTGAGGGGAGCAGAGATCTCAGCTTTGTCCCCCTCAACAAGGAGCACAGTCCCCACTCCACCCTTGCTCCCTTCCTTCCTGCTGGCCAGAGACACCCCCCCTCCACTCCTGTCCATAAAAAGAGGAAGGGAGAGGTTGGGCGGGGCAGAGAGCTCTGAAGAGAGAATGAGAAAGAGAGCCACGCCTGGCCTTCTCCTTTGGTCAGACTTCTAGGAGAATTCAAAATCCTGGGGAGCTGACAGAGCACAAGAGACAGGCCGTGCTCCCGAGGGTCTCCTGATCCAGGAGAGGTGGTAGATGGTGAGCCAGGGGGTAAAGTGACGCTTGCCCACAGGGGTGGCTGTGAGAGTGGAGATAGGTGGACTGAGCATGCGCTGGAGCTTAGGGTTCTCGGAGCCCCAAGGGAGGGCATCAGTGGGCCGAGACCCAGTCCCATGATCTCAGCTTGATACTCAGCTCATGGCCTAATACCTTCCCTAGGATAGGCCGGAGCTGTGTGGGTCACACATCCTGCATTTCTACCCTGGAGAGACCAGGCCACTGAAGGTGTGGGTTGCAGGGATCTATGGGGAGGACTGAAGGATGTGGGGAGCCTCACCTTTCCTTTGCTGACAGGCCTAGGCTGACACCTGCCCAGTGAAAGCCAGGCCTCCCAGCTCCATCCCCCCCTCTGCTGGAGAAGAAAAAGTCTGCCCACAGCCCAGGAGGGTGAGGCAGAAGCCTTGCTTCTCCTGACGTCTCTCAAAGGAACCACACACCTTTAACCAAGGGAGAGCACATTCTGGCAACTGAGTCACACCCTTTGAGAAAGTGTTATACCCTGACCTGAGCCAGAATGCAGCCACTCGGGACCTTGCTGAGGACAGTAGCCCTGAGGTGGTAGAAGATATGCAAAGAAGGAGCTGGACCTCTAGACGAGATGCACGATTACCTCACTGAAAGACCTGCTGGGGCTCCTCAGGTGGGTGAGGTTAGGAGAGAGTCCTACAGCTGGGCTCCTGCCCTTCAAATTCCACTAGCCAGCCTCCGAGAAGCTTCCAGGGACCCCCAGTCCTGAACTTCTACCTCAAGATACTTTCCCCATGAGCACCCTCTTGCTGTCTCCTGCGCTGAGGATCACACGGCCATATTGATTCTCCATCACAGAGCCTCTTCAGGCCCGGTGAGACTAACTCCCAGGACTGGTCCCCCCCAACAGCCATCCCCCCCTGAGACACTATTTTCTGTTAAGAGCCTCCCCTGGGAGGCCATCTCCAGTTGGGTCATCTCCAGAACTGCCTCTCACAAAGCCAGGACACATTTGTGACTGGCAGGAGCCAGACTTCTAGAGTAGGGAGCTCCCTTGGGTATGAATGTGACTAGGTTGGCACTCCGGCTGCTCTGGGGCTGGGAATTCAAGACAGCTCTGCATGAGCAGCAGTCCCAAGGAAGGTGACGTGAGTTACTGACCTTGTAACAGATGTCAGTGCGAGTCCAGGCACGTGACGAAGGTGCTTCTAGGCCTTCTGGGTTGGGGACATTGTGTTTGAGGTTTGGGGGATGTTGAGAGTGAGGAACCTTTGAAGGCAGGGGTCCCAGGGAGGAGGTGGGGTGCTCACACGGAGCCTAGGAACGGAACGGCATGCCAGTGATGAGAGTGTGGGTGTGGCTGCCCGGGACCGACTGCAACCTCTGTCTAGTTAGTTTTGGGGTGACTATGAGCAGGAGCTGGACATTGGGGGGGCGCTATGATAGGCATCTAGAGATTGATGTCCTATTCCCTGTGCTGGACGGGATGATTCATCGTGGGCTGATAGCCAGGGCATAGTCAATTCCAGGCTCCGATCGAGGGGCTTGGCCACACGAGGACAGGCATTTTAAAAATAGAGTTCCCGTCCCCTCCAGATAGAGGGAAAGGACTAGCAGGCCCCTCTCTGAATCTGGGCTCCTCCCTGGCTGCGTGTGTGGACTCAAGGGGGCTGCCCACCTGCTCTCTCCCAGGTTGCAAGAAGGTAAAGCACAGATGAGCTACTTCTCAGTAGGGGCTGCACAGAGGACCAAACGATGCAGGACTCACAGGACCCTGGAGGACCCTGGAGGACCCTGGAGGAGGGATGCTGAGCGTAGGAGGCACTGTCCGCGCTGCCCACTCATGCCAAGGGCCTCCTGTCCCCGGGGAAACCCCCACCAGCCTGCCTTCTGCTCGGCTCAGGTCACTTGTGTTGGGCAGACTGTCCACCCACTCCGTGGGACTCCAGGGACAGTGGGGTCTCCCTTGCCTAGTTCCTAGTCAGTCTCCACTTGGAAAACACTGTGACTCCCGTTTAACCATGGTCTCTGATCAGGTCCTACTATCTGCCTGCTCAGATACAGCCTCCCCAGGTCCACATAGCCAAAGACACCGGGAATCTGGGTGGGAAGCAGCAAGACCCCAGTCTCATGAGAACCCGAAATCCAACATGTGCCCCACATAGATGGACACAGTCCCTAGCCCTGCCCCACCACCAAGCCAGTTCACCTGGACATCATCTAGTTGGGCCCAAAGAATATTCAGGTGCTCATAAAAGAAAAATAATATGTTTTTTTTAATAAATATGTTTCCAGTGGCTGGGGGTATATGGCTTAGCCAGTAGACTTGTCTAGTGTGCACGAAAACTAGGTTCTATCCCAATACTTCATAAACTGGATAATGCTAGTACTCGGGTGAGAGAGCCAGGGTTAGAAGTCCAACTACACAGAGAGTTCAAGGGCAGCCTGGAGAGCCCATCTCAAAAAAGTGCATATATCTCATTCAAAGCTGGGGTGAGTATGGCTCAGTGGTTTGATCCCCAACACCTACTGATATATATATATATATATATATATATATATATATATATATATATATGAGACTTGTACCTGTGGCCAGCACAGGAGTGGGGGACAGTGGACACAAAATGCCATGTGTTTGGGGCCCAATGGGAGAGTTCTTGGCTCATCCTGCTTTACTGTCACCCAGAGTGCTAGGGAGACAGCAGGCACATGAGTCACATGGAGGTGGCTGCTCCGGTGAGGCTGGGGAGAGAGCTGTGCGAAGCCTGAGGCTGGGCTGCCTGGCCTTGAGCTCACAGTGGAGAACTGTCAGTCCCTCAGCAGTCAGGCAGGCCAAGAGAGGGACTCAGTGGGGCACTGTCCCTGTGACCTACTGTGCCGCCTGGGGCAGGGGCACCATTTGACATTCTGATTGACGCGCAGCCAACTCTGCCCTGTGGTCTGATCCTCACTTCTAAAGAGCACCAGGAGGCCTGGGTATTTGGACCTTTCCTCATATCCTAGGTCTGTGGCTGAGTTAGCCTTGGGAAGTTTTCAGCTTGTCTTGGGGACTGGATATTGCGGAGGGAGGGATGTTGGTGACATCCTGTCAATGACCGGATGCTTCCTCCTCCACATCAATAGAAAAGTGCCAGCCTGCAGCTGCTGAGCCCCAGGGCCAAATGCCAAGGCCTCGAGTGCTGACAATGGTCCCGACTGTGGGCTATACCCCCCTGCTGTGGTCTCATCTCTGCCCTTTCCTTCCCAGGGCTGTTACACAGTGATCCTCAACACCTTTGAAACCTATGTCTACCTGGCCGGAGCCTTTGCCATTGGGGTTCTGGCTATCGAGGTGAGTGGAGGGGCCCTGGCTGGGGGGGGGGGAGGGAAGCCCCAGGGCCTGTACACTCAGCCTACTTCCCAGATCCACAGCCAATGCCTACTGCAAATGTCTGCTACTAGAGTCATTCCTATGGCCCCGAAGCTACAGATTGGTGCCTATCCCAGAACAATGAGAACAGGCAGGCCCAGAGAGGCACCCCCACCTCACCCCAGCTCGGCAGTCCAAGTGCGCTGTGTGGGATACATGATCTCCTGGGAGGCAGGGGGCTTCTCCATGAGTCCTGCCTTTGCAAATGTTCAGGGGTCATTGGAGTTTTATTTAGTACCCTTCATCCCAGGACCCCAGAACATAGCTGAGCGGCTGTCAACTTGTGAGCACTCAGCGGTCCCTTCTCACCGCCCCCTGCCCAGTTCAGGGATGCTCTCTGGGGCAATGAAGCCAGGCAGTCTAATGCTCGGCCCTCACCTCCTGCTCTTTGGGGACCCTTTCAAGGAAGCCGTGGTCACCCGGCACCCTGATACGCCCTTGCTCAGTGTCCCCTGTGCCTCTCAGGATAACAGCTCTGTGTAAGTCACAGGGGAAGTTCTGGCGTCGTTCATTAATTCCACGTGCATGTATTGAGCCCCTGCTGTATGTGCCAACACTTGTGGAAGTGAACAAAGCCTCCCGTGAGAGCTAAGACCACCAGGAGCCGCACAGACCTTCCTGAGGCGGGGCAGATTTCAAGGGCATGTCCAGTGCGCATAGCCTTGCCTCCATGTAACCACAGGTCAGGTTTAGAACTGCAACCTCTGCAAACCTCAGCAGCTTCCGGTGAGCTGGCGGAGAGCACAGGAGCTTTAGAAGCACGGGCTCTGGGGGTAGTGTGTCTCTGCTCGAGCTAGGTTACCCCACTGAAGCTGTGTGACCTAAATCAGGTTGTACGGCATCTCTATACCCCACTTCCTGCTGATTAGACAGGCGGCTGCTAACAGCATTGGAAACTCGCCTTACAGAGTGAATGACTGGTACACACTCAGGTGCCCAAGAAGGGTTGTGCTTTGCTTAAAGTCTCTGCCAACCCAAGAAAGACACATTTGAGCTGTTTAAACAGATGACTTGCTTTCCAACACCTGCCTTTTACCCAAATGGTAAGCAGGTGCTTGCCCTGGGTAGCGTCGTATGCTGGGTAGCCCCTCAACATGAGCGCAACCTGACTCCAGACCACCTTCTTCCTTTCTCTGCAGCTCTTCCTCATGATCTTTGCCATGTGCCTCTTTCGGGGCATCCAGTAGGCCTTGGCCTGAAGACACCGAGCCCACCACTGCCCAGAACCAGCCCCATCCCTTCCCTGTCCTCTGGCCCCAGGGGAGGAAGCAAGGCCAGCCCAAATGGCCAGGAGCATAGAGCTAATTTTTTTTAAGAAAACAAAACAAAGAAGGCATGAACTGAAGGGGCCTCACCTAGACTCTAAGGCTAGGGGCATGGGCTCTACAAGGACCTCGGGCTGGCCTGGGACCTGCTGTTCCTGAGACCAAAGGTTCATCATCCTCAGAGCCCCTTGGCCCTGTCAGACTGGAGTGTCCCTTGGCCTGGGTCCCCCTCTCTCAGCATTTCCAGGATCTGAGCAACCAGGAGGCAGAAACACATCCTGGAGGAGGAGCCAATGCTCAGGCCCTCCTCACAACACAAGGACAGGCTCTGCAGCACCATCTGCTGGGGAGTGACGAGAGTGACACTGTCCCTGCTCCTGGCTGGCTGAGGGTGGCTGTGTGTGGACACTGGATCCGAAGGTGGCTCTTTCATTTCCTCATATTTTGGATCAAAGCCTCTTCATGGCCTAGAAAAGGGCGGTGGCCTGTCCACCGTCACACAGCATGTGCCTGACCAGGTCCTCTCCAGGCTGCTGTCACTCCACCCCAGTGTCAACTGGCCAGGAACTGCCCGCACCAAGCGCTACAGCTGAGAAAAGTCCGTACTGTGTCCGCTCTGCCCTGCTTGCGCCTCCGTCAGAGAGCCGACTGTGACCCATCACCTGTCCCCGCGGGTCGCACCCCCTCCCTCTACTCCCAGGTGGAAGACACCCCCAACATTGTTCATTTCCCTTCCTACCCAGAGCTGAGGCTTGAATGTGTCCTTCAAGGTCCCTGCCAAGAACCCACCCCTTGCACACCTCCACGTGTGGATGGAGATCACTACCTCCCAAAGCAGCCTCCTGCCTTCAGATGCTCTGACATCACCCCCACCTCAGCAGACAGAAGGGGTTTCCGTTTTACCATCTGTGTACCCCTTCACCTTCTCCTTCCCAGAGGTTAAAGTCACGCCTCTCTCGTCTGGAGACTTAACCCCATAGCATCTCCTACCGTGACACTTTCTGACCTTTTGCTCTACGTGTATTTTGTTATTCTCTCTGGGCTAAGATTACCCAGACTAACAGGTTCACAACCAACCAACCAACCAACACACACACACACACACACACACACACACACACATCTTGAACTGCAGACTAGGTTCAAGCAACTAGTTGCAAGATGCCAGACCCTGGCAGGACCATGTTGAATCCAAGATCTCAAGTTTGATTAGTTATGTCTGCCAAGGGTACAGCAAGGGGCAGTGGGTGGAAGGAACAGCTAGCTAGGTGCCTGCTCTCCTCTCTCAGATGGAAGAGCCTGACCTGAACTCCAGCCTCCCTTTGCCTTCCTGCCACCTGAGAGTCATAGGCACAGCCTGTGCTACGCTGCTGTCTGGGTTTAAGGGGCTACTTTTCCCATTTCCTCTCCTCTCCATGTGGTCCTCACCCATCCTGGCCTTCCTGGGGGTCTCTGAGTGTCATACGGAAGTTGTCTCTATGACACCTTATTTGGTATCCCCATAAATGAAGCTGTGAGCTCCCTGGAGCCTGACTCACCAGATCAGGGGACCCCTCTGCTGGCTTCCACCCCAGACTAAGAGGACCCCAGGCTGACTGAGAACCCAGCACACTGAACTCCAACTGTCTAGGGACTGTCTGGCTCACTGTTTCTTGGCAGCTCATGGCCAGGCTGAGGACAGAACCCACCGCACCGGCTGCCACCCAGAACTGGCCCGGGCTTCCAGAGATGGGCAGGGAGGAGACAGAGAGGGCTGAGAAGCCAGATGGTGAGCCTGGGCATTTCCAGGGTAGAGCAGGCCTCTCATGAGAACTCTCCACACTTATGCTGAAGTGCTCCCAAGGAGCCCAGATTCAGGCCCGCTCCTCAGCATCGTCATGGGGCCAGGCAGGCAGTCTCTACCCTCTGAGGTGGCTAGTAGCCATGACAAGGCTGTCCAAGGTCATCCTGATGGGCTTGGTGAGCTGCTCTGTGTACTCTGGGGTGGAGGGGAGCTCTCCTGAGGGGAGTTCTTCCCTCACCTCTCTCCCCAAGACCAACAGTCTCACCTGGATGCTGAGACCCTCAGCCAGGAGTGAGCAGAACAGCCCCTTCCTGTCCAGAGCCACTTGCCTGAGGGGCAGCTCGATCTGACAGACAAGGAGCTGAGACTGGATCTGTGGCTCAGGCTCCTCAGCGCCCTGTCCCTGGCCCCTGGCCTACCTAGGTTCTAAGCCCAGCACCTTCATCCCCAGGAACTCTGTCACACCACACCACACCACACCACACAACACCACACACACACACACACACACACACACACACACACACACCATCATATGCTAAAGTCTATTTTGGAATTTGTAAATGTCCCTTGCAGTAGGAAACAGAGCTAATTTATCATTGTATCTCCCAAGTCCCCTTTTTTATATTCTATATCAAGAGAAATTTTGTAATATAAAACAGGACACCACACAGATCGTTTCTCATTGGTTTTTTTTTTTGTGTGTGTGACTGTTTCTTACAAAAAGAAGAGGGGGACAAGAATAAATAGTGACCATGACAGAGGCAGTCTTGGGGGCCAGGCAGAAGCAGGAGAAGGGGAGCTGTGGGAGGGGGGGCAGTCAGGGCACCCTGAGCTCAGGTCCAGGGTGGGGCTGTCTCCATCACCGCCTCCTTCCAAGCAGGTGTCTCCCAGAGGCCACAGGTGTCTAGATGCCCTCCTTGGTCTGGCCTTGACCCCAACTATCTAAATGTATCACTGCAGTTTAACCAGAGTGACCTGGGCACCACCCCCAGGGCAGGCCCTGCCACCTGCTGGCGCTGAAGGGAAGCCTGGCAGATGTGCCCCTCAGGCTGGGCACGGCTGGCATCGTCCATTTCTAGGACTACCTCCCTTGGGACTGTATCTGCATTCGTAGAGGATTCAAGAGAGCAAATCCTCACCACCTCTGAGAACAGTCGAGAAATGGCACCTGGTCTACAGCAGCTAGCACTGTACCGGGAACCCCCCGCGGCTGGGCCTGTGCTCTGAGTCAAGAGGTGGGACTGAGGGACTGGCACAAAGCCAGTGACATGGGGCAGATATACACAATGGGCCCTTCCTGAACGCCCAGAGACTCACCACTCAGCCAGACCTCGGTTACAGGGGCAGCGCGGGCCACTGCTGGGCATATTTCCCACTGAGCCTCCTCCACTAGGCCCGGGCCATTGTCATGGGACACTTGGCAGCAGGAACAACTGAGCCCGGGGAGGCTGTGAGCCCAGGTGCCCTAGAGAAAGGTTCCTCGGGCACAGGGAACCATCCCCTGGCAGAAGGGAGCGGCCTCAGGGCAAATCTCTTGCTTAGTGTGCTTGAGGCTGAAGGGTAGGAAGGTGCCGGGAGCTGGGAGTGAGGGAGGGAGGGCCACACAGGCGGGTGGCATGGGGCGTGTCTTCTGTTCTAGAGGCCCACTTAGGCTGCTTGGGGTGGTAGATTCACTTCATCTCTCTCCGCTGTTGTGTTTGAGGGGCTGTAGGCTTTAACCCCTAGGCCTTGGGGCAGCCTCGGGAGGGCACAGGGAGGAGGCACTGAGCCAGGGGTAGTCATGCAGGCCTTGGAGGCCATGCCGAGGAAGTGTCCCCACTTCGCTTCTCTTCAGAATTCCTCATGCGCTGGGAGCCTGTGGACAGCCAGGTGCCAGGGACTGTCAGGCCTGTGGTGTATTGTCTAACCCTGGCCTGCTGGGAAGGGACTCTGGGGCTCTGGGATGCAGCCGGCCAGCCAGAGAGTCAGAACACCCTGCAGCAGGCCAAAGAGAGGGCCAGATGTGCAGGCTGAGGATGGGGAACTTGGCCCAAGGGAGGCAGTCACTCCCCTTGCTAGACGACCTCAACTGGGGCTCTAGAAACATTGTGTGTGTGTGTGTGTGTGTGTGTGTGTGTGTGTGTGTGTGTGTGTGTGTTTAGAGCTGCTGCTGGGGCTGATACAACCTCCTAGAAAGGGCTTCCGGCCAGAGGAACTAACCTTGACTCAGCCCAGACCCCAAAACTCTACTCTAGACTGTGTCTGTTAAGAGTCTAGAGGCCAAGAAAGGCAGGGCAAGGAGTTGGCCCTGCACGGGGTGAGGGGTGGGGTGCAGAGGCCACAGCCTGGTTTGTCACTCCTAGAATCCCAGGAGATCCAAGAGAACTCCATGGAGTGCCTGGGAGGGAAGGAGGGTGCATGCACCCTGCCTGCCTGCCTGCAGGCCTGCCTGGAACCCTTGGACAGTGAAGTCCCCAGCCGCTCCGGCCCAGGTCCAGGCCCAGGCAGGTCCCAGCCCGCTACACTTTCTTGGGTTTCCGGCCGACTTGGTAATAGTAGTAGATGCTGATGACAACAAAGAGGAGGCGGCTGGCCAGGAGCAGCACGGTCCCCAGGGACATGAGGCCCGTCTCAGCGAGCGTGGCAGTGACCACTGTGAAGGAAGTCGGGGGAGCCAAAGGTCAGGGGCAGACACGTGCGCTCAAGTCTCTCCCATCGTGACACTGTGCTGAGCACCCTCCACCAGCCCTGGAGGGGGGGGGCTGGGGGAGGGGGTGGAAGGGCTGGCTGACCTCCAGAAGCTTCCCACCAGCCTAGGCCGGCCCACAGTAGCCCTAGTCTGCTGCCCCCACGTGGCAAGTGCCTAGAAGTGCACCAGCCTGAGGGTCAGTGGGCGTTGGGCTTGGAGGGTACACCTAAGGGAGGGAGCGGCTGGGCTGTGGATCCAGGACGCTGGTCTATGCTGCAGGTGTACCCAGGGCTCTGCCCTCTTCCTCCTGCACCCTGCTAGCCTTCCCACCCGACACCACTCACCCAGGGACTGCACCCCGAAGTAGCAGGCCTCGGTGAGCAGAGTCCAGCGGATGATGACCTTCTCCGCTGTGTAGAGGGCGTTCCACATGATCAGGGAGATGCCTGTGGGGACAAGGACACGGGCAGCCTGACCCCCAGCCCAGGGGTCTGAGCCCGCTTATTCCACAACACCCACCCCTCAGATCAAACGGCTCCTCCTCAGTCCTCGGCCCTGCAGATCCGGCGTTCCCCTCCAGGCTGCCCCCATTGCTTCTAAAGCCCTATCCAACACAGGCCAAGTACTCATCTTCCCCCAACTTGGTATCTTTATCTACACAACGGGGTGAGGGCCTCCAGCCCCAAGCTAGCTCTGCCCTTGTGAGTCTATGTGGAGGAGTCTGGGAACTCAGTTACCTGAGTCTACAACGTAGTGTCCCTTAACAGAGGAGACCCTGGAGACAGAAAACCTGTGCCAAGGAAGAACTTCCTCCCTGGGAAAGCAGGACAGACCTTGATTTCAGTGGAAGGACAACCATCGTGGCTAACCCCTCAGTGTCTGACCTCTGGACACCAGACAAGGGGCCAGCCCATGCTCAGTTGATGCCAGCCACCCTGACAGCCCTATCTCCATCACTGCCTCGCTCACGGCAACTCTAGGCCCAACTGTCCTAACACTGGAGACGCTGCGTGTGAAAATCCCTGTGGCCTTCTGAAACTGAAGAGTGGGGCGTCTTCCCAGTGTGGCCGCCATTGAGACCCAACGTAGAAGGCAGAGGAAGCCAGGTATGGGAAGAGGGTGGATCCAGGCCAGATCCCCGGAAGTGCCTGGACCCCACATGGACCTTGACTGACAGGCATAAATGGCATACTTTGGTCTGCACACAGCGGTGAGCCACATAATGCTTAGGGAGCAGGATGGTCACACTTACGGTGAACTGTAATTTGGCTTTCTATCACCTGTTGTGCCCCTCAGATTCACCTCTGTACCCCACTGAGGGGCAGTGAACCAACTTCATGCATTCTAACAATGGTCACAAGGTGGCAGCACAGACCCAGACAAAGAGGCCCAGGCTACCGGCCTGCTGGAGAAAGGGAGGGCCTCCCAGGATCCCCAGTCAGTGCCCTGAGGCCAGCCAGGCCTCCCCACTCTCCCACGGTTGGCCCAGCAATACTCACTAAGGAGGGCCCCGCCATAGAGGCGGATGGGGGTCTTGCTCGTGACCTCGGCCCCATCAAAAACTGCATCGTAGAGTTGGTCAGGGAGGGCGAGGGCCTGTGGGCGGCAGAGGAGCGCAGGGTCAGCTGTGTTAGGGACCCAGGACAGCAGCTGAGGCTGGGGTCCCCGGAGCACGTGTGCTGGTTGCTTTGGGGCACAGCACACCAGTCATGTGCAGGATGTCATCCGGGAGCTGGCCGAGACCCTGAAGGACGGGCCTCAGAGTGGAGACAGCAGCTGGTGATGGCATGGAGGAGCAGCTGGGGGAAGGCCAAGGGCCACGCCCAACCATCTCCCTCCCTCCATCTAGGTCTACGTCTGAGGTGCCACCAGCTGGCAAGCACAGGGTCCTACTTGCAGCCCGGGAGGGGACACACAGGACTCACCATGATGGCCACACTGGAGAACAGCATAGCGGAGAGAAACTGCCAGACCCTGGGGAGGTTCAGAGAGGAAAGTTACAGCTGCACTCACCTGCCCCCCCCCCCCGTCAACCCAGACACCAGGAGGTGGCACCCCACCCCACCCCACCCCACCCCATGCAGCCCAAACAGCCAGGCCTATTTGAACAGTCTAGATGGAACCCAGAGCAAGGCCCAGTGACGTTGGACCTTACACATACCCGGGACACAAAACTATCAAAATGACACCTGCTGCTCACCTGAGCCCCAGAGGCTCCCGCACAGCGAACTTTATCTCGTTGCCCAAAACCTGGCTGATCTGTGGACACACGAGTCAGAGTCACCAGGGAAGACAGCCTTCAGCATCCCGCCCACCGCCCACCTTCCTCCCGCCTCCTGTGTACACCTGGGCCCCACTGGAGCATCCCTGACGGACACGGAGCTTTCCCTAAGGCAAGCTCAACCTCTTCCCGCCTGCCTTGGCGGCCAGATGAGAAGAGGTAAGGAAAGAGAGCTCAGGGTCTGCCCACCGGGGCTGGAAGCCTGGCTCTGCGGATCGCTGATAGAACCTTAAGGAAGTTACTTCTTGAGCGAGTCTTACCTTCCTCATCTGTACAGTGGGTCAATGACCACATGAATAACACGCAGGGCTATACAACAGCCTATGATGCCTGCATCCTAAGAAGCACTGGCTTCTCGCCCCCAAACTTCCGCCACTAGCCATATCATCCCCGACACGGCAGAGGGTCCTCGAAGCACAGGGCGTGGTCGGCTCCCCTTCCCGGCGTGGCTCACCTTTGACCGGTGCACTTCGCCGTCGTCATCTTCCCCGCCCACGCCCAGGATCTTTCTGGTCTTCAGGCGGCTCACAAGATCTGTCTGGCTGTGCTTCTTCATGAGCGGAGGGGGCTGTTTGGCCGCCATCTTTTCTTCTGCTGAGGAACATGGGGAGACACTGGCCTCAGCCATCCTTCCTGCTGGACTTCCAGACCCCAGGTCCCAAAGCAGGGTGAGAAGGATGTGTGGTCAGGCCCTACTCAGGGCCTGAGAGAAGATGGCGCTGTGGCTGCCTCGGTTTCCTCTCCTGTAAAATGGGTTGAGGGGGGGTGCTTCCAGCCTGGCCTCCGTGGACATGACACAGCCCAGGTGACTGGGTCAGACAAGGCCTTAGAGTCAGCCCAGGAGCTGCATATGGGCTTTAGAAAAGGCATTTAGACCAGGATGGATCTCACTGACAAGATTTCTGGGTCATAGAGACAAAGGATACTTCAGAGAGGTAAAGACCCTGCCCTAGTCCAGGGCGAGCCTCCTAAGTCCTAGGCTACCTGCCCAGACAATCCCCACCGCCTGCAAGCTGGCCTGCTGGTCCTTCTACCTCCTGAACAGCCATCACTGCCCAGGCCTAGTGGAGGAGAGGGCTAGTCACAAGGGAAGGAGACATTAAGCCCAGCAAATGAGGCTTTAAGTAGTAGTGGTCACACTGTGCAGACGTAAACCACTCCCTGCCATTAGAATCCGCCATTGCCATCCACAGCCTTTAGTCCAGCCTACATCCGCCCACCCTCTCCCACAGCCCCAAGTCATGCCACCCCCAATACCACAGGCCAGTCCTGGGCACGTACTGAGATGGGCAGTGATCAGATGCTGAGATGGGCTCTGGAGTCTGAGACGAGGGGACCTCTCCCGTGTTCGGTCCTCACAGCCTAGGAGAGAAGACAGGGTGTGGAGGGGGGCAGGGGCGGCTCTGGCTGAGCCCAGGGGGCTCCAGTCATCCCAAGGCTTTGAAAGAGCAAACGAAGACCACTCCACAGGTAAGGAGAGCGTAACCAGAATGCACGGTGTCTCACTGAACACTAGAAGAGCACCCTAGCCTCCGAGTGTCCCACCAACCTGCCCCCCACCCCAGGCCAGTGCCAAGAGTCCTCTGTGCCCCGCATCTCATGTTCGCCCCCAGCACCTCCCAGCACACCCATCCCAAGGCCCAGCTCAGAAGTTCCTCCATCCACCTGCTGCCCAGCGCCATGTCCCTGAGCGCCCCAGGGAATGGCCAATGGCCCTGGATTACCCAGGTTCCTTTTCAAACCTCCAGTGTCTTGAAGTGAAGTGGACCATCCCAACAAACACAACAGCAGAAAGGCAGGGCCGGTGTGGATGCAGGGGTGGGAGGGGGGCGGGGAGTTGGGGGGGGCTACATAACCGAGGTCCTAGGGATTTTGTTCAAAATGACAACACCACAACACCGCAGGCCCAGTCACCACCGGGGCTGAAGGGCGAGCGAGACCTGACACACAGCCTTACTCTTCTTGTGTGAAGAGAGTGGCTGTTCCCCTTCCTGTACCTGATTGGGGAGGGGGGGTACGGGAGACAGGATGGGATGGCAAAGGCTACCCGTGCCCCGTAGAGAGGTACTCAGCACCCCTAAGGCAAGCAGGGATGTCCTTTCAGTCACACCGTCCCAAGTGGAGCCCAAATTCCCAACCCAGGCCACCGCTTTCTCCTGACACCGCGCCAGGGTGCAGAGCTCAGCCCCAGCCAAGCCTCCTTGCAGGACAGAGATGTCAGTCACCTGGCCACATCCTTCCCACGTCCCCTCTGACCCCTCATTTTAATCCGCACAGGAATGACCGTGCAGATAATTCTTGTCACGACCACCACCAGGTCAGGACACAGTTCGTGTGTCTAGACTGCAGTGTGCTATCCCAGGAATACCCTGATCTCCCACTTCCAGCTGTTACAGGGCTGAGCCCTGTCACTCTAGCTCTGTCTGGATTTTCTCAAAGGTAGCGTAAACAGAATCACGACGCATGTGAGCGTTTGCCCGTCCAGCGTCTCCCACCCAACGCCACGCCTTTCCTAGCCCGTCTAGGCCCAGGGCCCCAGCCGTCCGTTCCTTTCTACTGTGCATCTGTGTTCTGTGTGACAGTCATACAGACCAGGGACATTCGGTTGTTCCTACCTGTCCTTTGTGTGGTTCTGGTGGGACCGCACATTTGCAGGCCTCTGAGGTAAATAGCTCAGGGTGAGCCTGGGGAAGTGTGTGGAGAAGCAAACATCAGGGCACCCCACATGCCTCCCACGACACACAGGCTCCTCCACACTCCTGACAACGCTTGCTGTGGGCCATTTCTATTTTAGCTCTACTCTTTGGGGCCCCTGGATTCTAAAACTTTCTCATGAAGCCAGATGTGACAAGCCACTTGATTCAATCCTCCTGTGCCCCTTGGGTGAGTCACCTCACTAATCCGAGTCTCAGTTTCCTTATCTGTGAAATAGGACTTTAGCTACAACTTTCTAAGACATTGAGGTAAATATGGGGCAGAGTATGAAGAGACAGAAGACAGGCCACACACTGAGTTCCTCTGTGTGCCAGGCATGGACAGTGAGAGACACCAGAGCTCCGCTGGTGTCATCAGTAGTCACAGCAAATGACTTCTTCTAGTGTTCTCACTGGGGATATGGGAGCAGCCCCCACACCCACACCCAGCCCTGCCCCAAGCTGACTAAGGAGAATCAAGACCCTGGACAGAGACGACTTCTGAAAGTCACTGCTGGGCCACAGCTGGAGAGCAGCTCTCTGCCACCTGGACTCACATCTGGGACCCCCAGTGGTTTAAGTGAGCCTGTAAGCCATCTGCTTACCTCTGTGCCTCAGTTTCCTCTCTCGTGCGGGGAGAGGAGGGGCTAACTCCCAGGACACCGAGAAGTATGTTGTCTCCTTCCACTCAGTGGTCAGTGTCCCGTCTTGGACCATGTCCAGTGAAGATGGTAGTTATTAGACAGGATGCCGCCACCCTCCTGAGCACTTCCCCTACACTGGGCGGTGGCTTTGACAGAGAGGACTAAGAATGATCTCATTAGCCCTTTCCCCTCCACGCGGGACCAAGACCCCAGCCCTCAGTCCAGGTGCAAGGCTAGTTAAATCGTGTCCCTCCCTCCGTGATGAGCTGGAAGTGTCCCAGCTACCAGTTAGGGGCAGTTTTCCTCTGCTCTGGCACACACAGATACACACACACACACACACACACACACACACACACACACACGACCTTTTGGCCTCTCCTTCCCCACTCTTCCCTACCAACGCTATTTGCCAAGGGGTTCAGGCACCTCCCCCACTCCATCCCTGGGACCGCTGGCAACAAGCTAGCTTTGAATCTTGGCTCCACCCACTTAGGGGCTGCAGGCTTTAGGAGAGCCACTAAGGCACCCCAGCCTCAGTTTCCCTCTATGAAAAGGGGGCACAGGGATGTAGAAGTGCTAGTGAACGTAGGCGGGTACCCTCCAGCCATGAGCCCCGTGCGTTGGGCAGGGTCTGTTCTCCCTTCCAATGACCTACCTTTCCTCACCCAGATGAGGAGAGTGGAAAAGTCCCCTTCTACTCGGGCCTGCGCTGGTTTCCCGCATGCTGCTCTGAGGGCCTCCACGTGCCCACGGTGACTGTGGAAATGGGAGGTGTGGCTAATCGTCCACCCTCATGCTCCCAGCCGTGGAGATGAAATAGATGCCTGACAGACCATGTCCTGCCTCCTTTTCCAGTCAGAGTCCTTGAGAGCATCCCCAGCAACTCTCCATCCTTCCAAGAATGACTGTCGCTCTGAGCACTCATCCACGTGGGAAAGTCCTCCTCCAACCCCCTCCAAGACCCCACCCCTACCCTCCGCACGTCAGCTCTACCCTGCCCCCCTTCTCAGGGCTCCGTCGATGGTCTCCTGTGTTCATCCCTAGACATCTACAACCCATGTCTCCCCACTTCCCAACCCCTAGTTCCAAAGCCTGACCCAACAGAAGAGCACCTGTCCTCACAGCCAGGCCTCCCGCACCGCAGTCTACAGGGATAGCCGGGGAGGGGGAAGAGGCAGGCTGCTGCTCCTACCACACCCCCAGCAGGCAGAACTTAAGGCCCATGGGGCAGGAGCTGCCTGCCCTAAGCTACACTGGAGCTTTTGGCCCAGGGCGGAGAGGGCTAACACAGGGCTAACGTCCGGCCTAGCCACTCTCTTAGAGGCTGGCCCTTGAATCCTGTCATGTCATCTGAAGGTCCGGTAGAATTGCTGAGATGATAGTACCTTCCGGGGGTGCTGCAGGCTCCAGGGGAGTGGGTGTCCAGGGGGCAGGAGGGGGCTCCTGGGTATATAAGGCCAGAGGATGAGAAATGACATCCCCTTGCCATCTTTAGAGCCTCTCTGAGCAGCCCTGGCTGTCCTGTAGACCAGGCTGGCCTTGAACTCAAGACATCTGCCCGCCTCTGCCTCTCCAGTGCTGGGATTAAAGGCACATGCCACACGACACCCAGCAGAGAACACACTCTTAATGATTAGGAAAACTTGGAGGAAAAGCCCAACTCTTTCTCTTCACTTCTCTGTGACCTCTGGAAAATTACTTCCAAGTCCTCATCTAAGAAACTAGACTGAGTCTACTTAGCTAGTTTGTGGTACACCGTAGAGTACAACCGAAGAAACGGGCTCTCGGTCTGTGCCCTACAAAGGACAGCAAAACGTCCTGTGTTCTTAATGAACTCCTAGCCAGACTCAGCCCCGGGCAGCAGACCTGAGGAGGCAGGGGCCCACACCTCCCATGCGGATTCTGGAGGACTTCCTCATCCTTCCCAGGAAGCCTGGTTGCCATAGAAACCAATGGACTGCAGTGCTGTCCCGACAGGGAGGCTGTGCCCAGGAGGGCTGGCTTAGGAAACCTGCTGGCCTGGGAGGGGGGAGGGGAAGAAGGGACCCAGAACACCCACAGCTGTTCCAGTGACTTCCCCTGAGTAACAGCCACAACCCCTCAACCAGGGAGCCACTTCCTCCCCGTGTGGGCACAGGTGCAGCGGCTGCGAATGCCCTCCTACCGGTGAGGAGAGGGTGAGCTGCCCACACGTCCTGCCTGAGCTGGGGACAGCAGCCAGCTGCCAGCACATCCCGCCCCGGGAAGCCCCTGAAGTCCACATTACTGCCTGTGACAGTAGCCGTATTTCCATTGCAGTTTTCAGACGAGAGCGCTAAGGCCCACCCAGCGACTTGACTTATTCAGGAGTCCCTGACTTGCAGGGTGTGGCAGAGATGGAATTCAAGTTCACTTCAAGCTGCTAGCACGGGACCTCCCCAAGAGAATCTGGGGGTGGGAGGCTGGGGAATGGATGTCTGTGCACAAGAACCTGGTCAGGAACACGGAATGCCCCTCCCCCCAAGCATAACTGAGCTTCAAACTGCCTCCCCTGAAAGGCTTGGTGCGTCCCCAGCATCTGAAGCCTCCCCCTCCACACCCTGTCAGGCCTCTCTTAGGTTCCGGGCCTGTGTTGTGGGCAGGGCTCTGGGAACCAGTGCCACCAATGGGAGCCCATTGTTCTGTTATCTCCCTGTGTAGAATAGCTGGAAATAGGTCTGAACAGACTACATGCAAGTGACGTCAGCGACAGTCAGAGTTCAGAGTTTTGGGGGGCTCTGGGTTGCAGAACCTGTATCATCTGAGGCCTCTTCTAGAGAACCCCTACTAATCTGGGACAAGCTGGAGGTCTAGCAGCCTGCTAGGAACCAACCACGAGGAGCCTGTGGCAAAGTGGCCCATATCTTAAGGCTGTCATGGAGAGCGGAGGGTGAAGGCACCACATTCCCACCCTAGGCTTGCATTCCCAGACCTGGACTCAGGCAGACTGTGCCCTGTGAAGAGCCGCGCTCCCTGAAAATAGGTGCCACACCTCCCTCACGAAGCCAAGGGTCATGGGACACAGCCAGGAGGACTGCACGGGTCTCTTCAGAGATCTTCCAGACCCAAACAAAGGGGAAATGGAAGAGATGCTACTGTGGCCAGGGCCGGCTGGCAGACACGCAGAGCCTCGGTCCCCAGAGAGTGCAATTATTCTATAGCATGCTGCCTGGGTGGACAGAGCAGCGCTGCTGGGCTGTCACTCTCTGCCACCCACCTCTCACCAGCTCGATTGTCACTAAGATGCTGTGAAAGGTGCAGACGACAAAGACCATGCTTTCAAGCCCTTAGTGTGGTAGCCACGGCCACAGACCCATCCCAGCGACAACGCTACGGAGTCCACGCCAGGTTCCTCGAACCTTGAAGGTCCTCACTCTGGGATCTGGAGGCACAGGGTTTGCCCTGCCACTGGGAGGTCAGGGTGCCCGGAGTCACTGTGCTTCAGGGAGGACAGCTGAGGTCACAGGCGTGATGAGGCCAGGCTTGCCCTCAGGACAGTTTTCTGTGTGGGTGGTGAGTGTGGTCTCAAGGGCCTTCCCCGGGTCTGACTAGGCAACCCTGACTCCAGCTATTTAAATACATTTATTTGCATTTCAAGGAGGCACTGCCCAGCCTCCGCAGCCCCTCCGGCCTCTCCCACTTCCCTCTTGGAGATTTTCTCCTCTCATCTTTCCTCTCTGTCTCTGGAAGGTGGCTGATTTCCAGAGGGATGGAGGAAAGCCCTAACTCTCATCACATACATCTTCAGAGCTCAGGGGACAAAAAAAATAAACAATCGTAGCTGTGTGAGAGAGGGTGGGTGGGGCTCAGGTCTGGGAGCCACACCCCTGCCTGCGGGGAGGGGGGCTTGGCTTCACCCAGAGGTCTGAGGCTGCTGCCCGGTCTCAGACAGCCTCTCAGAAGTCCCTGACGAGGCCTCTCCTGTCCTTCTGTCGCTTGCAAAAGGCAAGCCATAGCGTGGAGAATTCCTGTCCTTTTCAACCCTGAGTGGGCCAGCCTCCCTGGGGCCTGGTGACCGAGTCAGTGCCCTCGAGGGCAGCTGGCCCTGTCATCCACTGGCTTCTAGTTCCCACAGGGCCAGGGCTCTCCTGTGAATAGGCAGCAGGTTCCCTCCCCAACTACTGTCGTTCCTCCCCAGGCCCCTCCCTTGCTGCTTAACAAAACAGAAGGGGCAGCTGGGGGCTTCCTGGAAGACAAGCTTCATGTTAACCCCAGGTCTCCGGATTGCATGGTCTGAGGCCGAGTTTTCCCCTGGGCAGGGATCACACAGTCCAAGGCCAAGACTTCCCTCCTCATACTCGGGCTCTGACTGAGTGGTTATTAGGGCAAATCACTCCTCAAAAGCTCCGTGCTCACATCCTCTGTGCCCATACCCCATGAACTTAATAGAGTTGGAAGAGAGGCCTGCTTCTCTGGGCCTCAAAGTTCCCCATCTGTTAAATGGGCATAATGACACTTACTTCCCTCTGAAGAGAAGCTGCCTACAAACATTCAGAACAGTCTGTGTCTTGTAGCCGGTGATCAACAGTGCTGCTGTTCAGACCGATAGACTCAAATACTTGGCCTCAGTTTCCCCCTTTACTAAAGCAGTTTCAGAGCAGAGCCCCTTCCAGGAATCCATGCCCACGCAAACAGGGTGTTCCAACGAGGGTAGTATCAGGAGGACGTGGGGTGGGGTAGAATCACAACCAGCACACTGACCCAGGGAGGCGTGAAGAAGCAGGAAGGTCTCGGGAGACAGGGGGCTTCCGGGGCACTCGGCCTGAGCGGCTGTCTTCCTGTCCCTGTCTACTGTGGTTGTGGGAGGGACACAGACAGTGCTACTGCACTGGGGATGAGGCCTTCCCACCTGGATTCAGAACAAAATGGCCTCCCTGTGGCTCCCCCCTCCCCCCCCAGCACTGATCCTCTCTTAACATCACCAATGAGATGTGGCGTCCCCGTCCTGTCTCACCCGTGCCTCCCATCTCTTCCTCACCGCACTCCACGGGAACAGCATGGTGCTGCCTCCGGCTCTTTGAAAAGCTATTCTGCAGGACTCCCCAAAGCAGTACCAACTACTCCGCAAAGCATGGCCTCAACACCCCAACACTCCTCATCTTCCCCTGACTCTGGCTCGCTTTCTGAGACGGGGTCCTCCTCCAAAGTCCAGACTGGTCTGTAACCCAGACTCTTCCGGCCTCAGCCCTCTGGCTACCGAGATGCCGCCAAGGCACGGCATGTGGCCCAATCGACTCATTTATTATTTATGTGCGTCTTCGTGCTAAAACCACAGCACTACCTAGAGTCTTGACAGCTTCCACAGGTGAGCAGGGACCTGTGGGCCCCGGGCTGGCCGACTGCGCCATCACTCCTTTGTGGAATACTCACAGGCACTTGGGGCAGTAAGTGCGCATACAGAAATGCCAAGAACAATTCCCGAAGACCCTGCCCCTAGCCAGCAGCCCGGGTCCTCTCTCCAGCAGAGGGGGCTGTCGCAAGTCCAGGCTGTGAGCTGGGAGGGAAGGAGCGGCAGAGGTCCCGGGCTGGGAAAGGTCAAAGCTGGGGACAGCCAGTGGAGGCAGCCGGACTTGAGAGTCGTGCTGAAGAGAAGCTAAGGCAGTGGGCACCTTGGGCGCTGAGACCGGAGGGGACTCTAGGAGAGGGCGCTGTCTGTACGAAGGCGAAAACACAAACCTGAAGAGTATTCCGACTTCCCAAGGATCCTAGAGGAAAATATTTTTCCTCCGGCCTCGGACTGACCCAGAGGCTGCCACTAAGGGGCAGGTGGTGTCCCTCCTGATTCTTCCAGGAACCCACCACAGTCCCGCAGGTGGCAGCCTCTCTCCAGGAGCCTCCAGATGGGAGACACAGCTGGGTGGGTGTCCCTGCAACCCAGGGACTTCTACACTCTCGCCAGGCCCCATCCAGAAAGTTTGTCTAAAAGAAAACGAAACAGGAAGTCCCTGCTGGGGGATTCCGAGGAGGCCGTGGTCGTGTGCTTAAGGCTTTGGGTCGAAGTGGGAGTGGGTCCTGGGCCTGTCCCTGCTCTTCCGCCTCACGGGGCGGGAGGAGAAGCCCGCTCCATCCAGGATGCAAAAGGGCGGCGAAAGGGGACCCGAAGCGAGCGGCTGGCCTCGCGGTGTCCCGTGGATGGTGCACGGAGTATGTTCTGCGCACTGCACGGGACCCCAAGCCATCCTGCGCCAGGCAATGGCGCTGCCCCTCACAGCGGTCCGCGCGGTTGGGAAGAGAGTGTCGCCGGGCTCCACCTGCAGTACCCTCCTGACACCACCACCCGCGACTGGGGTCAGGCCCAACCACTTTTCTACCCGCTCCTCTCCAGCAGGGAATCTGTCGCCGGCTTTGCCCCTTCCCCCTCTGATCGATGCTCATCTCCGCCCCGAGGACACTCCCCCACTTTGTGAGGCGCGAGTCCGCGACTCCTTCAGCCCTCGGCACCCACACAAAAGGACCAGCCAGACCAGGGGACAGCGGGAACCCCTCCACCTCCTCCTCCCGCGTACCCGTGCGGGCGAGGACCCGGAAACTCGCAAGTTTACACCGCGCAATCCTCCGGCCAGGAAACAAAGGCGGGAGGGGGGGGCGGTGGCGAGAAAGGGGGAGGGGACCGAGAACCAAGCGCGGAAGACAGAGACCCCGGGATAAAAGAAACTGCTTTACTCTCCGCTCCCTCTAGCTCCGATTCGAAGAGATAACGCCCCGGAGGAGGCCGAGGGCGAAATAAACAGCCCCTGGGGGAGGAGGTGGCGGAGAAGAGAGCTGGGGGAGAAAGGGAAACCGAGTCAGTGCAAGGGGACAAACAAAAAGGACAGAGGACGTTGCCACGAGGAGCTCAGCGGGGGTTCCGGGCGCCCTCCGCCCCGCAGGTGCCAAGCTGTCCCGGCGCCCCCGGCAGTCGTGCGCAGGGTGCTCGCGGTCCCTAAGGCCCCCCGGCGTCCCCGGGCTGCGCTGTGCAGGCAGCGGCCGGCGCGGTGGCAGCGGCGGCGAAGTGCGAGGCTAGCGGCTGCCGGCAGCAGACTTACGTTCCTAGCGCGCGGGGTGCTGCGCTCGCGGAGCTGGCGTGCCCTGCGGACGCTCCGGCCCGGGGAGTCTCACATCGCGGCGCCGCGCTGGGCAGGCAGGCAGGGCAGGGCAGGGCAGGGCAGGGCAAGCTGGACTCCTGGCGCTGCCGGGCTCGCCCGAGTCTGGCGGCCCGCACTGGTCCCTCCTCTAGTGCCGCGCACAAGCCAATGGCGCGCCGTCCCCTCCCACGCGCTGGGCTGCCTCGCCCCCGAGGTGGCCGGGGCGGGCACAGAGGGGTTGGGGGGTACCCAGAGCTGAAACGAAGGGCCTACCCGGAGCCGCCTGCGGAGGGCGCACCCACGCTTGGCTAGGGGATCCCCGGACGGGGACATCCTGCCGCTGCGCCACCCAGGACTTTCTCGGAAGTTCTGAAGACAGCGCCCCTTTTCTTCGGACTGCAAACATACCCCTACGGGTTTATAAAATTACCCATTCTCAGGCTTAGGCCGGTGTCTAGGATGGAAGGAAGGCACCGACGTTGGCCGGTAGGGTCCCCCACGTGTGAAACAACACGGTCGATAACATTTTACAATTCACCGTTTGCTAACACACTTTCATGAATAATATCTTAGCGTTCCCAGCAGTCCAAGAGATATATAGGACTAGTCCCAGTTCACAAAACTTTGAGTCATTAATACTTAGCCTAGGCCTGAAGATATTGGAGAATGGATGTTCTGTCACCCAGGCCACCCTTGTCTCCCCAGTTTGGTGTGAATCCCAAATGACAAGAACTCTCACCCACTTAGACTTCTAGCTCAATCGCCAGGCTAAGTGCTGCACGTGGCAGGGCTGGGTCAGCGTATCTGTTGGTGGAGGCAAACAGCTCATGCCAAGGGAGGGCTCCTGCGAGTCTTGAGGGGTCCTGGGTGGTCTTCAGGAGTCTCTCAAAAAGACCTACAACCCCATCCCTTGCCTGGCTCTGGACTCCCTGGGAAAGCCTTTATAGCAGTTGATTGCCCAGGGCCCTGCTTCCTGCTGAGAGAAACCTCTGGATCTTGTCTTCTCGACTGATATGTAAATAAGGCTTGGAGGGAGGGTGGGACCGAGAGAAGCAAGGCTGAAGGGAAAGAACTGAGGTAGAGATGGAGAGTGGCTCTCCTTCTCCACAACCCAACTAGGTGTGCCTCTGGCTCCTGACTGAAGTTTTGCTTTTCTGCTCCAGGCTACAGAATTAGAATACCCGGGTTCAAATCCTGCCTCTGTCTTTTAGCTTAGCCCCAGCAAGCAAGTTACCTAACCTCTCCAAGTCTTGCCTCCTTACCTACAAAGGGGTGTGGCCTTATAGCAGGAAGTGCCTTGTGGCTGTTACTGGGATTTTCGGTTAGTGCAGCAGCCCGTGCTAACCAAGCCTGACCGTGTGTGAGGTGTTAACATACTAGGCAGGCTCCATGGCCCTCCCAAAGGCTGGGGCTGGGCAGGAGGGCCTGTGCCCTTTGCAAGGAAGTAAACAGAGCAGTGCCTGGTGCTTAGCAAGTCAGCTCTCAGTGGCTGTTAGCCTCCTGATTACCAAGGCAACCAAACGCCCTTCCCACAGTGCCACCCGCTCCTGCTGAGCACCTGGCTGGTGATGACCAGTAACGAATGAGTCACCCAGCCAGTCACACCTGTGGCTCTGGAGCAGGCCTGCCTCGAGGTGTGCGGAGTGACAATCACGTCCACGCCACCTGTCCCTAACGGAGAGCTTCATCATGTCCAGAATCTCACCTCTGGACAGAGATGGGGTAAGGGATGCATTGTTGAACTATCGGCATCCAGGGCTCTGGGCTGTGTCACTGGAACAGTGTGGTCCCTGAGCACGTCTCAGACTTAGAGACCCCTCCCAGGGTTCCACCGGAGGCAGGACCTGAAGGCGGAGCTCCAGGGATGGTCATGACTCAAGCTTCCTCAAGAAGAGGCTGCGCTAGAAGTAGTGATCTCGCTGTCGCTGTCATCCTTAGCAGCATGCAAGCCGATACAAACAGGGTCACCAGAGTCAGGACTTCCACCGTCAGTGGTGCTCGGTGTAGACAGAGCCAATAAGCCCCGAGTATCGTTGTTCTGGGGTTTCCATGTCTGTCTACCAGGAGGTGAGAGCCCCACAATGCTTTGCAAAGAAGGTGTCTCGGTTACAGTTTTACTGCTGTGAACAGACGCCATGACCAAGGCAACTCTTCTAAGGACAACTTTTAATTGGGGCTGGCTTACAGGTTCAGAGGTTCAGTCCACTGTCATCAAAGCTGGAACGTGGCAGCATGTAGGCAGGCAGGGTGCAGGAGGAGCTGAGAGTTCTACATCTTCATCTGAAGGCTGCTAGCAGACTGCTGGCTTCCAGACAGCTAGGGTGAGGGTCTTAAGACCACGCCCACAGCGACACACCTACCCCAACAAGGCCACACCTCCTAATAGTGCCACTCTCTGAGCCAAGCATATAGAAACCATCACAGAAGGTATAGTTATCCAGAGTGCGCCGAGCCCTGGGGCCTTGGCGTTGACAGAAGGGAGTCCCTGTTCGCAGAGGACTCATTCCCACCCTGTTGGGAGGACAGGTGTGTATCCATGATCTCGAACAGAAGCGAAACTGCTCACAGTCACAGCTGATAGGCTGGGAGACTAAGAGAGCCCAGAGCTCAGAGGGTATCCACGCCTGCACCGCCGAGCTCAGACCGAGTGCTCCCTACAGCCAAGGAGCCTCTTCCTCACTGGAAAGACAGTGTGGAGGGACAAGAGACGATCCGTCCCCCATCCACTCCCCTGCAGTGCCCACCTCTGTGCGCATTTGTGTAAGAACATTCTTAAGACCACCACTTAGTCCTTGGTATGTCTTCAACCAAGAGGTTCCTGGCAGAGTAAGAGAAAATATGTGCTGAGTCCTTTGTTCAAACATGTTTCTGAGTTACCTCATCTCTACACTGGCTGCAGGCACGCTTACCTGGTCAGGCACAGAGTAACGTGAAGCAACACGCTTATTTAGCCTGCGCGGACTCTGATGGTAAATGCCTCTCCAAACTCCCCGTCCTGGTGACCCTCTGCTGCATCTGGGAGGGGAACGGACACGCAGCCACCACCGCTCCCTGGAGCTTGTGAGAAGCCAGTGAGGTGACTGCTTTAAAAGGTTTGCCAAGTGGAAACTCAGATTCCTATTGTTCCTGTAGAGACTCGACTCCGAATGTGCTAAAATGTTCTACTGAAAGCCTTACAAGTAGGGGGCAGCCAACCCGCGAGGGTCACGCCCACGGAGACCCCGCAGCTGCTGCCCCATCTGTCCTGTCCTAGGCTCCTTCCACAGGAAAGGCAGCGCCTCTGTGCCCTGGGGGGAGGGAGTATGTGCACGTGTGTGTGTGTGTGTGTGTGTGTGTGTGTGTGTGTGTGGTAACTGTGCCAGCGTCCCTGTGCAGGTGGGTGTGAACGGCGGGGGAGGGGCCCTCAACTCACTCCCGGACTATGGTCCTCGAGGGAAAGAATACGCTTTCATGAGCATATGCATGGTGACACATGCATGACTGTGATGCCAGCACTCCAGAAACAGAGGCAGGAGGATCAACAGTTCAAGGACATCCTCAGCTACATAAGAAGTTCAAGACCAGCCTGGGGTATATGTGTTATATAAGACACCGTCTCAAAACGAAACGAAAGCAGACGCAGGCAGGAGAGGTGGCTTCATGGGTAAGGAGCTTGCTGTCCAGCCCCAGTGAGTTCCATCCCTGGATCCTACCTAAAGGTGGATATCCTCACCATACACACAACAGTATAATAGTAACAGTGGTGCTGGGGCTGGTGAGATGGCTCAGTAGTTAAGAGTATGGACTGCTCTTGCAGAGGTCCTGAGTTCAATTCCCGGCACCTGCACCAGATGGCTCACACACATCTGGGTCTCCAGCTCTGGGGAGATACTCTACCTCTGGCTTCAGTGGGCACCTGCACTCATGCATACATGGAGATACACACGATTTAAAACTAAAATCTCTTTTTTAAAAAAAAAACAGTGATGCTAATTTAAAAAGAAGGTGTGTGCAGTTAGTGCAGGGTTAACGGGGAGTGAAGAGAGCTTATGGAAGCTTCTAGCACTGGACATGATCTTTGGAGCAGAGCCCATGCAGGAAGGTCTCCGTGATGGCGCCTCTCTGGACGTTATAGGAGGACAGAACTGTCTGAGTTCAGTTGTAGGTCAGCCTGGGAATACTGGACAGGCGCGGGTTTAAATCCGGGCTATGGGACCATGGGCCAGTAGTGCTACTTCTCTGAGCCTCTGATTCCTTCTCTGTAAAATAGAGTGACGGACTGGGTGGACCTCTGGAATGTCAGAAACTTGAGCTGTGACAGTGCAGTGGGTGTGTCATAAGCCTTCAGCCATACCGAGAAAGCTGCCACTGCTGCGGAAGCAGGGTAAAGGTGCTGACACTGTAAAGGGTGGCTCTGAGGTGACAGCTGACGAGCCAGGGGGAGTCCCAGCTGCTGCGTGGGTTCCTCTGAGGCCCAAGCAGAAGAGTGAGATAAGCCGGTTCCTTTCCTGGCTCCCCTGACTTCCACAGCCCCTTCTTTCTGAGTCTGCCCAGCCAAGACCTTTGGGGAAGCCCTAGGCTGAACGCAGCTTTGGGGGTCTGAAGGAGGAGGGGAAGATGAGGAGTTCCCAGGCTGTCCCTGCCTCCCTCATGCTGCCTGCTCCCGCTCTTCTCCTCCAGTCTGTAAACTAGCCACCCCCCAACTCACGCCCCAATGGCTGCCCTCATCTCCACTGCGACACTTGGCCGTGGATGCTGAGGGGACAAGAAATGTGACACAGCCCCTTACCAGGAGGAAGAAGCCATCAGGGGAGTGAGGGGTATGATGACAGTGGAACTCAGTCCTCTCAGAGGAAGAATGGCGGGCCGCTTGGGAAACCAACCCATGCTAACAGTGGCGGGAAGGCTGAGGAGCTGACAGGACCGACCCAGCAAATCCTTCCTGGACCAAGGGAGGTGCAAGGCCCGGGTCCTCTGTGACTATCTTAGTGGCCTTTGACAAGTCTCTTAGCCTCTCTTGAGTCCATTTATCTGTCAAACAGGAGAGAAACGGTGGTGATTGATGTCCCGGGTCCCGAGGGGGTGAGGAAGCTGTGTGGGTCCTTAGTCAGGGCCTGCCTCACAGCAAGGTCTCCATGAGACACTCACTGATCTCATGATGAGTGAGCTGCGGAAGGCAGGGATGGGGCAGGGGGAGCATGCTGCTACCAGCAAGGCAGACATTCTCCACCAGGGCAGGATGGGGTAGGGACCTGGTAGTCTAAGCGCGAGGGTGTACAGCTCACCCGGAGGCGCAGATGACACCCCCACGAATCAGATAAGAACCTCAGGCCGGCTAGAAGCTCTCTGAGTGCTGACCCTGGTATGAAAAGCATTGCTGTGGGAATGAAGGCAGAGGGTAGCAGGGTCTAGATTCTCAGCTGATTCTGGGCAGCTCTCCAGACGCCCTCACAACAGTAGCTCTGGGCTGAGGGCCATGTCCTGGCCCCTGGGCCTCCATCTTAGGCTATAGCTAGTCTTTTAAGTGCCTCCTGCTCTAAAAAGATGCTGGGCTCCTTGGGTACCACTTCTCTCAAGGACGGACATTCTGACCCCACAGTAGGAGCCTTCCTGGTACGAGTGGGGTCTTAATCAGGTTTATGAGGTTGGCCTCATTATTCACTGATTTTATAGATAGGGAAACTAAGGTTCAATGAGTCATACATTAGACAGATCAGGATACAACCCTGACAGTCTAGCCCCAAATGACTCTGGTTCTGCTGGTGACCACAGCAGAGATTGTCATGCCCCCCATAGACAGTGTCTCTTAGGGTCCCAACCTCTCTTTCAAACTGTCACCCATGTTTACCAAATGAAGTCACATGTTGTCCCAGGGAAACATTTGTCAAACAGATTTTTCAATATATATATATATATATATATATATATATGTGTGTGTGTGTGTGTGTGTGTGTGTGTGTGTGCGTGCGCGCACATGTGTGTGCCTGTGTACATGTGTGCGCATGCATGTAGAACATGTCAACAAGTCAAGTGTCACCCTCAGGGATGCTGCCCACCTCCGAGACTGTGTCTCTATAGCTGATCATTTTCGCTGCCCAGTGAGCCCCATATTCCCAGTGTTTCTGCCTCCCCAGAGCTGGAATTCCACTTACAAGTCACCGTACCAGAGCCTACATTGACTCTAGGGCTTAAACTCAGGGCTATCTTTGCCAGGCCCTGCATTCATGATGGCAAATGGATTGACCAAGCTGTAGTTCTCAGAACATATTGGGAGAAAGTCTTAAAAATGTATGCACCCCACTCCAAGTAAAAGAGCAGAGAGCTGGGGTGGGCAGGGGTCCCCAGGGCAGCAACCTTGCCGCGAGTTTCCAGGGGGTTCCACAGACTGCACTGAACAGACTTGGTCGGGGGGTGGGGGGGGGAGGATCAGGCTCCTACAGTTGCTCCTTAAAACGGACTCTTTGCTAGGCAGGATGCAAACTAGCAATCCCAGCTCAGGAGGCTGAGCTAGAAAGGTGCAGAGTTTGAGGCTAGCCTGGGCAAGAGCCTGTCTCAAACAAAACAAACACACAAAAACACTCTTAACCATTGAAGGCCTGGGTACGGTGGTCGCTAGGTGGTACAGCATTTGCGGAGTGCGCACAAACCAGTATACAGAGGAGAGGAAGGAGAAGAGAGGAGGGGGGAGGGGAGAGGCAAGGAGAGGAGCTCAGTGGTCCGGGCCTTGCTGTAGCACGGGATATTAGCTTCAATTCACGGCACCACAGAGGAGAAGAGAAGTGGGAAGGAGAGAGAAGCCTTGGTGATGTCCTCCTGTCAGGGAGGAAGGAATGGGGAGGGGGCAGAAGCAGGAGGAGGCAGAGAAAAGGTGGGAGGAGGGGGAGGGAAGAAGGTCAGGGAGAGGCCGAGGACTAGGGAGGGGTTGTGAAGACCAGAGAGGGGGAGGAAAGGAAGGAAGGAAGGAAGGAAGGAAGGAAGGAAGGAAGGAAGGAAGGAGTGGGGAGAAGGAAGATGGACGGAATGGCAGGCGGAGGCAGAGGGGACTAGTGGGGGGAGGTGCTTTAATTAACACTTAGGTGCTTTTCTGCTGTTTTACAGGTAAGGCCGCGGCCAGATATCATGCACCACGAACCCGGTAGCAAAGCAGCTGGAGCCCACAACTGGTGGTGTCTGCGTCCTTAGCACCCACCTGCTAAGGCAGGTGGGCGGGGAAGGGAAGGGCGCTTGGGAGAAGCTTGGAGGGAGACTCATTCTCCTCCTGAGTGGAGGACGCCGTGGGTGTCGCTCCCTCCCTGCGCTACAGCCCCAATCGTCCCCGCAGCTCGCTCGCCCGCCTGCGTTCCGGGCGATCGGTTTATTAATACTCGGCGCTGCCGAGGCGGATCGCAGCAACAAAGGCGTCTCTCCGGCGCCCAGCGTCCTTATGTAACTGCTGGGAGCTGCGCAGCCCTGAGCAGCCTGCCTCACCCCCTGGCTGGGCCAGCTACGGGAGCACCTGTGAGGCTGCTCACCCCGCGTTCCTCCGTCTCAGGGCTAAGCACGGCCTCCATCCTCAGAAGGAGCCTGGTGGATAATCTCCAGTCCCAAGGGACCCCTAGGACTAAACAGGCACTCCCTTCAGCCTCAGCCTTCCGCTCGCTCACCAGACACCCACCTCCCTCCATCACAGCGAGGGAGAAAAAGAAAAAAAAAAGCCCAGTATCGTATGAGGCTTCAGGGTACAGATCTTATGAGTACAACTCAAACTCAGCAACCTCTGGGCCGCGGTCCATTACTTAGATGGAAAAGTGGGGTCCAGGTTGACTTTATACACAAGAGTTGAATCCTTAAATCTGTGGGTGGCAAAGCTGATGTTCTCCCCACCCACAGATCCTGCAGCTCTCCAACCGCGACAGACCTTATTGCCCCTGCTTCTCCAGAGGAGAGCTCCCGTCGTCGGCCCCTTCTGACCTCTGCTCAGCCTGAGTTCCCAGCAGCACCCTCACCCAGAGAGGTCCTTCTGGCCAAGCATCGGAAGGGCCTCTTCCAGATCCGAGCACACCTGGCCATAGCAGCCGCCACAGCGAATCACAGACTCCTTTGTCACCTGTCTGTCCTCGTAAGTCCACAGCCACTGAGATGGTGGCTATCTTGGTGGCCTCACAGCACAGCCCCCCCCCCCTCCAGACACAGCGGGACTTTCGCAGCACTGGGTAACTTTGAGATCCAGCCCTCAGTGAGGCTTCACATTCACTGAGAGTCTCAGTCCCCCAGACTGCCAACTCTTAGCTGTGTAGCCTTGGCTGACGGTAGCCTCCTGGGGGCCTCAGTCTTCTGGCAAAACAGTGTCCTGATTCTGGGATTCTTTGAGATCTCACTACCGTGCCAAACGTCACGGTGGAGGGTGACTTTTGGAAGACTGCACATGACCTCCCCATGGAGGGCATTGCTGATGGAGACAGAACCCTGGTCTGTCTCTCTCCCTCTCACAGGATTATTTAGATAATTTAATGAAAGATCATGAAGGGCACATAGTAGGTGATCAGTTGCCTTGACAACATTGCTTGGCCCTTTCTTCCACTCCACTGTGCTCCAGCACCAGGGCATTCTGGGAGTCTCTCTGCCTGGCTTGTGGAGGGATGCGGGAGAACTGGCAGAAGGCAGCGATCTGGTTTCTGGGTATAAATAAGTTACGGCTTTATAGCTTTATGTGAAGGGCACAGCGTGTGCCAACCAGCCCAGCAGGCGTGTGGACTGCACCAGCCCCGGGGTCATTAATAGCTAGCATGTGCCTTTAGCCCCAGCCTGCGCACGGAGCCCTGTGATGCCCGAGCCTCGGGTCCGGTGGGGGGGGGGCAGGGCACCCACATTCACAGAGACCCAAGCGAGAATGGGGATGCTGAGGCAGGGAGCCCGTTTTTCCAAGTCTCCCCAGGGCCATGAGAAGCCAAGTGGTGCCCCCATATTCTGGGCCTGATGGCTCAGCTTCGAGGGGAGCGCAGTCAGCATCGTGTTCACTTCCTTGATGGGTAGGGCAGGTCTAAGCGTGCTCTACCCTCCCGACAGTAAGATGCTGTCTTACCCACCTTGCACGTTTTTATCCCTCTCTAAGGGGCCACTCCTGTTTCCTCTTCCCCAGGCTGCCTTTATGCTAATTTACGCCCAGCTCCAAGCCCTGCCCCGCCCCGCCCCCCCCCCCCACCCCCAGCAGCCCAACAGAGCCTATGCAAAGCAGATCAGAGACTGGAGAATACAGCCTCCCTCCCCACCTGTCCCCGTGGGCTCTGTCCCCCGCACACAGCCCCTCCTGCATAACCACTGGAGACTCACCTTCCCGCCTGCCGCATCCTTGACTGTGTCTCCACCCCAGGCCCTTTGCTCTGCCCTTTCCTCGTGGCAAATGCTCTCCCTACACCTGCCTTTGGCTCCTTTCCTCCCTCTCTGGCCTGGTGGGACGTCACATTAGACGGTGCCCTAAGCTCAGCTGCTTTAGCCTGTCCAGTCCTTATCACATGCATGTCTCTCTGATCCGTCTCATACTCCACCACAGTCTCAGCTCTTACTCTCTTCACATTATATAAACAGAGAGAAAGAGAATGGGTAATCACTAGTAATAAATGGCAGCATGGAGCCAGGCCGCAGGCTGTTACTCTTGAAGCAGATGGAGCGGTTCAGTGCACAGCCTGTACAGCGGCACACTGTGGCCTCGGGGTCCAGGCCATCCGCGGATCTGCCATTTTGCTTGGTAAGATTTGTGGTGGACTTCAGATGGTGCCATGTAAAACAGATGAAGAAATGAATGCATGCATGCGTGCGCACACACACACACACATACACACACATACACACACACGTACCCACATACATGTGCACACACATACATACACAGACACACACATACACACATACTGACAGACACACCTACAGACACAAACACACACATACACAAACACATACAGAAACACATACATACATATACAGACACACACATACAGACACACCCATATACACTTACACACACAGACACACACATAAACACACTTACAGACAAACACATACACACACAGACACACACACACACACGTACCCACATACATATGCACACACATACATACACAGACACACACATACACAAACACATACACACATACACAAACACACACATACAGACACACACATATACACTTACACACACAGACACACACATAAACACACTTACAGACAAACACATACACAGACACACACACAGACACACATTCAGACACACACATAAACAGACACACACAGACACACACACACACAGACACTTCTACTGCGGAGGAGGAGAGAGAGCAGTTGTCATTGCCAGGACCCCTTTGTGCCCCCCTCTGTCCCCATGCCTCTTGTCCTCTCCCCAGCTCATGTCCACCACTAATTAGCATTCCTTGTTCACGTTCTTTTTACACCAGGGCAGATATTATTTGCTCTGAAGAGCCTTCCTGACCCCTGGCCCTGGAGCCAAGGCCCCCCAGACACTTCAGCCACTCCCAAGAGGCACTGAACTAGACGTGACAGCTGCTGCGTCCTAAGTGCCCAGGGCTAGCTCTGGGCTCCACGGCCAGGACCATATGTTTCTTTGTTTTGTCTCTTCTTCTTTTTCTTCTTTTCTTGGCAACCTCACGTAACCCTGGCTAACCAAGAATGAGCTCAAACTTCTGATCCTCCTGCCTCCACCTCCCCAGTGCTAGAATTACGCCGTGTCTGACTGCCCAGTTTATGAGGGGCCGAGGACGGAACCCCAGGCATGCACAATGAGCGAGCCCGCTGCCAACTCAGCTCCATTCCTAGAGGAGATCCGTGCTTCTTCTCGCCACACCCAGTGCCAGGCACACGGGCACCGTCTGAAAGAAAGCCGCTTGGAACCTAGGGTCTCTTGAAAGGGAGGCGGGCTCGGCTGCCCTCCCGTCTCCCAATAGGCCCATCAGAACGCCAGAAAGAGCCAGAGCCAATGGCAACCTCTGGCCCCGCCCCCCCACACCTGCCATCGGGCCTGCCCCTCCTCCCTCCCTATCGGGGTGGCCTCCCAGATGGTGGGAAATCGGGCAGCGGAGGGAGCGTCTCTCTGCCATAGACCTCTTCCCACCCCGTGGCATTTCCTTTGTCTTCCTTTTGTTTCTTCCCTCAAGCTGAGTCCCCCTCCCCCTGCCTGGTGAATGCGAACTGAAAAGAAAATAAAAAGGCCAACTAGCTGCATCAACAGTGAGAAATCGCCCGCTTCAGGAGTAATTGCTGCTGTGACGCGGTTCAAGCCTGAGTCACCACAGGCAATCAGGCTGCGGCCCGGGACTCCTGGGCTTCCGGGGCTGAGTTTAGTGTTTAAACCCAGGACATCATTGTCCCCATAGGCACCATGGAGGGGACTGCCTCTGGGGCTGGAACTCAGAGTGACAGTGGGACACAGCGGTGTCCCCAGACTGTCAATGGGGCCTTGCCTTTCCTGCCAGAGGGGACCGCATTCCGGAGGGACTTGGGGCAGGTGCCAAGAGATGGTTGGGGTCGGTTTGTGAGAGCTATAGGAAGTGCCGGAGTGAGGAAGTCGCCTGCTTTAGGGACTAGGCCATGGCTCCTGTCCCCACTTGCCCTTTGTAGATTGTGAGACTGCGGTTCGGAATGGTAGTGGGTATGTTCCAGGCACCCCAGACGGACGGACGTCTCGCCTGGACCATTCTTCAGTGGCCAACTGCTCTTGGGCACACCAGCCTTGTGAGTCTCGGCCAGGGGCTCTGTGCTCCGCCCCTTCTGAAGGGCATTGCCTAGCTGGCCTCCTCCCCGCCAGTCAAGGCACACATGTGCTGTAGGCCTTGTGATACTTCCTAAAGCACAGGGAGGTTGGGGAACTTACTCAGGGGCACCCAGCAGGCCTTTGGGTTACTGTAGGCCCTCCAGGCTTCCCGACCTAGTTCCCCATTTTCTAAGGCCTCAAGAGAGAGTAAGTCTTTGCTAAACTGTGGAGGACTTCCTTGCCTTCCAGGGGAGATGATTCAAGCAGCAAAGTGGACACCGGCAGGGATGGGCGGGGAGGGGCTGGAGCAACCAGGGACGTCTTTCCAGGGAAGCTGGGTTGTCAAGGAGACAAGAGGGCAGCCTTCTGGGCCCAGAGGTTATGCCAGCTGTCCACCTGCCCAGACCCCTTGCTGAGGGTGGGAGTCCGGTGGGGTGGGGGTGGGGTATGGCGGGGAGGAAGAACAAGATGAGAAATTTTGTCCTAGACTCGGGCCCACTAATAAAACGGGAGAAACATTTCAAACAATTTCACTTTTTCCTTTTAAGAGCGGCTTTCAGAGTGCCTGTGGTGCGGTGGGATTTCCTTACAGTTAATTTGGAGTTTGTGTTATTTTTATTTAGGATTCACTGGGGATGAGGGAGGCAGCATAGTCTTTTCAGGCCTTGGGGCCTTTGGGGGGGGGCGGTGTGGAGGAGGGCAGTGTGTCAGGGGATCCCTTCTTTCTCCTGAGGCGGCGTCCTTAGCGGGGGAGCCACCAGCTCTGCGAGAACAGACCTAGTGAACTTTGTTTTGGAAAGCTGCCTGCCTGCCTTTGGGAGGGGTGTGTGTGTCTCAGTTTCTTCCTGGGTTAAGTGGGGATCACAATTATTCCCATGCCCCTAGTCACAGACCTCTGACTGTTACCCAGGCTGGAAATAAACAGAAACGGCCAGAGGGCAGTATTCGGGAGACCTTCATGGACTCTTGTGAGGTCTATTAAAAACACAGCTGGGAACGGGGCTCAGTCGGTAGAGTGCTTCACAGCATGCGTGGGGGCCTGGGTTCGAGGCCCAGCACCACTTAAGCTGGGCTTGATGCCCCTCCCCCACATAGTCCTAGACTAGAGAGGAGGGAGGAGCAGCAGGAGCAGACATTCAAGGTCATCATCAGCTACAGAGGAGCTTGAGGTCAGGGGCAAACATCCTGTCTTAATCACCTACTCAAATGGGCCTGGTGCACCCCTGTAGTCTCAGTATGGGGGTGAGGGGTGAGATGGGGTGGGGCTGAGGCCTGCCTGGGCAACTTAGGGAGACATTGATTAAGAAGTAGAAAGAGGGCTGTGGAGACAGCTCAGGAACAGAGCACGTGTCTAGACTGTTTGAGGTGCTGGGATTTCCACCCAGGCATGTCCCCACCCCCCTACCCCCCACCCCACCCCCGGGGCAAAGGTTCTCATCCTGTGGGTCATGACCCCTTTGAGGGTGTTAAACAATTTTTATAGGGGTCACCTAAGACTGTTGGAGGACCCAGATATTCACATTATGATTCATAACAGTAGCAAAATTACAGTTATGAAGTAGCAATGAAAATAATTTTATGGCTGGGGTCACCACAGCATGAAAAACTGTATTAAAGGGTTGCGATGTTAGGAAGGGTGAGAAATCCTGCCTTAGAGCAGAATGTATGAGACCTGGACTAGGTGACTACTGTCTCCTCGGGGAATTCAGGGCCCCAGCCAGAGAAGGCGAGGATTTGGGATGAGTGTCTTGAAGCTGGGTGTGGCAGGCTGGTTCCGGATCTAATTCTAGGACAAGACCCGGGAAAGGAAGATGCCCACACGTGTAAGTGCAGGACAGACCCACCACCGGCCCCTGGTCCTTAGGGCTCCAGACTCCTTGACGGCAGCTGAGACATCTGCTCTGTCCTGGGGCTGGAAGGGGCAGGCATAGGCCACAGAGCTCTGAATGGTCTCTCTGTAGGGAGCCAGCTTGAAGAACAGATGGTTAGCCCTGTCCCCTGCTAAGTCACGAGGCCCTCTTCCTGGGAGAAGGGGCCTCCACAAGTCATCCTGTGTCCTGTGTCAGGAAGAAGCTGGTCTAGGGGATTAGCAGATTCCAGCAGAACAGTGTGAGGAGGGAGAGGTTTAAGCAGCTGGGCACAGCCCAGAGGAGTTATGAAAGGCAAGCCACCAGCTCCTTAGGGAAGGGTTGAAGGAGACAGGCAGAGGGAAGAGGATATTCAGAGCCACCAGACCAGAGAGCTCAGGTCATTTACCGCATGGCTTCTCCAGCACGGAGGCAGAGGATCAGCATTCTATATGAGGAGCCCGGAGTGCTAAGGCTACTTTCCGCCATCCAGCCTCCGCCCTCGCCGCCCTGCTTTCTGCATCTTTCTTGGGCTGGACCTCTTGCCCTGTGGCATCAGGACAGGGTAGATGGTTGGCCAGGTCTTCAGCTGGAAAGGGAGAAGCCAGACTTCCCAGGTTCAAGCTTGCGACTGAGGCCATTCAATCTGATTCAGTCATTTCCCCCAAGCCTTAGTCCCCTGAGCACCTACAGTATACCAGGCGCTGGGGGCATAGGACAGTGTCGAGAGCTGGATCTTCTGATGGGCCCCAAACGTAGCATCTTACCATAAGGGAGACAACGGAGTCTGTGTCCAGATTGACATAATACCAAATGTTACTGAGGTTCCAAGACAGAGAGAGGTCCTTTAAGGCTGGCATTGCAGCTGAGTCAAAGGAGTGTGTGTTGTGGGAGGTGGGGGTGGAAGCAGTCACATGTCCTGCAGGGGAAGCATGACCAGCCCAAGAAGAGCCAAGAGGACCTTATTATCATCTTATTATTATTAGCATGAATAGGGTCTCGGAGGCCTCAGACTTCCTGAATAAACTCAGCTTCTTCACCTTGATCCTCCTACGTCTGCTAGAATTGCGGGGGTGGGGGTGGGGGTGGGGCGGTGCCATCCAGCGCATGCGGTGTGGGGAGTAGAACCCAGGGTCTCCTGCATGCTTGGCAAGCATTCAACCACTTAGACTACAGCCTAGGTCTCCAGAGTTGCTGTTTTCAAGGCCAGAATCCACCTGGAGGAGAGGCCAGGCTAACATGTGAGGAGCCAAGGATGAGCCCACCGATGGCTTCCATAGGAGGTGGCTGTCTGGATGATGACACAATCACTGCTTGTCCTGATAAGGCTGAGGGACCCTCTCAGAAACCTTTGATCTGTCTGGCTTTTACACCCATCTTTCTGTTTGGCTGCCTGCCTGCCTGCCTATCTGTCTGTCTGTCTGTCTGTCTGTCTGCTTTGCTCAAGCCATGATAGCCCCTGCAAGCGTCACTCCCGAGCCGACTTTGATCTGGGGTGGTTCTCTCTCCCTCTCAAATGAACTGAGCTCTATTCCCTTAAAGGGTAAAGATCCTGCCAGAGCCTTGGGCTTATGTGTTCACTGCCCAGTCGTAGACTGGAACAGACACCCGGGCTGGAGGGAAGGGGGCTCAAAAGGATCAGGAGCCCGTTTGCCCTATTTGTGCTTGTGAGGTGTTTGATGTGGAGATACCTCCTTTGACAGCATCTTTATCAAGAGTAAATTCCGCAACTGTGGCCTCTGGTGTGGCAGTCCCCTGGCCATATCCTTAACCTGTGAAATTGCCAGATCCCCCCATAGAACAGGCGCAAGGCCTATACCTTCTCTGAGGCTGGGTTTACTCTCTCACTGAACTTGTCAAGGTCCTTTGCAGGACCCTGTAGCTACCTTGAGTCCCGGTCCCTGCTGCCTGAGGCCAGCATGTCTGGGGGGAAGTGTGCCGTCTGTCAGTTTGGGCCAAGCAGGCTTCTCGGTTCGTCTGGTTGTGGGGTTAAGACAACAGGCTTCCCCCCGGGTAACTTTACTTATTTTCAAATTCTATTTTTTAGTGGTGGTTCTTAAATGCTTTAACCTCCCTTGTAGCCCACCACCCACCAGAGATAATGGAAAAGAGAGGATAAGGGGGAAATGGACCTGTCTAAAAGTGGCTCTTTGGAGCAACTCCTGTCTACGTTGTCTGGAAATTGGCAGCTCAGGTCACAAGTTAACAGAAACACTCCCATCTGGTTCCTCCAAGTCCCCGAGGTCCTCAGACACCCCCCAGGGGTCTTACAGGGGCCATCCAGTGGCCCGCCTCCTCTCCCCTCGGGCCCCTGTCTGTTTCTCCGGTAGCCTCAGCTCAGATGCTTCCCCAGAGCGGGTTTCTGATGCTGTTCCCAGGCAGCAGCTTCCACGAGCTTGGCATCAGGACACATTTATTAATAAAATGAGCAAAATAACCAAATGCTTTGGCAGCATCAAGGGAAGTCTGAGAGCCCGGAGACTCCAGAATGTAGAGGTAGGAGAATGTCTGGGAGTCACGGAGGCTGTGTCCCTGACCTGCGGTGTCACACTTTCCGAATCCACAGACTTGAGCACATCTCCATAATCTGGCTCTGTGGCTTATGGGAAAGGTGCCCACTCTGAGGTCAGGGTGGCTTACAAAGGGCCGCTTGGGCAACAGTCTCCACCCAACTGTCCTTCAGAGTAGGGGCCAGTCCAGAACCCCCAGCCTAATGTGACAAGGCAGGCTGGCACAGGTGCCCTGCACACTAAGCAATGCTTAGTGTCACCCACAGGGGTCACCTGTCATTCCAGTGGTGTCCCTGCCCCTGACTGGTTGTGTGGTCTTTGCTAGATCACCAGATGAGTTAGGCTGCTCATCTCTAAATCTCCTGCCCCTGCAGGGTCCCCAACCTCATAAGCCCCACCCTCCTCCAAATGTCCTGACCTCATAGGGCTTTTCCACCCTAAGAGCCTGCATCTTGCCGCTCCCTTCTTGTCAAGCCCCCTCACCCCGGGGACTTGTTCCCCAACCTCCAAGTTCCCTGACCAACAGGATTTCTACCTCAAAGTCCCCCATCTCCAAGTCCCTGACTCCACAGGCCTCCACTTCTGTCTGCTCTGAAACTAAACCAAGTTCGTCCTTGGCTCCCAGAACCAGCTTGTCCACAAACACAATTTGTTACATACTTTCCATGTGTGTGCCAGGAGTCAGGCGAGCCCCAGGGAGCCACCCTGTTAACACCACCTGCTTTCCCTTTGCTCAGAGTCCTGAAGGCTGCGTCAATGGATACCTACAGCCAAGCGCCAGATCTAGGTAACATTTGCACTAGTTTATTAGTCAGTCATTCCCTAGTGCAGCCCTAGGAGTTGATGCCACTGCAGTTGTTAGGACAATTCACAGAGAGGGAGACTGAGGCTCAGATACAGGAAGTGATGTTCCCCACCGCACAGATGGCGGCGGCTGGGATCCATTCAGCAGCTTGGCCCAGGGCCCAGAGTGTCATAAATACTCATTAATTTGTGGTCATCTTCTGCATGGGCTCAGCCCATGAAGAGATGTCCCTGCTTTGCGTCCCTGTACATTCTGCCCCGCCCCATACTACAGGAAGTGCCCAGCTGCGGGCTGAATTTCTAGACAGGCTTGGCATCTGAGCCAGCACGGTTAGCCGCCTCTCCAGGCCTCCCCCAGGAGCATTCTGGGAGCTGGATCCAGCCGGGCTCCTTAGCCCCAGGAACACCCACTGGGCCCACGCACTCATCCGCTTTACCCTGAGCGCTGGAAATTCTCGCCAGGTGGAGAGGGAAATGGATCTCGGGAGGCCTGTTTCCTCGGCTGGCGGCTGGCGCCTGAGCGTTCCAGTTCACACGTAGGGCTTTTCTTAGAGCGGATGTCACTTACTCTAGCAGCAAGCAGAGCTTCGACAGAGGGAGGGCTGCAGACACTGGGACAGGACAGGACCTGAGTGCGTCGTCTCCTTCTGTGTTCCAAGCAGGCCACCTCAGGAAGGGTCCTCATTGAGCCCATTTTGCATCCTAGAAAATTAAGGCCAGAGACAAAGCAACCTGGCAGTACGCGGTAGCTGACGTTCCCCGAGGACTTCCTCCCGTCATTCTAACCTGTATCCATCCATTCCTTTTATCTCCTCCATCCATTCCTTTTATCTCCGCGTGAAAGATGAGTCACTGCCCCAGATCCTACAGGAAAGCACAGATAATTCAAAGCCAGGTCTGCGTGCTTTCAAAACATTTCCTTCTGCTCTAAATGTCAGCGTTTGGGAACGGCATGGATTCTCTTAGTCTCTGGAACCCCCTCTCCAGGTGTGATCCAAATGGTCCCCGGTGGGATCCCTGAAGTGTGTGGAACTGGAAACCCCGTTTGCTCGATGAGCTTGGGCAGCAGCTCCTGTCCGTGCTTCCCCTTAGCCAGAAAGAAGAAAGGGTGAACTTCCTCTACATTATGTGTCTGTGAGAAACTGCCTGGAGAGAACTCTCACCTGTGGGTGCGCCTGCGGGTCCTAGGGAGGACTGGAAGGGTAAGTGGCTCATTTGGCCCCTGCTCTGGGTCACTCGCTGTTTCCATTCTTCCAAGGCAAGTCCGTGCAGCAAACGCTGGGAGCATGTCTCCGTAGTGTGCCGGCGTCCAAGGTGCAGCAAGAAATAAGGTCCAAGAAACCAAAGGACTGTCCACCCAACAGGCATCTGTAGGGACTCCTGTGCTGAAGCCACAGACCACACCTCATCTGATCCTACTGGGACCTTCCAAAGCACTTCTCCCTCCTAAACCTCCCCTGTCCTCTGATGCCCAAAGTTTGCCCCTAAGAAGCCCTCACCCCCACTTAGACATCTCTAGCATCTTTCCTTGGGGTCTTCTTGCTTCAGGAGATGCCTGGAGAAAGGTCTAGAGCCTTCCATGTGCACACGGAGCCAAGCTGCCGGTCAGGGACTCCAGCCCCAGCTCTGTGCTTTGTGCTTTGAGCCATAGTTAGACACAGAGTGTGCTTGCTTAGATCGATAAGGGCCAGAGCCATTTCTCCAAGAGTAACCCTAAGCAGAAGTGCCTCAAGCTGATGGGGGTAGTCATCTCAGCAGAAGGACTGTCACACCCACCTGAAGGAGCAACTCATGGAAGCCAGCCCCTAGACCTTGGGTCCTCTTTGTTCAGCACGATCTAGCTGTTAGCTCTCCCCCCCCCTCCACCCGTCCACCCACGGCCCCGCCCACCGTCTACACCACGCCTTCTCTTAAGCCACGAGGAGAGGTGAGTCTCCACCACTGCCCTGCTCGGCACTCCCGCATCCCACATCCCACAGTCACAGGCCCTACTACCCTTAGGGCACCTAATCCTTCCTGGTACATGTTAACAGCAGGGAACACAAGTGTGGGGCTCATAGGAATGGAAGAAAAGCAACACTTTGCAAGGCTTTGTCAGGTGTACACCATGGCTGGCTGGGGCTCCAGCCTGGCCTTGAGTCTGGCCAGCACTGAGACACCCTCAGGCTTATGGGCTAGAAGATATCCATTGGCTCAGTGGAACCCGGCTGCTCACTGAACACATCCCTCCTCTCTCCAGAGGAGCCCGAGCACTGGGAAGCAGTGAGCAGAGGCCCAGCTGGCGTGCCTTGCCACCACGGGCTGTATATAGAGACGTGTTCACACGGGAAGCCGCACAGGGGAAGCCGCGCCATTCCCAAGCGGTGGGGAGAACAGGCTGGGGAGCCGGGCGGGCGGGCGGGCTTGCTGCCTACCCTGCTGCTCGGCCTCCTTTTCCTCTGCCGAGGATGGAAGCGTACCCTGGGGGGTTCTGAAGTGGATGAGCAAAGCCAGCTGGGTGCTTAGAACTCACAGGCCCTCCGTAGGCTGGGTGCTTAGAACTCATAGGCCCTCCGTAGACTGGCTTCCTTATCCCTGCTCAACACAGGAGGAAAGGAGAGTCGTTTTCTTAGACCCCAGGAGAAGAGAAAGGAAGAGAGGTCTTATTTAGACTGTGCTCAGATCTTCAGAGAAACGGTGTCTGTAAGTCACAGGAAAGCAGGTGTTTTCCAGCGAGGCCTTCGTGCGCTGCGCCCCACACACCCAGCAATGGCGGAGAGTGGCAGAGGGAAGGGAGCGGGCACTCCAGCTTCTAAACACATTTTCCTGCTTTCTTGACTCTGCCTAAGGGTCCCTGGGTTTCCTTGTGACATACACCAAGCTGGTTGCTATGGGGACCAGGTTGCTGAAATGTCCATCTGGAGACAGGGACAAAGAGTCTGGTTCAGTTCAGAGACTGGAAAATGGGGCCCCACTGTGCGCATCCGTGTACCCAGACCCTGAGTACACAGATGCGCACAGTGGGGCCCCATGTGAACTCCCAGCCTGCCACGCCCAGCTGTGATCCGACAACATGAACTTGGAGTCATATAGTAGGCTCCTTGCCATCCCCATAGCAATCTAGGGCCAGGCTTCCTGCAGTGGACTCCCCCTGAGACCCGGAACAGGGACAAGAATGAATTGTCTACTTCCTGCTTCTGACATTGCCATAGAAAGAAGTGGGAAAGGAGTTATCTCCAAACAAACAAACAAACAAACAAACAAAACAAAACAACAATAAAATCCAAAATGAGTCTGTGCTCCCAGTGGCCTGGCTATGGGTGAGGTAGGACCCTAGCCACACCTGCAGCCTGTTCTTGTCCTAAACTAGCCCCGCCCTTATTCTCCAACCTTGGCCCCCTCTGCCTCCTCACCTGGCTGGAACACCTCTGTGGGAGGCTCCCCACCTTTCTTCCAATGGGCCTTCTGTAGATCAACAGTTGCTGCGTAGAGCTGACTGCTTACTCCAAGGGGGGTGGGGAAGGCAAGAGACTGTGTGAGAACATGGGAAGAGACAGGGAGCCCGCACTCTGGAGTCTGGTTGAAGCCTCTCACTACCAGAGATGCAAAACTGTCAGCGCAATTCACAGCTGATCAAGACCTTTGTCCCCTCCTAGCTGAAAGACCTGCAAAAGGACTGCTCCAAGCTCCCTGTGCAACCACAGTGACTCCTGGCTTCATTTTAGCAGACTATAATCCCAAGGTACCCGCAGAGCACCGAAACAATTACCAAAAAGGAACAAAACCAAACCAAAAACACCCCCCCAAAAAAACTAAAACACCCCCCCCCAAAAAAAAAAAACCTAAAGCCAAGCATGGTGGCGCATGCCTGTAATCCCAGCACTCAGGAGGCAGAGGTAAGTGGATCTCTGAGTTCAAGGTCAACCTGGTCTACAGAGTGAGTCAGGACAGCCAGGGCTACACAGAGAAACCCTGTCTTGAGAAACCAAACAACAATAATGAAAGAAAACCATCTTTTTAACAAGTCCTGCATCTTCTTGGGAAGCCGGTCCCCACGTTCTCATGTGTGCCTTCGTCTTCCCTGAGTATCTTCCTGTTTTCAGTAAACTCGAACTTGGCATCATACTGGCTAAGCTTGAAGTTCCTTCCTGTGCCAAAGCCAAGACTCCTGGGCTTGCCTGAGTGGAGATCCCTAAGAGATTAAAGGCACGCCTCAGGATGCCTCTGTGCCCTCCCCACTGACAGTCGCAGTAGGCTTAGCAAAGGGATTAAGCTTGGGGTAAGTACCTGGCACCAAATAAATGCTATAGAAACCACGTTGTGAAATTTAAAAAATGGGAGAGGGAGGGAAAGAAACCTCACAGCAGCTCTTTAGGTAGGGGGGACATTGCACTCAGGGAGGTGACTTTATATACCTGAGGTCACACAGCTTGTACACTATAGGGCTAAGAACTTAGTAAACCCCAAGTTCCCAGTGGCAACAGAGGACTGTGGGAACACTACTGAAACGCCAGAGTCCAAGTCCAGTCAGAGGCCTGCCTCAGGAGGTGGTTGGGCCTCGCCTAGGTGAGAAAGGCTGGCTCTAGCTGGGGAAGGAGGAAGACAATCAGACTCCTAGCTAAGGCTCGCCAAGATCCCAGAATCCCAAATTCCTATTCCAGCTCAGTCCAAGAGAAGGAATGGCCCTGTTCTTCCTGTCTGGCTGGACTTATAACCCTATAATGCCCTAGGTTTAATGTAGCCCAACGGGAGGCCTCAGAGTCCTGGAAGCTGCAGTGTTTACTCAGTGTCTCCTCCAGACATCTGGGATTGGGGCAGAGGGGGCAAGCTGGAAGGCGTTCCCTACATACTCCCTGGCCCGCTCAGAGTTCCCACCTCTTCTTTATAACACGGCAGTGATAGCAGATGCCCTTGTACTGCAGTTCTGAGAAGATTCCCTGACTTCACAGATACAGTGTGGATTAGCTACCCACATGGCTCACAGTATGTTCTAGAAATGGGTTCCAACTCTGACCTTAGGCAAGTTTGTCATGAGGTTGGGTGGGGATGAGTGACTGTCCTACGGTTCCCGGCTTATTTGGAGCCCAAGCAGGATGATTTCTGCCTTTGCTTACTGGCCCCGAAGGATGCTTGTTTATGTCCCCAGGAGCATTCTCTCTGCCTTCGCAGGTGGTCTAGGGTGGAGAATCACAGGCCAGCGAGTATCTGCTGGAGAGCAGGAGCTTCCTAAGAACTAGAGAGTGTGCAAATGCACGCCTGCCCCCCCTCCCCGCTTACTTCAGAAGGCTTTAGGAAGTGATGATCAGTCCTTCTAGATGAAGAAACCAAAAGAAAAGGGTTCAGTCCATGCCAGGAGAGACTGGTGGCTACTGTGACTTCCTGAGGCCACCATTAATGGTGATGGTAAGAAAGAGCCACAGAGACCCCCAACCCCCGGCCCCCAGGGAGAGCTGACAAGGTTTCTTTTCTGTAACCTTCCAAGGTGCTTGGCAGCCAGCCCAGGCCAACTGAGACCTCCCTGCTGAAGGCTGAAGGCTTGATCTACAGTCCCAGAATCAGAATAAGCTTGCAGGCGCACGAGCCCAAGCTTGGCAGGCAGTGTGCTGAGTTCCCAGTACATTATCTCATTTAATTTCATTAGCAAGAACAGCTTTTGAAGCCTGGTGACAGAGCTTTGAAATCATGGAGCACTTTAGCCTGGCTGCTTTTAATTTAAAAGGAGATTGAAAAGGCTGTGATCACAGAAATTCCCTTCAGGGCCAGACACCTAGCTGACTCTCCTCAGGGGAGAAGGGACATGGGACAGTGGTGACAGCGGGAGTGGACAACTCCAATGACAAAAGGTGTTGTTAACTTGCTTTAAACAATCAAGGGGACTGTATATGTGTGCCTGTGTGTATGTGTGCTTGTGTGTGTGTCTCTGTGTGTGTGTGCCTGTTTGTGTGTGTGTGCCTGTTTGTGTGTGTGCCTGTGTGTGTCTATGTGTGTGTGCCTGTGTGTGTATCTCTGTGTCTGTGTGTGTATCTGTGTGTGTGTGCCTGTATGTGCGTGTGCCTGTGTGCGTGTGTCTGTGTGTATATCTGTGTGTATGTATGTGTCTGTGTGTGTGTGCCTGTTTGTGTGTGTGCCTGTGTGTGTGTCTATGTGTGTATGTGCCTGTTTGTGTGTGTGCACCTGTTTGTGTGTGTGCCTGTGTGTGTCTATGTGTGTGTGTGTGTTTGTGTGTGTGTGTGTATCTGTGTGTGTATTTGTGTGTGTGCCTGTGTGTGTCTATGTGTGTGTGTGCCTGTATGTCTGTGTGTATGCATGTGTCTGTGCATGTGTCTTTGTGTGTCTGTGTGTCACTGTGTGCACATGCAGGTGTTTGAATGCACGTGGATGTACATACACATGGATGTGTGTGTTTACACACCCAGCGTGCCATATCTATGAGAGACAAGACTGAAGCAAATGAAGCTTGCAGCTGCTTCCCGGAAACAGGAAAACGAGGCCTCACACATCACAGGAGGAGAAGGCCAGACCAAAAATATCCGAGAGGTTCCAGCAGGGCAAGAAGCTCGGCAGCCTGCCATGGCTCTCTTCGCAGAAGCCCTGGAGTCTTGCAGAAGCGTGGCCTCCCATCCTGCACACGGATGTCCTGGAGACTCTTCCACCTCTTTCCTGCCAGGTGGTGACAGTCTTGTCGGGGGGAAGCGTGCTTTATTCCCAGCCTTGGGTTCAGTCTAGAGCCAGGCTAGAAGGAACTAGAACTTCCAGTCTAGCTAGGTTTAGACTCACTTTGTTTTCTAGGTTAGTTTTATTTAACAAGTTATTCTTTTGGAATGCATGCCCAAGTCTTACCTGCCCAGTTTTGGGGTTCCCAATGATTTGGGGTCTGCCCAATGATGCTGGCGTGGTACCTGGCTGAGTGTCTGCAGTCTATATCTGCTCTGTGCTGGCCACTGGAGCTTAAGGAAGGGAGGGGCACGAGCCCACAGCGCATGCAAGAGGGGCCAGGAAAGCAGACTTGAGAAGGGAGGACTCTTGCTGCTGGGCTGGGTGGGAGGTTTTCGCCAGGGATTCTGGGAGCTGCTTTTCAATCTAGGCAAACATATACCAGGGTGGACACACTACCAGAGGAGAAGCAGCACCCACGGAGAATCCTGGGTAGCTTGTGAGTCATCTGGGGGCTGGACAATGATTTTTCTGGCCCCACCCCGACCCCCTGCATTATCAGTGAGATGGTCTTAATGAGGAATGTCACCAGAAGCCATGTATTTGAATACTTTGTCCTGGGCTGGTGGTGTTATTGTGGGGAAGTCTGGAACTTTCAAGACATGGAGCTTGATTGAGGAAGTAGATAAGTGGGGACGGGGGGCGGGGGGGGGCAGTGAGAGTTTATAATCTCAACTGACTTCCAGTTTACTCTGCTTCTTGTCTGTGGTTGAAGATCTCCTAGCTGTCTGCCCTTGCAACCTGCTGCCGTGCTCCCCCGGCCAGGAGGAACTCTGAGTCCCCTGGAACCATGCGCCAAACAGACCTTTTTGTCTGTAAGTCGCTTTGGGAGACAGTAGTTTATTCCAGCAACAATAAAATAACTAATGCTGCTCCTTTTCTCATGACCATGACGAACTCCCCATCAGTAGCGACTTGAGAGAGGGAGATGTGTTTTGATTTGTGGTTTTACAGGGATTTTGGTTTGTCGGGGGAGTGGAGGCGTGGTGGTCCATCCATCTTCAGCGTTTCGGTCTGTGTGGCAGTGAGATTGTTCATTGTGGCAGGAAACGGAGAAAGCTGGAGCAGAACCAGGAGAGGCTACACCTTCAAGGGCCAGCTCCTAGTGACCACCTGCACCAGCCCCCTTCCTAAGGTCCCACAGCTTCCCCCCAACCAGTGCCTCCAGCTGGGGACGAGAATCCAAACACGAGAGGCCGTGGGGGCTAGTCCATGCTCAAATCCTACTCATTCCGAGAAAGCCTGGGTAAGCTCCAAAAAGGGACCCTGAAGGAAAGGTGCTGGGTTTTCGTCATGGGCTGCTGGTGCAGGCTCTGTAGCTGGGCGGCAGGCGGACATCACATCCCCTTGCTGAACAGTAAAGATTCAGGGAATGCTTTTCTTAGCATGGGCTACTTCCTAAGAAGCCTCTGGGTGACCTCCCTACCCAAGTCTGTAAATGGCCTCATGGGTCCAAATGTTCTCTCTCTCTCTCTCTCTCTCTCTCTCTCTCTCTCTCTCTCTCTCTCTCTCTTTGAGACAGGGTTTCTCTGAATAGCCCTGGCTGTCCTGGAACTCACTCTGTAGACCAGGCTGGCCTGGAACTCAGAAATCCACCTGCGTCTGCCTCCCAAGTGCTGGGATTAATGGCGTGCGCCACCACCGCCCGGCTGTGGTTTTAAGAGTAAAGAATAGGAATTCTAATTTTGATTTCGGTCACCAAGTAAGTAGCATAGTCAGAGTGTTCTGGGACGCGGGTGTAGACTCCTTAGTGAGTCCCTAGGCAGGGATGACTGGGGTACTGGCACCTGAAGCCCCATCACGATGCCTGGAGTTGCTCTGTGGGCTGTTCCCACTCATTCCAGGATCCTGTGGGTTCCACTAAGATCGGACTGCAGGCCTCTGCTCCTCAGGACTGGCAAATGCCGTATTGGGCACGCCCAGTGCTTCCCTTCCAAAGGAAGCTTGCCCCGCCCCCTGCAGGAGGCTGTTCTCTCAGAGATTCTCCTCAACTCACATGATATTGAAGTGTGGAGGGAGTGACCCTGCCCGACTCAAGGTCACGGGCGTGTCAGAGGCAGCACCGGGACTGGAACCCCCTCTCCAGTCTTGGGATGCTTGGCTCCCTGCTCAGCTGGCAGGCCACCGAGGGGCTGGTGTGGGGCCTGGTGTGGGGGCTGGGAGGGCTCTGGGAACATCGGAGGGCAGGTGGCTCTAATTGCTTCCCAGCTCCTCTGATTGCCCACCCTTCTCAGAAGGCCTGGGCTGCTCCCGCTGCCTGCTAGCCTGGAGCTTCTTGCTTTCTCAATCTTTGTTGCGGAATTGTGCTTTGAAGAGCCTGCTGGCTGTTAGCTTTGAATTTCCCCTGTGGCTCCTCTGCCCCAAATCCTGACAGCTTAGTGTGGGAAGAATGAATTCCTCGAAGCTCCATCACACGCTAGGGCTGGAGGGATATCTGCTCTTCTTAATGGGGACTAAACCCTAGACCAATGGTTCTCAACCTGTGCGCTGTCATCTGACCCCGAAAGGGTCAGATGATCCTACACAGGGGTTGCCTAAGGTCATCGGAAAACACGGAGCCTTATATCACAATTTATAACAGTAGTGAAATTACAGTCATGAAGTAGCAATGAAGATAATATTATGCTTGAGGTCATCACAGCATGAAGTATGAAAGGCTTGCAGCATTAGGAAGGTTGAGAGCCACTGCCCTAGAGTCTCTTCAGAGATGACCAGGCCTCAGCATGGGGCAGTCATGGGGAGACAGTGCAACCTACTGTGTCTCTCCCTTCTGCCCTGCCCTTCTCTTTCCTGCTCAGGGGCACCCTGAAGTCTGGAAGTTGCTTGCTCTCTGGTTGGGGGCAGGCAGCATGGAGGGGTGGGGCTGCAAACAATAGGACCCCAGAGGATGCAGGAGAGTGTCCGCAGTCTTCCCGACCCTCGCCCTCCCAGGTGTTAGGAGTCACAGCTATTTTTCAGTCTGTTTTCTGTTACTATAACTGAACACCCAAAGCTGGGGGAGGGGGTTATAAAGACAGATGTTTGTTGAGTCCTGGTTCTGGAGTCTAGAAAGTCCAGGAGCAAAGCACCCACACGCACCTGCATCTGATGAAGTTCTTCCACCCCATCCCGGTGTGGTGAGGTCATCACATAGAGAGACAAGAGAGGCATGCCAGCTGGGGTCACCTCCTTTTCCCCTAAAGTGACAAATGCCACTGTGAGGTCCCCTGTCCTCAAACCCTCATGGGATCCTAGTCACCTTCCCAAACTACCCTCAAAAACATCATGAATTTTGGGAGCACGTGCTCAGACCCCCAGCAGTTTCCCCACGACGATCAGCCCTGGCACCTGCTACCTTTCCCCTCCCACAACCAAGGCTCCTTTGAGAGCTTCGGGAAGCACCACACCACGGCTCCATCCAACTTCCTGCAGGCTCTTGAATAAGGGCTTTAAGACATCAGGTCCTAGACCCAACCCTGTGACTGTGTCCCCTTAGTTAGCAAAAGGGACTCTACAACATGGGAAAAGCAAGGGTCACATTCTTCTCTTGGGGCCTCAAAGGAACCAGCACCGCTGACTCCATTTTGGCCCTGTACGGTGCACTCTGGGACTTCTGATTTCCAGGGAAGAAGCCGGTGCCATTTTGAGCCGCTAAACATGTGGTCACTTTTACAGTAGTGCCGAGGAACAGCTCAGTCTCTTCCTTTTATTAATGACAGAATACCACACTGTAACCCTGGCTGTCCTCACACCCACTATGTAGACCAGGCTGGCCTCAAACGTGTGGCACTGGGATTACAGGCAAGAGTCACCATGGCAGCCAGTACATGCCCCCTGACCAGATCCCCCGAAGCCACACCTCAAGCCTGCTGCTGTTTCCTGAGCCGGCCGGATGAACAGGATCACAGGCAGGTGTCAGAAACTGCCTCCGACCGTATTAGTCACCCTCCGTGATGTGCGGACCGGAGGGAAAGTAGGACTGAGGTCATGCTGACTGTCAACCCAGACTCCAGAACTGTGGGCCACTGCTGACAGCTCTTAGAGCCTGGGCCAGTGTCAAGGATCTTGGATGGCGGTGGGCAGCCTCTCTGCAACATTCGATGCTTCCGTCTTGCTTCTAAGGGTCTGACATCCACCCCAAGGGTCTGATGGCTCTTCAAGGTTCCACCGAACCCAAGGGGCTACACTCAGGTCCTGTTGGCCTACTGGGTTCCTTTTAAGCATCAGTTTTCTTTCTCTGTAAAGTGGGAAGGATTCCAGGATGGAATTACAAAAATTAAAATATGTGCAAGAAATTACCAGCACGTGGTAATTGTCTGCTACATAGTAAGTATGGTTTCCTGAGTGCACCAGACATAGTTCAAGCTGGGGTGTGGGGGTGGGGGTACCAGGGATAAATCAGAAAAGGCTTATCTTCTCTATTGGGGTGGAGGAGGAGTTAGGGCCTTAGGGGCAGATTCTCCAAGAGGTACTGTTACAGGATCTCTTTTCAGCAAGCAGTCGCTGCACCTCTGGCCAGGTGTGTGGCTGGAGCCTGGTGCAGTCCTCGCTCACACACAGACCAGACACAAGTCCCTTTGCAGCCTCCAGCACAGCAGTGGACCGTGCCGTGTCTGGCTTACTGCTGATTCGTAGGCTTACACGCTTTTACACGTTTCCACGCGCTCAGTCATCCCATCCGCCCTCAGTACATTGTCTGGCTGAGGCTTACACTTTTATAGCCATGAGCCTGGGGGTGAGCGAGGTCTTGATGATTGACTCCTGAGATGCTCTCAAATCATCTTTCCTCTTGTCCAGCCCTCATCTCGTTAGCGACCACGCCCTTCTCGGCAGTGCCTGGAACCGTGCTCCTTTTCTGGTCAGACCACATGCCTTTCAAACCTTTCTGTACTGGCCTTTGCTCCCAGTTACCACTGTAGGACTTCAAAGGCAGCCAGCTATGCTCCCGTCAGAGTCTGAACGCTGGTCTGCCGGCAACGTGCTCTACCCGATCAGTTATCCCTTTAAACTCAGCCTTGCCCTGGTCTCAGGGTGTGCACACAACACACTCGAATTCTTGTCCAATTATTAACAGGAAAGGCTTTTCTGCTCCTGTTCCCAGGTGAGTCCTTGTTCCCCTCCGGTCCTGAGCATGACCTTGAGCGTTGACTTTCCAGTCATCAGGATCCTCACCAGAGTCACTCGTCAGTGTCTCCAGAGTTCATGATCTTCTCTCTTCTGCTGCTCTCATGGATGTTACAGTACCGACTCCATTTTCTGCTACCACGCTGTGACGAAATGCCTGAGATAAATCCTGAAGGAAAGGCTGGGGGCTGGAGAGGTGGCCCAGTGGTTAAGAGCATTTGTAGCTCTTTCAGAGGACCCTGGTTCAGTTCCCAGCAGCCACATGGTGGCTCACAACCATTTCCTGGGGACCCAACAGCCTCTTCTGACCTCCATGGGAACTGCACATACACGGTGCACCTACATAAGAGAAATAAGTCTAATATAAATACAAATTTAAAATGATATTGGGAGTGAGAAAGAGGCCTTGTTGCTTGCTTGGTCATCCAGGTTTGACAGTTCAGTCTGAGGCTGACTGGCCGCTCCTTTGGGGCCTGTCATAAGACAGCTCATTCTGGTCGGAGGAAACTGCTCACTTCATGACACCTGGGAAACACAGACAAAGGAGTCAGTGGCCAAATATTCCCTTAGGGGGCAAGCTTCCACTGACTTAACTTCCTGTAGCAAGGTCACATGTAATGTCACAGGCTGGGGACCAAGCCTCTTCTAAATGAGCTTTGACAGATATTTCAGACGGAAATTATAGCACCGTTCGAAGGCCCCACTCCTAAATATCATCACACCTGGGATTGGGCTGAACATACACATTCTGGGGGACACAGACACCCCACCTCAACCTCTTACCACAGCTGCTTCCTCAACCAGGATGGGAAAGCCTGGGGTAAGTGATGCTACCGTCGTCCTCACTACTAATCACCAGGGGCTTAGACAGCTCTAACAGGGCGTGTCCTGAGCCACTCAGCACTAAGAACTGCCACGGGTGAAGACTTCGCTTTCCCATCTGTCCACGTTTCATTTCTGTGATAAAATACTTGGCAACAATCAACCTGGGAGAAAAAGAATTGATATTTGTTCAGAATTCCAGGTTACTGTCCAGTGTCGTGGGGAAGCCACGGTGGAAGGAGCTGAGACAGCTGGTCACGTCACACCACAATCAGGAGCCCAGAGACGCGAACGCGCCTGCGCTTGGTGCTTGGTTTCTGCTTGGCCGGATTTCTCCACTCCAGCAGCCCCTAGGGAATGGCGCCTCCCACAGTGGGCTGGGTCCACCATATTCCTTAGCTTAGTTAAGACAATTCCCCCCCCAACAGACACGCCCACGGGGCAACCCAATGTAGACAATCCTGCATTGTCACTCTCTTCCTACTTGATTCCAGGTTGGCTCAAGTTAACAATTAAAGCTAACCCTCACCCCATCCTTCCTCCTCCTAAAGCAGCCCAGGATGTGAGGTTTCCCCGGTGATTCATTTAAGAGCATCCTCTAAGAGCATCCTCGGCACTTGGCCGTAGCTCCCGGGGTCCATGTTGGAGAACTTTCCTCCCCAGACAGAGCAGTTTCTTTATCACAGCATGCTGTGCCGCCATGGCCCCATCTCTGCCTCACCTCACCCCACCTCACCTCATCCCTCCTCACCTCACCTCCACCTCACCTCACCTCACCCCACCTCAACTCCACCTCACCCCACTTTACCCCTCCTCACCTGACCTCACCTCACTTCACCCCACCCCACCCCACCCCACCTTACCTCACCTCACCCCACCTCACCCCTCCTCACCTCCACCTCACCCCACCTCACCCCACCTTACCCCTCCTCACCTCACCTCACCTCACCTCACCCCTCCTCACCTCACCTCACCCCACCTCACCCTACCCCACTTCACCTTACCCCACCCCACTTCACCTCACCTCACTTCACCCCACCTCACCTCACCTCACCCCTCCTCACCTCACCTCACTTCACCTCATCCCACCTCACCACATCTCACCTCACCCCTCCTCACCTCACCTCACCCCTCCTCACCTCCACCTCACCCCACCTCACCTTACCTCACCTCACACCTCCCCCCTCCACCTCGACTCACCTCTGACTAAGACTCTTCTCAGCACCCTCCTTTGGGCCTAAGGCTCCTTTCTCATTGCTGTTGTTTATTGTCTTTTCCACTCTCAGGCAGGTGATCACCGCTGCCCAGGGGCCCTCACAGCGGCTCCGGTGTGTCTCTCAGACCATGCTCTTGGCTTCGGATGAGCATTAACGTCACTGGGGCACTGTGAGGGACACCAGACTCTGCTCACTTAATTGATCTGAGGGCCCTGGGCTCCAGGGTGAGACTCTCCTGCAGCTGAGGTAAATCACTCCCAGGACCCAGAGGGGCTTTCACCATGGACCTGACGCCCAGGGCAGCCCTCCAGAGAGGGTTCAGAAGAAAGACTGGCTCCGTCATTCTCTCTTCGGTCTTCCCTTTCCTCGTCCACACTCGCGGAGTGGTGTCAGGTCAGGGCTGAATGCTGCTGACCGGGCCAGGCTCTGCGCTGCGTGCAACTGCTCACTCCCGCTCATGCCATGCTGGAAGGAAGTCTCCTTAGAGAGCTGACCTGGGCACAATCGATCAAGACTCGAAGCAGGAAGGGCCATCAAGTTTGTACAGAGGTCATCAGTGACCCCGGGATTCTAATCCCTCAGCTCTGCACCCCTGCACCCCCTAGGTACGGCCTCCCTCTTCCTGCTGGCCAAATGCTGTTAGCTCTCCTCTCCAGGTCTGGGGCCTCCTTGACCGCTAACCCACACCCAGAACTTTATACACCCAAGGCAAACGCTCTGAGCCACACCCCGGCCCCATCTGACTGCATTTCTCTGGCTTATTTACCTCCTGCCCTGGCACATACTGGCAAGCTGGCTGGCTAGGAAAGGGAGGGGAAAGAAAGGAAGAGAGGAGCCAGCTTCCCGCCCTGCTACCACAACCCACAAGGCCAGGGCAGTCAGCTTTCCTACTCTAAGCAGCAGGGGCCCAGGTGCTGCCCGGTGTCCTGGCTGTGTGACCTTGGGCAAGTGCTCCCCTTCTCCGAGCCCAATGAAGGGAGAGGACAGTGGTCACGCGACAGAGAAGAGTGCTCATCGCTAAACAGGGCTCTGCACCGGAGCATCCTGCACGGATGGAGGGCGACGCCCACCGGCCTCCTCAGCCTGGCGGCCTCCCAGGCTCCAGCAGCATGGTTCTGTGTAAGGCCCTACTCCCCATTCTAGGATTGGTTTGTATGAGAAGTGCGAACCGTGGACGTTTCTACTCCTGCACTGCCACATCTGAGCCGCAGTGGACAGTGGGCATCCCCATTGCCAGAGGCCGCTCTCATGCTCTCTTCACAGGACCTGGCAGTGGCCTTGGGTCTAGGCTGGGCCTGAAGCCATGTAACACAGAATTAGGTCATATCCGACAGCCAGATTTCTGGCAGTCGAGCCTGCCAGGTAGGAGAGCAGCACTCAACGTCAGTGAACCCCAAGGTCAGGCGGTGCCCACGGGGTCGGGCTTTTCAGCCTGGCTCTCACCTCCACGGACTCTCCACCAGCGGCCATGTTATTTTTCTTGGCTGGCTCTCGAGGAAAGCCAGCCTTGTCTTCAGCCCTTAGCCAATTAGGGCAGGTGCCAGCAGGGACTCTGGCACTGCCCGGAGGCCAGCTGGCCCTTAGGAATCAGGAGCTGAGTTTGTGGGCTGAGGTGAGCGTGGGCTCCCCTCAGCACCGACACCCTGGCCGTGACTTCCTGTCTCTGCCACATCCATGCTCTGCCCTTACTGAGGGAGGACAATCCTTCCCAGGCTGCTGGGCTCTGGGCTTCTCTGCTTATCCCGGTGATGGGCGTCACGTGCGCTTTCCAGGCTCATGCTGGGCTGTGACAATGAGGAGACAAAGGCAGGTGTCACAGCACCTGGTGCATCTGAGGGGTTCAGCACAGTTTATTTTATTTTATTTTATTTTTTTGATATCTCTTGTTTTGTGTTTTGAGAGAAGGGCTCTCATAGCCCAGGCTGGTCTCAGAGCGGTTGCGTAGCCGAGGAGGACCTTGAATTTATGATTTACCTGTCTCTACCTTCCAAGGAGATTACAGGAGTGTGAGGCCCCAACATAGTCATGATGCTGGGGAGAGAACCAGCCTAGTGCATACCCACTGAGCCACACGCCCAGCCTCAGCACAAATTGGTTGGTTTTTAACCCTGCTGGTTAAGGGAATCCGCATGCAAAGACCAACTGAGGCTTGGCTTGTGAAACCCTCCTCCAGAGAGCAAATGCCGCGACCCAGGCAGCAGCCCGGGGGGGGGGGGCTATCTCACCATGATAATAAGGCTTTGGTGTTCCACAAAGCAGCTCCGGGTGGCTAGAAGAACAAGAAAACACAAGTCAAAATTATCAACAGTGAAAAGGAAGGAAACAGGCCAAGAATGTGCTGACGGGATGATTTCCCACATTGAAAAATCTGAACAAATGCCCCGGCCTTGAGTGTCCAGGAGCAAGTCGAAGCAGCCCTTACAGGGAAGGGTGCCGAAATGCCCAGGAGTCAGAATTAGGAAAAATGAGTTCTCTGCGCTCCTGCTCACGGCCGTTAATTTCAAACCGCTATTCGAAGGAGGATCTCCTCCTCATAGAGACCCAGAGCTGAGAGGCGCCTATGAGAGTGGTAGAATAGAGTTCTGGCTGTCACTAGGAGGAGTTGGATGTGGTGGGGTTAATATCTGCATAAGACGCAGACATATTTGGGTGTCTAGAAAGGAAGTCCCCAGTGGAGAGATGTGAACGTCTTAATATAAATCAGCAAGCACAATCTTACTCCACGGAAGGTAGCAGCGGGGGCTGGCAGGGCATTTTGGAGGAGAAATTGCTGGCGAGTAGCGAGGGAAATGCGGTCAAGGAAGATAATGAAACAGCGGCAAGGTGTCCTTCCCCGCGGGCACCAGGCGCGCTGTGAAGGCACAGCAGGAGCAGAACGGGCTGCAGGGAACCCCTGTGCCCGTGACTCAAGGATTTCTTAATAAGCATGGTGATGTGTCCTTTCTGCTGGGTACTGTGGGGCATCGGCGCAGCACCACGGGCTCCCTGTTTTTAGGGTTTCTTTGTCTTCCACGGGAGCCAAATCCCCTACCTGGCTCTTTCTGAGGTGCAGGTCCTGACACAGGAAACCCAGAACTGACCGGAGCTGGGGCTTTAGTGGCCTGTGACAGTGTCTGCTATTTTATTTCCTAAAAATGATTCTAAACAGGCAAGTTTCTTAAGGGCTTCGGGACCAAGGGACAGCCTGTTTGCATTCTCTAGTTACCGGCTCATGGGCTCCGGCAACAGAAAATGGCTGTGGAAACCGAGCAAGCGGAAGGTGGGGCCTTGAATTTGGACTGAGCTCCTCCGCTCTCAGCTCCTCTCTGGATGGTTTCATGGTGGCCTTCTGATCGTGGCTGAGAAGGCCCCTCCTTAGTGCCCTTAAGGTCAGATTTGCCAATCCTGGGACCTGGTAGCCAGCAGCTGCCCAAATTTGCCTGTGTGGACCTCTGCCCTGCTGTGATATTTTCCTTGGGTCATTCAATACCTGGGATGGGGACTTCAAACCGAGTTCCTCACAGTCTCCTCCTCTCTCCACCCACACCGATCTTCTGACACCTGCTGCTTCCCAGCTGGGAGAGAATAATATTTTTCCCCAAACAATCTGTACAGTCTTAGGCAGAGCTCCCAGAGACTGACCTTGGGATGGCATTGCAAGGAGGGCTGCACAGAGCATGGCGTGACCTTACGAGCACCGGCAGGTCACGTGGGACTGCCATCCTAGCCGTGCTTCAGGTGTGTGTGGGGGGTGGGGGGGGTCAGCAGCTGGGGAATGTGCTGAGTGGGCAGGGCATGGACAGAAGTTAAGTGCTGTGGCAGGAGTCAGAGGCCAGTGTTAGCCCTGCCGCCTCTTAGAAGCAGCAGCAGCATAGGAGGACTTTGTTACCAGATGCGTCCCTATAGAAGCGCCCAGCAAGGGCCATGCTTCTCAGGTAGGGCTCCAGGCCCATGAGGTCCCTTGTAAGCCCCTTCAGATGCTCCCAGCGTTGAGAGGACCATAGGCAGAGGAACTTGCACCTAGGAAGAGTGACACCCATGTGGCTCTTGACCATTCAGACGGACACTTACTAGGGTCCTCAGCCCCTGAAGGTGTGTCTGATCCATAGTCACTAGGAAATGGAAGCCACTTGTTTCTGCATGGTGAGACCATAGAGACCAGCTAGGGAACAGGAGTTTAATCTCATTGGGTTCTGTGTCCAGCTAGGCCCATTAAAATGTGTCCCTGTGGCCTGATGGCTTTCTTCCCACCTAAGCCACCTGCTCTGGTTCCCACCTATCTCTCACCTGTACTGATAGCACCGGCACCCCCCACCCCACCCAGGTAACACATACAGGATCTGCCCTACTTTTCTCTCTGGTCCCTACCTCCATCCAGTCTATCATCAAACTCGTGCAGGACACACAGCACAGGTACAGGCCATTGGGGTCTCATCTCAGCTGCCAGTGACTCAGGCCAGCTGCCCAGGCAGGACAGTGTCCAGCACTCCAGGTGGGGTCTCCTGTTTGGTGGATTCTGAGGACTCGAGATTTAGGAAGCTTATTGTCTCAGGGAGGCAAGCACAATTCCTACTGTCAGCATTCTCTAATAGGGGTCACGTTGTCTTTTTTTCTTAGTCCAGAAGTTAGAGAAGATGGAAGGAATTTCAGAGGTCCCTGAGAAACACCAGCATAAAATTGTTCTTTACACCACTTTTCTTTTTTTTTTAGAAATTGAAAGTAGATTTTTAATTAGTACAATAAATTTTGATTACATATCATCCTGGCTCCTCCCACTTCCCCACTCACCCAAATCCACTCCTTCCCCACATCCCTTCACTTGCATTTTGGATACAAACAAGCATCTGAAAATAAGGATGATGAAAAAGAATCATAGAAAATAAAAACAAATTAGAACAGTATAAAACAAATAATGAAGACAAAGGGCCAAAGAAAAAGCTCACAGACATTTGTTTATGTCATAGATGCACACATTTGAACACACAGCAATCCCATAAAGACACAAGCCCAGCAACCTCAAGGACCTATAAGGAGAGAAGGGGGAGGGGAGGAGGAGGCCCAAGTAAAGCACTATAGGACACATTTTTAAAATCCCCATCGAGTGTGTTTTATGTTGTCCATGGACTGCTGGGCATGGGGTCTGCCTTTTAGTGTGGCTTGTATACCCAGTGAGACTCCCTTGGAGGAAACTAATATTTCATTTGTAAGTGGTCATCAATTGGAGATAGCTTCTGAGTTAGGGGTGGGGCTTCTCGGCTTCTCAGCAGAGGGACCATCAGTTCCAGACCCCCGCAGGCTCCGCGCAGTCTCCGAGCTCCCATGCGACCAGCCCTGCTGTGTTTAGAAAGCCTCGTTCCCTCGGTGTCCTCCAGCCCCTCTGGCTCTTATGCTCTTCTTCAGTTGGGCTCCCTGGGCCTTGACGGGAGGGTTGTGGCGGAGACAACCCGTTTAGAGCTGCGTGTCCTGAGGCGCCTCACTCTGCACAGCGTTCAGATGAGGGTTTCCGTATCAGCTCCCATCCACTCAGAGGGAAGCTTCTCTGGCGGTGGCTGAGCGAGCTGCTGATCTATGGTATACCAGAATGTCTTTAGGAGTTCCTTTAACAGAACAGTAGTATTTGGTTCCCCCCCTCCCCCCGGTCCCTGGTCCATCTAGTCTCAAGGTCTGGGCCACCTGAGCAGTGTTGGGAATGGGCTGCGTCTCATGGAGTGGGCCTTAAACCCAATCCCATATTGTTGGTTAGTCCCACCAGCTTTGTGACTCTTGCACTAGCATGTCTTGCGGGCAGGTCACCATTGTAGACTGAAGAGTTTGTAGCTGGGTTGATGCTTACCTTTCTCCTCGGGTAGCAGGCAGAGTGCCCTTCATTCCGTACTATGAACACTGGGCAGTGGGGTAAAGGCTCTAGGTAGACACCAGCTCAAGTTCTCCATATCCAGTGAGTTCTGTGGGTGTTGTCTCTAGCAACAGGGCCTTACCATGAGTTTGTGAAGAGCAGCCAGTAGCCTTGGCAACAGTTTGGGTTGTTTTGGGGTTCCCATGGAGCCCGTTTAGCCAACAATTCCTATTCTCAGAGCTGGAGCCTTGATTCGGTGAGAGCGGGCCAGTCAGGGCTCTGCTTCCCCATGATTGGGTGTTTCCATTTAGATCACTTTCATACACACACACACACACACACACACACACACACACACACGTATCTTTTAAGAAGCTTCTACTCTGTTAGCTTTCCATATGACCCTTCATGTGGTCCTCAGCGTCAGCTGTCCCTAACCCCCCTTTCCCCTTCTCCCTCTTTGATCTTCCCATGCCAGCCCCCCCCCAACCCCCCTCCTCCACACTCACTATCCTGTTTCCCTTCCCTGGGGTCTAACCTGCCCCACTAATCCCTTCCTCTGTGCCTAATCTATGTGGTTAAATGGGTTGCGGTCTGCTTATTGACAACTTAATAATCATCAGCATTAGACTTCAGTGTCACTTTTTTGTTTTGTTTTGTTTTTTTTTGTTTTTGTTTTTCGAGACAGGGTTCCTCTGTATAGCCCTGGCTGTCCTGGAACTCACTTTGTAGACCAGGTTGGCCTCGAACTCAGAAATCCGCCTGCCTCTGCCTCTGCCTCCCAAGTGCTGGGATTACAAGTGTGCGCCACCACCGCCTGGCTAGTGTCACTTTGTATGTCAAAGACGTGTGTGTGTGTGTGTGTGTGTGTGTGTGTGTGTGTGCCCGCCCATGTGTGAGCACCCTTGAACAGAGGCCAAAAGAGACAGTGCTCCGTTCTATCATTTTCTGTCTTTCCCCCTTGAGTCAAGGTCTCCCACTGACTCTGGAGTTAGGCCTGTAGTCAGGAAGCCCCAGCCTTCCTCCTGTGCCCCTTCTTCACAGTGCTAGCGGTAGACATGTTCAGGGGCCGTGCCTGACTTTCTGTATGGGTGCTGGGCACCAGAGCTCAGACCTTCATGCTGTTCAGCAAGTGCTTACTCACTGAGCCATCTCTGTAGCTCCTGAGCTCAGTCCTTACCCACACCACGAGGGAGGGAGGCAGGGAGGGAGGGAGAGAGAGAGTAAGGGAGGGAGGGCGGAAGGGGATGGGCCAAGTGCTGCAGCTCCACCATGCAGCTCCACCACGCCAGGCTTGGGACAGACAACGAGGAGCAGTGGCAGCTTTTCCTGGTGGGGGACTGATTGCGACTCTGAACGTAGCGATGGGAAATGACTTCCTTCTTGATTGGTCCTTACAGCAGCATGTCCATCTGTGTAAAGTCCCAATCCTGAGCTTTAGGATGTGTGCATTTTATTACCTAGAGTGTGACCTTGAGGGAGGTGGGGGACTGGGTGTCACCGGGCAGCATGTTAACTCTGCCTCAGTTTCTTCAGTTGTAGGATGAGGGGAGCAACAGCCCTTGTGTCATGAATGCTTGCGAGAATTAAAGGTGCCAAGAACACCCAAGACACCCTACCTGCTTCACACCCTAGCTTCTGCACGGGCTCCTGCTATATTTAGCATGGTTCTTTTGGATTCCAGGGGCTGACAGGTGTCCCCACAGACACTCGGAGCTGGTTGAACATGACTTCTTCCCCCAGCACAGCTGAGCCTCCTCTGAGGATAAGTCTTCCTGAAAGATTCCAGGGAAATAAACAAACACACTGGCTTCTCGGGACAGAAGTGTATCCACAGACCAAGCTCTGCCCCAAACCCGGTCCCTAGGCCCTCGCTGTCTTCTGGCTGGCGCTGGGCTCATCCCCGAATGGAGGCCACCATTTTAATGCTCAGTCAGTGATCACACCCGGGGACCGTCTAGGCATGTCCTTTTTGGGGACTAGAGAAGGAGTTCCTGAGCTCTGTTTTCCACATGTTGTCTAGGTAGCTGTCCGGAAATGATCTCATCCCTCAGGGGAGGCCCTGCCTCCCTCTGGTAAGGGTGGAAAAGAGCTATGGGCAGGGGCTGAAGGCTTTTCCCAACCGTGAATCTAGGTACGATTGGGCTGATCCAGTCAAACGAGGAGAGGAAATGGAGGTGCTCCGTGAGGCCAGAGAAAGAAGGGAAGCTCAGAGGGCCCAGAGCTCACTCCCTGAAGAGCAGAGAAGAAAGATGTCCCAGGGCTCACCGGGGCCCGCCAGTCTCAGCAACCCTGAGGGCTTAGCTGGCCCTTGGGGTTAGAATACATCCATCTCAGGCTGCCAGGAGCAGCGGTGCAGGGGGGAGGCAGGCTCTGTCTGTCCCGGTGGACCACAGCAGCAGAGCTTCTTTAAAGTTTCCACAGAAACCTCTTGGAGTTTCCCAGCAGAATTATCCAGTTGTCTAAAGCTTTCAGAGAGCCACGAGGCTGCCTGGAGAGCCTGGAGGCAGGGGATTAATGCCTTACATGGAAAAAAAGCTTTTCTCCATTTATCTGACTGTCTACCCATCCATCCATCCATCCATCTACCCATGAACTATTATGTATCCATCTATCAATCCACCCACCTACCCATGCATTTACCTACTCTACCTACATACCCACCCCATCTGTCCATCTTCTCATCCATTGATCCACTTCATTCATTCATCCAGCCACTCGTCCATTTGTCTGTCCATCCGTCTATCCCTCTACCTACTTCCATGCCTATCCACTCACCCATCCGATAGCTTACTATGCCACATAATATGATTATGCCACATATACTCAGGTAAACACAGAATTCCACCTCCGGGAACTTCTGTTCTATTTCACTCCCCAGAGTTCCGGAATCCAGGCTATTACAGGGCGGAGTGACACCGAGAAGGAGGGCATGCTGAGTACACAGGACAGGGCCATCTGACCACTGTGCCTGCAGGCTCAAGACAGGCTTCCTGGAGGAGGCAATGCAAGTTTGCCATTTGAAGAATAAAGTGAAGCTAGCCAGATGTGGTGGGGTGGTGACTGTTCCCCGAATTCAGGAATCCAGACTCCTTGACTATCTATGTCTGGGAGTTGTCACAGGAAAAGGTCCCCATCATGCAACCCACCCTCCCCTTACTGGTGTGGAGGTTTTGCGTGTCCGATCTAGATGGGCTTTTAAGGAGCAGGTGTGTCTTCTCAGGCATCTCCTCCTCCTCCCCATCTGGAGTCAGATGAAGTCAGGAATGGCAGAGATAGGTTGGAACAATGCCCCCCTCTTCCCCCCAGCATGTAAGGAGGACCAGGCACCTGCAGGGTGTAAGCACCTGCTTCCCTGCATGCTGCGAGAACAATCAATAGACTTGTTATCGTCAACCAAGGGTGTCTGGAGTTTATTTGTTCCAACTCTTGGTATTTCCTTAAAAACACACCATGAAGAGGAGGGAGGCTTCTCTGACGTTAGCACAGTGCGCATGCACCGAGGGAAAGAGAGGCAGGGAGGGAGCTGTGGGGCATGCTGGGAGATAGACTGAGGACAGCTAAGGGGCTCTCTCCTAAGTGAATGAGTCTAACCAGAGTAGATATGCAAGGATGAGTCTGGAGAATATAGATGCTTTGATTACAAGGTCGGTGAACAGCAGCGCTGGACTCGTCCTGGGTCTTGCTGCATTTCTGTTGAAGGTACAAGTCACAGAGATGCCATACCGTGCAGGAACTGGAGCTGGGAGTCTGGAGACAAGGGCCCCTTAGGTGTTCTCCTGGGACTGGCCACTGCCAAGAATGCTGTTTTTCAAAAGCTCCCAAACAGGACCACAGGCAATGTCCACACGCTGGAGGCTCTGCTTCCCCCAGGAGAACCAAATTGATGTCTTGCTTGGTCTGGTTCCACCTTCTTGGGGAGCCTAAAGAAGATCGTCACCAAGAGCTGAGGCTGGCCACTTCTGCCAGCTTCCCGGACTCTAGTAGACAGTCACCGGTGCCTGAGTCACCTGCTCCTCTCTGTCACAACCTGGGATGATTAAACAGTAGTGAAAAGCTGCACATAGGGCCCAGCTCAAGGCCACTCTCAGGGCACTAAGGCCACTCTGCCCTGGGCCCCTCGACTACATCACAGAGAGCTAAATGATGTCGGAGTATGTGGGGCTTGGCTAAGACCTGCCACTTCCCTACCCCCTCTCCTCAAAATGTCTGCTCCTAAATGCAAAGACAGAATGCCCCAGAGCACCGTTGTCCGCAGCCTTCCTTGACTTTGTAGATATGTCTGGTTCTGCTGCAGAGATGAGGGTTTGGGTGTAGCCAGAGCATCTAATACCCCTGCCTGTGTCCTCCCTTGATGCTGTCCTCCCTTGATTTCCTTTCCTGCCGTGACCTTTGTCATCCACACCTGGCAGCATCTGATGAGAGATTTTCACCACTCAGCAAGTGATGTCCAAACTTCAGCCTTTCTGCGTAGAGACTGTGAGGGTCAGAAAGCCAGGACGCTCCATTGAAAACACAAGTGCCTGTGTTAGAAGACTGTGTCTGTTTGTAATCATCCACCCGCCCACCTGTGCATCAGTCCATTAACCCACCCTCCCAGCCATCACTCACCATTTGTTTATCTACCCATCAGTCCATTCATCCACCATTCACCTCCCTTCTTTTACCCCTCCATCCATCTGCCTACCAGCCAATCCATCTACCCATTCTTTTCCTCCAACCCAACCAATTCCTCTACCCACCCATGTATTCATCTATCAACCCATTCCACCTATCTGTTCACTCACCTACACATCTATTTATTGTCTAGCTCTCCATCCATGTATCTCCACCCAACACCCCTCTGCTCATCCATCTATGGATTCATTTGCACACCCATCTATCCATCAATCTACCCACCCACCCACCTGCCCATCTACCCATCCATTCATTCACTTATTCATCTGTCCATCAATTCCTCCATCTATGTTCTCACCCACTTAAGAATCTCTTCACTTACCCACCCGTCTATCTGTGCATTCACCCATCCACCCACTCATCCATCCAATTCACCCATCCACCCACTCACTTACACAATCCATATACACATCCATCCATCCATGCATGCATCCATCCATCTATACATACATACATACATACATACATACATACATACAACTGGTACCCTAGGCTCTCCTCTTCTACTCTTATGTTTTTTTGTTTTTTGCTTTTTTTTGTTTTTTGTTTTTTAGTATAGAATAGAGTTTATTCAGGGCATGGAGAGGGGAGTTAAGAGGGTTGTAGAGGCAGGGAAAGGCAGACAGAGGGGGGGGAAGAGAGAGAGAGAGGAAGAGAAGAGAAGAGAAGAGAAGAGAAGAGAAGAGAAGAGAAGAGAAGAGAAGAGAAGAGAAGAGAAGTAGAGGTAGAGGCTGGGTATGAACACGTGGAGAGAGGGGGAAGGGACTGGGGAAGGGGGAGAAGGAAGAGTCCAAGAGGGCAAGAGGGAAGCAAGAGTAAGAGGCGCTCTCATGCTTTAACCTAGGTCACTGCACGGTCTCCTCTCAGCTTTCCTAGCACCACAATAGGGAAGGCATCTGAGTTCTGCACGGATGGAGATTCGAGCTCCTTGTCCACCAGCTCCCAGCAATGAGTTTAGTGTCAGTTTTCTTAACTAGAAAATAGAATTAATGCTTCCTAGCTCCAGATTACTGCAGGGATTTAATGAAGCAGAGAACACTACCCATGAGGAACATCTAGACTACAACAGAGCGTCTGTGGGCTAGAATGAGAGCTCTGTGCTTGGGGTGTATACAAAGCCCCTGCAGCTGCCTCACCCAGAAGAGCTCAAGGCCACTAGCCAAGGACAACTCTGCTCCTTTCACAGGAAGCCTGACCCTGGTTCTCCCTGGACTGTGACCTAATTTTGGTCTGGCCACATCAAGCGTCTTCCTCTTCCCCTTATTGTCTCAGAGATCTCAAGTGCATTTGGCCTGGACCGTTTCTGTAGAAACAACACGTGCAGCCCGCAGACCGCAATGTCCCCTCACGGGCCCTCCACGTTGTTTCGTGCCTTTCTCAAGCACATGTAGCTCTGCAGTGTGGCCCTCTGAACTCACCCAGGCATCCGTCCTGCAAGCCACATTCCAGCTATGACGTCGTGGAAGCCACCATGTCCCCTCTGCCACTGTCTTCCTTGTCTTCACTCGGCGGAACTCACTTGGCTCTAGCCTGGCGCGTTGCTGTTCATTGCTGATCTCACCCCACCAGAGCAGGAGCTTCAGGATTTCATTCATCTCTCTGCTCAGCGCGTCTGTAGACTCCTGGGGGCGGGGCGTCTCAGGCAAGGGAGAGGAGGAGAACAGGGTTGAGGCCAAGCTTGCCTGGCGACAAGAGGGGCTTGTCTGGGTCACACCTGCCTTTTAATGGGACACGTTGGAAGCAGGAGAGGCCAGAGCCAAGGTCAGGTCCTGATTCTACCACTTTCTTCAGACTCAGAGTTCCAGTTTGTTTAGGGGACAGGGCTGGTCACTCTAATTGTGGGACTGTCTGTAACAAGCTGAGCGCTGAGCACCTGACAAGCAGGAGAGCACTCCGGGCCCAAGTCCTGCCCTTGGTGCACCAGGTTGTGACCCGGAGCATTTTATGGCCACTCTTGGTGCCTCCACTCCCTCATTTGTGTGATTGTGAGTCTCCTGTGACATTAGACATGTTAAAGATGAGGTCCATGAAGGCTCTGGTAAGGCTCAAGTTGGGTTATTCCACGGCAGTGAGGGACTCTGACCCAAAGCCTTTGTGGATGTTACACGGGCCCTCCATGACTGAGCTGCAGGGCAGGGTGGGTTTTTGAGACAGTGTCTACCCGTCTAGCTGAGGTTTGTTTGAAATCCGCTGGCTTTACCCTCCCCACTTCTCAGATTATAGTTTGAGGCACTCCTGCAAGAATTTTATATAGGTTTGTAGTTTACATTGCATTTGTATACATTTTATATATATACATGTGCTTATTATGTTGGCATATATGTATATATTCACACTATATATATATAGTATGTGTATATATACACATATACAGTATATAACCACATATATAAAGATATAGTACATATTTTATGCATGCACATGTATGCCTGTATCGTATGTCTATATGCATATCATGTTATCTATGATGCACATGCATATATCCTATGTAAATATGTTTGTATTGAATGAGTATTCTATGCATGAGGGTGTATATATAACAGATGGCTCTAGCAAGACTCCCGGCACCCTGCGGGGCAGCAGCTGTCTTCCCTCCTGACACCGCAGTCTGCCGCCAGCTGCTGTTCCTCGCAGCAGTCCAGCAGCACAGGCATCTACAGAGCCCAGTGTCAGGACCCGGAAGAGAGCCAAATTCAGAAACAGAAGTGTGGTTTTCACAGTGTATGTGGCTTTCATGAGGTCATAATGTTGGAAACGTGTAAGCTGAACCCTCTTCAGTGGGAGACCATCTATAGTCGCTGTCTGTGAATCCCACACTGGTTCAAACAGGCTGTCCCCAGCACTCCAGAGAGTCCTAGGGCGTACCCTACTCCCTCAGACCAGCTGCTGCCATCTTTTCTCCAAGAAGCAATAACTCCTCTGATGCCTCTCTATGCCAGTAAGCTTTCGGTTACTGTGGCAGAATACCCAGGAGAAATCACCCTAAGCGATGGAGGGTTTGTTTGAACTTACGCTTTTAGACATTTCAGACCATGGCCACCTCTTCTGCTGCTTCTGGGCACATGTGGTAAATCATTTGGGGAATGTGTAACAAAGTAAAATGGCCGACCTCATGGTGGGGACAAGACATGTTCTCCAAAGGTACACACCTAGTGACATTTGTCCTCCATTCAAACCCACCTTTTGGTAGGACATTTGGCTATGAACTCCTCATCCGTGAGGTCAGCGCCAGCATGACCACACCAGCCCCTTTGAGTCCTAGTGAGGAGCCAGGCCTGCAGCACCCTGTCAAACCATGACCCTAGCACTACAGATAAATATCACCTCTTTATGGAATTCATCCCAATGGAATCACACCGTGTATTCTGTGTGTCTGAATTCCTTTGTTTGGCTTGGTGTTTATAAACTGTGCTCTGTGTATGTCCACAGTAGTGTCTCACTGTGTTAATACATCACCTTTGCCTGTCTTTCCTCCTCTTCCCCCCCTCCTCCTCTGTTTTCTCCTCCTCCTTCTTATTTTTGTTTTTCTGGGGAGGGTTGTTTGTTTGTTTGTTTGTTTGTTTGTTTTTGAGGCAGTGTTTCTCTGTGTGCCCCTGGCTGCCTTGGAATTCATTCTGTAAACCAGGCTGGTCTCGAACTCAGAGATCTGCCTGCCTCTGCCTCACCTCTGCTAAGGTTAAAGGTGTGAGCCACCACCCCCGCCCCTAACCCCACCCCCACCCCCACCCCCAGCTTGCCTATCTATCTGCCTCATTGACTGACATGTGGTCCGTCACCCTTTGTGTTCATTGTTAAGGAAGCAGAACATTCGAGTCTTTGTGCAGGTGTTTTGTTTCTCTCGGGCTCGCAGGAAAAGGAACTTTGCTCACACGTGAGATGAATGCATGTTTATGTACATATGAGATGAATGCATGTTTATGCACATATGAGATGAATGCATGTTTAACTTTGTAGGAAGTGACTACAATCCTTTGGACTTGGGGGAAATTTGCTCTTTTCCAACACACAATCTTGAACGAGACTCTGATGACTGTTCCGCGCACTTAAACAAGATTATTCTGCGGCAGTTGGATGCGGCTCTGCTGGCTGCATCGCTGAAGTCCATGGTTCTTCTTTTTTTGTCCCTTCTTTGCTGGGGGCAAACTGTCATGTTTTTCCAACAGTGAGATTCTTTGACTTCTCTCTGTTCTCTCAGCTTTGGCCTTACATGTTTTTCAGTGCTGCTAGTGGACACGTACCTGTCAGGACTACTGAGTCTGTGACAGCGACTCTCTAATGGGGGTGGGGGTGGGGGGGCAGCACTAGCTGGCGCTGTTCACCTCCCATCGCTGGCTTCCTCTTCACGCCTCGTTCAGCTCTCTGCTGAGTGTTTGCAAGGCTCATCATGAACTTCTACTTTTATGCTTCTTTATAGCCAAATGGGTTCCTTGTGGATAAGCACATGGCAGACCTTGCTTTTCTGGACAGTGAGATAATCTTCACTTTAACATGTGGTGTTATGAATATATATTTAATGTAATAGTGACATTTGGGAAGTTGGTGTGGAGTCAGTCACCTGGGGCTCGGTTATTCTTTCCCGCTCCTTCTTAACTACTCAGATACATCTTGCAGGATTCCATTGTAGTCTCTCTCTCTCTCTCTCTCTCTCTCTCTCTCTCTCTCTCTCTCTCTCCTCTCCCTTCCTCCCTTCCTCCTTCCTCTCCCTCTGTTCTTCACCTTCTTTCTCTCTATCTCTTTCTTTTGATGATTCTGGGGATCAAACCCAGGGTCTCATATATGTTAGGCAAGTGCTCAACCATTGAGCCACACCATCACCCTTTGTTGTAAAGCATTCTGTTTGGAAACAGTGTCTCGAAAAGTTGCCTAGGCTGGTTTTGAACTTGTGTTCCTCTTTCCTCAGTAGCTGGAATTACAGGCCTGTGGCGCTGGGCCTGGCTCACCTCAGGTTTTCTAATGATCTTTAAGTTATACTTTTGCTGTGTTTACTTTGAAGGGCAACTCTAGGGATAAACGTAAGAGTCACATGACAAACCTCACGTACACCTAGAACAAGGAAGCAGGAATTAGGGGCTGGAGAGATGGCTTAGTGGTTAGGACATTTGCTGCTTTTGCAGGGAAACCAAGTTTGGTTCCCAAAACCTGTATCAGGTGGATTACAACCTTCTGTAACACCACCTCCAGGGGACCTGCAGTCAGACAGACAGACAGACAGACAGACACACACACACACACACACACACACACAGAGAGAGAGAGAGAGAGAGAGAGAGAGAGAGAGAGAGAGAGAGAGAGAGAGAAACAAAACAAAATTTTGAAAAAGAAATCTAGAGAGGTCAGTATGTCTTGCTTAGCCACTCACAGTTGGTTTTCAGCTCTTTCTGCTTTTTGGATCTTGAGAATGTTGCCGCTCAGGACATTCTTTCTAAACCCATGTGTTTGAGGATTTGCTTGTATCTCTCGTGAGTACCCACCTCTAGCAATGCAATCACTGGGTTCTGCAGTATGATTAAGTTTAATACTTAAAAACAAACCAACTAGCTAACTTATCAAGCTGCTCTCAGTGAGGCTTGGCCAGTGGTGCTCTCATTTACAAAGGACCACAGACTTTAAAGCAGTTGTGGAGGAGGGAGACAGTCTGTCGGTGCTCACCGATGGTTTGGTGCTCCCCATCTCTCCCTGTAGACAGCATCTTTTCTCCTTCGTTCTGCAGTCTTGCTGCTGTGGACTGCTCTCCAATTAGGATCATTTTAAAGTGTCTTTATTTGAGATTGATTAATCACTGAGTGGAGTGTGTATGTACATTTGTGCACACGGTGGTCATATGCGGAGGTGAAAGGTCAGTGTGCTGGTTTGGATAGGAATGGCCCCACAGGCTCGTGTATTTCAATACTTGGTCATTAGGGAGTTGCAATTATTTGACAAGGATTGGGTGGTGTATCCTTGTTGGAGTAGGTGTGGCCTTGTTGGAGGAAGGACCTCACTGGGGGTGGGCTTTGGGGTTTCAAATTCTTAAGCCAGGCCAAGTATCTTTTCTCCTCTTGCTGCCTGTCCATCCAGATGTAGAATCCGCCCTCCTTCTTCAACATCCTGTCTGCCCATGTGCTGCCATGCTTCTTCCTTCCATAGTGACAATGGACTAAACATCTGAATCTGTACAACAGCCCCAAGTAAATGGTTTTCCTCTGTCAGAGTTGCTGTAGTCATGATGTCTCTTCACAGCAGTAGAAGCCCTAAGACAGTTGACTTGGGTGTGATAGCTATACTTGGTTGTCACATTGACTACATCTAGAATTAGCTAAAGGCCAAACAGCTGGACACACCTATGAGAGGTTTTTTTTTTTTTTTTCTTGGCTGGATCATTCAAGGTCACACTATCACCCGAGACCTGGGATACACCTTCTGGTGGTAACCTATATAGGACATGGAACAAAAGAAGACTTTGCCCTTCACCTGCTTGCCCTCACTCTTCCTGGCAAGTACATCCCTTCACTGGCATCAGATCCTACTGCTTTAGGATTTGGATGCATACTGGAGACCAGCTGAGATATCCAGTCTTGTGACCGAAACAACTATAGGACTTTCTGTTAGGGGACATCCATTGATAGACTAACAAGACTGATTAGATATAGATATATAGATATATAGATATATAGAACACTAAAGTGAACACCTGGGTAAGCTCCGTGAAAAGTGAACACCTGGGTAAGCTCCGTGAAAAGTGAACACCTGGGTAAGCTCCGTGAAAAGTGAACACTTGGGTAAGCTCCGTGAAAAGTGAACACTTGGGTAAGCTCCGTGAAAAGTGAACACTTGGGTAAGCTCCGTGAAAAGTGAACACCTGGGTAAGCTCCGTGAAAAGTGAACACCTGGGTAAGCTCCGTGAAAAGTGAACACTTGGGTAAGCTCCGTGAAAAGTGAACACTTGGGTAAGCTCCGTGAAAAGTGAACACCTGGGTAAGCTCCGTGAAAAGTGAACACCTGGGTAAGCTCCGTGAAAAGTGAACACTTGGGTAAGCTCCGTGAAAAGTGAACACTTGGGTAAGCTCCGTGAAAAGTGAACACTTGGGTAAGCTCCGTGAAAAGTGAACACTTGGGTAAGCTCCGTGAAAAGTGAACACTTGGGTAAGCTCCGTGAAAAGTGAACACTTGGGTAAGCTCCGTGAAAAGTGAACACCTGGGTAAGCTCCGTGAAAAGTGAACACTTGGGTAAGCTCCGTGAAAAGTGAACACTTGGGTAAGCTCCGTGAAAAGGTGCTTCCCGGCAAGCTCAAGCCTGGGCCGAGGCTCTACCTCCGGCCTCCACACAAAGCTACGTCCAATTGCTTATTGACTTTGATAGTTTCCAGCTCTCGGTCAGCAGTCGTTCTCACTCCCGCAGTCCCGTATGGTTTCTTCAAGCCATTAAAGCGCAGCTATTTATCATTGCTTTAAAAAAAAAATCAGTGTTAGTAAAAATGCACCTTACTATGGGTTTCACTGTGCCCATATGGTATTCTTCCTTCTGGGATTCCAACTAGATACTAAAAAACTGGCTAATGTCAAAACCAGGTGGCTAATGCTCGCTCTGTACCCCCCCCCAGGCTCTGCCCCTGTTCTGGGCTGATTCCCATCTTCCACCCTACCCACCCCCTTTATCCTAAGTTGACTCTGCTGTTCACCTGACATGTTTTCAGTTCCAGGATTTTAATTTCTATTTCTAGGACTGTCGTTTGGTTATTTTTCTAGGTTTCTCTTGATAACCCTGAAACCCCACTTACACACACACACACACACACACACACACACACACACTATCTATTTTTGTCCTCTAAGCCTCCTCGTAAATATTCATACCCATAGACGGCTCCATGTCTGTCCCCATTATCTGCATTTGCTCTTAGTCATGAGTCACATTTTCTCGGTTGACTTCTGGGTCTTCTACTGTCTCCTTCCATTATATTTTTGAGAGTGTGTATGGAAAAAATGCAGTGGAAATAATACAGCTTCCCCTTTATTTTGTGCTTTTGTTTGCTGTGGAGTCTGACCCTGCCGCTGCCTGGTGGGCGGATGGAGAAGCTGGGGGCTGTGTTTCTCTTCACCTGCAGTTCAGTTGGGATTGAGAGCCGGAATGACCTGTGATGAGCTCGCCCTGCAGCCTCTGTCTTCCCTTGTCAGTATTGAGCTCCAGTTTCAGACCAGTTTTATTATTATCTAAGGTTGGCCACTTCAGCAAGACAGCAGATATGAGAATGTGTGGGACCACCGTGGCCCTCTTCATTTCTGTCCATTTCTTCCGTCTCTGCCTTCTAGGAGACCTTAGGTGGGCAGGCGGGAAGTTGAATGATGGAACAGCACCTCCTCCTGCGTCAGAGCGTCTCCGCTCCCTCCTTCCTGCCTTCCACACTCCTATTTGACTTGCCTGCCTCACTCTACTCAAGGCTAAAGTGATTTCCGGTTGACCTCGCAAGGCAGCGCCTCCCTTGCCCAGACACTGCCAGCTCTGGCTTCCTTTCAGAGCTCTGTTCACTGAGGCCTTTGGATCCTAGTGCTTTTGATTAGCACCTTGAAAGGATGGTTTGGGGCAGACAGGATGAGTCAGTGTGTGAGGGTGCCTGCCATCCAAGCCTGACAGTTTGGGGTCTGTCCCTGGGACCCACAGTTTAGAAGGGGTGATCTGACTCCTACAGGTTGCCTTCTGACCCAACGTGTGCATCTGGCATAAAATTGAAGCCTGGTTTTAAAAAATATTTCAGGATTTTTGTGGCTGCGTCTTGTACCTCTCTGTACATCACCTCCAGAAATACAAGCCTCTGTAGAATTACATAGCATTATCAGTAGAGAGTTATTAATAAGATAAGCATAGTAGAATATAATTACAGTACAGATTAGTGCTCTGACACAACTGCATAGTTCTTAGAGTCTTTTCTGGCAGGTGACATATTAACACTTCCCTTATTGCTGTGGCAAAATGCCCAAGGAAGGCAACTTCAAAGAGGAAGGGGTTATTTTGGCTCACAGTTCAAAGGTGCAGTCCGACCTTGTTGGGGAAGTCCTTGTAGCTGGACATGGGGTGGTTAGTCCCCTGGTAGCCAGGAAGCAGAGAGGATGAATGTTCTTAGCTCTCTTCCTCCTTTTTATTCAGTCTGAAACCCAGCCCATGAGATACAGCCCACTCCCAGTTCTAGGTTAACCTCTAGTGTAATCGTAAAGGTCTCCAGGCATAAGGAGAGCTGGAGGGAGGCAGGGGGAGCCTGTGGTCTGGCACAGGAGGCTGGCATCAGCTGCCTTCCCTGCAGGTCACGCATCCAGAGACCTTGAACTTCTGAGGGGAGAGTGGCTGAGCTTCCTCTCATGAACGATGAACCAAGAGAGGACAGAGCTAAGGACGCCACATTGTTACCCACTCTTGGCTCTGGCTTTACCACCCTTTGGAGGGCTGCCAGGTGACCAGAGGATGGTACCAGAGGATGGTAAAGGGCCCTGGGTGGGGCCTAATATGAAGAGGTGGACAGAACTAGAAAGGTAAACAGGACACACCTGTGATAACCATTCGACCGATCAGTCATAATTCTCCAAACCCTACAAAGAAAGCTCAGCCTATGCAAGGATGCTATGAAAAATGATGGGGAATATGGAGGAAGAAATGCCAGTAAACAGTCAAGGAGAACTTCTCAAGGGAAAGATGTAGCTCTTACGGCTGAAAGAAGCCTAGAAAGTTTTGGCATGGGCACTGAATCAGGCTCCCACCACAGCATCAGCAGAGACAAAGGGACGAAACCCATGGAGGCTGTAAACTTCCACAGAGTTAGAGTCTCAGGGTGGCTTCAAGCTTCTCAACAGCAGGCCTATGAGTGACAGTGTGACTGAACACTGTCCTTAAGGTCCCGGAGGAACCAACAGCACTAACTCAGACTGCTTTCAAGCAAAGAAGGAGGAGGAGGAGGAGGATGGGGAGGAGGAGGGGGGAGGAGGAAGAGGAAGAAGGGGGAGGAAGAAGAGAAGAAGGGGAGGACGAAGAGGAGGAGGGGAGGAGGAAGAGGAGGAGGGGAGGAGGAAGGGGGAAAGGGGAGAGGAGGAAGAGGAGAAGGGGGGGAGGAAGAAGAGGAGGAGGGAGAGAGGAGGAGAAGGAGAAGGAGAAGAAGAAAGAAGAAGAAGAAGAAGAAGAAGAAGAAGAAGAAGAAGAAGAAGAAGAAGAAGAAGAAGAAGAAGAAGAAGAAGAAGCCGGGCGTGGTGGCACACGCCTGTAATCCCTGCACTTGGGAGGCAGAGACAGGCGAATTTCTGAGTTCGAGGCCATCCTGGTCTACAAAGTGAGTTCCAGGACAGCCAGGACTAGACAGAGAAACCCTGTCTCAAAAAACCAAAAAAGAAGAAGAAGAAGAAGGAGAAGGAGAAGGAGAAGGAGAAGGAGAAGGAGAAGGAGAAGGAGAAGGAGAAGGAGAAGGAGAAGGAGAAGGAGAAGGAGAAGGAGAAGGAGAAGAAGAAGAAGAAGAAGAAGAAGAAGAAGAAGAAGAAGAAGAAGAAGAAGAAAGCGAAGAAGAAGAAGAAGAAGAAGAAAGCTATAGACATTCAAAATATCAAGATATTTGCCTCCAGCTGCCTTAAAAACACCTACTGGAGGATGCCCTCCACTCAAATGAGAGAGAACCATAAAAATACATACGAATTAAGGAAACAGAACATACAGCTAGGGGCTGGCAAAAGGTTCCTCACACAATGAGGCCAGCCTCCTACGAGCCCAGGCTGGCAGGTCCCAAGAAGATACCTTTTAAGATGATGAACCGGAGAAAGGCTGATGTGAGTGAAAATACCAAGACCAGTTGGGCCAACCAGGAATGTTTGAGGTTAGAAAATGAGCGGTCCGAGAGCGAGCAGAGAAGAACAGCAAACGAAATCAAATAAACAGGCATCACCGGAGCAAAGGCTGATCATCTCACCCACACCATGGAAGAGAGGACGGAGGAAGGGAGGTCAGAGGGAAGAGAAGGGGAGGTCCCCGACTGAGAACTGTGGCTCCGGCAGGCACAGGCTGCAATGGAAACGTGTCGTCATCTGAGCATACATGACAGTGAACCCGGGGTCAGGATAGTCAGGAAGAGGGTAAAGACAGAAGGGAGCGCTAGGCGCGGGCTGGAGACTGGAGTGCTTTGAGTCAGAACTGGGGGAGATGGTAAAAACTGAAAATTCAAAACAGGATTGCAAGAGCTGGAGCAAACCAGAATAAAGCCTGAATCTCAAATTTTCCTAGGGCAGATCTGATTCCAGCAGGGTCACAAGGCATCTGTGTCGGGCAGCTGGGTGAGGGAGGGCATCCGTGTGGGGATTCTCGGGGTTATTTTTGTAACTGTTAAACCATTTAAACCAAGTCTTAAGCCATTTCACATTTAAAAGTTACATAAAAGGCTGTGGCGTTGCCCACTGGTAGAGAGCACTTGCCTGGCAGGCAGGGGGCACTTGGTTTGAGCTTCAGTTCTGGCCAAATGTACCAGCGACTATCAGGGACCAGGGATGGCCCAGCACAAGCATGAAGACTCAGATCGAATCCCAGCACCCACATTTAAAGCTGGGTGTGGCTGTGGGCCCCACATCCCCAGTACTATGGGAACAGAGACAGGAGGACAGCTAGGACTTACTGTTTGTCTGCCTTGTTCCAGGTTCAGTCTTAAGGGAATAGTAGATAGCATTATATTATTGGAGCATGGTAAAGTAAGACACCCCATCTTCCTCTGGATCCACATAAGGATGGATGGGAACTGACCCTTGTGTATACATAAACACACACACACACACACACACACACACACACACCATAAACAACACAACAAACAATAACAAGAGAATACACTGTCTCCAAAGCCACACCTTGTACAAGGAAGCATTATAATGCACCTGTACCCGGGTCCTGAGCACAGGGCCTAGGGTTTCGGCTGAGCCTCCTGGGACAGCTAACACAGCCATCGGTTGATCTTCAGTAAGAATCTGAGTCAAGGAGCACACAGTAGGCTTGCCCAGGCAGCCCTGCCCTGCAAGCCTCTGCCAAGGCCCAGGCTGCTGCCCCTGAGAGGGTGAGGCAGGTGCCCCAAGCAGAGCCGTGCTTCTCTCCGCCCTCTGCATGTCTGTGGTAGAGAAAACAAAAATTAAACCATAAACACACCACAGCTGTTAGCTTCTTAAAAGGAAATAAGCGCCTGCCAATCACTGTCAGCAGAGGAAGCCAGCCTTCACGACGGCCTGGCAGAGCGACATCTGGGCAGAGCCCGGCCCACTCTGTTGGCAGCCACCCCAGAGGGCTGCGGAACTCATCAGCTCTCCTCGGGTCTGGCCATCAGGAGGAAGAGCAGGAGGCACACCAGGGTCGCGAAGCTGAGCTGAGCCTGGCACGCCTTCCCCTGCAGCAGGAGTGGAACTGGTGAATAGGAAACGGAAAGAGGAAAGGGGGAGAGCGGTGAATTCGGGCGCTTGAATCGGAACTTAAATTCTAGTGACCCCAGACTGACTTCAGACTGTGTGGCTCGGAGCAGGCACCAGCCTCATGTTTTCCAGGCGGCACCCATCGTCTTCTTCTCAGCACAGATGCTTAGCTGTGGATGGAAAGTCAAACCTCGGCTGATTGTGGTGGTGCCCCAGGCCTTTAATCCTAGCACTTGGGAGGCAGAAACGGGCAGATCCCCAAGTTCAAGCCCAGGATGGTTTATAATATGACTTCCAAGTCAACTAGAAAGACATAGAGAAACCCTGTCTCGAAATAAACAAAAACAAAGAGAAAGGAAGAAAGGAAGAAAGAGAGAAAGAGAGAGAGAGAGAGAGAGAGAGAGAGAGAGAGAGAGAGAGAGAAAGAAAGAAAGAAAGAGGAAGAAAGGTAGGTGAAAACCTCCATACAAAATGGTCCCTTGCCACTTTGTATAAAGAGAATGGTGGCCCAGAGAGGTTAAGTAAGTTTGCCTGGGGATGAAAGGTCTTGGTGTGGGTTTGAAGTGTGATTAGTCGCTTGGCCAATGTTATCCGTCTCTATAGCTCAGGAGGGAAGAGACCGAGACGGTCTACAGAGCCCTACATGACTAGGCAAGAGAGGCGGAAGGAGCCGGTGGTGTATTCCTGGCATCAAGGAAACCTTGTGCAAGCAGGTGGGGCCTGCAACTGCGGGAAGCCGTGCCGCCGCCGCCATGGAGTCCTCACTGAGACGTGGGTACCTTTCTTCACTGTGTGACACCGCCACCAAACTTTTCTCAGAGCTAAAACTTCCAGGAAGGGCTTTAGAAGGGGCGGTTGAGCTTGGATGTCTGAATTCTGTAAGTCCCAGCAGTGTATGGAATAGGGGAGAGCAGAGCCTCCTAGCCGGGGAGCCCAGGCCTAGCCCTCTGACACACTGAAGGTCGACCAGCAGGCTAGGGAGACAATGCAGCCCACGGAGTGCTTGCCTAATGTGGGAAGCCCCGGGCTGCATCCCTAGCACAGCAGAAACCCGTGCAAACCTTCCATCCCAGCACTTGGGCAGTGACTTAAGATTCCAGGGCTGTCTTCCACCACCTTGAGAGTCTGAGTCCCGATGGGTTTTCTCTGAAGCATCTCCTGTACCTTTCAACCGGATGTTTGATATGCCCCAGGAGAAAGGTGGCTTTTGTGAGTGGCTCATAGTGTGGCCCTTCAGTGAACACTCTCCCCCTGCCTCCAGTATCCTACATTCCAGAGCTACAGTATCCTGTAAGATGGAGACCTGCTGTGGCCACGGATCAACTATGCTTGTCTGGAGAGGCAAGACCAAGTTCAATTTCAAGGGGAGTTGACGACAGGCCCAAAATCCAAAATTCTCTCCTCAACACATCTCTCTCTCTCTCTCTCTCTCTCTCTCTCTCTCTCTCTCTCTCTCTCTCTCTCTCTCTCTCTCTTAAATTTCAAGACAGGATCTCACCATGTAATCCTGGCTGTAGTACAGGCTGGCATTGAACTCAGAGATCCACTGGCTTCTGTCTCCTGAGTGCTGACCACCCCCGTCTGGCTCCTAACACATTTCATAAGCCTAAGAAATCAGTGAAGGTATGTGTGGCCACAGAGGAAGGGGACTCAGAATGGGCAATGATGTCCTTAACACCAGGGAAGGATGGTGACCATGCCAAGGAGGAATGCAAGGAGCTGCTGGACTCTGAGGCCCGGGTGTGCTGTCTGCAATGTTCCTGCGTGCATGCCGGAGGGGACTGCAAGGCGTTTTTGTTGCTGGAATAAACACTATAACCCAGCTTGTAGAAGAAAGAGTCTGCTTTGGCTTATACTTTCAGAGGGTTGAAATCCATAATGGCAGGGCAGAGGTAGCAGATAGTAGCTCACAACTTGAACCACAGCATGAAGTAGATAGATAGATAGATAGATAGATGGATGGATGGATGGATGGATGGATGGATGGATGGATGGATGGATGGATGGACGGACGGACAGATAGATAGATAGATAGAGTGAGCATATTAGGCATCATAGGAGAGGCTTGAAACCTCTTAAGTCCACCCCAAACGATGTATTTCCTCCAGCAATGCTGACCCTCCTAGACCTTCACAAACTGAGAATCTGGTGTTCAAATGCCAGAGCCATGGGGAACATTCTCATACAAACCACTTCCAGGACCCAGTGCGCTCAGCCCTTGGTCCAGGCAAAGCCAATGGACACAAACCGAAGGGCAAATGAAAGACAGATGCTTGCATGCAGCAAGGATGGCTCCCAGAGTGGAGGGGACAAGGGGCTTCGACTCGGGAGACTGACTCCTCATACTCCCCGTGGTATTGCATAGAGGCCAGCAGACAGCGGTATGTGGTGTTTGGTATGAAACCATGCTTCTTCATACATGCCATGCTCGAAGACTGGGCAGAGCACTGAGCTTTATAATGAGATCACACAGGGCTGGAGAGATGGCTCAGCAGTTAAGAAAGATCGCAGGCTTCTCTTCCAGAGGACCTGGGTTCAAATCTCAGCACCCACATGGCAGATCACAACTGTCTGTGACTCCAGTTCCAGGGCTTCAGATACCCTCACAAATATACATGCCAGCAATGAACATTAAATAAAAACAACAGAGAGAGAGAGAGAGAGAGAGAGAGAGAGAGAGAGAGAGAGAGAGAGAACAGAGATAGCTTACACTAGGTCACCCAGAAATAGGGAACTCTTCTTCTTCTTCTTCTTCTTCTTCTTCTTCTTCTTCTTCTTCTTCTTCTTCTTCTTCTTCTTCTTCTTCTTCATTAGGTCTATTTCTTTTCTTTTCTTTTTTCTTTCTTTCTTTCTTTTTTTTTTTTTTTTTGCTTTTTAAAAATTTTCTATATTCTTTATTTACATTCCGAAGGCTTTCCCCTTTCCCAGTTCCCCCCTCACCATATGTCCCATATGAACTCCCCCCGTCCCCGCCTATTCCCCAATCACCACCCCACCATTTCTCTGTTCTGTTCTGGTACTCTCCTACAAAACTGGATCCAGTCCTTTCAGGACCAGGGTCCTCTCCTTCCTTCTTCTTGGGAATCTTTTGATTTGCTAATTGTGTCTTGAGTATTCAGAGCTTCTGGGCTCATTAATATCCACTTATCAGTGATTGCATTTCATGAGTAGTCTTTTGTGATTGGGTTAGCTCACTTAGGATGATATTTTCCAGATCCAACCACTTGCCTACAAATTGCATGAATTCATTATTTTTAATTGCTGAGTAGTATTCCATTGTATAAATATACCACATTTTCTGTATCCATTTTTCCTTTGAGGGACATCTGGGCTCCTTCCAGCTTCTGGCTATTATAAATAAGACTGCTATGAACATAGTCGAGAATGTGTCTTTATTGCATGCAGGGGAATCCTCTGGGTATATGCCCAGGAGTGGAATGACAGGGTCCTCTGGAAGTGTCATGCCCACTTTTCTGAGGAACCACCAAACTGATTTCCAGAGCAGTTGTACCATCTTGCAGTTTAGGCTGGTTTAATCCGGTTTAATCTGGTTTACTGTAGTATTCTCTCCAGTGTCTTTTTGAAGCTAACCACTGGCTCAACAGGAGGCCACAAACACAACTGAAGCTCCTTTCTTTGTGATAACTCCAGCCTGTGTCAAGTTGACACACAAAACCAGCCAGTACAATTGAGCCCTTGTCAGCTTCACACACAAATACATCATTAATAAGCCGCAGCCCTTACTTTCTTATTCATCCTCAAGATCTAAATAACTTTAAAAGTCCCACAGTCTTTACATATTCAAAGTTCAATCCCTTTAAAATGTCCAATATCTTTTAAAATTCAAAGTCTTTTAAAACTTCAGTCTCTTAACTGTGGCCTCCACTAAAATACTTTCTTCCTTCAAGAGGGAAAAATTTTCAGATCACAGTCACAATCAAAAGCAAAAATCAAACTCCAATAGTCCAATGTCTGGAATCCAACTCATGATCTTCCGGGCTCCTCCAAGGGCTTGGGTCACTCCTCCAGCTCTGCCCTTTGTAGCACACACCTTGTCTTCCAGGGTCCAGCTGCCTGTACTCCACTGCTGCTGCTGTTGGTCATCTCATGGCACTGGCGTCTCCAAAATACTGCTGTCTTCCGCTGTAACTAGGCTTCACCAAGAGCCTCTCATAGGCTCTCTTCATGGTGCCACGCCTCAATTCCTACACATGACCCCTTCAGTCCTGGGCCATCAATTGCAACTGAGGTTGCACCTTCACCAATGGCCTACCGAGGTCTCTCACAGTGCCGAGCCTCAGCTGCTCTTCATGACCCCTTCATGACTTTAAAACCAGTACCACCTGGGTGACTCTTACACAATTACCAAGTCCAGCTGCAGCACGAGATACAACCTTGGCTATCTCTGGAACACAGACTCTGTGCTCTCAGAAAACACTTCCCAGAAGATTTCACCTCAGGGATGCTGGTCTCTTCTTAATCACTGCTAATTTCTTAGCTCCAGCTAACCCACGTCAATAGTCCCAGTAATGTAAAGGTTTCACTTTAGTAGTTCTGGTATCTTCTTAATCACAGATGATTCTTCAGCCCCAGATAACCAAAACCACAGAATCTTCACAATCAAAACAACATGGCCCTGATAAGAGTTTTTAATCTTCCCTCTGAAATTTCACAAGCCAGGCCCCCATCTTCCGCACTGTTCTCAACATTAACTTCCAAGATCCTATAGCGTCCCACAGAGCTCTTAACACCCCAATGGCTCTTCTAGCTCAAAGTTCCAAAGTCCTTCCACAGTCCTCCCCAAAACATGGTTAGGTTGTCACAGGAATACCCCACTATGCTGGTACCAATTTGTCTTAGTCAGGGTTTCTATTCCTGCACAAACATCATGACCAAGAAGCAAGTTGGGGAGGAAAAGGCTTATTCTGCTTACACTTCCACACAGCCGTTTATCACCAGAGGAAGTCAGGGTTGGAACTCAAGCAGGTCAGGAAGCAGGAACTGATGCAGAGGCCATGGAGGGACATTACTTACTGGCTTGCTTCCCCTGGCTTGCTTGCTCTCTTATAGAACCCAAAACTACCAGCCCAGGGATGGTTCCCCCTGCCCCCCATCACTAATTGAGAAAATGCCCCATAGCTGGATCTCATGGAGGCACTTCCCCAACTGAAGCTCCTTTCTTTGTGATATCTTCAGCCTGTGTCAAGTTGACACACAAAACCAGCCACTACAGATGCAAACAAACAGGCAGATGGCACAGCATCAAGGAAGCAGCCGACTCTTGAGTGCCACAGGCTAGGGAACAGAGGGCTGGAGGGTCCTTTGATCCAGGACTTAGAGGTCTGGAATCTTCCTCTGCTGTGGCTTCCAGGCCAGTGTTGTTCTCAGGGGAAGAGTGGAGGGGGAAGGAGGAGGAGGAGGAGGAGAAGGAGGGGGAGGGGGAGAAGGAGGAGGAGGAAGAGGAAGAAGAAAGAAGAAAGAAGAAGAAGAAGAAGAAGAAGAAGAAGAAGAAGAAGAAGAAGAAGAAGAAAGGAAGAAGGAAGAAGGAAGAAGGAAGAAGAAAGAAGAAGAAGAAGAAGAAGAAGAAGAAGAAGAAGAAGAAGAAGAAGAAGAAGAAGAAGAAAGGAAGAAGGAAGAAGGAAGAAGGAAGAAGGAAGAAGGAAGAAGGAAGAAGAAAGAAGAAAGAAGAAAGAAGAAAGAAGAAAGAAGAAGAGATCAGGGTTCTCATTGCCCCGGTCTAGGACTTCTTCAGCCTGACCCTTACCTGGTCACTGCAGGTGTCCTTCTGGGAACCCAGAGCCACTCAGTTTCTCAAGTTTCCTTGTATGTAAAGTGATGACACACAGGTTCTTTTCAGGAGATAAACCAAGAGGTATCTGCCGCCAGCCCTGCATGCCTCCTTTGTGGAGGAGGATGTGGAGGAAAGGGCCTGTCTCTAGGGTATCTTACAGGGCTGAGGGCTCTAATGCCAAGAGTCAGGGAGACTGTGGGTCTATCTGAGGGGTGACTGCATGTAGAGTTGTGGTTACAGTCATGGGCGCTATATGGATTAAGTATGACCTCCCTGCAGTCTCCTACCCAGAGGGCAATCAGTCTCTTCAGGTACCTCTTGATCTGGGTTTGGCCTTGTAACTTGGCCAATGGGCTATTAGATGTGACATTGAACAACTGTCTTCTCTATGGCTGTTGGATCCAGATGGAGAAACTGGAGCAAACACTCAAGATACCTAGAAGTAAACTGAGGCCCAAGCCAGCTGCCAGACGTATCAGTGGGGCAGCCTGGGAGCCGACAGCAACAGCCCTCCCAACAAGGGTCCTTTCCCTTTCTGTCCATTGAGTCTACCATGACCAAGGAAGCAGAATGGGCCAGGCTAGCCAAACCCTACCAAGGTGCCAAACCCTGGAAGCAAGTAGTCAAAACTCACTGTTAAAAAAAACAAAAAACCTCCATCCCCCAATTTTTTAAATTTACTTTTGTGTTGTGTGTATGTGTGTTCTGCGAGCTTGTCTATCTGTGCACCATGAGCATGCAGTTGCAGTTCCTACAGGGGCAAGAAGAAGGCTTCAGATTCCCTGAAATTGGAGCCTTAGACGGTTGTGAACTGCCACGTGGGCGTTGGGAACTGAACTCTGCTCCCCTGCTGATCCATCTCTCCAGCCCTGACCCTTGGCTATTTTAAGCCATTAAATCTCAGTACTTTGTTTCAGGATGGTAGATGGTGGATAGCTATCACTTGCCCGTCATCAACTGAGTCAGACTTTTCTTATTCTAATTTCCTCCTGACCCGGGGGAAATGTTAAGACCATGAAGGAATGCTAGACAAACCTGAGAGACAATCTAGACTCTCATGCTGGCCACTGTGTCATCTGATAGGCCTCTCAGTGTCTCTAAACACCATCTTCCCTCATCAGCAAGAGAGCTAATAAGAGCACGTGCTTTTGGGGTACGGGCTATCATGAGTTTGAAATGAGACTCAGTCCCTGCTGCATTGCTTCGTGTTCAGGGGATGCATTAAGCCATTATGATTTGTCCTGCGCACACTCCATGCCGACCCTGATCGCGTAATGAAGAGACTAGACAAGACATGCATACCTGCACAGGGCTTACGTCCCAGGGGAGACAGGGCAACGAGATGAGAGCAGAGAGAGGGTGTGACAAAGAACTGGGGTAAGAGGGTGGAATAGTCAGGGTTCTCTAGAGTAACAGACTTACGAGGCCGGAGCAAGCAGGATCGTCCATGTCCTTATATAAGATTCCAATAGAAGGTGTGGCCCAGATTAGAGGTGGGGCTTCTCAACGCAAAAATCCAGCTCAGTAGTGGATCATCCAACTTCAAGTTAAGAAAAAAAAAAAAAAAGATCCTTCACAGGTGTGCCTCTTGATCGTGGAGTTTTAATTAATTCCAGATGTAGTCAAGCTGACAACCAAGAATAGCCATCACAGAGGGGTAGCAGATCAGGAGACGTCTAAGGCAGTAGATGGCTAGAAAGAGCCACTACCCATAGGAAGAACAGACTTCTAAGAAGAGACACCAGTGTATGCAAAGGTCCTGGGGTGGGGCTCCAGTATGCAGAAGAATCTAGTGCTACCTCTGCATGGTGGAGAGAGGTGAGTGGGAGGAGCCAGTGCTGACAGAGGACAGCAGGGCTATTACAGCAAGGATCACTGATACAAGCCCAGGCTAGGAACTGACTCAGCGCAGTGGCCAGTGTGGGGGGCCTCAGAGTAACTGGCAACCCTTAGCACTCCAGTTCATTATTTGAACTGAGTTCTTATACCTCGTAGTCCCATTTGTGAGCCCTCCCCTCAGCCCTCTGTGGTGGGGCCCCTCTTCCTCTCCCTCTCACCTAGGGCCCTAGCTGTGTGGAAAGACATCCAGACAGTGACCTGTAACTCTTCCCCAGGGCTCCCTCCACGCAAGGAGCCCCGCAGGCCAGATGGCCTGAAGCCAGGCCTCGCCGTGTGTTCATCCACGTCAGCTTAAGCCACAGGATGCACCTGGCCACCTTAGGCCCTGCAGCAGGAAGGGTCAGCTGGCTGGCTGCCCTGGATCAAGAAGCTGTTCCAGAATACATTCCTCCCAAGACTAAGCCACTAGGTTGGGACGTCTATCCAGAGGGCACAGGCAATGTGGCCCAGAACCGAGACCGACAGCTCACTGACAGCCAATGATGCAGGTATGGGAGGTAGAATCTGTTTGGAGAGCCTGCAGCTAGTTCCACATGAGCACATAGGTGCACACATGTACAAACACCAACCTGAACATCACATGCATAGCCCTGTATGCTTACAGTGGACACACACACACACACACATACACACACACACACACACACACACACACACACACACACAGATGCACGGACCAGTCGGCTGGCAGAGAGGATATACTCTCCCCTGAGGCCGAGTCACTACGCAGAAAGACACAGACACATCCCCGAGTCCCTGACATTTCTGATTTCGCCTCCCAGATAATTGTGCCAGAAAATAGAAACACCTGCGCCCACCCAGCCCACACCACAGCAGAACGGTAATTAGGCCCTGGCAGGAGGTACCATTTTCCTGGTAGCCTGCTGCCGCTCCCTGCCAGCCAGCCAACCTCCCCAAGGTCTTTGTGATGGGTTCCAGGGCACAGTTGGCCCATCTTGGTCAACCTCCTCTTACACTGGTTGCCGTAATGGTTCCCACCTGGCTGTCCCCAGGACCCTTCCTCAGCCAGTGACCTGTCCGTGAGACTAATACTCCCTCAAGGGCCATCCTTATGTTCTCTGACTCAAGGACATTTGAAGGACTTGCGTCAGCTGTGAGCAAAAAGGTGGGGTACTCTCTGGGGTGCCACGGACTATTTTAGTCCTCTGGCCAGAGGGATATGCAATTTCCTATTCTTGCCTTCCTGGGGTTTGGTCCCTTAGCTAATTACACACGTACACTTTTCTCCCACCCCTGCTACCTGCTGCTTTTCTCACATAACAAATTCAGGCCTACCCCAGGACCTTGGCACCAGCTCTCTTCTCTGTTTGAACCCTTCATGCCCAATCTGTGTTTGAATCCCTGCTGCCATCAGTTCCTGCCTAACACCTGACCTCAGCTCAGATATGGCCTCCTCCGGAAGGCCTGGCCTGCTTAGTTAGAATACCTCTCTAACTCATCCCACTCATGGCCCTTGGGCCGGGCCTGGCTGGTTTTAGTATTTCCTGGGCATTTCAAAAGCTCATTGAATGCCAGGTCTCCTGTGGACAATGAAGGATGTGGAGGTGGGCCCTGGACAAGGCCCCCATGCGGTGCCAATGTGCAGTCCGGACTGAGAACTCTTGGCCTGGAGTCTCCACAAGTGCAGGTCCCTCCTCCTGGCTGCTGCTGGTCCGAGCCCAGCCTGCCGTTGGTAGCTCAGTGCGCGCTGCCATCACCGTGGTTACCAAGCACCGCCTACAGCTGAACCTGCTTCTGGATTGCAGCTCATGGCACCCTGGACAGGTCTGTGCACACGGATGAAGCGAGGCTCAGAGACGGGCAGCGCCTGCCCAACACCACGCAGCTGCCTCTGGGACTCTAACCCAAGCCACATGGCCGCAGAGCCCAGGCCCCTGAGCTGACCCCAAACGCTCACTTTTGTGTGATCCTCACAACCCTACTAAGCCACCACTTTCAACATGAGTTCCCAGGGGTTTTGAGTCCAGAGACCTGACCAAGGTCACCCTGAAGGAATTTCCAGCTCAGCCAGGCTGGTGGATTAAACAATCACTCTTCAAGCAAAGAGGAGGTGCCAGGGCCCACATAAGGCTGGCCATTGTAGTTCCCTGATCTCCGCGTTTCACAGTGAAGCAGAGTGCAAGCTGGAGACCAAGGAGCCTCTGAGTGCTCCTGGGCAAGTTAGCGAACAACAAAGAAACTGCCTCACACAGAATGGATGGCCAGGGCGAGCCCTGAGACTGTCCACTGCCCTCCACACCACCACCACCTCTGGCTTTTTTCTTTTTTAAACCTGGGTTCTGGGGGTTCACCTTGAGTCCTCCAGCTTGCACAAGTGTTTACCCACTGACCCATCTCTTTTTTAAACAGGGCCTGGCTAAGTCCCCAGGCTACCTTTGAACACTCAAACTCAGCCAGGCTTCACTGGGTGCTCCTTCTACTGCTTCTTCCAGACTGGCTGGGCTCCGGGGCAGCACCAGGCTCAGCTAGAAGCAGGCACTCTAGATCATGTACAAACTCACACCCCAATTTCTGGTCCCTTGGCAGTTCAAAGCTGGGTTTTTTTGACTATATAACGGGAGGGAATCATTTGCAAAGACAGGGAGGAAGGCAGTCTGTAAGAGTCCTATGAAGCTGCAGGAGGCTCACAACAGCCAAAGTAATTTCCAGCAGCCACCGATGCTTGGAAATGGGTACAGTGGTCCCTTCCTGGTATAGACAATGTAGGAAGGAGGAGGAAGAAAAGCCCCCGTGAGGGACCCTTTCTGCAGGCATTGGCTGTGTAGGGTCCTGGCCCAGCACTGACATCATTCCTTCAGGGTCCCGAGGAGCCATGCCCACAGGTTGTGTGGTATGCATGTGTCAGCTGAAGCCCAGCATGGACGCGGGTGGTAACCTTTGGAGGCCTCCAGCCTGCACCTCCTAAGAGGGATTCTTCATTGAGCCCGCACCTCGGAAGCCTGGAGACGGCTCTGCGTCAGCGCTATCCCCATTAGCCGGTAATTGCGGTGCTCTCTGGGGTCAGATCTGCACTGTGCAAGAAATAGTCCAGCTAAGGGATGCGGAGGAGAGGGCGAGGGAGGAATCAGGAGTGATGACGTCTGCAGGGGAGAAGCTGGAACCTTGGGAGCTGTGTGCATGGCCACGTTTAAACCTGGCTTCCTCACCACAGGGACACAGCAGGCCCCAGCCTCCCAGACATCCGGTTGGCAGGGAAGAACAGGGCTGCAGGCTCTGGCTGCGTCTACCTCTCTCTTCCTGTGTGTGTGTGTGTGTGTGTGTGTGTGTGTGTGTGTGTGTGTGTGTTTCCACGAGACTCGCTGACTGACTTCAAGGGGAAGCAGGTCCTTTAAATTCGAGGCCCATTACCTCTCTTGGGGTTGCTACGACCCTAGCACTAGGTCCTTCGCTCATGACACTGCTCTTCCGGAATCTCCAAATGTGTAACGCAAGCTCTCTGTCTGTCCTCTCTCGTACCAGGGAACTCTGCTCTCTCCTGCCGCTCACCTGTCCACAGACCCCCGTCCCTGTGCTATGAGCACTCTCAGAGGGGCCAGCCTGGCAAATTCCTGGGTTCCTTCCCAAGCTCGGCTGAAATAACGGTGCTCTGGGGGGGGGGTGCCCGGCATCTCCACTCCCCCAGCTCTGGTCACCCCCAAAGGAAGCCTGGCTAGCAAGTGCTCTTCCAGCAATCTCGCCGGGTATGTGAGTCCCAAGGTCAACTGTGTGTCCCCCAGAGTCCCAGCATCGGCTTGAGCTCAGGAACCTACTGAGCAAGGCAGACCCTCCTTGGCCCATACTCAGCGGCATCCTTGGACAAGTCTTGAGGCGAACGCTGAGTTATGCTCGAGTTTGGGAAGAGCTGTGGTGAGGGAAGTCAAGTTCACGGCTGTCTGATGAGGATGAACGTGAATACAGACAAGCAACCGCAGAAAGTGTGGCTGAGGAAGAGCTGTGGGCACTCGGCCCAGGACCCAGGGCCTCACAAGGCAAGGCCAGCGCTCCACCCTGAGCTGCAGTCCCAGCCTCTCCACGCCAGCGGTTCCTTAAAGGAAAAACACGCTCCTAGGCTGGGGGAGGGCTCAGTCAAACAGCACATGCCTAGCAAGCACGAGCTCCATCCCCAGAAGCCATGTCAAAAGACCAGAGAGAGTGCCACACGCCTGTAATCCCCGTGCTCGGCTGAGAGGATGCAGTTAGCCAACAAGCAGCCCTGCTCAACTAGTGAACCCCCGGGGTCCCTGATGACATCCTGTCTCTAAATCTGTATTCAAGGCTTGGTTATCTCTTACATCATTGGTTTTAGATCCTTGCATTGGCCTCTGTTGGACAGGAAATTTTGCTTTGCATGTCCTCTGCTTGAAGACCAGGAGAAGGTTCTAGAATCATGAGAAGGTCCACCACCCCACAGTGAGGCCTCCAGGAAATTCCCCCAGTTCCTTGGCTCTGGGGACTAGAGACTATGTGACTCCAGCTCCAGCAGCCAAATCCGTATTCCAACGTAAGGTGTGCTCAGATTTCTGGCTTTTTAAAGCAAAAATTTTACTTTTTTTTTGGCCCTCCTTAATTTACAAAAATTTAGGACAAGTCTAGGAAAGATAAAGTTTAGGAAAGATTTAAAAAACCATCCATGATGATCAAAAGCCCAGGCTGTGTCTACCTTGCTTTACTACTATTAACCCAAGGTTCCCGGATTCATGGCTCAAAATGGCTGCTTGAGCTCCAGCCATCATGCTTACATCCTAGTCGCTGGCAGAGAATTCTCAATCCAGATAAGGGCATTTCTGATAATTGTGCTTTCAGGCTGATAATCCTAAACTCAGTCAAACCCCTGGTGTGCAAACCTTGTCTTGCTGGGAACACCGGCTCCCCAGTGCTCCCTTCCTCTTGCCTGAGTTTGTTTTGCTCTGGGTCCCTCCTCTCCTCCCACTGCAGGATTACACTGGCAATGACCTCTGAGAGCCCCCAGCCTGAGGGGAGCACGCTATTCTCAGGTGAAATGGCAGCTCTCTGGGGAACCTTCCCGATCGATCCATAGGCGGGGCCCCTAATGGTCTCAACACCTTTGGGTGGTCTTCCTCTTGCCATCTGTTGCCATGGTAACTTGCCACTGACTTGGGTTGTACATCATCCGTCACCCACCCTCTCTGTTGCTGATGTCGATCTCCCAGACGCAGTGCCACAGCACAGGGCCATCTGAAACCTCTCTGTGGTAGGAGAGGATGTCTCTTCCCTCAGGGCGTCCGCCATATGTGAGCAGTGGGAAGCCTGGGCTCCCAGCAGGAAGCGGTCCCGGTCTCCATTAGACAAGGGCACATCCAACCCCGGCCCCTCCTGTCTCTGCTCTGCTTCCTGCCCCCTGGGAATTGAACTGTTCTGTGCCCCTGCCACCAAGACATCCTGCCTCACGGTGTGTCTGGAACCAAGAGGGCCTGGGAGTGCAGGTCAAAACAAGTCATTTTAAAGCTGTCCCCTGGGCACGCGGGGCTGGCGGGCAGACTCAGGAAGCACGGCCTAGCTCCCTCTGAAGCTGGGAAGCAAGACTCATGCTGTGGCTGTGGGCTCTCCACATGTGACCGCAGCCTCTGTGTCCCCATCTGATGCTCCCCTTCCCATGCTGCAAGTGGGGTGTGCGTGTGTGCGTGTGTGTGTGTGTGTGTGTGTGTGTGTGTGTGTGTGTGTGAGAGAGAGAGAGAGAGAGACAGACAGACAGACAGACAGACAGACAGACAGACACAGAGACACAGAAGGAGACAGAGTGAGACAGATAGGGACAGACAGACAGACACAGACACAGACACAGACACAGACACAGACACAGACACAGACACAGACACAGACACAGACACAGACACAGACACAGACACAGACACAGACACAGACAGACACAGAGAGAATGCCGAACTGCACTCAGCAGGCTTCTCTCCTTGGGGCTGGGTTCAAGTTGCTGGGTTTTGTTTTCCATTTAGAGATCAAAGGAGCAGAAAGTTGGGACTCTGGGCCCATGGGCAAAACAAAGCAGGAGAGGTGCCGAGTGGAGGCACTCATTAACCTAGCAGCTGGCATCAGAGTGCCTGTCACTGGAACGAAATGTCATTTGGAAAAAAAAATATTTTGACAAGTGCTAGGGAAGGAGGAAGAACTTGTGAGCCCTGCAACAATGTCTCTAAGGATGGGAGGACGGTGCTCAGAGCATGGGAGGACGGTGCTTGGAGCATGGGAGGACGGTGCTTGGAGCATGGGAGGACAGTGCTCAGAGCATGGGAGGACGGTGTTCAGAGCATGGGAGGATGGTGCTCAGAGCATGGGAGGACGGTGCTCAGAGCATGGGAGGACGGTGCTCTAGAAAAAGGCGTTTACAACTAGCCAAAGAGCAGTACCGATATCTATTGATAGTCTGGGCTGCTTCAAGAACCATGAGCGCTCAGTACCTGACATGCCGGGACAGTGAGTGCACTTGATGACAGAGGAAGGGACACGCTAGCCAGCCACCCCTGGCAGCCAACAGAGCAGGAACCCCGCTGCCAGGCCTATGAGCGAAACCAAAGGCGCACGTCTCCTGAACAGCCCAGAGACGGCCATCGCTTCAGCCCTCAAACATTTCTCTTTCTCGTTTCATCAAAACGTTAGGTTGATAAAGGCCGGGGTGCAGCTCAGCTGAGAGCACACTTTCCCAGGATGTGTGAAGCCCTGGGTTTGATCTCAGCCGCTGCTTAGCCGCGTGGTGGCACAACAAATCCAGACACGCTGAGACAGAGAGATCAAGGGTTCAAAGTCATCCTTTGGTACTTGGGGAGTCCACGGCCAGCCCGAGATCCTCTTTCAAAGAGCAAACCAAAATGAAATGCAGCCAAAATTGGAAGTGCTAGGCTGACTTTCTTGGCCTATTTAAGTAACTATGACAAAGTGCTTTACCCCGGGCCGTTTGTAGGAAGGAGCAGTTGTTTGTTTGCTTACTTTCCCTCCCAGGTCTGGGAGTTGAGAGTTCAAAGTTATGGAACCAGCAACTCAGTGTCTACAATGGCACCGTGGCTGTGTCCCTGCAGTGTGCAGAGGCAGAGAGGTCAAAGAGTCAGACCGACTCCCCCAGACATTTTGATGAGCTCCCTAATGAGTACATAAGTGCCCCAACTCTCCCCGTGGGAATCTGGCTGGGAACTGTTAAATTCCGAGGCTGTTAACACCCAGGCGCACACCTTTACTGTAGCAGACATTTTAACTTTTTACTTCCCCTTTAAACAGCTAAGCCGCAGGGGTGCTAGGGCCATTTGGCTCCCGATTGACAGCTCTGAGACCCTCCCCTGGGTCCCACTGCCTGGCGGTGGCTGTTTACAACAGCGTGCACTAGGCTTTCTGTCAAGATAAGCACAAGCTATGAACTCTAGCAACCAATGTCACCTAGTCCAGTCCCCTGCCTCCAGCTGCTGCAAACACATTTCTTTTCCACTTTCATGCCCTTGAACTTCTGATCCTCCTGCCTCTACCTCTGAGTGCTCGGACCCCCTGCACGCGCCACCCCACCCTGCTTATGTAATGCGTGAGATCAAGCCTAGGGCTCCTGCTAGCTGGGCAGATGCTAGCCTCTGGGCTGCATCCCCAGTCCCTGGTAGAATGTCTTTTTGATTTGTTGTTGTTGTTGTTGTTTGTTTGTTTGTTTGTTTTCGAGACAGGGTTTCTCTGTATAGCCCTGGCTGTCCTGGAACTCACTCTGTAGACCAGGCTGGTCTCGAACTCAGAAATCTGCCTGCCTCTGCCTCCCAAGTGCTGGGATTAAAGGTGTGCGCCACCACCGCCCGGCCAAAATTGTTGTTATTGTTGTTGTTGTTTTGTTTTGTTTGTTTGTTTCTTTGAGACAGGGTTTCTCTGTATAGCCCTGGCTGTCCTGGAACTCACTCTATAGACCAGGCTGGCCTCGAACTCAGAAATCCGCCTGCCTCTGCCTCCCAAGTGCGTGCGCCATCTAATGGCTGCAAATCTTTCCCTTCCCAAGCTGCGCACCTGTCAGCCGCGTGGCTCCGGCGAGGCTCCCACTCGGCCATGATCTAGTTTTCCCGTCTCTTTTCATCTCTGCTGGCTGAGACTCATTCCACCAGTTAACACTGGAAACTAATATTATATGAGTTCTGGAAATTAGGTTCCCGGTGACCTTCCAATTAACCCTAGCTCTCTTAGAATATGCATGAGTTTCGATGACGATAACGATGACGATGAAAACGATGACGATGAAGGTGACAATACACGGTCAAGCCATCTTGGGTGAGAATCTGCAGCTCTCCCAAATGTACCTACTGACATTTTTGAGGATTACATAACCACCTCATCACATACTGCAAGATGCAAAAAAAAAATCTATTATTTTCTGAAAAGTACACATCAGGCCAGTGGTTCCCAGTGTGGGTCTCAGCTTAGAGCACAGACAGCTTCTGCTCCATGTAGGAACTCATGGGGAAGCAGGTGTCTGGGCCTCGTCGAGCCGGGCAGGCTCAGCATCTCTAAGCTGTCCGAATGATGTGAACATACAACACAGCCTGGGGGGAGGGGGAGGGTGCAGAGAGCTGACGTGGGGCCTTTGAAACCTGGCCTGCTTGCCTCTGAGCTCTAATCTCTTGACGCCACGTCTCGCGCTGGACTACTGCTCAGATCTCTCCCCTGCCCAGCATGCCCATTTCCCCTCTTCAGTGCCAGATTTTCATGTAGCGAATTAATTTACATCACCGGAGCCCGGCACGGCAGGAAGTTCAGCGGTGGCAATTTGGTGAGGGAAATGATTGTTTTCTAGCTCTGGCCTCAGCAGTGCCAGTGGGTTGGACATCAACAAAGCGCTGTGAAATAGTCCCATTCGCAAGTGTGTGCCTCGGGTGGAAAACCCCGAGTGGGTGTTTATTGCTGACCCTCCATGTCAGGTCGGAAGACGGGTCTGTGGGCTTCAGGTCCTCCTGCCCCTGTATCTACGGACTCCCCAGGACTCTCCTCTTCCTCAGTCACTAGCTGAGCCTGCAAGAGGGGGGACTGATTCACTATAGGAGGCTAGGAGGTGACCTAGATTTGTACAGAGTTCACTGCAGACCCAAACAGCCCAACTCTTGGTGGCTTAACATACCAAAGACTTACGGTGAATTCAGCAGGTGGTTAGCAGAGCCCCCACCCCCGGGGGTCTGGCCTGTGTATATAGCAGGAGGGTCCACGGGAGGTGTGGTCGACGTGATGTGTGATGCTGGGCCCTTCTCTCTTCACATGGCCTGTCAGTCCAGCCAAGGTCCTATCAGAACACTGAAGAAAGGAGAGTTGCCAGTCCATGAAGAGGGAGTGCGAGCTCTGCCTGGAAAGACCACTTCACCGCCCACTCTGCTGTCTCCAGCCCTCCACATCAGCAGGTATAGGGGTGGGAGCCGAGAGACAGGCTGGCCAATCCGGGGCCCACTGGGAGAGGCAGGCAGAGCAAAGGGGCCACTGTGGTGGCTGCGAAGGTCCCTGGTTTGGGAATGTCTGGGACCCACGCATCAGGAGCCCAGGCTTGTTGAAATCAAGTCAGGACCTGTGTGTTCTCAGTAAGTGTTTGATGAATGAATGTCAGAAGGTATGAGAAGAATAAAAGGACCAGAACTCCCACGGGCATGATCTGGTGCCGGGGCATGTTCACTGCCCTCTTGTCTCGGTCTCTCCCTCTAATTCCTTCCTTCCTTCCTTCCTTCCTTCCTTCCTTCCTTCCTTCCTTCCTTCCTTCCTCTCCCCCACCTGCCTGCCTACCTGCCTTCTGTCCCCCCCTCCTTCCCTCCCTTTTTCTCAGATATCCCAGGCTGGCCTTAAACATGCTATGCAACCTGGTCAGCAACGGCTCAGCATAGCTAGATTGGGAACTCGATCTTTAAAGGCCCCAGGAATGGAAGCCAGCCCCAGTCAGCCTTAGCCAGACTATGGTTCCCAGCAGGAGAGGAATGGAAGAGCCCACTTGGCCTCCAGAGTTCAAGGAAGCAGGCAGCAGGAAGCAGGCAGCGGGCAGCAGGCTGGGGTCTAGCACGGCAAGGACAGCATTGAGGTGATTTGGATGTGGATGGGAACAGTTCCCTTAAATACTTAGGAAGAGTGAGTCAGAAGGTGACACCACCATCACCTCTAAGATGAGGTCACCAGCCCAGGCCCCTAACAGACAGGACAAGTGATACTGGGGTCCAGAAAGAGAGGAGAGACCTTCCCCAGTTTGGTCCACAGCAGTGAGAAGTAAAAACCCTCTCTCTTTCTCTCCCTTCCTCCCTCCCTCCTTTCTCCTTCCCTCTTCCTTTCTCCCTCAGATTGATTTACCTATCTTTTACATGTATGGGTGTTTTGTCTGCCTGTGTGGATATGCCCTGTGCCCTTGCAATGCCTGTGAAGGCCAGAAAACGGTGTTGGTTTCCTGGAAGTAGGTGGTTGCAAGCTGTCTTGTGAGTGCTGGAGACAGGACTAGGGTCCTTGGCAAGCAACAAGCACTCCCAATGGTTGAGGCTGTTGGGGATTGGTTCTAATGCTTTGATTTAATTGGGCATCTGCATGAACAAATGCTGAAGGTCCTTGTCCCCAATTGGTTTTTGATCAATCAATAAAGATGCCAGCGGCCAGTGGGCAAAGGGAGATTTGTGCATGCTAGGAACTGGGAAATAGGAGACAGGGTTGCCGTGATGCGGTGGGAGACAGATCAGATTTAGAGCTGCAGGAGAGAGAGAGCCAATGAGCCACAGTAAGAATTTGGCTAAGTGGCCACTGGCCACTTCCCCGATTGGGCCTGGGGTAGCAAGCAGAGGATTAGAACTGCCCAGCCATTGAGCTAGACAGCATATTAAAATAAGCTAATGTGTGTATGTGTGCCTTTCATTTGAGGATCTAGGGAGCTGCTGGGCAGGAGGCTGGAGAAGCAAGACCCTCCAGGAGCGTAAAGTGGAGTAGCCAGACCCCACGCTACCTGACCCATCTCTCCAGCCCCACCTTTTCTTCCTTATCTTTGTTTCTCTTTAATAAACTCAGCATTCTGACCAGTCAGAACTTACCAGATCATCTGTGGGTCAATGGCCACAGGGACAAAGGCAGAGAGCCTTGCTGTAGCCTGCAGCAGCCTGAGGCACTCTAAATCTTTTAGGGACTTTGACTCAGATCAACCCCATCCTTGGCCACACTAGGGAAAGGCATAGCCAAGAGCATGAGTCACACATGCATACCTTAGAATACCTGTGCATTAGCCCTGTGCATACTGTTTGATGTCTCTGAAGTGACATCTCAAAGCTGTGCTCCTCCTTATCAGTAAACTGAGATTATAAAATGGCTCTGGAGATACCTTTGTCAGGACTCTGTTCTGATGTGATAAAACCAGGAGCTTCAGAGAGGTTAGGCATGCCCGCTTACTGTAAGGAGGGATTTCTGATAAGATTTGGGGGAAATTTAAGGTTTCTAATCAGGTAGGCAGAAAGGTCATACATGCTCAGACCTTAAGCACCTGCTGGTGTATTCCTGTTAGAAATAGAGCTATAGAAAAGGAATCTCGTCTCTCTCTTGGCATCTTCCAGGCCTTGGCTGTGTTACAATTCTTGACTGTCATCTAGCAAAGGCTTCAGTCAGATTCCAAGGTGTGTGACTCCTTTTCCTTCCATGTTCCCACAATTTGTCTGACCTCCAAGCCCACCTCGGGGTCAGTAATGATTGTAGGGAGACTTAGCAGCCTCAACAGGCTCTACAGGAGAATTGTAGGGTGCACATGTGCGTTTGATTATGTGTGTATGTATTTGGGAGAGAGAGTGTGTGTGTGTGTGTGTGTGTGTGTGTGTGTGTGTGCGCGCGCGCGCAGAGGCCAGAGGTCAGCACTGGGTGACCTCTGTTCCTCTCCACCTTGTTATTCGAGGCAGGGTCTCTCCTGGAACCCAGAGCTCATCCTTTGATCTCAGCCAGCTGGCCAGTCAGCCACAGGGATACCTCTGTGTCTATTTTACCGGGAACTGAATTACAGAAACCAAGCCACGCTGCCTTTTTATGTAGATGTTGGGATTCAAACTCTTACATAGCAAACATGTTACTGACGGCCAGCACTTCCCCACTCCCAGCCAGCGCCCCAGGCTGTAACAGCCAGCCCTGACCCTCGGCAGTGCCTCACCGGAATTGTGATTGGCTCTGCTCCTGGAGCTGGCAGCCACTGTCTAGCTAGCAGAGCTCAGTGACCTTTTGCTACTCACAACCTTCTTATCCTGGAGCTGGCACCTGAAAACACTGACTCATGCTTTCTCCCCAGAGCAGGCAGGGGAGGGAGCAGAGTCTCCCCAGGCAGTGAGGTGAGACTCGGGGAAGCCCCCATCTGTCAGAGGTAATCTGTCCATCTGGGACAGGGTGAGGCCTACCAAACCCCATGGCAGCTGGGCCCAGTCTAAGTGTACAAGCCCTCAAAGATGGTCCTCTTCTGATCGAGGGTTCCCCAGGCAAACAAATTCAGGAAATGCCCCTCGGAAGAAGCAAGCCTAGAACTGCAGTGAGGGCTGCGTGTTTCCCTGTTCAAAGCCTGCCTTCCATTCCCAGCCTACGCTAGCCTGCCTTCCATTCCCAGCCTACGCTAGCCTGCCATTGGAGGTACAAGCTTATATTTCAGGATGGAGGAGGGCCAGAAGCTCACGGTCATCCTCAGCTACATAGTGAGTTCAAGGCTAGCCTGAGCTACATGAGACCCTGCCTTTACTCTTTACTACTACTACTACTACTACTACTACTACTACTACAAAGAAAGATACTTAAATCCTAGGGTAAAAAGGCCTTGGCTTTATTTAACCTGACATTTTATGGCGTGTGTAGCCACAGTGTCCTCTGTAGGACAGTCAGGGCCACCTTGGGAAGGACCGTTACGTATGAGACCCTTGCTTCCTCCAAGCAAGCTGGACAGCGGGTCTGCAGAGTGGTGCTGGGAAGGACCCCGGAGGCCTCAGGAGGGTTCACCTGCCACTATGGATGGTATCCCTCTGTGAAACCAGCAAAGCCAGTCCCAGGCTAGATTGGAGCCCTCCTCTAGCAGGAAGGAAGGTATGGGGCCATGGCTCACCCCCTGAGCGCTGGAAGTGATTCTGCTCTAGACTGAAGGTCTGTGATAGCCTAACTCACACCTGGAAGCCACACATTTAATGTGTTGATACTAGGGGGTGGGGTTTTAGGGAGGAGATGGGTTTGGATGAAGTTATTGGGATGGGGGGGTGCCAGGATGGCGGGATTGGTGTTCCTGTAAGAAGAGGAAGGAAACCCAGACTTACTCTCTCCTCCTGCCTCTATGCTTTTATTTGTTTGTGTTTTCACAAGTGTGCCTTATATGTGCATGCGGGGGGTGTGTGTGCAGAGGTCAATGTCTATTGTCTTCTCCCGGCCACACTCTAACTCCTCACTGAACCTGGAGCGCTACCTACCGCTCAAGACTGGGAGCTTAACTGAGCTTGACCCAGATCCAGAGATGTGTGTTGAAGATGGGGCTGAGGCTGAGGGGACAGGGACAGATGCAGCTTCCAAGCAGAGCCCCGGGGAAGCCAGAAGAGGCAGTTATTCCAGGCTCCACCCACCAGCGAGGTTTCCTCCTGGGCAGAAACTCCTCACATGTTCCTGGGTCATAACTGTGACTGGAGGAGGCCAGGCAGGTGTTGGGTGAGGCAGGTTGTTGCTGTGTGAATACAGTCCAAACTCCTGTGGAGAGTTGGAAAGGCAGTCAGTCCACTCAGAGCCACCCTGGCTGGGGCTGGGGCTGGGGCTAGGACTGGGGCTGGGGACTGGGCCTGGGGCCTGGGGGCTGGGGGCTGGGGCTGGGGCTGGGGCTGGGGCTAGGGCTGAGGCTAAGGCTGAGGCTGGGGCTGGGGCTGGGGCTGGTGCTGGACCTGGGGCTGGTGCTGGACCTGGGGCTGGGCCTGGGGCTGGGGCTGGGGCTGGGCTGGGGCTGGGGCTGGTACTGTGGCTTGGGCTGGTACTGGGACTGGGATTGGGGCTGAGGCTGAGTGAGGCTGGGGCTGGGGCTGGGGCTGGGGCTGAGGCTGGGGCTGGGCTGGGGCTGGGGTCTGGGGTCTGGGAGCTGGGGCTGGAGGGTGCGGTATTCATTGATGAGCACCAGTCTCTCGTCCATCACAAGCCAGAGTGTGCAGTCGTGACTTGTCTCTGCCACTGCCTGGCTTAGCATCCTCCTGGCTGGCCTCCTGCCAGCATGGAGATGATCCTCTTAACCTGAAAATCATGTCCTTCCCTCTGCAATTTAATTCCCATCTGTGATTTTCCTGTCACACCCAAAGTCTCCCTCACAATGCTCAAGGCACCAAACATCCCTATCATTTCCTGATTCTGCAGGTCAACCCTCTCTCTCAATTTGGTCTCTTCTCTGACACAGCGACCTCACCAGCACCTCAGGGCCTTTGCATGTGCTAGCTGGCTGTTCCAGGAGTAGTCTCTCTTCACATTCCTCCCAGGAACACAGCTCGACATACACCAATGCTGTGTTTCTTTCCAAACAGCATCCTGCCTCTCTCTGGCCCCCTAGTCCCTTCCTGTCTCCAGGGACTGCTAAGCGTCCACCTGTTGCTACCTGTCGGCCTCCTGCAATGCTGTCCTGATATGCTCCGTGACCACAGTCCCCAGCCACCTACAGCCACTGAGCCCTTGATATGTGGCCAGTGTGAGACAGAACCTGGGTTTTAACTTCTCCTTCGTTGTATAGGTTTGATATATGAACTTCTATCCGTAGCTGAAGTTTCTCATGGTAATGATGCAGGGTCATAGTTTCTCCCCCAAGGGACATCGTTGTTGCTAGGAATTGCTAGGGAAAAAGATTCCACATGGCTATACCACACAGCGGAACGAGTTTTCTGGCACACACAGTAAGCCCTAACAGAAGACTCATGATAAGGAACTATGATCACACAATTATATCCATACCCCGCTTCATCTTTCTCAGCAAGTTCCCAGTGAAGACGCTCCCTCGGGCCCATTCGCACTCTGCTTCCTGGTGCCGGGCAGCAGGGACTTGGGCTGCAGGACCTGGCCCTGCGACTTGAGCAGCAGAGGTGACAGAGGAGGCAAAGCCGCAGCCTTGACTGGGGACAGCGATATCCCAGGGCCCTTGAGCCCCAGGCTGAGTGTCCCACAGTACTCTGTGGTGATAAATGGAGCAAAGATTGAGACAATCCAGGAGGCTGCAGGCCACTGGGGTTTAAACGAGAACGTTTCCTGGTGTTCCATGGGCTTGCCTTGGGAAGAGGAGGTGCAAGGAAGTCCAACGGGAGACTTGGTGGGAAGCGGTAACTGCTTCCCGGTGCTGATGAGTGACAGGGAGCAGGAGGCCATCGGCTGGTTCTTTACCTGTAAAGACAGAAGGTGAGAAGGGGCCCTGAGGCAGCCGCTTCAGCAAACCGCAAAGCGAACCAGGATGCCAGGTCAAAGACGAATTCCAAATAGGCTGTAGTTTCTCAGCTAACGTGTACAGAGGCCAGGACACACCTATTCTTTAAGTGGCTGGTGGAGCTGGCAGGGGTGAGGATGGAGCACTTGCCTGGCATACACAGACCCTGGGCTTAATCCTTGGCACTCTGCGAGCCGGAGGCCCTGGTTCGAGGCTATAATTGCAGCTCTTGAGATAGAGGCAGGGGGATCTGGAGCTGAAGGTCGTCCTTGGCTACATGGGGAGTCTGAGGTCAGCCGGGGTTACATGAGACGCTGTCTCAAAACAAACAAATCAGCAAAATGTGACCATTGTGTCTGAAACGTAAAGATGTCTAGCCAGTGGGTTCACAGTGTCAATCAGACCCAGGCAGCCATGACAACTCAGGCCAGGCCAGTCACCATCCAGAATCTCTCACGTTAGGTCCTTTACTTCTTGATGGAGTTCAAGTCACCATCCACGTTTCCCAGCATCCACACCTTCACCCTAACCGTGCATCAGGCTGGAGCACATCTCCTCAACGGCAGCCTCGGCAGCAAGCTCACTCTCCTGAGAGGCAGTTCCTTTACACTGTCAGGGTTTCTCCTCCATCACAGACAGACTTCATCAAAGTCTGTGTTGTCACCATTCTGCAGAGTCCAGCCCTACCCTGGTAGGTGTCGTGTGAGCTGTATGAATGATCGAGTTATCCTAGGAGAGGCCATGCTGGAAGTACCCAGCAGTCACAGCCTGTCGGTCTGCCTGTGGCCAGCCTGAGCCTGCAGGCAGCACAGGAGCCCGCTGGCATGGTGCAGAGGCCTGGAGGCTAGCAGCAGGATCCTGGGGTGACCCCAGCAGCTCGCCATGGTCAATGTCCTCCTGCTCACTAGCCTTAGTGTCCCTTCCTGACCCCCATCCCCCGCCCAGCAGCCTGCCGCCGTGTGTAGCCATGGCAGCCATGCTACCTCAGACGGTCTAGGATGAGGTAGGCAGGAGGGGAAAGCAAGAGACAACCAGTCACCAAAGGCAAGCACCCGGCCAACCGGTTCCCGCTAACTCCTGTAGCGCAGCAGTCGGAGAAGGGTGGGGGTGTCAGCTGGCAGGTGTAGCGCCTCCAGAATGTGTCTCTGGCACCTAAGCAGGACCAGATTTCACCCAGCATCCTGGGCGGTTGGCAACATGTGTGAAGAGGAACCAGGAGGTGGGATTTCAGTGCATCTTGTGGAACAGGATGGAGGCTGGGGAGGGAGGGAGCCAGACTGGGTGCATCTTGTGGAACAGGAGGGAGGCTGAGGAGGGAGGGAGGCAGATGAGGAGCAGCAGTGATCTGGAAAAGAGCTCTCTGTGGCCACTGCTCTAGCCACCTGGAGGACTCTTGGTGTTCCCACTTCCCAGAAATCCATTCTTCCACCGCCATCCGCCATCCGAGAGCTAGCTCCGTCCTGGACTCCTTTAGATCTTCTTGGCTCCACTTTCAAGTTCCCAGTCACAGCCTAGACCACTCTCAGGGCAGAGCCTGGTTCACTGCCTGGTGGTCACCCAGAGTCCTGAGCCTTTGACTGGGATCCCTGAGAAGAAGAGGGGCCCTCCCAACGTAGGAAAGAAAACCTGGTGAACAGATCCTGTTTTAAGAAAAGACCAGAGCCAGGACTGAGCTGAGTGGGGCAACTCACACCCGGAATATTGGCACTTGGGAGGCTAAGCCAGGAGTGTGGTTACAAGTTCAAGCCCAGCCTGGGCTACTTAATGAATTCCATACTTGCTGGGCTTGTCTATCTCAAACTAGGAGAAGGAGGTGGTGGGAGGGGGTAGGAGGAGGAGGAGTGGAGATAGACAACAGAGGGAAGGCCAGAACAGAGCAAAGAAAGCGGAACTGGGTGTGTGCACCTGTCGGGTAGACCCAGCACTCAGGAGGCAGAAGCAGGTGTGGTCCAGGGGTTCAAGGCCAGCCTCACCTATACAGTGAGTTTGAGAGCAGAACGGGCTATGAGACCTTGTTTTGAGTCAAAACAAAGGGGGAAGAAGGCAGGACAAGAAAGATGGGGAAGGAAAGGATGGGCCCAAGTGATGTGGCCTGAGTTCCTGGACCCACAGCCCCTGGAGCCGAGACGCTGGATAACGCGAGCGGGGACACAGAGAACCCATCAATCCTCTTTAGTCCCGCTCAGCCGTACAAGCCTGGTGCGAGCCCTCAGGCCGTGTGACACGTCCCACTATAGGTGGCTAAGGCAGCAGCCTTACTCAAGAAAGACACCCCCACCCTCAACCTCCCATTCACCTCTCCCTCCACCCTGTGATTAGCACTGATGCTTTGGAGCACCCCAAGATGGAATGGACTGCCTCCCTCTGCTACCCACGCCAGCCACTGGACTTTTATATGCACTTAACCTCCATTTTTGTATGTATTTAACCTCTCTCTGGTTCACCTGCAGCCAGGGCCTTCTCTTATGGTGTCAGGATCATCCCCCCTCCCCCTCCCCCTCAATCCACCGGGTGCCAGCGCCACACGGAGTGTAGCTCCGGTCCAGAGGAATTTCCAGCCGCTGTTAACCTACTATGATCTTTCTCCACCTTTCGCTGCGGTGGCTCATGGGAAACCGGTAAGGATAAAGCAGGTTCGTCCCTTAGTCACCCCTTGTGGCTTCCATTTCAGCGCCCCCTCCTTCCCAGGCAGCTGTTACCTTCAGGCAAATTGCCTGTCTGAGCTCTTCTACACTGTGATAAAGCCACTCACTGTGAAATCTGCCACTTTAAGCATCCGCGAGTGTCCGGCTCGGTGGCAGTAAGTGCACTCGCTTCGCTCTGCGGTGCACAGCGCCAGCCGTCTCCAGAGCTCTTGTCACCTCGCAAAGCACAAACGCAGCCCATTGACAGTCCTCGGCCTCCTCCCTTAGCGCCAGCCCCTTCCACCTTCCGGTCTCTGTGCCACGTACTTGACTGTCCACATTCCTCACAGAAGAGGAATCCTTCCCGCAGCTGTTTCCTCTCTGTGACCGGCTGATTTCACACAAAGTGTCCTCAAGGCCTCAAGTTTATTGGTATCATCCCACATATTGCAATTTCAAGGATGAGTAATATTCCACGGCCCGCATTCTACTTTATCTTCTATGGAAAGGTCGGGGCTGACTTCCACAGCAACTTGAGCACCAAGTACCTGGGGCCCGTGCAACCCAAGCCTCTTGCATGGGGTGTTTTACAGGGAGACGGGGGGTAAGTCCATATTAGCCCAGCATCTGTCTATTCTGTCCCCTTCCCAAACTACTGCCCACCAGGGAAAAGAAAGGGAAGACCAGGGATGGGAAGATGCCTCAGTGGTAAAGTGATTGCTGTATTGAGGAATGGAGTTTGCACTCCTAGGACTCGTGTAAACATTGGGTGGATGGAGGTCCGCCTGTGAGTCCAGCCTTCAAAGGTGAAAACAAGATCCCCAGATAACCTGGCAAGGGAAATTAACCACACCACAGAGCTCCGAGTCTGACTGAGAGACCTGCTCTCCCCCCGAATCGGGTAGATGCGCCATCAAGGATGATTCCTGGCATTAACCTCAAGCCTCTGCATGCGCATGCGCATGCACCCATTGGGGATTGGGTCTAACGCTTCGGCTTAGTTCGCCTCCCAAAATCACATGGGAATCTACTGCCAGACACCAAGGGTCCCCGTGCCCAATTGGTTTTTGATTGGTCAATAAAGTTACTGACAGCCAATGGCTGGGCAGGGAGACAGAAGCGGAACTTTTAGATTTCCCAGACAAGGGATGAAGGGAAGACACAGGAGCAGAATCGCCAGGATGGGGAAGCGGAGAGATGGGATTTAAGAACTGCAGGAGAGAAAGCATCCAGCCATGTAAGAGTCAGGAACGTTGGCCCCGCTGGGGCCGCTTGGGTCTGGGGTAGCCGAGATGAAATTTAGATATAGCAAGTATTAACTCAGGGGAGTGTGTTAGCCACACGGAGGCTCAGGAGTGGCCCAACCACTGAGCTAGTTAAAACATCAAAATATAAAGCATGTGTGTGTGTCTTTTAATTCTCGAATCCAGAGAACTCTGGCGGGTGGCAAGAAACTCAATTACCCACCGGAAGCTCAGAGCAGTTTAACAGATTACTGCTACATGCACCCCCAACATGCAAACACACTCCAAACATGTGTGCCCCCTTGCACATACACATGCAGAAACATGCACACACACGTGCAGAAATATGCACACATATACACACATGCAGAAACAGAGAGAGAGAGGGTGGGGGCAATGGTAAGCGGGCAGGCCTGCTGGCCGCTGTGCGGCTGAGTTCTGCTTGCTTCTCCTTCTCCTTGCAGATCAGCCCACCACCCGCTGAAAGCTGATCCCAGAGCCCTCACTGCCCGGGTGATACTCACAGTGGGAATGACAAGGGCGGGACAGGCAGAAAGTGACCTAGGTGATAAGGGGGAATCGCACCTTCTGAGGATCTGCAGTGTCACCTCTGCAGGGAATGAAATTAAACACCTGCTTCATTTCTGGAAGCAGCTTCTGAGCCTGAGAGGGCAGGGGATGGAGAGGTGGCTTGGGGCTCCCTGGGTTCTGTGTTCTGTGTCCCGCCTCCTGGGACACAGACCTCTGTGGCAGGTGTGGGAGTGAAGGAGCAGCCTGGGCACCTGGCTGGGCAAAGGGGGGAGGGTGCTTTTCCACCACCAGTCTCCTTGTTTGTGGGGAGGGCTTCTTGAATGGGGAGAGGTGAGCTCAGCAGGTGCAGACATCTGCAAGCTTCTGCAAACCCAAGGACCACCCCCAACGCTCATGCCCTCCTCAGAAGCACTGAAAAGCACCCCACTCCTGGATTCCGGCCGGCTTGAGCGGCTGCTAGGACTGGTGGCTGTGGACGTTTCTACCAACAGTGAGGGGCAGGAAAGACATGACTCAGCCCTCCCAGGCTACCCTCAGAGACGAGCAACCTCCCGCTGCAGGAACTGGGCTGCGTCCACCTCCCCACAACTCCCTCAGTCCACTGACCCGAGGCTGTACCTAAGTGACCTGCTTGGGCTGACACCTCCCTTCCCCCACTTCCCATCCCGCAGCACCAGTGTCTCTCCCTAACAGCACAGGAACCGGTTGTTGTTTCTCTACCTTAAGCGGAACCCACAGAAGCCCCACCCCAACTCCGTCCCTACACACCTGTGTCCTTCACCTTTACAGCGAAGGCCTTGGAGAGCAGCCAGGCTGTCTGAGAGCAGTCCTGTTCGAACCCCACTCTCAGCGAGTTTGTCATCTTTACCCCACCCAAAGCACCTTGTCGGGGGCACTCATGGCCTCCTCCCCTCCTCCTTCCCATCTCCTTCTTCCTCTTCCTCTTCCTCCTCCTCCTCCTCCTCCTCCTCCTCCTCCTCCTCCTCCTCCAGCTCCTCACTCCTGTTCTCCTCCCAGCCTTCAGGTGCCATCATGCACTTCTGACACCTCATCCAGCAGCCTCAGGATCCTGCCGCTCCTCTCCGTCACTCCTTAATGCTGTTGGCTGTCGGCACACAGCAGCCTGGGCTGGGCACTAAGGTCATTGCTGAGCCCCTGGCGTGTGGTCCCTCCACCCCTCTATGGGCCTCTGGAGCCCCTCTCCTCTCACTATGCCAGGCCACACCCCACCGTGTTCTTTCTAATCCACCCATCTCTCCTTCCAGGGTCATCCTTGCATGTCATCCCTCTGTCCCCGAAGACTGCACACACCAGCTCAGGCACAAGCCTTCTGATTTAGTTAGGGTTTTCATTGCTGTGCACAGACACTGTGACCAAGAACTCTTCTTATAAAGACAGCATTTAATTGGGGCTGGATTGCAGGTTCAGAGGTTCAGTCTATTATCCTCAAGTTGGGAGCACTGAAGCATCCAGGCAGGCACGATGCAGGAAGAGCTGAAAGTTCTTTATCTTCATCTAGAGGCTGCTAGGAGAATACTTAAAGTCCACACCCACAGTAACACACCTACTCCAACAGGGCCACACCTCCTAATAGAGCCACTCCCTGGGCCGAGCAAGCATATACAAACCATCACACCTAGGCTTGGGATCAATCTCTGTGCATTGTCATTGTCCCTCACCCAACTCACTCTTATCCCCAGAAGGGGTGCCCTGCTTCCCACAAAAGCATCCTTAGGACTGTCTGTTTAGCTCTACTTCGGCCTCCTGACTTGAATACCAATCTCCTGGTAGGAGGGTCCCCACACCCTCCACCTCACCCCCAGGGCACAGGTTCTGGTTTGTGAGAGCTCTGGTCAGACACTGAGTCAGAGCATGAAACCCAGAGACCGGTGACTGAGGCCTGCTGCCTCCACCACCTCCTCTGTCACCTGTGCACAGTGGGAGGAAGCAGGCATCCAGGAGACCTGGCGGTGACCAACCACAGATCCACTCACCTGGACGGGCCCCCGCTCTGTGACCAGTGGATGCTCTCTACAATAAGACCCCATACTGCAAAGAAAACCAGTGACCAGGACAGAGCCATTGTGTCTCTAGTTAGTGATTCAAACATTTTCCTTTTGCTACAAGGATCCAGGTCAACTGTGAGCCGGTCGAAGGAAGTTGCTTCTCTGGGTTCTAGAAGGGTCTGTTGTCAGAACTCCAGCCCATGCCCTGTGGCTTTGCTGACTGCCAGACATCCGTCTTGCTCTTTCCACCGCACAGAGATGAACCCAGAGAGGACGCTCTGTCCCTGGGTGGCCATGAAGGACAGATCCCACAGGGCTGCTCACACCTTCATTGCCACCCAGTCCACGTCCCGTGCCTCCACATGCCTCCTTCCACCCAGCCCACTTAATTGAAGCCAATTATTTTCTACAAAGGGACAGAGAGAGATGCATCTTTGTTCGTGTTTTTGTCCCAGCTGACCAGGAACTGCCGTCTTTGTTTCCAGAGGTGCTCATTAGAGAGCAGCTGAGATGAGTCGGTGGTGAGACCGTGCAGGACTGTCACCATGGTGTGTCCAGAGTCGGCTGTTAGAGACTCTGTGTCGTGACCTGGAGGTGAACATAGAGCTTGTGACATGGGACAGAGTGCCTGGGATATATATATATATATATATATATATATATATATATATATGTATATATAGTTTGTAGTCTCTGTGGCCTGGTAGGGTGGATTAACAGTAGGGCAGGGGTTCACCTCAAACTGAGATTCTAGTGAGCCTTGGCTTCCAAAGTTGTGAGGGATAGATAGATAGATAGATAGATAGATAGATAGATAGACAGACAGACAGACAGACAGATAGATAGATATAAAGTAGGTAGCTGGCATCTTGGGAAAGACATCGTGCCCTGGCTTGTATATCAGTGGCAAAAATGGGGTATGTAGGTTGATATCTGCAGGTACTTGTAGCACAGTATCTGTACTTGGTAAGTGCTAACAGCTCCTGTATTTCACTGGTGACAGACACTCCACTGTCAACATGAACATACAGTGTGGCTCTCCCGGAAGACAGCAGACAAGGGTTTGAACCTGGCCTTGCCCTGTCCAGGCTGGGTGGCCTCTCGGAATCTCCCTCCTCATTATAGAGCAGTATCAGGCTGGGTTCAAGGGCTTGCTTGGGAGAGGAGCTGAAACAAGCGGACATGAGCTGAGCAGGAGGCAGCTAGGTAGGGGCTGGACCAGGCAAGATCCAGCATCCATGTTCACCTCCCAGGGAAGACTGCAGCCCTGCTTCCAAAGCAGGTAGTTACGTGGCAATGCTCATGTTCTTGGGGCTTCAGTCCCTGTTGTAGAAGCTGGTGCTTTGATGACCCCCCTCCCCACCTCCTGAACTTGATTTGTAGACCAGGCTGGCCTCAAACTCACAGAAATCCTCGTGCCTCTGGGATTAAAGATGTGCACTACCACACCTGGCCTAACAGCCACCATTTTTATCATGCAGCTGTTCCTGCTTGCAAGAGACCATTACTAGCAGGTCTGTTGACTGCATGTTTCCTCAGAGAAGAAGGCTTTTGGGAAGGGTCATTGGGCCCTCCTCTGAGAATCCTGTACCTCCTAGCCATGGGTATATAATTCTGTCTTAATGTCATGTGGTTTTAGGGCCTTTGGAAGGTGCTGGAAGTGTGGGAAGTTGATGGGTAGGTGGAAAGAACCCCAACTTTGTAACCATGGGGAAGCCATTGTCCATGTTGGGTGAAGATGATCCATGCGGCTGTTTTGGGGTCCTCCATGCTCCTACAAGCAACCCATCACCCATGGTCTATAAGCCCAACAAACCCACTGGTTCCCCAGGTTGAACTCTGAAGGAACTGTGGGTTGGTTTGTCTTTGGGGTCTTATAAGGAGAGGGGTGCAGTCACTTACATCTCTCCATGGAACAAATCCTCTAACTAGTCCTTTATCTGGAAGGTGGGAATAGGCTTGATATCCACAGTAAGAAAGCATCCAGAGCTGGACCCAGACATGTTTATAAACACTCGGTATGGTTTCCATTTGAGGGACTATCCACCCTGTGCTGAGCTTAGCAGACAAATGATAAGCCTTGAATCTTCTGGGTGCATTTCAGATACAGAGACACTGTGCTCCCCAGGAGGCACCAGAGCCTATCCCGGGGAAGAACAATACACAAGGCGCAGCTCTAGGAGGCCAGCCTGCTTCCTCAGGAGACAGGGTCTGCTCAGCCGGTGAGTCTTCTCCACACCACCCTAACACTGATCCAGTCAGCAGGCCATTTCCGGCCTGGCCCAGTGGAGAAAAAGATTGTATCCACACTGAAATAAGAGGAAGAAATCAAGGCAGGCTCTCTGCAGGAAGCGGCACTTAACCCTTTAAAGATGGGCCCCCCTCCTAACAAGTAGAAGGGAACTGAGGGGAAGGGGAAGGCAGGGGACACGGTGCAGACAGCACAGGGGACAGGAGGGTGGAGCATGCTCACAGGTTAGTTTGCAGTCTCTGTGGCCTGGTAGGGTGGATTAACAGTGGGGCAGGGGTTCACCCCCAAACCAGGAGATTCTGGTGAGCCTTGGCCTCCAAAGCCTTAAATAGAATTGGCTTAGAAGGAACTTTTCCAGCCGCCTCCCTGCTCAGTGTCAGCTGTCACCAAGGGTACCAGCGTGGGAGCTGGGTTGTTTCCTTATCAAGGCCTTCACTACTGCCCAAGCCCCCATGGGACTCCAAGTAGCCTTCTTGGCTTCTCCTTACTAGATGCTAGGAGGCCCCTTCCCCAGTCTTGACAGCTGATCTTGTCCAGACATGTCCAAATGTCCGTCCAGAATGCTAAAATTGCCCCCAGAACAGAGCCAGCACCCTAGGGCTTCCTGGACTTAAAAATAGTGTGCAGAATGGCTCCTCACCTGCTCTGCCGTCGCCCCCTCTGCTCTCCAGGGCTCCACACGGAAGCAGCTGAGCTCGCACCCTGAGCGTTCTTCTGCTACAAATGGTCTGTAATTGCCTCACTGCGGTGCCCCCTGCTGAGACCGCCAAGCTTCCCCCCCCCCCCCGAGCTTCCAAACACCCTCTTCCACAGCTCTGCAGAACACAGGCATTGTGGGACCTGTGGCACCAATTTTGATAATGATGATAAATATGGTGATTTTCCAAAGGGTCAGCAGGCCCTGGGCAGAGAGGCAACTTTAGCTGTTAAACTCTGATATGTCATTTCTGTCGCTGTGCCGGGGTGGTGGTGGGGGTGGGAACAAAGCTTTCCTTCTTTTTTCTGTCATAAAGGCAGCAAAATTACAAGAAATTACAAGACAAGGGGTTGTGCGCCACCACATCCCTGGCTCTAATGCTTCAGCTAGAGACTTGATGTTTATTCGTATGTCTTCAGAGCCTCAGCCTGCACAGCTCCGCTTGCATTCTTGCATATTTGACTGGGCACAGGCAGATCCTCCAGTAATTGCAGACACAAGGCTTGCGTAATGTGGTATTCTGCCTTACATTTTTATTTAAGATTCATATAATAATACCTCTGTATGTCATTAGACAAGCCACGCTACAGTGTTGACACAAAGGGCACCCCAGGCTAACAGGACCATCAGCAGGTATGAGCCCCTTGCTAATCTGTGGCCTCAGAGACATAGGGTGGTGTCATACAAAAGCAAGTTTTCCATGAGATCAGATCCTTGGGTGGAGCTTGAAACTCTGCTATGCCCTACTAAGAGGATGTGGTTGATCTAAAAGAAGGCTCCAGGGGCAGAAAAGGTGCTAATTCCCCTTGGTCACATCCTTTAGCAAGCTATGCAGGATATTTAGGTGTGTGCTTCAGAATTTAAAAACATTACGTTTTCTGAGAAGGAGTTGCGCTTTGCTGCTGTTGTTTATATCTTTGTTTTATTCAAGGCTGGACCCCTGCTGCTGCACCTACCTGGGCTATCAGGAAATCCTGATGGGAGTTTGGCCTGGTGGTGCCCACCTGTCCTCGCAGCTACACAGGAGGCTGAAGAAAGAGGATCAAAAGTTCAAAGCCATCCTGTACTGCAAAGTGAGTTCAGAGTTAGCACGGGCTAGGTCTCAGTGGTAGAGTGCTTGTCCAGTGTGAGCAAGTCCAATCTCTAGTCACACAAATGCAGATGCACACACACTCCTGATGAAAACACACCTCCCAGCCACGAGAAGGAACTGTAAAAGAATGTGTGGACACAGCCCCCTGGAAGCAGGCAGAGCACCTGTGTAGGGGAGGCTCAGTGCTAGGTACAGGCAGACGCCCTCCTCAGGCCATCTAAAATAGAGCAGATGGCTAATGCTCTATTTTACTGGGACCTTTTCACCAGATCTCCTCTAACTCCTGCAGACCCCTCCTCCTGCAGACTCCTCCTCCTGAAGACCCCTCCTCTTGTAGATCTCTCCTCCTATAGACTCCTCCTCCTGGAGACCCCTCCTCCTGCAGACTCCTCCTCCTGCATCCTGTAGATCGCTCCTCCTATAGACTCCTCCTCCTGCAGATCTCTCCTCCTGTAGATCCCTCCTCCTATAGACTCCTCCTCCTGCAGACTCCTCCTCCTACAGACTTCTCCTCCTGGAGACCCTCCTCCTGCAGACTCCTCCTCCTGCAGACTCCTCCTCCTGCAGACTCCTCCTCCTGTAGACTCCTCTTCCTGTATATCCCTCCTCCTACAGACTCTTCCTCCTCCTGGAGACCCCGCCTCCTACAGACTCCTCCTCCTGGAGACCCCTCCTCCTACAGGCTCATCCTTCTGGAGATTCCTCTGCTTGAAAACTCTTCCTCCTGCTGACTCCTCCTTTCAAGGGGTCAAAGAAGTCATTTTCCACACTCAGGCCCCAGGCTGCACAAATCTGTCAGCCAGCCTGGATTGAATTTGTTTGGGGCCCGATGCTGAGCCAGACCAGAGAGCCCACAGGTGAGAGGAGTCAACACCTTCCAGCCCTTGGAGAGGTCGCCACCTAAGGAAAGTGCAGCTAAGTAAGCCATAAGGAATCCCACACGCACCAGGATGTGCACGGAGCAGGATTGTGGCCTTCTTAGGACCCTGTCTCTCATGCAGGCCAGGGCACGTCCGCCTTCCTGCTTCCTGCTCTTTCCCCATGAGCACGAATCCTCTGACAGGCATCCTTTCTGGAGGATATTTAGTGTCCTATTTGGATGTTTCTGCTTCGGGCTGATGATTTCCCTGTGTAAAGTAGGGCTGAAGGGTCAATGAGTGTCCGTGCCAGGCTTATGTTTTGGTGCTGCTGGCGATGAGTTCACTGTTAACAATGTGATTTCACAAAAGCGTCTCTATATGAACGTGTACACAAAACAAGCTACACACAGAGACTGGGACCAGTGAGCAGGACTCACGGGCACCTATTGCACTGTAGCCCCTGTAGGTCCGTACAGGACGAGTCATTGTGTAATGGAGCTGAGTGACTCTGGGCTAGATGTAAGGTGCGCTTTGGACAGTACAATTCAGCAGATGAGAACAGTGCTGGGGCTGGTGAGTCGGTTCGGCGGACAGAGCATTTGTCGTGTAAACCTAAGGATCTGAATTTGACTATCCATCTTCCGGGTGAAACCCAGGTGGCCATGGTGGCCCACTTGTAATCTCAGGGTTCAGAAGGCAGAGGCAGAGGATCCTAGGACAAGCTGGCCGGCTAGACGAGCCCAACTGGCGAGCCCCAGGTTCAGTTGGAGACTGTCTCAGTAAATGAAGCAGAGGGAGATGGAGGAAGACACCAGATGTCAACACTGGGTCTCCTTGTCCATGTGCAACCACACAGGTGTGAACACGCACACACCACACACCCATGCAACAAAAATAAAAAAAGAAGAAGAAGAAGAAGAAGAAGAAGAAGAAGAAGAAGAAGAAGAAGAAAGCTGTGCCTCGTCGGAGTGTCTGTTCTTTCTTTTGAGCTCTGCCAGCTATCATGTAGTCAGCTGGAGTTACCCATGTGAATAGCCAGAGCTAACCCAGTACAACATGAAAGACTATAAGGGGCATCTGGCAATCATGGCCAAGTCGTCTCTGTCACAGTAGAGAATATCACCTGTGAGTGGCCAGCCAGTCCACTGACTGCCCCTCACCGAGCAAGCCCTGCAAAACTCAAGGCAGACTCCAAAACAGCTGAACTGTCTGGCCAGACAACAGACTGACGAGTTGGCATTCTTTGCTTTAAGTGGCCGCCATGTTTGGGGATGCTTGTTATACAGCAGAAGCTAGCTGATACTTTGAGATTTTATAGCTGCGAGCCGGCCAATGTCTGCCAGGTTTGATTCCTAAACTGAGGCTCTTAGCTGTTGTGCTCTCTCATTCCCTTCTTGACCACAGTGACACCCAGGGCTCTGAGCCGAGATGCGAAGAACTAGACTTAATGATGAGGCAAACGTCACCTCCCCTGCCAGCAGTATGAATGACTGTCCCATGCTGAGTACCTTCAAACGGACCACCGTCTGAGCTGTCAGTGCCAGGATGAAACATTCATGATGGAACTTGGCAGTGCCTTCCTCATTAGCGCTAATGGCCTTCTTGCCGGCGTCTGTCTGAGGTCCCGGGGAGGAGCGGCATGTGGCTCCTTCTCACGCGGATCTTCCTCATTCCTCCCCCGCCCCCCCCACTCACCAGCAAGTCAGATATGCAAACAGTCTGCTACCTGTCCATCAACCAGATCATTAGATCTGCTCTGGGGATGATGCTGTGAGCCACCCTGATGACATCACCACGGGCACATGCCCACTTTGCACTCAGCAGTGTCTGCCCACATCTCTCCCTGCATCCCTCTGAGCCAAGTGGGTGGGAGACATGCCAGGCTGAGAAAGGCCAGGCATGGTGACTCTCTTGCCTCTCCACAAATGAGCCCCACTCAAAGAGGTTGGCTTGCCCACTGCCACCTAGAGATCTCACTGTGGACACAGGCCGACTCTCTTGTGGTTCTCCATGTGGTTGGGTCTGCTGTAGGCTCTGTGGGGCACTTTTCTTCCCAGCTGTGACAGAATGCCTGACACAAACATCTCAAAAGAGGAGGGACTTTTTTTGGCTCACAGTTTCAGAGGGTTTGGCCCTCGGTCGCCTGGCCTCACAACCTGGAGCAGGACACGTCGGTGGTGGCAGTGTGGGGCTGTGATGGTCCTCCCTATTTGTCAACCTGACTATTTCTGGAAGAAACTACAATCCAAGCACAGGAGGACACACCTGTGCTCAAGGTCCTGAGTCTGGAAGACACAGGCTTTTGATCAGGGTCTGGAGGTACAGTGGCCGTGAAGAGCTTAGGCCCAAGCAAAGGTGGTACATACCTTTAATCCCAGGAGACAGAGGCAAGAGGATCTCTGAGTCCAAGGCCACCCTGTGACAGAGCAAGTTCTAAGTAAAGAACAGCTTAGATCCAAGTGTGGTGGCCGCACCTTTAGTCCGGGAAACACTTTCTGGTGGAGGCCTGCTTAAGGACTATGGAAGAAGGACGGCCTCCTGCTTCTCCACCCGCTTACGGTCTGTCGGAACCTATCCCTCAGGATTCCAGCTTATACAGAAGACCAGCTGAGACACCCAGCCTCGTGGACTGAGCAGCTACTAGACTCTATGACTGCCCACTGTTGAGTCAGTTGGACTGCAGACTCTAAGTCACTCCAATAATTTCCCTTAGTATATAGAGACATTCCTTATGTTCTGTGACTCTAGAGAACCCCGACTAAAACACAGAAGTAGAGGCTGCTTTACACTGCTTTGTAGAGAGAAATAGAACAAACCAGGAAGGGGCCAGAGACAAAACATTCTCCGGGACCTGTCCCCAAAGACTCACATCCTCAAGCTATGCCCTCCCTCCCGGAGTCTGCACGCCCTCCCCAGGGGTGCCACCAACGAGCAGCAAGCCTTCCACCTCTGACCCCGTGGAGGACATTCCACATTCACACTGTGGCGGTCCTCAGGAACCGTAGTCCTGCTAGTGGCCAGACCTGTAGTCGTGAAGGTTGGGACAGGCTCTAGGCTTGAGGCCATAGTTTCCTTGTTGACTGTCAGAGACACTTTTAGTTCCCTGAAGCAGCCCAGCACATGACCATTTCCACATGCCAGTATACAGCATTGTGGCTTGCTCACTTCTGCAGAATGAAAAGAGAGCTACTCTTAAAAAAAAAAAAAAAAAAAAACCAAAAAACTTAAAAATTGCATTTACCAGCCAGGCAGTGGTGGCGCATGCCTTTAATCCCAGCACTTAGGAAGCAGAGACAGGTGGATTTCTGAGTTTGAGGCCAGCCTAGTTCTCAGAGTGAGTTCCAGGATAGACAGGGCTATACGGAGAAACCTTGTCTCAAAAAACCTAAATAAATAAATAAATAAATAAATAAATAAATAAATAAATTGTATTACCTATAGCATGTGGATAAACGTGTGTGTGTGTGCGTATGTGAACATGTACACACTTCTGTGTGTGCGTTGTATACATGTGCATGCCATAGCACATGCAGATGTTAGAGGACGACTTGCAGGAGTCGATTCTCGACTTCCATCGCGAGGGTCCCAGGAGTTGAGTCCAGCTTGTCTGATCTGGTAGAAAGGGAAGGCCGTCAGAGCTTTGTACAATGAGCTCTTGTCCGTGTTCTCTCCCTTCTCTTCTCCTCCCCCTCCCTCCACATCCCCCCTCACCCCACCAATCCAGCAAAATGTCTGTTAGTGCAGACAGCAGAACACACGGAGTCCCAGGGAAACACTGGGTCGAGGCAGGAAGAACAAAAGATGCTCCTTTAAGGTCTGTGGAGAAGTGAGGAGGAGGGGCATGCTGTGCCAGAAGGAAGGGGGTGAGCTCGGCGGGCGTCACCTCATTGGCCTTAGCGCTGTGTTCTTATGGGTGGGCTGGGGTGGCTTTGGAAACCCCAGGGACATATCTGAATAAGTGGAACAATGGGTCTGTCCTCCACAACCCTGGGAGCGAGGGCAGGCAGGCTGCGGTGTCCCTACACCACCTCAGTCCTTCCCGCTTTGGGCCTTGCCACCTGGAAGGCCTATTTCCAAGGCAGATAGGCACCCCACTTCCTGGATCTGTTGGCGGTCACTGTTGAACAGTGACTGGGAAGCCCTGCTGCTTTGTCTGGCCCCTGCCAGACCCCCACGCCTACTCTCTGCTCAAGGATTTGACCAAATCAGGTGCATACACAGATCTGTTGTGTCTGCTTGAAGAAAAGCCCAGGTTGGACCTGATGAATTTACTGATGGAGGAGATGCAGGGATGAGAATACAGGAAGCTGAAGGTGGCGTGTGATGTCCCAAGGGGATACAGATAGCCCAGGCTGGACTCAGAGATAGCAAACTCAAAGGCCTTTTGCTGTATCTTGTGAGGCTTAGAGTGGAGGGATTTGAGGGCAACCCAAAGCATCAGGGAAAAAAACAAGCAACAAACATCAGTGCAGTGTCCTACTGGAAGCCACTGGTGCTGCAGAAGTCGGGGGACGGACAAGTGGTGCCCCGGATACAGGCCATTGTGCCTGGAGCACCAGGAGGGGACAGAACCGAGAGAGCTGAAGACAGGCAGTCCTCACTGGAGGAGGGAGAGGCATGGTGTGGGGAGGGTCAGAGGCTGATCAGCCTGCAGCTGCTACAGCCTGAGCGAGAAGGTTAGATCAGGCAGGAAGGAAAACGGATCCCAGTCCCGGACACAGAGAGGACCATGGGGGAGGGTGCAGAAGGGAGGAGGGAAGGAAGGAGGGGGAAGGGGGCAGGATATATTCATCCTTTGAAGGCTAGCTCAAGCCTCTGCTGAGGAGTCCTTGGTCACTCCAGACAGACAGAGCCGTCTTCTCCTGCTGTTCTCACTGACTAACTCTTCTGTGGGAATTGAATGTTCTGTCCTCCGGGGAAGGCTCCCGAGACCCAGGAAGGTAAGGAAACTTACTAGACTTGGGAAGATCAGAAAGTTAACAAGATTCACAAGCCCCCCCTCCTTAAGGTTATAAATGCAGCAACTGGGAGGGAGGGTCTCTGCATGGAGCTGCCATGCGTGCAAAGCAAGGTCCAGGGATGCAGCTTTTGCACTGCACATGCAAGGCTGGACTCTCCTGTGATGCAGTGCTCGCATTTCCTGTAACAAATCCCAGTGAACTCACTGTGTCACCAAGCTGGTCAGGAACGGACCGATTCTTTGGCCTGTGGTCAGTTCCCTATCTAGAGAGAACTGAAAACTCACACCATAGCTCCTGAAGCCTTTCAGTCACTGGGGGTGGGGGTGGGGGCTGCCTGACAAGGAGAGTCCCAGGGTGCTGGGCAGTGGCTCTGGGCTATGCTGTCCTCTGTCCTTTCTGCTGGCCAAGCTGTCCCAGCTAGGCCCCTTTCTGTGTCCCTGGACTGGGAACATCTCCCTCACTTTTTGAGCATAGGCACCGGGAGAGCTCAGAGCGTGCTGACTGGCTGGATGACAGGCCTGTGGGCCTACAATCCTAACTGTGCCTCATGAGCCTGACTCACTGCCAGGTATGAGAGGCTCAGAAAGCTCTCACCATCTACCCAAGACCAGAGCAGGCTCCAGATCTGCCCACCTGCCTCTCTTCTCCGGACTCCATTCCCCCACCCCACCCCCAGCCATGCTGACCTGGCTGAAAATAATCTCGGTTAGGAAGCCCAGCGTTCTTCCAAGCCAGGATGGGAGCAAGCTGGAACTTACAGCTCAGAACCAGTGTGGTCCAGTGGCGTGTGAGTCCAGGCTGAGCTGATTTCCAAAGCACTTAGAGCAGAGGTGAGAGGCTGCTGCCCAGGGTTTGAGCAGGAGGCTGTTGTCCCTGTGTTTGCGGCGGGGCTGTGGAGAGCGGGCACCGGGGACAGCATGCAGTCAGCAGTCTGAGGCACGGAGAGACTAATAACACATAATCACAGCGACACCCCATCTGGGGCCAGAGGGTGATTACAGCCCAATTATGCACAGAACAACTAATGACAGCTTGGCTCATAGGATGACAGCCCCCAGTGGGATTCTCAACGCCCCAGGCCCCAGGCCCTGGGCGCAGGACCCTGCCGGTCAAGCTGCATGCCCCACAGTGGGGCCAGGAGGCTCCACGGCCCGCTGTGCTCTGGGGCCAGGGCCTCTGCAGCTGTGGAAACGCTGGGAGCTGATGGTTGGCAGAGACCCAAGCTGGGACCTCATCCACTGCCATGCTCCAGCAAGCGGCCACCACAGAGCCAGCCAGGCTCCCTGTGCCTCCCGGACCTCATGTCATACCTAGGCGCAGGAGGGGAGGGGGAAAGGACCCCCCTGTTTCAAGCACAAAAATACATCAGGGAATGTGTTTGGTCTCTGAACGCGACGACCCACAGAACAACTTGACCGGTCTCATTTAGAATAGGAGATAGGAGACAAGAGGTTATGTGACATGCCCCAAATCACCCAGCTAGAGAACTGACAGACCCGGATTCAAACCCAGGCCTTTCTGAGCCCAGTCTTAAGTTCTCGTCAGGGTCCCAGATGATTGGTGTGTTTGAAGATTATGCAGTTCCCTGGGGACCTAGAAGGAAACAAGGTCAAAGTGAAGAGCCCACCCTTCGCAACCCTTCCTGCAGGTCAGGTCTTGTACTGGCTAGTTTGGCGTGTCAACTTGACACAGGCTGGAGTTATCATAGGAAAAGGAGCTTCACTTGAGGAAGTGCCTCTATGAGATCCAGCTGTGGGGCATTTTCTCAATTAGTGATCAAGTGGGGGAGAGCCCCTTGTGGGTGGTACCATCTCTGGGCTGGTATTCTTGGGTTCTATAAGAGAGCAGGCTGAGCAAGCCAGGGGAAGCAAGCCAGTTAGGAACATCCCTCCATGGCTTCTGCATCAGCTCCTGCTTCCTCACCTGCTTGAGTTCCAGTCCTGACTTCCTTTGGTAATGAACAGCTGTGTGGAAGTGTAAGCTCAATAAACCCTTTCCTCCCCAACTTGCTTCTTGGTCATGATGTTTGTGCAGGAATAGAAACCCTGACTAAGACAAATTGGTACCAGGAGTGGGGTATTCCTGCGACAACCTGACCATGTTTTGGGGAGGACTGTGGAAGGACTTTGGAACTTTGGATTAGATGGTCCATTCAGTGTTGAGACCTCTGTGAGATGTGTAGGAGCTTGGAAGATTATGTTGAGAACAGTGGAGAAGATGGAGGCCTGGCTTGTGAAATTTCAGAGGGAAGATTAAAGACTCTTATCAGGGCCATGAAGATTCTGTGGTTTTGGTTAGCTGGGGCTGAAGAATCAGCTGTGATTAACAAGATACCAAAACCATTAAAGTTAACCTTTGTGTTACTGGGACTATTGATGCTGGTTAGCTGGAGCTAAGAAATTAGCGGTGATTAAGAAGAAACCAGCATCACTGAGGTGAAATCTTCTGGAAAGTGTTTCCTGACAGCACAGAGAGTGTGTTCCAGATAGCCAAGGTTGTGCCTCATGCTGTAGCAGGACTTGGTACTGTGTAAGAGTCACCCAGGTGGTACTGCTTTTGAAGGCATGAAGGCATCATGAAGAACAGCTGAGGCTTGGTACAGTGAGAGGCCATGGAAAACCATTGGTGAAAGTGTACCCTCAGTTGTAATTGACAGCCCAAGACTGAAGGGGTCATGCAAAAGAGTTGAGGCTTGGAGATGCCAGTACTATGCGATGACCACCAAGGACAGCAGCAGCAGTGGAGTACAGGCAGCTGGAGCCTAGAAGACAATGTGTGTGCTACAAAGGGCAGAGCTGGAGAAGTGACTCAAGCCCTTGGAGGAGCCCAGAAGATCGTGAGTTGGATCCCAGACATTGAACCATTGGAGTTTGAGTTTTGCTTTTGATTGTGACTGTGCCCTGATATTTTTCCCTCTTGAAAGAAGGTATTTTAGTGGAGCCCACAGTTCAGAGACTTGAATTTTTAAAAGACTTTGAATTTTAAGATATTGGACATTTTAAAGGGATTGAACTTTTAATATGTAAAGACTGTGGGACATTTTACATTATTGAGATCTTGGGGATGAATAAGAAAGTAAGGGTTGAGGCTTAATAGTGGTATGTTGGTGTGTCAAGTTGACAAGGGGTCATTTGTACTGGCTAGTTTGGCGTGTCAACTTGACACAGGCTGGAGTTATCATAGGAAAAGGAGCTTCACTTGAGGAAGTGCCTCCATGAGATCCAGCTGTGGGGCATTTTCTCAATTAGTGATCAAGTGGGGGAGAGCCCCTTGTGGGTGGTACCATCTCTGGGCTGGTATTCTTGGGTTCTATAAGAGAGCAGGCTGAGCAAGCCAGGGGAAGCAAGCCAGTAAGGAACATCCCTCTGTGGCCTCTGCATCAGCTCCTGCTTCCTCACCTGCTTGAGTTCCAGTCCTGACTTCCTTTGGTGATGAACAGCTGTGTGGAAGTGTAAGCTCAATAAACCCTTTCCTCCCCAACTTGCTTCTTGGTCATGATGTTTGTGCAGGAATAGAAACCCTGACTAAGACAGGTCTCAACTAGCTGTGGGGAGGTGAGTGTGCCGTGGCCAGAGAGGCCTCTGGTATCTGCACGGGGTGAGAGGCCAGATGTGGGGCTCTTGCATTCTTTCCTCCGAGGGGCGGGCCAGACTCTCTATATGAGGTGGAGCAGGGCCGGCATGGAGAGGCCTGCTCCTTCTGTTAAGAGGCCCTAACTGAGCAGGGCCTTGGGATATCGCCTCCAGGACCCTTGGCCCTCTAGTTGTGGACAGGTCCCATCTGCCCATCCCTCACCCACCCCAGCCATCTTCCCCACAGTGTGAGGCTGGTATGCTCTTAGGAGCCACGCCGGGCTCCAGGTGGCTGGTCTGTCTGAGGTCTCAGAGGACACGAAAGGTTATGAAGACTGCATCCTCCCTGCTTGCTGGGGGCAGCTGGGTTGGAGAGAGGGAAGCCATGCGCTGGACAGAGCTATCCTTAGGTAGGGTTGTCGAAGAACAGTCACTTTTGCTATAGCCTGGACCATTCTAGGAACTCCAAAAGAGCTCCAGGCTCAGCTGTTCTGCCAGGGAGGAGAGGAGGGAACAGAAGAGAGAAAGTCACTAAAGCTGAGGAAGGGTTCAGGGGACGGAGCTACTCACTGGGTATATGATTGGGTTGGGAGGGAAAACGAAGAAGGTGGGAGGAAGAGAAGTGGGGGGCTCTCTGGTTTGGGAAGAAGGCCTTCCTGTCTTCTTTCCTTCCTTCTTTCTTTCTTTCTTTCTTTCCTTCCTTCTTTCCTCCTTTCCTTCCTTCCTTCCTTCCTTCCTTCCTTCCTTCCTTCCTTCCTTCCTTCCTCTTTTGAAACAGTTTCCTCTGTGTAGTTCAGGCTGTCCTTCAACTTACTCTTGTAGACCAGGCTGGCCTCAAACTCAGAATTCTGCTCGCCTGTGCCTCCTGAATGCTGGGATTAAAGGCGTGCACCTGGCTAGAAGAAGTAATTTTAAAAGGACCTCAAGAGGAGACCCACTCTCCACCGGTCACTGGATGCTGCTGAGATGCATGCCCGCCAGCAGCCAGGCTACAGAACGCTGTTGGAACAGCGGGCAAACCAAACCGACTTAGCATTAGGAGAAGGAGCAAAAAGAGCCGCCGCCACTCTCCACTAACAAGCCATCTCTCCCTGTTCCAGACATCCTACAACAGCCTGCCAGGTCCAACAAGCAGTGGGAGTAGTCAGGAGTGCGTCCCAGACCCAAGCAGGCAGCTCATCCGCAAGGGCCTGAGAACTGGGACCCAAGATGCGCTTTCCAGAGCTGAGCCAGTAAAATGGGCAATTTCTTGAGGCAGGGGGACCACTGCAGCCAGGCAGCGCTTGCAGCATCTCCAGCCAATAGCTACATTGTTTACACAACCAGGTGCACAACGTGAAAGCATTCTGTCTCCGTTATGCAAATGACCAAATGCTGATTGGAGCAAAACCAACCACAACCCTCCTAGTTTTCCCTGGGAAGCCTGGGAGTATTAGTTTGAAAAGGCCCACCACTGGTGTCTGAAATGCCGGATTCTTGGCCCATAACTGGCTATTCTAGAGTGCTGATTCAAAGTAACACACAAGATGGCCCCTGGCACCCTGCCCTGAGGTTTCACTCAGCGGTACCCATCAGCAGTTTCACTCTGTTCGAAGAAAAGAGCAAACTGGGTGTGGCAGAGCCAGAAGGATCACTGAAAGTTCAACACCAGCCTGGACTGTAGAGTGAGACTTTGTCTCTAATACAAAAATAGAAAAAGGAAAGGAGGGGGAGGAAAAAGAGGAGGAGGAAGAAGAGGAGGAGGAAGAGGAGGAGGAAGAAGAGGAGGAGGAAAGGAAGGGGAAAGGAGGGAGGGAGGGAGGGGGAGGAGCTCAGTAGCTCAGAGCTCATTCTATGTAATCCTGAGGACTAGGGCTCAGCATCCATATAACCAGCCAGCACCCCACTCAAGCCTGCAACCCCAGCTCCAAGGAGTCCAGAGATCAAGGACTGGAGGAGCTTGCCGGCTTCCAGCGTCGCTGAGAGCATGAAAGCTCTCGACTTAGGGAGAAAACCTGCCTCAAAGGGATGTGCAGAGGTGCACAGGGGATGATCAAGGACACCTGACGCCCTCTTCTGGCCTCCGTAGGTGCAACATACACATGTGCACATACACTTACACAGACACAGACATCCCACACCTGGACAGACACATTTAACACACTCACAAACAAATCTTAAAGGGGAATCTCAATGAGGGGGTCATTTAAGAATCTCCTTTAGGACTTTGGATTTTGACTCTTAACCAGATTTGCATGTTCATTTCAGATTGTGGCCATTTTTATTAATGGTTGCCATGTCCCAAAAGATGATGTAAAAATTTGAGTTTAAGTAATTATAACTCAATTTAAAAAAAAAAAAGATGGGTTATCTTAGTTACTGTTCTATTGCTGTGAAGAGACACTATGACCAACTTAGAAAGCATTTGATTGGGACGTGCTTACAGTTTCGGAGGGTTGGTCCGTGTCAGTCAGCAGCATGAAGGCAGGCAGGCAGGCATGGCGCTGGAGAGCCACTGAGAGCTTACATCTGGTCCACACGTTGTAGACAGAGAGAGATTGGGCCTGGTATGGGTTTTTGAAGCTTCCAAGCCCATCCCTAGTGACACACCTCCTCCAACAAGGCCACACCTAATCCTTCCTAAACTGGCCACCAAGGGGGAACCAAACATTCAGATACGTGAGCCATTCATAGACAAACCACTACACGGAGTCTCATGGAGTCCAGGCTGGTCTGTAACTCAACACGTAGCCCTGGATAACCTTGACCTTCTGATTTTCTTGCCTCTGCCTCCACAGTGTGTACCCCACCTCCACACCTGGCTTATGAGACCCCGGGTGTAGAACTCAGTGCCTCACATCTGCTGGGCAGGTCTTCTACCAACTGAGCTAGATTCCAGGCTCCCGGAGTTCCAGTTATTAAGTAAAACTGCAACCCTGGTTCTAGCTCCAGTTTCAAGTTCACTTACTAATCTTTTTTTGTTTATAGTGAGCAGGTCCCCGGCAACGGCTTGGAGGAGGCCTTGGAAGGAAATGTAGTTCCAGCTACAAACATAATGAATTAAGCCTGCCTCCGACGAGTCAGCTGGAGTTCTTCAACTCAGATGTTTTGAGGCAGGGAGACTCAGGAGTTTCCAGTTACTGGCATGGTTCTTGTGTTCTGCGGGTCATGTCATATCTCTTGTAACCTCAGGACTTTTCTGGGCATGCAGCCAACCTTGGTATAAATGGAAAAGCCTTCTGATATGTCTTTTTGCCTCATTTTTTTTAAAATAAAATTTTCTTCTATCTAGTAAGCAAACCATCCATATACAGTAAAACTAACCTCCTCCCAGATACTTGGTTAGTAAGCCTTGTAGGATTTCAGCGGAAACTCGCACATCTAAGTTAATTACCAAAATTGCGTTTTAAATCAGAATAATTAGGTCTTCCCTGTAATAGGACAAACTATCTCTGCATTACCGGTGAGCACATAATGAAAAAGTTAGATCCTCTCATTTCGACTCCTACACACCCAACTACACAGAGCTCAGAATTTTTCTAAAGCGGGGATGTGCACATAGTCCCTAGGGAAACCTTGCACCTGGGAACTAAGGTCGACCAGCAACCCAAGGAGAAACTGCAAGATGAGGTGCCGTGTTTCAGGCAGCTCAGAACAGTTTGGGTGTGCGTGGTGACCTGAGGAGCCTCCCTAGACCCTGTTTAATAGTTTTGACTCTTACGCTCACAAAGAAAGCATCTCCCTGCAGCTGGCACAGTCTCTGGATGCTGGAGAAGAGCAGGGACCTTCATTCCTTCCTTCATGCACCTACCCTGCCCCAAGAACTCTGACCACAGGAACCTGTGCTTGCTTTGGTTTTATATCCCTGGGGGTGGTGGTCAACCCCCTATACTTACACAGATTAAACCAGAACTCTACTACTGAACCATACACCCCAGCCTGAGTTTCCACCTCTTAGTGATTTTTATGTTTTTGAAAGCAGGTCTTGCTATAAAGCCCTGGCTGGTCTGGAACTCATGAATGCAAGTGATTTTCCTCTCTCAGTCCCTCATGTGCCAGTTGGTCATAAGACCAACTACACAAGGGCTTTGGAGTGAATGGAATCCTGTACTCTCGGGGACTTGTGACTCGTGCAGGCTTTTGGGATCTGCCCTAAGTTCACAAGGCGCCATTTGCTACAGGCAGACGGAGTCAGTGAATCTGAAGTCTCAGTGGAGAAGCAGAAATCTCTATTAACAAGGAGGCATGGAAGACCATGCACTCCCCTTCCCGCCCACCTCGCTTTGCTCTGGTCTGAAAGGGGTCTTTCACATGATTTTTCAAGCGAGGTTTTGTGGGCTCTCAGGCAGGTGGGCATCTCAGCTCTTTAGTGGTTTTTTAAATAGCCAGGAGCTGGGTATGAGAACACATATCTGTCAAACCAGGCCTTGAGAGGTAGAGACAGCAAGATCTTGAGTTTGAGGGCAGTTTGAACTACATAGAGAAATCTGGTCTAGCCTGGGCTACAAAGAGAGATACCGTCTCGAAAAATAAATCAAGACTCAACAATGAAAATGAGGAGGAGGGGGAAAGAGGAGGAGTGGGACCTCAGGTAATTTGGAACTGGGGAGCGTTCAGGAAGGAGGATGTTTGAATTCCCAGCTAACTTCAGTGGGAAGTGAATCTGTCAATCCTTAAACAATGGCGATTGAGAACAAGTAGAGACTTCTAGAATTGTGTCTGGGGGCACGGGTACTGTGGTTAGATTGCATTTTCTCCAGTTCAGCCAGGGCAGAGAGGACTGTAAACCTTTCAAGGCCTGGACTTGTTTCCTCTGTTCACCTCCATGCAGGCCAGTGTCCACCTGGAGTGGTCCGTGATGGAGACCTGCTCCTTCCAAGGAGGTTTCCCTGCTGGTTCCCCACTCCCCTTGTCACCCCACACCCAGGCCCAGCTTGTTCATTGCAACAGGCTCCTGAAGCCTCAGAGTGTCACACACACACACACACACACACACACACACACACACAGAAGATGGCTCAGCCTGGGCAAGTGGCCAAGTCCGTGACAACCTGTGGGCCCAGCACAGCTGAGTACACCCCGGCAGGCTCTCCCTGGCAGCCTTCTCCCTCGCCTTTCCACCGCAGGCAGGCCGCGTCTGTTTGGAAGGCACGCTCCCAAGGCGCCTCATCATTTGCTCCCACGGTTTCCAGAGAGACTGGCCCATGAAGCTGGCAGCCCTGCCAAGGCAGGGAGACAGAAGGCAGGGGGACTTCCAGCCGGCCCGGTTTCCACTCACACAGCAGCAGTATGTCGCTGAGCACTCGCCGTGGGCTCAGAACTTCCCAAGCACTTGCTCATTTCATCCCAGGCAGGAGCCCGGGGAGAGGAAAGGAGCCCTTTCTAAAGAGGAGGAAGCCGAAGCGACAGAGGGGCGAGGCGGCTTGCGAGATGGCACAGCCAGTGAGTAGAGCAGCGTGCTGAGGCTGGTGCACGGGGCTCTGGATGCCGTCTTCTTAACTCTCTGGTCCCAACTGGCATCCCCCACAGCACCAGTTTGCAGCTCAGCATAGTGCGGTTGTGCAGGAGGAGCCCAGGCGCTAAGTGGAATCGAAAAGCTTCAAGCTCCGGGCTCACTTTCACTTATCCTGCCAAGCCTTCCTTTTAATTGAAAAGGATAAAACCAGAAAGAGAACCGATGCTGCCACCTTATAAACAAGGACTTCACATCTCATGAGCACCAGGGACCCAGACTCCTCTCCCCAGGGCCTTCGCTGACAACCTGCTGCTTCCCGGGTCAGACTCAGTCAGCGACACGCCTCTCCCCGGTGGGCTGGGGAGCCATCTGCACGATCTCCTCAGCAGCACTGCCTCGGCAGCACCACCTCGTGCCTGGGATCCCCCCATAGGGAGGAAGGGTCTGGGTTCCAAACCGCCCGAGGACTCTCACCAGAGGCAGTGGTTCTTCCATCCCTAGAAGGTTCTCTTCTGCAAGGGACCTTGTTGGAGAAGGTGGCAAACACTATGGGGTTGGGGGACAGTAAAGAAGGGTGTTTCAGCAGCAGGCCTAGCCACATCTGGACTGCCCTGCGTGGTGCTTTGAGGGACTCAAGGTGACTGCCACAGGCTGCCCCGGCAGAGAGCCATGGGCAGATGGGGGATGGGCTCATGAACGGAGCTGGAGCCCCAACGGTGGGCGCCGCGGGGTGTGGAGTCTCCCCGCTGGAATATCTTGAGCTCCCGCTCTTTGTACTTGGCATTTGAGAATCTCAAGTTGTGCCTTTTCTTTCTAATCCTCCTACTTCATTTTCCAACCTAGCACGGCACAACACTACTCCCCCACATACTCACACACACAGACAGAACACCCGCGGGTACCACGAACACCCAGACAACGGCATGCTCTCAGACCACACCAGCCTCCAGGCATACCACACTGACTTTCAGTGACGCTGTGCCCCCCCCACCCCCAAGCACACAGCCCACTTGCACACACAGACACGGAGCTCACATCTTCCACACCTGCACGGTGCACCCTCTCGAGCATTACTTGTAAACCCATGTAATCTCACGTAGCCCAAGCCAGACTTGAACCTGATATTGTCATCAAAGACGGTCTTGAACTTCTGATCTTCCCGCTCCACGTGCTTGGAGGAGTTGGGATTACAAGTATGGACCACCACGCCTGTTTTATGCAGTGTTGGAACAGAACCTAGGGTTTTATGCATGCCAAGTAAACACTGAGCCGTATCCCCAGGCCCCCACCTAAGCGTGTTGAACATGTCTCCTGGGCTCGGTTCCACTTATCAAGATGAAGAGGCCGCAGACCTGACAGCACAGGATCTTAATCTATTAGAGGAACCACAGAAAGGGACAGGCAGTGTCCAGTACTCACAGAACTCACAAGCTGTGTCCAGCGCCAGTGCTGCTGGGCCTAGGGACACAGAGCTTAGTAAGGGCTAGTCTCTCTGGCTTCTGGGAACTTTCAGATGTCAGTGGAAAGAGATAGGTGAAGGCGTAAATATCACCGTTACAAAATGTCAACAGAAGAGCAGGGTGTCCTAATGATGGGCCTGAGACAAACTGGGCTGTGCCTGGGAGGGATGGATGTGTCCTTCAAAAAAAAAAAAAATAGGGGGCTGGCCAAACAAATGAGCGGGCCAGGTTTGTCCCTGAGGAGGTTCTAGTGTGAGCCCCATGGTCCCCACCTCACCTGTATTTCCCAGGAGAAGGCTGCATACGGATTGTTATAATGGTGTGTGTTGATAAGGTCTGAGGGAGGAAACAAGCTGAAAAGAAAGTTTGGGGGAAACTGAGGCTCAGAAATAAAAGTTACTGTCTATGGCCCCTGCTGGCCATCCGTAGACTCTAGGGATGACAACACATTCCAAGGAATTTCTCGGATCGGGCCAGGCTACTGCCTCCCAACTAAGAAGGGAGACCTATGGGCGGGAGAGAAGGTGCCCTGGCATCTTGGCTGTATTTTGAAGTCTAGCTCGTCAGGGCCTCTCCTTTGGGGCTCAGCCAAGGGCATTTGAGCCTTTGAGGCCGAGCCTTCCCATCCTGCAGCTGCCTGGCAGGCCTTCCCTGTCAAATCCTGGCCTTGCTTGGATTCCACAGGCCCCACCTCAGATCCTTCTGAGGCTACCCCTCCCTCTACCACCAATTAGCTGTCCCCGGCAAGGAGTGGTGACTCCCAGTCTCCAAGCTTTTCCCCCATCTGAGTTATTTTCCTAAAAGGAGCACCCTCACCGGAAGCAGCGGGGCAAACCTGGTCTCACCACTCACCACTCTGAGCCTCAGTTTCCCTAATGTTCCCAGGAACATGGGTTCACAGGCCTGTGCGGGTTGAACTATTCTCTTCTGCACCTCCCTTTCTTTCCCTGAGAAATGGACTACAGGTCGAGAGCACGGGGCTCGCACCAGCAGTTGTGGGGATAGACCTGTCCGGCTGTACTGTTTGACCAACATCCTGTTTTCTGAAGGACCTGCCCCTTCCAGTCATGTCCCAGTTTGTCTCACACCCACTGCCCCTGCTGTCTATCCCCAGCTCCCTTAGATGGCATCGGAAGCAGGTAAGTCCTAGAGCTCTGAACCAACTGAGTGAAAAGCTTCTTCAAAGTCTCTCGCCAGGGCCCTGTGGCTGAGGACAATGGGACAGGCCAGGGAGGTATCAGGAATGACACATGCAAACCACTGACCCAGGGTCTTGCTTCCCAGCTGGCTGCCTTTCCTCAGTCACTGGCCCAGTCTGCAGCGATGCTCTCTGAAGCACTAGGTTGGGTGGAGCTGAGTTTTTCCTGGCATTGAGGACAGCCCAGAGGCCAGGACCCGAGCTGGGGCAGCAGCCCTGACCTTGTCACTGTTCACCCTCAGAGACCAGAGAGGAGTCTGCTGAGGTGGCTGGTGGAGGTTTCTCGTAGAAATAAACAGCAAGCAGGTGTGTTAAGCACAACTTTCTCACGTGAACTCTCAGCCTACATTCAGAGTCAGGAGGAGGGCGTCTCAGTAAACCTAACCTCACAAGGACTGCAACTCCTATTAGCCAGTCTTGTTGCTGACAAAACTACCAGAAATCCTAGCCCACAGCTCCCATGGCCAGCCTGTAAATATTCATCTCCACAGTTGAGCACTGGTATGTGCATGTGTGCACACACATGTTCACATATTCACATGCTCACACACACATGCTCACATATACACACACTCACATATATAAATTATCGTACTCACACCCATATGCTCATATATATATACACACTCACACACTCATGCTCACATATACACACACTCACATATACAAATGATCACACTCACACACACACATGCTCATATATATACACACTCACACACTCATGCTCACATATACACATACTCACATATACAAATGATCACACTCACACACTCACGCTCACATATACATATGCTCACACACACTCACACACATGCTCACATATATGCATGCTCTCACACACACATACATGCTCTCATATACACATGCCCACACACACACATGCTTATACACACATAGAAACACATACACTCACTCATGTACACACAAGCACACAGAAGCATACCCACCCACACACATGCTCTCATACAAACACACATGCATACAACACACACACACACACACACACACACACACACACTTTGACAATGAAGATCCAGAGAAGCAAGGCTCTCAGGAGCTCAGCCTCCCCCCAAACCCCTGGCCCTCTGCCCTGTGGCTGTGGTCCACCTCCCTCCCTATGGGGTACATCTCTGCTTCCCTCATGTTACCCAAGAGGAGTGAGCCGTGTGTCTACTCCTCTGACTCCCTTGCTCTCCTCTCGCCGTCTTCTATTCTCTATCCTTTCTTCTGCTCTGATCTCCAGCCACTCTCCCTGCCCTCGGACTCTGTCTTAGGCTCCATGGGCAGTTAACTGTGTGTTGAGGATGGGGTGTGCCCCAGCCAAAGAAAAAGACCCTCTTTGTAGCGGAAAAAAAATGGGCCGATTAAAGCCCTAAGACTGCTCAAGCAACTGAACAAGAAGAAAGTAAAAGTAGCTGCAGGGGAGGCTCCCAGGGGAGAGGAAAAGGCAGGAAAGCCAGTCATCCCAGAGTGCAGAGGTCAACGCTGCGGCTTCCTGGCCAAGTGTCTGCTAGGCACAGACCTCTGGGTTGGACTGTTGGCCACTTGGTGAGTGTGCCTGCTTTCTCCTCTAAGCCACTGGGGCCAGTCTTGTGGAGCGGACCTGCCAGGAGTCCTGGAAGTCTGGAGCTCCCGAGGAGCAGCCAAGTACACAGGAGTCTCCCCACAGCAGATCGTAGGGTAAGGGTACCCCACTTCCCTAAGGCCAGCTGTCATCCGCGCTTTGTTCTCACCTGAGCTGGGGACACAAAGGTAACATCATGGTAAGCTGTGTAGACGACATGCTGGAGAGCTCACAGCCCTGAGTGATCCACAGAGCTGAGACAACAGCCTGAGTCCTGTAAAGAGGACGCCTAACAGAGCTTGCGGGTGCTGGCTAGTTGTATGTCAATTTGGCACAAGCTCAAGTCATTTTAGATGAAGGAGAAAATGCCCCCCTTCAGACTGATATGCAGGGAAAAATGTGATGAATTTTCTTGGTTGACAATTGATGTGAGAGAGGGCCCAGTTCACTGCGGGTGGTGCCACCCCAGGACTGGTTGGTGGTCCTGGATGTTCTGTTAAAAATGGTGGAGTAAGCCTTCAGGAACTAGTCGATAAACAGCATTTCTCCACGGCCTCTGCAGCAGCTCCTGCCTTCAGGGTCCTGGCATGACTTCCTCGGGTGAGGGACTACAAGCTGTAAGATGAGATAAAGTCTTTCCTTCCCAAGTTGCTTCTGATTATGGTTTTTATCACAGCAAAGGAACCCATGTAAGACACTTGGGGATCCCAGAAAGTGTCACCAGGAGCTAAAATTCATTCTCAGTAGGAAGTATTTAGGGTGAGCTTGCTTAGAATTGGGCAGAAAAAAATATCTCAGGATCCTTTAAGGACTTGGAAGACCTGCCCCATGAGGCTTTGGGGAGGAAACATGTATAACTGAGGATCAGAAGCTTAGGGTTTACACTTAGAGCCTAGAGCCATGGGGAGCCAGGGTTGGTGTTATGCAAAGGAAGGGCACCCTTCTGGTGATTCCACTGCCCTTTGGGAGAGTAAGGAAGCTGAGGACAGGGGTAGGAGAGTAGGTTGAGTGCTACTGTGACCTCCAGGGAAAAGGACATGGGCTCAGGGCGGAAGAAGCAGCCATGGGGACCAAGGAGACCCTGTATATGGAGATTCTTTGAGTTACAGAACCCAGCCCAGGCAACCAGGCCCCTCCTCAGCCCAAACCCCTGCAGTGACTCTTGCACAGAAGTGATGGCAGCCTCCTGCCCTCTGATAACAGAGAGTGTCTCCTTCCACCTGCACCCTGTCTCTAGTTGGGAACCCACTGCTGAGTGACTAAACGCTGCCCCTCCCCCATCTTGTTCACCCTCTCCACGCCTTCTGCCTCCTCTGCCCTGAAGCTGGACTCACCTGAGTTCACACCATCCTTTGTGTGTCTTTTATCCTTTGATGACTTCCTTCTAGAATGTTCTCTCCTCGTGCTACATATCCAAACCCCACCCAGCCATCAAGTTCAAATGTCCCCTCCTCCCTGTAGTCTCCCTGCTTCTCTCTCAGGAAGTCAGAGCGCATTGTCAGAGCCTCTCTACTGGAATTCCATTTACCTTCTGGATTGTTCTCTTTGCCAGTCCCAGAGCCCTATAAGCAAGTAGGGTCTGTAGAGCAGATATACTAGGGAGAGGGCTGGGCCTGGGGGAGGGTCATGAGAAGACTCCATAGAAGACCAGTGTTGGAGGAGGGGAAGTGAGAGGAGACGCCGTGGGCTGCAGCTTGAAGGGGAGGCTCAAAATGCCTCAGCTCCTGCCGATGACTCATCCCACCCTCAGCTCCACTCCCTGCCTCAGTGCCCACACATGGCTCCGACTTTGGGGATTGATCTATCCCCTCACATCAAATCTGACATTCACACCAGAAATCCTGCCTTTCTTCTTTCTTCCTAAAACTGTGAGTAACTGCAAGCTCAGTCTCACTGTTTCATCCATGCCCAAGCATTGGATGGACAGATGGACACATATGTACGCATGATGCTTGGAGGATGGATGAATGGATGAGTGGGTGGGGAGCATGGGTAGATAAGTGAACTGATGGATGGGGTAGGCAAGTGACTGGGGATGGCCAGGTGGGTGCATGTGTGCTTGTGTGGGTGATGGATGGAGAGATAGGTGGGCTGATGGAGTGATGAATGGATGGATTGGTGGATGGATGGATGGATGGATTGGTGGATGGGTGGGTTAATGAATGGATGGATGATGGATGGATGGATGGATGGGTTGGTGGGTGGATTGATGTGGATGGTGGGTGAACAGGTGGAGAGATGGATTGAGATGGCTGGATGGACAAATGGGTGGGTAGATCAATTGGTGGACAGGTAGATGGGTGAACAAACAGGTAGATAGGTGAATAGATGGGTGGATAGGTAGGTAATAGATGGGAGGTGGGTGGGTGAGTGGGTAGATGGGTGGATGGGTGGGTGAGTGGGTAGATGGGTGGATGGGTGGGTGAGTGGGTAGATGGGTGTATAGGTGGGTGAGTGGGTAGATGGGTGGATGGGTGGGTGAGTGGGTAGATGGGTGGGTGAGTGGGTAGATGGGAGGTGGGTGGGTGAGTGGGTAGATGGATGGATGGGTGGGTGAGTGGGTAGATGGGTGGGTGAGTGGGTAGATGGGAGGTGGGTGGGTGAGTGGGTAGATGGATGGATGGGTGGGTGAGTGGGTAGGTGGGTGGATGAGTGGGTGAGTGGGTAGATGGGTGGATGGGTGGGTGAGTGGGTAGATGGGTGGATGGGTGGGTGAGTGGGTAGATGGATGGATGGGTGGGTGAGTGGGTAGATGGATGGATGGGTGGATGGGTGGGTGAGTGGATGGAGGGAAGAATGAAGAAGCAGATGGATAAGATGGTGGATGGACAGTTAGGTGAGTAAGTGGATGGACAGATAACTGTAAGCATATGGTGTGACTGACCAAGATAATGACTAAGAGTAACATGTGTTCGAAGCAGCAGTGACAGACCATGACGGACAGACAGAAATCCGGTCCCCAACTTCTAACCACCAAATATTCTGATCGACAAAGATGGTGAGAAGCTTCCAAGCTCAGGAGCGCAAGGGAAGGTTTTCTGGAGAAAGCCATCACAACTGCAAGTCAGTAGAGACACGGAACGAGCCTAGTATAGATAGGGTTGGGAGGGGAAGTGATAGCTTTCAGGTGGGAAACAGGAGCCACTGATGGCCCTGGAGCTCCCAACATCAGAGTAGGCAGCAGACAGGCTGGGCAGGAGGCAGGGCCTTGGCACCGGAAGACTTGGGCTTCTGCCTCTTCCAAGGTCCAGGCCTGGCTTCAGGGCCAAGAGCTTTGAGCAGGGAGAGGGCTGAGTGCAGTCTCAGGGGACCTTTTAACTGAGTAACAGCTGCGCAATTCTCTTCTGGGAATACGGAAAGGTTTTTTTCCCTGACATCTTGTAAATAATGCCTTGCTAAATCCATGTCACCACAGACATTAAAAAGAATGATGGGAGGGGGAGGGGAGCCTTGAGCCGGAAAGTGGCCAGCATGGTAAGTCCTTACCGCACCCTGCGTGCTCACGGTGGTCAAGCCGAGATGCTTTAACATCCATGTTGTCCACAAGGGACTCCAGTTTTCTTTATAAGCCCAAAGGTTACAGGGCCAGAAATCAAAGCTTCATTGAGGGAAAGCAAGGGGAGTGCCGGAACTCAGACTCCGGGCACATAGTACATTCTCTAGACAAGTTCCCAGTGCTCAAGGGGTTGCCGTGAACCTGAGAAAGGGCGGGTGGTCCACATGCTGTGTAAATGACAGTGGCGAGCGGCAGCTTCGGAGTCGGGGCTGCATTTTCTGATGTAGCCATAAAAGGAAACAGAGAGCAGGAATCTCCCCATAGAAGGATGATGGCGTGTCTCAGAGTGTGTGCCATGCTGCTGCTCTGAGGGTGGCCTGCACAGCAAGCAGGCATGCACACCATGGGTGCATTCCTTACTCCAAGGTTAGGGAAAGCCTGGCTTGGAAGGTAGAGTTTAATCCAGGAGAATACAGGCTGCTGGTCACCAGAGGAACATGTTCCCGCCAGACATGGTAGTACACGCCTTTAATCCCAGTGCTTAGGAGGTAGAAGCAGGAAGTCCTCTATGAGTTTGAGGCCAGTCTGATCTACATGACAAGTTCCAGGCCAGCCAGGGCTACATAGTGAAACTGTGTCTCAAACAAAACAACGATGTCCACGGTGTCTGGCTTGCCCTGGGAATGCTGCCTCGCCACAGAACTCTCTGTGCTCTGTCTCTGCTCACACTGCAACATGCACAGGGGAGAGAGACCCCAGGCTGTCGGAGATCTGGCCTTCCCGGCTCCTCCTGGCCAGCCTGCCCACTGGCAGCTGGTAGCTCTGGACGCTGGGAACCTGAGGGTAGCCTAAGGCAAATATGTTTTATAAAGCCAGCCATTTAAGGATATTTTTGTCCTTAGACAAGCATTCAAAGCTGCTGCCTTTGTCCCCAGGGATGGGAGCACTGAGCTAGGGTCAGAGGCACCCAAAAGGAGAGATGGGCAGGGTGTCTATCCAGACCATGGACTCTCAAAGGTCTTATCCCCAGACCCAAGTCCCACTCACCCAGGCCATCAGGCCCAGGGCTGTCCCTTGTCTTTCTGCCAATTATGCAGGAAGAAGGCCAGAGTGCCACCTTGACTGGTCGGCAGGAATGTGACTTCTATTTTCTGTCTTGGGCTTCACTTTGCTATTTTTACTTTTTATTAGGAAAGGAACATACAGAAGAATGTGCCAACATAGGCACATTTTAAAGAATTCGTTGATTCCCGAAATAACAGATGAAGGCTTGCACCCCCCTCCACTCAGCATGAGAAACAACACAAGCACCTTCTAAGCCCCTGTGACCTGCCCCAGTTGGTCACTGATGCAGTAATGGGAACAGCCATTCCTGTGGGAAAAAGAAGCTGACAGTCGCACCAGTGTATGGCTGCCACTAGGAGGCGCTGGAGTCCCAGGAGGGCTTATGAACACAGGCATTTTCCAAGCTGGGGTAACCCAAAAAGCCTGTTTTCTACATGCTGTCCCGAGTGGGTGCTCCAGGTTGTTCTGTCGTGGCAGTGAGGAGCAGTGTCTTCTGGGAAAGGGAGTGGAGATGGGCATTCAGTCAGGGGTGGGGGGCTGCAGAATGGCAGGTCTCGGTCTAGATGGAGGCTGTTTTTTCAGTTGGTCTCATCTTGCTCAGTGTTAGTGGTGTTATTTCTTACAGCTTGCTTGTGATATCTATGTCAGCTGTGTCTACACTGTGGGACAATATGTTGGGAATCACCACCACCACCAACTCCACCACCACCACCACCACCACCACCACCACATCCCCAGGGCTGTGTCCAGACCATATCTCTGCCATCTCCACCGCCTCTACTCCACAACAACACGGCTGTCCGTGTCTCCACTCCCCCACAGCCTTGTGGGAGGTCACGTGTGCTCTGGGTGCTCCGTTGTGGGCGAGCATCTGTGGGTGCAGGGCTGTGGTTGGGGAGCAACAGGAGGCTATTTAAAGAGTGGAGGCCTAGCAGCCCAAGAGCTGAGGCGCTGCAGAGCTGAGTTTCAGGGGAGAGGGCTGAGGCCTGCCTGCCAAGCCCTGCAGGAAGTTCTAGCCTGAGCTACCTAGCAGGTGGTGTGACCAGAGACCCAAGGCTCCGGGAGCTCAGAGCCGGAGCAGGTCAAGGACAGACAGGAAGACAGCCAGAGGCTGGTCCTCCCGACTATCTCTCCCAGTCAATTTCAGACAACTCTGACACGGTACTACACAGTGGATGCTGCTTCACAGGGGGGAGACTCGTCTGTATAAAGACACATGGCTGGGAGCGAATGGGGCTGAGAAGCTTCAGGTCCTTCTCCTCATCTGTGTGTGTGTGTGGGGGGGGTGCTGGAGTCACAGCTTAGCAGGTGCAGGTGACAAGAGGTAGGTGTTCACCACCCAAAAGGTGCGCCGTGACCTCACTTGACTCCTAGCGCTGGACATGATATCAGAGAGGCCAAGACCCAGGTGACCTGCCCAAGCTGTCCTCCATTGTCCTCTGTCTTAGCAGGGATCCCAGAGAGTAAGTTCTGGGCTGTGGGGGACCTAGAGGATTGCGGGGTGGTTGTTCAGGAAAGGAGAGGGAAAGGGCAAAGGAACAAATAATGTTCAGGAAGGGCAGGGGGAGAGGAAAGGGCAGGAGGAAGGAGGAGAGGGCAGGGAAGACTGACCATTTGAAGGATTTGAAAGGCTGGGACAGAGGGAGAGAGGAGGGACAGAAGGAGGGATGGAGGGAGAGGAGGAGGAGGGATGGGAAGAGGACCGCACTGTCAGTGCTGTTCAGGAGAGAGTAACCAAGCCAGACCCACCAGAAACACTGACCTTGTCTAACTGACAGTGCGGAGATGGAGGAAATGGAGCTCCAAGGGACGGAGACTGGGCGGGGCTCTCATGAGGCTGGCATCCCCCGCTCCCACCCTTTGCCGCAGTGGGATCACATCAGTGTGCCAGTCTTTCCACTGGGAACAATAGGGGGTCAGCCAGAGCTGGGTCACTAGCCCCTGAGCCAGGAGGAAGTAGCACTGATGTGTCCCTGACCCAGGCTTGGGGCCAGTATGCTCCTTGGCCACCTCCTCTCTCTCAGCACTTTCAGGCCCTCTCACCCCCCAGAGCCACCCACATTGGTCAGATGAACTGGACAGTGAAAAGACACTAGGGTTTCAGCCCATCTCCAGGGCGGGCATGGCTATCTGTCCCTTTTTGCCTCTTCTCTCCTTCCTCATGAATGCCACTTCTGATTTTGGGTGAGTTATATGGCTTCTCAGATTCAAAACTACATTTCCCAGCCTCCTTTGCAGCTAAGTATAACCACATGACTAAATTCAGGCCAACGCACTGTAATTACAACTCTTGGGGCAGGTCTCTTCCCAAAGGACAGGCTTGATGGCTGCAGCTGGGACAGCCACCTTGGGTCATGAGGTTGGAGGTAAGCAAATTAGAAGGAACTGGGGTCCCCAGTGAGGGTGGTACTGTCCCACTGCCCCAGGATGAGTCTTCGGTGCTTTCCCTCACTTGGAGACAGTCCTGATCTTAAACAGCAGCAGTTTAAACTTGCACTATGATTTTGCCCTTGTCAGTTTCTGTCTCTAGACTCCAGTTGACCTCTCAACAGTGGATATTTCTCACCTCTGAGAGCCCTGCCTATTTGGATGTTTTAAGGTTGGTGGACTCCAAGCTGACTTCACAGATGAACAAGACAATGGAAAGGCCTTAAACAAATGTACCTCACAGGGGCCCGGAAGGCTAGTCCTGAGGGGGCCTGCTCCCCTCTGTCACCCATGAAGATCCCTCCTAATTCCAGCCTCTCTGGCCTCCTTCCAAGGGCACCAGGCTCCTGACCAACACAGGATTTCATACCCACCTTCCCCAGCTAGAACGCCCCTCCTTAACCGTGCCTAGCTCTCTGCTCCTTAGGAAGGTCCCCCAACTCTCCTTGAGGCTTGACTCTTGGCTCCTCTTCCCTTCCCAACCATAAAGCTGGGAGTTGTTTTGCGACAGCATCTTGTGTTTCAGACTGGTCTCAAAGTCACTTGTGAGGTGGGGATGGTGTTGAACTTCAGATCCTCTTGCCTCCACCAATCAAGTTCTGGGATTACAGATATGTGTCACTATGCTCAGATTTCTGAATTGCTGGGGATCGAACCTGGGGCTTTGTGGGTGGTCGGCAAGTACGCTATCAACTGAGATACATCCCCAACCCTAGAAGTTTGCTTTTGCTTTGGTTTTATACCACTTGCCAATAACTAAATTTCTGTTCATTGGTTCTCCTTTTCTGACTCTCCCCAGTAAAATGAGTCTGGGTACAGTGACTTTCCACCCAGCATTAAGAACTTGGTGCACACCAAGTCCACAGACAAAGACTTGGCCAGTAGATACAGGTAGACCAGGAGGAATAGAGAGACCCACCAGCTGATTAAGCAAGCCAGCGCTGACACTGAAGGAGACTCATCCAAGCTCTCAGACAGTGCTCTGAGTTCTCAGATGCAGAGTCGTGAGGTCAGATCACCACCACCCCATCACCAAGTCCAGAGCTCTGAGCAGTGGGGCTGAGACCTGAATTCAAGGGCCCTGGATGGAATCCAAAGGGCCTCAATGTTCTAGCCAGACCTGAAGATGCTTTCAGATAGCCCAGTGCCCCTCGGGTCCCTAGTACTCAGCCTTTTCTCTTCCCACCACATCCCTAAAACCTCACACCTCTGTACTGTTCTCTCCCCTCACACCCAATGGTCCTTTCCTCCTCATACCCCACATCTTAGATCTCCCATAGGCCTTTCTCCCCACCCCACCCCACCCCACCCCACCCCTGTGCATCTTCCCACCAGCCCGAATTCCCCTTCACCTCTTAAGCAACCGTTTTTCTGGCTTTACTGTTCAGCATCCCTCTTCTTGTCTCTCAGAGATAGTCCTGGAAGCCTGTCAGCATCGGAGGGGACATGGGGGACTGGCTTCTTCAAGACAGGTAAAGGGATGCTGCCACTTCCCAGCATGCCCTGGATGGGCAGGCTTCTGAGCTACCTTCTCCTTCCTCATGGATCTACCAAGCCTGCGGGGAGACACTGGGGACCATGCACCAAGCTCTAGGGTCTTTTGAGCCTCAACTTCTCATACGGAAAGTGAAGTATTGGGGATAGCAACCTAGCAAGGTGGTTGAGAGAGGAGCAGGAGGAGAAGAGATGGGAACTTTGGGGGGCTCCAATCAAGGATCTGTCTCTCAACAAAATGGAAAGAATTGTGTCTTCCATGCTGTGGGCAGTCCCAGGATCCAACCACATCAGATATCTTAAACTAGCCGTATCTTCTTGATTTTGACATCCCTCTCTCTCTCTACCCATGCATGGGTTATGCGACAGTAAGCAGATTCCTTCTGCTAGGTGGCCTCAGTTTCTCTGAACACAAACTGGGAGCGTGTACACTAAACTCTCTCAATGTCTGAAGTTCTTCAGCTTTTATTTTTGCCAAGGGAAAATCAGTGGTTCTTTACTGGGCTTTTGTCCCAAACCAGGCAGACACTCCAACACCAATGCCTTGAGGACTTTGCCATTAATTCCATTTACCAGATGAGAAAACTGAGGTTCAGATGGGAAAAGGCACACACAGTCACACAGGGATGATGGGACTCGAATTCAGGCAAGAGCTTGAGCCAGTTAACTCCTATGAATGCAGAAGGTCACAGTTTCTATTCTCCCCATTCTGCGTTGGCCTGAGATGGGGCCACGAGGAGGCTTCCAGGACTGCTTACAGAGACTGCGGAAAGGGCTAGCAGGCAGTGGGAATCCTGGCCTGTGATATGGTCTGTTCCATCCACAGCTCTGGGAGAAGCATTCATAAGCTGGGGGACACCTGCTGATGTGGAGGGGGAGGGGACAGCTGAATGGCTGTCCGAGGGATTGGACAGGCAGGGGGAAGAGCTGTGCAACCCACGTCACATCACCGGCAGAGGGCCAGCGAATGACAGAACAAGATGTGCTGGCTGAGGCCGAAAATGAAAATTCATCCCTGGCTGCCCCAAGCAAACACTTCCCAGCGGCCAGCTCGGGCAGAGGGATTAGTCACTGAGAAGCTCTTCAGCACCGCGGACAGCGCCCACGTCCCTTCCCAGTGCTCCGAGCTTCTGGCTCATCCCAACAAACACAAGGCAGAGCTGAGCTCCCCTGCCCCCACTCAGCCTCAGGTCAGGGAACTTCACTCGGGTGTAAGAGTTATTCTAGCCAGCATAGAATTTGACACACATTCACACCCTGGGGTGAGACTGAGGTGACTCGTGTGTCTTCTTTCCCCAGACACCATGGAAAGAAGGGTGCAGACCCATCAAGGTCTGTTTTGAAAAGCTCTGGGTAATGTTGGAGACTGGAAATCAAAGGTTGACAAACAGCTTCTATTCGCTGCTTAGCAGATGCCAGGCACTAGAAGCCTGACCCAGGACAGGGGGACGGTAGCTACTCCTCTACTCCTTTTGAGTCTCTTTACCTGCCAGCGAACGAGGTTGGTGATCTGTCCGTGGTCCTGAATCCAAGAAGCGGAGTAGCCGGGCACGGTGTCTTGTAGCTGGAGTCAGGATTCCTGACTGTAACTACTACTAAGACGAAGAGGAGAGAGAGAGAGAGAGAGAGAGAGAGAGAGAGAGAGAGAGAGAGAGAGAGAGAGAGAGAGAGAGAGAGAGAGAGAGCTCTGAGCCCACTTCGGTTCTGTGAAGTGAAAAGCACGGACGTTGGAGAGAACAGAGAGAAGAACTGAAGTCTAAGGAACTTGGTGCCTCGTGGTAGGTGTGGAGAGGGTTACAGGGAGGGCTCTAAGGACAAAGTTGGCAAAGACAAGGCCAGGAGTCTGGAAAGGTGGTCCCTAGGGGATGTCGCAGGAAGCTGGGGATTTTGATCTTGAATCTGCTGCTTCACAGAGGAGCCCTGAAGTATGTGTGGAGTGACACTTAAGGCTCTGTGTGGAGAGGCGGATGACTGGAAGGGACCGCAGTGGGTGGTGAGTCCGGCAGGGGTCCAGTGGAGGAAGACCTGCGATAGGATGGTGCGGTCGTGTGTAAAGGATGGCCACAGCACTCAAGAAGATCATGTCCTGGGGTTGCGGTCCCGGCTCTGTCCTTGTCTCACAACAGAGTGAAAAGCCAGGCTCCGTGTGTGCGTGTGTGTGTGTGTGTGTGTGTGTGTGTGTGTGCCTGTGTGCACGAGCACGTGCTCCCACAGTGCTCAGACCCCTCAGCGATCCCTACAAACAATCCCTGGCAGGCAGAGGCGGCAGGGGCACAGCAGTGCAGATTTGCTGTTAGGAGCCGTGAGGAAAGGAGCTGACACTGAGAGACCAGGACCTTCTTCAAAAGAGAAAACCCAACGAAATGGCCTCAGTTGGCAGATTTTGAAAGTATCAACTCAGCTTACAGAGTTACCGCACTTAAAAGAGCCAGGGAATTGGTCGTCGTTAAAAGTTATTTCTATCCAAAGTGCAAATGAAGAAGAGGGGGTGGTTGGCCCAGTCTCTAAAGTGCTGGCCTCACAAGCACAAGGACCTGAGTTTGGGTCACTAGGACCCATGTGAAAAGCCAGGCGTGGCAGTGTGCACCTGTACGCACAGCGGTGCGGACGTGAGAGGAGGCAGGCTGATGACTTGTGAAAGCTTGTGAATCAGTGAGCTTGGCCTTTGTGGCCCCAGGGCAGAAAGAGACCCCCGATCTGTGATGGTCCTTGAGATGCAGCGTGGCTGGCAGGCCCCAACACACTTACTCCATGGGAGAAAGTTGGGGAGAACTTCCTGACAAGGAGGAGTGAAGGCAGGCTTCACAGCAGAGATTTGCAACCCTTGAGACTCTGAAGGGCTTCCTGTGGGGCCTTCAGGAGCCCTGGGCTGGGCCACTGCCCGGGATGAGAGTCACCTTGGTCTGGCTGGCTGTGACCCATGGTGCCAAGGGTCTCTTCCTATCCTAGCTCTGTGCTAGTGGTGGTAGACGCTGCAGGCTGACACACACGGGGGACTTCCCCAGCTCTGTCTCACTGCACTTTCAACGGGCCGACACGGGGTGAAGCACCAGAGTTGGGGGTCCGTCCAGCCACTCCTTGAAGCCCCGCTGACTGTCAAACAAGCTCCCCTCACCGAGTCAGAACACCAGCTCCTGGCCCAGTGGGTCTCATTAATCTGTTCCATACACACGAGGACATGCTGGGAGCCTCAGCAGATCCCCAAAGTGCAGTGAGGGCTTTTCCCATAGGAAGCTGGTACCGATCCAGAGGAGAGTCTAGGAAACAGTCTGAGCTCAGACAGTCAGGGAAGGTTTCCTGGTGATGGCTGTGCTCAGTGTGTCACTGGGGCTAGCAGGAAGGTGACTCTAGAGAGTGCAGGGTTAACTTCTAGCACACACCTCTTGTTCCCCAGCTCAGGATTCATTAGTATCTGGACCATAGCCTGTGTGTCTATCTTTATTTCCTACCTGGACAGATGTCGAGACAGGGTAACCAGTTATATCTGCTGGGCCAGACCCAGAATGATGGTCCCCTGCCAGCTATCAGTGTGGACTCCAGGGCCTTTATTTCACACTTGGCCCTTTGCCACCATCTGGTGGTTAGTCTCTGAAATGACAACTGGCCCATAAAGGGAGTGTGTGTGTGTGTGTGTGTGTGTGTGTGTGTGTGAGAGAGAGAGAGAGAGAGAGAGAGAGAGAGAGAGAGAGAGAGAGAGAATAAAACTGTTGGTTGATTCTGTGGATTGCTTTTTGCTGTGAGAGAGGTGAAGTGTCTTGGTCCAGGACTTAGCAGACAGGTCTGTGTGGCCACCACCACTTCTGAGCTGAACAGTGGATAAATAAATGTAATCAAGCATCAGCTCTAGGAGTAGCTGAGGACAGTTTTGTCCATATCAAACATGTACGAGTCTTTTGTTTTCAATATCCACACCACAGCACAGTGGGACAATTATTTTCAAAATACAGTTTTTTTAAAAAAAAAATTTGTTTTGTTTAGGGGCAGGTTGTGTGTGTTTGTGTGTGTGTGTTTGTGTGTGTGTGTGTGTGTGTGTGTGTGTACGTGTGCTCACATGCCTGTTGGTGTATGTTTGTGTGTACTTGCTTCTTGTGTGTGTGTGTGTGTGTGTGTGTGTGTGAGAGAGAGAGAGAGAGAGAGAGAGAGAGAGAGAGTCTCGAGTACCCTAGGCTAGCCCAGAACCTCCTGGGTATTAGCGGAGGACAGTGAACTCCTCATCCTTGCCTCTAGGCACGTGCTACCACGCCCAGCTTGGTGTGTTGAGACAGTCTCAGGCTGTAGCCCAGGCTTTCCTGGAATTCACTCTGTGTCCCAGGCTGGCTTTGAAAGGCAGCACCTCTGCCTTAGCTTCGTGAGTTTGGACGTTCACGTGGCCCGACCTGGCTTTGAACTTCTGACCCTCCTTTCCTCACCTCCCGTGCACTGAGTCTGTGGCCATCTGACACAAAATCAGCTTGGCATTTGAGACAGAATTTCACTTGGTAGCTCAGGTTGACCTGGGGTTCATTATGCAGCCCAGGATGGACTTGAACCCTCAGCATTCCTCCTGCCTCCACACCCTGAGTCCCGGAATCACAGGAATGCCACGCCTCCAGCTCATAGTTATTACAAATAATCCAGGGATTATTAAAAATCTTCAAAAGGATTTTCTAGAAAGCATTGAGCATGTACAGACTTTAGCATCTCAGGGGGGTCCCTATAGACCCCTCCATCCAGTCACCTACTGAGGATTATAAGCAACTCAGAAAAGTAGCCCATGACCACGGGCCGTGGCAGGTTCCCATGGCCACGGGCCGTGGCAGGTGTGGGGAACAGTGAGATCTGCAAGGAAAGGTTTTATCTCAGAACCTGGTACAAAACCACGACAGAGGGAGGGCCATGCTTACCCCAAAGTTCCCAGCACGTTCAAATACAACCACAGAGTCTGTACGCTGGCTGGATTTTACAGCAGACGGGTCAAGACTCCGTGAGACCATGCCCCTCTTATCCCTTCCAGAACCAAGAATGTTCCACCTGGGCCCGCCCTGCTCTCTGGGTTCCAGACTCAGCCAGATCCAAGAGCCAGGCTGATGGAAGACAGCGTAGGAGTGGGTGGAGGGAAGACGCACACAGAGCTGGGTTAGGTCAGTTCCTCTGTGTGACCTGGGTCAAGTGCTTCTCATGTGTGCATCGGTCACACGGGGCACAATGTGCTCCTCCCGCCATCCAGGGTTTCCTTAGAGATGAGCAGGGTATGAGGCGAGGACCCTCCGTCTGTCTTCTGACCTTTCAAGGGGGCAGGAACCGCTCCACTTTACAGGCAAGTAAACTGAGTCTTAGATATCCCTGGCTAGCTCCAATTTACCTCCAGCCCAAGACCTCAGCCCAGAGAAAGAATAAACATAGACCAGAAAAGAAGGGGCATTGATAAGTAGGGCTCCGACAGCCAGACCAGAAGCCTAGGGACACAGAGCAAACAAGACACTGGGTGTGGCCAAATGCGCTCGTGGGTCAGGGTTATTGTTCCCGCCTTGAGGCTGGCTCGGACCAGGTTCTGGGTTGGGTCCTTGGGACAGTGACGACTAAGCCACTCTCTGGGCAATCCTCCTCTGGGAGCCTCCCCTGGACTCTCATCCTTCATGGCCCGAGTCCCATGTCCTGGTCAGTGCAGGTGCTACAGGGAAGCTTGCAGTGAGCACGTATTCCCATCTGGAGACTACAAGGCCATGGTCCAGGCAATGGGTCGATGTCCGAACAGACCTTGCTCTCTCATGGGGCTGTCTTGTAATGTCCTCGGGAGCTATGATGGGGAACGGCTCTCTGGGTATGTGTCAGATTACCAAACATTAACTTCAGGCCTCAACTCTCACCATAGAACTCAGCCCTGAAGACTCCACCGCCTGACCCCACCACATCACAGAACAGGATCCCATGTATTAGCCATAGCAAGCATCCCATGGCTTCCTGAGGCCACCCAGCCACCACATACTACGACCACCTCAGGGTCCAATTAATAATTAATACACACCTTTTTTTTTTTTCCAGAGAAGGAGAGAGGCTTCTTTGAGGCCACCCAGCATCACTTATCAGGACACCAGGCCTCAAGTGGAAACCGTGGGTGCCTCTGACTCTACCATCTGTCTTTCTAGCTAGCCCCGGGGCTGGAGAAAACTGGTTCTGCTCCAGGTTCCCTGAAGGATGGCCCTTTAGATAAGCAGACACGGCCTAGCCCGCCATCTAGAGGCCATGCTGAGAACTGTCAGGACAAAGCGCCCTTCTCTGTTATCACCCCTCTCGGTGGGGCAGACTAACTTGCGGTGGAGTTGGGGGAGGAGGAGCTCAGGGCTTTCCCCAGAAGGCCTTTTATTATGGTATACAGAGTCTCTGAACCCTACCCAAAGTGCCTGGCGCCAAACCCTCAGAGCTTAGGATGAACTTGATAGAGGTCTCCACTAGCCAGGAGATTCCAGAGTGGCAGATGCTGGGCCCTGGCTCAGAAGCTCTCAGGCTTGTGGGTGGCCATCACTGCCCATCTCCACGACCATGACCTTGCACAGCTACCAGCCTGCATGCCCCTCTCTGCAACGGAGGGTAGTTGCTGAGGCAGTGTGGATCTTGCTAGATTGGGCTGGATATGTGGCTCATTTTCAGGTGGTGTCACTCTTTTTGTCATTAAAATGTTAGAATGTGTCAGTTCTAGCCGTGGTCCCCCGTGTCCCAGGGTGCATCTCCTTGCTCCAGAATTCTGAGTGTTTCTTTCTTTCTTTTTTTTTTTTTTTTTTTTTTTTTTTTTTTTTTTTTTTTTTTTTTGGTTTTTTTAGACAGGGTTTCTCTGTGTAGCCCTGGCTGTCCTGGAACTCACTTGGTAGACCAGGCTGGCCTCGAACTCAGAAATCCGCCTGCCTCTGCCTCCCAAGTGGTGGGATTAAAGGCTGCGCCACCACCGCCCGCTGAGTGTTTCTTACTTCCCTGGTATGTTTAGAATGCCTCCCCACTGTCTCTATGCCCTCCAAGTGCTCCCCACCATTCCATGCCCTGGGAGTGCTCCCTATTGCTCTCAAACACTGAGTGTTCCTCATCATGCTGTGACTGTTCCCCACCACATCTGTGCCCCAAGAGTGTTCCACACTGCCCTGGTACCCCTGTCCTCTTATGTGGAACCCTCTCATCTCTCACAATCCAGTACCCCAAGGGTACTCTGATCCAGAAGTGTAACCGGCATTGTTTGTGGACACTGGGCGGCAATCTTTTCTTTTTTCCTGTTACTCTCAGGAGCATCTGGAATTCCATCTTCAACAGTCACTCTTGAGCACACACACCGCTCCACGGAAAGAAGACCGAGGAGCCAGCGTGGGCCTCCTACTCGTCCCAGTTCACACTTCCTGCAGGACCCTGGTCCCCTCAGTCAGCCCGGGCTTGTGGTCTGCGACTGGAATCTGGGAAGGTTTCATTCACCCTTGCTGTGGGTCCCCACCCAGGAGAGGATACGCAGGACAGGGAGGAGTCTGGATAGAGCAGGTCCACCACAGCGGCAATCAGTGGACACCCTAGGCCGGGGGCCTGCCTGTGGGGAGTGAAGACGCTCCACACAATGCTTTCTCACTCTCTCCCAAAGCACTTGTTAGCACCAAGAGAAGACAAGCGTGCTCACCGCAGGCCACCGGCCTGGAGCGCAAGGTTCCTTTAAAGTTTTGATTCTGTCTCAAAAATAGAACCAGGTCCTGCTTTCTATGCTGTCTATCCCAATGTCTTGCTGCATTGTGCAAGTCTTAAAATAGCACAGCGGGTCCCTGTTACCCACCATGCTGCTGCTCCAGAAACGTGGGGTCGTCGAGGGCTTCGCCTACGGTGCAGGCTGGCAGCAGGGCCCACACACAAGACAACAAAGGCTTTTCACCGTGTTTTGAGAGGCAGCTTTAATTTGGTTTCCAAGAAAGATTAGGTTTCATGGAATCGGTGGAAATGCAGCAGTATTAAAGAGTTAAAACTGTGCCCACAGCCTTAGCAGACTAGACTTCACTAAGTCTGGATGCCAACTGAGACCTGAGTGGGATTGCCTGGAAACAGGAAAAGAGGGAGGTGTGAGGATGTGGGTTTGGTATGTAGTTCTGGATAACCTGGAACCCTTTTTGTGAACGAGGCTGATGAACTCATAGAGATCCACCTGCCTCTGCTTCCCCAGGACCGGGCTTGAAGGCATGTGTCATCATGGTGGGGCCTAGCATGGATGTTGAGGATTTTCTTCTACCCATCTTCAGAGAGACCGGGTTGTAAAAAGAGCCTAACACACACACACACAGACACACACACACACACACACACACACACACACATCACACACACATCACACACACCACACACATCATATACACACATATCACACACACATCACACACATACATCATACATACACATCACACACATAACATACACACACATCACACATATCACACACATCACACATATCACATACATACATACACACATACACACACATCACATACACATACCACACACATATCACACACATCACACACTCACATTACACACATACATCACACACATATCATACACACACATCACACATACACACACCATACACACACATCACACACACATCACACACATACCACATACACATCACACACTTATCACTCACACACACACACACACACACACACACACACACACACGCTGGGTCCCAGGCATCTGACTAGCTGTCCCCTGGTCTGGTGTCCTGGAGGACAGACTATGCTGGGCTGGACACAGACATAGCTTCCTCACCTGAAGGGTTCACTGGGTGCACTGGCTTTGGGGGCTGCTGTCCTCAACTGTAATAGTGTTCCATTGCCCACACAGCATCCGACGCGTGGTTTGCACAGACATCTTTTATTCATTCATCCATTCCCTCCCTTGCGTGTGTACATGTGTGGCTGCATACAAGTGTATCTCTGTATCTCTGTGTGTAGGCACACCACATGAGAGAACAATGTATAGGAATCACTTCTCTCGGCCACATAGGTTCCAGGGATCAAACGCAGAGGCTTAGTCCCAAGCACCTTTCCCCGCTGAGTTACTGTGCCAGCCCAGTACTTTACATTTTGAGCTGGACTCTAAGTCTCCCAGGGTTGCCTTGAGCTCATTCTACAGCTCAGACAGGACTCGGCCGTGAGATCCTCCCTCTTCAGCCTCCTGAGTAGCTGCTCTCTGCAGTTCTCCGTCTGGCCCCTGAGGTAAGGAGCAGGCAGGGAGGGATGAGGATGAAGAGGACGGTGAGCACCGCAGCTGGCACGCTAGGACTTGGCTTCAGGTCCAGCAACATCAAGTGGGTTTGACTGACCTAAACTTTTCTCTAGATAAGTAACTGCACACTTTAAACAATATATTGTGTGAAGACATCAGAGGGAGACATGAAAAGTATCCAAAGAATCAAAACCTGGAGTCGTGCTGAGCAGAGGACTAAGGGAGCCGAGCTGTTTTAAGAAACACATCATGGCTGGGCGGTGGTGGTGCACGCCTGTAATCCCAGCACTCTGGGAGGCAGAGGCAGGCGGATTTCTGAGTTCGAGGCCAGCCTGGTCTACAGAGTGAGTTCCAGGACGGCCAGGGTTAAACAGAGAAATCCTGTCTCGAAAAACCAAAAAGAAAAAAGAAAGAAAGAAAGAAAGAAAGGAAGGAAGGAAGGAAGGAAGGAAGGAAGGAAGGAAGAAAAAAAGAAAGAAACACATCATGGGTGTCTCCCCTGACCCAGGTCCCTGGCCTGGATACACGCGGGAGGGGTGCGGTGACCACTGAAGTAGAACACTCAAGGAACCACAGTACAGAACACGAAGAGCAAATGGACTGTGAGGGAAAATTCCAGAGGGGATGAAACCATGGAAATGGAATCTAAACTACAAAATCCACAGCTGACTTCAGAGAGGCCAAGGCAGTTCGCCAATGAGCATCGAAAGCGAGAGAGGCGAAGACGGAGAAAGATGTCGGGGGCCACCCATCAAGAGGAGACAGCTCGGGGCTGCAGTCGGGCTGAACTCACTGATTGCTATAACAAATGTCAACACTGCATCAGAAGAGAAGACGCCAGAGAAAATAATGACAGAGTAACCCGGCTGAGGGACAAAGACCTTAGAATCGGCACCAAGCGTACAGAAGATATTGCGCATGCGCTCAAAGACAGAGGAAAAGACTTCACAGTGAATGAGCAGATAAAAACAACAGAAAGTGAGAAGCATAAAAAATAGCTTAAAAAATCTAGACAAGTATACAACCATATAAAACAAAACAGACAAAACACCTCACGGATGTAGACAACAGTGGACAGAATCTAACCAAAAGGTGAAATTTGGAACACGAGGCAGGACTGGGGCGATCTGAAGGAGGGGAAATTGAAAAAAACTGGAACAGCGCCTCAAACATCTGTGGGACGCGATCAATTGGCCTAACATATGTATTAAAATTGGAGAAAAGAGAAAATGGACACTAGAAGAAGAACTATTTCTAAACACGCTTAAAAAATAATGTGTGGCCCGGCAGTGGTGGCGCACGCCTTTAATCCCAGCACTTGGGAGGCAGAGGCAGGAGGATTTCTGAGTTCTGGGCCAGACTGGTCTACAGAGTGAGTTCCAGGACAGTCAGGGCTACACAGAGAAACCCTGTCTCGAAAAAGCCACACACAAAAAAAGTGTGGCCCAACACATTCCCTAAACGCTAAGGTGTATTCTCCAGAGGAACAGCTAGGCTGGGCCCAATGCACACAGGAACACGATGGAGTGAGAAATCTTAAAATCAGCCAGAGAGACAGGTGAACAGCCGCAAGGGTGTCTCCAGCACATGTCACACAGGAGGGCGATTCATAGAGACAGCTGGAGAACTCCCAGCAGAGATGACAAAGAGCAGATTTCAAACGTGGAGAAACAAAGACATTTCAAGTTAATGATAACTGAGGTGGTTCTTTGCCAGAAGACCTGCTGGGGGCAAAAAAGGCCCTAGACAGATGACTCAGAGGTTAAGAGCACTGGATGCTTTTCCAGAGGACCTGAGTTCATTTCCCAGCACCCACATGGCATTTCACAGGTGACTTCCAGAGGATCTGCTACCAGTTTTTGGCATCCTTGGGCATGAGTCATGCATGCAGTGCATTAATATACATACAGGCAAAATACCCAAGCACAAAAGAGTAAATTGAAAAAAATTAAATATAAAGCTTAAAAATTTAAAGAAGAATAAAAAAAGAAGTCCTTCAAATTCCAAGGGAAATTTAGATCGGAAATAAATTCAAATTACAGAAAGGCATGTAGAATACTAAAAATAGTAAACATGTAAGTGGCTATTAAAGAAACCCTATTTTTTATTCTTTTAACAGACAGAAGCATAAATTATAATCTGGTACTGTGGAGTTCTTTAATCATAAAGCATATGATTAAAGAAAGTGCAAAGAGCAGGGGGATCATGGCAAAGTTTGACATAAAATGTCAGAATGATCTGCTGTGGGTGTAAATAAGTATTCTTACAACAAATACTACAAAATCATGCACAGAGGTGACCCCAAAATGTCAAAAGAGAAGACTGATTTTTTTTTTTTAAGTTTAAGAACTCAGGGGAAGATGGGAAGGAGTAAAGGTGGAACGAAAGGCGTGTGAGATAAAGAGGCCGCACATGGGGAGGCCGGTACAAGTGCAGATACAGCAGCAACTGCATTAACTGCCAACAGATTTAGACACTCCAGTTAGAAAGCAGAGCTCCTCGGAGTGCATGAAGGAGTTAGAAGCGATGCCGTGTCACCCACCAGGGCCTCTCTTCAGTGTAATGACAGGTGGGAAACAAAGGGACATGGGACAAGGAAATCCATGTCACCACCATTAGAAAGCCAGACTGCTGCTGAGAGCATAAGATTCAACCATTTTAGATCAGGCAGTAGCTGCTGCTGAAGATCATACTGTAAAGACCTATTTCTCAAAAGGCACAATTAAGAATGTGTATTTCCCTCTATAGCTTTGATTTACATGAAAATAAACTCGATAAATATAAAAATAAAAATCTACCAAATCCAGAATAATGCTGTACTTTCTTTCTTTCTTTTCTGTTGCTGTGATAAAATGGCCCAGTAAAAGCAACTTGAAGAAGAGGCTAGCCTTGGCTCACAGCTCATGGTAAATCACAGCAGGGGAATCAAGACAAGAGGGGCTTGGGCCAGCTGGTCACACAGCATCTGAAGTCAGGGCGCAGAGAGTGAGGAACACGTGCTGCTGTCGGCTCCCCGGGCCTCAGCCAGGGGATGGTGCCACCCACAGTGGGCAGGTCTTCCCAGCTCAACCAATGTAATCAAGGTTGTCCTTCACAGGGATGCCCAGAAGTCCATCTTCCATGTGATGATAGATTCTTTTCAAGTTGACAACTAATACTGATCATCACAACCACCTTCTCAGAAATGATAGAACGGATGAGAGAGGAACTACAATTCAGACGACCTGAACTGCATTCCTCAGTGTTCCTCCAGCTGTCATGAACAGACTACTACACCGAATGACTGAACTAGATTATTGTGCATATATGTTCATATGTATAGAACACTTTTTTCTGAGACAGGGTTTCTCTGGGTAGCCCCAGTTGTCCTGGTACTCACTCTGTAGACCACCTGCCTCTGGCTCCCAAGTGCTGAAATTAAAAGCATGTTTCACCACCATATAGAATGCTCTTATTCTTATTTAGTAGCCTTAATTTTTTTATTGAAATCTTACAAACTATGTTTTCTGTCAGTAATAATTTAAATGAAACTGCCTTATACTACTAATGAATAATCAGAAGCTTAAACTGTAAATATCATTTATTAAAAAGAAAGTAGTAAATGCATGTAGAATGTTGAATTTTAGAATTGTTGAAAATTCTAAACATCATCTTATTTTACATAAAATATATTCAATTGTTTTATCTGCCTAACCATTTACCAAAGGCATTTTTAAATAGTCCACATTGATAGTTTGCTTATTGTACCATAGTTTATGCTTCTTTATCTTGAAATTATTTAAAAAGTTTCTCACAAAACAAAATAATTATACCATATGTCGCTAACAATAAGAAATCTAGAAAATTCCACAGACATTTGGAAATTAAACAACATTCCTCTAAATGGTGCACCAGTCAAAGAAACAATCAGAGAGATGATTATAAAACCTTCGAGGCTGTACAATAAGGTCAGGACAATATTCACAATGTGCGAGAAGCCGCTAAAATGGAGCTCAGGGCTTTCAGCCTTGGGTTGTGAGGAGAGACACCCAACCTGTCCTCCTGTGCAGCGGTAGCCCTACCATAGTTACAGATGATTGGACTCAGCATCTGCTGATACTAAAATGTTGCCAAAGCAGCAGGCCTCAGTGGAAATCACACTTTGAGTCAGGAGTTTGGAACTTAACCTGGCTAGCCCTGTAAGAGGTAGAACACCCTTGGCAGTAGTGGGCCACAGCTCTAGTCAGTCACGTGATCATCATGGGGACCAACCCACACTGTGCAGCCGGCAACTTTGAATATAGGTAACCAGCAACTTACAGGTCATGCTCCAACTCTTTATTATAAAACAGACTGTGTCAGACAATCTTGCCCAACTGGAGGTCTGTGTGTTCTAAGCATGTATAAGTAGGGTGAGCTAAGACCTGATGTCTAGTAGGTTGAGTTTATTAGCAGACAGACAGATGAGATAGATAGATAGATAGATAGATAGATAGATAGATAGATAGATAGATATGCAGGCAGGCAGGCAGGCAGACAGACAGATAGATAGAGAAGCTCATTACATAATTCAGGTTGCCCTTGGATTTATTATGTAGCCCAGGCTGTTTTCAAACTCTTTCTTCTACATCTACCTGTTGTATACTTGGACTATAAATGAGTATCACCGTGGCAGGCCCTTGTGTGTGTGTGTGTGTGTGTGTGTGTGTGTGTGTGTGTGTAAATGTACATGTGTATGTTGAGGCCAGATGCCAAGTGCCTCCCTAAGTCTCTATACTTTTTCTCTTTTCTTTTCTTTTCTTTTCTTTTCTTTTCTTTTCTTTTCTTTTCTTTTCTTTTCTTTTCTTTTCTCTTCTTTTCTTTTCTTTCTTCCTTTCTTTCTTTTTCTTTCTTTCCTTCTTTCTTTTTCTTTTAGAGAAACAGGGTTTCTCACAGAACTGGTGCTTTCCAGTTGGGCTGGACTGGCTGAACTTTACACTTTTCAATCTCTGATAGGACAGGATTGACCAGTGGTATCTGCTCACTGTCATGCTGAGTAACTCAGGGACTATCAGCTTGCTGTTCCATGGCACAGCTATAAAGCAGACTAGACTGGTAACTAGCATGGACTGTATTAGCACAGTAGCTAAAGAACATTTCAAAGGCCTGGAATTCTCTGGACTATGCTCCCTCCCTGCAGTGCAATGAAATGGGAGGCTTGTAGAAAGGGCACAGCAGATCACCAGTGCTTGCAAATTAACCAGTGCACTGCTACATAGTATATGGGTTCAAGAAGAAGCCTTGCCATTGGGAAATACTTTGACTGAGAAGATAGGGAGAATCATGAGATGTAAAAATAAAACTGAAAAGTTGGAGTCGTTAAAAGGACAAACCGTCAGCTATGCGGATTATCTAACATTGTGAGGTCCCTGTCACTGACATCAGCCTGTCATACGCCAGGGCTCTGCTAGGACCTTTCTGCGTGCCATCTAGTTTTTAATCTGTAACCACTTAAGTTAAATTAACACATCCATTGAAAATTTAACTTGCCTACCGGGCAGTGATGGCACACGCCTTTAATCTGCACTTGGGAGGCACAGTGAGGCAGATTTCTGGGTTTGAAGCCAGCCTGGTCTACAGAGTGAGTTCTAGAACAGTCAGAGCTACACAGAGAAACCCTGTCTTGAAAAACCAAAAAAAAAAAAAAAAAAAAAAAAGAAAAAAATTTAACTTGCCACATGAAAGAAGGTTAAAGTGTGACAATGTAAGACTGGCGAGATGGCTCAGCAGTTAAGAGCACTGGCTGCCCTTCCAGAGGTCCTGAGTTCAATTCCCAGGAACCGCATGGTGGCCACAACCATCTGTATTGGGGGCTGATGCCCTCTTCTGGCATGTGGATGTATATGCAAAACATTCATACATTAAACAAACAGACAAACAAACAAAGTGACAGTGTAGTGTGAACTGCAAAATGCAATCTATTTTAAATTAAAACCGCCCTGCACAGAGATGACAGGGTTAACCAGTTATCCCGTTGGCACACGTTCTGAATAACTGCAGGAGGGATATCTGCTTGTCTTTCCATAGCACATATTGAAAACAGACCGGATTGTCTCAGGGCCAGATAGCTGTGCTGGGGATTTTCAGTGCTAATCTTGCATAAATTCTTTCAGAAAATAGAGAAAGAGGAAACAACTCCAAACTCGTTCTGCAAGGCCAGCTACTCCTTGTGACAAAATATGACATTTCATTATTATATTTTAAAGGAAAGGAAAATTACAGACCCACATCTCTCATAAATATAAATGGAAAACTCACGTGTAAAATATTTCCAAATCAAATCTAAAAAAAAAAAAAAAAAAAAACAAGTTAACATGCCATGACTAAATTTCATTGATTAAAAAATGTGTGTGTGTGTGCACGTGCATGGGTGTGCACTCGCACTTACCTGCATGTGCACTATGTGCATGCAGGTGTCCAAGGCCATGAGAGGGCATCAGTGTCAAGTGACAGAGCTGCCCGAGGCGGGTGCTGGGAACCTGACCCAGTCCTTGGCAAGCACCATTAACCTCTGAGCATCTGTTCAGCCCCATTGATTTTTTTTCTAAGAATTTTTTTTTTTTTTAACAATCTTTCAATGTAATTTACCACATTAACCCAACAGGGGAGAAAAACTCAACTCAAGACACGGAAACATCGTGAGACAAAAATTCAGCAATTTTTCATAGCATGCAAGAACAGAAAGGAGCTTCCCCCATCTAGTCTCAAGAGTCTAGACAAACCCTTGGAGAACTTCGCATTTCAATGTTCGAATAGCAGATGCGCTCTCCACCCCCACCCCACCCCGTCTCTGGAATAAAGGGACACAAAGCTACGGTCAGTGTTTCTGTTGCAGTGTTGTGCTGAGGACGGTAGCCAGTGTACTAGAGAAGAAAAAGCATAAGATTGGAAAGAAAAGCATAAATGCACTATCATCTCACACAAGGTAAGACGATGAAGGCAGGAAATCCTAGAGGACCCAACAACAAACTGTTAGACTTTAAAAAAGCAAACACCTTAAGGTGTTCTTTTAATAAGGTGATGTGCTGTTTAAACACGGTGACTTCCCGATCAATTGTATTTCTATACACAAGTAAAATAAATCGGAAGGACTTTCATTTGCAGTTGAACTGTTAAAATCGAATGCTTACGAATAAGTGGTACTATATACACACTGGACACTATGAACACTGCTGGGTAGAAGTAGAAGTAAAAATTACATGTTTATCAACTGGAGGACTTGATACCTTGTGAGCAAACCAAAGAGCTAATTCTAAATAAAAGACGCACAGGAATTCAGAGAAGCCAGAGTGCCGGGCTCACCAGGTGGTAACACTGCATTTAAAGCTGCAGTGGTGAGGTCCATGCACCTTTGGTTAGGAGAATGGAGTCTTAGTGTTTCTTTTGCTGGGATAAGACACGAAGACCAAAAGGAAGACGTTTATTTCATCTTAAGGTTCCAGACCATCAACCCAGGGAGGTCAGGGCAGGAACCTAGAGGCAGGAACTGACACAGAGGCCATGAAGGAACGCCACTTCCTGGCTTGTTCTACATGGCTTACTCAACCTATTTCCTTTTATTACCCAGAATCACCAGTCCAGGGGTAGCACCACCCACAGAGAGCTGGCTGACTCCTTCTAGATCAGTCATCAATCAAGAAAATGCGCCACAGACCTGCCTATAGGCCAATCATATGGAGGCATTTTCCCAATGGAAAGTCCCTCTTCCTGAATGACTCTAGCTTGTGTCTGGTTGACATAAAACTAGCCAGCACAAATGGAGTAAGATACACCCCCAAAAGACTCACGCATACTTTGTTGATACGTAGTGGACTGATGATACAGGAGGGGAATGGCAGGCGTGTGTACAGAGGTCAGAGGACACGGTTCAGGACCTGGGTGGTCTCCATTCCTACCCTCTTTTAAGATGAGGGTATTGCGGTGTGGCCCTGGCTGGGCTGGATTGAAGGTGTGTAATACCAACACCTCCCTCTTGAGGATGCAGGGTCTCAGCTCTCTCTGTTGCTGCGTTGCTGCAGCCTGGCAGGCCTGCGGGCTTCAGGCTGGTTCTCCTGCCTCAGTTCCCTCTAGTCATAGGAGTGCTGGGGCTATGGATGCCTTGGCACGGGGGCTCTGGGAATCAAAAGGTATTTTCACACACCGAGCCAGCTCCCTTGATTGATTTTTTTGACAGAAGAGAATTAGTGGGGAAAGGATAGCCTTTAAATGTGTGTTCCCAAACTCATTTTTTTATGGAATCAATGGATACCAATTATTCTAGAAAGCTGTTTACAACTTTCAAAACTGAAATTAACCATACATCCACCCATCACTGCGTAATCTGAATCCTAAGCTACAATAGAGAAAGCTAATATACATATGTTCATCAAACCCCATGTGCCAAAAGCTTATGGTATCTGTTTAAAGGAGCCGGTAGTTAGGTACAACGCAAATGTCTACAAGCAGTAAAAGGGATCACCGTGTGTTCATACAATGGAATATTATACAGCCACGAGAGGAACACGTCTGCTATTCTCAGTGTGGTGTCTGAATCACACACATACGCAATGAGAAGAAGGCGCAAACCTCGAAGTTTACGGACTGACTCTATGACTCCCTATATGAAGTTCGAGACTGGCTGTGGCAAAGGCTGCCTCTGGGGTCTGAGGTGTATAAAGTGCAAGTCCTGAGCCTGTAACTGCTTTGTTCCACAATCCAGTGTTGGCTACATAGAGGTGTGCAGGTTTGGAGAGTGAGACTTTACTGTTGTAGTCACTGCAGCCCCAACTCCTGATGAGCACGAGGAGAGGGGAGGATGTGTGTTGGCTCGCAGTTTGAGGGGATATGGCTGTTGTGGATGGGAAGGTTGGAAGCCGAGGGCTCAGGTCCTGTTTGTGGCAGCGGGAATGGGAAACTGCTCGTTCACATCTAGGTAGACCGGGAAGCCAAAGGAGCATCCTGCCCAGTTACCACCTTTCTTTTCCTATTTTTATCCAGTCCAGGACCCCCCGCCCACTGGATTTATCACCCCCATTCATTAATCCTCTCTGGAAACCCAAAGGTGTGCCCCTGAATGACCCTAAGTATTTCTTAGCCCAATTAAGGTCACAAAGTTTACCATTCCGTGGGGACAAATGGTTTGCTCACCAAGCAAGTTGGTGGCAGTAACAGAAGTATGTGTGTGCTCAGACTCTGCTGACGTCATTACAGATCGACGGAAAGTTCTGGAGAGAAGTTTAAGGAGAAGCCTAACAAGATGTCTTGGTTTGCATATGCTTGGCCTAGGAAGTGGCACTATTTGGAGGTGTGGCCCTGTTGGAGTAGGTGTGTCACTGTGGGTGTGGGCTTTAAGATCATCACTCTAGCTACCTGGAAGTCAGTCTTCCACCTGCAGCCTTCAGAGGAAGATGTAGAACTCTCAGCTCTGCCTGCACCATGCCTGCCTGGACGCTGCCATGATCCTGCCTAGGATGACAATGGACTGAACCTCTGGACTCGTAAGCCCGTCCCAATTAAATGTTGTCTTTATAAGAGTTGCCTTTGTTATGGTGTCTGTTCAGAGCAGTAAAACCCTAAAAGTAAGAGACACAAGGCACAGATGATTTCCGCAGTAATTTCATTCCTAGAAAAATTTTCCCTCAGACCAAATGAGGATATTATCATACCATTATTTATAACGGAAGACATTGGCAACACCCAAACATGTCACAACAGGCTGTGCTCAGTGCAGCCATTTAAAAATTATCTTAGAGCTAAAAAGTTCTTGTAAAAAAAAAAAAAAGACTTGTAAAAGGGGTTTGAAAAGACATTTACGGTGTGTTGTGAAATGAAAGGGTGCGTTGAGAAGGATCCATATTACACTGTCTGTCTGCGGCCGTTAGAATGCTTCTACGGCAATCCCCAGAAAGCAGATGGGAGTGACTCTCCAATCACAGGGCCCTAAGAGAGGCCAGATCCCGCCCACTTCTCCAACCTGCTTCGGTAACTTTACCCAGGGCTCGGGCAGCTCTTTCAAGCTACCACCAGGCCAGGCTGAGGGACAGACAGAAAGAGAACTGTGAGCAGAATAAATCCTTTCTCTCTTAAGCTGCTTTTGTCAGAGTAATTCAGCACAGCAACAGGAAAAGAGACCAAGACAGAAATTGGCACTGGGAGCTGGGGCCATCGCTTGATAAGCCTGCTCACGCGTTCCTTAGGCCACCGGAACTGTTCTGTGACTGGAACTTGCAGAAGAATTGGAATTTTGAAAAAGGTTTCCCTGGGATCAGCACACGGGCGTCTATAGAGCAGCTGGCCCAAGGCAGACAGGCAGGCTTCATCTCAAGGGGGCAGCAGAACTCAGCAGCGGACATATAATGCTGGCTTTGCGAGAGTGGAAAATGCGGGACTGAGGAGCGAGCTCATGGAGTCTTGCTGAATGTTTTCAGAGAGCTGCTAAGGCCAGGCAACATGTATGGGGTTCGAGTCCCTGCAAGGAGGCCATGGGAGGCTATTACAAATGTGAGGCAGGGACCACAGGATACCGGAGATGCCAGACCATGGGCCACACATTGAGAGAGCTGTGAACACAGACTGGAGCCAGCCCAGGAGAAAACCTGTGTGTGTGTGAGGGCAGTGTAGCTGAGTGGTGGGCTCTCTCCTAGTCTTTTGGAGCCCAGCTGATTTTATCACAAGCTCCAGATGCCAGACATGGGACTTAGGATTTGATGTTTTCCCTGTTTGATTTTGGTTTTGCTTTTGTGTTTTTTTTTTTCCTTGTTATGTCTTCTTTCTTCAATCTTGGGATGGGATGTTTTAATCTATGCCGTTATATGTTACATGTATTTTAATTTTAGAGTAGCACACAGTAAGAGACTTGAAATATGTATATTTAAACATTTATAGTGTGTGTGTGTGTGTGTAATTTTGTGTGCATAACTGTTTTTTGGCTTGGTGCTCGAAGAGGCCAGGAGAGGAGGGTATCAGATCCTCTGGAAGTAGAGTTATAGGTGGTTTTGGTCATTGGGCAGGGCTGCTGAGAACCAAGGCCAGATTCTCTACACCAGCAGCAGCATGCACTCTTAACTGCCCCACCCTCTTTCCAGCCCACCAATTCCAGGCCTTTTTTTTTTTTTTTTTTTTTTTTTTTTTAAGTTCTACAACTTCGACAGTCAACAGTTTAGTTTTGACCCTCAGGTACTGTCTGTTGATTTGTGAATATGGAAACAGGCACATAAGTCACCAATGTGTAGAGTTTGGTGAGTCCTCATCCTTGCTACATTTTTTTGTACAAAGATATGCAGATATGATATGGAGTATTCTTTTCTTTCTTTGCTGCTGGTTTTTTTTTTTGTTTTGTTTTGTTTTGTTTTGTTTCTTTTTTTTTTTTTTTTTTTTTGAGACAGGGTTTCTCTGTGTAGCCCTGACTGTCCTGGAACTCACTCTGTAGACCAGGCTGGCTCCAAACTCAGAAATCCTCCTGCCTCTGCCTCCCACATGCTGGGATTAAAGGCGTACGCTACCACTGCCCGGCTGATATGGAACATTCTTTATCCCCTTGGTCCAGATGTTTTTATTGAGCCTGATATCAGTGTGCACCTCTGGAGTCCCCATCCTCATGGCAGATCTCTGGATCTGAGTGTCCAGGGAGCACACCTCTTGAAGCGTATTTCATGGGTGCACTTGTAGATTCCGGTAGTCTGTCTCTGGGTCACCACCCCGTTGATGGAGAATGGCCCTTTGCCTTTTTGCCACCATTCTGCCAAGTTCGAGTTGGAAAGAAAGGGTGGGGCTCCGAACCTTTAAAGTGTGGGAATTGTTAAAGACTATAGAGAGACTTTTAAAGTTGCACTGGGGAGGGGGTGCTAGAAAAATGGCTCAGCCCTTAAGGGCACTGACTCTCTTCCAGAGGACCTGGGTTCAAATCCCAGCACCCACATGGCAGCTCAGAGCTGTCTGCAACTCCAAGAGCTGATAGTCTCACATAGATACCAATGCTCATAAAGGTCAATAGATTTTTTTTTTTAAGATCTTTTAAAATTGGACTGGATGCATTTGGAAGTATAACAGCGTCGTGAGACGTTGAGGCAAGGTGTAGAAGGTTATGGCGTGAACACACGTTTGGGGATCAGGCGGACAAGGAGTGGAGCTACAATACGTTCATTGTCACCCCGACAGAATCTAGGCTCATGTGGGAGACGGCCATCGGGCATGCTTGTGGGGTATTTTCTTGCTTAGATTAATTGGTGTGGGAAACCCATCTTGCTTATGGCCAAGGCCGTTCGTGGACAAAAGGTTCTGGACTGTGTAAGACAGAGAAAGCAAGCTGGGCGCATCCATCCCCCCTCCTCCTCTGTGGATTCGGTGCAACCCACTCTTCCAAGCTCCTTTCTAGCCACTGTGGATTGTAGCTTAAACCTCAAGTTAAATAAGCCCTTCCTCCCTGAAGTCACTTCTTGACAGAATATTTCCTCATGGCAACAGAAAAGAAGTCACACGCCATGGCAGTGGGGCGAGCTTGTGCAAAGACGAACCAGAGCCTGTGTCTCCCGGCTCTGAGGCTCAGTGGCTTCTGCTTTCAAGCAGATCTCATGGGGGTTGGGGAGTGGGGAGGCTGGGCTTGGACCCCCTGCTGCCTTCCCCATCTTTGCCTCTTCCTCCCATATTGTGTCCTCCCTGACTCAGTGTCTTCACAGGGGCCGTGGACTCTGCCATTCTGTTCTTGGCAAGACTGGCTTGTCCACCTAGCACATCCCCCACCCCTGAAGTGCCACTTCCTCAGAGAGGTTGACCCTGTCTAAGGATACCTGCCAGTGCCTTGGCCCTCCCACCCCAGTCTCCCCTCTGAACCCGGTCGCCTCTCCTTGCTTGGGACACAATAGAAACCCATAGCAGTGGCTCCTCCAGGGAGAAGGGGCTGTCTTCTGCCATGGCTCAGCGGGATGGATCCTTAGGGGACACTTGGGGTGTGGAGTTGGGGACTGTGGTTTGTGTTCCCGGGGAGCTAGCAGGAGAGAGGCGAGCTGCCTGCCAGTAGCTCACAGAGGAGCATGAGGACCTGACCCTGGCCCTTTGATCTTAGCCTTTGCGGCAGCTGTGAGCAATCCCTTGGTCGCAAGCCAGTCCCTCTCCTTCCAGGAGAGCCATCCCTCAGCTGTTGGGCAAGCGGGCAAGGCCAGAATGGAACCGTGCCTGGCCAAGAACACGGCCCAGGGGATCCAGGTCACTTCAGCAACTCTTCCAAATGCGGATTCATCTGAAAGATTTATGTCTCGCCATTAACAAAGGGAGACGTTTTCTAATGAAAGGCAGAGAAAACAAGGCTCGCTCGGCCAGTAGGATTAGACATGGGGAAACAGAAACGAGCAGGAAGCAGCTGCCAGTGCTGCTGGGAATGAGGGTGGAATTTGGCTCTGAGCTCCCTGGCAGCCCAAGTGAAAAGGGAAGCCTGATCAGTTACAGCGTTCCTCTTATTAGCAAGGAAGACGCCTGCTGGTTCCTCGGGGAGATGTAATTTGTTCCAGTTTTAGTTTTTCCAGGCAATAAATCCTGAGTCAAATGTCTCCCTTGAGGTTGTAAGAGATATCATCGATTGATGGAATAAATAATATGCTTGTCTTATAGTATTGACAAGACTCCCCAGAGACCCCGGGGGCACCCACCATGCCGCTCAGTGGGTGTGGGTTTTGTTTGGGTATCCTTATTTTTTAAAATTTATTTATTTATTTATTTATTTATTTATTTATTTATTTAAAGGCAGGGTCTCTCTCTGTAGCATTGGTTGTCCTAGATGGGTATCCTCACTATGAATCAACCTCACACAGACTTTTCCTTCTGAAGAGCTAAGACTGTTCCTAAGTCACATCTCGATGACTTCATGGGGGCGATTTTGCAAGGAGAGGCAAGGGAGGAACCTGGTTTTCTCTCACAGCATACTGGTGAACTCTGTGTGGCATTTGTGGAAGAAAGCATCTGGCCCACCTATGATGACATCCTTAGCTGCTCCGTGGGAAAGAGCAGCTAACTCGAAGCGCAGAGAAGACACTGTCGGATGGACCGAGGCAGCCCAGCTCGAGTCGTGTGCGTGTCCCACCCCCCCACCCCCTCCGCGCGCCTCTAACCAGACGAGCCATTTCAGGCATGTTGAACCCCGCTGAGCAAGTTGCCTCTCTGTAAAAAAATGATACTTGCTTTGGAAAACTGAGAGGGCAAAGGGTCAGTGGCAAAGCACCACATGTGTGTGAGTGTATGCCACGCACCCTACTGTGGTCCTCAGGGAATTCCAGGGAGCACCCTCCCACCCACATTTCTCGGATTCCAGCCCAACTTAGCCAGGGGCAAGCTTGAGACACACACTGACCTTGCCTTGGCTGCGTTTCTCAGGGAGGGGGGGTTGGGGGGTGGGAGGGGGGTCCCACAAGCCACGCCAAAGGGTTCAGACCAGAGAAAACCAGTCTCCAAGGTCTGCCCATCCCTCTGGCCATGGCCACACCCCTTCTTTTCCGTTGCAGTGCCTCTTTCCGGTCTATCTCAGGTTCTTCATCCCGCCCACTCTCCGCAGCAGGCACTAGTCTCTGCAGGCTGCGTGTCAACCCCTGGGCACCTTGACACCTCCAGGCCTTCACTGTTTACCTTCCTGGCATGTGGTCCTGTGGGTTCCTGGCCCACCTATGATGTCGGTTCATGTATGGTCTCTTCCCCTTAGAAGGGACAAGTGGCTAATTCTTCGACATCTCTTCCTGGGCCTGCCCTCTCCCACGTGTGTGTTAGAACTTGAGGGAGCCTTACAGACTTCTGACTGGGCTGCAGCCACGCTGGGACACCCAGGTCTAGGTCTTCATCTACCTTCCCCACAATACCCGGTGCTTCCGAAAGCTACGGCAGTGGACACACAGCACCTAGCCGTTTCCATAGCATCACAGCTGCTTCTGGGCTCTTTACACACACACCCTCAGGGCTTGCCCTAGAACTGGCAGCTGGACCTTACAGCTTTGCAAGACGAGGAAACAGGGTCATAGCTACAGACACTCAAGGTCACGCTGCAAGGGACAGACAAGGGATCCGAAGAAGCGGTTTGTGTTACCAAGGTCAGGAGAAATAAGCCTACAAGTTGCCTCCTCTCCCAGCCCCCACCGGGTCTCCTAGAGCTACAGTATCCTCAGGAGTGCTTGACCTTGGAAAGCCCTCTGGGATCACCCTGGTGGAAGCTCCTTTCCCTTGGTAATCGGCTCCCCTGAGGTGACACCTTACTATCTGGACCTTCCTGGACTACCTGGAACCGGGCAGGCCTCCCACGATCTCTTACTAAGGTAGACTTCTTTTTGGCAACTTCCAGCCTAAGGTGAGGCCCTCCTACAGCCAGGGAACCCAACCTGCAGTAGTCTTCCCCCTGGGGTCATTACAAAGAAGGGGTCGCTTGGGGTATGGTTGTTCTGGTTCCCATCTGACCAGTCACCCACACTTCCTTTAAACACCCTAGCCTCACCACATCCCTTCAGTAGCTTTCTTGCTGAGTGCCATTTCACAGATGGATACAATGAGGCACCAGGCAAGGAAAGTTAGAGAGCAATTCGTCCCAGTTTTGTATTCTGATTTGGTACTGTACTTTGATCTGAGCAGCAAGTGACACTCACCCTTTAAGCCCCACTTAACTAACTAGTTAATTTTTCTCACAGGCCCCAGGGCCCTTCCCCCTTGGTGTTCCGTGGGACGCAGGTTTCCCAACTTCAGTTGATACTTCCAAACTGCCGAGCACCCAAAGGGTTAAAGGGGCCCGGAAGAGGACCCTGTAAGGGTTAAAATTATAAAGGCATTTCTCGCCCTCTGACTATTTATTGGGTTGTAGACCGACAGCGTCGAAGCCCAGGGGGCACCCTCGGATGGGCTTGCGCAAACGCCACAACTTTCCAGCACGACCCCCCGAAAGTATCCCGGGCGCAAAGTTGGCGCAGTCCGCTCCTCCTCCGCAGCGTCGCCCTCCCCGTGGGGCGCGCGGCGGGGACGCGCGAGCTCCCGCGCGGGGCCGGCTCGGGGGACGCGGGGCTCAGCGAGGCCCGGCTCCGGCCCCCTGAATTGGGGGGTCCGCGTCTGCCCCAAACGCCGCTTTCTTCCGTTTTCCATGTCATTTCCTGTACTAATAAGATGGTGGTCAAAGCAGGGGAGGAGAGCAGCAGCGAGTCGCCGCCGCGCTGCCGCTGGCGCTGAAACTTTGCCCGGCCGGGGACCCCGCGCGCGGCCGCCCCGTCCCGCCGCGTCCCGCCGCCCCGGCCCCGGCCCGGCCCGCCGCCCCGCGTGGGAGCCCGCGAAGGTGAGTGGGCCCGGTGGCCACCGTGGCCATGAACGTGAACATGGCTTCGGAAGACGCTGGGCGGCTCGCCAACCGGCGTGGGGGCCGCGGCGACGAGCGCGCGGGGACACTGGGGAGCGGGGCCGCAGGCGGGCGACGGGGCACGGGCCGGAGCGCCGGGAGCGGGGCGGGTCCCAAGGTGGCCCGGGCCCGCAGGTCGTCGCCACCGCCCGACGCGGGCCTCGGGCGGCCCAGCCTCCGCCTCCTTCCTCCGCGCACTCGCCCGCCTTGTTCCACTGTAGCCTTTTCCTCGGCTCCGCCGCGCGCTGACGGACGCGGCCGCCGGCCAATGGGAGCGGCTGCTCGGGCCAGCGTTCGCAGAGAGAACGCGTAGACGGGGGCAGGGCGGGGCGAGGGCGGGATGCAGCCGCTGGCCTAGTTGCAGGGACCCGGTCGCCGGTGCTTCGGGGCCGGGCTGCGGGGCTTAGGGACCGCATGCCTCTCTGTGACCCGCCGTGGGCCTGGGGCGGCGGAGGGAGGGCATGCCCTTTTATCTATTTTAAGTCTTGGTTGCTGCGTGGACTCTTCGGGAATTCGCCCCTGAGTGTCGTCTCCACCCCCCACCTCCTAATTCCCGGTCCCCAAGGTACTATGTGATGCAGAAACTGCAGAAACTTGGTGGCCAATGACCTTCCTCAGTCAAGGCCAGTGTGCCCTAGGCATGTCGCTGCAAGGACTCCTGAGCAGCCTTGGGCTAATACAGCAAAAAGTTGCTGGTGTCTTGAGCCCATCCAAGTAGGAGCTCGGACCCTTAGCATCAGCTGGTGTCCTAGAGGAGGAAAGTCTGTCTTTTGTTTTTTGGCCATGGCTTCGTGTGGAGGACAGCCGTGCTCTATGATTTAGAGTGATCCAGAAGAAGCACGCCCAGTCCTTTGTGCGCGAGGACTTGGAGCGGAGAAGGGAACCTCCTTTTCATCTTAGGAACCCTATAAACTTTGGGAGTTTTGTCTAGCTGAAACAGTATGATTTTCTGTGAAGTGTGATGCCCCTGGCACCCCAACTTGCCTTGCCCGCTTGTCCCCTGCAGAAGAGGGCAGGGACTTTCCTAGGTCTTGGTTGATGGTGTAGGGTGTGTGGGTCACAAGTCCATTATTCCCCTCATGGCTAGGGAGCCGGGCATGGTCTCTGCTGGGAACCTTCTGGGCACACGGCCCACGGCCCTTGGTTTATTTAGTTTCATGGAAAGGGCATCTTCAGGATCCTTCCCACGGGGCTTTGGATTTTGCAGGGCTGTAGTTGATCTCTTTAAGGGGGTTCTCCTTCCCTGTAGTGGCCGCAGTACAGCCTGTCTGGGAGTCCGCTGGGAGAGCATTGAGACAGGCCCAGTCCAGGACCTGGCTCAGGGTCTAGAGCTTTGATCCTGATCCTCTGTGAACCATCATGAGTACCAGAATTGTTTGCCAGACCCCAGGCTGTTCCACCCAGCCTAACTGACAGTGCCCCTAAGGCGCAGGTGCTCTCAGGGTGTGGTATCTTCAATCTGTCCTCACAGTCATCACCCCTAGCCTGAGTTACTGGTGCTTTGTGGTCCGAACGTTTCTTAGGTTGGTTCTCGCCGAGGTGTCTAATGAGATTCCTCCACCTGACTCAGCCGGCACCTAGATTCCATGTGGAGTTATCAGAGAGCCTGAAAGAGGCAAAGACTACTGGGGGAGAAGGTGGGGGGTTGGAGTTATGCTGCCTTTGTGGTCTCTGTGGGGCTCTTACCGTCCTCCTGGCCTTCCTCCATAGCTTCCTCCAGCGTTGATTTCAGTGTGTCTCCTGCCTCATCCAGTCAGTCCGTCCGTCCCACCCCCCACCCCCCCCCACCCCGCTCCCCGTCTCCAAGCCCAGGAAGCTCTCCCTAGTGAATCCAACCCACCCCGGCTTCCTACCTTCTCCCCACTAGCACATTGGGGCACAGTACTGCCTGTCCCCAGGACAACTGCTAGAGTCAGAAAAGGCTCTTGCCCTGTTCCCCAAGGTACAATTGGGGTCACCTCAGGCTCCCCAGTTCCTGCTCCCACTCCACCCCCAGTCTGCCTAGTGCACTTCTGATAGAGGATCAGATTGTTGCTCTAACACGACTCTCCCTTTTCCTCAGCCTCATCTCCTGCCCTCCCCACATCTCTGCGCTCAGCCCAGACTGCCCTGGCCAGTCTCTCTTGGAATCCCGACCTAGGATTTATGAATGAGTGAAAGACAGTGGAAGGCAGAGTGGTGTGGAAGTGTCTGCTGGTCTTTTTTTGTTTTTGTTTTTAGATTTATGTGAACACACAATCGCTCACACCAGAAGAGAGAGCAGCGGATCCCATTACAGATGGTTGCGAGCCACTATGTGGTTGCTGGGAATTGAACTCAGGACCGTTGGAAGAGAGCAATCAGTGCTCTTAACCACTGAGCCATCTCTCCAGCCCCCATGTCTTGTGGTCTTTATTGCCCTCCTAAAAATCTTTCCAGCAAAGCCAGGCACCCCGTGGGCTTGGCTTCAGGTCCTCTTATTCTAGGTCGCGGCCATGTGACCAGCTGGTGGCTGCGTGTGGGTTGGGACCCACAGGTGCATGGCTTGTGGCCCCGAGCATTTAGCTGCCACTGCAAGACTCTCCTAGGGTCTTGTCCTTGGTGGCGTGGCATCTGATGGCAGGACTGGAGCTGCTTCTGTGTCACCCCATGAGCAGTGCACCTTGATGGTTCACAAAAACCATGCAGTACAACTGAGAGATAGACCTTTGTTGTTAGAAACCACTGAGCCCCAGGCTGGCTTATTCCTACGGGATAGCTTATGTCGCCTCTTCCAGGAAGCCTTTCTGAACTAGGCTAAACTTGGGGTACAGGTGTTTCTGGTCTCATCCTTGTCTCCTTGGATTTGTGGTGTTACTTGGTGACGATCTTACATCGTCATCAGACCATAGGTCCTGTTTCAGGTAAGGGGCTCGTGTCTGAGAGCTGCTGGGCGGATGCCCACTGTGAGTACTTGGCCCTGACTGGGAATCACCGAGGGCAGAGGCTGAGGACAGGCAGTGTGCCCCAAGCCTCCCTGAGCTGCAGTCCAGCGGGAAGGTTTCAGACGCAGCAGCAGTAACTCGTAGAGGGCAGATGCGAAACTCTTGGTCCTTGCAGGGGTCTGCAAGGATTCAGCCATGCTGAGCCCCAGAGAACTATGATAGGCAATTCCAGGAGAGGGGGAGGGAGAGGGAGAGGGAGAGGGAGAGGGAGGATGAAATCAGAGACCCTGAGATCGCTGCTGACTTAAGGGGTGATTCAGTGCGGGGGTGGGGCCGGGTGGGAAGAGGATGGTGGTGACTGGTGGTGATTTCAGCTAGTGTTCTCCGAGGGCATACACCTGTCAGGCTCTAAGCAGCTCTGTACTGTATAGGTCAGTCTCTCAGGATGGTGAGACACCGGCAGCTGGACACTCTCTGAAGCAGGGGCATTCATTTAGCTAACAGTTTTGGAATCTGAAGGTCCAAACAGCATGGCCCCAGCTCCGGAGAAAAGTCTTGGAGTGTCTCAGTGTGCCATGAAAGGGGCACGTGATGGGCAGATCACATGGTAAGATAGGGAGTCTGGAAGGAGCCTCATCAAGGACACACACACACACACACACACACATATATATATATATGTGTGTGTGTATATATATATATATATATATATATATATATATATATATATAGAGAGAGAGAGAGAGAGAGAGAGGGAGGGAGGGAGGGAGGCATCAGTGTGGGGAAGGGGACCCATGGCCAGCCTCGGAGAGGCAAGGGTGGATCTGTGGCTGGTGACTGTGAGCGTGAGAGGGTGGAAAGGGTGTATAACAGAGAAAGCTCTGTGAAAGTGTCGTGTGGGGTCAGTGACCCTTCTGGACACCCCTCTAATATAGACCCTTGAGCAGAGGCGTGTCTGGCCCAGGACACTGGGGCTTGAGAGAGTGAAGCTGGCTGGTAATCTCCACCTCCGACTGGAGCCTGCAAGTCCTCGGAGGCCTCAGAGCCCCATGTTCTCAGAGTGGGGCCAGGGAGGGGCTTCTCGGCAGCTGGCCCAGAGGCCATGGCAGACAAACAAGACTGCGGAAAGAAAAAGCCAGAAGAAAGAAGACTGTGTGTTGTTATTTTTAAAACGCCTATTTCCTATTGCAGATTTGTATCTGCTGGTCCTGAGAGGACTGGTGTTCACACGGGGTACCTACACTGGTGATAGCCCCCCAGCCCAGCACCCCAAATAAAGACTGCAGGAGGGGAAGCCTGGGCCTGGGTGTCACCCTGCCCTCTGTCCCTATGTGAAGCATATGTGTTCTTGCCGTGCCGGGCTTAGGGCCACCCAGTCCTTGCCTCACACAGCTCACAGGCCTGTGCACAGCTAGGCATTAGGAGAGGGGGTCATAGGTTACCGTCAGTGGGAAAGGGGAGAGCTGTTGATCCCAGTCAAGGCACAGTGTCCTCAGTGGAGGAAGCCTTCAGGATGGGCAGGACGTAGAGGAAGACAGAGAAGAAGAGAGGCATCGGAGTGGGTCAGGGCTTGTGGGCAGCCTTGGAAAGATGGGCTGTGGTTGGCGAGCGTTGGTGCAGGAGGGTGGGATGGATCTCAGAGGACAGCGCCCTGGTCCTGTCCTCAGTCAGGAGCTCCAGGTCCCTGGAGTACTGTCCCCCCAGCTAGCTCTGTCCTGGCTCCGTCTCCAGCACTGGGACTGCCAAAACTACAGCCTTCTGGGGCATTTTCCTGTTTAGAATTGCAGCCCGTACAACTCCCTGTCTCAGCTTCCTGCTCTCTGTCTTGATAACATATCTTACGCCTTACTTACCTGTTGGTCTATTTTTCCCGCTCTGTTCTTAGAGAGCTCTAGAGTCTCCAGCTCTTAGTTCACCCCTGGGCACAGTGTGGAGGTTAGTGATTGTGGCCTGGAAGCTGTGTGACATTGTGAACGAACGGAGTGCTCACGCCTCACAGTCCCCTCGTCTGTGTTCCCCCCCCCCCCCGTCCATGGTTTGAGACACCGAGGCTCACAGAGGGGGAGGGCTTCACTGTCGGTAAGCTGTGCCGCTGGGATTTGAAGCTGGGTCACCCGGCTTCTGCCTAACCCTGACCCCAGTTCCCAGCTAGGTTGGAGTAGTTGTGCTGGCCAGGAAGGAGTTTGCACACGGGTGGGCCGCAGGGAGCCTCCAAGGGATTCCCCGAGACACGGTGACCAGATCCCGGGTCTGGAGCGCACGGGCCACATAGAAGCGGCTGCAGAGGAGATAGAAGAGGAGGAAGCCAGCGGGAGGTGATGATTCCAGGTCGGAGTGGACAGGTGGAGGCTCAGCTCAGGCGGGCAGAGAGTCCTAGTGCTCATCATTTGGTTTGGGAGTGCTTGGACCTGGGACCCCGCAGGGAGAGGGAAGCTGGGAAGATTCCAGGTTAGTGGGGTTGCACTGTGCCCTGCAGAGGACCTGCACCTCAGGTCACGCCCCTTGCCATGCTGCTTGGCAGTAGGGGTGTCCTAATAGGAGGAGGCCACTCCCCTGACTGGCTGTTCCCTGCCTGTGGGAATGATAACCACGCCCAGCCTGGGGCTGTGCAGACAGCTCCCAGCAAGCACTGGGCAACCAGTGACTGGTGTCTCAGGTCAACTTGGAGCCACTTTCCTGGCCGTAGTCACTGTGCACCAGGGGGCATGTCCTGGGCATGGACATAACCTTGTATTCCTTAGAAGGACAACGTACCTGAAAAGAGATGGACAGAGGTCTCAGAGCTTGCCCTTGACCTGGCCACGCCCTCGGGCACTCATTCTGCACACTGGGTGCTGCCCAGGCCACTGAGCCTGTCTGGCTCCAGTCTCCTTCTCTGACCACAGAGATGAGGGTGTCAGTGCCGCCTCATATTCTGTGGAAGAAAATTTCCCTCTACGTTGTCAGTACGGAAGCTGGGCGGCGGTGGTGGCGCACGCCTTTAATTCCAGCACTTGGGAGGCAGAGGCAGGTGGACTTCTGAGTTCGAGGCCAGCCTGGTCTACAGAGTGAGTTCCAGGACAGCCAGGGCTACACAGAGAAACCCTGTCTCGAAAAATCAAAACAAAACAAAACAAATAAAAAACGTTGTCAGTACCGATGTGAAGACACTGCTCCCCAGGACGGGTCGGCTGCTGGAAGGAACGTATGTTGAGTACCCTGGTCCTTGACAGCAGTTGCTTTTCACATCTATTTACAGAAGGGGGAACCTGGGCTCAGAGAGGTCGCTTGACCAGCCAAAGAGCACACAGCTTCGACTCTTCCCAGTCACCCTGTGAACACTACATCACCAAGGAAGCCTTAGGGGCTACTTTAAGTCTTATCTAATGCTGCCCGGCAGGTTTCTTGGGCGCTTTAAAATGGATTTGATTGGTAGTCTTAGCACAGCTGTTTTCAGGACCCTTTTCCACCCTGGGAACCACAGAGTCAGACCGTTTGGCTAGACCAGGAGTCTCGGATGACATGCTGGTGAGGGAGGGGAGCAGACCTGGGCAGCTGGCCCCCTGCCCCCTACCCCGCCTCCGCAGAGCAGCCCTCCAGGCCTGGGTTCTCTTTCCGGTGAGACACATCTGGAGCTCTGGAGCTTTCTGTGGCCTGTGGAATTTTCTCTCCCCTCCAACACAGAAGGAAACCCAGCATTCTTCTCCGCCTATTTCCAAATCCTTCATCCAAAGTCCTAAGGCAGGCAGGCTACCTCACAGGACACCCCGTCGTGCCATTGAGGACTCTGAGTGTCTTAGGGTTTCTATTCCTGCACAAACATCAGGACCAAGAAGCAAGTTGGGGAGGAAAGGGTTTATTGAACTTACACTTCCATGCTGCTGTTCATCACCAAAGGAAGTCAGGACTGGAACTCAAGCAGTTCAGGAAGCAGGAGCTGATGCAGAGGCCATGGAGGGATGTTCCTTACTGGCTTGCTAAGCCTGCTCTCTTATAGAACCCAAGAGTATAGCCCAGGGATGGCACCACCCACAAGGGGCCCTCCCACCCTTGATCACTAATTGAAAAATGTCTTACAGCTGGATCTCATGGAGGCACTTCCTCAAGGGAGGCGCCTTTCTCTGTGATAACTCCAGCTTGTGTCAAGTTGACACACAAAACCAGCCTGTACACTGAGGCTCAGAGATCAGAAGTGACCATATAGGAATCATTTGCTTCTGAGAGGCCAGACTCCAAATCCAATCTTCCTCTGTGCTCAAGGTCCTCACTCCTGGATGTATTTGTAGTAGCCAGTGTCCACACTCAGGGAAGGGTTGTTACTGCAGGAGAGCCGGCTACAGGTGCGAGTGGGGCTTGGGATGTGGGGTGACTTAACCCTGAGCTGAGCTGGTGTGAACACATGTGAGAAGGTAGATATGGAGCTCCCCCACCCCCAACCCCAGAGCTCCCAGACTGTTAGCTCCTGCTTTCCAGAACTTTCCTGGAGGGAAAGTGTAAGGGCCAATAAAGGGTCTTGCTGCCAGCTTCCCTGGGTGATGGAGTGCTTGGTTTGGGATACAAAAGAGGCTTAGTAGATCCTCAATTCCTGCAGGGAGGAGGCCTGTTATGAGAGAGCTTGTTATGTGACAGCGCTTGGGGACCCAACTATAGTGGACCCAACATTGTCATGGCCTGAGGCAGGGTGTGGTCTGGAGGGTGGGGACCTGCTGATGGGACCTGGTTCAGACCTCACAGCCCAAGCAGAGTCAGGGTGACTTGTCTTGTATGTGTCCCTGTGTGTCTGTGTGCCTATAAAGCCCCTGTGCAGACTAGCAATGTTCCAGGAAGCAAGTCAGAGTGGCCAGAGAGGTTGGTGTTTGCCAACGGTTCAGTGTCCCAGCCAGGAGGTGTGGTGGAGAGAGAGAAGCCCCTTACCTCAGGAAGGCGAAGAGACTTGTGGCTTGGTGGATGGAGGATCAGGACTAACCCCTCCCAAGAAACACTGAACTTCCCATAGCAAAGCCCCAGTAGCAGCCATGCCTGCAGGAGGCACATGTGTGTGCACAGTCTTGCCAGCCTCAGCTGCCCCACTGTGTTGATGTTATCAGATCTGGTTTCACCTGTAAAGGTGAAACCAAGGGTCCAAAGAAGTGGAGTGACTTCCACAGATAGGAAAGGCTGGGCCGAGATCACCCGCTCTGCGTTACTGTTGGTGGTGGCCGGGCTGAGGGATCTTTGTACTAGGTGACTGGTGGCTTTCTCGTTTCACCCCTGAGCTGCAGGGTAGTGTGGCGAAAACATAGAACAGGCCAGTCTGGGGCGTGGAGGGCTCCTGGCACAGTGCAGCTGCATTGTGAGGTGGTTGGACCTATCTACCCAACATTTTGTCACCACATAGTTGACCAGTATTCCCTTGGGGTCTGGAAAGGCAAGCACACTGCTGGATGGCTCTCCTTGAATGCTAGACTGACAGCAGCCTGCCCTGTGCTGCGCAGGGAATGCTGGGTGGACCTCTGCCCTAGGTGAGCCGCTGTGAGTTACTGTTCTGCAATAGATCCATTAAGGGCATGTCACGGGTCTGTAGGGAGAGTGGTATAGACTTGGAGAACAAACCCGGGAAACTTACTGCACCACAAGGTCCCCATGCCATTTGCAAACACAGCCCAGGGCCACTGTGTGGAAGCCGAAACAAGGCGGTTTTTATCACGGGTGGTTTGAACAGCTCTGGCTCCCATCCTGACTAGAAGTGAAGGCAGGGAGTGAGCATGGCCCTGGCGATGGAGGAAAGAGTGCAGGTGCATCACCTCCCGAGGCAGGGGAGCAGCTGGACACCCCTCAAAAAAAAAAAAAAAAAAAGCAGAAGTGTGTCTGTAGAGGGAAGGGAGGGGCATTTGGACACTGAGAACAGGTACGTGAAGGTAAGCATCGGGAAGGCCTGCGAGCCACTGCATGGCAAGTGGTCTTGGCATTTGGGAGAGGGGAGGAGATGGCCCTAGAGACTGGGAGGACTTGCGTGGAGCGACTGAGGAGATCGTGGTCGTTCCTTAGTAGGGGCGAGACGCAGCCAGCTTTTAGGTTGAGAGCTTCTGTCCCTGTAGCGGGAGGCTTGGAATGGTCATGGTTATTTCATAGGAGGGACAAGGCCACCCTGGGTGCAATCCTTCCTTTTCGCCCTTGGGCTTAGCGGAGGGAGTTTGCCAGGGAGGAGCTACCTGCCCACTCTATGAGGCAGTCCTGGCTGGTGAGCCAGCAGGCCCCTAGGTGAGGCCACGGCCTTCCTGTGCTGCCCTGGTCGTGCGGGCGAAGCTTCATTCCCCGTTCCTCTCACACTAGAGCTGCAGGGCCTGACCTGGAGAGCAGCCCGTGGAGCGGCCAGGTTCTCTGGGGCCTGGTGGGGCCTGTGCAAGGAGGGGGGAAGCTGGGGCTTGTCGTAGAGGCTGGGGTTACCCAGGTTTGTGGCCTAGCATCTGGAGAGCTGGAGTCAGAAGGGACAATGGCCTGCAGTTGTTCCTAGGCTGATTTCCTAATGGCCAGGTCTGAGGCCGGCATTTCTGCCCCACCTGGAGGCTGGGCCCAGCCTGCACCTCTCCAAGGGAGCGCTGCACAGTGTGAAGAGGTTACTCCCCCAGCTCTCTCCCAGGCTCTCTTCTGCGCTTGAGGGACCCACCTTGTCCCTGGTTTCTGGGAAGAACCCAAGGTGTGCCTGGGCCTGCGTGTGGCCACAAGCCCGAGGAGGGGGGCTGCCCAGGAGGGAGCGGTGGGAGCACCCCTCCCACTCGCACCAGCCTCTCCCTTCTCCTTGGGGCCCTGTTAAGGGAGCCCCTGGCTCACTCTCTCTGTGAGGCTCCCAGACCAGCTGGGTCCTGCAGCAGCCGCAGGCTGGGCAGCTGCCGTTCAGGGGAGGCTGTACGCCTGCAGAATGGGGTGGGGCAGGGCAAGCCTTCTTCACCTGACCCAACTTGGGCTTCAGGCCAACCAGCCTGGAGTCACTGAGGTGCCTTGGTTTTGATGTGGCTCTGGTCACACTGGAAGAGTGTCGCTCGGTGGTCTCAAGTTTGCCCCTGCTGCCTGCCCACCCTGAAGCTGGCAGCTTCCCTGGTTAATGTCATGCAGGACTACCTCATGTCCCTGTTTCTCAAAGAACATCCAAAGCCTGCTTGACAGGGTCCCCCAGTGTAATCCTCTAAGGTCACACCCAGGAGTCAGGGCTCAGTTGGGGGCTTGGTTTGTCTCAGGCATCATTTAGTGTCCCCCAAAAACAACTCCCCGCTCCTCACTTTTCTGCCTGTGCTTTGACTGTTTTGACAGAGGGTCCAACTATGTAGTCCTGCCTGGTCTGAAACTCTCGTGTAGATCAGGGTGGCCTCAAGTTCACAGGGCTCTGCCTACCTCTGTCTCCTAAGTGCTAGAATGAAAGGCACGTGCCACCACACCCAGCAAGCTTAACTGTCTTGGAGCCCAGACGTTGCCCGTTTATTTTCTTGGTGCCTTGGGTCTCCCTAGAGTGTGGCCATGACTGCTTGTGTTAGTGGAACCACTGTTTCTCACAAGGAGGTGAGCTGACATTAACTTACTCATAGCCAGCTTAGGAGAGACGCCATTGGCCCAGTTGGCAGATGAACTAACTGAGGCTCCCAAGAGTTCAGTGAAGATGGTAGGGTCTCATGGGCACTTGAGGGCGGAGCTGAGGCTCAGGTCCATTCCTCCTGGCTCTTCTGTCCACATTGGAGTTGGCTTGAGTAGTGATGTCATCAGTATTTGACTATTGCATGGTCCCGACCTGGGGTTTACTGGGGCTGTACCAGGTTCAGTCTGTTTGGGTTAGGGTTCACTGGACAGTTGCGGCCCTGGCCTGGGTACAGTGTCACCGTCAGGTACTTAGCCCCGTGAACACGTGGTCTATTTGCCTGCTTTCCCGTCTTTCCTCCTGGAGCTTCACCTCTGAATCACTCCTCTCAGATGTACCCTCTGTCCTGAAGCACCCCGGAAGCTGGACAGGAGCTAGGCAGCTTCTGGGAGGGAGTGTGAGGTCGCTGCGGAAGCTGGGTGGGGTAGGGAAGGGCAGGCTGCTCTCGGTAGCCAGGCTGTTCGCCTCTGACTGCCTAAGCCACTTCTTAATTCACACTGGGACCCACCTTGCCCAGCCTCCCCCTCCCCAGGGTCTAACCGTATACAGCGCTTCTCTAAAATGACTCCACATGTGCGTAGGTAGGCCTTCCCTAACCAGGCTCGGCCGGGACACCCGATCCACCTGTCCATGGGCATTAGAATGTTCTCTGATGCTCCCAGCACGATTGCCGGTGATTGTGTTGCTGTGGAGTAAGGTGGATCCCTGTCCCCAAGGCAGATCTTTGTGTCTTTTAAATTCCGTTGTGCTGAGTTTTAATCCTATAAAGAACATGCAGCTATATATTTGCTGGAAAAGTAGAATGTTGACAAATAAGGCTTTCCTCGCCAGGCGCCGCATTCCCGGCTCTTCCGGAGGCGAGCACCACAGTTGCCGTAGCCTTGCAGAGTTCTTTCTGCACACGGCCTCATAGTATGGAGCACGTAGACAGCGCGAGTTGCCTATAATATTATTGGGTACGTTAACTTTTGACATTCTACATTCTAGAAAAGTGTCTCTCTCTCTCTCTCTCTCTCTCTCTCTGTGTGTGTGTGTGTGTGTGTGTGTGTGTGTGAGTGCACGCGCTCGCGTGCGTGCATGCATGCACTAGAGTCTCTCTCATCCCACCTGGAGCTCGCTGATTTGGTGGGACTGCAAACCCCAGGACACTTTCTGCCTCCCAGGACTTGAAGAACACACTGGCGCTCCTCCTGGCTTTTGTATTTTCCTGGGGTTTGAACTCAGGTCCTTATGCACAGCAAGCACTCTCCTGCCTGGGCTGTCTTCCTGTTCTCCCCCACCAGCCCCTCTTCACTATGTAGCCCAGGCTGGCTTCCAGCTTGTTGGTCCTCCTGCCTCAGTGTTCTGAATACTGAGATTATGGGCTTGAGCCGTCAAAGCCAGCCTGGTCGGGTCTTCACATGGAGACCTGCCATCTTTCTAAAGTTGCTAGTACAGAGTACTTGGAAGTCGTTGTCATGTAGCCATTCCCCTGCCGATGGGTGTCTAGGTCAGCTATGGTTTTATTCCAGAGCTTCCTTGGGCCTCTCTGGAGTTGTTCTTGCTAGGCTATGGGAACCTGCTGTGTTTAAAAGTATTACCCGATATTTGAAATGTGTCCATTAGAGTTTGTGAAGACCCAAACACCTCCCATGGATGCCAGTTATCCCAGGCTCTCCTCTTTTGAGCTGGATGGAAAATCTGCTTCGCTGACCCTCGGCGTCTCCTCTCCTTCACAGTCTCCTTTGCTGTCCTTGTTCAAGAGGCGCAGTTCTGGTGAGCTGGAAGCAGGGAGGCATGGTGGAATCAGAATGCCCGGGTTGAAATCCTGACCCGTCTCCTCCAGAGCACCATTTCTAGAGCTGTGGCACCTCTGTGGCTTGGCCACATCCACTGTGAACCAGAAAGAACAGCACCCAGGTCACTGAGCAGCCTTGAGTGCCGAGGGCTGGCCAGGCAAGGCTGGGCGCCCAGCGGGGTCCCTGTCACGGGGTCCTGCCTCTGCCTTCACTCACTGTGCACGGGGCCCACGTCCCCGGCCAGTGAGCAGGCTGGCTTGGCTCTCTCGCCTTTGTGACGCCTCCATTGCCCGGTCAGTGGGTGTCCCAGAGGACACTGCTGCCCGGGAATGCAGAGGACGATCAGATTTCTACCCCTCTTGGCCCTGAAGGTTCTGGACTGGGGCCTGCAGAGAGGGAAAGTGGCTGTCCTGGTCGTTTACTCTGAGGAGGTGGCCAGGAGCATAGTCCCTAATGTAACCCCACACCTTGGACACATTTACTGGTTTTCAATGGGGCCGTTGTGGCTGTGGATTTGATCTCTGTTGGCCTGCAGGGAGGGCAAGAGAAGAAAGCAGCTTGGGGCCAGACTTTCCCCCGGGAGCTGCATGTCTTAGTACCATGTTGGCCCAGGCGAGGGGTTGCCTCGGCCTCTGGAGCAGACCATTCTCCTGGTCCCATGTTGAGAGAATGGCTCCTGACTCTTCCGTATGGCCCTCACAAGCAGCAGAGTCTGCCCTGCCTGGTCAGCTTGCCTTGTGAAACAGGTGCCCTGGCAGTGGCCGTTGCCCAGGAGAAACCAAGGTTACAGATTCCTAAATGACATTCTCAAAGCCACCCACATGGTTGACCACTGGCAGGCCTGGGAGTGGTAGCCGGGCCATCTGGCCGTCTATCCACTCCTTTCTTACAAGGCCACCCAATGTGATCATTTTGGCAGAGGGTGGCCAGCCGGGCAGCCGGCTTAGCCTTGCCTCTCTGGGCAGTGGCGTGTGGTCAGCGAGTGCAGACAGCTGGGATTACATTTTAAAAGCAGAGGAGTATGTGGCTGGCCCCAGACCAGCCCTCCCCAGCACCAAGCCACACGCCCTCCTGGTAGTTGAAATGGCCAGCTGGAGTCGCTGCTCCAAGGTCCTCTGCCCTGTTAGAGGGAGGACACTGGGGACTCCCAGGGACGTACAGAACAGCTACCACTGGGACAGTTTTCAACCAGGAGAAGTAAGTCTCCGAAAGACTCATAGGCTGGAGGTGGGTGGCGGGGCATCTGCCTGCCCCTCTGTTCTAGCTGCTGGCCCTGCTGGTCTGCTGTCACCGAGTTCTGAAGTGGCCCTGGCCCTGCTCGGAGTGAAGGTTGTGAGTATAGCATCCGAGGGGTTTGTACAGGGGGTCTGCTCTCACACCTCGCTTGTGGACCGGGTGCTTACCTGGGCTAGGTGATGTTCAGTGCCTTGGGATGAGCCAAACACTCCTCAGAACAGCCCATGGCGGCCGCTGTTGTTAGTTCCCATGTGTAGCTGGGAACCTCACCATATTGAAGACTGGCTTCAAATTCGTAGGGCTTCTCAGCCTCGGCCTCCTGAGTGCTGGAGTTCCTGGTGCACGTGGCTGGCCCCATCCCTGTCTTACGTCTATCATAGGCTGTGTGAGCAGGGGCCTATCAGACGGTGGAATAAGGGCTTCTCTGGGAGGCATCGGTGGCTGGGGGGGCTTGTGGAGTTACTTGGCCTCTTTGCACACCAGCTTTGATGGGAAGAGGCCCAGCAGTGCCGTTTGAACGCGCTGTACCCAGGGCCTGGCCACGGCAGCTGTGCTCACTCTGGGAGACCTGCAGCAGAGCGAGTGGAGCTGCATCCCGGGCAGAGGCGCGGCTTCTCCCAGCTGGCCACACAGAAGCTTGGCTGCCAGCCCCCGGAGCGGAAGTGCCTTCTCTCTGCAAGGGTGGCTGTGGCTGCTACCGGTGCTCTGGGGCCCGAGGGACTGAGGGAGACAGTGCGCCCACCTCCATACTGGGCACTGGGGGTGCCTACAGAGCTGCCCCCCCCAGCCTCCCCGAGCCTGTCTTTAACAGGCTCAGGAAGGTGAGGTAACTTACCCGCCTCCCTTGCCTGCAGATGACCCCTCCTCCGGTGGCTCCTGTGTTCCTCATGGAGCCCACGGATAGAAACAGCTGCCTAGATGAGACCTAGACCCAGGGTCTCTATCGGGCCTGGTCAGTCCCACGAGTGACACAGCCACACAGACCCCTGTCTGCAGGGAGTCCCTCACTCTCTCACCCACATGGAGGCTCTGCACCAACAGCCCAAGAGCAGGCTCTCTGCAGTGGTGTGCACGCTTGCCCTGTGGCCTTCTGGAAGCCCCACACCCTGAGTTAGCAAGGGATCTCCCTCCACCTTGCCAGTGGATAGAACATGGCGGGCTCGGTGTCCAGAGCCCAAGACTGGAGAACACAGAGTAGGTGTGGGGACAGCCAGTGTCCCTTGTCACACGCACCTGACGGCTGGAGATCAGGCCAAGCGTGGGAGAGTATACCACCTGGTGGAAAGCAGGGGTCCGGGTTCAGATCCTGCGTGGCTGGTTCTCTGTAGTGGCCCAGCTTCCTTTCTGAGCTGAATCTCCCTCACCTCGGAACTCTGAGGGCAGTGGGATGGGCAGCTAGCAGGAACCCAGGCATGTCTGCTGCCAGGGAGGGGACAAGGACGGGCTTGGGAAAGCGCTAGAGCCTGTGCCAGCAGCCCAGGAAGCTGAGGCCAGAAATAGAAGAGCCCGGAGACAGGGGCTCCAGATGGCCAGGCTGCCCTCTGCCAAGCCCGAGGCCAGCCCAAGCCTGTGTACAGCCCTCCCTCCAGGGCTGGTCACAGCATAAATTACTCCTTGGCAGGGTAGACTAATTTTACCTTCTTGGTTTTCATGATTCATTTCCCATTCAGGAACCTGTGAGAGAAACGGAAAGGGCTCTGCTAGCTGGGTGCTGGGTGCTGGGTGCTGGGTGCTGGGTGCCGGCTGCAGCGGCACGCCGTGTCCGTGTGGGTGCCACTGGGCTGTCACGATGTGTGTAAAGGGCTGCAGTGGATCCCAGGGCTGGAATGCACCAGTTTTTACCATAGCGTATGCTGGCTTCTGTGGTGGAGTGAGGAGGTTGGTGGGAAGGTGTTTGTACTCCGCTGGTCCAGTGCTGGGAGTTTGCGGAAGGCCCACCCCACCCCCGCACTGTGGTCACAGAAAGCCAGAGCAGGCAGGTGCGAAAGGAACTGAAGTCCAATCACTTCGTTGTACAGACAGAGTGGGCTCAGCGCCTAAGCGGGAAAGGTCACAGGTTCACAGCAGCCCAGGCTGACTCGGTTCATTTTACAAAGGACAAAGGGAGGTTTCCCTAGTTCTGATCACAGCCGGGCGTCTCCCCCGGGCACTTGCCTTCCCCGTTCTACTTGAGCTGCTCCTTGCAGGGCCCTGGCTGTGGTGCTCTCAGCTCAGAGTCTGCGGGGGTTCAGGGTAGGGGAGCAGTCCAGAGGAAGTCGAGCTGGCAGGCTGGATGCTTCCCAAGTCATCATCTGGACTTGTCCTCAGTCTGCCACGCAGGTCACCAGCTCAGAAGCCCGCCCACCCGCCCGCCCGGGAAGCCCAGGGAGCTGACTCCGGGAGCCGGGCTGGCTCATCTGAGCAGGACTCCCACTTGCCTCCAGGACAGTGCCGCCAGGCGGAGCCACCCGCGCGGTGGGACCCGTCCTTCTGCCCGGGCTTTCCTGTGGACTCTTGTGTTTCTTTAAAGCTGGCAGAAAGAAAGGTCAAGACAGCAACAGCTGCCGGGTCGCCACCTGTACTTCCTTCCTTCCCGTCCCTCAGGGTGGAGCAGCCTGCACGGTGATTATCCCCTGGGATCCTCTCAGGAAGGCCTGTCCTGTGCAAGACCCTTCCTCTCTCAGTTGCAGTTCACCGCCTGTCCTCCAGGCTTGCCACCCGGCAACAGTAGTGGGAGGGTAGGCTTTGCGCTGCTCAGGCGCCATGCGGCTGCTGTGCAGCCTTCCTCATGCCACTTAACCTCTCTGAACTTCCGTCTGAAAAGCAAAGGAAAACTGCACCATGCAAAAATGGATGCATATGGCTCAGCTCAAGATCCAAGAGGATCCCGAGAGCTTCAGGCAGCGTTGGATCCAGGGCTCACACGGTGTCTTCGGGACTCTGTCTGTCTGTCCAGCCTCTCTGCTTTCTTCTGCACTGGCCCCACTCACAGCCAGCCCCCGGGGTGGGGTTGTGGGTCGGGTGGGGCACAAGCCTGGCGGCAGGCACAGCTAGCTGTCCCGCATCCTTTTCTCTTCCTAGTGGTTTCCTGTGACCCTCCGTCTCTTCATCCACTGGCTGGGTCTTCCGTCCACCCTGAGGTGACAGGGAGGAAGGTGCAGTAACCCCCGAGTAGTGCTGATACAGTATGCGGATCCAGGTTCTGATTGGTTGGTCTTCACACTCACACACCAGGCAGTTGATGCTAGAGAAGAAGAAGGTGAGGGAAAGGCGTGCCCACCGGCGTACCTGCTGACCCATGAGGGCAGGAACCTTGTTCTCTGGGTTCCCAGCAGGTAGGACAGTGCTGGTGTTCAGTTCTGTACTGCAGGAGCTCAGGTCACGAGGGAGGGAATGGGTGCCCTCCAGTGGGTTTAGAAGACACCCCACCCGTCAGGGTGTCCTCCACTGGGTTTAGAAGACACCCCATCCGCCAGGGCATCGACATGTTCGGCGTCTCCCCTCCCGCCTCCTCCCTGGAGGCCTGAGGAAGGTCACCCTCCTGGCAGTGTTCCCACTCCGCAGAGCCTCTTCCTTCTGAGCTTGTCAGCTCCCCCCCCCCCGAGCAGTCCCACAGCCCCAGTCTGCCCCCACAAGTAAGACAGGCAGACCTTCCAAGAGTTAGTGCCCGCGTCACCGTACGAACACAGGCGTATTAGCCGATGTCACCCCCCCACCCCCACCCCCGTCTCCTTCATCTGTAAGCGTCAGTAGCTCCTCACACTGCTTGTCCTTCTGAAGCAGAGCTCCTGTCCTGTCACCCGTAGGAAGGGCACAGTGAGGATGAGATCATGCATACAGCAGGTACTTGCGAAAGGCTGGGCCTGTCTGCATCCCTCCAAGCCAGGGTCTCTGCCAACGCATGAGTCTGTACGTGAGCCCTTCCACCTTCGTGGAAAAAATGCTTACTCTGGTGTTTATACATGACTGCCTCAGGCACACACACACACACACACACACACACACACAAGTCATAGAAAAATCCCAGGTTCAGTGTCAGTACTGAAGTACAAAGGATCAGAACAACTTTATCACCAGCAGCTCAGCGCACAGCAGGAGCCCCTGCATGTCGGAGGAGGACTGCATCGGTAGGACAGGTACATCACCCTGCTGCCCTCAGATCACAGGGCGGGGTGTGACGAGCATACAGAGGGGTCGCTGTGTAGGGGAAGAACCCAGGGTGGAGGGCTTGGCACCTTTCATAGCACACCAACGTGTGTCTTCAGGAAGCCATCAGGGACATGCTCAAAGTCCCCTTGACCTACTTTATTACTGTGTGACCCACGGGGCCAGAGGACAGGAAGCCCTTACAGCCAGAGACGCTCTGTGGAGACGTTACAAGGATGCCCAGAACTCAGGCGGACAGCCCTCCCCCATGTTGAGCATGTGCTTGGACAGTCCCCTAAACAAGGCATGTTAGGCAGACTCCAGCCAGGAAATCAGGGGTGGAGCCTCGGGTTCTGTTTCCATCCAGCTCACCTCTCACCTCATCAACTGCCCAGTGCCACCCAGTACGCCATTCTGTGTGTGCTCCCAAGGGTACTGTATATTTGAAAATAGATATTTGTCTGTGTGTACGCATGTGTGTGGGTGCACACGTGCCACGGTGTATATGTGGCGGTCAGAAGATACCTTGAGACAAGACTCATTGAGTTCCACATACATTTCACACAACCACCTTACCAAGTAGATGCTGCCTGTATCCACAGGCCCAGAGAGGTTCAGACGCTCCCCCAGCCGCGCTACCATCCCTTGAAGCATCACAGCGTGCACCTCTCATCAGCCATTCTGTTTCAGGTCCTGCCGTCACCACGAAGGAGGCCATGCATCCCAGAGCTTGCTGTGTGTCCACTTTGCACCAGGCCCTGTTCTGGCTGCGGGGGGACACAGCACGGGACAGACTAGATAAGCATCTTCACTTCCTGGAGTCTACAGTCTAGCTTGAGAGAGACCGGGGCCAATGTTATAAATAAATACTGTGCACGCTGGATGACGGCATGGTCAGTGCAGCAAGGCAGGAGAGAAAGACAAGGGGTACTAGTTAATGCAGGATGCCCAGAGATTTGACATTGGTCAGAGCCCGGGGGGCGGGGCAAGCCATGTGCATCTACTGGAAAGAGCACTCCTTACAGAGGAAATAGCCACTGCAAAGTCCTGTGGGAGGCGGGGCAGGCTCCTGGGGCTATGCTGGGGGAGTAGGAGAAAGAAGCAAGAGTGATGAGGTTGCAGGAAATGGGACAGTGACCTGCATTTATCTGCTCTGCATGAGATGGTCACCGTGCAGGGTTGGAAGCAATGGGGCGCCTTGTGACAGATTCGCCTTGACCGTGGATGGCCAGTAGCTTCTGTGTGAGAAGCTGCTGTGTGCTAGTAGCTGAGACCAGGAAGTGTCCCTGGGGAGGACTAGGGCTCAGTCCCACGGGATGTCTGCTTCAGGCTATTCTTTCAGATAGTCCTTCTTTAGTACAACTGCCTGATGCGTCCATGTGTTGTGGAGCTCACAAACCCTAGGGAGGCTCAGAGAAAGGGAGAGAAATGGTGGGATTGAAGGCCGCATGTAACTTTCACCAGTTTTCATGGTGTGAGATCAGATCTGACTATGTAGCAGGGGCTGCCCTTGAATTCAGGATCTAGGTTCTAGGTGCGAGGTATCACATCCAGGTTCTGTGCATTTTGAAGAGGCCCCCAGTACCAGGCCCCTCCGCATAGTGCGCCCAGTGCTAACCCCCGACCCAGGGAGCATGCAGCTGAGATGGTTTCAGGTGGAGAGCTGGGGCCACCAGGAACAAGCCGGTCTGGAAGAGGCCCCAGACCTGCAGTGGGACAGGGCAAAGCAAGGGTGGGTGCCAGCTGCTCAGAGCAGACGCCCTGTCTGCAGAGGCTCCAGGGAATAAAGCCGGCTCCCAGGCAGTGACGAGGTGGGCTGGCTTTCCCGCTCGCTGGCCAGCACTCCAGCCTAGTCCATTGGGTTCCCTACTTCAGTGTGTCCAGTACCAACCGGTTCTCAGATCCTCCAGCCTCACCTGTCCACACTGGCTTCCCAGGCTCAGCACAGATCCCAGAGGACTAGGGCTCAGTCCCACAGGAAGTCTGCTTCAGACTGTTCTTTCAGATCCTAAGTGTCTTTGCTTCTGATCTCTGTAGATCCGAGGCTCTGAGCCTTCCTCAGCCTCCATCATCCCCTGGGGTGACTTACAGAATGAAGGAAACTGTTTCTCACCATTCCTGGCTTAAGGAAAGGCCCAGCCCAGCCACTGTCAGGTGGAAGAGCTGCATAGGGAATGGTGTGTGTGTATGTGTGTGTGTGTGTGTGTGTGTGTGTGTGTGTGTGTGTGTGTGAGAGAGAGAGAGAGAGAGAGAGAGAGAGAGAGAGAGAGAGAGACATAACTCAGGCACCTGCACTTGACCTCTTCAGGGTTTCTTTATATATGTAAGTACATTGTAGCTCTCTTCAGGGTTTCTTACTAAACCTGCAGCTCACTGTTTGAGCAGACCAGGTAGCCTGCGAGTCCCTAAGACCCATCTGTCCCCTCCCCCACATGACCCCATACTCGGATTGCCTGTGGGTGCTGGGAACCAAACTCAGTTTCTCGTGCAAGCACAGCAGTTTCCTTACTGAGCATTTCCCCAATCCCACATTTAAAAAGAAAAATCTTATTTTATTTTTCTGGTTCTGGCCATTGGGTTGATGCCCTGTGCACACCAGGCAAGCACTCTGCCTCAGAGTCATACCCCAGCCCTGTTGAAGTAGGGCTTAGTCTCCAGCCCTTAGTCCCGAGTGTCAGAGCTCAGTGGGGGAGGCTGAAAGCCCTAGCATTCTGATGAGGCTGGCCCCACCCTGAAGCTCTCTGGAGTCTGCAGAAGTAAACTCAGGTGCTGGCCAAAGGGCTTCTTACCAATAACAAGAGAGCTTGCCAGAAACCAAGGACAAGGTCAAATGCTTCTTATTGTACCCATGTCCTTCCGCTCTGTTGGCTGGCTTCATGGATGTGCCCTGCAAAGCCTTCTGCAGGGCTTGGCTGCCTTGGCTGCCTTGGCTGTGGGTTTTCTCACCGAAGTCACAAAATAAACACCTTTCACTCACTTTGACTGCCCCAAAGTGGGTCAGCTGTCTGCTGCAGAGGAGAGAAATCATGTGTGGGATATTCCTTAGAGGCCAGGCTCTCACTGGTAGTGATGACGCACGCCTTTAATCCCAGCACTCGGGAGGCAGAGGCTGCCAGATCTCTGTGAGTTCGAGGCCAGCCCAGTCTACAGAAAGAGTTTTAGGACAGCTGGAACTACACAGAGAAATTCTTTTGTCAAAAACCAAAACCAAACCAGAGAGCTGGCAGGAGAGCTGACTCGGATTAAGAGCACTGGCTGCTCTTCCAGAGGACCCGGGTTCAATTCCCAGCACCCACATGGCGGGTCACAACTCCAGCTCCAGGGGAATCCAACACCTTCACTCACTCACGAATGCAGGCAAAACACCAATTCACATAAGATAAAAACAAGTTAAAAAACAATCTCAAAAAAGAAAACAAACAAAACAAAAGGAGCAGGCTCCGTGTCCTGTTGCTGGGGAAACCGTGGAGGTACGCCACTGATTGACAAGGGCGGCTCCTGCTTCTGGGGCTGACAGGAGCTGTGACACCCCAGTGTGTCAAACACAGTGGGACGCCAGCCCGCAAAAATGGTGCCACCCTGGAACACGCTTCTCCAGGGCTTGTTCTGACCTCTGCCTCTGCAACTCCTACCAACAGCAGAGAGCATGTGGTGCATCTTATTAGTGCTGTAGGAGGGACACCTCGGGAGGAGCACAGTGTTCTACAGACCCAGACAGCGGAGGGGGGGTCCACAGGAGGAAGCCCTGAGCCCACTGGAGATCAGCTCCACAGCTGCCTATGGTGTTTCCTGCCTTTGGGTTTCCTGAAGATATCTTGCCTTTGCATGGTAGTTCATACAAGTGTACACAGGCGCGCGCGCGCGCACGCACACACACACACACACACACACACACACACACACACATCTTACAAAAGCATGACCAGAAATACTTCCACAAACATACCCATGGAACCAGCACCCAGGCTGAGAAGTCAAGCCTGACCTTATCACCTTAGGACTCTTGTTTTCTACCTATTCTGGTTGGTTCTAAGAATAACTCTGAACTTGACCCCTATTTTAATTACTCTCCTAGATGTGACTCTGTACCTGACAGAAACAATCTGAGGGAGGAAGGCTGTCCTTTGGCTAATGGTCCAGGGGATGGATTGGGCCATCGTGGTGGGAAGGTGTGGTGGCTGGGGCTTCGTCTGTGACAGATGGAATGAGGCTTGCTTGCCTCTCAGTGACAGACCGACCGAACTGGTAAGCTGGGCTTTAGGTTCTCCTCTGCCTGCTGGAACTCAGTGCAGAAGGTTCCACACCTTCCCCAAACAGTGTCACCAGCTGGGGACTAATTCTTCAAACCCTGAGCCTGTAAGGGAACTGAGCTGGGGCATTGTGAGTTAAACTATAACAGTTTCACACCAGGCTGTCCTCGGTTACTTTGTTTCTTTATATAAATCAAATCGCAGGGAGAATTCTCTCCGGAGTCTAGCTTCTGTTCTCAGGGTTCCAATTCAGCCAGAGTACACATACATACGGCTGTGGTTAGATTACTCCCCTTCCTACATAGCGTTCTATCCAATGATGGATTTTATTTTAAAACACGAAGCTGGATGCATTGGTATATACTGTCACCTCAGCTCGGGAGGCTGAGGCAGGAGGATCAAGAATTCAAGGCTAGCCTTGGCTGTATAGGCAGACTATATCTCAACAAACAACAACAAAACAGTCAAAACAAGGAAGCTTACTGAGCAATGTTTACCTCAGGAGGAGGCAGGGTGGAGCGAGCTTGCCCAGCCAGTCCTCTAGCACACACAGCCTGAGTGTGGTGTGAAGGGAGGGGGTGGAGTCAGCAGGCAGGCAGGCCTTTCAAAACAGGACCAAACCAAGGATGCTTCACGGTGGGAATACCAGGCTGCCTTGCCCCGTTGGTGGGCCCCTCACCCATCAAGTATGTACCCAGTGCCCGCTTTGTGCTCAGTTTCTAACCTGGATCCTCCCTCTGCTGCCCTGGGGTTCCATCTAAGAGTACACAGACAGATGGGAAGCAGAGGGTCTCAACCTGTGGACTGCAGTCCCTTCGACTGCAGGGGTCGCTTAAGATCATCCTACATATCAGATGTTTTCGGTGCAATTACAGTTAGGAAGCAACAATGAAAATAGTCTTATGGTTGACAGTCACCACAACGTGAGGAACTGTATTAAAGCATCACAGCATTAGGAAGGCTGAGAGCCACTGCTTTAAGCACTTCTTCCTCTTAGCCCTTCCCTTTCCTCCCTTTCCTCCCTTTCCTCCTCCTTCCCTTCCTCTCCTTCCTCCTCCTCCCTTTCCCTTCTCCCTTTCCCCCTTTCCTTCCTCTCCTCCTCCTCCCCTTCCTCCTCCTCCCCTTCTCAATTCCCGCCCACCCCGCCCCCGCCGCCATGCTGAGGTCAATCTTCACATGGGTTTACCCAGATCCTCAAATGGGATTACTTCCTGTCTCTTTGTGCCACTCCTGGTCTCACTCCCCACTTGCTGCTGTGCAAGCCGTTTTAGAGTCACCCCAAAACAGAGTTCCGTGTCCCTGCCCCTCACTCACCCACCACAAGGGCATGCATGTTTCAGTTGGCGACCTTACAAGTGGGGTCATTGTCAAGGTCCACAGCGGCGTGATGGTCTCTTTTGGTATTGGCATTCTCCGGTTCCAAACGAATGGCTGAGTGTATCTTGATATGTATCTGCTATGGAGTGTCTGATGCTGTCACTTCATGACCTGTCTAGTGTCTGCTTCTACCTGCTTCCCCCATTACTGTCCCCACAGGTTTCCTTCCTCAGAATGTCACACAAGGTAGTCGTACAATACATACATTTCCCCAGTGACCATTTCCACTTAGTAACGATGTCCACTCTCCTTTCATGACAGTCACCCCACAGATTGTAAATTGCTGTCTGACCTTCCGTTGCTCTGTGTCAGCTTCTCTCTGGCATGGAAGTTTAAAGCACTTCTATGTTTCTGTAAGCACAGGTCACATCGTAGGGGATAGCTCTGTATATCCGTGTCTGTTTGAGCCATCGTCCACACGATTGCTTCCTTACAGTGGATTCCTAGGTGGGAGATTTCCCTTGCAGAGAACTAGTCTTTGGATCGCAGAATCCCCCTCTGGAACCACTGTCCCATGGACACTTCAACCCGTATCCTTTGAGCAAATACTTCTTCTCGATCTTGGACATCTTCAGGGTCTTTAAGATGCTCAGGTTTTGTCTGTTTACTAGTGGAGACATGACACTGGAAGGGGCTGCCTAGTACCGAGAAGATCCCGATCAGGGTCAAGTTCAAGCCGAGAAAGGACGGGAACGCTGATGACGAGTGATGTTTGCTGTGCATGCCACATGGGAGACTATTAAGATTTTACACTTTTCCATTGAGTGTTTTAATGTTTATAAGTTCTTTTATAAAATGTTCGTGATTTTTCTACTGAGCTGAGCATCATTTTAGATGGATGAGAAGTGTTTTCTATTGGTGTAATAACTGCTGTGAAACTCTTCATCCAAGTGCTAAAGATATGATTTAGGGCATGACCTGTGATTGGCAAACGGTCTACCTCTAACCTGTACTCTCAGCCCAACTCCAAAATTTCACCAACCTCCCGTTATTGTCTATCTTTTTTTTTTTTTTTTTGAGGAATGTTCTTACTATGTTTCCATGGCTCGCCTTGAACTCGCGACTCTCCTATCAACCTCCTAAGCTGCTGGGCTTAGTTTATTATGTTTTAAAATAAAACTAACATTTAAATAACAATAATAGCTAATGTTAATAAAGTGATTGTTATAGACTAAACCTTGTATGTGCAAACCTGACCTGTGAAACAGAAATGTGTAGATACTCAGTCCCTCTAAACAAACAGGAAACCAAGACAAGTAAGTGGTCATTTGGTCAAAGTTCCCGAGCCTAGGTGTGGCCATGCTGGTATCAGTGGCAGACCGTGTGTGGTGTAACACTTCTGTAAGTTGAGCTGGTTTGTAGTGGCTCATGCCTTTGATCCCAGCACTTGGGAGGCAGAGACAGATGTGAGTTCAAAGCTAGCCTGATTTACATAGTGAATTTCAGGACAGGACTGTGTAGAGGGATCTTGTCTCAAAAGGGGGAGGGGAGCTTCCACAGATTTATCTCACAGTGCTCCTGGCACATGAGAGCGACAGGAGGATTGTGAGGTAGCCAGACTCTATCTTTTGTTTGTTTGTTGAAACAAGCTCTCACTGTAACTCTGACTGTCCTGGAACTCACTATGTAGACTAGGCTGGCCTAGAACTTACAGAGGGTTCTACTTCTGCCTCCCCAATGCTGGGATTAGAGGTGGGGTCCACCACACCTGGCTCAGACTCTTTAAAAAGTAGGTAAACGGGTTTTTAAAAAAATGCTTTTTGCACACCCTAGGAGCAGCTGCCTGCATTTGTAGGCTTATCTTACATGTAAATTCAAGGAATATTGATCATTCTCCCATAGATAGCGCTTGCTGGGCATCTAAACTTAACTCTTCAGGGGCTGGAGGGATGGCTCAGGAGCGAAGAGCATTTTCTGCTTTTACAGAGTATCCAGGTGTGGTTCCCAGGACCCACACTGCGTGACCCACGGCTGCCTGTAACTCCAGTCCCAGGGGATTGGATGCTCTCTTCTGGCCTCCATGAATACACACATTTGCACATACCTAGATGTGTGTGTGTGTGTGTGTGTGTGTGTGTGTGTGAACACATGTATACACACACATGTGCATGCATACACAAATAAAATATAATTTTATATTCACCCATTCCTTCTAATAATTCCCAAATGTCCCCACTCCTGCTTCTGTGGTCTATTGATTAACGCCATTAATTAATTGCTAGGGGGTGTGGAGTGGGAGGTTGAAGCAGGAGGATTGCCACAAGTCTGAGGCAAGTTTGGTTTACACAGCAAGCATCAGTTCACCTAGACTACACAGTGAAACACTGTCTTAAAAGAAAACAACTTTTCAAGAAGGGAAAACTGAGGCGTAGAAGATAAGCCAAAAGTACTTCAAATTATGGCACAAACAAGGCCAAGCGCCCAAGACTAGGGATCCCCAGCCCAGGTCTATGTCTGACTTTAAGTCCTCTAGATATTCAAGGGGATGGGCAGGGTGGATACCAGATAGCACTGCAAACTCTAAGGGGCCCAGGCTTACGGGAAGCCCAGTGGGCACAGCCTCCCGATGCCCCAGTCCCCTGGCTGCCAGGCAATCCGGGGTCCTGGCTCGATGCCAAGGGTGGAAATGAGCTGCAGGCCCCTGGCCTCTCTCCACCCCTCCTCTTGGGTTTGCATCTCATTGCTGAAGCTTCCACCAGGCTTAATCTCTGTGAGCGTAGACTCTGAGGAGCCAGGCTGGAGGGAGCAGTGCCAGCAGCGTGGAGGGCTTCGTGAGGCTGCTGTCTGCCTGGGCCAGGAGGCCAGAACAAGTGGCTTTTAGAGCTTCACCTGGCCCTTGCCGGCTGAGACTGAGATGGAGGACCGGGGAAGGTCACCAGCCCCAAGCGGAAGTTCACTTAGTCACATCCTATTCGGACGCATGTCCCTGTAAGCCTTCCATTGAGACAGGGTCTATTTCAGAGTAAAGGTGCCTGTGACCCACTTCAGGCTCTAACTGCACAGCACTCAGACAGGTCAGGCTCGGCCACGGCCTCTAGGCAGCAGGGCTTTCTAAGGACAGAGGTGCAGTGAGAGCAGGGCACCCTTTGTTGTTTTGTTTCCCGGGAAGCCAGACTGGTTGGCTGTCCCATCACTAACCATCTAACAACAGGTTGGGTGCCACATGGAAGAGCAGAGAAGACACAGGCCAGGCTTGTCATCCCTGGCACTGTCTCCTAAGCGTCCTACTTCGTACAAGTTGATTAAATATTCGCAGTCTGAAAAATCCCAGAGTCTGACATGTTCAACAAACGATCAAGTTTGGGAGCTTTGGGGTTTAGGTAAGGAGTATGCCAGCATCCTAGTGCTAGGACACGCCCAGGTCTGAAACACTGCTGGCCAAGCATCTCAGACAAAAGTCATAGCACCTGGGTGTGAGTCTGTAAGAAAGCGTGAAGAACCACGTGCAAGCAAAAGCCACAGGCCTCTCTGCTGGGAGGTGGAGGTGCTGTCTGCTGACCGCTTGTTTTGGACTGTCTATGTGTGGCTTTCCCTCCCCATCAGGTGCCCTGTCTCTGGGCATCCAATGAAATACAGCCATTATAAAGTGCTGGTACTCGGCTCGCCAAGTCCTCCCCTCAGTCTGTATCCCAGTTCTCCCGTCCCCTGGCAGTTACTATCACTTCTGGCTCACCCATGAAGACCCCTTAAGGCTTAGCAGGCATGCCCTAGCTGTTGATGTGGCTGCCGATGCTGTCATCGACAGCGGTCATACCCCAGACCATGAGCAAGGTGGGGTCTGGAGAGATGGCACAGAGGCGCGTGCTGCCTTTTCTTGGGACTCAAGATCACTTCCCAGGTGACTCACAACCACCTGCAATTCCAGCTGCCAGGGATCTCACAACCTCTCCCATCTTCTCTACTCACACGGACAGACACACACACACACACACACGCACGCACGCACGCACGCACGCACGCACGCACGCACACACACACAATTTAAAATAAACTTGAATCAATAAAAAGCTTTAAAAACTAGTCTACATTTATGTTTATTTTATGTGTATGAGTGTTTTGCATGCATGTATGCCTGTGTACCACATGCATGCCGGATGCCCACAGAGGCCAGAGAGGATGTTGGGTTCTCTGGAACTGGAGTTGCAGATGGTTGTGAGCCGCCAAGTGCCATGACCAGACCCAGGGTGTTCAGAAGAGCAACGGGTGCTCTTAACTGCCGGGCTAGCTCTTCAGGGTGTTCAGAAGAGCAACGGGTGCTCTTAACTGCCCGGCCAGCTCTTCAGCCCCTGATTAAAAAAATATTAAAAAGAAAAGAGAATCTCGTGATGTCTTACATGAGTTTACGGTTTTGTGTTAGCCATCCTTGCCTGCAGTGAGCCTGTGAACCAAAGGTTGGCATTGCCAGGTAGAAAGGCACAGTGCCTTGAAGCTGAGTACTCTGGGCTGTACGGTGGAGTGCGGCCCCCAGATTTGCGTTTTGACCCAGCTGTGCCTGCCGCTGCTCCAGCCTCTCGGTGCCAGTCCCTCGCCCAGCCACATGGGGAAGGAGAGGCTGACATAACTCACAGAGCTCTCTCCTTCTGAAGTCTCTTGTGGAGCCGCGTGTCTGTGGGGCCACTGGGACACAGAAGACACGGTGCGTTTTGACCTGGGCCATTTGGTCATCAGTCCCTTTGGCAGCTGTGAGTTCTGCCGGGGTGGGATGGGCCTGAGGCCCGGGTGAGACACAGCACATGCTCAGAGTGCACAACTGAAGGAAGTCCACTCCCAGGCCTCAGAGACTCCCTGGGAATAGAGGCCCTTCCAGTCCATGCTCTGGTCCTTGCATGCTTTCCCAACCCCTGAGTTTCCTGGTACAGGTGCTGGGACATCAGCGTAAGCCAGAGAGCCTGGAAAAGCCATTTGTCCTGCCCTCGGGGAGCTTACAGTTGCAAGCTAGCTAAAGGCCATTATACACAAAGCAGGTCTGAAACGCTATGACCAAGACGAGTAGCGGCATTGTGGGGGTTGGGGTGGGGTCAGTGAGATGAGTGGGAACACATCTACTTCCGAGGCATTGTGGCTGGTGGAGACGGGGAGAACTGGGGAGCACTACAAAATGGTCCTAGCTGTGTGCGCCCAGAACGCCAGAGTTTGTCGGTGATTGACTAAAAAAATGAGAAATTCAACCTAGTGGAGACCATTCTAAGCTGCCCTTGTTGGTGCTACCTGGCTGTGTTCCTGATCAGATTTCTTTTTCTTTATGTTTTTAAATTTGTATTTATTTCCTTTCATCTATCTATGTCTGTCTGTCTATCTATCTATCTATCTATCTATCTATCATCTATTTTTTGAGTCAGGGTCTCACTCTTTGTAATTCTGGCTGTCCTAGAACTCACTATGTAGACCAGGCTGGCTTTGAACTCTGAGATCTGCCTGCCTCTGTCTCCTGAGCCCTGGGATTAAGGGTGTGCACCACTGTGGGCAGCTCCCGATCAGCTTTCTATCCTGGGGTTGTAACCTCTTCCACATGTATCTGTCCCTGCCCCCCACGGCGTGATGGAATCTATCACTAGCCACATTTCATTGAACAGAGAGTGGACTCCTGCAAGTTGTCTTCTGACCTCTACACACGTTCATGACGGCCCCACCCCCCACACACACACACATTATATAGATTTACTGAGAGAAATGTAAATGTAGAGAAGTCAGAACCTTTATCAGTCAGCTTGCCTTGGCTAAGTACCACAGATAGGCCACATGGCTTTAGCCTCCCAGTTCTGAAGGTTAAGAGGTCAAAGGTCAAGGTGCACTCAGTCAGATAGGGCTCTCTCTACATTGCAGATGGGACTTTTCTACTGTATCCTCACAGGAAGAGAGAGCCCTGTGTCACCTTTCCTTATGAGATTACCTGACCCTGAACACTGTATCCAGTCTTTACCTCCTCTCCAAATAGTCTCATTGGGATTTAGGACTTGAATGTAGGGGACCATCAAAGGGTTCGGGACGAACACATGCTCCATGCCTGCACAGCTTGTCATTGAGACTTGAACTCTCAGAGTGCAGACTGTTCCTAGACGCAGCTGTGGGACTCCTGCGCTTGCAACTGCATCCCAGTCAGCCTGCGTGACCTTGGGCCAGTCCCGTCTCAGCCTTCAGCCTTCCGCACCCCCTTTTCTCCGCGGGTGACTGGGGAGCCATCGCTCCGGCCCGGAGGTGGAGCAAATCGCCGCGCTCGCCACAGGGCTGTGCAGGTGGCTCAGGGCGCGAGCTGCGGTGGCCGAGGTGGGTGTCAGGCGGCGGCGCTGCGGAGGCGGCTGCGGGCCGCGCGCGACCGTTCGCGCGTGAACCCGGGGCTGTCCCCTCGGCGGCCGTCCCCCCCAAACCCCGCCGCTCGTGTCCTGCGAGCCCCGCGCCCCTCCCGGCCGCCAGCCAACTGCGTGCCCCCGGGGCCGGCAAGAAGCCACATGCCCCCGCAAGGAATGCCGGGCGGGCGGGCGGGGGTGTGGGGGGGCGTGCCCGGCCGCGGCGCCCCGCCGCGAAGGTGGGTGACGGCCGGGGCGCCGCCCCCCACCCCCCGTGCACTTTCCCCGCGGGCCACACACGCGGTCGAACGGCGGCCGCGGGGCTGGGGGCAGGGCGCCCTGTCCCCTGCCGTCCCCTGTGCGCGCCCCCCCGCGTCCCGGCTCGCAGGAGGGGCAAGCCATGCCGCTCCCCCACCCCTCCCGCCGCCGCGGGCTTTGGGGCCCCCGGTGGGGAGCAGGGGGCTGGTGAGCCGAGGAGCAGGGGTGTGGCCAGCAGGGGCCCCGGGGAGTGAGTCACACACACACACACTCTGCTTGCCCAGTCCCGGGGCCCAGCACGGTCCCAAGGCCGAGCTACTGCACAGCCCTCTGAAGAAGAGTGTCCCGGGGTCCGGCATGAGGACCGTGGGGAGGGGCTGCAGCCAGGTTCTGTGGTCAGGGCGGTAAGCATGCTCTGGGGACACTCCCCCTTGGAGAGAGAAGTGGGCTTGGAGTCATGGCAGGGCTAGCCCTGGCTGGCACACCACCAGCTCCCCAGCCCCGCCTGTACCTGCTGTGAGCTGCCCAAGGGGCCTGGCTTCTTCTGGCAGCCCCTCGCTCGGGGCCTCACAGCCAGCCATGCAGAGCTCATTTCGGCGCTCCACTCCCTGGGGCCCAGTTGGATTTGTGGAGTCCCCTTCCTGCCCACTTTGGCAGTTTGTCAGGTTCTTGGGGGTTCCTTGTGTCCTTTGGACTTCGCGTCCAGGCTGTGCTTCTCAGGCCTGCCTCCTGGCCTGAGCTGCCCCTGGGCCTTGACCCCTTGAGGCTGGTGGCTCCAGTCGTCCCCAGGACCAGCCCGGGATAGAAATGGCATTTCCTCTTGGCCAGGCTACAGCTGTTTTTGTTGTCTGAGTTCTCAAGGCTTCCTCTGGGGATGGCAGGGAGGGTAACGAGACTCCTAGGGACCCCTGCTCTCCCTCCCAGTCACTCACCCCTCTTCCCCTGTCTCTCTCATCTTCTTCCTGTGCTGGTCCCGCCTCCCTTGCCTATCCCCAGGACAGAATGACTGAGAACATGAAGGAGTGTCTGGCCCACACCAAGGCGGCTGTAGGGGACATGGTGACAGTAGTGAAGACAGAGGTCTGCTCACCACTCCGGGACCAGGAGTATGGCCAGCCCTGGTGAGGCCCCTGGGTGGTGACTTGAGGAGGGGTGGTGGGCGGCTGTGCTGGGTTGGTTGGGGACCCAGGGGATGTTCTTACTCGATGCCAGCCTTCCTTGCTGGACAGCTTCTGGGGTCAGAGGTGAGCAGGCACTAGATGGGCCAGGCTCAACTCTCAGGAATTCCCGCGCTCCACTGCTCCTCCAGTGAGCGGTCAGCTCGGTGGAGTTCTTTGCCTGTCTCCACCTCTGCCCCCTGGACAGGTGTCCAGTCTGTCTTCCCCTTGGGTTGTCTCTGATGGCTTCATTGCTTTTTTTTTTTTTTTTTTTTTTTTTTTTTTTTTTGTGGGCCCTTGACCTGACCAGCTCTCGGAGACTAGAACCATCTTCCATGGACATTGAACCCAAGAAACTGAAGGGAAAGCGTGACCTCATCGTGACCAAAAGCTTCCAGCACGTGGACTTCTGGTGTAAGTGGGGCTGAGGCTTTGGGTGACTCCTCCCGTCACCCCGTATCCCATCTGCCCCTGGGTTATTGTGCCAGAGCTGCAGTGAGAGGCATTCACCTGGGGTACACCGGGGCTCAGCAGCCTGCCATGGGCTTTAGAGTCCACTCGTGACAGATGACCCCCAAACCTATTAAAACCAAAACCCAAAAACCTAAAGCTTGACACAGAAGCCTTGACATGAGTAGCATGCTCTTCAGTCCTCCAGGGAGTATTATGGGATATTGCTTCTGATGGACCTGGGACTGCAGCTGGCCGGACAGACCTAGGGTTGTCAGGCTTGAGCCACATGCAGTGTGTTTTCTACTGATCCTCCGTGACCCCCAGTGTCCCCCCAGCCAGCGAGGGGCGGTTCTTACATCCCACCTCTACTGAACTTTCCGTCTTCTTCCCGTTCCTCCAGTCTGTGAGTCCTGCCAAGAATACTTCGTGGATGAATGCCCGAACCACGGTCCCCCCGTGTTTGTGTCTGACACGCCAGTGCCTGTGGGCATCCCAGACCGGGCAGCCCTCACCGTCCCGCAGGGCGTGGAGGTGGTAAGGGAAGCGGGCGGCGAGAGCGACGTGCGCTGTACAAGCGAGCTCGTCCCCAAGGGCCACATCTTTGGCCCCTACGAGGGGCAGATCTCTACCCAGGACAAGTCAGCTGGCTTCTTCTCGTGGCTGGTGAGTGCCCCCTGTACCATTCATCCCCTGGGGGAGGATGACATGGGACTTGGAGGGAAACAGTCAGGTGATCATTTATGCCCGCACAGTGCTGTTCTGTGGCTACCTAGGGACACGTGGATGGTGGGTTTTGCTTGCTACCCTCTTGTCCAGACATGTGACTTTTGTCCTTTGGTCTCCAAAGGCCATGCTAAGGGACCCTCCTCAGTCGCAAGCAGGTGATTCATCACCAGATAATCCTTAGGGCTGATTTTCCCAAGTATCCTCCTGTGCGCGTACCTGTGTACATAGGTGCATATGCATGCGGCTATCCATTCAGTAGTATTTACAAAGACCTTAGCCAACCCGTCTTCCAGAATGGAAGACCTGTCGCTCGAGGCTGCAGAGCTGTAGAACATAATATTCTGTTCAGAAAATGGGCATGCTGGGTACTGGAAGGAAGGCCTTCTGCAAAACAGGCGGGTCCCATTGCTGAGAGCAAATGACTTCTTGGGAAGGCAAGCATCGGGCAAGCGTGTACGTGTGATTGTTGCCACCAGGGGGAGCACAGCATACTTTGGGACATTATGTTTGTGTCCCTGGGGCCTAGAGTAGAAATGTCAGCAAACTTTACTGTGTACAGTCTAATGGCCTTGAATGTATCGCTGTCCTCTCCGGGCCTGTTGTGGGACACAGGTTAATAAGATGCTGGTGACGATGACTCCGGTGGCCTTGCACCGTTCTTGGGAACGTGATTTCTAAGTCACTAAAGCATGTATCATTGCTTGATGTCGGCCTGGGTTGGAGGCTGGGTTCCTTCAGAACAAGAATTGGAGACTGAGGGGCCGCTGGTCTTGGAAGGGGAGACTGAGGTGCCTCTGTGAGGACAGAGGTCTCTAGCGTCCAGTGTCTCCCTTAGTTACTCTCTACTTTTGAGACAGGGTCTCTCTCTAAATCCGGAGCTCACCAATCCAACTAGACTGGCTGACCGTTAAATCTCCAGGGATCCGCCTACCTCCCCAGCACTGGGCTAACAGGAGCATGCCACAGCGTTAGGTTTTCACATGTGTCCTGAGGATTCGCTTCGTTTTTCATGATTACACAGCAAACACTATCCACTGAGCCGTGTCCCCAACCCCACATTAATGTTTCAAAAGGACAACATTGTCTGCGGCCTACAGAACTGACTGCGGAAGAGACGTGACATTGGTTAGGAAGCAGGTAGAGAGTCAATGCAATTTCAAACCTTCAGTGAAGGTGGCATGGAGGGAGGCAGGGACAGAGACACGGAGACTGAAGGGCTGACTTGAGGACTAGATGGGGGATGAAGGCCAGTCAGGATGGGATGACTTCAGCAAAGGAGCCAAGTATCAGGGCCAGCCTAGGTCCTCCCCGCCTCCCGCCGAGCACTTCTGAAGTGAAGACTGCCGGATGGAGAGAAGGTTGAGAATGAGCGGGGCTCCGGTGCTGGTCTTGTTGAAGGGGGATGTCGGCAGGCCGCTGGCTGTACCGTTCTGGCACATGCAGCAGGAGGATAGAGATGTGACTTATGCTCATAGGTGGCTGATGGATGTGGATGGGGCCCAGCCTCAGTGTGAAGGGACTTCAAGAGTTAACAGCCCAGAAGGCAGCATGGGAGAGAGCTGCCCTGGAGGAAAGCAGGCCAGGAGAGCGGCCTGCCCACATAGCAACAAGAGAGGTGTACAAAGGCTGCAGGCCAGTGGTGTCTCATGCTGCTGGAAGCCCAGGGTGATAGGGCGCAGAAGTGTCTGTTGATCTTGTGCCCACAAAAGCATTGTGACATTAGAGGAGCAGTGGGCCTCACCCTGGGATCTTGGACCCATATGGTCTTTGGCCATAGTGACAGCTCAGGGTGGGGGCATGCTCCTGGTACCTCAAGGCAGAGGCCGGGGCCAGCACTGAGTGGTTTGCACTGCCTCGGACTGCGACCCACAGCAAAGGCTTATCGGTAGCCCCGCTGCAGGAGAGTGCTGGAGCTGGCCACCTGATTAGCATAGAGGTGGCCTCTAGAAGGACTTCTCAGAAATTTGGCTAGAGCTCCGAAGCGAAGAAGAGAGATAAGAGAGGTGGCTGGTGACTGGAGGCTCAAGAGAGCTGTGAGAAAGGAAAGGCCAGCAGGAGGAGGCGCAGGAGGTGAGAACACCAGCCATACATGCACTTGCAGCACCTCTGGAAGGGTCTTCAGAAGCCGCTGAGTGTGGAAAGGGATGGGTCAGCACATTTTCCATCACCTCAGGGACAGCCCAGGGTCAGAGGGTGGGGCAGACTAATTAACGGCTCTCTGAAGATTAGTGCTCATTGCCAAGCTGGCAAGCTCTGGAGTCACCTAGGAGACAAGCTTCCCGGAGATTTTTGAGCCTTTGGGGCGATTGTCTGGATAGGTTGATCGGCGTGGGAAGAGCCATCTTGGGTGGCGGCATTCCCTAGGCAGGGGTACTGGATAGGGTGACATGCAGGGAGTTGAGCACAGGCACTCATCCCGCTTCCCTTCTGGATTGCAAGTGCAATGCGACCAGTTGTCTAGTGCTCCTGCCGGGTGGCCTCCCCATTATGAAAGACTCTGGGACTGTGAACCAAATGACCCTTTCTTTCTTAAGTTGGGTTTGTCAGTATTTTATGACAGGAATGAGATTAAAATAGGCCCCATAGTGTCCTCATTCCTGTCCTCAGAACTGGTGACTGTCTTTCGGTGGCAGAAGGTGCTAGCATCTGTGGTTGCAATGAACATCTTTAGTCAGGGAGATGATCTTAGGTTTTCTGGCTGGGTGCAAGGCAATTATATAATTTTTCCATGAAGGAAGACAAGAGCGTCAGAGTTAAATTGGATGTGGGAAAATGGTTTCTGTTTGACCTCCCAGAAATGGAAGGGACTGGGAGGTGTTAGATCTCAAACCTGGGACAAACAGCTGACCAAAGTGCCTATTAGCATCTCGGAGTGGACTCTGGCTGCCAGTCTCCCTCAGTCTCCGCCCGTTACCGGCTCCTCCTGGCTGGCATACCTCCCCCACCCCATCCCTCACCCCTAAACTCTGCAGCCCAGGGGCTGAGCTGAGCCCCCTCCCTCTAACTCAGCCACTTGGTCTCTCGGCTCCATCCTGGCCTCTTGGCCTCTGGTTCCTCTCTCTTCCTCTCTGGCTCTCTCCCCCACCCTTTCTCATGACCAGCTTCAGTCTGGACCCTTCCAGATGCCTCTGCCTGTGCTCTCCCTTATATGTATATCAAAAACCTCAGCCCCTTCGGAGCAGCCATGTCCTCTTTGGTCTTCTCATGCAGGAGGCAGGGATGCTGGCTCCCTGCAGATGTGACAAGAAGACAAGATTCTTGATTGGAAGAATTCTGACCTGCAGAATTGTAAAAGAATACACTGGCTTTGTATTGGCTTTGGAGAGAGAGAGAGAGAGAGAGAGAGAGAGAGAGAGAGAGAGAGAGAGAGAGAGAGAGAGATTCTACAGCAATAGGAGACTTAGACTAATGGAGGAGGCTTGTGGGTCAGGGACATCTGCTAAAATGTGGAAGGGAAGGAGGGAAGGTGGCAGAGGGAGGAGGCTAGGCCACCTAGTGGGCCTGTGACCTTCACAATATCAAGAAGTGAGCACTACCGGAGGCCTGAGGAGAATGGGTGGTCGGAAAGGCTCAAGATAGCAATAGCAGGATCTCTCTCTCTCTCTCTCTCTCTCTCTCTCTCTCTCTCTCTCTCTCTCTCTCTCTCTCTCTCTCTGTGTGTGTATCTGTATACATGTGTATGCCTGTCTGTGTGTCTGTGTGTGTATTTGTATATCTATATGTATCTGTCTCTTTGTGTGTGTATGTGTGTATGTCTGTGTATATGTGTGTATCTCCACATATGTCAAGGACAGCTGTTTAGACCTCACTGGGGAGCAGCTTGGCCTACTCAGATGATAAATGAGAAAGGAAAGAAAAGACCTGGATCATGATGCTGATTTCAGACCAACAAACCCTGCATCTTAAGTAAACTGCATTTATTGGTCAAATTCTGTTCCCAAGCTTTCCTGGTTACTTTTCTTTTCTTTTCTTTTCTTGTCTTGTCTTGTCTTTTCTTTTCTTTTCTTTTCTTTTTTCTTTTCTTTTCTTTTCTTCTTTTTTTTCCCCGAGACAGGGTTTCTCTGTGTAGCCCTGGCTGTCCTGGAACTCACTCTGTAGACCAGGCTGGCCTCGAACTCAGAAATCCACCTGCTTCTGCCTCCCAAGTGCTGGGATTACAGGCGTGCGCCACCACTGCCCGGCTTCCTGGTTACTTTTCTTATCCTTATTTCCTGGTTTCAGAAGCCCTGACCCCATCCAAGAAGACATGTTTGAAGTTACAGAGATGGCTCTGTCACTAACTGCTTGCTGTACAGGCCTGAGGACCTGAGTTTGAGACCTAGCACTCACGTCAAAAGCATGCGGCGGTGGCTAGCTCTTACCACCCCAGCGGTGGGGAAGTAGAGGGCTGTGAATCCCAGGATCTCCCTGGATCTCCCTGGCCAGCCACTCTAGCCAAACCAGTGAGCTCTGTGCCAGAGAGGAACCCTGTTTCAAAAGAAAAAAGTGAAGTAGTCTTGGGGAAAGACACCTGTCGTAGACCTCTCTGGCTTTCACACACGCATGCACGCACACGCTACTTTTTGTGCACAACAGTTCAGTGATATGTGCACATGGCACTCCAGTGGGAATGGGGCCTATCAGAGTAAACACAACCCTTACTGTTTATTGAGCCACGTAACGCCTGGCCGGGGTGGACTCACGGCTAACAGCACTGCTCCTCCGATTCTGTTCTACCGCGCTCCCCCTGTAACACAGTGTATTGTCATCCTTCTGGGAGATGCTGGGGAGGGGAGAAGTGGGCCATTGCATAGAAAACTAAGCAGCGAGGCTGAGCTACACTAGGCCTGTTGCCATCTGGCTGCTGAACTGGCCTCTTCTCACCTCTCATCCCACCTCCCTTCCTTCTGTGCCTTTTCCTTCCCGCTCGCTTCCCTGATTGGATCTCTTCCCTTCCTGCCTGCCCAGCATCAATTCCCTCTCTGATTCTGTTCAAGCTGGAGGAGAGCTGGCCCCTCTGTGTGCTGACCGAGGGCCTGGGTTCACAGGCACAGAAGGCCTGACCGCCCCAGCATGAGGTGTGCACTCAGTTCTGGCTGCTTAGACCAGAGACGCCCCTTTCTCTGCTCTCAGCCCAATGGAATTTATCATGGTGTAAATCATGGATCAAAGTCTCCCAGCCCCTCCCCCCACCTCCACCTCCCCACCAGATGCTGCGGGCTAGGACAGTATCGCAGGCACAAGGTGCTTAGAGCCACTGTGTTCCAACCCCCGTGGTTTGGAAAAGAGGCAGAAGGAAGAGGAGCCCGCAGAGGTTTCTATATTAAGTTTTTCAGGCAGTCCATGTTTTGTTCCAGAGAGGATTTGGGGCAGTCTAGCAAGGTGTGTAAAACAGACCTCAGCGGGGTATTACAACTGAGAGGGAAGAAAGGAAAGCAAGCAGAGTCTCACGACGGTGCCAGGAGTTGGCAGCCTAGGTCTGCTGTCTCAGGGGGCTCTAGGAAGCACAGCACCCCAGGCTGGTCCATCGAGTGAGGGGACATTTGAGAGATTGGGGTGTGTATGGGTGTGTACAGGAGAACAAGTGCTTTGCATGTGCTTGTGTATGTGTGCGTGTCTGTGTGTGCACTTTTGTGTGTGCCTGTGGAGGCCAGAGATTGACTTTGGGTGTCTGCCTTGGTCTTTCTCCACCTTATGCTCTGAAACAGGCTTTCCTTCTTGATAAACCTAGGGTTCACTGGTCGGCTGGAATGGAAGGAGGTCCCTGGGACCCTCCTTCTGGTTCCTCAGATTACCATGCACTGCAGTTCTGTGGGATCTGGGGATTCAAACCGAGCTCCGCAGGCTCACGTGACCATCTGAGTCTCCTTGTCCTGAACAAGTGCTTTTGTGTGTGTGCTTTTTATTTAATTTCTACTAATTCTTAACTATGACAGTTTCAAAGAGCCTGGCGTGGTGGTGCATACCTATAAGCCGAACACCCAGGAGGCCAAGGGAAGAGAATAGTCAGAGTCCAAAGCCTGGGTTACATACTGCGATCCTGTCTGACAAAATCCGCAATGCAAACTTCAAACCACACCGAAAAGCTTGCTCTTGGGATCACCTGTTGCTACATCTTATAACATTTGTGCTTATATTTATAGTCTTGTGTGTGTTTATGTGTGTGTGTAGGTACAGTCCAAACCTTTCATAAAGTAGTTTAGGGGGTTGGAGAGATGGTTTGGCAGTTAGGAGTGTTTGCTGCTCTTCCAGAAGACCCAGATTCCGTTCCCAGCACCGTGTCTAGCAGCAGCTCACAGCCGCCCATAACTCCAGCTCCCTGGCCTCCAGACAACCTCACACACATGGCCCATACCCATGTTAAAATCAGTCTCTATCTCTACATTAGAAGCCGCAGAGCGCCCAGTCTCTGTCCCTGCTCCTGCACACTGCCCACTCTTGTGCAGAAGCAGCCCCAGATGACCTGGGGATGAGTGGGTGCAAAGTGTGTTCCAATAAAGTTTTATTTAGGGTCTAAAAGTCTGAATTGTATGCGATTTCAAATGAAATTTGAATTTCCTATAAATGTAGAAAACCATGGACATAAAGTTATAAGAAAAACGTTTTTTAGAAGCATTCAAAACCATTTATTTATTTTTTTTTTTAAGGTTCCAGAGCCATTCTTAGTTCACAGGGGTGGGAGGGGGCGAGGGAGGCCATGCCGGATGTGCTGTCAGTGGCTGGCTGGCCTCTCCTAGGCCTCTCCGGGTTATCACCCCAGGCATGTCTCTCCTGTTCACTGCTGTCTTGTCAGCGTCTGTCGTAGGGGAGTGCTGCCCTGATGAAGGCCTCCCCGGAGCCATTCGAGGGCACACTGGGTCAGGCTTCTTTAGCCTTTCCTCTTTCTCCCTCCTGATAGTGATGCCTACTAGAGCACGCACGCCGACAGAACGCGCACAGAATGCGCCACAGTCCCCACTGATCTCATTCCTCACCTCCTACCCGCTCAGAGCATGCATTCTCCGACAGCAGTGCCGTGTCTTTCTCGTTATGGGGTATTGGGAAGGAAAGGCGGCGGCAAAAATGGATTCACCGATAGAGAGACTAGAGTGAGTCCGCCATGCACAGCTGAGACCAGCAACCTCATTAGAATATGACATGCCATAGCTTCGCAGGCCGTGTTTTGGGTGAAGTTGTTAGGGTCTCTGGGGGTGCACGTGTGCTTATGTGCACCTGTGTGTGTAATGGGCATGTGTGTTTGAGCACATATGTGTGCATGCCCATGGAGGCCGGAAGCAGACACTCGGTGTCTTCCTCATTCGCTCCCCACTGCATTTCTTGAGGCAGGGTCTTTAGCTGGATGTGTAGCCTGCTTTTGCCTGGAATCCCCGGCTCGGCTTTCTGAGTACTGCCTCGCCTGCTCAGCTTTTACGCAGAGTCTGGGGATGTGAACTCCACCTGTGCAGCAAGCACTTTATCCACCATGCCAATTCCCCAGCAATCTGTTTACTTTCCCCGTGTTTATCCCTGGCTTTGATTACCGTTACCACCACAGGGAGCTTCGCCAGAAGGAAGATTTTATTTACTTAGACAGTGTGTATCTGTCCTTTGGCCACTGCCCAGTGACAAGTAGTAATAACTGATATTGCATAATCAACTCTTATGTGACACTAGCTACCTCAGTGTCAGGAAACACAGCCAACCGGCATGTTCTGAAATCTGCCAGATGGGAAACTATCCCGTTTTGTGGATCACAGTGTCTCTTGCGAGGACAGATGTCCTTAGGATGATGCTATGTCCCTACCATGGTGCTAAACCCAGAATGTTCTCAGGTCACCTCCTCTCCACAGCATCCTGGCTTTGTGACACAGTGCCCTGTGCAGGAACAGTTGTCCCCCGTGACTGCAGGGGGCCAGGATGTGACCCAGTGCTGCTGGAAACCCTTCTAAACTTCAGTATGTTACTTCTCAGTCTTTGTTTTCATCCCCCTGGCCATTCCGGTGTGCACCTGGTGGTGCCTGTAGGGCAGGCAGATTCTTCTAGGTTTGCTCAAGGCTCTTCCTGCTCCAAGCCATCCTTCTCAGCCCCCCCCCCATATACTTCCTAAGGTCTACCGTAGGACCTGAAGATGCCCTTTGGTTCCCTGGGAGAGCCTTCTCCTCACCCTGAGGAAGGGGTGCGTGGGTGGTATTGATACTGGTGCCGTGGGATCGGGTGCCCTTCCCAGGCAGAACCCTTACGGGGGAGCACTGTCTGACGTGGCCAAAGGGCTCTGGACAGTTCAGAGCCTGGCTCTTCACCTGGCTGGAAGTAGGGCTTTGAGTTTGTCATCTGTTCTCTCAGTGGCCTAGCTTCGACGTGTGACACAAGCTCCCAGCCTCTGGAAGACACCCGGGAGCTAGAAGCATTGACGTTTTGTGGGCCTGGTGCCCGTGGTGATGGGCAGGTGACAGGCTGCTTTGACTGTCTTTGCCAACTTTATATGGCTTCAGGGAGACATAGATAGAGAAGGTGAAGTGGGTAAGATTGGATATAAGATCTGCGTTCGTGTGACTAGACCTCCTTTAACACATCTCCAGGGCCACACACACACACACACACACACACACACACACACACACACACACAGACACAGAGACACACACACACACACACACACAGACACACACACACAGACACACACACAGACACACACACACAGACACACAGACACAGACACACAGACACACACACAGACACACACACAGACACACACACACAGACACACAGACACACAGACACAGACACTCAGACACACACACAGACACACACACAGACACACACACACAGACACACACACAGACACACACAGAGAATATTTTATATGTGTATGTCTGTTTATGACAATGAATACACAGAAGTAAAGAAATCTACTCTACACCAGTTCAACAGTTCTAGGAAGAATCCGAAATCACCAAACTCTGGGAGGCGGAGACAGAAAGCCTGGCAGTTGCCAAGGGCCGGGGCACAGGGAAGCAGAGCACCAAGTGTCTGTCATCTAAGACGACGGGTCCTTTTATTATTGTTGTTGTTATTGTTGTTATTATTATTACTATTATTTTTATTAGGTATATTCTTTATTTACACTTCAAATGTTGTCCCCTTTCCTGGTTCCCTTCCCCCCCCAACCCCCCCCCCCGAAAATCCTGTAAGCCATCTCCCCTTCCCCAATCAACCCACCCCCACTTCTCTGTCCTGGTATTCCTATACATTACAGCATCAAGTCTTTCCAGGACCAAGGGCCTCTCCCCCATTTGGTGTCCAACAAGATCATCCTCTGCTGCCGATGTGTCTGGGGCCATGGGTAACTCCAAGTGTACTCTTTGGTTGATGGTTTTGTCCCTGGGAGCTTTGGGAGTACTGGGTGACTCATATTGTTGCTCCTCTTGTGGTGCTGCAAACCCCTTCAGCTCCTTGGGTCCTTTCTCAGTCTCATCCATTGGGGACCCTGCGCTCAGTTCAATGGCTGGCTGAGAGTTTTCCCCTCTGTATTTGTCATGCACTAGCAGAGCCTCCCAGGCGACAGCTATATCCAGCTCCTGTCAGCAAGCACTTATGGGCATCCACAATAGTGTCTGGATTTTGTAACTGTATATGGAATGGATTCCTAGGTGGGGTAGTATCTGGATGGTCTTTCCTTCAGACTCTGCTCCACACTTTGTCAAAAAGCTTGTAACCCAAAACAGCCAGGAAAATCCAGGACACAATGAGAAGACCAAACCTAAGGATTATAGGTAAAGAAGAGAGTGAAGATTTACAATTTAAAGGGCCAGTAAATATCTTCAACAAAATTATAGAAGAAAACTTCCCTAACCTAAAAAGAGAGATGCCCATGAACGTACAAGAAGCCTATAGAATTCCAGTAAGACGACAGGTCCTTGAGGTTACTGTAGAGATCAGGGCCTGGAGAGCACAGTGTTGTGTCAGAGCTGCCGAGGGCAGTGCAGATATTTCATGGAATCACAGTAGAAATGGCTGGTAAGGCAGAAGTAGGTTGGGCTTGGGTTGGGCTGCTGTATCAAGGTGTGTACTTCTTCCCAGACTCATCAAGGGCCGACTGTTACACATGCACACCAGTGGGTGTGGCAATCAGACCCCAGTAAGGTGGTTTTACAAATAGAAATTTTATCAACAGCAGTCTTAAAACAGTAAAAGGAAGTCCCCATGGCTTCATTGGAATAATGGTTATGGACTAAACCTCTGGAACGGTAAGCAAGCCCCAATTAAGTGTTTTCTTTCATAAGAATTGCCTTGGTCATGGTGTCTCAATAGAACAGAGACTTAGACAGTAGTTGGTACTGGGGCCTAGGGTATCGGTGTGACAGGCATGACCGTACTGTTTGCTGGAGGGATATGGAAGACTTTGGGACTTTGGGCTAGGAGAGTGCTTGGATGCTTTAAGTGGGGCTTACCGGGCCACCCTAATAGGATCAGGGAAGACAGTGTGGGGGCAATTGGAACTGTGCGGACCTAGATCAAGAAATTTTAGAGGGAAAGAATATTAGTAAGTGTCCTAGAAACCTTTCCGGTAAGATGTTGGCTGCTTTTACCATTGTCCTAAAAATCTGCCTAAGGCTAAGTTGAAGAGTTTTGCATTAATAGCACTGGCAGATTTCAAGTCTTCACTGTATGAGTAGTTATTAATAATCACTCTGGCAGACCTATAATGAGAAGGAGCAAACTGTACAACCAGAAATACAAAAATATACAGTTTGAGGAGAGAAGAAATGTGGTGCCGGAGCCAGGGTCTGTGCCCAGGGAGAGAAAAAAAAAGAAAAAAAAAACTGTGTACAGAAAAGCCTGATGCTAACAGTAACAAAGGGCTTGGTGACCTCAGGATAGGACCCCGCCCAGCTAAGGTTCTAACGAATGAAAAGGAATCAACCAACAGCAAGCTTCGGCCGTGAAGGAAGTGTCCACAAAGAGAGCGGACACACGTGTCATTCAGAGCAGGCCTGCGGTCTTCCCAGCAAGCAGCCACATAGTTCTAGCTTTAGAGCAAAGGATACAGGGAAGGGCTTGTGGAATCTCCTTTCACAGCTAAGGAAAGTTGCTGAGTCCAGGCATACGTGAGGGGTGTCCCCACGTGGAGGCCTAGAGGGACCATTGTGTGTAGCTGGGAAGGTGAAGCCGGGATTTGCCTTGGAGATCCCAAGGTGTTGGATATGTCAGAGCCCTGGGAGAGCCGCGGAGGAGAGCTGCTAACCTCTAGGTTAGGGCCCAGCCTAAGAGAAGTCACCATAGCTGAAGGGAGTTGGAGATCCGAAGACCATTTTTGGCCTCAGACATGGAAATGCGGAATTTGGAGTTCATCCTGCTGGGGTTTGGTCTGCTTTGGCCCGGTATTCCCTCTCGCTGCTCCCTTTGCTCCTTTTGGAATGGTAATGGATGTTATATGCCAGTGCATGGTGGAAGTATGTGATCTGCTTTTGATTCTGATTTTACGGGGGGGGGGGTGCAGTTAAGAGATTGCATGAATCTCAGAAGAGACTTTGAACTTTTAAAGAGTGTTAAGACTGTGATAGAATATGGGCATTTTTGAAGTTGGACTGAGTGCATTTTTGTATTAAGATATGGCCATAAGCCTCTGGGGCCCGGGGAGTGGAACGTGGCGGTTTGAATAAGAGTGGCCCCGGAGGCGTACATTTGAATGCATAGTCACCAGGAAGTGGCACCCTTTGAAAGACCAGAGTTATTAGGAAGTGTGGCTTGTTGCAGAGAGGGGGTGGCCTTTGACAAAAGCCCATGCCAAGCCCAGCTTGCTCTCTCTGTCTCTCTATGGACCAGGATGTAGCCCTCAGCGACAGCTTCAACACCCGCCATAAGCCCCCCATTAATTGCTTTCTTTCATAAGAGTTGCCTTGATCATGGTGTCTCTTCAAAGCCATAGAACAGTGACTATGATTTCTAAGTCTTCACCATTTTGTCCCCAAGCTTGTCACTCTTGCTGCTCCTCTGATGGCGTGTACTGAATGAGCTTGAATAAACAAAATCCTGAGTGGTAGTAAAGCTAAGCCAAGGGCCCTCCGCCAGAAACCCTGTAGGCCTGAACCAGCCACGGTTAGAAGCCACGGAGGCTTCAGGGAGCTTCCGTGTCCTTCCTTCCCAGCGCAGTTAGATCCCTCTGCTCCATTGAAGCTGTAAGGGACCAAAAGGTAATTAGCACCACTCTATGTTGACTGGCATATACCACATCTCAACCCAGAATTAACAACAGGGAATATTTTCCCTGGCATGAGGGTCTTGTCCTCAATGGCAGCCATAGTCATGATGTGGGCACCCACCATTAGGCTTCTGCTATGCTCAAGGCTGAAAGGCTGCAAGATGGTGTTACAGAGAAAACTTGCCGGAGGCCACACATGCATGTCCTAAACTGTGGAGATGGAGATGGGACATAGGCATGCAGTGTTGGTATAAGGACAGGACTCTGTACAATGAGGCCCCGGGTGTACTAGGACATCTGTCCCCTGGGAGCCTGTGGAGGAGGAGGCCTGAGCTGCAGCAATGTGACCTTGATATCTTGCATGTGTACATGTGTGTGTGCACGCGTGTGGGTTTTTTTGAGAATTATTCATATATATATATATATATATATATATATATATATATATATGGGTACACTGTAGCTGTCTTCAGATAGAAGAGGGTATTGGATCCCATTATAAATGGTTGTGAGCTACCATGTCGTTGCTGGGAATTGAACTCAGGACCTCAGGAAGAACAATCAGAGCTCTTAGCTGCAATCTCTCCAGTCCCCTTCTCTTTGTTTTTGAAGCAAGGTTTCTCACCGGCCTGGGCTTGCAGGTTGGCTAGCCTGGCTGGCTGGCCGGCCAGCCCCAGACAGAGATCCTCTGTCCATCTACACAGTGTCAGGGTCACAAGGTGACATCACCATGTCCAGCTTTGTTATTTGGGTTCTGAGGAGTGAACTTGAATGGAAGAAGGAGGAGGAGGAGGAGGAGGAGGAGGAGGAGGAGGAGGAGGAGGAGGAGGAGGAGGAGGAGAAGAAGAAGAAGAAGAAGAAGAAGAAGAAGAAGAAGAAGAAGAAGAAGAAGAAGAAGAAGAAGAAATAAAAAGGGAAGGCCGTGTGCTCCTGGGAATGGTAGAGGAGAACGTATTTTGTAGATAAAAGGGAGAGCATAGTCAGAGGCAGGGACATGTGGGAGAGTCCAGGGTGGGCATGACCAGACTGAGATGGGTCATGAGGGACAGTGGGGGGAGAGGGAAGAGGGGAACCAGGTACAGCAGCCAAGAGGTGCCAAAAAGGAGAGTAACCAAAATGGCCGGATTATATAGGGAAGGGCAACCCAGCCCCATGAGTTGGAGAATTCACAGTAGAGGATGGGGCATGCTAGCCATACCCTGTACCAGGTGGGGACTGAGGGATGCTGGGAGAACCTGATTGCCAGGGTAGCTTTGGTTTGGTAAGCAGGCACCTCAGCAGCTTGTCCAAGGGTTTGAGACTTAACGGAACTCAGGTCTTCATGCTTGAATGGCAAACATGATACTAATGGGGTCATCCTCCAGCACCCTGATACTGAGATTTCTAAAGCACAAAGGCAGATCGGGCTCATACAAACGAGGAGCACCCCACTTCTCTCTCCTCCTCAGCAGCAAAGCAGAGTTGAATGTTTGCAGAGTGCCGACCTGCTCCTCTGGACCTATAAGCACGGCCACGGCTCTGTGCTGTGTGTGACCGCCTGATAGTAATAGTGGAGCACACATGCTGGATTCTGGGGTGTCAGAGCTCTAGATGTGCCTTGCACACAGCTCTTCCACATGAATCCCCTGAATGTGGAATTGGGAAGAAATGCCTTGAGCATGTGTGGTACTTTCCTGCATTTGTGATCTGGGAATTAAACTCAGTTTGTCAGGCCCATGTCCTAGCACCTAGTGAAGAGTATGTGTAAATTTGTCTTGATTCCCCCAGCAGAGTCTGTGTGAGTGGTCCAGGGAATGGAACCCGCTCTCATGTGTGTTAGCCAAAGTCTCCACTGTGGTGTTGCATCCCCACTGCCTGTAGCTGTGACAGAATATGTGCGCCAGTTGTTAAGACCTGGGCTCACAGTTTCGGTGGTTTCAATCCCTGACCATCTGACTGCTTTGCTTTGGGACCTGCCTGCTGTGAGGCAGTACATTATACTGGGGAGTACCAGGAAGCAAGCTGCTACACCATGTGGTCCCTACAAAGAGACTGTCCTTCTACAAGCACCTCGAAGGGCATATCTTCCTGACCTAAGAGGAAGGACCTCCCACTAGGCCCTACCTCGTAAAGGTTCTGTCACTTTCCAGTCATGCTGAGCTGAGGACCAAGTTACCAACTCAGGGACCTCGGGGAACAATCTAGCTCTATGCTGTGGTCACACAGATGTAATGCATGCTGCACAGTCATTACAGCAGGTGGTCACACATCAGCACACACCACACAGCAGTGCTAATAAGACCGGAAGACCTGGGTGGCACTCTGCAATGTTGTAAAGCAGCTGGGAAGTGCTAAGTTCTGAGGGATTTGCTTTTGCTTTTGGTTTTTTTGTTTGGTTTTGGTTTGGGGGTGTTTTGTTGTTGTTGTTGTTGTTGTTGTTGTTGTTGTTGTTGTTTTTGGTTTGGTTTGGTTTGGTTTGGTTTTTTTCAAGACAGGGTTTCTCTGTGTAACAGCAATGGCTATCTCAGAACTCACTCTATAGACCAGGCTAACTTTGAACTCACAGAGACTGTCTGCTTCTGCCTCCAGAGCCCTCATGCCCGGCTCTGAGTGGTACCTCTTTAAAATGTGAAATGTGTTGCCTTGTAAGTTTGGATAATGGTTGTATGTCACAGTTGGCTTAAGGAAGTTCAGCAAGTTAATAGTTGTCCCCAGTTGGTACAGACTGGCCCATTTGGTACAGGCAGGCCCAGTGTCCCCACTCATTGCTTCTTTACTAACCTATCAACACTGCCAGGTTGTTTGTGGGGTTTCACCCTTGCTTTTTACTTAAAAGGCTCTTTGTTCCATCATCCTCCAATCAACCAGGATTCTACCATGTATATAAGCTAAATAAGACAGTGGGGAGCTACCGGGGATGGCAGAGCCCTGTGTCTTGTCTCCACTTCTTGGGACCTGGTGAGGGAGCCTCTCGTCAGACTCACAGCTAACAGACATTCCATCAACAGAAATGTTCTTTATCACGAGGGTCTTGAGAAAAATAATGGGATGCCATGACATAATCCTGGGGGATGCCATGGCTGTGGCAGGAGAGAGCTAGCTCAAACCAGCAAGGCCTGCAGAGGTGACATAGTCTCAGACCCACAGATTAGAAGGGAATGGGTCCCCACAGCTCGGCGAGGGAACGTTTTAGCAGGATGTAGTCACTTGGAGGCCATTTCAGTGAACTCTTGACATTACTACTACTATTGCACGTCTATAATTGAGTTCCCAGTAGAGTAGAGAGGAAAGAATGCTTATTTTAGCTCAGGGTTTCGGAGGGATTTCAGACGATCATAGTAAGGAAGTCCTGGCAGAGTGTATGGTGGTGAAGACACCTCACATCTAAAGTTCAGGGGAGGGGCAGGAACCAGAGTCTGCCCCCTGGGCCCCTAAAGTCCTCAGATACAGTGCCACCAGCAGGGGACTGACTGCAGTGTCAAAACACAAGCTTGCAAGGAACATCCAAGGCTAGAGTGTAACATTTTCTAGATTTTTACAAAACAGTATTGCAAGTTGTTCTTAGGAGAGAAAAATGTATGTGTCAGAAATGGGATGTTCTCCTAAAATAAGCACCATCTTCCAGAAAACCATGTGCTCAACACAGGAGCCCAGTGTGCGCAGTTCATGCTCAAACCAGAACAGGCCAATGTCCGTCAGACAGGTGAGCAGGGCTCAGGTGTACAGACCTGACCATAAATACGAATGTCACCAGAAGCTCAATGGACAAATCCCTGAGGTGACACGAGTCACCTGGTCTGATTACGGTTGACGACAGTTTGTTCTGCCACTGTTGAGGAGAATGGTGGATGGTAGCACCGGTGTCAAGGGGCTCGTGATTGCTCTGCTCCACCAGGTTCTCCGGGAACCATCCTGATCTAAACACTTTCCACAATCAGGAAGTCTATGTCGTATGCGATTTATACCTCAACTAAGCTGTGGAAATGAGGAGGAAGGGCCACATCTTTGTGGAACCCAAAGAGACGAGTGAAAAAAAGACAGGTCTTCAAAAAGAGTCAGTAACACTGAAAGTGAAAAACATTAATTGGACGGAAGATACTCATTCCAATGGAAGCAAAGCCTTGGGCAGAGCGCCGAGCGCCTGCAATTCCGGGGCCCAGGAGCATGCATGAGAGGATTGAAAGTTCAAGACCAGCTGTACAAAGTAGAGGTCTGCCTCAAACATTTTACAAACCAAAATGAAAACAAAACATCAAAAAAAGCAAGAGAAGAAAGGAAAACCCTAATGGATGGAAGGAACTGGAGAAGGAAGAGAAACCACTGGTGGACTGAAAGAGAGCAGAGAAATGTTCCCTGACACTCCGAAGGACAGAGTAAACTATGGAGAGGTAGTTAAGGCATGGGGCACCGAATGAGCTATTCTATGTTTAGTTAATAGAAATTCTACCTTAAGAGGGTGGAGTAAATGGGAGGTTGTATTGAAAAGCATAAAAAGCTGAGGATTTTCCAGAACTAAAATGTGGAGGTGCTCAGTACGTAGTGAAGAGAACTTCATAATCTTTGCTTCACAAACAATGCAAAATGATGTCAAGTACACAAATGGAAAGACTATAGACTGACCATCTACAAAAGATCCATAGTAGACTAAGAGTAGATTGCTTATAACTTGGGTGGAGAAAGAACCAGAGACGCCATTAGAGAAGCCGACATCCATGCTCTCTGGTGTGTCTTCCTTTCTCAGTGTATCTCTCTTTCTGCCTTAGCCTTCAAGCTTAAAGTCTGTGTCTGAAATGCCTTTTAAGGACTCCTGCCCTCCACAAAGAAAGTAAGGGACAACCTAGAACTCCATGGATCTCGATACTCAGAACAATTGTGGAGTATAGACATTTGGATACAACCCCACCCCAGACCCCAAGGGTCTTGAGTATTTGAAAATTCAGCAGAGGATGAGCCCTTTCAGATCACGAGTGCCTGGCCCCAGTGATAGCCTTCATCTCCTACACACACAGCAGAGAGAGAGGCTGCCTTCAGCTTTTGTCGCACAGCCTGCTACCTGTGTGGAGTGGTGACGCTGGGCCATGTTACCGAGGATTCCGATTCTGTCAGCCCAGAGGAGAGTGGTGTCCCCTCTCAGGCCGTCTCCAGGGTCTCTAAGAGAATGGGAGTGGGTGGAGAGGAGACAGCAAAGATTCTCGACAGCAGCTGAGGCGGTGGTGGGGACCGTGTAGGGGGGTAGTGGGAAGAGGGAAGAGGGAGGATGGAGCTGGTTCCTGGGCCTCAGGGAAGGAGTCCAGGCATGTGAGAGCCCCTTCTCTAATGGCGCACTTTAGACAGCCTCTCTGTTTTCCAGATTGTGGACAAGAACAACCGCTACAAGTCCATAGATGGGTCGGATGAGACCAAGGCCAACTGGATGAGGTGAGTCGCATCCCTGCCAGCTCCAGTGAGCCTCACCAGCCTCTGGGTTGGGCCCAAAGAGTATCTGTGGCCTCCAGGATCTCAGAGCTCTCCAGGCTGCACCAGAACTGTAGCTGACAGGGTCTGAGAGGTGTTCTGTTCCACAGGCTTCCATCAGAGGCTCCAGAGAGCCTGTGGCCAGACCCTCAGGCTGCAGGAATCGGGCTGCATGCCATGGCTCCTGGTAGAACTCCTGCAAAGAGGAAAATGTCCCCAACCTAGGATGGGCCACTGACATTTATCCCAGGGCAGATTCTTGCTGCCGGGATGACATCATTCCAGGGAAGACCCAGAAGTCATCCTGTGGTTTCATGGGAGTGAAGGCCCCTGACATCTCCAGCTCGCTTTCCCAGGCCCCAGGACCGTGTGTCGGAAGTGTCCTGAAAGTCTAGTCAGAGAGAGCAGAGAATTAAGCAAGGGTCACTTCCCAGGTGGACACACTTGAGTTGGAACCCATGCTCAGAGCTGGCCCGTGTGCGGTATGTGGGTCCTCCCAGTGGAAAAGGGTCAGTCTGACCCCAGTACCACTTGGTCCACATCTGGGATCCAGAGGCAGTTCTGGGGCATTTAGATTTGTTTAGAGGAAAAGAAGGCCTCTGAGGATCAGGGGCACAGCCATGAATCCGAGGCCCTCTCACGTACAGTTCTGTGCGTCTCAGATAGCAAATGGGTGACCTTAGGGGACTGATTGGAGGGTGAGAGATGAGAACAGCAAGGGATGCCTCAGGCAGTCTGAGCACATGAAGAGGAGCTGGTTGGAAGTGGAAAGTCATAAGGCGGTCCCCTGTGTCCCCCTGTGGCCTCACCGCCCCCTGTATGTCCTCGGGGCTACAGCTGGTTTGCAGGCCAGTTGGGTACACCCCCTTATTAGAGAGTGCAGCTGTTTCCACTGCCCCAGACAGGTGCAGAATCAGCATACACATATGGCCTCCTCCTCCTCCTCCGCAAGATGGTCAGCCGTCCTCAGAGTGGCACCAGAGGTTGTACCTGGTACTCCTAGCCACCGCCTTCTCTCTCGGCCCAAAGGCCCAGGTCAGCCTGACAGTGTCTCATCCCTTACGCTGAGCACTGCTTCACCTCGGCTACACAGAAACATTTGAGAGTAGGACAGTTCAGTCCCGCCCTCTGCACCCCTACAGCACACCTGCCGCTGCATAAATGCCAGGGAGGCACCATCTGTGCTGTGTGGGGGTCCTATGGACTAGGGCGGAGCCTTTGATGTGTGCCTTCAGAGGGTCCAGGGCTTTGTTGAGGACAGCTGGAGCACGTGGGCATGAGCCTTACAGCAAGGCGGCTGACGGACAGCACAGCCCTGGGCCGGGCCTTTGCACGCGGCACCGCAGTCAGGTCCAGGCCAGCTGAAAGAGCGAGTCTGATGCATCCTGTGACACTGTTACTTGCAGGGCTCCAGAAACTGGCTGAGAGAGCTCACCCGTCCCATGTGTCTTCCCATTTCTGAGCTTTCGTTTGGGCAAAGGGTTTTCCCACTGCCCTTTAGAAGACAGAGCCTCATCTCAACCGTCCCGGCCGCTGTTTAGCGTGCCAGGGCTGCTGGCGTTAACTTGGTTGGGGATGGGTCCGGAGCATCACGATTTTGCAAGCTCTTTATAGTGACTGACGCGGCCGCGCAAGCTGACAGCCGTTGCTCTGTGCTGGTGGGCATGCCCCGGTGATAAACTGAGACCCAGAGCAGGGCAGAGTCTTGCTCAGGTCCATGCCAACCACGGCAAATGAGGCCTGGGGCCCTGTGTCTCTAGACCTGCCAGCCACAGTTCTTTCTGAGCATGGACTCATTCTCCTCAGGACTGTGGGCGGGTTCAGCGGGCTGGAGTCTGCCGCTCCCGTCTTTACTAACATGACTGACCTGCTAACCTCTAGCCTTTCCTGATCCCCGGTGACTCCTGGGTGGTCCTGGCTGATGTGTCCTGAATTAAGAAGGTTCCAGGATCTGGTGATCGAGTTTAAGTGTGGCTTTGCTTTCGGGAGCTCTCGTTAATTTATAGACTCTTCGTTGTGCTGTCATAGGCCAGGGCCTTGGGGGTGATGTAATGGATCGCCGACTTTATGAAATTAGTGGTGGGCCCGGTAAAGGGTAGGTACCAGGGTATTCATGCCTTGAGTGTTAGCCTAGGCAAGCTCTATGTTAGGTGCTTTGTCTGCATGCAGTAGTTCTCACCCAGGGGCACTCGAGACGTGTGGGCCTTTGGCATGCTTTCAGACATTCAGGATGAGCACAGCTTCACGCTTGGTTCTCCTGGTTTGCAGGGGTAAAAGGTAAGCGTATTATTGGGCATTCCACACTGTACAGAATCTCCTCTCCTAACACAGACTCTGAATTCCCATGGGGGCATAATTAGGGCCCTACAGGCTTTACCCTAGTCTTACAGAGGCTCTGTGGTCCCCGGGGAAAGTCTCAAGTCTGTCTGAGTGCAAGGCCTTTGTCCTGAGCTGGGTACCAAATCCCAGCGCTTTCCTTTATCTGATTACACTCTGGTGGCTGGGAGGACTCAGAAGTAAGGTTGGAGGAACCGAGTCCTGCTGGGGCTACTGTGATTCTGGAAGCAGCAGAGGTATGGGTAGGGATCTGAGTTTGCCTCAACACCCTGGTTCCTCCTGGGTGGAACTATCGTTTCAAAGCTACAGCGGAAGGCAGGCAGAGCTGTAATGCTCTTCGAGTTCTAAAGCCAACGCAAGGTCAGGTTGAAGAGCCTCAGCTAGGTCAGTTATCCCGGTGTCCTTCCCAGGGTAACGCGTCTCTGGGTGGGTGCGCATGGGCGCTTCACGTCTTAACTAGAGCGCCACAGCAGCCAGCCATGAGGAGCCTCTGGGGCTGCCCCTGGGGAGAAGAGCTCGTTCTCCTCTGAACACACGTGCTCAGAAGTAGGGACATGAGAGACACTGCAAGATGGGAAGCAAGTCACAGGCGACAGGATAAACGGTCTGTGGTTGCCACATGAGACACCAGCAGCCAATGCCACAGCCACTGCAGTCCACTGTAGGCTGCGTGTGTGTGTGTGTGTGTGTGTGTGTGTGTGTACTCGCACATGTCTGCAGATGCCCACACAGGCTAAAGAGGGGCAGCAGATCCATTGGAGTTTGAATGACAGGCATTTGCGAATTACCTGATGTGGTTTCTGAGATCCAAATTCTACTCCTCAATGGAGAGTTGTAGTGAATGTCCTTAACCACTGACCTGCTTCACCAGTCCCTTCAGTGGTTAAAGCTCCTGTCCGTAGATGGAGCCCTCAGAAACTGGTCTGCACGGGGAGAACGAGGCGGCAGAGGCTGAGTGAGCTCCAGCTGCCTGACGCTCAAGGGTGATGAGAGGCAGGGTAGCCCACCCTGCAGTCACTGGGCTCCTACCTCCTCCTTCCTGCCCGCCCTCTGAGGAGGAGAGGGGGAAAGGCATCCCTGGAGGAGGAGGGTTTGCCTGGCTTCCCAGATGGGGCCTGTGATTAGGAAGGAGGAGGACCACCCTCATTAACGGTCATTTACCCAATTATGCTTTGTGGGATATTCAACCCAAGGAACGTGCTGCCCCTGGCCGAGCGTAAGAGGAAGCCTAAGTTCTCCAAGGAGGAGCTGGACATTCTGGTCACAGAGGTGACCCGCCACGAAGCCGTTCTCTTTGGAAGAGAGACCCTGCGGCTGTCCCATGCCGACAGGGATAAGATTTGGGAAGGCATAGCTCGGAAAGTCACCTCCGTCAGCCAGGTCCCCCGCTCCATCAAGGACATTAAGCACAGGTGGGACGACATGAAGCGCAGGACCAAGGACAAGCTGGCCTTCATGCGGCAGGCACTGTCGGGCCCAGGGACCGGGGGCCACACCCATCCCATCATGCTCGCTGCCCACCAGAGAGCGATCCAGTCGGCGCTGCTCACCGCCAGGGCTGGGCGCGGCTTCCCCAGGGCAGAGCTGGACGGAACCGACAGCCCGTCTACCAGCTGTGAGTATCGCTGCCTGAGGGCGGGGCTTGCTCCTCATGGGCACCTTGTCCTCGCTAGCTCTCAGCCCTGCCCGTCCCCCTGCCACTCTCCGTGGCCCCATCTTACTTCTGTCCTGCCTCCACTTCTTGCTCATCCATTCTGTGCCAGAAGCCAGCTTGGGAGCAGGAAGGACAGGGCTGCATCTGCAGCCTACACAGACACTTGTAGGATCAAACAAGCTCCAGATAGATTCAACCTGTGGCCTAAGGGTTACCAGCACATAGCTGTGAGGGCGGCTGAACCCAGACCATAACCTTGTTTTCCTAATTTTTGTTTGTTTGGTACCTGGAGCAGAAACTTTGTAGTTGACCTTGTGTTACAGTGTCAAAAGGTTAGACATACCTTCTTGAATTAGATCATTGTTCACCTTAGTGGGAGGGTAAGGGCTCCCCCAGTCCAGGACAAAGCAGATTTCCAGCCTTGGACTTGTGTGATCTCCGGGGCCCACCCTGGGTCTGCAGGCCCTGCTGGGTCTGCGCAGCACATGAATAGTGTGGGTGCTGCAGCTGTATAAAAGGCCAAGCCTGTTTGGGGAAGACGTCTGAAGGTTGAGGAAGAGTTAACCAGGCCTGGTGCGAGGCGCAGAGGAGGGGAGGGGAGGGGAAGGCGAGCAGGCTGGGAACGGCATGTACAGGGCCCACACCAGGAAGGCGCTTGGCACGTTCCAGGAACTGCAGAAGCCAGGGAAGCCCCATCTTAGCCGGCAGGGGGAAGGGCACCACCACAGCAGCCAAGAGGCAGGGCTGGGCCAGGGAGAGACCTTTCTCCGTGACTGCCTGGCCACTCTGTCTGCTTTGTCCTCTACTCTCCCATCTTCTGAGCTTGATCCGCTTCTCTTTGGTTCCTGCTTCTTGGTGCTCACCTGAGACTGGATGGGCGCCTCCCTGGTCTCCTTTGGCTCCCCCGCACCCCCCATTCTGTTTCCCTGGGTGTCCCACTTCCTTGCTGCCTGGTACTTTCCCTGTTCTAGCTGGTGTTCACCAGAAGGGGGAGCCATCGGAGCCCATCCCTGAAGAGCTGCCCCCTCCCCGCCACTTCTTCACACTCCCACACCCTTCCTCATCTGCTGTCCTCAGTGGAGTCCTGTGAGCGGGGCAGGAGAATCCTAGGAGGCAGTGGGGCGCAGCGCTCAGCCGGCGGGAAAGTGGTTCGCCGAGTCCGACTTCCTCCCTGGCGCTTTGCCATGGGGATCTGCTTATTTCCTGTTTGGCTGAGGTCTCTGACAGGTGGCCACTCACAAAGTCAGCCTCGAGAGTAGAAAAGAGTGTTCATAATGAGGCCGACTTCCTGGTTAGCCAGCGGAGGCAAACAATCTTCCAGAAAATGGAGGTGGCCCTGAGACATCAGAAACAGACTTGAGCCTGGATCTGCCAGGGTTTGCTGGAGCCTCAGGGTGCGCAGCATCCAGAACAGCCTGTTTCCTGAATCCTGCCTTGTTCACCCCTCTGTCTCCTAGAGATCAAAGATGGTGAGGTTAGCAGAGGTAGCATGGGCTGCAGGAGCCCCCAAACCTACTAATAGACCGGGGGCCCCCAAATCTACTAATCTACTTAGCCTGGTTGGGGCCGCAGTGGCCTGAGGGCCTAGAGAAAGCGTAATGGCAGCTCACAGTGCTCCTTCCCGCCCTTTCTGGCCTCCCGAGAGGATGGCTGTGGCTTATGGAGCACGCTCAGGACACAGTAGGCTCCCACTGTGCCAGCGTCAGGAGGCCCACGGACCCGTGCAGTCAAGCACTCATGGGTGGGCCTGACCTCACAGCCCACCTCGGGGACAGTAGGGCTGGTGGCTCACCCCACATAATCCTGAGTCCTGCACCAGCCCCTCCCTCTCACCTCCAGCCACTCGGCATCCCCCTGTAGTGGTTTGTTAGAGTCCCAGCAAGGCCACAAGGTAGCCCCAAGAGACTTTGAAAGTCCCTCCCTTGTGGAGACTGGTACTCACCCCGAGAGAGCAGCTTAGTGCTTTCAGCTCTGCAATACACCGTAGGGTCTGGGGGCCCCACTAAGAGCCCAACCAGAGAGCTCCAGGGGTTCACAGAGCAGCCATTATCGTTCCTTTGAAGGTAGTGAAATGTAATGACACCATCAAGGTCATGAGCCCTTAGACTGGCATGGCTGCCTCTGAAGCTGGAGTATCCTTCGCAGACTCCTGTCCCGGGATGTAGCTGCCTCTGTGGGAAGAAGGGAAGCAGCTCCTGCCCACCCTCTGCCGATGCTGGCCCTGCACACCCCAGGGCCTTGGAAGCTGGCATGTCTCTGTGTGTGGTGCCAGTGTAGGCTGAGGGGTGACCAGCAGGGAGTTTCCAGAGCTGGGCCTGGGCCTGGGGCTGCCCTTTCTGCCCTTTTGTAATCACCTGTCCTTCTCTCCTTGTCTGATCCAAGATGATGAAGACGAGGAAGTTCCTGGGTCCTCCCGGCACCCTCTGCGGATGCCCCTGCTACATCCTCCAGAGGGAGAGGCCCCCCCGGCCAGGCCCACACTGCTCTGTTCATCTTCCTCAGACCAGTCCGAGATATCGGGCCCTAAGCCAGAGGTCCTGCCCCATCCTTCACACCAGGCCCAGGCCCGCAGGACCCCGGAACCACACCCCAGCTCACCTCCCATGGGCCTGAACTGGCATCTCCTGCATGCCCATGCCCATCAGACTGAAATGTTCCAGAAGTTCCTCCAGGAGCTGGTGACTGTGCACCAAGACATGGCCGACAGCATGCATGTCATCAGCCAGACTATGGCTGAGCTGAGCAGCCGTGTTGGTCAGATGTGTGAGACGCTCATGGAGATCCGAGATGCAGTTCAGGCATCTCAGCGCGGGCCAGAAGGGGCAGCCCCCACTGACTACACTTTCCAGGCTCGGGCACCCCTGCCGGACCCTACACCAGCTCCCCCAGAGCCAGCCCCAACACGGACTACCAGGTCTCGGAAGAGAAGGCACAACGTCTAGCCTGGCCAGTTTGCATAAGGAGAAGCGATGCCGGTGGTTTCTGACCTTTGAGTCGGGGAGTCTCGTGTCCAGAAACAAGGCTGATGACCCTGGGACACAGTCATCTCTTCACCTGGTGCAGTCCAGCTTCCTGTGTTTTAACCGAGTGGGTATACAGGCCCACCACCCCCTTATCTCAGGAAGATGCTCAAGACACGAGGAAAGCTGCCTGCTTGAATGCTTGCTTGGCCTACAAGGTTGCTCTCCTCGTGGCCCGTATCCTGTATCCTCTGGAGCAGGCCTTGCTGGGGCAGGGGGCAGCATCGACAGAATCGTGCTTCCAACTCAGGGCTGCGGCAGAACTGACCTCCCAGGTCCTGATTCTGCCCTTTCCTAGGTGGTGCGGCCTGTGGGTGGGCGGGGCTGGCTCAGCTGAGTGGGCGGGGCTGGCTCAGCTGAGTGGGCGGGGCTGGCTCAGCTGGGTGGGTGGGGCCTGGCCTTGGCCCTGCGCTTGCCCTGCGTTGCTCAGCTGCTGTGCTTGCCTTTTTTTTTGGGGGGGGGGGAGGGCTGGGAGGAGAATGGGGCGTGCCGGTGAGGGGAAAGAGATGATCTTGCATTCTTAGCATACTGTAAGCTTTTCCCCAAGCCTGCACGTGGCAGGCCATCTCAGGGAGCTTTCTGAGCAGTGAGGAGGCGGCCAGGTCAGTCTTTACAATCACTGATCAATCACTGGTCATTCCAATCATGGTCACGCACCTCAGGGTTCAGACAGGACACAGCCATGCAGTAGGGACCTGGCCAGCTTTCTTAAAGAGGCCAGATCTGGAGTACGGATAGATGGGGGATCCTGCTCCTCACCCAAGCTCCGCCTCAGCTTCTATAGTTAGAAGAGGGAATAAAAACAGCGTGGAGTCACATCTGCCAGCCTGTGATGGCCTTGAGTCTCACAGCCAGTGGTGGGGAGGTCCCGGGCCCAGGCCTCAGGAGCCAGCAGGCAGACTGTCCACTCACTGGCTCCTGATATGGCCAGAGACCAATGAGACTGTGTCCGGTCTACCTCCCAGCATGCCTTGCCGCTGCTTGCTTGGGCTGTGTATTCACTTAGCCGTACGCACTTCTAGCTTTGTGTGTTGTCTAGGGGGCCCGGTCAGAGAGCTGGGTTCTTTGAGTTACAGAGGAGAAACTAAGCCAAAGGCTTCACTCTGACCTGGGTGCAGCTTTGACCTCCCTCCCAGCAGACCTTTCACTCCCTCCCCTTTCTCCCTAAGAAGCTAAGTGGACCTGGAAGCCTACAGGCCCCAGAGCCCGCTGAGACTGTTGCTAGAGCTGTTTATAAACACACCCCATGCTTCCTCCTACATGAGATGATGGACGGGTGGCACCTGCTGTGTCCCCGGGCCCTGGGTTCCATGGCCCCAATGTGTGGTTCTGTGGTGGTTCCTGCCCCATCAAACTGCATATTGTCTTGTCCAGCAATAGCCTGGTGCCTGGAATTGCCCTGCCCGTCCATGCTGGAACCCAATATGGCCTTCTCAAATATTTTTGTTAAGATGGCAATAAAATGAATCAGATGTCACACTTTGAACACAGCCAGGCTCCAGGATCTTTTTTTGGTGTCTATTCTCTTTCTTCATATCCCAAGGAAACCCCACGAGCCCCCAGAGCAGGGATTAGATGCCCAGCGGAAAGTGTGTGGGGTAGAGGACTCTGTGGTCCTTGCATAGCCTGGATTCCATAAACTCCCAGTGGGCACGCCCAACCCCATGCCTGGCCCTCCAGAGGAAAGCAGTGGCTTGCAGGCCAGAGACAGCAGAGCATCCATAGCTGCTAGGTCAGCTTTTTTTTTTCCTGCATCTCAAAGGTGAATTTAACCTTATGCTCCCCAAAAGTGTTGCAGTTTCCAGGGAGCGAAATAGTTTCTGGCTGGAGACTTGAGAGGCTCCTGGCTGTCTGTTAGGGACCATCCTGGGACATATCTCTATAGTGGCTGCATCTCCACTGACCTTGGTAGCTGCCTGTGAAGGGCAAGGCCCTGCCTGCCGTGACTCCTCAGAGGAACCAGAGTGGTTTCCTCTTGTATTCCCTGAGTGTGCCCCCACCACAGAGCTGTCCTCTGACCTGTCAGCCTGGCTTACCTCCAGTCATGGAGAGAGCTTCCTTGAGGCAGGAACCCCCAAATTGTAGCCTGTAATGTCCTTTCGGAATAGTTTTCGGAACTATTCAGAACTACGTTTGGCCTAGGAATCCAGATCATTCTCTTAAGTTCCTGACCAAAATGCATAACCATGGACATTAAGATTGCAGTTTGCAGGAGATACAGAGATCCCATGCCGCTGGCCTGCGTCTCCTCTGGTGCCCAGGACCTGTGAGACTGGTTGGCCTCTATTTCTGGTGGTGGGGAGGAAGAGGCCACATTAAAGGCTGTATACCAGAAACAAGATCAGAGTCCAGGGACAGTGGTCAGTTTGAGATGAACTGATTTCCATTTTGGTGTCTTGGTGGCAGTGGGGACCAGGAAGCCAGAATATTCAGTAGGAAGAAGAAATGAATGGGGAGCCTGTCTCAGCTTCCCAAAAGGAAGCCTTGAAAGGAAGCCCATAGCATGTGTGGGTGGTGTCTTACAGAGACTGGGCGACTGCCTGGGTGCCAGAGACCCAACCCGGGCATCACAGAGCCCAGCTCTTCTTGTCCGGTCTTCCCATTTCTGTCTTCCCGGGCAACTTCCTTTCTGGTGGAAAACTGCGTTGGCCAAGACAGGTTTGTCTCGGTCCCATTAAACAAAGTGGACGACTCCCTGGACCATTTTCTTTCTAGAGTCGGAACCCATAGTCATTTCCTGACCCAGCTAGAAAATATGGTACACTTGATAAGAGCAGTGGGTGAGGCCTGAGAATTGTCTCCTGCCGCTTATCTGTCCAGTACCCAAGGCCAGTGAGGAGACAGGACTCAAAACAATGTGTTATCTTCTGGAAAGATTCTGTCCAGGACCCCTGCCCTCCCCCACCCCCCACTGTCAGTCACCTCTCAATACTTCTAGGGTGCCTGACTCTGAACTCAGTCTCTACTGGTCTCTACAGGACAGCCTGGGCCCAGGCATTTCCCACTCTGCTGTTTTCTCAACAAGGGAGCATGAGCAAGGAACTCAGAGCCCCCTGTGGACAACTGATCTTGACCACAAGGAGGAGACAGTTCTTGGAAACTGTGGGGTCCTTGGCCACGTGACACAGGACAGACAGTATTTCATAAGAATGAGCACAAGAGAATTCCGAGAATGTGCCAAGCTGTTCAGTGTTCCCACTGTAAAGGGAGGGGCCTACTTAGAGGGGATGGATCCTGAGACTTAGCTGGACGCAGTAAACTTTCTCTTGAAAGTTCTGTCACATAAGCATGTCTTGTCGTGGGACTGGGTGGCTGTGATCCGCCCACAGTTGCCGTATTATCTCATTTCAAAGGCCAAGCTTTTGAACAACCAAGTGCAAGATGCTCCACACATTTTGGTCCTGATGCTGGAAACCCTTTGTGATCTGTATCAAGACTGAGGGTGCTCTCGCGAAATGCCGCCTCTTGTTGGGTAGAACCACATCGCAGGGGAGCTGGGGGGAGGGGCGAAGGGGAACGGATGCAAACCGTTTGAAATGTGTAGAGTCGTTCCAGACATTGCTGTTTTGAATCAACAAACCTTGATAGTGACTCGTTCATTTACCTTCCTCCCTGGCATTTAGTGTTTGATGGCCGGCCAGAAACCGAAAGGGGAAAGGGAGGAGGTACTTTTATGTGTTCTGTGAACCAGTGGTTCTCGAGAGAACACAGGATTGGGATTTCTGCCTTCCAGATGGGTCTCAGCAGACAAACTCGGAGCTTCGTTCATGTTCATTCTGTGCCCTCCCGACCACTGAGCTGATTGGTTTGGGACATTCGTCCTAGACTCTTGTTAAATTGGAAACTTGGAATTATTCTGCACATGCCAAAAAAACAAAACAAACAAACAAACAAAAAAGCCAGGAATGGAGTTGAAGCTGGTCCTTTAAGTGGAGCAGTGAAGCTGAGTGTAATTTCTGCAGTCTTGGGATGTTGTGGCCAGGTGCATAGAGATCCTCATGAGATTTTCACAGCTCATGGGGCGGGGCGGGGGGGGGCGGCTCTCTGATGCTCGTGTAAGGGACCAGTGTGGACACAAGTGTGCTGAGGCTTGCCGTCTGACCCAGGGCTGTAAGCACCACTGATCTTGTCTGGATCGGAGGAACTTGGGGTTTGTTCTCCCACTGCTTGGGTCTTCCTCCCTCAGCCTATGCTACCTTCTGTCACCAGAATGGATTGTTTCCTGGGCTTCAGGGGATGTGCTTGTAAGGTGCCAGCCTCCTCCAGGGCAGTCCCGCTGATTCTGCAGGAGGGTTATGAGGTCTGCAGGCACTGACCTAGGGGTGGAGCTCCAGTGTAAGTTCTTGGAGCTGCCGGCCCCCATTGTCACCTTGCAAAGGATCTGACATCTGTGTGAATGTTTTCTCTTTGCCTTTTGGGTGAGAGAAAAGCAGCACAGACTTTATTGATGAAACCTGGAAGGTACAGACGATCCCGGAGACGATCCACCCAAAGCGATGGTCGTCATGGTTAAAACACACAGGTGTGTTTACTTCAAGTTGTTCTGCCGGGAGATGCATTGTTAAGAGCACAGTGTGCTTGGCTTTGGCCCCCACCCGGCTCCCTTTGCATCACAGCAGCACTGTCCTGGAGCTGGGGAAGGTGACTGCAGGGTGTTGGAAGTGTCATCTGAAGGAAACTGGGCGAGGGGTGTGGATTCACTGGTGTCTTGGGCATTGCCGGGTCAGTGCGTTCCACGCCCACATGGAAGTCATGAGTTGCATCTCAGGGAAGGTTCGGCCACACGTCTGCATCGTGAGCTGTGTCTCTGGACAGGGTTCTCAGCCTCTCTGAGCCTTTCTGTCTTTGCCAGTCTCCTGCTGTCACTCACTGACCTCCCCCCTTGTCCTCATCGGACCAACTGTACAGGCGCTGCTCCAACCCCGAGCTATGCTATCATTCGTCACCCTTGGAGGATGGCTTATTTCTGCTAAGCCTAGCGAAATATGGAAACAGCCCAAAGCTTCCCCCTGCCTGAATTGCCATCGAAAGGCCTGAGGTTAATGTCAATGGAAGTGGAGCCAGGGAGTGGCTCAGTTCTTGAGAGTACGACTGCTCTTTCGTAGGACCCAGGTGCAATTCCAGCACTCACATGGCGGCTCACAGCCATCTGAAACTCCACTTCCAGGGATCTAATGCCCTCTTCTGGCCTCTGGGAGGGCTCTATTCACATGGTACGCAGACATAAATGCAGGCAAAACATCCCTACACACAAAATATTAAAATAAAATAAATTGGGTTGTTTTTGTTTTTTTTTTTTTAAGTCAAGAGGAGAAGGGATAGCCACCTGCTATTGAGTCTGGTGTTGATTGTGACCCTCAAGGTTGGCAGGGCAGAGACCATTTCCAGTCTCAGATTAAACAGATTCTTAAGGTCCAGAGAGTGTGTTAACATGATGCAAAATAGAGATGTAGGTAGGAGGACCGGCTCTAGTTAGCCAGCAGTCTCTAGGTGAGACAGCAGCTCTCCTTATGTGCCCACATACCTTAACCTCTTGTGCCCTGCCCTGGAGGTACTCAACCAGGTGTGGCCCATGGTTCTCACCTGTCCCCTCCCTACCAGGTACGTGGTCATTTCCCGGGAGGAGAGGGAGCAGAACCTCCTGGCATTCCAGCACAGCGAGCGCATCTACTTCCGGGCATGCCGAGACATCCGGCCAGGAGAGCGGTTGCGGGTCTGGTACAGCGAGGACTACATGAAGCGCCTGCATAGCATGTCCCAGGAAACCATCCACCGCAACCTGGCCCGGGGTGAGTATGGGCATGGGAAGGGGCGAGCGTGCCCTCAGGGCCAGGGACCTGTCCATAAGGCTAAGTCTACAAGGCTAGGTCAGTACTGATTGTGAAGGGACACGCCCACTAAGCTAGGGCCACGCCTACAGGCCCAAGACCACGCCCACAGGGTTAACCACCACCACCACCCCCAGCAGTGAAGGTCTCACCCACTCTGAACTACAAAAGTCCAGAAAGCACCTCTGGGAACCTTCCAAGCAAACCAATGAGGAATGCAGTACCCAGCAGTGCAAAGAACCAGGACAGGCAAGACTTCAGCACAGTAAGGGAATTCTCTTCTCTAGGCCACGGTCCTGAGAGATCATCAGATCCCAGCCAAATAAATCAGTTGAATGAACTACAATCCTGTTGTCCCCAACTCTAACTAATGAAAAGACACTTCTCACTCAGCACCTCAGTAGATAACTTCCTGTGTGCTAGCTGGGTTTCCCGCCCTTTGCCATGGGATCAAGGTGATGAGAACTAACCTGCCAAGACGCTCTGGAGGGCCCACAGAGCAAGGTCCTTAGCACCGCTGACGCAATCTCTACCTTGACCGTCACTGAGTAAGTCCTTGGTTGTAAAATTCTAGTCCAGTGATTTTTGTGACATCAGCTCCATCATTGTACAAATGTCCAAGGAGAGCATTCCGGAAATGCAGTGGCTTACCCGGGGTCACGTGAGGCCAGAGCTAACTTTCCAACTTGAGGCCTCTGAAGCGAGGAGCTAAGTTTAATCCAACAGTGGCCACCAGACAAAGCCAGCCTCGGTACTGTTGATCTTGTTCCTGGCAGCCCAAAAGACACACAGCATGAAGGAACGGTTTCTACCAGGGGAAGGCAGTGGACAGGAGGAGGTGGACTTAGGCTGGGAGACCCTAGTGGGCTGTCTGTCCGTCCACACTCCACTGGAATGACTCATTTGACAGGAGCTTGGCTCCTTCCCTGCCTCTGGCTTTCCAGCTGTGGATGCCATCCTCAGCCTGGCCAGGGTACCCAGGTGCACATCCACACACTCAGGGCCCATTTGGTCCTCGGAGGCAGAGCCAGGCCTAAAGTCTCTACACCATCTTCGTAACTAACGTCTTCACTAGAGATAGCCTTGTTTAGAAGATGAGCGGGGGAGACGGGAGCAGGTGACTCGCTGGCATGAAGATGACTCGGAAGTCAAAACAGAACAGGCCTTGCGGTGCCCAGAAGCTGCCTGGCTTAGTCCAAAGCACCTGGCAATTGCCGGAGAGCTGAGAGACCTGTGGGTAAACTCATCCCCTGACTCCTTTGGAGCTGAGCTTGGGCCATGCTGGCTTCATTGGGACCAACGATGCTTCTGGGATGAAGGGTGGCTACTGGTTGGCCTCTTCCTGAAACTCCAGAAAGGTTCCATGGACCCCAGAACCTCCAGAAGTGTTTGGTGGGCCTCGGCTGCCTTGATAAAAGCAGAAGTGAATGAAAGCAGCCAGGGGGGTTTTAGAAAAATCACAGTACCCAAAGAAAAGAAAACCAAGAAAGGTCACAGCTGCTGTGGCACCGATTTTGTCTCTTGCCCACCATCTTGGATTCTTCTGGAACGTGTCTTCCTGTGCCTTCTCCAAAGCACCTCCACCTGCATCATTCTCAGGAAGACCTGACACCCAGGGACAGCTCAGAGAGAGGAGAGAGTTTGGGGACGTGAAGGCTCATGGGAGACTTGAAAAGAGATAGAGCAAGCCTTGGGAGATACAGGAGGAAGGCGTCTCTCCGTCCATGACCGGGCTGGATTGCAGGCGGCAGGAGGAAACCAACGACCACAGTGGACCCAGCCGGAGCTGTGCTGAAGGTGCTCCTTGAGAGTGACCGTGGGGCTTGGCAGCTGATGGATGCATGTTAGACGTTAGGTACAGAGTCCTGGGCCTTTAAATGTGCCTTGGATGGCCTATCAGCCCTGCTCAGGAAGGTCCCCTTTGCCCAGTCACTTAAGGTATTACAGCTAAATTAGCTTTATATATGTCTGTGTGCCTGTGCATGTCTGTATGTACATGTGTGTATATGTGTATGCATGTGTGTGTACATGTGTGTATGTGTGCATATGTATGTGTGTGTGTGTTCATATGCAGGTGCATGCATGTATGAATCACCTCAAGTGTTATTTCTCGGGAGTCACTTTGCTTCTGAGACAACTCTCATTGACCTGGACCTGCCAAATGTGCTGGGCTGGATGGCCAGTGCACCTCAGGGCTCCACCTGGCTCCTCCTTCCCAGCACTGGAATTACAAGTGCATGCAACTACACATAGGTTGGTTTGTTTGTGTTTTTGTAACGTGAATTCTGGAGATTGAAACTCAAGTCCTCATACTTGAAAAGCAAACGCTTTACCAGCTGGCCTGTCTCCCAGTCCCCACCCCTCTTTGTGAGACAGAGTCTCACATATCCCGGGCTAGCCTTGAATTCCATATGAGGCTGAGGCTGGCTTTGAACTCCAGAGCCTCCTGCCTCTACCTCCCAAGCACTGGGACCATTGATGGTACCACTGCATCTTGCTTTTAGAGCGCCGGGCATCTTCATGATCAGAGGCTGCTTAACCAGATCATACTTACTTGTTATGGAAGAGTGTTGTTTGGAGCCCAGAGCCCCTGGAGAGAATGCCATTTATTCCTTTGTGGTTAGCTTTGAAGGATAGGAGTCAACACACTTAGGTGATCTGTGTGATTTTTGTGGGGATTTAAAATTTTTTTCTTTGATTTTTATCCATGAATGTCATGGATTTGGAATAGAATTCATGGTGACTTTTACTAAACATCTGTGGATCAGGGATTTTTACATGGAAGCCACACATTCAGAAGGTTTCCTGCTCATCCTAGAAAACACGGATGACTATCTTCAGCTACAGAGACAATGAGAGTCTTCTGTGACTAACACCCTGACCTCCCGGCATCCTCAGCTGTCTGATGTCTGAGGAGTCCACGGGAAGGTCAAAGGGCACCCTTGATTTTCAGAGATTCATCTTGGCGAGCACCACACGTGCTCTGTGACACAAATACAGTACGTTACATTATACATATATGTTATAAAATACATATTGTATTTTATGTAATGGCTGTTTTGTCTTCATGTATGTCTGTGTGCCATGTGAATGCTTGCTGCCCTTTGAGGTGTCTTCTGGGTACCCTGGGACTAGAGTCTGTCACAGAGTGTTGTGAACTGCCATGTGGGTGCTGGGACTTGAACTCAGGTCTTTTGGGAGAGCAGCCAGTGCTTCTCATCTCTGAGGTACCTCTCCAGCTCACAAAATGCATTTTAAAAGGTTCCAACTCATCACTGAGCTCTCTGTGGTTCTGCTGGTACAGATACAGGGGCTTCTGGAAGCGACCTGAGTGCCAGGAGCCTGGGATGAGGTTATTACTTAAGCAGCGCCTGTGAGGAAAGAATAGGGACCTGGAGACGTGAGGGAAGCAGCTGGGGAAAGCCAAGCATGGAGCCTCCTGACCTTCACCCAGGGCCTAGGAAATCCTTCCTCAGAAGCCTGGACACTGACCAGAGGCCCAAGGTTGCAGCACCAGGAAGGAGCCTGAGCTTGGCCAATTCAGGAGGCCTTTGAGATTGCCCGAGCCCACAGGTTCTGCTGGCAGGACCTTCTGAATGCTGAGAGACAACTCTCCTCAGTGTGTCTCCCCCTCGGGCACACTAGCACTTCCACAGCAGTCTGTGCTACTCTGCTGGCCTCATTAAAGAATCTAAAATAGCTTACCAACATCTCACCAACATTTCAAGGTAATTAAAAAATGAAGGAAAGAGAGGCATCTTTTGGTGGGGAAACGGCTGTATCTGAGAATACTTTGGGTCTCAAAGCCACCTTGTCCTTATTTTGAGGGAGACTGATACTTGGGCACGTTTAGGAATCTTTCCCGAGGCACCCCTGCTTCCTTTTCCGACCTTAGCCATGACGGAGAACCACAGGACCTTGGGCCACCCTTCTGTGTGCATTTCCTGTCGTTAGACTGCTGGGGAGAACAGAGAGGCAGCAGCTGTGGGGCGGCTGCTTCCCTCTGCTCTCCAGAGCCTTGAGCATGGAGGAAGGTGGGGCCTGTGCTTCCCAGGGCTCCCACTGAGGCCCTGCAACCACCGTGTCGTCTCTACATCCGGAGGACAGCTTGTCCCATGGTGGGCAGAGAGGTTCCTCAGCTCTGGAAGCTGTTGCACTAGTCAGATATAGTGAGACGCTGTCTTCTGGGGTCATAGCATGGCCAGCCCCATCCCTGTGGGATGGCAACTCGTTTTTATTCTCACCTCGAGGCATATCCTAACTCACAAGTGCAGCGTTCACCTGTGTGAGGCCTTTTTGCAAAGGTCCTGTGACTCTAGTCCCTATGATCTTCTCTCCATTTGGGTCTCACCTGACCCAGATGGTCAGAACCAGGGGGATGTGTCAGGCAATCCCCCTAGCAGAAGGCGCGTTCCATTCCCTGTCGATTTCTCCATTCGGGGCTCTTCCCCACATCCTCACACCCTGGTTTTCCTTCCTAGGAGAGAAGAGGTTGCAGAGAGAGAAGGCGGAGCAAGCCCTGGGTAACCCAGAAGACCTAAGGGGTCCCACTCCGTTCCCTGTGCTGAAGCAGGGCAGAAGTCCTTACAAGCGCAGCTTCGAGGAGGGGGACATACACCCTCCCGCCAAGAAGAAGAAAATAGACCTCATCTTCAAGGATGTGCTGGAGGCCTCACTGGAGTCCGCTAATGTGGAAGCCCGCCAGCTGGCCCTGAGCACCTCCCTGGTCATCCGGAAAGTCCCCAAGTATCAGGACGATGACTATGGCAGAGCTGCCCTGACACAAGGCATCTGCAGGACCCCAGGGGAAGGGGGCTGGAAGGTCCCTCAAAGGGTGGCCAAGGAGCTGGGCCCGCTGGAAGATGAAGAGGAGGAGCCCACGTCATTCAAGGCCGACAGTCCCGCCGAGGCCTCCCTGGCATCTGACCCCCATGAACTGCCCACCACCTCCTTTTGTCCTAACTGCATTCGCCTGAAAAAGAAAGTGCGGGAGTTGCAGGCGGAGCTGGACATGCTTAAGTCTGGGAAGTTGCCCGAGCCCCCCCTCCTGCCACCGCAGGTCCTGGAGCTCCCAGAGTTCTCAGACCCTGCAGGTAAGTGGCCGAGGCTGAGATGGCTGTGAAAGGGAAGTATGTAGTGCCACGCGCTGTGTGGAGGGTGGCCCAGAGCTCTCTGTCGCTGCCACCTGCCAAGAGACCAGAGAAATGCAACGCAGAGGCAGCCACCTCTTGGGGTGGGAGCTCTCTCCCTCAAGTGCCGGAGGCAGGCTGGCGTGAAGCTCTGGGGGGCATCGCGTGTGCCGACCTGTATCCTCCTTGTCAATAAAATCCGTCCCATCTCAGGAGGGCTGTGTGCTGTGTTCTTGACCTGTTGTTTTCTCCTGGGGGGCGGGGTCCCACTGATGTCTCCCCCGACCCAACTTCTCTCTCCCCCAGTCTTGAACAGGGTGTCTGCTGGGAGCTTTTACAGCTCCCCAAACTCAGGCCAGGAGCACAGCCGACTCTGTCCTTCCCACATGGTGCTCGGTTCCCAGCCTGCAGTTCTAGAAGGATGAGGAACCAGAGAACCTGGGGCCGGCAGCTGTGTGACTGTCCCTTTTGGCTGGCTGGCTGGATCTCTTCAAGTTGTTGGACCAAGGAAGAACTGGGGGGTGGAGTCTGTGCAGATCTGCAGCTAAGCCGGGTTGTTTCCCTCAGGCTGTCCTTCTCGGCTGCCCTCAGGATGGGTTGGGGCTGACATACAAACCTCACGTTGCCTCAGTTAAGAGCCACATGCTTACCCTGACCATATCGGTGGACATTCCAGGGCCAGGTCCTCCAGTGTAACCTGAATGTGTGACATCAAACATTCTGCCGCTTCTAGAACATTTTACCCCAGAAGCACCCACGAGTCAAGGCTGAGCTCAGGTGCAGGCAGCGTGGAGCGTCCATGACCACCATGGGCAATTCATGGGGAGGGAACCCCAGTGCGGAGCGCAGGGTTACTCTTGAATCGGCTCTAGGCTGGGCTTCTATCTCTGTGGAGCCTGCTGTCCCTCAGAGTCCCTTGCTGAGTCTGTGCTGTCAACAGCCCACGCGAAATTTCTCCTTCCCCTCTTATTTTCCAGCCTCAGAGAGTATGGTCTCCGGCCCCGCCATCATGGAGGACGATGACCAGGAAGTGGATTCTGCGGATGAATCTGTCTCCAACGACATGATGACGACAACCGACGAGCCCTCCAAGATGTCCTCTGCCGCCGGACGCCGCATCCGGCGCTTCAAGCAGGAGTGGCTGAAGAAATTCTGGTTCCTCCGGTACTCCCCGACCCTGAACGAGATGTGGTGCCACGTGTGCCGCCAGTACACGGTGCAGTCCTCGCGCACTTCCGCCTTCATCATCGGCTCCAAGCAGTTTAAAATCCACACCATCAAGTTGCACAGCCAGAGCAACCTGCACAAGAAATGCCTGCAGCTGTACAAACTGCGCATGCACCCGGAGAAGACCGAGGAGATGTGCCGCAACATGACCCTGCTCTTCAACACCGCCTACCACCTGGCGCTGGAGGGGAGGCCCTACCTCGACTTCCGGCCCCTGGCAGAGCTGCTGCGGAAGTGCGAGCTCAAGGTGGTGGACCAGTACATGAATGAGGGGGACTGCCAGATCCTCATCCATCACATCGCCCGGGCACTGAGAGAGGACCTGGTGGAGCGCATCCGGCAGTCGCCCTGCCTCAGCATCATCCTGGATGGGCAGAGCGACGACCTTCTGGCTGACACGGTGGCTGTCTATGTGCAGTACACCAGCAGCGATGGACCCCCAGCCACAGAATTCCTCTCCCTGCAGGAGCTAGGCTTCTCCAGCACGGAAAGCTATCTCCAGGCGCTTGACCGGGCCTTTGCCGCTCTGGGCATCCGCTTGCAGGATGAGAAGCCAACTGTGGGCCTGGGAGTGGACGGGGCCAACATCACCGCCAGCTTGCGTGCCAGCATGTTCATGAGCATCCGCAAGACGCTTCCGTGGCTGCTCTGCTTGCCCTTCATGGTGCACCGGCCCCACCTGGAGATCCTGGATGCCATCAGCGGGAAGGAGCTGCCCTGCCTGGAGGAGCTGGAGAACAACCTGAAGCAGCTCCTCAGCTTCTACCGCTACTCCCCACGCCTCCTGTGTGAGCTGCGCGCCACGGCCTCCACCCTGTGCGAGGAGACTGAATTCCTGGGGGACATCCGTGCCGTGAGGTGGATCATTGGTGAGCAGAATGTCCTGAACGCCCTTATCAAGGACTACCTGGAAGTGGTGGCCCACCTGAAAGACGTCAGCAGCCAGACGCAGCGGGCCGACGCTTCCGCCATAGCCCTGGCCCTGCTGCAGTTCCTCATGGACTACCAGTCCATCAAGCTCATCTACTTCCTGCTAGATGTGATCGCCGTGCTGTCCCGCCTGGCCTACATCTTCCAGGGCGAGTACCTCCTGGTGTCGCAGGTGGACGACAAGATCGAGGAGGCTATCCAGGAGATCAGCCGGCTCGCCGACTCCCCGGGGGAGTACCTTCAGGAGTTCGAGGAGAATTTCCGAGAGAGCTTCAATGGGATCGCCGTGAAGAACCTCAGGGTGGCCGAGGCCAAGTTTCAGTCCATCAGGGAGAAGATCTGCCAGAAGACACAGGTCATTCTGGCTCAGAGGTTCGACTCCCGAAGCAGGGTCTTCGTGAAGGCCTGTCAAGTGTTCGACTTAGCTGCCTGGCCGAGGAGCAGCGAGGAGCTCCTCAGCTTCGGCAAGGAGGACATGGTTCAGATCTTCGACCACCTGGACGCCATCCCTGCCTTCTCCCGGGACGTGTGCCGCGAAGGGGTGGACCCCCGGGGGAGCCTGCTCACGGAGTGGAGAGACCTCAAGGCTGACTACTACACCAAAAACGGCTTCAAAGACCTCATCGGCCACGTCTGCAAGTACAAGCAGAGGTTTCCACTCTTGAACAAGATCATTCAGGTCCTTAAGGTTCTCCCCACCTCCACCGCCTGCTGCGAGAAAGGCCGGAGTGCCCTGCAGCGGGTCCGCAGGAACCACCGCTCCCGCCTGACCCTGGAGCAGCTCAGTGACCTGTTGACGATCGCCGTGAACGGGCCGCCCATCGCCAACTTCGACGCCAAACGAGCCCTGGACAGCTGGTTTGAGGAGAAGTCTGGCAACAGCTACACACTGTCAGCCGAGGTCCTCAGTAGGATGTCTGCCCTGGAGCAGAAGCCCATGCTGCAGGTTGTGGACCATGGCTCTGAGTTCTACCCAGACATGTAGGGGGCCTGCGCGCCAGAGGCCAAAAGCCGGTGAATATTTTTTTAATCTATACTCATAAGCTTTGATATATTATATAAATATATATTATATTATATTATATATATATATATATAAACGCACACTGAAATTTTTTTAAAACTAAGTTAATTATGTCCACCAGAAGCCACTGGCAGCTTTCAGAAAGGAGCAGTGTCGGCCACTGACTCTTGTCTCCGCACTCGGCAGCTGCAGCCCACGCCGCAACTCATCGGCGCTCACACAAGCGTGTTCTGGGGCCACACGCATTCCCACCAAACCGTCAAAGCGGCATAAGCTAAATGATGGTTCTCTTGTCACTTTGAGGTGGCTTGCTCTGTTTCTGTTCTCATGTGTTGGTCGAGGGCTGGGGGTCGGGCTTGCCTTCTCTTGGGGATGGTCTTATGGCTGGGGGCTTTGTGGTCTCCTCATGGGCGTACTGGTCCAGATACATGACGTCTGGGTGTCCATGGGGGTGAATTGGATTTCTGGACTGGACTATCTGGTCTTTCTCCCCTCACCTGACTTCAGCTTGGGAGATGTTTCGTTCTTCGTTTTCTGATTGATGCCTTCCCTTGTCCCTCATCAAATGCACCTGTCTCCCTCAGCTGTGAACCCCCACCCCGTGCCGACGCTCCCTGTGTCACCTCTCCCAACCCCAGGTTGTCAGTTCCTGTCTTCAGGCCTCTGGAGTTTAAAGATAAGAGCTGTTACACTGAACGTAATTTTTTTTTTTCACATTTGAGCTTGAAATCTTGGAAGTGGAAGGAGGGGTGAGCCTCGTGCCTAGTCCTTCCCAGCCGCTGGAGGGGAAAGCATTATACTTCCATCCAGACCTTGGGCTGTTGGGGAGACGATGAGCCACGAGATCTAAACTCCAACAGGACCACAGTTGGCTTTTTGTTTTGTTTTGTTTGTTTTTGGTTTTGTTTTTTTTGTTTTGTTTTGTTTTGTTTTTTTGCTAAAACCAGGTAAAATGAAAAATGTATATTCAACTTTCACATTTTTTTGTCTTTATAATTATGGAATGTATTGCGGGATTTTGTGTTTCTTTTCATAATCAAGGAGCAGCTGTTTTGTAGTTCAAGGGCAGCACTATCAATGCAAGTCATGCCCTGGGTTACACAGAACTCAGAGAGTGCCTAGAGAGGTTGTTCCTTTTGCAAAAGGCTGACGATGTGCTCCTCAGCCTGGCAGGAAGGTCACAGGACACCAGGCAGTGCTTCTCTGCCCGGGAACTCTTCCTATTTTGAATAGAGTTGAGATGTCCTATAGAAAAGGAGAAAACAGGAAGTGAGGCAGGATTCTCAAGGTACAAGCATGTACACACACACACACACACACACACATACACACACACACACTTTGCAACTACATATAAGCTTTAGAAATGTCTTGCCTCCCCGCTTAGGGGAGGAGACAGTGGTTTAAACTAGAGGAGTCTGACCAATGCTCATCTATCTACCAGTATACCTCGCAAAGAGTTTTCAGAAATGTGCATGAGCTGTTAAAACCTTCTCTCCAGTTTCCACATCTGATCTGTGCAGCCTGTGCAGATCCCAGAATGTGGGTACAGGGTTGTCTTTGGGGAAGGGAGAGAGATCTGAAGGACCTGCCCGTGGTCAGTTCTGCAAAGAACTGTCCCTCTCCTTCAGTGGGGTATTGGGGATTCGACCACAAGCAAAGCCCCCCGTACCCTGAGCCTACCCGGCCAGGCATACAGCTCTGTGGTAGCTTCCTTCCTTCTGGGTTCGTCTCACCTCTGAGGCCTCATGGAAATGTCATTAACACTGAACATGTTGCTACCCTTTCCTGGTTCTGCAGTCTGTCCGTCCTCCCTCAGATCCTCCCTTTGCCTCCATGGTCTTGGTGCTAAGATAACTTTAGAGTCATTGCTGCTAGCCAATAGCTTCTCATGATATAAATATTATATATATATATACATTATATATTATTTTTGAAATGTTTTTGTTTTCAACAGTGATGTAGCATGTTAAAACAAGAAACAAAACCGAACAAACAGAAAAACCTGGGTCTTTCCACCTGTCCCACTGCCAGGCCTCTTATGCTGCCTTCATCAACAAGTTGATACCCCCCACCCCCGCCTGGTGACTCCGCCCCTCATCTCACTCTGGCCCCCATCTTAACTCCTCGCCCTCTGAGCAGGGAGAGTTAGCCGAATCTAGGTAGGAAAACTCAAAGCCTCTCTCGGAGGCCTGGGAATCCCCAGCCTCAGCCCCCTTGCCCATGCTGAGCCCGTGTCTCTCCCTAGCTTCCCCCCCTCCCCTGGGCCAAGCCTAGCTGGAGCCTCATGGGCTGAGCTCTTGTGAAGCACAAGGTCTCCACTTGCCCGGCCCCTGTCCCGGGACCTCGTCTCCTCACAGATACAGACTTTGGTCTGGGACATTTTCCTTGAAGATTGAATGGGCCAAGTGGGTTCAGAGTAGGGATGGCTGGCAGGGCGGGTCTCCCGTGGGCAGCCCACAGGCATAAACAGCAGCCTGGGTCTTTCCTTCTTGCCAACAGTTGCCTTACACCTCTTCTCCCCAGGGTATAGGGCTTCCTCCCCCAGATGGCCCCAAGCCAGACTCCTGAAACCAGGACCCACCCGTCCTCTCCCAAGGGGCTGTAGTTGAGTGAACTGGGGCTGAGCTGAGTCTCAGCCACAGAGACAGGTTCTGCCAGGCCAAGCCAGTGTTGCCCGAGTCTCCTCAAGATACCCAGGAGCAGTAGAGGCCTAGAAGAATGAGCTCTTCTGGCAGCAGCATGTGGGTGCAGAGTCACCCAGTCCCTGGTCCTCTGTCTCCTCAGCCCCACCTCTGTCCTCTGCCTCAGAGCCACTGAGAAACGGAGCTCTCCTGGTGTCTTACATTGGGTCTTTGAAACTCTGGGTGCTGGTGACTCTGGGTGCCGCCCAGCAGGGCTGTGGCACAGCCCTGTGGGCCACTTTGCCTTGGGATAATGAATGGCTAAGGGAGGTTGAGGATAGACCCCATGCGGTCAGCTTGGACGCTCCCTGGGAAGGCCAGGGCTTCTGCCCAGTGACTTCCATCTGTGATGCCCTGTGCCTACGGGCCCATTCTCACACTCCTCTTGGAGAAGGGCTTGGGTCAGCCCACCCTTCATGTGTGGCCAGAGAACCATATGCCTGGCTCATCTCACATCTTGGCTGGGTTAACAGACTGTGGGAAGGCAGGGCTCAGAGTGAGAATGCAGTCATTTCTGACGGAACAGGGACTGTAACTCAGTCTCTGGAGGAGAACTGGTCGTCATGGGCGTCGAATGAAATGGATCTGCGGGGCTGAGACTTATTCTCTCCGGGGTAATGGTGACTCACATTGGCTCCAGTCGGTGAGGGTAGAAAGTGAGACCATGGTTAAGGCTGAGGCTTGTGGCCGCTGTGCCAAACGGGCACCTTGCCGAACCACATGGTCACAGTGTGCCCCTGAGCAAAGGAAAGCAACGGCCACTGAGACAGGGACCACTCGGCTCCGAGAGCAGCTCCCGCCTGGTTCGAATCCCTCCGGAGACTGCAGTGCAGGCACCAGAAGTGCCAGAGCTGTGGCGTCTCCAGTCGCCTCACCCCATCCTCACTGGGGACCGAGACCGAGCGCACTGAGCTCCGGGACCCTGTGTGGGCAAGTTCCGTCAGGAGCCCCGAGGCTGAGGTCCCCAGGTCCGCCCTCGGCCCTGGCTCTGTGTTCCCAGCCTGGGTTTCTGTTTGGCTTGCTCACACCAGGTCTTTGATTTGGGCCAAGGACCTTGGAGTGGCTTGAAGCACCTTTTAAATGTATTTCATTTGTTTAGAAGGGGGGGGAGGAATGGGGGAAGGTGTGGAGAGGGCAGATATGGCCGTAGAGAGGGAGAAATGGATTTAAGATGTTACCCAGCCTGAGCTTGAGGACTGGCGGCCATTGCTGGCCACCTGGAGCCCAGGTGGGCTAGGAGAGGCCAGATGGGTCGAAGCCTGATTTCCGTCTTCTAGAGCACGCTTTGTTTTCATTTCTGCCTCCTTGGAAGGCATCCCAACCCGTTTTCAGTGTACAGTCTGGGTTAAACTCTAACCCAGATTTGTGCTTTTCTTTTTCGTTTTGTGGTCCATGCACCCCATTTGGGCATAGGCCCAGGGTCACTGGGGCTTGTGTGGGCCCTGGATATCTTCTAAGAAGCAGCCCAACCAGACTGGGCTAGCAACTGAAGCAGGGAGAGTGGGCCTCTGAGAGAGCCTGGCAGTTAAGGTGGGATCACACCTTCACACACTGCCCCCTTCCAATCCGACTGGTCCTCCAGTCGGGGGAAAGTGCCAGGTGTGCATGGTCCTTCCGCTCAGAGGAATGCTCTTCTCTAGTCCTCTGTCAGTCAGGGTCACTTTAAGAGTCTTTGAGGTAATCTTTGCATGTTAGTGAGAGGGAGAAAAAGTGCCCTTTGGAGAGGAAAATAGTATGGCCCTCCTCTTCCGTCTAGCGCTCTCTCCCCTTCCCCCATCCCTTCAGATGGTATCACCCTAGAAATACCTATGCAATGCAGCCTCCCCGGAGGCTGTGCATGGAGGCAGGGGTACGTGCAGTGTATCATCCTGATGCCAAGGCATATCCATTGTAAATACAGACATATGCAGTACGTATACATGCAGAGTAAGAGAGTAAATCACGTCTATATATCTATAAATAATATCCTATATATTTATACATTTTTATGTTTTAAATAGATATAAAGATAGTCTATAGAGCTGGAAGGGTGGTGGGGAAGCCTGGTGCTGGGTCGGGTTAGGGGGAGGAGACAGGGCTCTGGAGAGGAGGTGGGACTGCTCATCAGAATGGGTTGCTAGCCACTGCGGGGGGGGGGGTGTTGGGGGGGCGGGCATTGGGGTGTTGGAGAGGAGGGTGGCTGGGTCCAGGCTCTCTCCATGCACTTTCTCTCCTTTCCTGCCAGCCAAGGCTGAGGTTGGAAGGAGATACCCCGGGAGCTCCAACCGCGGTTCCCCTACCTCCCACCACGAGCCTGACCTTAGCCGTCCATTGCTGCTTAGCAGTAGAGGCTTGGCCCCTGACCCCTCGTGGAGGGTCCTCTGCACAAACTCCCCAACGCCTGCCCCTGTCAGGAGTGAGCAGCATTGATGGCAGTAGGGAAGGGGCACCTGGGATGAACAGTTGTCCAGCTCCATTTCCCAGATGCCTTTGCTTATACACACACACACACACCCCAGAGGCCAAGCCTCTGACTTACAGCCGTCCTGGGCTCCTTCCCCCATTCAACCACTGTCTCTGGAGCACTGGGCGCTGAGGAGGGCAGCGTGAGCTTCAGGTAGCGCTGCCTTTCCCCATCCAAAGGCCCCACCTGGTGGAAGAGATATATCTGCACACTGACATTTTCAATGGCAACTCAAGTTCAGGGGCAGGGCCTTTGGCCCACCCGACTCTGCACAGCTGCAGCAGCTGCTGGCTGTACTCAGGACAATGTTGTCCCCTCTTCCCAAACCAACCAAGCAGCCCAGCCCACCTCCTCTGTGACAGCAGGTTTAGGTTTAGTTCACAAACACTGTTCTCATTCTGTGACCAGATGCCCAAGCCCACTCTTTCTCGGGAGGGTATCTCCTTCAGCTTGTCCCCAGGCAACACCCCGTCCTCAAGCTGAGCGGGGATGTCCAGGGGCCCTGGGAGTCCAGTCAGCTGTCAGCGTGACAGCGGGCTGGTGCAGCCCAGATGGAAGTCAGAAGCCTGTGGCTCCCGGCATCCTCTATTTCCTTCTCTCTCTTGAAAGCAGAAGGGGTCTGATGACAGACGCCCCCCTGCTCTTGAGAGCAGCCTGCCTTTGGGCTCCACAAACACACTCATTTCCCATACCGAGCCTTTGCAGGTCACCCCTGCTCTTCCTCACCATCCTACCAACGGACCTCAGTCTCCAGCAGACCAGTCCTGTACCACAGCTGCGACCAGGTCTGCTCTACCAATGCCCGCCTCCTTGAGCCACAGCTAGCTGCCAACTGGGCTGAACACCTTCTAGTGCCTGGCTCAGTGGAGTTCAGGACCAATGGCCCAAGCCTTCCTCCCACTACAGTGGGTCAGAGCTTGGCCAGGGGATAGGCATTCCCAGTAGCAATCCCACAATGCACTGTACCTCAGAGAGAGAGAACATGCCACGGGGCATCTAGTGGACCGGCCTCCATGCAGAGGGGGCAACGGCTCACAATACTGCTCACGAAAAGACAAAGGCCAGGCCGTCCTAGGACATCCCTCAGTCTACCCTTCGGCCTCTCCGGAAGAATCAGTAGTCTTTTTCAGCCCTGATCTCTCTCCTCCTCTCCACCCCCAAGCTGCTGAACCATTTTTTCATGCCAATCACAAAGAAAAAAAAAGTGGGGGTGGGGGGAACTCCTAGGAGCCTATTACCACATACATATTAATATGTTAATACTTTCTTTATTAAAAACAATTCTCGACGTTATTATTTGGCAGACTGTGCTTTATAGTACCTGTGTGTTGGGGCTAGAACACTGGATACCAATAGAGCTATGCTGGTTTATAATCTGTAGGCAGCGTCTTTCCTTTTGTTACATTATCCTCGTAATGTAAGAAGATTATTAATAAAAGCATTTAAATTGACACACCAAGCTTGGCTCCTTGCTTCTGTGACAGGCCTCCGTAAGTTGTGCGTACCCTGTCAAAGGGCTCAGGTGTGGTGGGGTGGGAAGGAACACAAGTCCTCTTCAGCTGCTCTCTGCCTTCTCCCACTGTGGCCTCACTTCCCATCGCATTCCACTTCTGGCAGGAAGCCCCTGAGCATGTCAGTCAGGCCAAAGAAGATATGACTAAAACCGTGCAAAGCACCCACTCCATGGATGCTGGCTCCATAAGAATCGCTGTGGGGAGGCGTCCAGAGCCTCTGCAGCGTCAGAGCCAGTGGCTCCAGCTCTCTGTCCTTGGTGGCTCTCCATGAGCAGGCCTGATCCCCACTTAGAAAAGTCTTAGAACTTTGTTGATCGCGCCAGGGACAGTCGGTGATGAGCAAGATTTTCCCCACACTTTTTGAGGTAGGAATTAGACAGGAATATAGTCAACATTGACAATGTAGTCAAATGCCTCTAAGCCCAGGTTTTTAATCCTGAGATGCCGAGGCCTCCACTCTAAGTCCCTATGCCCCTAACTTCCTCACAGTGGTCTTCCCTCTTCCTGTCTCCTTACAAATGCCTTCTTAGCATTAGACATTTTTTTCTTTCAGTCCAGAAGCACCATCACCTTGACACTGGCCACCAAGCGGCTGTTGTGTGACACTATTTCTGGGGAAGTGTGAACAAACGTTTTCCAATCCAGATATAGAACCAGTAGCAGGCCAAAGTAAGGATGCTACCAAAGTCCAGTTGGTGAGCCAGTGAGCTTCTTGGGGTTACTTGGAGAAATATGGGTGGGGCTTGCTTACACCATGGAGGACTCAAAGGCTGCTCCATTACCAGAAGCCCATTCTAAGGTGAGTGATCTCGTAAAAACTGGAACCCTGACCATCTCTTGGTAGCTCGCATCCACTCAACAGGTAAGAGAGCCTGGCCTTACTAATGATATACCACTGGAGAGGGGCCTTAGAACTGTGTTTACGTTTCAGGGACTTCCTGAGATGTATGAGTTTGTTTATTTCTAGAGTCTTCAGAAGCCTCTCTTTAGAGCCTCTCAAGTCCTATTGAGGTAACATTCTGGATGTTGTTTCAATTCAGAGGAAACTGCTACACAGCCTTTACTCCTCCCCCAGTCCTTTCCACTCGGTCTGTTGTGCTCTCTTGAGCTTTTGAGTGGTGACTTAGCTAAGCTTTGGGCTGATCTGCCACAACCACCTCTTACTCTCAGGCTCTTCGCTGGTGCTTATGAGTCTTTGTGGCCCACCATCACTTGTAAAGGAGCGTTCTTTTATGACCCATTACAGCTGACAACAGTGCTTTATGGCCAGTCCTAAGCACAAATGTTTAGAGAGAAGTTTGACTGTGATATGTCACATCCATGTAACAAAAAACAACAGCTGTTGTTTCCCTGCAGGGACCTGAGACATCCATAGCCACAGGATTTTGGTTGGTTGGTTGGTTGGTTGGTTGGTTGGTTGGTTGGTTTTGAGACAGTTTCTCTGCGTATCCCTTGCTGGCCTGGAACCCTCTCTGTAAACCAGGCTGGCCTCGAACTCAGAGGTTTGTCTGCCTCTGCCTCCTGAGTGATGGGATTAAAGGTGAATACCACTATCACCGACTCAGTCACAGGTTTTTGTCCTGGATTACAGAATCAGTTGTGAATTCCTTCTTGTGGGGTGGGCCTTAAATCCATCAGAAAGTTGTTGGTTGAACCCTAAACAGTGCATGTCATTATTTTTCCTATAGTCACATCTTTCTTAACATTATGATAGTGTAGCCGCGGGGTCCACAGCCAGGTAAGACTGTTGGTGACTACTGTCCCCTAGCGGGTTACACTGTACCTTGCAACGCCAGAAGGGTTCGGTCCCAGCCTTTTTTCTCTATGTCTCATAATCACGCACTGTCTTCATCCACAGGGTTGTATTATCCAGTTCTGGTATGCAGCTAACAGCAGCAGCAGTGATATTATCTTGGGGACTCTGGGGCCTCCTTGGCCAATGACTTCCCACTCTGAGCGTTTTACTCAACGACCCTTTGACTTCTGTGAGTGGTCATTCCCATTAGCTGTCATGTCGGTGTCTTTGTTAAAATCAACAGTTGCCTCCACTGCTCTTTTACAAATCTATGAGACACTCGAGGTTTGGCATTGGCAACAAAGACTTCTTACAGAGAGCTGCAGGATCTCCAAAAGCCCACCACCATCTAACCTAGAAAACAAAATTCTAGTTGGCTTTGGTCAGCTAAATCAAACTAAAGGGATGGTTTAAAAATAAAAGTTAGCAAGGCCCAATATAGTAGGAGAAGATTCCATGACTTTTTATCAATTCTCTAGTCAAAAGAGTTGGGTAGAGTTGCCCCATTTAGATATTCCCCTTGATCCATCTGCCTCCTCATCCTGGCATGCTGCTGTCATGATGACTCTGTGCATCTCCCAGTCCCTAATGGTCCAGGGGGGATAAGGTGGACCCCATTCATCGAGGAGACATCGTTCCATAGCAAGCAGACGAAGATGGCTGCACTAGGATTTCCTTCCAAAACACTCCAGTCATAGATAAATTCAGTCTTGTTGCCCATCCTGTTGAACATCTAATGACTGCGTATCCATCGCTACATTAAGGAGGCACAACATTCCATTCCGCATGGGGGAAGGGTCCTCATATTGAGGACTTCCCTCTTCTACCTTCACATTCATCACCTCAGTTGATGTCTCAGCATCTACTGCAGGAGCCATGAAGTCACCACCATTGCCCCCAACTCTCCAGATCATCTTTGGTTTTGTCAGTGTTAGGGTCTGTCTAAGCGCCACCCTACAATTACCTGGCAACAGCCAGGTAGGCCCCTCCCCACCATTACCTGGCAACAGCTAGGTAGGTCCCGCCCCACCATTACCTGGCAACAGCCAGGTAGGTCCCGCCCCACCATTACCTGGCAACAGCCAGGTAGGTCCCTCCCCACCATTACCTGGCAACAGCCAGGTAGGCCCTGGCCTACTATAAAAAGGGCTGCTCAGCCCCTCTTACTCTCTCTTACTCCTCTTATCTCTTACTCTCACCTCTCTCACTCTCAGCTTCTCTCTTGCCCTTCTTGGGCTCTCCTCCCCTCCCCCTCTCTCCACATGGTCATGGCCAGCCTCTGCTTCTCTACTCTCTCTCTCTCTCTGCCTTTCTCTGCCTCTACTACCCCCTTAACTCCCATCCCATGCCCTGAATAAACTATTCTATACTATGTCGGTGTGTGTCTGGTTCCTTGGGGGAAAGGATGCCTCGGCATGGGCCCGCTGGGGCACCCCCTTCCCCCACACCACTGTATACCATATTCTCACACCTCTCTCTTTTTATGATTACAGTCAGTCCTTGCCTGTATGTCAGTTGTGTTGTATGACACTATTTTGGGGGGAAAGTCAAAGGAACATTTTCTCATCCTAGAGTGGGAACCAATGACAGACTAAATAACAACAGTCCAACTTGGTGAAAGAGTTTGATTGTGGCTCCTTACAGGAGTGTGGGTGAGTGCTTAACTTACAGAAACGTGGATAACGGAAGGGTGCGTGCATCATTCTAAGCCTACCCTAGCACAGAGGACAACTTCTGAAAGCTGGAACCCTACACTTTCCGCACAATTTGCAGAGGCCAGCAAACTCCCACTGTTATACACCCTTGAGCAGAGAAGGGCCCTGCCAATCTAATCAGTTTCAGGGACTTCATGAAACTTGTGAATTGCCTAAAGGAGTCTCTTTCTAGGGTGGAATGTTTCAACTAGGAGGATATTATTACACAATGTCCCCAGATCTGACCCAGATTTGCAGAAGTTTCTGGAACATAATTTGTCACCGGGAAGCAAGAGAAGGAAAGGCCTCCACCTGCCCATGCCTATGAAGTCATCCCCCCAAGAGTGGCTCTAGGAGGATATAGTAAGCATTCTCCATTCCCTTCTCTCCTCCCCACAACTTTCCAAGGTCCAAAGGACAAGTCAAAGTCACCCCAGAAAGAAGACTCAGGAGCCTGGCTAGTGTCCTATAGTTCTTCAGGGCTTCCGTTGTTTCTGTGACAACATCAAGAACGGTCCTGTTAGAGCAGATCGAGCCATGCTGCTCACTTAGGTAGACACACAGGTTTCCGGATTGGAACTGTCCCCATGTGCTCTCGCCCCTGCCTGCCTCCATGTCCCGTCTTGTCCTTAGTGGTCGTGCTGTCCTTCAACCCTTGCCGAGATTTTGTTTGTTTTTGTTTTCTTGTTTTAGTTTTCATTTTTATTTTTTATCTATCTGATAAACTTAGTTGATACCCAAGCCCTATGCCTGAGACAGCTGTTTCCATTGTGGCAAAATGCCAGTTATGGCCATTGTATACAATTCTCTCCTCTCTCTCTTTCTCTCCCTCTCCCCACTCCTGCCCCCCCTTGTTGTTATGCCCAGATTGTAAAAACCCCAAAGAGAGCACCAGGAATCACAACCCGTTGTAATCACCTGAGGTTCTTTATTCAAGCTCCAGCTTGGGCCACCAACCTTCCTGACGGAACAAGAAAGAGAACCCCCCAGGTCTAAGTGAAGGGGGTTTATAAAGGAAAACCTTGGCATTACGTGAGAGGGTAAAGGAATGCCTGCCGGCCTTCAAAGCTATAGCATTTGTTCAGAGAGTGGGCAGAACCGTGCAGCTGGAAAGGGTTCCCTTTCTGACCTGGGAAAAGTAACTTATGCTATCGGAAGCTGGTGCATTTTTACAACTGGCAGCCGCTGTCTGGGAACACTTAATTGTTTCGTTTTCATAGTCCAAGAGTGGGCTATTCTCTTACCTTCTTGTTTCTCTCTCTCTCTCTCTCTCTCTCTCTCTCTCTCTCTCTTCTTGCCCCTTTGATCCCCCTCTCTCTACTCTCTCCTTCTCTCTGCCTTTCTCTACCTCCACTACCCTCTTAACGCCCTTCCCCATGCCCTAAATAAACCCTATTCTATGCTTTAAAAAAAAAAAAAAAAAAGAGTGGGCTGTTATTATTTCAAGGGGATTGGCTTGTTTCCTTCAAGGCAGGAGCCATCTGCATCGGAGAAATGTTGTTAATCAAAAGAGGTCTGGGTCTGTGTGTGTGTGTGTGTGTGTGTGTGTGTGTGTGTGTTGTTCCCTTTCCTAAGTGATATCCATGAGAGAAAAGTAGAGGCATTTCACTCTCTGGTGGGTAGTGCCTGTCACCGAGTAGGCAGGAAGTGGTGTGTGCTGACAGGATGGAAGGCTGTGAGCAGATCCTCAGAGGAGCCCAGTGCCAGCCCTGCACAAACCACAGCTCGAGTCCTGGGTTCCTCCGCATTGCCTATCTGTCTTGGTTTCCTCGTGCAATTAGAATGACCCTGCACTTGACTTCTGGTGGCATCTGGCCTTGACCCAGTCCCTTCTCTGTAACGTGAGAGGTCAGCAAACTGACCTGCGCTCCTTTTTCTTGCCCTTGGATGGGATCCCACCAAGCCACCAAGCATCTTAGTCACCCTGGGGAAGATCTTCCCAGATCTTTCTAAGATAGCCATGTCTGGTCTCTGTAGTTCCAAATAACACTTGGGAACTATAACCTATACTTCTGGTGCCCTTTAAGTAGGGATGCATAGCTACTGGATATACGCTAAGAGTCCTGACTTGAAGAAGAGACAGTATCATATTAAAATTCCCAGTCTCTTGGAAGCACACAACCTTGGACGAATGATGAATCCCAGTCTACATCTTCAGTTGCTGAGCACAGAGCTGAGGTCTGCTAGGAACCATTATCTTTTTATTTCTGTTGTATTCTCTTTGGTCAGGATGAAGTGGGTCCCAGGAAGTACTGGGGTTCTCATCTCCTAGAATTACTGGCAATACCTGACACTTGGATAGCCTATACCTTAGCCTGAATGGGAACCATTTCCTCCTCAGAGAGGAAGCACCACCAAGTTCTCAGCACAAAGGAGGTTTATATGTCCCAGAGGGTCAAAGAATAGGGAATAAGAGACAAAGACAGGAGATAGAGGATGCGGAAGAAGAGGAAGGGAAGAAGGGAGATAGGGAAGGGGTGTTTGTCCCAGAGGGGGTCAAAGGACTTGCCTCTGCATAGAGAGGAGACAGACGGAGCCCATGGGAAAGTGGAACTATAAAGGTAATAGTAGAAACTCATTTTAGGATGACATGTTTAAGTTATTTTATTTTATTTTATTTTATTTTATTTTATTTTATTTTATTTTATTTTATGTATATGAGCACACGGTCACTGGCTTAAACACACCAGAAGAAAGGCATCAGATCCCATTACAGATGGGTGTGAGCTACCATGTGACTGCTGGGAATTGAACTCAGGGCCCCTGGAAGAGCAGTCAGTGCTCTTAACTGCTGAGCCATCTCTCCAGCCCTGAGGTGTTTAATTTTAACGAGGCATGTTAATTAGGTGAGCCAACAAGGGCTTTTGATTGCTGGACTTCACTACTTCGATAGTTAGACATTGTAGTCAGCCTCAAGGGGAGGGCCAAATAATGGAATAGACCTTGGTGGTTAACTTTAAAAATGCGATCTAAAGCTTTTTAGCAAGGCATGGGGAACGGGAAGGGGGCAAGGCCTGCCGGAGCCATGTTTGCCACGCTCTGGCTGGCTGGAGTCCCTTCAACTGGGGTTCCTTTCTCAGCTCACAGCTGTTTCTCACCTGAACCCCCAAGCAAGAGGGGGCTGAAGAGAAATTGGATTTGTTACTTTGGGCTGGAAAAGCAGGTTCTCCTTGCTTGTCCCTGGATGGCATCCAAGTTTCTGAAGTAGGACTTTTGCCACCCACATTTGCCAGCAAGCTGTTTCAAAATCTCTGGAAAGAGCTTCAGGAAAATGGAGACAGCTCTGACAAACGACAAAGCCCACACGAAGACCATATTCCTTGGGAGCTAAGCTTTCATCACAGTGGTCACCACTAGACTAGTCGCCATGACAGCATCTGTTTCCAGTAGAGGAATTTTAATCCAACAGCATGGGTGCTCTGGCAAGGAATATCCAAAGACCTTCTAGATCTGTGTGATCTGAGCAGTCAGGCTCTGGATCACGGTACAATCTGGCAGGAATACAGACACGCCCTTAATACATACCTTTCATCCCTAACAATAAAGGTAAGAACTGTGCTGGCTAGTTTTATGCCAGTGTGGCACAGCTGAAAGTCATCTGAGAGGAGGAAACCTCAATTGAGAAAAATAAGTCCATGAGATCAGTCTGCAAGTCAAGCCTATAGGGCATTTTCTCTATTAGTGACTGATGGGGGATGGCCAGGCCATGGTGTGAGGTGCCACCCCTGGCACTAGTCCTGGGTTCTATAAGAAAGCAGGCTGAGCAAGCCATAGGGACCAAGCCAATAAGACCAGTCCTCCATGACCCTCTCCACAGTTCCTGCCTCCAGGATCCTGCCCTGTTTGAGTTCCTGCCTTGGCTTCTCTCAATGGACGGTGATGTGGACTATGTAAACCAAATATGACTTTTCTCCCAAAGCTGCTTTTGGTCTTGTTGTTTCATCGTAGTAATGTCTCTAACTAAGACACAGAACTGCAAAAGGCCTGAAGGTCATTTAGTCCAAAATAATTTTACAGATATGGGCACTTAGACCCAGAGGCAATTAACTAGCTTGAGGACCTAAGAGTGGCCAAGGACAGTGCCCCATAGGGTTTTAGGTCTCGGCTCTGACTCAGAGCTACCGACAGAGGTGAACTTTCCCTGTTGGAGCATGATTTGTTGTTGAGGCCACTTCGCTGGAAAGCCCTTGATTCTGTAACCAGGGACTCCAACCATTTCTCTTTTATAGATAGGCATAAGCAAACATTAGTTTGGGGCTCAAGTGAGCTGTCTTCAGTTACCTGTGAACACGACTTGGCTCTGTGGAATAAAGGTCACTTAGCCCATTTTATTACAGAAGTGCAAATGTCCCCGGTTGCCATTAGGATGCAGTAATGGGAATAGGAAGTATGAAAGTGAGGAGTCGCGTGTGAAGGCGTCAGGTGACTGTTCGAGAGGTCACGATGACACATCTCTCTAGTCACAGCACTCAGGGAACAGAAGTCGGCACACATCTGTGACTTAAAGGCCAGTCTGGTCTACACAGAGAGTTCCAGAATAGCCAGGAACACATAGAAAGACCATGTCTCAAAATGAAGATAAAATGAACCCTTCAAATAAATATCAAATATCCCTTTCTTACTCTCAAGACACCTCCTTCAGAGGCCAGAGCTGAGATGGGTCACCTGGATGGCTTAGGGCAGTGCGATTCCAGGAGGCCATTTGCTTCTGTCCTCTGTTTCCTCAAACCTCCGCTGATGGGGTGCTGGGGGAGTCTTGAAGAGTCACAGGGGCCCACTTGATATTCCTTACCAGGAATGAAGTCAGAATTCCAACACACACACACACACACACACACACACACACACACACAAGCACATTTCTTTCTCTTTGTCCTAGCAGCTCCACTCATTTTAGACATATCCCCAAGAAACTATACATGTACATAGGAAACAACTGCTGAGAGAGAGAGAGAGAAAGAGAGAGAGAGAGAGAGAGAGAGAGAGAGATTTAAATGTACATTAATAGAATGGGCTGTGGCAGAGCACACAGTGGAATATTATATAGCTGTGAAAGGGAAATTAGAACCACATGTCTGAATGAAGCTTAAAATTTTAATGTTGAACAAAAAAGTGTGATGCAATTTAAGAAGTTAAGTAAAACTTGGAAATACACAAATACTCACTAGTGCTCAGGGATCAAATGATCACTTAGTAAAAATATAAAGGAATGCCTAGAATAACCAATCAGAATGCAGTGCAAGATCTTGGTCTCCTCAGTAGAGGGCACGAGAGGGAAATTCAGTTGTAGTCCTCAAGGTTTATTGAAGTTGGCAGAGGTTCATGGGTGCATGACACACGAGATTCTTTCTGAATTTTATACATGTAGAATATTAACAAAAAGGAACAAAGAGAAACACCGGGCTGCCAGGCCCATTGGAAACAATTTATTTACCACTGTAAGACTTGTGCTCTGAAGTGTAACCAGACATGTGACCACAATGTCTCATGCGACTTTTTGTGCTTTGATTTGGGATGACATCATGAACACGCAGTATCTAACAACAGGAAACAGCGAAGGCAGAAACACTCCACAGGACTAACTTTCTCCTCCAAAGATTCCCACCTCAGTTCAGTCAGACTCTACCCCCGTCCCCCGGGGCCTCTTTATATCTGAGAGCTGCTGGGCTGCACAGCATTCCTGACCTCTTCTGATCTGGTGTTTCCGTTAAGGTGATACGCTGCTCACTCGCCCCACCCCTACCCCAGCCTTCTCTAATCAGAATGGACAGACACATGCAAGGTCTTGGTGGACAAACATTCGGTAAATAGATACCTAGTTGCCGCTGGGAGAGGACTCACAGAGGACTGGGGTGAACTCCCAACTCCCCAGCAGTAGCCCGGCCTATAATGGCCTCTCACTTTATTTCCACCTCTTTCCAGAAAACACTCTTTGGCAAAGACATAGATAGGTTCCTTCCCAAGCTGCTTCGGGGGTGACTTACGAGCATGACTGGAAACAGGCTAAGCCGATGTAAAAGGTGACCGAAAGTTTTTGGTCTACCAGTCTAACGTCTCTGAGAAATTTACAGAGGAGGTTTGGGAGAAAAAGCACAGCCAATGGAGGAGCCAGGAAGTGCCATCAAGCGAACAGTAACAACTGGTGCCCGCTAAGATGCCTCTTGCTTACCTTTTCAAGTTGGACTGGCAAGCGCCCATGACATTGGTGCTGTGCTCCAGGCGGCCACACTGAGGCGCTGTGGAGCACGGAAGTAACTGAAAACCCAATTCCAGCTCCCAAGTATCTACCCCTGCAGCTAGCTACTTATATTTGATTCCTAGTGGGGCATCTATTGGAAATATCAACAGGGGCAACCAGACCTAGCTTTTCATTCCAAGTTAAAGGGACAGCCCCCCCCCCCAAACTGGAGGGAGGCATGTTTTCAAGAGGTCACGTTTCCTCTTTAAAGTTCATCCACCTCATCATTTATGTAGCCAGATGGAACAAGGCAAGCTCAGAGAGGCTTCTCCCTGAAGTACAGGCTGCTTCTTCCGAGAAGGACAGGTCTGCCACGCGGAGTTAGCTGGGTGGGCGACGTGGCGGCTGTCCTCAGAATGCCGCAGGCACTCTAGAGGAGTGGCAACCTAGGCTCGCCAGGGAAAGGACGCTCTACGTGTGATTAAAAAACAAACAAAATCTACTCCGATCCCTTAACTAAAACAGTCAAAACACACAATACAGCTCAAGAGTGGAATACGAACAGCAGAATTATAAGACAGGAGAAACGAAGTAAGCAGAGAGTTCCCGTCTTCATGCCGTCCTGGTGCGGAGTTCCTGGACGTGGGGGCTGGGAAGGCTGCCTGGCCAGCGTGGAAGGGATCTTCTCATCAAGCGCAGCCCCTGCAGCTCTGCTCCAGAACCCCTGTGCTAGTTAAGGACAGATGCCTCGCGTACTCCGCCCAGAGCATCAGTGCGGCGTGACCCCAGTGGCTCGGGGACCTTCTGGCCGACCGGTGAGTCTCAACCTTTCTAATGCTGTGACCCTATAATGAAATTCCTTGTGTTTTGGTGCTCTCCAACCACAGAACTGTTTTCACTGCTTACTTCATAACTGTAATTTGGCCACCATTATGAATCATAATGTAAATATTTTTGGAGATAGAGGGTTGTCAAAGGGGGTCATGACACACACACACACACACAGGTTGAGAACCGCTGCTTTAGACCAGTGTGAGCAGGGACTGCCGACTGAGTGTACCTGATACACATCTTTTTTCCATGACACAGATGATCAGGGTCTTCTGAGTGACCCTCACGTGCCAATCCCGTCACGGTCCTGGTGACGCTGGTCACCTTAGTATTGAGAATACAGTAACAGAGGAATGAGGTCCTGGCCTCAGCCAACATGTCTGTATCTGTCTTTGCGTGTGTGGGCATGTGGACAGAGCAGGAGGGGTGATTGACAGCCGAGCCTGGAAGATGACTGTGTCCAGGAGAGACGGTCAGTGGCTGCCGGCACGCGCCCGACTACAGGTGCAACTGGTGCCACATGGCGATCTGCCGGCGCGGGTTTTTTAGCATCTCCTCCCAGTGGCTGCGCTCAGAGCCCGAGGCGTGCAGGCCTAGGCTGCAGTGGCCCAGCTCGCAGCTCGGCCCCTCCTCGCCCTGGCTCAGCACCTCCAGCTCCACACTGGATGCCCGCAGCAGGTCATCGGGCAGCTCAAACATGATCATCTCGTTCCACACGGGGTTGATCTTGTGCTTGGCCCGTTTGGTCTGTTTCTTCTTCAGCTTCTGGGCCTGGTGTTTCAAGGTCACCTTGACAGAGACATCTAGGGAGGGGTACAGAGAAAAGGAAGTTGGACGGGAGCAAGGGAGCTGCTAGGATCTGGAGTACTGCTCCTTCCTGGGGTTCCCTCCACTTCCTCTGGGCCATGCCTTCACTCAACAAGTATTAAGTTTCTACTAGATTACCAGATGGCAGGAACCGCTCTAGAGATAGGGAAACAGAGCTGCATGTTTAAAGCTTGCATTAGAATGTGAAAGAATCTGGGAAAGGGGATAACTTTTGAAATGTAAATAAAGAAAATAATAATAATAATAATAATAATAAAAGAATGTGAAAGACTGACCATACAGGTTGAATATCTTTCTCTGAAAGGTTTGGGACCATAATCATTTCAGTTTTGGGTTGTTTTACGGACTAGGGGATATTTGCATATATTATGATTGCATAAAATTGGGATTGATTTGCATAAATTGGGATTGGGACTCAAGTGTGAGCATATGACTTAATTCATTTAATGAGTCTTTGTCCTTGGACCTCATTCTTTACACATACTAAGCAAGCATTCTAGCACTGAGCCAAATCCCCAGCCGCCTTTTCCTTTTTCTTTAGAGCCGGGTTGTACCACATCACCACAGCTGGCTGGAGCCTCCTCCGCAGCCCAGGCAGCCCTGGAACCTGAGATCTTCCTGCCTTCACAGAAGCTGGGGTTCCAGGGCTGCACCCCGAGGCTTCCACGTGCATCTTAGACACACAGCCTAAAGATACTTTTATACAACATAAAACCAAGTGTTCATGGAGTAGAATTCTCCACTAGTGGCCAGGAGATTCCAGAAGTTGGCATTTATTAGATTTTCAGGTTAGACATACATTAGCCTGTCACAAAACATATGAGGTCAGTGGGTGGCGCAGACCTGAGCATGTCCGATGGCCTCTGGGGATGCACTTCGGCCATAAGCCCTTTCTAAGTGACTTGACAAGCCAAGTCAGGGGCCAGGGCTTAAGAGACCTCTAGTTTGCTATCAAATCAGACCGGAAAAAAGTTTCCACCTTTAGCTTCTCCATTGTCCAAGCCTATGTGTCCATTGTTAAGACGGTCCTCTTGGCTGGCTGAGTTCGGATCGCATGTCTCTTTCCTAAGTTTTACTTGAGGATCTGGATTTACTATAGAGAGAGTGAAGGCAGGCTCCTTAGCCTCAGGTCCCCACAAATTCACAAGTCAGCAAGCAAGCTTCCGCAGCTTAGGACGGTTTGTTTTCATTAGTCAAGGTTGCCCAAGCTAATGTGAGAATAATTGTTACTTTGTATTTATTGCAATCGTTATTGCCCCTGGGTGGTTGGTTTGTTATTTCTACAGAGATATTTCAGACACAAAGTGCTCTTCTGTAATGGTCCTGATGGGAGCTATAAAAACAAAACAAAAAAAAAACAAAAAAACAAAAAACCCAAAAAAAAAAGCAAGACAGAATTGACTGGAAGGGAGGAAGTCAGGCGTCAGCCTCTGACCTGTGGCTCAGGGCTGTACAGGTGAACCCGTATTTTAACTTTAATACATGAAGATGATTTGTGCGGTATTGCTTTCCCGCACTGAGCGCTCCGTTGCCCGTGTAGGCGTGTCCCAGCTCATCCTTGCTGCTTTTCTGCTTTGTTAGGAGAGCCTGCTCGGTCCTCATGACTAGGAACCTGTGCCCAGGTATCAGAAGGCAACCTTAAACCTACAGGCTTTTATGAATAGGTTTATGTGGGCATCTCTACCACAGACCCCTCACGCCCCAGACTTTAGCTTCATAACCAATACTAAGCTACTGTATGCCCGTGCTCAGCAGGTGTGTATGGGAGGGGGCATTTGGCCAAGGCTTGGAATGGAGAAGAGAGGGGGAGGGTGTGAGCTTGCTAGCAGAGTGGTGAGGGAACTTGAAGGCACAAGTGTGTCTGTCAGAACTGGCAACAGATACTGAGGGAGGAGGGGGGCTCCTATCAGCTCCCCGTTCACCCATCTCCGTTTTACACCAGGTACCACTGCTTTCTGCATGTATCCCAGAGCCGGGCCATCCCGCCCGTCTCCTCGCACCCTCACTTACCTTTGCCCAGAAGCTCCTTGGATTGGTTGGAGTGGAGGTTCTTGGCTTTAATCAGCACCACCAGGAGGCGATTGGCAGCTGGAAGGTAGCTGATTGACAGAAGGACCTCCCCGGTCCCCGCAGATGGCTCCTGAACACACAAGGGCAGAGATCGCACTTGAGCTTGGCTTCTGAGCCATCAACTGAAGCCAAAGCTGGAGTCACACTGCCCTCACACCCCACAGACATTCCAGGCTCCACTCACATAAGGTTCGTTTATCTACCACCGTACAAGGCAGCAGGGCTCAGAGGAAGGGGGTTGGCATGTAAGCCAACAGGGCTTGGTCTACCATATGTCATTGTTCTATGTTTATTTATTTGAAACAGGGTCTCACTATATATATATAGCTGGCCCAGAACTCATTATGTAGGTCAGGCTGGCTCTCAAAGTTAAGAGATTCACCTGCCTCTCTGCCTCTTGAGTGCTGAGATTAGGCGCAAGCTGCCAAGTCTTAGCACATGTTTTCTCTTTAAATCCAAATTATAAGCAGAAAATAGTCCCATCTTGTGCTACATTGAAGGTGGAAAGCAGGGGGCCTCCCCTTCTGCAGCCTTTGCCTAGACTCTGGGGGTACCTTGGTAGATATCTAGGGCCCTAAGGAACCCAGTTTGAGAGTCATAGCATGGGCCCATGAGGCTCCTGGGGAGTAGAGTTATTGCTTTTCTCCCCTTGTTTTTCTTTATTTTTTAATTATGTGTATTTGTGTGTTGTGTGTGTGTATGTGTGTGTGTGTGCATGTGTGAATGCAGGCGCCCTCAGAGACCAGATGACATCAGAGGTCGCTGTGAGTCACCAAACATATGTGCTGGCACCTGGGTCCTCTCTGGGAGCGGCTGGAGCTCTCCACCACGAGCTGTTTCTTCACACCCAAGTTGTCCATTTCTTTGTCTGAGGAGATGACCCCAGTCTCGCAGGCTAGCATCGCCAATGGGGTGGCATGTCCTAATGCTTAACCGGGACTGGATCCACCAACAGGAGCCAGCAACATCAGCACGGGGCTGGGCACCAGGCACGACTGCCAAGGACCGAGCGGCAGTGTCCTGGTCCCAGTAGGCTCAAGACGCTCTGTCTCTGTCCACCCCGGCGGCCCCCCAGTGCCCCCACGCCCCACCCCACCCCCACCCTCAGTGTGCAGGTTTACAGTGTCCCCCATCGACTTCCTGCAGGAGTGTGAACTGCCAAGTGTTTCGGATGAAGCCCTCCCTGACCTGTGGCACAGCTCTTAGACCCCAGATTTTGTCCGTTTTTTCCTGCTCAGTAAGGGGATCCAGGGAGCCCATCCCCCACCCAAACACTGAGGTCACTGGTGAGCGGGTCGCAGAGCCCCCTTCCTTCCTTCAGTGACGCTGGCACAGAGCCCAGCTGTGGAGAGTGGAGCCCTGCTGTGTGCCCCCAGCACACCCTCTGCCTGTCACACAGGACACCTGTCTCTACCATGACCCCAACGGCTCACTCCACCCAGGGGACTCTTTTGAAATGGTCCTTTGCTCTTGAGGGAAGATCCAGGTCTCTACCCTAATTAGTTCTGGTCCTCTAATTTTCTCTCCCCTTTAGTTTCTAGTTCTAAGAATTGGGGAGCCTGCGGGCCATTACCTCCTGTTGGGAACTGAGCCTCCAAAGCAGCAGCAATACCCCTGTAGAGGAGTGAGGTAACCTCACCCACACCTTCGTGCCCACAATCGTCCTTCCCGTGCCAGCTCGGGGCTTCCTAGGGACAGGAAGGCTGGCAGGTTTCTTAAGTGCTTGTTAGACTTGCCGCCCGCCTGATGTAGCCCCGGGAAACAAGTGTTCCCGCTCTATCCCCAGTCCTGTCCTTGCTGATTGGACCCTCGAAGCAGCTAGTAGTCTATCCTGGGCTGCTGAGATGCCTAGAGGCAGGCCTTGGCCTTGAGATTTCAATAGAAGTTTAATTAGATATAGATGGCTAGTCACGTGACAAATTGATCTGGGCGTGTCAGGTGTGACGAGAGTGCAGATGGCCACGGCCTATGAAACGCGAGCACTCTGCTCCACCCAAGTGTGTTGCCTGCCCCACCAGACCCCAGGTTCATTCCACATCCCTGGCACCAGGCACGCACTGGATACAAAATAAATGTTTGCCAGAAACATTTCAGACCTCTCTCTTAATCTTAGCAGTGACCTTGGGAAGAGCACCGAAGCTCTCATTCTCCACAGGGGAGCCAGGTGGGAATTTGCTACCTCCCGGGTCAGTAGCTGTGACCCAGCAAATCTGAAGCTATGACCCAGCAAATCTGAGATTCCTGTGGAGTCTGCTCTAAGTCCAGGTCACTGCTCCTGCTTCCTAGGGAGACAGTCTGTCCTCTTATTCTCATGTCACCGTGGAGGCAGTGAGGTCTGGGGACAGGTGACAAGCGCTCGGCCCAGGAGCAGCAGAGCCAGCAAGGTCAGCCATCAGAGCAACACAGCTGGCCTGGCCCGCTATTACAGAAGACCAGGCCTGAGCCTTCTGTCCCCAACCCCTCAGCAGGACTGCACTGCTGACGGGCTTCTTCCCTATGTGAGAGTGAAAACCAAGACCAGCCTTGTGGATGTCATCACACCAGAGAACTGTGACACCTGGCCCTGGGCTCCGATGCTCAAAAGAAAACGAGCCTTTCCCCCTCCCCCCCTTCCTGTCTCTCTCTTCCTCCTTTTCTCTTGGATGCTCAGTGAGTCACCCCAGGCTGCCCTCCGAGTGGGGTGCTCTGTTGTCCCCAATGACGCACACGCCACTTTTGGCTAAATATCTTCCGGCAGGAACTGGGGCACTGCTGCCACCTCTGTTAACACATTCCAGCCCAGAAAAGAAAATACAAAAACAAAACAAAAACATCTGGATTGCAGAAACTGCAGACTCCCTCACCAGCTTTAAATCAGCCCTCAGTCTGCATCTGGGTGGGGTTCCTGACCTGGCCCGTTAGCTGAAGGGGTCCAGCACACCACGGCCAGGAGGGAAAGATGTGCCTGGCTAGCTGTGGGGTGGTGACAGCTGCAGCAAGTGATGACATTGAGATGGATGAGCCTGAGGACAGGACTCCAGCTGCAGTTATGGCTTTCTGCCTGGGACACAGCGGGGGTTGGGAGAGATGCTTGGGAGTAAGCCACTGTCTTTCGGGGGGATAGGCAGAAGCAGGCAAGACACCCAGGATTCTGGCTCAGTGAGGTGGATTTCAGCTCTTCTGGGGTCATACCAAAAACACCCAGGCCTGCCGGGGACCTTCTAAGCTCCAGGGAAAATAAGCCCTTTAGTTTCCTAAGCCCACGTGTCTTCTCTCCCACCAGGGACCCTGTGTGTGACCCCACGTGCCACATAGTCATTAGCAAGTGGGCTTAGAGGCATCAGCTCTCAAAGGGTGACTGCGGTTTTTCCTATCTATTTTCCAAGCGGAGAAAAGACAGAGAAACAGGGCCCAGGAGAAAGGATGAGCCGCAGAGAAGCAGGTGAGAAGGGGTCTAAGCTCTGCCTCCCACAGTCCAGGCTTGAATAGGAAAGACACCTGTCCATCACCTCCTCAGGCAAGTGCCTGGCAGTTCGAAAAGCACCCAGGATGAATCGGAAGGCCATGCCGTCGAGGCTGAGCCATCCGCCAGGCCTAGTCTGCTGATGCTATGTGGATTTCCAGTCAGGTCAGCCTCAGTTTCCCTGTGTGCAGACAGGGTGGCCACGGTGTTGCCCTTACCTGGCTGGTTTGGAAAGTGGTGCTTACGTAAAGCATTCTGAGATTGTTGTTTGAGGATGTATGTACGTATATATGTATGTATGTATATACATATACACATATACATACACATACACATATACATACATACACACACATATATATATAACTTGAATGCATGGTTCTTTTTCTTTTTCTTTTTTCTTTTTTTTTTTTTTTTTTTTTTTTTTTGGTTTTTTGAATTTGGTTTCTTCGAGACAGGGTTTCTCTGTATAGCCCTGGCTATCCTGGAACTCACTCTGTAGACCAGGCTGGCCTCGAGCTCAGAAATCCACCTACCTGCCTCTGCCTCCAAGAGTGCTAGGATTACAGGCAAGCACCACCACTGCCCGGCTGAATGCATAGTTCTTGATGGTAAATCATAACATGTGAATGACAACATCATGGCCCAGTGCCAAAAGTTTAGACACATCTTAGTGACGTAGAGCAGCCAATTCACAGATGAGCTGTCATCAGAAGTTCCCTGAAGGCTGCTTAGTGGCAGGCTCTTGGGTTGATTCTGAGGACTGACACACCATCCCTGACCTACTTTGATGATATATCGTCCTGACTGGTGGGGAACATGGCTTGATCCCCAAGGAGCCCAAGGTCTCACCTGCCTCCGCAGTGGACACTATCCCAGTCCAGTATCTGTGCAGGCCACTGACTGCCACTGACTGTACTCTGGTCTTCACAGGGCCCAGGCAGTTCGTTCAGAGTCAGTACTAGCACCCCTGCTTAGCAGGCCTTCCAGAATGTTCCATCAGAGCACATACAGGCTCTTTTTTAGACATGCCAGGATCTAAATTCTGTCTCAGACCAGCTGTCAGCAGCCATCTGTATCAGTGTGCCCCCAGGTCTGCATGCTCTGAGATCAGAGGGGCTCTGTGCTCCCTTCCTCCACTCACTGCTGCGGGGCTAGCCGGAGAGGGACACAAGAATCGAAGCTGGGGGCTGCAGAGATAGCTCAGTGGTTACGGGCACCGACTGCTCTTCCAGAGGTCCTAGTTCAATTCCCAGCAACCACATGGTGGCTCACAACCATCTGTAATGGGATCCGATGCCCTCTTCTGGAGTGTCTGAAGACAGCTACAGTGTACTCATATCAATAAAATAAATAAATAAATCTTTTTAATAAAAAGAGTCAAAGCTGTATTTAGATGAGGGAGACTCTATTATAGCATGGAAGCTAATGCCACTCTCACCATGATGCTGCCCCGATAGCAGGGCTGTCCTCAAACAGGTGCCAGGAACGCCAAGTTCTGGTCTATGAATCTGCTACAGCCTTTGACCCTTTTGACCGGGGAGCCCAAGCTGCCTTGGGCTTCCCTGGGTTGAGAGCGTCTCTGATTCTTGTTCCATCATTTCAACCTCCTCCTCCCACGCTCGACCAGTCAGCTCCAGGCCTCTGGTCTGGAAACCCCTACCTTGGCTGTGGTCTTCAGCTCACCCCACTGTGCTGCCCCCAGGGGTACAGATGCTCCATCCAGGCCCAGGCGGAGTTCCCCAATCACACTGTGGCGGGAGAAGCGGTCACAGGTCCGCAGGGTGAGCGTCAGGGTAGCTGTGGGGAGCTCCTCCTCACCCAGGGGCAGGGCCAGGCCCTCCTCCCAGGTCGTGTGCAGCTGCCGTTTCTTCAGAGCCGTCTGTGCCTCCACAGAGCCTGTCTTGACAGCCACACTGCCTTGGATGTAACAGTCACAGCCTCCTTCGTGGTCACTGGTGACAGCTGCAGGCAGGAACAAAACAAGACAGACCTGGGACTTCCCGGGCATTGGGGGCAGTAGGTCCCCAGACAGGACTACAGAACACAGAGGACTTTGGGTGTCTGCAGGACCACGGGACTGACAGGGCATTCCATCACTATGTAACTGTCTTGTAGGGAAGAAGCATTTCAAAATGGGACATCATGGGGCTGGGGGCAAGGGTTCCTTGGATAATAAGGATAAGAGGAGTCACTTTCCAGATTCCTTCTGACCTCAAGGTTGAGAGCTGTCCCCATTGGTGCCAAGGCCCCTGGAGAGCTTTGGTTAGGATAGCTACCAAGGCTGTGTGTGACTCACGTATTTCTGTATTTTAAATATTTACCGCACAGCTACTTGCGATCTGAATCACCCGGCCACTGCCTCATGAAGGCTGCTTCCGACTCTCGACCTTGATGTTTTGAATGCGTCACACTGTGGGTTGTTAGTCAGCTTTCTGACACTGTAACAAACACCTCAGAGAAGCAGCTTAGAGAATGAAAAGGTTGACCTGGACTCACAGTTTCAGAAATGCTAGCCCATCATGGTACCAGTGGTTGCATGGCCTTGTGAGGCAGCATGTCGTGGGAGAATCACATGACCGAGCAGAACAATTATGTCATGGTCAGTGTGAGAGAAAGAGGTCAGCGGGCCGGGGAGCCAGCATTAGCCGCATGCACCGCTGGGGACCGTTAGGAACTAAGCTATAGCTTTTGTGTGAATCTCTTAGCAGGCATCTGGCCACTCTGATGGGCTCTGGTCTTTAACCTCACCAGGAGAGGGACCTGGGTCTCCCACACAGTGTGCCCTGCCCTGTGCCACTAACTCCTTCCCTGCTGGCCAATGTCTCTAAAGTGTCATGGCGTGGATGTGTCCTGCAGTCCCTCCTCCTCCTAAGACTCTGATGACTGCCCCTTCAGTGTGGAAGCTGACACTTCAGAGAGAGATGCTGAACGAGCCTGTTCTCCACCAGTGAGGCCTGAGGACCCGATCCCCCAATAGCCAACAGCTTCCTTCTGAGCCTCAAGGGGCTGTTTATTCCTGGCTCCATCACTCATTATCGGGGTAACCTGGAGCCCTCGGAGGAGAGGCTAGAACTGTTTCCTAATCAGTAAAATGGTAGTTATCTGTGAACCAGAGATGTACAAGGAAGTGCTTAAACATCTCAAGCAATAGTAAAAAGGGAAGCCGGGCAGTGGTGGCGCACGCCTGTAATCCCAGCACTCTGGGAGGCAGAGGCAGGTGGATTTCTGAGTTCGAGGCCAGCCTGGTCTACAGAGTGAGTTCCAGGACAGCCAGGGCTATACAGAGAAACCCTGTCTCAAAAAAAAAAAAAAAAAAAAAACCAAAAAAAAACAAAAAAACAAAAAAAAAAGGGGGGGGAATTCTCACTCAAACAAGGAGACAAAGAGCTGTAGGGGAAGCTCAGGGGTGGGGCACTTACTCAGCAGGCTTGAAGCCCTGGATTCTATCCCCAAGGTCAAGTTCAACCCAAGACTGATATGGTATGAGTGGCAGTTAGCATTGTCACCTTGACAAGATCTAGAATCACCTAGGGGACAAACCTGTGGGCCTGCTCATGAGGGAGTTTCTAGATCCTGAAGACCTACCCAACTGTGGGAGGAGCCCTAGGTCTGAGATCCTGAAGACCTACCCAACTGTGGGAGGAACCCTAGGTCTGAGATCCTGAAGACCTACCCAACTGTGGGAGGAACCCTAGGTCTGAGATCCGGGGCTGAACAGAGTAAATGAGCCTCAGAGCTCATCACTGTGTTTCCGGTCTGTAGATTCAATGTGGCCGGCCTCCTCCAGCCCCGGCAGCCCTGGCACACAGTGGACATGCCTCTTCCAACCGTGTGCCACAAGTCATCCTTTGCCTTTAAATTGTCGTCAGGATATTTTATCACAACAGCTAGACAAGTCGCTAATGCAGGTTTGGATCTTAAAGGGTCCTGCAAAGGCGGTGGGCTGAAGGCTCGGCCCTGGCTGGCAGTGCTCTGGGGAGGTGGGACAGGTCCTCTAGGGAGGAAGGAAACAGGTCACTGGGCATATTCTTGAAGAGGATCTTGGGACTCTGTCCAGCCTCTGCTTCCTTGTCACTGTAAGGTGAGTGGCTTTGCTCTCTGCCATGGTGTTCCCCTCACCACAGACCCAAGGTCAACAGGGCCACCGGTGGACTGAGCGAAACTTCTGGAACTGTGAGCCAGAACATCTTCCTTCCTCAGGTATTTTGCCACAGCGATGGGAAGTTGGCTCACACACTAACAGAGGACATCAGGAATAGAAACAGGACAGTTGAAGCACCACTGCCACCAGCCCGGGTTTCTTCGTAGAGTCTGAACTTTGTTGGGTGTGTACTGTCAGAGGAGTGCTCCCCGGGATAGTCTACCAGACAGGCTCTGACCTTTGAAAGACTGTCTTGGTCTGGCCCAGAGCCCTGTCCAGTGTCAAAGGCACTGCTGGCAAAAGCCGCTAACTGTTCATCAATCTCCCGTCCTGGTAGGCAGCCTGCCAGGCCACCTTTCCTACAATGCCCTGCAACAAAGTGTGGCCAAGTGAGAAGGCTCCAACGATGGGTAGGAGAAGTGACTCACGCTTACCCATGAAGGCTATTATGGAATGACTGTGGCCTCTTCTAACCCTCATCTTATGGCTAGAAGCACCTAGCAGGAGGCCTGAGCGCCTTAGAGAACTACAGGTGGAGGGGACTGGTCCTTGAGTCACCATGCATTAGAAAGATGTCTGCCAGCTAGGAATCCCTGGTGTGCATGGTTATAGTCGGGAGGGAGGGAAGGAGGAGGAATCTCTGGGTCTGAGCATCGTGCATGAGACTGTCAGAGTGCTAACCCTCGCAATCTTCCAGCTGCAGACCCTCCCATCCCACCTGCAGGGCCTGCCAATCACGCAAAGCCGTACCTTCCAGGCTAGTCACAAACAACTCAGCCTTCTTCTGGTCATAGTCCAGGCGAAAGTGGAGTTTGGGGGCCTGGTTCCAGCTGGCAGCCTTCTCTGGGTTCCAGGTCTCCATGACGCAGACATCCTCTACTACACCTGGGAGACAGGCAGGGTAACCATGGCTGTCATGCCGGGGTCCTGATCAAAATATGCTATCTTTGCCACCCAAGCCCAAAACTGTCCCTAAAGGGAGCTATGGAATTGCACCTCAAGGGACCATTATGGTTCAGTGGGTCAATATGTGGGTTCTGATATCGTACTTAGGTTGCTGTGTGGTTTTTTTTAGGGGATGCTCTCAGCTCTGGGCTGGTCTACAGTGTACCTTCCACAAGGAAAGCTGTCACATGGTCACCGTGGTTCTGGTAGGGGATGGAATTATGGGGCAAATCTCACAGGAAAGAACAGGTGGAGACAACAGCAAAACCAAGGCCAGAGTCGCTGCCACTGGCAAGGATGGTGGCTTTGATTTTGATTTTATGTCCATTCAACATTTGCCGAGTGAACAGAGAACCTCATCTTTAATCAAGAAGCCCCTAAAACCACCAATAAAACCGCCAGCATTGCTGGCTTCCCCCCTCTATTGAGCTGGAGTCTAATGTGTGAAAGATTCTCGTGAGTCAAGCCTAAAAGGAGAATTAAGAAGCCACAGTGGAGGCTGCAGATGATACTTTAAGCAGTCAGAACTAAGCTGCCGATCCTCAGAATAAATCAGAGGGCAGGACTCTAGGGGACCATTAATGTCCCCCAAGGACTCATTATTAGATTCTTGCAACAAAGTGTCCTCTAAGGAGCAGATTGACTGTGGTGAGACCAAGGATGCTCTTGGCTCCCAAAGCCATCCTGAGGATGTGGCAACGGACTGGGTAACAAGGGGCTCAGTGGTACCAAGAGGTCATGGAGCTCAGGCAGCCTCAGACTGAGGTCCCAGACCCCATTCATCTGACATCGCCTATCCCTGGCTGTTCGGGGCAGCATCTGCGAAGCGCCCTCTGCAGCTGGTTTTTTGTTTGTTTGTTTGTTTGTTTATTTGTTTTTCTTCCTTGAGTGAGGGGAGCAGTGGAGTTGGGGGAGGGGGAGTGGCGGTCAAACACACTCAGTGCATCACGGGATGTTGGCTGAATTGACCACTGCTGCTAGCTGTCTGCGGGTCAGAACCAGGATGTCGCCCTCTGTGCTGGGAAGGAAATGAAGACAGGAGTGTATGAGTGCTCGATTCTCTGGAGCCATGGAAAGTTCCATCCTGGATCTATCCAAGAACTGAGCAACCAGGGGCTTCTGAGAGAGGCTCTGGCGGTGGGAATTGTCCCCAGGGGTACTCACACCCATGGAGCTTGCCTGGCTTTCAATTCTCCCATCTTCAGTTTTGAATCTGTGTGAAATGTGGGTGGGGAAGCCTGCCTACCGACAGCCGGAAGGATCGGCCCATCTGCAGCACAGATCGAAGTGGTTTCTGAAAAGCCAAGCTAGGGCGCACTGCTGTATCCTGGCGTAGGTCACCTGTCCGCTGGCCAACAGGAATACACCGCACCAGGTCATTGTCAAAGCTGCGGCTTCCAGCACTGCCACGTGCAGCAGACCTGGACCTCAGGACGGGCTAACTTCTTACTCAGGATTGTCTCTCCTAAAAGCCTCTGCATTCCTGTGAGTTAAGGCCTGCATCTCAGTTCCCCTGCTACTGCCCTGGCTGCACCGGGCTGACCACCCATGGGTACTGCGTTCTGAAGCCTGGCACTCATAGGAAGAACAGGGACAGTGACAAGAGCCATGTGTTTTGATGCTTTGTACTAAGCCCTGGATCAAGCATTTATTTTAGTCATTATTGATATACATTTAATAGTAACTTTCACAGGGAGGGGATAGTGTGGCCCCACTCCATCGATGAGGATGGAGTCCCAGAGAGGCTTAGTAATATGTCCAGTGTCACACAGCGAGCATATAAAAAGGCAGAGAATTAAACACAACTCAGAGTCTGTTTTTAACCTTGATTTTTTTTTTATCCCTTATGTAATTACACAGTAAGATCTGAAACAGACTCTTCATTTCCTCACAGGAAAGCTGGATGCCAAACACTGGGGCCTACCACACCGGGGTTCTGGACAGCTTCGGCAGGTCACACGCCGTATCGGAAGATACAGGCCAGACCCCCCCTCTCCCCGTGCTCCCTATCCACCAGGTGTGGGTAAACCTACCGTTCTGAGGGAGGATGAACAGCTCCTCTGTGACCTGCCTCTTGAGGCGACTGTCACTCTGGGCCTGGGGGCTGGCAGGTTCAGCATTCTCTTCTGTGGTCCCCAAGGTGTAGTCTGCGTAGTTGATGACCTCTGGGGCTGTCACAGCTGGCCGGGGACCATAGATGTCCGGGAACTTAAGGAGAGGTCGGGGCTGGACAGGCTCCGTGGATTTTTTAACGTTGAACTACAGATGTGAATAGAACTGTTAGTTGGTGTGAACAGAAGGATGTGGTAGGGACCATCTCCACCCCAAGAAGAAGTAGGGGCTGACTTCCTGAAGGAGGCAGGGTCGGAGGTCTGCCTCCGGTCTACCCCAAAGAACATAGCATGGGAAAGGAAAATGTCACTTCTAACATCTAAGAGTGCATGTGTGAATGGGGGGCTTTTTCATAATCCATGATTTACCCTCCCCTCAGTCATCTCTAGGTACGGTCACGCTTCTTCTGTGCAACCCCCTTTATGGCCTTCCTCTCTATCTCTCTGTCACTCTCTATCTCTATCTGTCTACCTGTCTGTCTGTCTATCTCTTACTCTGTTTCTTCTCTCTGTCCCTTTCCAATGGCTGAACTGGGCCAGTGGTCCCCACCACATCTATCACAAAATCCAGACCCCTGTGGTGACCTGTAAGAGCCTGCCTTGTCTGACCCACTGGCCTCTGGCACTCCCCAAATCTGTCCACCTCCCTTTTAAGGTCCTTTGGGACCCCTCCCTTCTAAGGCCATCTCTGATCCACCCACCACCCATCTGGACTATCCCCACCTCTCCTCACCACCACATCTGGCCTCTGGCTCACAGCACTGGCCTCCCTCAGTAATGTTTTACCTGTCGGTGGTCTGCCCCTTGCCATGGTATGTCAGACCCAGGAGCACAGCAGCTAGATCTAACACCACTCCTGACCCTAGCACCAGGACTGGGCCACTTTGGCTGGGTCATTTTGCCTCTCTGGGCTGTTGCCTTAAATGATACCTCTGAGCTATTGCTTCAGGTTGCAAAGAAATCAGTGACACTGTCCTTTGGAGAAATATCCCAAAGAACAAAAGGGAAGAACGAACCCATCTGACTGTTCAGGACCTATCGAGTCAGCAGACCAAAGGTCAAGGGCAGGACGGCATGTGACCCACAGGCAATTAGAGAGCCTGGAACCTTGAGCTTGACCTTGATGGAGGGAGGTGTGCAGAAGACAGAAGAACCATGTCCCCGACACGTAGTAGTACAGAGCCGTGTCCTGCATCTCACCTAAGTGTGGGTTCCATCTGCTTTACTATTTCACGGTGGGGAAGCTGAAACTCAGAAGCACTTGGGGCCATACAGAGCCACCAGAGACTTTGGCGAGACTTCACACCATTCATTGGTTGGTATGGGCTGTTGGTATCGGCTGTCATTTGGCCACTGCTAGTGGGCCAAATGGCGATTGCAGCACCCAAGCCTGTATCAGGTGTTCTGCCTTGTCCCTCATCCCCAAGGACTTCCTAGATATCGCTGGGTCTCAGCCACCCTTGACTCACAGCAAGCCTGTCTGCCACCTATTGGGATCAGAAATGAGACTGTTTAAGTGACCTTGGGAGCATGCTCCTGTCTGCATTTGATTTTATTCCACCTCAATTGTTTGATAGAAGGGCTGGTTTGGACTCTTGGGTTTGAGTCATGGCTGGCTGAACTTGATTTTGGTGGGGAACATAGCACGGGCTCCAGGAATGAACAGGGTTCTCCATGGGGCCCTCCACAGAGGCAAAGCATGCTTTCCTGCCTATTCTGAGGCAGGAAGACCCATCCTGACTCCCTTCCATCTGCTTTCCTGCACACTGTCTCCTGGCTGTCCGGGGCCATCTTCGTCCCCTAGGCTGTGGTTGCTTGCTCTGACCCTCCTATCCAGGGCACTATCTTGGTGGCTTGTCCTGTTCAACCCTAGGGAAGTCAGCACAGATGCTATGGCATGTTCCCCAGAGAGGATGCGTCCCCACTAGGCAGAAACCACATGCCCCTCTCTTGTGACTGCAAGATGAGTCAGAGTAAGGACAAAGCCAACACCATGCACTGCGGGTGGAGGGGCACAGAGTCTGATTCTCTGATATTAATAGCATTTGGCCACCAGGTCCATTCACACTGTGGCCCGGCCACCTCGAATGCTCACAAGTGATGATGTCCTTACTTTTGGAGCTCTGCCTTGCAACCCAGAGCATGCCAAATGGATGCCCAGCACTGCAGACACACCCCTCAGGGCTCATCAGCCTGCTGTCCACTCAGCCTTGGGCAGGACTTCGTACCCCTGGACTTTTCTGAACACCCAGCCTATGGCTTCCACACTTGGTATCGATCCTTATCCTGAGGGCAAACAGCGGTGGCCTTTTGCAAGAATGATTAATGGTCCAAGCTCTGGGAGCAGAGCTGCTGTCAGCAACTTACATCCCCAAGGCACAAAAGCACCAGTCACACATCTTGTTCCTCGTCTCAGAACCATGTTTCGGGGCCACTGAGTTGGTTCACTGGGTAAGGGCGTTTCTGCCGAGTCTGAGCTCAATACTCAGAACCTACATGATGGAAAGAAAGAACTGACTCCTGTGGGCTGTTTTCTGACCATACACGCACCATGGCATGTGTGCTGCCTACATATATACATGCATGCATGCATGCATACATACATATGTGTAAAATTTTTTCATCTTTTCATTGAATGTCAAATAACTGAAACTTCCCTGCTCAAGTCATAGAGAAGAGGCTGAGGGCAGAGGGGGTTTGGGAGAGCGGTTTGGGGGATGAGAATGCCTGGGAGGAAGGGGAACCAAGGAGCGGGGCCTGCGGGCACGCCGGTACCCAAGTGGAGGTGGTGAGGCAACCTCAGAACCAGGAGACTTCTGGTCTCCCTGTCCCTGCAGCCCAGGATAGGGATGTGGGACAGTGAGTACCAATGCATCAGGAAAGGTGTTCAGAGGGACTACAATCAGGAATGTCTGTCTGTCTGTCTGGAGCCAAACAGACAGAAGAGACATGCATTCGGAACAGAGCGCTCAGAGGAGCCCCTTGGCATCCCAGCCTCACCTGAACCCTAAGCTGTCAGCCTCTGATTCCCTGCACCATGACCAACTGTGCAGGTACCAGGTCCAGGCTGGGGAGGAGTGTACACCAGTGCCTGAGACAGTGCCTGAGACATGCCCGGTCACATCCGGTCTGCCCCCTGCTGCAGGGCTGAATCAGCCAGTCAAAACCAACCAGGGAGTGTAGAGCGCTAAAAGTCTATACGGAAAGTAAAACAAAACAAAACAAAACAAAACAAAACAAAACAAAACAAAAAAACTACTCCACCCAAAAGAAGGCAAAGGACTTCTATGGTCGTTCTCCAAGGAGGAAACACATTTATCATCTAAACAGGATATGCTGTGTAGTTTCTGTCAACTTGGCACAAGCTAGATCATCTGGCAGAGGGAACCTCAAGGGAGAAATGGCCTTCATAACACTGGCCTATAGGCAAGTCTGTAAGGACATTTTCTTGACTAATGATGGACGTGGGAGTGGCCAGACCACTGTGGGCAGTGCCACCCCTGAGCAGGTGGTTCTGGGGTATATAAGAGAACAAGCTGGGCAAGCCATGGGGAGCAAGTCAGTGAGCAGTGTTCCTTACTTAGTAAGCAGGAATCCCTGCCTCCAGGCTCCTGCCCGAGCAACGGAGAGACAGAGGAGAGAAAAAGAAAGAAATTGAGAATGCAGGCCTTGAAGTGCTATTCGTCCTTAAAAGAGGAGTCCTGCTATGCCTCTGTGTGCACAAACCTAGAGAACATCACTGTCACTGGAAGATGCTGGCTACAAGCCTAGCCTGGGGGACGTGGGGTGGTCAGACACCACAGGTAGGCTGCAGAAGGGTGGTAGCTAGGCGCAGTGGTGACGAGGGAGGTGCTGTAGAAAGGGGACAGAGTTCCATCCTTACAGAAGCCACACGCTGTGGAGATGCTGGGCCATTACCCAGCGCTGTGAGTGTGTTTAACATGTGGACCTACATACACATGCCACACTAAGCGGACTTCATGCCATGTGTATTTAGTACAATAAAGCATAGTGAGCCTGGTGTGTCGGTCAGGCATGATGGTTCCCTGCGTGCCTGTAATCAGCAGCTAAGAGGCAGAACTAGAAAGAGTGCCATGTTTGACGTCATCTTGGTCTACATTAATAAGTTCCAGGCCAGGCAGGCAGGGCTATGTACTGAGAAACTCTGTTTCAAAAAACCCAATACATGTACACATTCACATAATACACATATACATACATATATATGCATCATACATACATATATATACATATACACACATACATTTATACACACATATATATGCACATATATACATACAACAAATATACATGCATATAATACACCTAGTGTTATATAGCCTAGTATGTTATATGCATGTATATGCATGCATACAACACATATACATATGTACACATGTACATATGTATACACATGCATACTCATATGTATACATACGTATAACACATATACATGCATACATATACAAGCACACATACATAGACACACATATATACACATATAAAACATACACATATAACACACACATATACACACACACACATACATACATACATATATACATACGTACTTACATAAAAGCTGGCATAGTGACTCACACCCATAACTCTAGCACTCAGGAGGTAGAGGCAGGAGGATCACAAGTTGAAGGCCAACCAGGCCTATATAGTAAGATCCTTCCACAAACAACATCTATGAGAAAAAATTTTGTTTTTGGAAAAAAACTTGTGAAAAGCCAGTAGCTCTGGGGAGAACTTGACTCTGCAGGAAGCCTAGCTGGATTTCTGGTTTTCCTCCTCTTTGTTTTTCCCAAAGGCATCTTAAGAACCTTGGGGTTGAAGGTGACTCCTGCAGCCCCAGCTGCCACTCTGGGTGCTAAGTGGATGTTGCTGCTCGCCCGCCTGCAGCCCCTCCCCCCAGCCTCAGCCCCACCCTCCTGGCTCAGGCTTCTGCAGGCTCTGTCTACAGCGCTGTTGGAGGCTGACAGATGGCTCAGGGGCAGGGCAGGAGGACCTGGACTTCAGCTAATGAGCAAATATTGATGGAGCCTCACCTCAGGCCAGGCGTCACCTGAGCGTGAAGGCTCCAGGAGGGAAGAGACAGATGCCCTCCCAGGTGAGGTTTATGTGAGGAAAACAGAAGTTAATTACAGAGCTAGCGGTCTGTGAAGACGCGGCTTACCTGAGGTTTTCGTTGACCCTGGTTATTAATTTGATGTTTTGTGCTGGGACATCCTTCACATGTTTCAGGGAGCTGGAGAGACGGCTCAGTCAGGAAAGGGCCTAGTATGCAAGTCTGAGGACCCAAATTCCAATCCCCAGTGCCCACAGAAATGCCAGGGTATGACAGCACACATCGGTGACCCTGGCAGTCAGGGGGTGGAGACGCAGTCTCTTAGCTCAGTGGCCAGATGACGGTTTATCTGAATCAGTGAGATCCAAACTCAGTGAGGCCTTGACTCAAAAACTAAGGGAGGCACCCAAGGTTGATCCCTGGCCTCCACATTCACATGTACACAGTTAAACACATACACATGCATGTGTGTGCACGTATGTATGCACACACATACACACAGGTACACAAACGTGCACACACATAACCATCTCCCCAGGGGAAGATTACCTCCTACAGGCTAGGTTTGTAGTTCAGAAGGGCCTGGCTTTCCATGGAACCTAATTTTGCCACAGAAGACTATGTGCTCTGTAACAAACAGCTTCCTCTACGGCACGGAGAACAGTCAGGGTTCCTTTCGACCTAGGCTAAACTCTAGAATTTCATCTTGATGTTCCCTACTGCCCCACAGGGCCTTCAGTCCAGGGGTGGGGGATGGGCAGCAGGCCTACTGGAGGAGCTAGCTGGCAGACATCATTCACAGAGAGGGATATGCAACTCGGATTCCAGGCCCGGGCCTCAGGTGGATCCTGCATGTCTAAGAAGCCTCCCAAGGTGTTACTGGTGCGAATGGTACCTGCCCCACACGTGGGCCCATCCCGGAGTGACAGAGATCCCAGAGTCACAGGTACAGTAGATCAGCTTGGCTGCCCAGGGGTGAGTCCACCGGGTCCCAGTGAAAGAGCTGTGGATTTCAAGCTGCAGAGCTGAGCTTCCTTTTAAAGAAACAGCTGGTCTTCCGGTCCTGGCGCCAAGCAGTGTTTCCATGGCGACCCTGCAGCCCGCACCACCTCCTCTTGTGTGTATTCCAAGCCCGTGTCCCAAATCCCCTTCTCCCGGGACACACCTCTTCCTACTCTCTTTTCCCTTGGAGGTTATTTTTAAGCCTGAGATGGCTAGTTTTGAGGACTGGGGATGTGGCTCAGCAGGCAGAGTTCTGTCTAGCATTTCCGAAGCCCTGGGTTCAACCCTCAACGCTCCATAAACCCGTGAGGGCACACAACTGGGATCCTAACCCTCGGGAGGTGGAGATAGGAGGATCAAGGGTTCAAGGTCATCCTTGGCTACATAGTATGTCTGAGGACAGTCTAGACTCTACTGAGACCTTGTCTAGATAGGCTGACAGACATGTAGATGGTAAATGACAGACAGACAGACAGACAGACAGTCTAGTTTGCACTGGATCTAGCCAGCTAGCCAGTACCCAACACAAGAGACTAGGATCCGGGTTGGGGTGGGGCGGGTGACACACCTAGAGAGGCAAACCCTCTCTCTGCACTCAGTCACGCATCTGGCCATCCGTTCAGCACTGACTTCGTCTCTGAGGGGCCAAGGAGCAGTAGCAACAATATCTTTAAGTCAGTATCCTCATGGGAGGGACAACCTCAGTAGACACCAATCTAGACACTACTAGTCCCAAAGACAATATTTGTTAGAAAGAAGTACTGTTAAGATCATGGCAGGGCCAAGGGCCTCTCCTCTCATTGATGTCCCACAAAGCCATCCTCTGCTACATATGCGGCTAGAACCATGGGTCCCTCCGTGTGTACTCACTGGTTGGTGGTTTGGTCTCTGGGAGTTCTGGGGTTACTGGTTGGTTCATATTGTTGTTCCTCCTATGGGGTTGCAAACCCCTTCAGCTCCTTGGTTTCTTTCTCTAGCTTGATGCCCCAGTGAAGGGGAATGCCAGGACAGGGAAGCTGGAGTGGGTGGGTTGGTGAGCAGGGGGTGGGGGGAAGAAATAGGAGGATTTCAGAGGGGAAATGAGGAAAGGGGATAACATTTGAAATGTAAATAAAGAAAATACCTAAAAAAAAAAAAAAAAAAAAAAAAAAAAAAAAGACCATGGCAGGGAGTAACCAATGAAAGGATAAGGTTATAAGCTAGGAATCCCCCGGGCCTGGGCACGTGGGGGGGGGCACTTGGATCCCCAACGCCAGTGGGGGAAGGTGGCACGACACTGCGTGGCGGCCACGTAAGCGGAAATGACTTAACTAGTTCTTCCGGCCTCTGTGAGAGGCTGATAGGTTATCAGAGCGCGAGTTCTGATTGGCTTGAACTGATTGGCTTAGAAGCTTGTGGTAGGCGGGTTCTGTTATAAGTCTATAAAGGCCAAGGCAAGCCACTCCTCGCCGGGCTTACTTCTTTACCCTGCTGGGGAGGCTGTAACCTCCCAGAGCTCTGGAAATTAAAATCCTCTTGCAAAATTGCATCAGGTCTGTCTCTCGTGAGTGTTTTGGGGTGCCGGTTTCCGTGCAGGAGTACCCCGTTTTTTCTTTCGGGTCTTACACAGTGAGGAAGAAAGGAAGTCATGTCCAAAGTGTCAAGAGAGCTAAATTCTGTTGTGTGTGTCTGTGTGTGTCGTCTGTGTGGTGTAAATCGTGTGGCACACTCCTTTAATCCTAGCCCTTAGGAGGCAGAGGCAGGTGAACCTCTGTGAGTTTGAAGCCAGCCTGGTCTACAAAGTGAGTTTCAGGATAGCCAGAGCTGTTATACTGAGAAATCCTGTCTCAAAAACAAACAAACAAACAAACAACAATAAACAAATAAGCAAACATAAATAAATAAATATCTCTCTGTGTATCAGGTGTTGTTCATAGGTCTATACACTGTGCCGGAGGATCTGTCTGAAGCGTGCTACCTCATGAGGAAGGTGCCCGCATTCTGCCTGCTTTTCAGAAGAGGAAACGGCACGTCTGAAGTCACGTGGTTAATGAGATACCAAGCTAGGATTTGGACCCAGACACGTGTAACTAGAGTCTGCAGACTAGCCTCTGCTTCTTTTCTGGTTGTGGACTTCCCAAGGCTGTGGGAAGGTGTAAGGAGAAACCGGAGGCTTCAGGGGAGATCATCCCATCTCTGTGTTTCTAGGCTGGACTTTCCTTCACTCACTCTTCTGGTCAGACATCATTCACCATCAAGGGCGTTTTCTGTGAAAGAAGCCATGGCAGCCACTGGTTTCTACCCTCACACATGGTCTGCATGTGTGTGATAACCCGAGGTGGGCCGGTCTATTAAGTCAAGCCAGCAGCTGAGGGAGATCACTGTGTTCCCCGGGGAGGCCGACCTCCTACAGGATACAACTGTAGTCTTGTTCCCCTTGGAACTTAACTTGGCCGGAGAAGACGATGTGCTCCGTAACAAACAGCCTCTTCTGCCCACACCCCCAGGTCAGTGGCTGAGTAATTCGAAAGCAGAAAGGAGGAGGATCTCCGTTTCTCTCCTTTAAACTCTGGCTTCGGCCTTTCCCACCCCCATGTCTGTCTGCGCCCTACACTGCCCCATGCAAACTCCCCAGCCTTCTAAACCTCAGTAAAGGAAATTCTGTGAGATCGATACATAGTTACAGATGTGATAAGAGAAACTTCTATGCTGAGCCCAATGAAAACCCAGCTAGACACTTGGCTGGAATTGCACAGCATTGGAGAAGGCAGGGTGTGGGGGAAGGGAGCCATGCAAGGAGATACTCAGAGACCCTGACTCTGGACTGGGCATCCCAAAGCAGAAGTAGCAGCTTGACAGGCAGAGACATTAGAGAGGAGCATTCTGGGAGAAAGCAGTGGCTGAAAGTTTTCATCCAGAGAGCAGTGAGCGTAGGTGACGTAAGGCGCCAGAGGATGAGGCGTGCCCCAGCCATTCAGAGAAGAGACAGAACAGGAGCCGAGCTTGGACTTGCCCCTCTCCAGAGGATCTGGGCTCAATTCTCAGCACCCACACGGTGACTCACTATCATTAGCAACTCTAGTTCTAGGAGATCCAACAGCCTCTTCTGACCTCCACAAACCGTATGAAGGCGGTGAACAGACAGTAATGCAAGTGAAACACACTCACATATAAAAATAAAATTTAAAACTAAAAAAAAAAAAATGAAATCAGCATAACTACTTTCTCTACCAGGAGAAAATGGGGTATCATAAAAACTGATTTGTTCAAGGCCTCAAAACGGGTGGGCAGCTCAGACGGAACTAGAACCCAAAGCCAGTGCTGCTCAGAACTTGTGTGGCTCCCATGTCTGGACATCTATGGAAACAGCTGAGAACAGAAGCTCCCAAGGCCACGCCTTTCCCTTCCATGTTGCATAACTGGACACCGTGTCCCACGGTCCTCCTTCTGCGAACCAGTCAGCTGTCTGCTGGTTTTGAATGAACTGTCTGGATGTTTGAGCATTATCCACTTTTCTATGTGGTTTCTGTTCAAATCTGAGTTTGACATTCTTTGTGTGCTTTTGTGACTACTTAGTTCTTTTGAGGCAGAGTCTCTCATTGGCCTAGGACTCTCCAAGTAGCCTGGGCTGGCCAGCAAGCCTGTGTCTGGCTCCTCAGCACTCGCTGGCTTTTCTTTCACGGCCTCCTCACTCTCCTAGACACCGAATCTAGAATCTTCCTTCAAAGCAGCCAGAGAAAATGTTGAGTCTATAACCCTTGAATAATTGATGAAGTCATGGGCCAGGACAACAGTTTCACCCCTGTTATGATGCCAACCTATTGAAAATCATAAGCTACTGGAACAGATTGTTTTTAACCCATGAAATAAGGAACATACTCAAGACTATCCTTCTAAGCACATCTACTGTTCACATTGGCGTCCCGAAGCTTTTCCCCGTGTTAGAGGAGGAGGTACATTTGCTGATCCTGGCAAGCATATAAATCTTCCATCAAGGGTGACACCGGGTGGAAAAAGTGCAGAGAGGTGCAGGTCTCGGGCACAACTGTCCTCTTTGTTCAGTCATATGGAAGGCACAGCAGTCTGCCCTGGCGGTGTGAGCACAGCCAGGGAGGATTTGTGCTAGCAAACAGGTGTGCGCTCTCCTGAGATCTGGAATTAAGCCTAGATTCTCCTCATTGGGATAAGATCTGATAAGTCACCCAGCCTCTGCAGCAAACATGAGGCCCTCCTCCCAGAGAGTGTACTGAGGAGTTGGATGAGAGACTCCATACTCAAGAGCAAGGAAGTGCTTTTCCTGAAACTGAACTCACTGCAGACATAGCTAATCCATCAAACTCCTCATGGCAGACATAGCTAATCCATCAGAGGGTTCGTTCTTGCTGAGCTCAGGCGTCCTTGTGCTGTATCAATGATATACAAGATGAAAGGCACTGTCTACCCTGGGGGCATCTGTATAGAAAGGTGAGCAGCAGCCTTTCATTTTGGGCAGTTCTAAGGATGGGCCCACAGCCTCATGTGTATGGGCAAGCCCATTACAACTGATCTACTCCCCCAGCCTGCTGAATGGGGCCTTTTAAAAGTAACGGTTATTTTTATCTATGTATCTATGTCTATGTGAGTGTGTGCCACATACACACGGTGCCTGAGAGTGCTAGAAGAGAGTGGTGGGCCATCTGAAGTGAAGACATAGGCAGTTAGGTGAGCCACCTGGTTAAAGTGCTGGGACTTGAACTCAGGTGGTCTGGAAGGCCAGCAAATGCTCCTGACTACTGAGCTGACTCTCGAGTTCTCTGAATGTGATCTTAAAAGGCCCAGTGTTTGGGGCTGTGTGCTACTGAAGGCCCAGAGAACAGCTCTTCACCACCCGTGTGTTCAGGCTAGCACTAGAGGCTGATGAATGGCAGAAGAGATGTTAAATGGTAGTAATCTGAATCCAGAGGGGTACACACTCCTCCTGGCATGGTGAAGTCACCAAGGTGAGGCTGGAAAAGAATGTGAGCCGAGGCCATCACGGGCCTTGAACAAGAGGTTTAGAATTCTAACAGTGGAAGCTTTGGAGAGTCTGTGATGGGAGGATGGCCTCAACCAAACGGATTGAGGGAACTCACACCAGTAGGTGCATGCAAGGTCAGGGGCAGACGTGTGAGAGGCAGGCAGGGTGGTGGGGGAGATGGAAGGGTGGGAGATGTCCAAGAGGGAGGAAACAGGGACACCAAGAACCAAGATGAGGAAAGGAGCATCAGGTGAGAAGTCTCTGAGAGCAATGGACTGCTTAGGGCAGAACCAGGTTTGAGGGGGAGGGGTGTGTGGAGGAGAGCTGCACTCAGGAGGAGCACTTCCGGGCTTTGTTTATAAGCTTCCCAGAGGGACCTGTTCTCGAAGGTGCTGCATAACTACCTACAGCAGGGCTTGGAGGGCAGATTAGGTCCTTCCTTGACCCTCCTGTCTAGTCAATAAGGGATGTCCCCTTTTAAGAGCAGATACTGAGTTGGCAAGGAGTTGGAGATAAGATAGCCAAGGATACTGGCATGTTGGCAGCTGCACTTCCTCACGGTCTGAACACCCCCTTGGGGACACAGTGAGGTTGTTGCTACTAGATCAGAAATTAGGGCCCTCACCCAATTTCCAGATATGTGCTAATGAAGGGTGTGTGTGTGTGTGTGTGTGTGTGTGTGTGTGTGTTCTTCAAGACTCTGGCTTTATAATATACATCACTTACATTGCGGTTTTGACTTCTGTACCCTTGTGGCTTTTTTATAGGATCATGGGAAGAAATGCCCTAGAAGGAAAATCTGGTCCAGCATGGTTTGGGAGTGAAATGGCTTACCTTAGCCCATGAGCATGCTGCCTACCGCATGCATAGTTATAAAAGTTTCTTTCAGATGCACAACCCAGAGCCCACTGGGCAGTCTGCCCCTTCCAGGCAGCCCTGCTGCCTCGCAGTCGCTCTTTGGAGTATCTGCTTTGCTTAGCTTTGCTAGAACAACAATAACAAACACAGGCAGCGCGTAGACAAAACCCTGCGGTTTACACAGCCTGTCTCTCACTTAATCCTCCCCCCTGAGAAAAGACGGAGAGATGTCTGCCTCCAACCACAGCAGAGCCAGGCCGAGCGTCTCCCTCAAGCTGCCATTTTGATACAGCTGTTCTTCCTTCTAAACTCCTGCATCTCCCCACCAACAGATCTGCAAAATGTGCAGACACAGGATTGGACCACAGAAGGTCAGTAATATCAGAGCAGTGGGCTTCTGGTTACTATAAACTTCGGTGTTTCTCCTCGGGTCCTTACAAGCCCCCTGAGATGAGAACCACCCCGAAGTGCCCTGCTCCCAGATGTTGGTTGGCGACAGGTATTAAAGGCCGTGAGATGCACGAGGTACGGGCTAGATGCTGGATAAAAACGGAAAATGAAAGCCAGTGCTATAGGTTTGGACTTGTGTGACTAGAAGCATCTTCCCTGTTGGGCCCCACCCTGGTAACTGAAAAATACCAGTTTCATTGGTATCTTCTCTTGACTGTCTGCTCTCCCTTCTCCTGGCTGGCTGTCAGGATCTGTAAGGATAGCTAACACTGAAGGAGCACCCATTCTTAGATTTGGGCAGGAGCACAGGGTACATTTACACTGGATGTCGGGATGCTGTGGGGGACGGGATGGGGAACCTTTCATTAAACATTTACATTACTGGAGGGTCAAGGCATCAGCATGAAACATGAATAGTGGATATCTCAGGCCCAGCAGGATCGTTGGGGCTCTGGGTAGGGGAGGTCACAAGACCCAGGGCAGTTGGTTGACTGAAAGCATTCCCCTGGAAAGTGCCGAGCCCTTCAGTTATGGACACAGCAACCCTGGCAGGGAGGAATCAGGGGAAGTCTCCTTCAGGGTCCTCTTGGGCTAACGCCATAGTGTTCTACCAGTGTAGCTGACAGGAAGGAGCCTCTAGGGCCAAAGCATGAGGACAGTAAATAAGGGTCCCTCAGGGTAAAGACCGGAGATGGGGTAAGATTGGAGCTGGGTCAGGAGGGCTCAGAGAGAGGCTTTGGCAACAAGGGGGCAGTTCCCACCCCAGCACTTACTGCATTCTGGGCACCATGCCTTGTGTGTGCTTTTGGTGGTTTTTGTTGTTGTCTGTTTAAGGTCGGGTTTGTTCTGGCTCACAGTTGGAAGGTGTCCCGGTAGGAGAAGTGTGGCTGCAGGCCCTTGGGGCGGTCGGTTGTATTGTGTCCTCAGGCGGAAAGCAGAGCTGGTGCTTAGCTAGTTTTCTCCATTTTAATTTGTCTGGGACCCACCCCTTGGGATGGTCTCACCTGCGGTTAAGACGGGTCTTATCACCTCAATTAACCTCATTTTGATAATTCCCACAGGCAGGCCCAGGGGCTTGCTTCCTTAGTGATTCTAGATTCTGCCAAGTTGACAATTTATCCTAACCGTCACAGCATGCTACCTAACCTCCAGGATTCAGTGATGGACCAACAACAGGTAACCAAGGTGAGTGCGGAAAGCTTAGGCCATTGGCTGGTGTCAAAGGACAGAGAAGGCGGATCCGCTCAGATGCCTCATGCCTTCGCTCGAGGACTATATAGCAAAACCACTCTGAGAAGGGCCTTTGAAGGCGGCTTAATTATTCATACTATTTATTAGCCTAATTACCATTCCGATTACTGCTGCAATTAGCGCAGCCTCCCAAGGCGGCCTGCCTGAGTCCCCAGGCTGGGTTTCTCCTGGCTTAGTCAGCCTCAGCCACAGCCACCTCTCTGTGGGCCTGAGGAGGCCCTGGCCCTAAGGGCGCCTCCCCCAGGGATAATCTACAGTGCTGTTTGGATCCCAGGCAGGAGCCCCAGCCCACTTTTCCAGACTTCTAGGCTCAGGTAGAAGCAGACGGGGAGTCACTGTGAGTACTCCTCTAGGGCTCTTCTAGGGGGTTGGCAGCTACACAGCCAAGGGTTCTGGAGCTTTCCTAAAATGAAGGAAGAGTCAAGAAACATCACCCGGCAGGTTTGACGGGCCTTTGCTTCCTCTGACGCTAGCAGCTCAGTCTCCTCTGTCTGGACTGCAAGTATTCCAGTTGTCCCCTAACACTTCCCCACTATGGCCCCTACTCGCCTTACGGGGACCTAAAGGCTGCTTTGTCCGTTCAGACTCTGGTGGGCATGACGCTCTCAGGGCACCCGAGACGCGGCGTCCTCCACCCGCAGCTTCTCATTCCATCTACGGGCTGAACTCTCCTGCCTCGGGTCCACAGAGACTCTGACCGTCTTCACCTCCAGCTTCCCTAGTGGGGTCTATAATCTATTGTTTCAGGCGTGTTGTGGGACCCAAAGGACCCCTGGTCCCTCACGCCTGTCCTGATGTCATCTGCAAATCTCTGGCCTTGTGTCAGCCACTCCGAGCTCTCCCTTGCTCTTCTTGTCTGTGTTTCGCACAAAGAGCCCCATCATGTGCTGCTCGAGGACCTGCTGCCCCTACGGTAGGAGATGAGTTCTTCAAAGGACACGCTTCCACAGCTACAGGAAAGCCTGCAGGTCAGGTTGTGTTTTGGCTTGAAATAACACCACTGAAAGGCCTCTGTCTGACAGCTTGCCCTTCCTTGTACTGGAAACAGAAGCACGTCTGCTGCTGAAAGGCACTGAGCTTGGAAGAGAAGATATGAAATCAGGAAAGGCGGGCCGCCATATGTGCAGGGAGATAGCCTGGCCTGGGCCTGCCTCCGTCAGATCCTCTGCTGTCCCCTCCAGTGCTCTCCCCTACTCTGAGTCCTCTCCGGAACATTCTTCTTTAAAATTTTAGTCACCACTATTTTGGATTTTTTGAGACTGGGTCTCAGTAGTCCAGATCAGTCTTGAACTTGCTATGCTCTCAAGGATGGCCTTGAACCCTTGACTCTCCTGCTTCTGCCTCCCAGGGCTGAGATCACAAGCGTGCGCCACTGCCTCTTACTTCTTAAGTTATGTGAGTTGAGCTCCGTTATAGCATTTTCATGCATATGCGTCACTGTACCTCGGCCTTCCGACCACATCCACTCTCTCACCCAACTTTCTGGTCCCCTCTTCCCTCCCAATACTTCCCCTCTGCTTGAACTTGCTATGCTCTCAAGGATGGCCTTGAACCCTTGACTCTCCTGCTTCTGCCTCCCAGGGAATCTCCTCGGCGTAGGAGAGAAGACAGTTTGTCATAGTCAGTTGTGTCACGCTGTTTTCCTCCTCCTCCTTTTGTGACACGCTGGGGATCGAACCAAGGACGCGCCAGGCAAGTGTCCCATCACTAAGGCGCATTGCAGTCTGAGGGTATGTCTTTCTTCCCATCCTCATCCCCTTCTTTAGCCCTCCTGGTCTTCCTCCCACATCACAGTCTTCCTTCTACTTTCCTGTTATACACATATGCATACGCACACTCAAACATACATGTTTGAAAACACACACAAACATTTGTGCACAAACACACATATATGCATGCAAACCCATACTTGCACACACACACACACACACACACACACATATGCACACAGGCACACATGTGTGCATACATACACACATACATACATGCACACAAACATCCACATAGCCACACAGACACATATATAAACACACGCATCTACAAGTGCTCACATGTATGAACATGCATATACACATGTGTATGCGTGCAAACACACACACACACACACACACACACACACATACACACACACCCTCTCCTCCTGTTTGCCACCACTGATCCATGATACCTCAGCAGCATAGCCACCTTCAGCAGTTTGGACCCTTTGTCAGCAACAACATGAACTTCCCAGGTGTTGGACTTGGGTGTGTGTGCAGAGACACTTGCACTTGTGTGTATGTGCACTTGGAGATCAGAGGTCGATACGTGGTCCTATGGCTCCCTGGTGCTGGGACTATAAACACTCACCACCATGCCTCACTACGGCCCTGATTTGAAGAGCTCTCCACGCTTGCAGTCAGCACTCGGCAGAGCGAGACAGCTCCCCACGCCCGCGGAGGAAGTTTTTACTCTGTCCTATGCCAACCAAGTGAACGAAGGCCTAAAGGGAGGGAAACCAATCGGGAGTGAGTCTGCGCACACTCCACGCCTCTCACGGGTCCACACCGTACTGACAGGCAAGGGCAGAGATTGCCCGTGACCCTGCAGCCCTCCTGCGGCCCAACGCCTATGCCGTGAGCACGCCGTGGCTGCGCCAGCTCGCTCGCCCTCTCCCCGCCATCACCCATGCAACCTCCAATCCACTCGCTCACTCTCCTTCCTCCAAGGCCTGTGCCAGTTTCCGAGAAAGTGAAGTGCACCCTGGCTTCAGTGGGCGGAAGTGAGGGCAAAGGAAATCAATGAAGTCATCAGCGTGCCCTGGGCCTTTGCCAGGTGCACTCATTCACACAGAATCCCTCAGGGCCCCTCCCTCTTTTGTCCATTCATACTCGTATGCGTAAAATGCCCCTCGTGGCACGATCCCAACTTGTTCCCATAGAGCGAGCTTCAGAAGGCAAGCGGCACTCTGTCATTTTAATGGGAAAACTCATAACGCGTTCCCCCGACACCCTAAAAACCTCAACCAACCTCTCGAAATATCTTGTAATTACCCTTCAATGCAGTGTGAAAAGCATCTAGGCCTTTCCTGTTCTATAAAGGCAAGAAAGTCCTTTAGCCAAGGAATTAGCACTTAGTGAAAGTGTCGATGGCTTGGGTACAGGCCACACACCAGCTCCACGGGGGACAAGTCAGAGATCCTCCTGGCACTGCTCTGGCCTGTCAGCATCAAGACACAAGGACATTCTATACAAAATGGAGTTGAGCTTAGGGGACACCCGAGCGTCTGGGTGACACTCAGGAGGCTCACTCTAACCCAGGAGGGTTAAAGGTTGGCAGAGGACAGAGACAGAGACAGCGCGACAGATCTGAGGTACGGAACGGCAGGTACAGGCTTCTCAACATGTATCTCACATGCACTCCGACGCACCTGGGTCGCTTCAACAAACCTCCAGTGCGAACAGCAAGCGGCGGTTACAAACCAGCTGAAGAAGTCAGAGATGGAAACCAGACTAATGCACAAGAATAATTTCAAAATGTTTCCGTGAAGGGCTTAGAAAATTCTGAAGTGAGACACATGTGTGTTTTAGTTCCATCTCTTGCTGCTGTGACCAAACTTGACAAGAAGCAACTTTATGGGAAGAAGAGCTTATTCTAACTCACAGTTTTAGGGGATACCAGGCCATCATGGTGGGAGAGGCAGGAAGCCAGGGGGTGAGGCAGTTGGCCAGATTCCTTCTGCAATCGGGAAACAGGGCCGATAGGATGTGGGCCAGGCTGTAAAATCCCGAGGCCCACCCCGAGTGGCCCGCTTTCCTCGGTAAGGTCTCGTTTCTTCAGCCTTCCAAAACATCACAACAAGCTAGAGACCAGATGTTAGAGCACAGAGAACCTGGGGGGGGGGGGCTCAGCTTACATCCAGAACACAGCTTTTGTGAGGTGGAGCTCTCAAAGGAAAGAGGAGGAGGAGAGAAGGAAGGAAGGAAGGAAGGAAGGAAGGAAGGAAGGAAGGAAGGAAGGAAATCAGAATGAATGTCAAAAGAGTTGCAGGATTTGGCTTCTCAAATATTGCTGGGGGGATAGAAAATGGCAGAGTGTCTGTGGTCTGTGGAAGGCAGTTTGGCTGATCCTCCAGAAGGTACATGTAGAATTTCCATATGATCTGGGATTCAACTCACACATGCATTGTGTCCTGAAGGAACACAAACCAACAGGCTAGGATGTCCAGGGAGCGGACGAGGGAAAGGAAAACAGGAAGGATGTGTGGACACTGGGACAGACCTCTGCAATGCTGAGAGGTGGGGCTGGAGAGCTGGCTCAGCAGCGACCAACATTTGCTGTTTTGCAGATGACCAAAGCAGGGTTCACACCCTGCTTCCCACACCAGACAGCTCACAGCCATCCGTAACTTTCTATCTGGGTACTCAGACGGCTTCTGCATCCGCATCCAAGTGCACCTGCACACACACTCAGATGCACATGCGTATGCTCGGGGACACACACACACACACACACACACACACACACACACACAACTAAAAATAAAATAAAGCTTTATAAAAAGAGACATTATGTTAACCGTAAGACGCCAGACACAGAAGGTCACTTGCTAAATGATTCTATTTATATGAAATGTCCAGAACAGGCAAATCCATGGAGCCAGGCAGCAGATGGGTGTTTACCAGAGCCTGGGGAGGAAGGGCAAGGGGCTCCCACTCAAAGGTGCAGGTTTTCTGCTGAGGTGATGAATTATTCTGGAACTAGGCAGAGTGGTAGTTGGTAAACAATGTGAATGTACTAAATACCACTGATTCATGATTCATGCACCTTAAAGTAGTTGGGTTTTGAGTGGATTTTACCTTAATACAAAAACACATGGAAACTAAATAGAATCCACCCACAGTCCACAGAGGCATTAAAACATACTGAGCATGCCCGAGGAGGACCTGACTGCAGCCTCACCTCCAGCCTGACATCAGCTCTATTCACACATGCCTTTCTGTTGACTCTGGTCCTGCCCACTGCACCATATGGGTCACTGTACCACGGATGAGGGAGCAGCCACTACTGTGTACCCACCCCTGAGTAATGAGCCTGGCACACAGTGTGTGCCCAATAAATGTCATTACTGGGGTAAGAAAGGGAATAGAGGGCCGGGTGTGCTGGCACAAACCTTTAATCCCAGTACTTGAGAGGCAAGGCAGCAGGATCTCTAAGTTCCAGGCCAACTCGGTCTACGTCGTGAGTTCCAGTCTAGCCTGGGCTACATAGTTAGAACAGTGAGACCCTGTCTGAAATCCCCAACTTAAAGAAGAGGAAGAGGGGGAGGAGGGGAAGAGGGAGAGGAGGAGGAAGAAGGGGAGGAAGAAGAAGGGGAGGAAGGAGGAAGGAAGAGGAGGAAGAAGGGGGAGGAGGAAGAGGAGGAGGAAGGAAGAGGAGGAAGAAGACAGGGGAGGAAGAGGAGGAGAAGACAAGGAGGAAAGGTATAAAGACAGCGAAGGAGAGAGAGAAAGGGAGGGAGGAACACTTCTGTCTTCCTTTCCCCTATGCTGACATGTTAGTTTCTACAACTTGATTATGAGTGTGTGCTCAGATGTGTTGGTTCTGATGTCCATACAGATACTTCCTTAGTTATTAAAACTCAACTCTACTGGGGCTAGAGAGATGGCTCAGCGGTTAAGAGCACTTTGCTCTTGAAGAGAACTTGGGTTTGGTTTCCAGCACCCACAGGGTGGCTCACAATTGCCTGTACCTCCAGTTCCAGGTGATCCAATACCCTCTTCTGACTTCTGCAGTCACTTGCATGCATGCATGCATGCACTAGTACCCATGTGCGCGAGTGCGCACGTGCCCCCCCCCCCAAAAAAAACCATTTGCTTCTGTGAAGCTATTTTCTTCATCCTCAAATCAGGTTTCCCCAGGGGTAGCAAGAAATAGGCTCTGTGGGTTCTGAACAAGAGGCACTGAGGTCAAGGGGGAGGTGAACTGTGGCCCTTTAGTAGAGGAACACGCAGAGAAGCTGTACTCAGAGTAGGTAAGAGAGAGCCTCGACCTCAATATCCCTGTGGTGTGGCCCAGACAAGGGCTCTTGTCTGTGTATTCTGATTGTTCCTGGGTCCTGACGCAGGTGCCCTCTTGCCCTCCTGGGCCCTCCTGCTGGTCTTTCCCTTGTCTCTGCCTTATCCCCTGCTGGTTTGCTTTAGCCATTCCCCCTTCTGAGTCCTTCTCCTGCACTCCCAGCTGCGGATTACATGGTCAGCATCTAAAACCCTGGGCAGAGTGCAACAGTGTTTTCTGTATGGGTTCCATTAGGGAACGAGTCACAAACCTGACTCCTGGCTAATTTTCCTGTTGCCGTGATAACATGCCTGGTAGACAAGGGGAAAGGCTGTCCTTTGGCTCAAGGGATAGCAGGGACGTGAAGACAGCAGGAGCTTGGAGCAGCTGATCACAGAGGAGAGCGGAGTGCAGTGAAGGCACACCCCTCCCAGCTCCCTTTCACCAGGTATGTAGTCGGGGATCTCAGCCAGGGAATGGCGCCACCCACAGTGGACAGCTCTTCCCACCTTGGCCAACATAATCAAAATAATCCCCAGGTATGCCCAGAAGCCTGTCTCCTGAGTCACTCTAAGCTCTGTCAAGTTGATAATAAACACTGATCATTACACTAACTAATCTATAAGCCATACCAAAAAGAGAAACTAGGGGAGGAACCAGGAATGCGGTGGGTCAGGACCTGCCTTGGGAAGGGTCTGATAGGTCCAGGTACAGAGATATCCTATGTGAGTGCTTTGAAGGACTCAGAACTTCCTGCGGCTGTGTGCTCATCTCCCTGAAATAATTTATGCTAATCTCGTGATGAAAAATTCATACTGTCTTTGTTGTTGCTAAGCAACCAGCCCAAACATGTTTACCGTGTAAAATCTCTCAGGAGGGCCCTGAGCTGTACCCAGTGCCCGCAACAGCCGACAGATGTACGAAGCAGAGAAAAACCCAAGCATCATGGGATATTTTGGAAACTGACCTGCAAAGACACAGACACCTGTTCACCTATCTGGGGAAACAGTGCCCTGAACAAAATTCTGACTAGCTTTTTCTTAGCAAGCTCTAGCTAAGTGATCAAATATTTGGTTCTAGAGCGAGACTTCATGTCCCAGCTCTGCCTATGAATATGTTACTTACGCTCTCACTGGTAAAGTGCAATTGTCTGATAAAGACATGTAAAGAACTTATGCAGATGGCAGTGCCAGACCTGATATTTATTACTCAGTGGAAATAGGCCTTTTATTGTTCATACAAACGGAAGAGTTACTAGTTGGGGGATTTATTAACAGTAAGCTGGCAGTTGGATCCTTTAAAAAGCTGAGAACTAGGCTGGTCTGGTCTCAGTAGTGCCACATGTACTTGGCATGTAGGAAGGACTGGGTTTAAGCCTCCCCTGCCCCCCCGCCAACAACTATCAACAACAGTAACAAATAAGACAAAGGCTGAGAACCTATGGAGGTCAGTCCTTGAAGCAGCCGGAATCCAATCAGTTCCAGAAGTGGGGTTAGCAATTCACAGGTCCTCCATTAAGAGTCAACAAAAGGGATGCCCAGAAAGTGTCCTCTCAGACATGGAGAAAAGATGTCCTTTGAACTGTGGCTGGCACTGCCCTCCTCAGGATTTCCCAAGCCCCCTGAATTACCTATCATGCAGCAGCATTACACGCTCTGTGGCAATTGCTGGCTGTACTCTGTCTCCTCAGCAGCAGTATGTCTGCCTTTCACCATATACTATGCCCTGGACGCACTCATTAACCTGTAATGTATGGTGTGATTAATATGTGGTTTTCCGCTGCGCTTGGCCTGTCTCACTCACGGGTGTAATGAAAACACGCGGCCTGGAGGTGCTGCGCCGAGGCCACAGGTAGGAGAACAGTTAGAGGAGTCCTAGGGCCCCACTGAGGACATTGTGGCCCCAGTCCCTAGAGCAAGACTTTCATGTTGTAGATGGAGAAACAGTAACAAGTGGGTAATGCCAAGAGGCAGCTTGAGACAGACTGCCTACAGGGGGATTTCAGGCCTAAAAGCCCCTATCAATAGAGTACTGGCCTGGTCTTCATCATGTTCACAAACACTATGCCACGATGAGATGGTGTGATAGGAACCATGCTGGTACATAACTTCTTACAGGAAAGCGCACAAACAGTAAGTCTAGGTAAAACGTAAAGGCGATAAACTGTGTCCCCAGCACTTACACCAAGAGGCCGAGCGAAGACCAGAGTCCAGAGGCTGGCCGCTCCCCACTCAGCCTTGTGGGGTGCCACCATGCCTGGGTTCAGGCTTTCTGTAAATGGGGGCGCGCCTGTATGACCTACTTCGTGGTTTGTCCCTCCTAGACCATGTTATATATAAAACATTTTCATTCAATATGCACATCCGGGCGGATCGCATGCCCTGCTTCCCAGCAGACACTGTTAGGGACACAGGAGAGGTGAAGGGCATGCTTTGGCCTTTGGGGGAAAGGACTTGACTATGCAGATATCATTTGACATACATTCAGCATTTACTTGTCCCATGAAAACTTGGAACTCAGCTTCTGTTGAAAGCCATCATGATGCAATTCTGATGGAAGGCAAGAAGTGAGTGAGCTGGGTGCTGGTGGCAGTGGGGAGCAGGGTGTGGGTGGGAGAGTTGGGTGTGGCAGTGGGGAGCAGGGGTGTGGGTGGGAGAGTTGGGTGTGGCAGTGGGGAGCAGGGGTGTGGGTGGGAGAATTGGGTATGGCAGTGGGAGCAGGGGTATGGGTGGGAGAGTTGGGTGTGGCAGTGGGGAGCAGGGGTATGGGTGGGAGAGTTGGATGTGGCAGTAGGGAGCAGGGGTGTGGGTGGGAGAGTTGGGTGTGGCAGTGGGGAGCAGGGGTGTGGGTGGGAGAGTTGGGTGTGGCAGTGGGGAGCAGGGGTGTGGGTGGGAGAGTTGGGTGTGGTAGTGGGAGCAAGGTGTGGGTCGGAGAGCTGGGTGTGGCAGTGGGGAGCAAGGGTGTGGGTTGGAGAGCTGGGTGTGGCGGTGGGGAGCAGGGGTGTGGGTGGGAGAGCTGGGTGAATAGCGATAAAGGCCAAGTAAGTTCACTAAAGTCTCTGGCTACATGTTGCCTTGGGAGGACAGACAATACCAGGTGCCTTGGGAACCTAAAAGTTATTGGAGAAGATCCACTTATGGCACTTACGGCCACAGTTAAGCAAGTGTCACGGAGAGGAAGTAGGACCCTCCTGACCACTTAGGGCCGTGCTAGATGACATCAGGGTGACCAAGGGGAAGGGCAGCTTCTCTGCTCACTGCAATGCCAAAAGGGACAGTGGGGACCTGGAACCTGGGAAGAGGAGATTCCAGGGAGTGGAGCCAGGGGTCTGAAGGCAGCTTTCACACGAGTCCCGAGACAGCTGTGAAGGAGAGAATCGGCCCTCAGAGCACCTCCCTGAGGGGCCACCTCCCCCACTATTTCTTCTTCAAACCACAGATCACCTGTAACCAAACTTCCCAGAGTGGACTGAGGTGTTCCCAGTGATCCCAGCAACCCAGGAACGGCCCCGTGTAAGAGACTGAATTGTCTGCATCTCCCGCAAAGGCTGGACACAAAGCGAGGTGGAGCAAAGGGACCTTTGTCTGGCACAGTGCACAGCACCGTGACCTGTGACCTGAAGCCAGCAGGGCACGGTCTGCAGAGGGAATGCTACAGAGAGCTCCCCCCTCTGCCACCTGGCCCTCGGCTGGAGCTCCTGTGCTGTGGCCTGACCCCTTCCCTATCTAGAGAAGCCCTCAGATAAATCTCCGGGGTGCTTAAAAATCTGAAGGTAAAACACATAGGCTGTAAAGGAATAGTCAATAGCATATATCCAGGGAAAGCTATGTGCATGGACCTTTATTAATGTAGTAAATCACAGGGCAGAGCAGGAACTTTAATAAATGCCATAACTTAACATGGGAAGGGAGGAGAGCAAACCTTGGGGCAGCCAGGCAGCGTGTTTCAGATGAGTATGGTTCTCTGCAACAAAGTTGCAGGGATCGGGAACACACCCATGCTTTCTTGTTTATAGCCCCACTTAGAGAAAATGCCAAGTTTTAGGAGGAGTTACTGGTGACAAAACCATGACCATTTCTTCCCCCACTCAAGACCCTGACCCCCATAGACTCCATCTGCAGACTCCTGGCAGACTTCGAACCCCTGGGAAGAAAGACCTCCAGGCTCCTTTTTCAGTACAATCCTCAATTTTGTTTATCCATTTGGGGCATAAATCAGATTCCCAGCCTGCCCTAGGATCCAGCCAATGAGATCTGGGAGCCCGAGGGAGGGAGGCTGCACCCTACAAACACCCCAGACCTCAGGCAGACACAACAGCTACAAGCCGATGGAGTCAGAAATCTGTCTCCTCCCTCCTCCAGCAGAGCATCCTGTCTTTGAGGATCTCTTCAGAGAGCCTTGCTGATGTCCTCAGCCACCCCCCACCCTGCGCCTGCCTCCTCGGTTTCCTTGAAATCAAGTGTCTTTGTTGTTACTTTATCTGGGTCAGTGGCTGAATCAGAGCACAGAGGCCACCAAGACACCTTGAGCTCTCAGGCCATCGTTTTCACACCTATTGGTTTCCCCTCTGTTGCCAAGTTCCCAGGCACCAGGGAACGAGGGGAAGAAATGTAGATGGGTGAGCGATATTATCAACAGATAGTCATGGGCAGACATCACCGAGCCTCCGTAGAACCAGCCCTAGACCGCAGAGAAGCAGCCCCTGCACCCGTATATCCCTTGGAACAGAAGGCTGGGTGCCTTTGTTTGCCAGTGATTTCTAATTGCACAAAGGCCATTTTCTAGGTACTAGGAACGAGGATTATGCAGGTGGCTAATATGAGTGGCGGTCAATGTTGGGGGTGCTGAAAAGGGCATTAGAAGGGATGGTATGGGGCATGGACATGAGGGTGGTCGTTTCTTGGGCCAGTGAGTAAAATCCTCCCTTGGAAGGTTAGCAGGGAGAGATTGAAAGGCTGAGAGGCCATCTGTATGGAAAATGAGTGGGGAGGGAGAAGAGAAGGAGGAGGAAGAGAAAGAGGAAGAGGAGGAGGAGGAGGAGGAGGAGGAGGAGGAGGAGAAGGAGAAGGAGAAGGATACGAAGAAGAAGAAGAAGAAGAAGAAGAAGGAGAAGAAGAAGAAGAAGAAGAAGAAGAAGAAGAAGAAGAAGAAGAAGAAGAAGAAGAAGAAGAAGAAAGCAAAGACTGCAGATAGAGTCCCAGGGGTGAGCCTTCCTGGAGAAACAGGCACCTGACAGAGGGGAAAGGGTTGGCCAGAGGGGCTACTAGTTAGGGATCTTAAATCAGACTAGCTCAGGGACTGTAGGGCTCAAAAAACTGTGTGGCTTTGGGCAAGTCACTTGCCCTTCCTGAATTTGTGTTTCTTAATTTGTAAGCTGGGCTATTCCCTTTTACCTTTGTTGGTCTGTTAGAAGCAAGAATATATGTAAAAGTCTTACCAGTGAGGCAGCGTGGGGGCGTGGGGGCGAGTAAGCCAGGGCTGGCTTGCTGCCACTTATTCTAACGAGGTGTTGGGGGGGGGGGTTGAGTTGTGAAGAAATAGCCTGGCTGGCGTGTCTCTGGCAGATAATCAACACTGTGTGGGCTACTGGGGGTCAGTAGGACAGTCGGAAGGGAGCCGGGCTGTTTACACTAACTGCTCCCCAGTCAGGGGCAGGGCTGGAGGGCCTGGCTGGAGGGGAGGAGGATGCCATCTGTCCCTCAGTGGGAGGGAAGCACAGTGGGCCACACCCTCACCACGGGAGGGGGGGGAGTCCACTCCCCAGGCTGACCTCCCACCACTCACCAGCTCCTGTTTACCAGGGACAATGTCACCTGCCTGGGATTCTAAGTGCCTCAAGGACAGCAGCCATTTCCCTTTACTCTCTACTGTGACCAATGACACAGGCTCCGCTCTGGGCTCCCCCCCGGGGGGGGGGGTACTTCTGAATAATTAATTTACTAGGAAAAGGAGAACTGGCTCATAGCAAGATGCTCCCAGAAGACCACAATCAGGGAATCTGTAAGTTCCTGGGAGGCCCTTGATGCACGCCTGACCTATGGCCAGCCTTCCTCTGGCTCTTGGAGCAGTGGACAAGAAGCTTTCTGGCGGTCACAGCTCATGGAGAAGGCCCTTCCCCCAGACCTCCCAGACCCCACTGCTGCCCCTGCCTGGGATGCACACACAGCCCACAGCCCACTTCCAGCTCCAGCGGGACCACAGATGTAGGGGATAAAAGCCTTCTAAATGTCCAGAGACCCACAGGGATGCTGAGGCTCAGCTGCTAGGAGTGGGGGTCTTGCAGGCTCCTCCTCTAGATCCCCCTCCCCTACTGCTCCCGGTGTCCAGCCGGGAGGAGGTGTCAGCTCCTTTCTGATTATATTTCAGTTATTTGTTTGTCCTACAGTCTCCTTTCCTCTGGAGGACCCCACTACCCTTCGCCTCAATTTCTGCAGGCGTCCCCCGAAGGGTATTCCAGCCCCGCAGCTCCCCCATCCTTCCAAAGGCTCACGACCTCTCCTCCCCGCACACCATTCCCCCACCTCATTCCTTTCCCAGCCCTCTGAAGCCCTCATCCCCGCCACCACCCCCCCACCCTGGCCCATTCTCCTTCATGTCCCTCCCCCATTCCTCTCGGCCACCGCGACCCCTGCTGCAGGTCTGCTGTCTCTTCCCTGCTTGGCAAAACATAGGGTGGCCCAGCCATCCCACCTGGCCTTCGCTCACCTGTTGGGCAGCCTGGAGCACACCCGGCCTCGCCTTCTCCGGGTCGGGCTCACGGTCCCGCTGCAGCAACCCCTTCTTGGGGTGCATGTGCCGGCACAGGCAAGTGACCCCGCACAGCGCAAGGATGCTGGTGGCAGTGCCCAGCGTGGCGCCCAGCGCGATCACAGGCACCGACAGCACCATGGTGCCTGCTTCCCGCGGCTCGCCCGCCTCCCCGCCGGCCTCCTGCACCTCGCGCTCCCGCCTGGCTCCAGCGGCTCTCTAGACTCCGAGGGCGGGGACGCAGCCAGCTGGGAGGGAGGACGGCTGTAAGGACGTCAGAGGCGGAGGCTGACCCGGAGGCGCGTCAACTGCTACCCCCTCCTCGCCACCATGTGACCCGCCCCCTATCTCCAGGAGGGCAGGAGCAGGTAGGTGATAGCCTCAGGTTTGTGTGTTCTACACACACACACACACACACACACACACATTGGCAGGTGATAGCCTCAGGGTTGTGTGGGGTCATTCCTAGTCTCTCTCTCTCTCTCTCTCTCTCTCTCTCTCTCTCTCTCTCATCTCAGGTTTATGTGGAGCAATTCATTGAACTCTGTGTACACACATGTATGCACACACAGGCAGATGCACACGCGTACCATGTATGGAGAAACACACATTGGCACGTGATAACCTCGGGTTGTATTCCTAGTGCTCTTTGTATAGACACACACACACATATGCACACACTCATAAAGACTCATACACACACACACACACACTCACACACACACACAGTGGGTGATTGAGTGTTGTCTGGAGACATTCTTAGCGCTCTATGCTCATGCGTACACACAGGCAGCTGGACCTAGGAAGGACTGGAGCTTACTAAAGTCACAGGTCACTCAGCCAGGGCTTCGGCCCAGACCTGGAACTCACTCTGGGCAGCTGGTCACCTCATCACGTTAGTAACCCTTCGCTTGCCACATCACCCTTCCGCCTTCCCTGGAGCCGCTAGGGAGGCTCCAAGGAGGATGCCCCAGGCTTTGCAAACACTCACACAGGACTAGAGCTGCCTGGTTTTCTAGGCTCACAGTGACTTCCTGTGACTAAGGACAAAGACAAAGACTGGGAGAAGGAATGTGGGGCGGTGGGGGGCGGGGAGGAGAGAGATGGGGGAGCCTGGGATATGGCAGGGGCTGGCTGACACAGTGTGGCTATGGCCTGGAGTGAGGTCCTGTGTGCTGGGAGTTATCTATGGGCTGCATTTACAACTCACATTTATTATATGATCTGATCAGCAGAGACCTTACCTCCTACATAGCTGAGGGTGCTGAAACTCCGAAAGGACACAAGGACACTAAAACATTGCCACCATCCTGAGGCCACACTCAGTGTTGCAAGTCCAAAGGCCAACGACCTCGGAGGTTGGCGCTGGGGCACAGGGTACACAACATGGCGAATATGTATGCTTGTGGAAGGTGACTGTCTCAGCTCTAGGAAACTGAGCTGTTTGGTGTTTTTCGGTTATGAGGGAGGTTTGCTTCATTGAGGACTAGATGCTGTCTGTGGGCTTTCGGGATGCTGGGCTCTTCTGAGAAGAGGCTCGGCGGAATTTAATCCACAGCTTCCAGGCAGCGGATTAAATTCTGGAGTTGGAGATGTCCAGCGGCTCTTGTCTGTCCCCCCTCAGGTGCGATCCTTCTGGGGTCCCCCTTTTCTTCTCTCGAATTTATCACTTACCCACCACGCAGAGCCCCCACCCAGGACTCCATGGCTTAGGACAGTTGTTTTTCTACACGGCTGGATTCTGTAAGTGGTCTGGGCTCAGCTAGGTGGCTTCTGCTCAGCGGTCTGCTGGGACTGCAGTTATCTCGGGGTCCAGCTGGTTTGGGCTGTGCAGTGGAGCAGTCAACGGCAGCAGCTGGCGCTGGGCCACCATGGGAAGCAATCGGAAACCTCAGCAGACACCACCACCACCCCGGTTCTCCTCTGCATGGCCCCTCTCCGTAGTGCGAGCATGTCCCAGCATGGCAACCAGCTTTGAAGAGGAAGAAAGCCCCTACTGCCAGCTCTCCTAAGGGATGGATGAGTACAGGAGAAAACCATTCCTTTGCTCAAAGTAGTAGGCTTGTTTTTCTAATCCTTTCAACATCTACCAGAATGGATGTTTCTGAAGCCTGCATCGGACCCTGACTGTCTCAAAGGTTCTCCGTGGTGGGTAGACCCCAGGAGCAACCCCAGATGCAAACACTTTGCTACATGGTTGGTCCTGCTTCTCTTCAGTCATCCCTAGTAGGTTGGAGATTCATTCATTTATTCAAAAACTAGAGGCTCCACGTCACTCATGACTGCACACAGCAGGCACTCAATAATTGTTAAGTAACCCACGTGATCATCTCCCTAGGGCTTCTAGCAGCTTGGAGGGAGTTCTACTTTCCATATCAACTCCATTTTATTACACTGACTTTTCCAACTATTACTTGTGGGCCTGCTCTACAGCAGGAATATTTTTCTATTAAGCTCCATTTGTTTACAGCTGTGAACTGTACTTCTTAAACTCTGCCCCGCGCCCCCCCCCATCTCCTGTGTTCTGTTTAGCAGCCTCCCTCATCAGAACTGCCCTGGGAGATTCTTTTGGCTGCTGGGCTTGGCAATGCTAAACATTCTGGGGGAGAGGAGATGCTTAATTAATGCAGTTGGCTGCAGGTCTCCCCTGGGAGACCCTTAATGCCACCAGTCAGGACGGCATCTAAGGAGGGCATGGATGGAAGGGGGGAAGAGCACTTAACACCAGAAAATGTCTGACGGACACCAGACACCTGCCATGTGGTCCATTGTTGCTATGGTTACTGGGATGCTAGCAGCTGCAGTGGCCCCCAGCCTCTGAAGAAGAGCTCACCTCTCATCTCTTTCATATGCAATGAACCTATTAGAGAGCCAGGAGTGGAGCCCAAGACAGATGAACCCCAGGGGTGGTCAGGCTGCTGGGACTCCATTGCTATCCAACCAGACAGCCTCACACACGCCATCAAAGGGCTAACTTACACTTCCTGCGACTGATATATGAGAAGTGGCCTTTAATGAAAAGGCATGGCTGGGTCTCTTTGACAAATGAAATCATGTGGTCTGATAAAAGTGGTTGACAGAGTCATCCTGGAAGAATGGATGAGACAGTGGAGAAGAGGCTGTGGATAATTGGGAAGACTCTCGCTGCTAGGCTGCTAAGGTCGGACAAGGGCAAGATGGGAGGGGGATCTCAAGCAGAAGGAGGCTCTCTAAGGGCTGCCTCCCGACCTCCGAAATGCTTTCAATGCTATCTTGTAATATGCTCGGACGTTTAAATAGGGGGAAGAGTCACTCGTCGTCTCTAAGAGCAGAAAGACTTTCATCCTGGAGAAAAGGATTTCAAACACAATCATAGGACTGCTCACCATGGGGTGGCTTCTGAGAATTCTTCAAGCCACGATCCCATCATAGGATGCAATTACAAAGACCAGAACACAGAGATCAGTCAACAGCCCCACCCCACCCCCGTCCCTGTACCCAATTAAGGGAAACCCTGACCAGAGGCTGCAGCCAGCATCACTATTTCATAGTAGTAATTTTTAAATTGTTGTAAGGAATGCATCAGAAAACACTGATAATAAGAAGTGCAGTAAACACATGGACCAGTAAGTAACAGCGGTTTGTGCCATGACCAAGTGTTGTCTTGAACGGGACTCTATGCACCATGGTTCTCTATGACTGGTACATGGTGGTGTAGCATGTTTGTTCTCACAAGGCTCTGCAAGGGCTGTCCTTAAACAGGCGTCCTTAGACAGGGGCAGGGCCAAAGACAAATGAGGACTGCATCGTGGTGATGCCAGGTCAGCCCCATTCTCATCAAATGTGCTGCCTCTCATTGACATGCTATCCCTGTAATGAAGCACGCGACAGTTTAGAGAGTCAAATATGAGTGACATGGCCAGGAGCATGGGTTCAGGTGCCCTCAAAATGTGGTAACTATTTCACGATTTTTTTTTTAATGTTAACAGAACAAAATAAAATCAAAAGTCACTTAAAGCATCTCGGTGGTGGAAACAGCCGCTTTGTAGGTTTGAGCAAAGCCGATGTGGTGGTGTGAATGAGAACTGGCTTTCATGGGCTCACATATTTAAACATTTAGACCCCAAGGTGGGGTTTTAACAGAGGAAGTACTTCACCGAGACTGGCTTTGAGGTTTTATAGCCTTGCCCCACCCACTTCCGGCGCTGATCCTTCTGCTTCCGGTGTGTGGATGAAATGTGACCGTCCAGCTTCCTGCTCTTGCTGCTCTGCCATGCCACGCTACGCCTTCACTGCCGTTATGGACTACAACCCACTAAAATCTATAAGCCACAATAAAGTCATCCTTAAGTTGCTTTTGATTGTGGTATTTTATCCCAGCAACAGAAAAGTAACTCATACCATACTTTGGCACATGCCCCGGATGCTCAGCTTTTGAGTTTCACGCTAGTCCCAGGATGTCAGGTCAGACACAGTAGTGGGCAGCAAAGACGACTGTTAGGAAAGATAAAGATTGCTCAAGATAATCGCTTCTGGGTCTGCAACGCTCCAGGTCTCAATAGCATAAAAGTCCGAAGACACTGTAATGCTGGTGCAAGAGTTTGGTTTGGCTGGGTTTGAATTTTGTTTTTGTTTTCTGGGAACTTCAGTCCACAGCGCCCCCAGCTGACCACGTGTCTCCTTTGTGTGTAGAGGCCAAATATTGATGGTGTTTTCTGTTTGTTTGTTTGTTTGGTTGGTTGGTTGTTTGGTTGGTTGGCTGGTTGGTTGGCTTGTTTTTTTGTTTGTTTCATGGCACTAGAAAGACCCGTTCATAGTATCTGCTAAAGCTGAAGCTGGAGTGACAGGAAGGCAGAGAGAGAGAGAGAGAGAGAGAGGGGGGGGGAGGGAGGGAGGGAGGGAGGGGGAGGGGGAGAGGGAGAGGGAGAGGGAGAGGGAGTCACGAAGGAAGAAATCCCTAGACCACATCAAATTTTAACAGCCATTATGACTCAGGTCTGGTCTTTCCTCCTTTCTTCCGTCCCCTCCCCTCCCCTCCCTCTCTGTCCATCCTCCCCTCTTCCCATCCATCCTCCCTCCCTGTCCATCCTCCCTTCCCCTCCCGCCCATCCTCCCCTCCTCTATAACTGACATAACATTTGCATGTGATATATACTCATATTGCGAGTATTATACCACAGAGAAAACAGTCAAGAACACAGTATGGGCTGAAGATATGAAGGCAGAAGATGAGGGAAACAGACTTTAGCCAACCAAAAGCCATATTTTAAACTAGATTAATCACACATTTCCCTCTGCATCTACAGCTCCTTGTACTTTAAAAACAGCTATTTAATGATTAGACTACTCAAAATAATGTATTATCTTTTAATTTTAGTTTTTCTAAAATTGTAAGTTTGATGGTAGAATTATAACTTTATGAGAAGTGCTAGTCTTAGTTTTAGGAAAGATTAATCTTCAATACCTAAATCATTGTAATTCCTCTTTGTGCCTAACAATTTCATCTGTTCTACTATTTTGGTATCACATCAGATTTGGTTTCGGGAAGTAAACAGAAACTCATGTCAGAGAAGAATCCAGATGACAGTATGGTAGAGCGTCTCTTTCGGTTTCTTTTTTCAGCAAAATACATTTTTAACCTCTCTCTCTCTCTCTCTCTCTCTCTGCTTGATGATTTCTTGAAATTTTTCCTTATAAACTTTAGAAATATTTTCCTAAAATAATTACAGTTTCACAAAAAGCTATATTTAAAAAACAGAAAACGTGGACATCATGCATTCAGTGTCCATCAGTTATAAATGGAGCAGGGGACATGGCGCATTTCTGTTATCTTAGTGCAGATAACCTTTTCTTACGGTCACAGTCTCGGTATAATGGGCGTCTAGAAACGGCCTTTGCTCAAGACATCGAGTCTCATTTACGGCAGAAAGAAGGCAACCAAAAAGACGGCTTAAAGTCGGGCATGTCCGTCTCTGCCCAGTTTATCATTTCCTTTTCATTTGGGCCATCAGTTTAATCGTTGAATGGGTATCTATTTAAATTAGTTTATTCCTCTTCAAGGCTGAAGGCTCAGAATGAATTATTGAAAATGCACTGTGGAAGAGGGGATCTAAATCATATTTAGGATGTAAATAAAACATTAGTATCATTTGTAAATGTGACTTTTTAAAAAAATCTGTAAGCTTCAAGCAGGCAAGTATAAGCTAGCAGTTTAGTTTTATAATGACCTTTAAGATAAATTAGTTTGCCGGCCATGGTGGTACACGCCTGTAATCCCAGCACTTGGGAGGCAGAGGCAGGTGGATTTCTGAGTTCGAGGCCAGCCTGGTCTACAGAGTGAGTTCCAGGACAGCCAGGACTACACAGAGAAACCCTGTCTTGAAAAAACAAAACAAAACAAAACAAAACAAAAAAACAAAAAACAAAAAAAAAGATAAATTAGTTCTAAATTTTCAGAGTTGTATTTTACTTAGGCTTGAGCAAAACAAGGACCTTGAAAACACTGTTTTTCAAAACTTGTTAGAGGTCAAAATTATACTCAAAATATTTATGCCTGCACATACACATACATACATTCACATTCATGCACTCATGTATACTTATGAATGCACACACACACACACACACACACACACCTTAAGTTAGGCATGCCAAGGACAGTAATTCTAGTGCACAGTAAATTAAAGATGTAAGCTGCAGTGTCCCCAGATTTTGTTGCTCAGTTATCAGTTAATGTTAGAGATATAATAATAATAATAATAATAATAATGTTAGAGATAGAATCTTGTCTCACAATGTCTTAGACACAGTGACCCATAAAAATGATCATGCAAACAGTGACCATGAACACACATGGCATGACAGCAATAAATCAGAGTGTCTTGGAAAGATGGAGAGTTTTGCCGCTTTGAGAGTAAACAAAGGCTGAGCGAGAGTCACTCGTCAAGCCACTCAGGGAGTAACTGTGGCTGTCTCTGGCTACTTTGTGGGTTCTTCTTTCTCCCATCCTTTCAAACCCCTAACCCTAAGCAGGAGAGAGAAAGGATAGAGGGGAAAGGGGGCGACATTATCATTAAACTACTCCCTGGTGCTTAGAGGAGTTGCATTCCTCTGGGCAAGTTTGGTCTTCACAGTCGGGGTATCTAATTTCTTGTTTCTTCTTTGTGCATGACCATTAATAAACCACGGACAAGAGCAGCCAAGCAGTGAGCAACACCCCACCCTGCCTCCAGGGGCTCTGGAACGTTCCCAGAAATCTCAGTGTCACACAGTCACAGAAATTATCTGCTGCTGGCAAATTCACACCCCTGCTAGAGCACGAGGCAAGCCACAGTCACCTGCCGTGGACAATCTGAAGCAGTCCCATATCCACACCTGGGGTTAAATCGAAAACATATTCTTGCAATATTTTTGTGTTTTTAAAAGAAATCAAAACCCCAAAACTGTCACTACAAGTAACCACCCCTATTCCACAGCCACATGGCAGGGAGTGGGGGGTGGGAGGGAGGGAGGGAGGGGCTTCACAGATGCAATGCTTATCCTAGATCAGACTGCTAGCTGGCGGCGTCTTCTGCTGGAAATAAAGAGTAAGTGGTATGGTCTGGGGAGGCCAAGTGAGAGGAAGGAATTGAAAATTACATTACTCAGAACTTAGCTCTGGCACAGCCTCTAGAATTTTCTTATTAATTTCCTTTTCATCTTTCACATCTCTTATTAACTTACATGTAGCTCCCGAGGCCCCCTGGGAGCGTCCACCGCCCATCACCAAATCCTACCCAGTCAGTAGATCTCAAAGGACAATGACAGTTCAAGTGAGCTGCTTATTCCCATGACCCCAGCCTGCAGCAGGCCCATCCCTAAAGCAAAGCTACCCAGGGGACGACAGGTCACTCACTCCAGCACACGACTGAGCCAAGCAGAAGCTGGAGGAACCTCCCCACTAAGCCCGGCCCAATGCCAGTCGTAGGCCTCTGAGTTCCGTTAATTTCTGTGAGCTGTTTGTTTTGGAGTATGCACTGCATATCAAGAGCTAAGTGATATAAACAAAGAGAACCCCATCATTCCTGGGTTCATGGTAAGACAGGTAATAATTCTTTATTTTATTTTATTTTTTTACTTTTCGTATGAATGGTTTGCCTTGTATGTCTGTTTGACGCATGGTGCCTGATACCCCCTGTAGAAGTCAGATGAAGGCATCAGAACCCCTGGGATAGGGTGGCTGTGAGAAACTGTGGGTGCTGGGAACCAAACCTGGGTTCTCTGCCAGAGCAGCCGGTGCTAATAACCGCTGAGCCAGGTCTCCAGCCTCCCAATACTCTGTATTGTTGAGTTACCCAGAGCAGAGTCTTCACGCTGCATGGTTAATGCCTTTGATTATTTTTCTTACTGACCAGGGACAGTCTTACAAACAAGTGCACAAGATCTTTCAGGTCCCAGCATTGAGGAAGTGGACAGTATCACTTCCCCAAACTGGTCCCAGCTCGACATGGCTATGGCTGCACCTGATGGCTCAGTCTGTTCTATGATGCTCATAGCCCACAGCCCACACCCTAATTGACCTCACCCTTCTCCCCTGACCCCTGTTTCCCACCTACCTAGGGATAGCTTGTTTCATATCCAGACCTTTTAATATCTGTTGTTATCATTACCAAAATACGTGTTTTACTTGTGCAGCCTCTCTGCAAGTCAATCTGGCAGTCTCTCAGAAAACTGGAAATATTTCTACCTGAAGACCCAGCTATACCACTCCTGGGCATATACCCAAAAGATGCCCCGTCATACCACAGGGATACGTGCTCCACTAAGTTCATAGCAGCTCCCTTTGTAATAGCCAAAAACTGGAAACAACCCAGATGCCCCTCAACTGAAGAACAGATGCAGAAAATGTGGCACAGCTACACAATAGAATACTCAGCTATTAAAAAACAAGGACAGCATGAAATGTTCAGGCAAATGGATGGAACTAGCAAATATCATCCTGAGGGAGGTAACCCAGGCCCCAAAGGACATGCATGGTATGCACTCACTGATAAGTGGTGTAGGATAGGATAGGATTTAAAGGTTTATAGGTTTAAAGTATAGGATAATGGTGCTACCAAAGAAACAAAATATCAAGGATTCCTGAATTTCCACTCAGAAGAGGAAATAAAACAGCCATTGGAGGAGGATGGAGGTGGGGAACCGAGAGGGAGAGGGGATGGGAGGGCAGTGGGAGAGGCATTATCTCTAGGACCCAGAGGCCTGGGATGGGGGAGACTCCCAGGAGTCTGTGGGGATGACTCTAGCTGCAGCTCCGAGCAGTGGGAGGTATGGAACCTGAAGGAGCCTCCTCCTGGAGCCAGGCAGGACCCCAAGTTAGGGATGAGGACAGAGACAGAGCAAGGGCTGAGGGCATGGCCAGCCGATGACCGGCCTAGCCTGAGACCCATCCCATGGGCAAGAAGCAATTCTGGACACTGTTAACAATACTCTGTTGTGCTTGCAGACAGGAGCCTAGCATAGCTGTCCTCTGAGAGGCTCCACCCAGCAACTGACCGAAACAAATGCAAAGACCCACAGCCAACCATCAGAACTCTTTGTGGAAGAGTTGGGGGGAGGATGGAAGGACCGAGAGGGGACAGGAACTCCACGGGAAGATCAACAGAGTCAACTAACCTGGACCCCTGGGGGCTCCCAGAAACTGACCAACCAACCAAAAAGCATACCTGAGCTGGACCTAGGGCTCAACCCCATATATAGCAGATACACCGCCTGGTCTTCATGTGGGTTCCCCAACAACTAGAACAGGGGCTGTCCCTAAATCAGTTAGGCAACAAGGGATCCTGTTTCCATAACTGGGCTGCCTTGTCTGTCCTCCGGGAGAGAGGATGAGCCTAGTTCTGCAGTGACTTGATGTGCCAGGGTGTGGTGATACCCAAGGGGTCCTCCCCTCCCCTCCTCAGAGGAGGAGGGAGGGAGGACTGAGTGAGGAGGGACTGGGAGGAGAGGGGCTGTGATTAGGATGTAAAGATTATGAATAAATTAGTTAATGAAAAACACACAACATAACCCCATATGTTTTAATTAATTGAGAAGTCAACCAACAAATGAGAAGTCTGGAGTATTCATTTTACGGAACCCAAAATGGGTGCTTTGCCCAGATCCACTGGGTAATTGGTGCCTTTAGAGTTACTAATGAAATAGGGTGAGTAATTCATAAAAGTAGGAGAGATACTCCAGGTAAGAGCCTTACTGCTCTTCAGAGGATCTGAGTTCTGTTTCCCAGTACCCATATCTAATGGTTTACAATTGCCTGTAACTCCAGATCTGAGAGGATCCAATACCTTTGGCCTTCTTGGGCAACTGCACTCATGTGCACATGATGATGATGATGATGATGATGATGATGATAATGACGATGATGATGATGATGATGATGATGATGATAGTAACAGCAGTAGCAGTAGCAGCAGCAGCAGCAGCAGCAACAACAACAACAACAACATTATTTAACAGGCTGGTGAAAATCCCAGCATTCTAGGAGTCTGCCCTGAGACCCCAGGCAAATCTGCTTGTCCTCCCTTTCCTGTAGAACAGGGAACAGACCAGGAATCACAAAGGAGGCTCCGTGGGTGTGCTCGGAGGTGAGGCTGACAGTCATTAAGTGCTTCCTACCTGTCAAGCACTTGCTGAGCTTTCTGTCAGTACTAATCTATTACGTAAAATCCGAGCAGAGTGGCAGTTCTTGCTAGTGGGGGCGGGGGACAAAACAATGCAACTGTGATTCAGATTAAAATAAAAGCTTAGGGTGTAGGTGTCATTGTGACTTATATTTGAAGTAGGATGCACACAGTGCAGATATAGGTCCTAAGCATGTCGTAGCGGGCTCCTATCGTGTGGGCACCCCTGTTTACCAGATCAGAGAGCAGTATTCTCTCCCCAGTGGCTCTTCAGGTTCTGTGTCAAAAGATGCCCCTATTTTAGAAATAATTTTAGACGGAAGTTGTTTCTTGAATGAGGAAATGCTTCCCTCTAGCGGCCATCTCAGGAATTGTTCCCTGTCTGGGTCTGCTGCAAGACTTGTCTTCTCAAGCAGCCTTCAAGGGACCTGATACTGCAGGAATCACCATCTCTCCGCTCCATCCCCCCATCCTGCCCCCTCGTGTCCTGGCCCTCCTTCCTGCATTGCGTTTTCAAGCGTTTGAACTTACACCGTTTAACCTCCCACAGCGCCCCTCTTATCTGTCTTGTTTATCTTGCTGAGTCTTCTCTGGAAATGAGGCTCTAGGAAGGCAGAAAAACAAAACAAAACAAAACAAAACAAAAAAACGGGTCCATGTTGTTCATTGGCGTGTTCTCAGCCCCAAGCAGAACCAGGTATACTACCTCCCTCTATAAGGACACTAACTGGCACTGACAGCCCCCGTGCCAGCCCTGTCCAGGATGGGACATTTAAGACCTGAAAGCACAGACTTTTCAGGTTTCTCTACTGCTTCCCACTTGAGGGGGCCACGGATCTCCTGAGGCTGCCAGGCCTCTCTGGGGCTTGACTGAGCAGGCAGAGCCTTGGCCAGAGCCCCTGGCCTCTCTGGTTTGTGTCTGTTCAGTGGTCAGGCAGGCTGAGAACAGTGTTGTGCCTTTTTTTTTTTTTCAATATACATATCTTTTTTTTTTTTTTTAAAGCATTGTGTGTTTGTCAAGTTAGAAGCAAGTGGCCCAGTGTACCTGAATCCCACAGGGAAACCATCTGGAAAGCCTTGGAGAAAACATATCATGAAGGCTCTGAAAATGGTGAGAAGACTTCGCAAGGGACGCCAAGGTTCCGCCTAATGCGGGTCACGTGGTGCGCGCTGGCGTTGGAATGGTTGCTGTCCTTCAAAGCAGTACTGCAGAATGTGAAACGGGTGCCTTCGGGGTGCGGGAGGGGGTCCAGTCACAGTGACAGGAGGAGTAGAAAACAGAGGACGTGCTGCTTCGGTGGAGGAGAGCGAGGGCAGACTCATCGGGCTAGCCTCGACCCTCAGCCATCACCTCCCACACACCTCTCCGAGGCACCAACAGCTCGGCTCTCCAAGTACGTGTGAAGCCCCTGGTGGGAGTCTGTGCCCTCATTTTACAGGGGCGGGGGCAGGGAGGCATTTTACAGGTGGGGACATGGGGGTATACGGGGGTCTGGAGGGCTTACTCCCGCAGCCAGACAGCCTCTCCCAGGGGGAGTGTTCTCAGAGCGTTGTCAGCATTCCTGGTCTCTGGACTCCATGTTGTACTGATAAAATGTCCTCCTGAGAGATTCCAATTAGGTAGAATCCAGTGCCTCCTGGGAATCCTGCTTCAGTAGACAGACGGGGGCGGTGTAGACGCGGGGTGTTCTCCACGCTGGCAGCTGCTGTCCAAGTGCTTCTGATGGCTTCCTCAGAATCGTGTGCCTGCCACCAACCATGCGAATCTGTCTATGATCCAGCCCTGAGAACCCTGTGCCACGCTGGCTTGGGACCCCTCCTCTAAGGCGTGGCGACAGGAATCAGTTTGGTGTGTAGGCAGAATTCATGCTGACCCTCTTTCCCAGACATTTATCCCTTTGCCGGTCTAGACAGTCATGTTCTCCGCATACTCATTCGGCAAGGCCTTGCTCCCGTTGGGGGATGTGTCAGTCAACAAACCAGACAGTGGAGACTGTGGAGATGGCTTTGGGGGTAAAGTATTTGCTTCACACACACACGAGGACTTGAGTTCAGATCCCTAGGACTTATGTAAAAGGCGGGCACAGAGGTGCATGCCTGCAACCCCAGCACCACAGGGCAGAGACAGGCGAACCCCTGAAGCTCACCGGTCAGCCAGCCTAGCCAGTCAGTGATCTCCAGGTTCAGGAAGAGATCCTGTCCCAAAATACAAGGTGGAGTGCAATAGAGAAAGGCGCCTGACATAACCTCTGGGTCTCTCTCTCTCTCTCTCTCTCTCTCTCTCTCTCTCTCTCTCTCACACACACACACACACACACACACACACACACCACACACTCGTGTGTGCGGAAAAACTAAAATGTAAACGACAGAGTGGATCTTGAGGGGGCTCTTGTACCTGTTTTGTTACTCTGCTTGTGCTTGTTACTTTAGCACTGGACACCTCACTGGTGAGGGGAGGTTTTCCTGTGCTTTGTGGGACAGTAATGACTCTCTTTATCAACTAGATGTCAGTAGCAACTCCTCCTCCCTTTGTTATGACTCCTCAAACTGACTTGCTATCCAATGTCTGAGAACAAAACCATCACCTGCTGCGAGCCAGAGCCGGGACACACAGCCATGTCTTCTCTCTCCTTTGCAGCTGGACTGGCTTCCCGCTTTCCTAGTTGTTATGTCACACACACCCACACCCCTTTTTAAGGTTTACTTACTTTATGATTGGATTACATCCTTAAGTAACTTCCTCAGAAAAGGTGTGTGTGTGAAAGAACCGGTCTGATTCCTGGTAAAGCTGAAATGTGTCTTTTTCCTCTTTTTATCCTAACGTTCTGCCAGCCTGACGGCGTTGAGAGCTGCCCAGCAGCCGGAAAGGCAGTATTTGGTGGACTGTGCGTGATGGGCTCTGACCATGTGCTCAGACTTCTTGTGCTCATGATATGTCTGCTCCGTGTCCGTGCGGGAGTCGGGACCCCCTGGGACACAGGGGAGCCTCACCGATGTTACACCAAGGGTCACAGAAGCGGTTTTGCTCTCTGTTCTACTTCCTGAGGCACCAGCTTACAGACGGCTTCTTATGGGACTCCTTGGCCTCCATAATTATAGGAGTCAGGTCCCCTGTTAAGCCCCTTTCCCACTTATTTATATATTTATCATCTATCTGTCCACCTATCTGTGTATCTGCCATCTGTCTATTTTATATCTGTGTTGATATATCTTTCAATCTTCTATTTATCTATTTTCTTTCTATCTACATCTTCTATCATTATTTTCTATCTATATCTTCTATCACTGTTTATCATCTACTTATCTATCTTCTATCTTGTATATCTAATATTGTCTATTTATATATCTTCTATCTTATCTATCTATCTATCTATCTATCTATCATCTATTTATCACCTATCTGTCTGACTACTTACCAACTGTTATGTTTCAAACCAGGACAAAAGACTGAGGAAGCCTGTCTAACATATCAAAGTGGACCTTGTTAGGATTCTGTCTAAGCTCCACCCCACAATTACCTGACAAGAGCCAGGTGTGCCCCTCCCCACAGTTGCCTGGCAACGGCCAGGGGTATGCCTGGCCTACCTATAAACGAGGGTGTTAGGCCTCTCTCTTATTCCTCTTGCCTCTCTTCACACCTCTCTCTCTTCTCTCTCTCTCTCTCTCTCTCTCTCTCTCTCTCTCTCTCTCTCCCCCCACCCCGCCCTCTTGGGCTCTCCTCCCCTCCCCCTCTCTCCACGTAGTCATGGCTGGCCTCCACTTCTCTACTCTCTCTACTCTCTCTGCCTTTCTCTGCCTCCACCACCCCATTAACTCCCATCCTCTGCCCTGAATAAACTCTACTCTATACCATGTCTGTGTGTATCTGGTCCCTCGGGGAAGGGATGCCTGGGCGTGGGCCCGCTGGGGTACCCTCTTCCCTCATACCGCCGTATACCATATCCTCTAAAACCCCTTTCTCTTTTTATGAACACAACAGACCTGACCACCATGCTCTCCCGCATCCTCCATCCTCGTGTGTTAGAGGGTCCTCCTGGCTGGTACACTCCGCCTGACCCCTGACCTCTCCAGCCCAGGAGGCGGGGCTGCTCCTCCCTGTACAGCCCAGCCATTGGTTACCTGCTCTTTGTACTTTGGGCCTCCTGGCTGCTGGACTTGGCTCCCCTGTCTTTCCTTTCCCTCCCCCCTCCCCACACAGCACAGCTCAGCATGGACAAGTCCACTCTGGGCTCCCCCAGATGCTCTTGCCTCTGGCTAGACTCTCCCACCAGCCTACCATAGCCTTCCCCTCCACCATATCCAGGAACAGCCATAATTTTTCCGTTTTTTTTTTTTTTTTTTTTAATTTCTGGTGCTGAGACTTAGGGCCAGTCATGTCCTATACCTAGGAACAATCCGTTTCTTTCCTTTCTATTTTTTTTTTAATTCACCCACCTATCATCTATCTATGTATCTGTGAATATATGTATATATCTATGAGCCTATCATCTAGCTACCTGTCCACCTAGCTGCCTACCTATTCTCGATGTATCAATGTATATAAGTATGTATGTGTATGTATGTATTATCTATTTACCTATCAATAATCTATCATCTATCTATCTATCTATCTATCTATCTATCTATCTATCTATCTACCCTGAGTACTATGGTGGTACACATGACTTACTAACTGGTGAGCTTATCTCATGACCAAGGACAAGGACAGGCTTTTTCTTAGAAGACGCTGAAGTGCCGGGTTGCAGGGAAGTCCACCTCAACAAACAGAGCCCGCCAGATGTGTACTGACCTTCAGCGCGTGCTCTCCCTTTGCCAAGGTCCCTTTCCTCTCTTATGAACAGGGCGGGGTGTGTGTGTGTGTGTGTGTGTGTGTGTGTGTGTGATGATTCCTGCCTGCCTAAAGAACTGTCCAAGTGACTCGGTGAAGGCTATTACTCTTGGGGAACTGCAGCCTTCTGTGATACGTACACAATTAACATTGTGGTGGTCCATCCTTTTGTTCGAACTATTTAGAAGGTAACTTCCCTCCCTCCTTCCCTCTTTCCTCCTCCCCCTCTCTGAAAAAAAAAACTATCATTAAGTCTTTGTTTCTTTGGGAAACAAAACTAAGGGAAGCCCAGAGCCAAGTGGCCCCTCCTGCCCTGCTGCAGGGGAAAGCCTGGCAGAGTTTCTTACTCCATGTTTGCTTAGTGCTTCACACCCATGGAGGGCCATGCGATCTCCAGCTGAGTTTAATTGTTATTGATGTTTAGTGGGCTTTAAAACCCCAATTTCCTGGCTGCACCCCACCCCCAGCTATAAACGACCCATTTGCAGCAGCCTATAAACCCAGTTCCATTCCCAAAGCATGGAGGGTTTTCAAACATCAAAGCCACCTCCCCCCCCCCATCCTTTGCCTTGCTGGTTCCTCTGGCCTGCCCATCCCATGGCCTCCTGGCCTAGCTTCTCCACTGAGCCGGGACCACAGCAGCAGCACTGTGTCCCAGAAACCTTTGAGAGTCTTTGCTGGAAGCCTGTGGCTCAGAGGCCTGATGTCTGTGAGCACCTCCTGTCTTCCTAACACATAGAGTTCCAGGGGATCTGTAGAAGAACAAGGAGACATTGAGAGCCACTGACAAAGTCTCCTCCACTGACCAGGCCTGGCCGGGGCTGCACCCTTCACCAACAATTCCTGTCTGTACTCACACCCCTTACGCCCACGGCCTCCATGTTAGTCAGTCCTGTCCATCTTTTCCCAACAGGTAGGACACTAGTGGCCACTTTAACAAATGCTGGTCTAGGGATTCCTTGTGCTTCAGCTGTCCCAATGGCAAGCACCCGAAGGGGGGGGAGCACAAACCCAACTAGGCCTGGACCAGGTGCTCCGTGCCCGACACTCTCTTCCCTGCTTGCCAGGGTCTCACTATGAAGCCCAGGTTAGTCTCAAACTCTCAATCCTCCTGCCTCAGCCTCCTGAGTGCTGGGATTGCAGGTGTGTATCTGCATACCTTGATGTTCCATGTCTTCCTGAAGAGATAAAGAGGTCAAGTAAGGAAGAGCTAAGCCAGAGAGAACCCAGTGGATTGGAGCACAGCCTCGCGGCTTGAGTTGTAAGACTCTGGAGAGCCTTAGCTTACCGGGGACCTCCTGAGTGAGCAACTCAGAGTCGGGAATCGATGCAAAAGCAAGAGGAATTTATTGTTCCAACGTGTTGGGGTCGCCCTACACATGGAGCCCATCTGGCAAGCCTAAATACAGTCCTCAGGGCAGCCGCCATTAGGCACAATGTGATTGGCAGAACAGTGTGATGTTTAAACTGATTGGTTGTTAGGGAATGGAGTATTGGAATAACTCTGGGTCTCCCCTACCTGCAGGGACCTCACTGTGGCCTGAGGAATGTAATTTAGCCCCTCCATTCTGGAGGGGAGGGGGTCTAGTGGAATTTTCCAAAGTTTCTGAACTGACCTCTTCAGAGTCCTCTTCATTTCCTGTACTATATATATCTCTGCGGACACTATAAAGAGAAAGTCTGGGCAGGAAGTCAGGAATGACTCTAGACAAGCCTCATTCTCTCTCTCTCTCTCTCTCTCTCTCTCTCTCTCTCTGTCTCCTTTTCTCTTTCTCTTCCCCCTTTTTACTAAGGGTTATTTATTTATTTGGGTGCGTGTATATATGTGCTGTGGTGTATGTGTGGCAATCAGAGGACAATTTTTGGGACCTGGTTTTCTGTTTATACCATATGAGTTCCATGGATTGAACCCAGGTTGTCAGGCTCCTTCCCGCACTGAGCTAACTCACTGGCCCTTAGATGGCCGTAGTCAGGGGCTCAGGTCCCTTCCTGATAACTCCAATCTAAACTAGGAGTTTCTAGTGTTTTCGGTGTCCAAGATATTAACAAAGAATCCACAGTGACAAATGCTGGGCTTTATTGGTTCACAGTTTGGGCTGCTAATGGTTATAAAGGTCTGAGGCTGTAGCTCTCACATGCAGGTCATGAGAGCCCTGCCGTCTGGCCATGGTAGATACCAAATATGCACCTACAGCTGGCAGAGTGGCCTTAAATACACTCCTCCCTGTGCCTTAAATGCCTCCCTGTGCCTTAAATACACTCTATTCTATTCTAGACCATCTTGTGTGGCCCCTTCCCTCACACTGCCATAGAACATATTCCTTATCTATTTCTCTTTTTATGATCACAACATTGGTGCACGTGCCAGATAATGGTGGGGAGGGGCATACCTGGCTGTTGCCAGGTAGCTGTGGGGTGGAGCTTAGACAGAATCCTAACACTCAGTTTCTCCTGTACCATGCCCACCTGGATGCTGCCATGCTCCTGCCTTGATGATAATGGATTAAACCTGCAATCCAGCCCCAATTAAATGTTGTCCTTTTAAGAGTTGCCTTGGTCATGGTGTCTCTTCACAGCAATTCAAACCCTAAGACAGAAGTTGGCACTGGAGACTGGGGTATTGCTGTGATAACCTGACCATGCTTTTGTCTGGAGGAATGTGGATTTTGAGACTTTGGAAAGCAGTGGAATACTTTAAGTGGGGCTTAATGGGCCATCCAAGGAGGAATATGGAAGACATTGGTGCTGGGGGTGATTTGAACTGTGCAGACCTGGCCCAAGTAGAATTTTAGTATGTGGCTTAGAGACTGTTCTTGTGTATTTTGGTGAAGGATATGTCTGCTTTTTGTCATTGTCCTAAGATCTGTTCCTGGATTCCTTTGGATGAAGATATAGAACTTTCAGCTTGTTCTCCAGCTCCATGCCTGTCTGGACACTGCCTTCCTGCTATGATGATAACTGTACCTGTAAGCCAGCCCCAATTAAATGTTGTGTCTTGTAAGAGTTGCCTTGGTCATGGTGACTTTTCACAGCAATGAGAACCCTAAGACAGGGAATGTCTACCCAGGTAAAGTCAGATCTATGACTCCCACAGAAACAGACGTCAGGATGCACTGAAGTTGCTGACTTTACCCAGACTCAGGATTGAGACCTCCCTTTTCTTTCCATGTCCCCATAACTTCCTGTCCTTCTAACCAACCTCAGTGGAGGTAACTGGACACCATAGTAGCAGGGAGACGTATTTAATCCCTGGTTCACCCTGCATAAAGTGTATGCATTACAATTTGCCATCAAATAAAACAGTTTGGACAAGGCAAGGACGTTCTCTTAAATCAGGAGATGGAGGGGGGGGGTTGTTGTAAAGTTCCTCACCTAAATCTCCTGGAGATGGCCTTCTCTCTCCCAGCCCCTCTGTATGCACTTTGAACGAAACCCGGTTGTGACCTCTGCCTTCTCCTTCCTGCCTGGCACTTAAATGCCCTGAGGGGATCCTCAGACCCCTGTTCCCATCTCCCAAGTGGCGCTTGGGTACATGGGAGACTAGGAACCACATCAACCATCCTCGAGCCTGCCATTTCCCACCCAAGGAAACAGGATGGAGAGCCATGACGGACTGGTTCCACCTCCCCTGAGCAGCTTGCCAGACGTGCGGCCTGGCACAGGAGCTCTGAGGCAAGCAAGCCATTTCCCCCTTCCCGCTCTCTGCTTCCGTGCCGGCGTGTGGTTCAGCTTTGATAGGCTGAGGTGGCTACTGGATAATTCCTCACTACAGATAAGCAGGCAGTTGTGTCAGAAACCATTCCTTCCCCTGTCAACAAGGACACATAGTACCCTTGAAGTGACCTGTGGGCATCTGGAGAAGCAGCAAGTGGTGGCTCTGTGCCTGAATGCCACACCTATCTCTGACTCGATCTCCTGGTGTCCCACCCTATCATCCCTGTGGCCTTGTCCCAATAAGACAGTGGGTTTCTCTGCTCTGGCAATTTGCTACCCATAAGCACTCACTTCAATTCATTGGATAGCTTGGAACTTACAATGTAGCCCAGGCTGTCCTGGAATTTATGGCAATCTTCCTGCTTTAGCCTCTAGAATGCTAAGATTAAGCCACCATGAATCACTATGATAGCTCTTTCAAACAGTTTAAAAGTTTGTTTTTCCCATTTAGGCTAATACTTCACCGAGGGCACTGCTGTACCCGTGTTTGGTGAGAGGTAGAGATGTGAGCATATTTTTGTACAGGGAATGCCGATTGTCAACGCATCACGGGTCAGCCACGGAACCCTTCCACACTGACTTGTAATGAATGCTCCCTCTCACGGTGAGAACCCTCATGTAAGGATGTGGCTTTCCTCTGGTTCTAGACTGTTCTGTTGTGCTAGCCCATGTGTGCTCCCTTGCACACGATCAGCAGCACACGATCTTCATTACATTGGCTTTCAATTGTCTTTCTACCAGCCAAGACAAGAGGCGCTAACTTCAAGCCATTTGTCAAATTCGATGAAAATCCTTTTGGAGACTTTGGTTGGAATTAAATTTAACTTATAAGTGGATTTGAGAGAAATAGACATAGTTAGGAGTTCAGATTTTTCCCATCTATGCACACAACTTATCTCTCCATTACTGGGGACTTTAATGCCTTGCAGTAAAACTACTCTCTGCTACATCAAAACCCTCCATCATCTTTTCTTAGATCCAACCTTGGCTTATTTACGTTTATTGCTATATTTAAATGAAATATCATAACTTTTTTTTGTCACAGGATATCTTGATATAGACATGCGTTTTGTCTTGGTTTACTGATCTTGCACGTAGCAAGAAAGCCCAGTTCTCATAGGTCTGATCACTCATTTGCAATGGAGGTGATTTAGTTTCTTTCCGTTCAGCTCCTCTCTCCAGTACTGCGTGGCTAGGACTCACTAGTCCACCTTAAGTGAAAATACAGCGGATATTTTCTAGTCGACCTTCCACAACAACACGGCAGATCTTTTCTCTGGATGAAATTTCCTTTAAGGAAACTTGGCAGGTTAAGGGGGTTCAGAGTTCCTGGCACCCGGGCACTCATCTGGGATGGCCGGTGCCTCCCTGCTCCCTACTAGATTCCTGGCCCGGAACCTGTCCACACTCCCCCGTCAGTCACGTAGCCTAGAACAGAGCTCTCCATGCTAAGGAGGAATCTTCAGGCCCTGAGGGTTTAGCCAAAACGCTTCCCTTCCCAGACATTTCTCTCTCCAAAACTTATTTAATCTCTGGTCCACCCCGAGGGGTCGGTATGCATCCATTTTCTATGACAAACAGTCAATAAACGGTATGGACACACATGGACTGTCTCCTCCATTGAAACTGCCATGGGGGGATGGAGAAGGCCTTTGCCACAGAGCCTCAGCCTGTGGACGGCCTCTCTGTACTTCTAGACAACCACAGCCAAGCTAAGGACAATCACCGATGAGCTAAGCCCGAGCTCCCACTCCTCCCCCCTCAGCCCTCAGGCCCCTGACTCTGCTCCCAGCTCCTTGCAAGTCAGCCTCACCTAGATGTCGAGGAGTCTGGGAGAGCCTGCTCCCGGCCTTGTCCTGGGCCCATAGAGCCCCATCCTTCGTTCCCAACTTCTCTGTGCAGCATACCAGCAGTAACTGGATGCCAGGGCGTCTCCACTTTCCGCCTCTCCCCAGGCCCACAGCCCCCGTGGCAGGGTGGAGCACAGGCCCACAGTGTGTGTGTGTGTGTGTGTGTGTGTGTGTGTGTGTGTGAAATTATTCTGTCAGTTCCCTTCTTCTAGAGAACAATACAATACAATGGTTGAAGTGGGAGGGCCCAGCCCGTTTATGGGTGATACCATCCTTGGGTAGGGAGTCCTAGGTGCTACAAGAAAGCAAACAGCACCAGTAAGCAGCACTCTTCTATGGACTCGGTGTCAGCTTCTGCCTCCAGGTTCCTGCCCTGTTGGAGTTACAGTCTGACTTCTTTCAGTGGTGGACTGTGGTAGAGAAGAGTAAGTGAAATAAACCCTTCTTCCCTCTACAAATTGATCACAGTCTTGGTGTCTCATCAGAGCACCAGAAACCCTGACTAAGGCACCCTGGTTCTAAGGCTTCCCATTTCTTGAACTGAGCAGTTACTGAGTTCTCTACTCCTCCAGTGTTGAACCGAAGACGGCCATTGTTTGACTACCCGGCCTCCAATTATAAAGACGATTCAGTAAATCCAGAATCTCTCCAGGTAAGCCATCCACACTGGAGCAAACAGAGCATTAACCCACTGCTAGTAGGAGAATTAGTGTAAAACCATTGAAAAACTTCCTGTCTCCTAACGCCGAGCACGCATTAAGCCAGTGACCTAGTGACACCTTTTCAAGCCGTGGGCATGAGTTCCCCAGGAGACACATCTGAGGCTGCTATTACTGGCTCAACTAATTGGGGGCAAAACACCTGAGAGCCGCCATTGCTCACCAGTGTTGGGGCAGGGGGATAATTGTGACTGAGCTATGCTGTGGAGCCTTAGACTGCAGTGAGACCAGATGAGCTCCTGCTGTGTGGGAGAGCACTGATGACATTCTGGGCACAATGCTCATTTAGCCAGGAGCCAGGGGACACGGGGTGGCCTTTCTAGATGGAAGAGACATCCTAGCCAAATGCGGGGAGCATAGTGATTGGGTCCCAGTTGGTTTTTTTTAAGCTATACGCTCCATTTCCAGGCTGACCGGCAGCTGCTGGCGTACATGGGCTGTCCATTAGGAGTCATTGGAGTCACATCAGTGCTCTTAGGTTAAGATGAGGAGGCTGTGTGGGAGGGAGTGCTTGTCTCAGCAGCCTCAGGATGAAGGTTTTAGTACTTGTCTCTTGCTTTCTTCAGCATTTTGATGAAAGGAAACGTGTGGAGTTAAAGAGAAATAGAAGCGTCGGGCACAGTGCTGAAGATCAGCAACAGTCTGGAGGGCGGCTCAGCAGTTGTGAGCACTTACTGCTTTTACAGAGAAAATGGGGCTCGTTCCTAGGGCCCCCATGGTGGCTCACGACCATCTGTAACTACAGTTCTAGGGATCCAACATCCTCCTCCGACCTCCAAGGACACTAGGCACATACAGAGTCCATAGAAGAGTGCTGCTTACTGGCTTGCTCAGTTTGCTTTCTTGTAGGACCTAGGACGCCCTACCCAAGGATGGTATCACCCATAAACGGGCTGGGCCCTCCCACTTCAACCATTGTATTGTATTGTTCTCTAGAAGAAGGGAACTGACAGGATGATTTCACACACACACACACACACACACACACACACACACACACACTGTGGGCCTGTGTTCCACCCTGCCACGGGGCTGTGGGCGGGGCTGTGGGCCTGGGGAGAGGCGGAAACTGGAGACGCCCTGGCATCCAGTCACTGCTGGTATGCTGCACAGAGAAGTTGGGAACGAAGGATGGGGCTCTATGGGCCCAGGCCAAGGCCGGGAGCAGGCTCTCCCACACTCCTGAACATCTAGGTGAGGCTGACTTGCAAGGAGCTAGGAGCAGAGTCAGGGGCCTGAGGGCTGAGGGGGAAGGAGTGGGAGCTCGGGCTTAGCTCATCGGTGATTGTCCTTAGCTTGGCTGTGGTTGTCTAGAAGTACAGAGAGGCCGTCCACAGGCTGAGGCTCTGTAGGCAAAGGCCTTCTCCATCCCCCCATGGCAGTTCAATGGAAGAGACAGTTCATGTGTGTCCATACGGTTTATTGACTGTTTGTCATAGAAAATGGATGCATACCGACCCCTTGGGGTGGACCAGAGATTAAATAAGTTTTGGAGAGAGGAATGTCTGGGAAGGGAAGCTCATTGGCTGAACCCTCAGGGCCTCCAGATTCCTCCTTAGCATGGAGAATGCTGTTCTAGGCTACGTGACTGACGGGGGAGTGTGGACAGGTTCCAGGCCAGGAATCTAGTAGGGAGCAGGGAGGCACCTGGCCATCCCAGGTGAGTGCCCGGGTGCCAGGAACTCTGAACCCCCTCAGCCTGCCAAGTTTCCTGGCACAGTCCACTGTCCCACAACACATTTGGGATTTTATTAGAGTGGCTTACAGTCTGTGGTCCAACTAGTCCAAAAATGGCTGTCTAGCAACAGAATGTCCAAGAATCCAAAAGTTGTTCAGACCGTGAGGCTGGATGTCTCGGCTGGTTTTCAGCATGTCAGAATCCCAAAGAAGTAGACTCTAATACCAGCGAAGGCATGAACTTTCCAGTAATCAGAGGTCAGGCAGACAAAGAGCAAGTGCTCCCCTGTCTTTGTTCTTCGAGTATGGCTGTATTTAAGGTCGATCTTCCCACCTCAAAGGACGCTGACTTAGGCGACTCTTCCCACTTCAAACAATTCAGTCAAGAAAAGCCCCTCAGAGGTGGACCCAGGTGCCTGAAGGTTTAATTAATTCCAGACGTAATCAACTTGCCAACCAAGGACAGTCATCACAGTTATCAATCGTGAAAACACATGAGAGGCTTGCCCTTGGGCCGATCATTTTCTGAGTCAAGTTCAGTCTTCTCAAAGGGCCAGCTCTGGTTGTTAGCATAAGGTGAGCCAGCACACACGAGGAAGGGCCGATGGAGCTGCAGTCTGAGGAGGGAGGCCGGGTTTCCCCGAGGGACTGGGGTAAGCCAGTGTTGAAAGAAAGGCTCAGGAATCTGCAGTGGCTGTTTCTGCACAATTACAGGGTCAAAGTGCATGCACTCAAGAGAGATGGAGCCTCCAGGAGCTGGCTGACTCCTGCCTTTCTGCGTCCTCGCAGACGGTGCTGCCCACATTCAGGGCTGGTCTGTTCCCCCAGTTACCGTATCTCAGTTTTCTCTGGAAATGCCCAGCTAGACACACCTAGAGGAGCTAATCTAATTGAGCAGACCATGATGATTGTACATCACACTAATTAAGAGTTCAGCACCTTTTCACATGCCCACGACTCAGGCTGGGGAAAGCTTACGTCTCGTTAGTTTTATATTGTCAACTTGACACAACCTAAAGCCATCGGTGAAGAGGGAAGCTCAACTGAAAAATGGCCTCTTCAGATTGGCCTGTGACCGCGTCTGTGAGGGAATGTTTTGACTGATGATTGATAGGGAGGCCCCGCCCACAGTGGGCGGCCCCAAACCCAGGCAGGTAGGCTGGGCCAGCTGAGCATGCCCTCACTCCGCTCGCGGGGAGAGCAGGGAGTGAGTCAGTCAGCACTGTTGCTTCAGGGTTTGTGCTTCCCGTCCTGCTTGAGTTCCCGCCCCAACTTTACTCAGTGATCAGCTATGGCCTGGAAGTGTAAGCGGAAATACGCTTCTTGCTCCCCTAAGTTGCTTTTGGTTGCGCTGCTTATCACAGCGGCGGAAAGCAAACTCAGACAACTTTATTAAGCCTCATTGCTGTGCTGTTACTACTGCCTCACTTGTGAGCAGTTGACAGTCTAGTTATCACCAAGGACTAGCTTGACTCCACAGCTGTGTGAGGATGGGCTCTGAATGCTTCTAATATTTTACAGTTTTTTTGAAGTTTCTTTAAATAGCCCAGCAATGTGGTCTTTGAGTAAATATTCTATGTGCATTTGGAAAATGTGTGGATTTTTTTTCACTGTGATACTGTGATTGATGAGAGAGAAAGAGAGAGAGAAAAAGAAGAGAGAGAGAGAGAGAGAGAGAGAGAGTGTGTGTGTGTGTGTGTGTGTGTGTGTGTCTTCAAACCAGTTCCTGGCAGAAAGCTCCTAAAACCCTTAGAATTTCTCAAGCAAGAGAAAAACTAGTAGGATCTTTGGTCCTGATATTAGTTCTCTGACCCAGTTACAGGCACAGAGCTCAGATCCTCTTGGAATTTCCTGGGTTCTAAAAGCCATCTTTGTTCTAAAACGGTGACCGTCTATGGGCTCCTGACTAGGGCTGCACCAGCAGCGTGGTCCTAGTTACTGTTCTACTGCTGTGGAGAGACGCCTTATAAAGGAAAGCGTTTTCTTAAGGACTGGCTTGCAGTTTCAGAGGGTGAGTACATTAGCATCGTGGCAGGGAGCTGAAGGCTCACATCTGATCTGAAGTTACAGTCAGAGAGGGAGTGGGGAGGAGGAGGAGGAGGAGGAGGAGGAGGAGGAGGAGGAGAAGAGAGAGAGAGAGAGAGAGAGAGAGAGAGAGAGAGAGAGAGAGTGATTTGGCATGGACTTTTGAATTTTCAAAACCCACCTCCAATGACACACATCTTCTGACAAGGCCACACCTATTTCACCAAGGCCGCCATCTCCCAATCCTTCCCAAATGGTACCATTAACTGGGGATCAGGCATTCATCATGAGACTGGGGACATTCTTATTCATACCACCACACAAAGACCAAAGCGTGATTAAAGGCTGAGGCCTTCCACCCGACCCCTCACCCTAGCTCATCACACCTGCTTGAGGGAGCTGTCACAACCCCCACGCTCACACTACAGAAGGGGTGATATACCCCAAACATGTGAGAAAACAAGGGCTTGTGTTCAGGACCTTGCGGGACCTTGCCCCATGTGACGATGTGAACTTTTGGAAATGGTTAGGAGGTAAGGCCTTGTTGGAAAAGGTGTGTCACTGGGAGTGGGCTTTGGTGTTTCGAAAGATGCGAACCATTCTCTCTCCCCCTCCCCCCCAACCCCATCCCCCCATCCCCCGCCCTGACTTCCTACTTGCAGATCATACACAAGCACTCAGCTGTCCCTGCTGCCAGCCTTTCTCTTGGTCATACTTTCTTGTCACTGCAATGGGAAAGTAACCATGACACCCTAGGTGGCGCTCCATCTAGCTGCTGCTCACGGTGTCCAGTACCAGCGCCCCTTCCCCCCTTAGTAAGCCAGTGCATATGTCACCCTGGTCTGGTGAGCCAGTCTAGCTAACTAATAAATCCTAAAAGGGGATTGTGGGAAACTCCAGTCCATCTGGGGAGAAGTTGGGAGAAGTTATTCGTTGGTCATCACTCCGGTCTGAGGTGGCGGGTTTCTATACGATCACCACAGGTTTCTACAGTCGTTTGAGAGCTATGACTCAAAGTCTAGGTAGAGAGTATTGGAACTAAACAGTCACCCTGTTAGTGACTACTGGGGAAACCTTTGGTGTTTGGGGAATCTTGTGTATATTTTGGTGTCTAGAATGTTCTTCTAAGTGTTGACTGTGAAAGCAAAAGAAAAGCTGTTTTATGCTTGTTTTTCCTGTCTCATATATGATAACTGTCAGTTGTGTACACACACACACACACACACACACACACATTAAGGCTTGCCTGGACTGTGAGTGTGTCCTTGGCCAATGCAGGCAACTCTGAGAGACTCAATTTCTAATACGCTTCCCTCGTACAGTCGGGGTCTGCATCTGTCTTTAATATTACAGACCGCCAAAGCCAAGGGGACTTCTGATGACCCATATGGACCTGACCTGGGAACTAAGGTCAGTGGCTGTCAATGGCTCCCAAAAACCAACCCGAGATGGTGGCCCCTGGGCCCTTTACCTCACCTCAGTGAGGAGAAAAGGCACAAAGCAGGAGAGAGAGCACAGCTAAAGCAGGTTTAATTAAGGAAAAATGAATGAAAAATGAGAAATTATGGGAAAATGGGAGAAATGCCCGGGAGTGGGAGGGATGGGGTAGGGGAGGGGGAGAGGGTGGGGGCGGGGCGTGAAGCCTGGGACTTTAGGGCCTTTTTGTGGGGCTTATGTCAGAAACTGGACATAACGGAGGCAACTTTTTAAAAGATTGGTTACCTGCAAATACTGAGAACTGAAGGGGTCACGCATGTTGTGTGCGTGTTCTATGCATGCCCTCCTGAGCCAGCTGAGGAGGCAGCCACAGGCCGCTGTGTGCTGCTCTCCTAGTTAGGGGTGATGGTGTGTTTAGACCCCACTCTGCTCGTGTCTGATTCACTCCGTGAGCCGCTGGCCCTGGCTGGTCTACCCGCCGCCGGCCCTGGCGGGAGTCGCTGGTCAGCTCAGTTGGGTTCTTTGTTCTTACGGCTAAGTGGCTTTAGGCTTGTGGTTCTACCATGGGCCTCCCCCCTTTAATGTGGAGAATGAACTCCTGCCCTGTTAGCAATCCAAGAAAAATTAGTAATAGCATGTATAGGACATACATTTGGATAATATGTGTATATAGCTCTTTTTTTTCTTTTGAGACAAAGCCTCAGGTAACCCAAGCCAGACGCAGTGCTGCTGGGTAGCCTTACAGAAGCAGCAAGCAATTGCGAGGCCGAGACTGGGCAGCTGAGAGCAGATTCTTGGACCTGCAAATAGTGCAGAGACTGCAATCAGGGTCGCAGCTTTTGTGAGGTGTCCCCAGTTTCGGGGCAAGCTTTTCAGGGATGAAAAGCTGCTTTTGTGAATCTTTCTGCTCCTGTAAGTAACCCCTCAACGTATTTCTGTTGGCAACCCCAGTAAAAACTACCCGTTCACCAGGTTGGACTTTGGCACACTCATTACATCGGTCTATTGTAGAGTCCCTTTCTGGAGTGACTGTGTGTGTGTGTGTGTATGGTGTGTGTGAGTGTGTGTGTCAGTGTATGTGTGTCAGTGTATGTGAGAGTGAGCACATGTGTGTGAGTGTCTGTGTGTCTGTGTGTGAGAGTGTGTGTGAGCATGTGTGTGTGAGTATATGTGTGTTTGTGTGTGTTAGTGTGTGTATGAGTGTGTGTGCATGTGTGTGCATGTGTCTGCATGTGTGTGTATGAGTGTGTGTGTGAGTGTATGAGTGTGTGTGAGTGTGTGTGAGTGTATGTGTGTTGGTGTATGTGAGCATGAGCGCATGTGTGTGTGAGTGTCTGTGTGTGTGTAAGTGTGTGAGCATGTGTGTGTTTGTGTGTATGAGTGTGTGTGCGTGTATGTGTGTCTGTGTCTGTGTGTGAGTGTGTCTGTGTGTGAATGTGTGTGTCTGTGTGTCTGTGTGTGAGTGTGTGTGTGCGTGTATGTGTGTGTGAGTGTACATGTCTGTGAGCATGTGTGTGTGTGAGAGAGAAAGAGTGTGTGTGTCTGTGTGTCTGTGTGTGTATATGAGTGTGTGTGTGTGAGTGTGTGAGTGTTTGTGTGTGTCTGTGTGTGTGAGTGTGTGTCTGTGTGAGTGTTTGTATGTGTCTGTGTGTGTGTGCCCGGAGAAAGCCTGCCACACTGCAGTGTTTGGTGATTGAACACATGTGTACAGAGGCAGGGGCAAAGTGCCAGGGTTCCTGATCTGCTACTCCCCACACCCTTCCGAGGCAGGGTCTCTCTAAACGTGGAGCTAGGCTGTCAGCTACAGACCCCCCCAACCCCCTCCCAATCCTCCTGTCTCGGATCCGCAAAGTGCGGTGCTGTGTCTTCCACTGTGCACAGCAACGTTGGTCTTTAAGTGGCAGCTCAGGTCCTCAGGCTGGTGTCACAAGCACGGTACCTCTTGAGCCGTTTCTCCAGCCTCAAGATGGTGTCCCGGCACAGCCTTGACCTACGCGGGGCTGGGGCGCGGCTTTCACAGGTTTACGACATCACTCGTGTGGACGCATGATCTCAGTAAGGCTGACCTCGAACTTGTGGCAATCCTCCGGCCTCATACTCCAGAATGCTGGATTATAGGCATGATCCATTGCAACTGAATTCTCTCTAGTGTCATTTTCTCAGAGAGAAAATTTTAGTGTTGACGGAATCAACCGTCCTGCATTTTTCTGTGGCATCTGCGACGCAGGGTCTAGCCAGGGGATGTGGTCACTTGTGTTAGCTGGGGACTGACAAAGGGGAGGCAGACTTGACTGGAAGCAGAATTGTTCTTCAGGAAGAGCATCTGAAGGACACGGTCTTTCCGCAGGAGCAGAGACTGTGTGTGAGCACGTGGGGCAGGGAGCTTGAGGATTGATAGGGTGGGAAAGGGGATTTGGGGATGGAAGATGCCACCTGGGTAAGTTCCCTGTCGTGGTTGTTGTGTTCATAAAAAGAGAAAGTGGTATGCAGTGGTGTGGGGGAAGGGAGTGCCCTAGCCCGCCCATGCCCAGGCATCCCTTCCCCCGAAGGACCAGACACACACAGACACGGTATAGATTAGAGTTTATTCAGGGCAGAGGATGGGAGTTAATGGGGTGGTGGAGGCAGAGAAAGGCAGAGAGAGGGAGAATAGAGAAGTGGAGGCCTGCCATGACCACGTGGAGAGAGGGGGAGGGGAGGAGAGCCAGAGAGGACAGAGAGATAAGAGAGGTGAAGAGAGGCAAGAGGAATAAGAAGAGGAGGGGCCTAACCTCTTTTATAGGCCAGGCCTACCTGGCTGTTGCCAGGCAACTGTGGGGAGGGGCATACCTGACTCTTGACAGGTAACTGTGGGGTGGAGCTTAGACAGAATCCTAACAGTGGTAAATTCCCCTGGGTGGCAATTATGGACCCTGCTCCTGGGAACCATGAGCTAAAGCACACCTTCTTCCCTGAACTTGTCACAGCGATGAGAAAGGAAACTAATATGGGGCCTTTCATTGTTCTGCATTGTTTTTTATTTATTTATTTATTTATTTATTTATTGGTTTTTTGTTTTTGTTTTTGTTTTTGTTTTTGTTTGGTTTTTCGAGACAGGGTTTCTCTGTGTAGCCCTGGCTGTCCTGGAACTCACTCTGTAGACCAGGCTGGCCTCGAACTCAGAAATCTGCCTGCCTCTGCCTCCCAAGTGCTGGGATTACAGGCATACGCCACCACACCCGGCTCTGGACAGTACTGGTACATTGTGTACTTTACGTGGAAGGGCTTGATCTTTGTCCAGTCTAGGATCAGAGCACTATTCAGTACCAACCTCTCGACACCGGGAGTCTGGCTGTCACCCTCCCCCGAGCTAGTGTCATACCTCAAACGCCAGTCTGTTAGGGATGGTCTTCTAGGCCTGTGCTGTGCCTCAGTTTTGGCCTCTAAGGCAGGTTTATTTTGAACACGGTGTCTTGGGATCTAAGCTTGCTCGCAAAGCCCTCCTCGCTGAGGCTGAGGCGTCTCAGCGTCTTTCCTGGCTCTTCTTGAATATCTATCCTCTGTCTGTTCCTCCTCTAACAAAAGAAGCCACATCCGGGTGCAATCTGTTTTGTTCACTTAGAAGCATCTTTCTTTTCACCCTCTTCTTCCTTCTTGTGCCCCAGGGCATGGAGTTGGATTGTAGAGTCGGGATGCTCTGTATGTGTAGCAGCAGACCCTTGGGACCGCAGTTCATGCAATTCCCATTTTACGCGGAGGAAAAGGAAGTTCGTTTTTCCCCAGATCCGCTGTGCAAGAGCAGCCAGGGCTCTGAACCCTCGTCTTTTAAGAGCCGTGCCACAGGGTGATGCGGACACTGGGGCACTCATCTCCAATGACTTTGGATCCCTTCTCCATCTGGAATTTTCTTGTTTGAGTGCCTGGGTCAGCAAGTGGTGGAGAGGATAAAACACCAGCGTTGGGATGTATATTTCATCTCAAAGACTGGATCAGCTGTGTCCTGGGCTCCGGCATCCATAAATTCTTTCTTTTCTCCAGCAGCTGGACGTGGGGGTGCCCTGTGCATGTGAGTACTGGTCCCTTGTGTCCCAGTGGGAGCCTTCAGAGACCAGAGCGGAGCCGGGCTTAGCCTCTCCCCTCCCCCCTTGAATTGACAGCATATGTGAAGAGTGATGTCTTGCTCAGGGCTGGAGCGCAGATGAGAGCATCAGACCCTTCCCTTGTCTCTCGGTCCTGCTGAGACTGCCGTGTCCAAGGTCCAACAGGTACAGATCCACTGTAGCTAGGAGGGAGAGCAGTGAGCATGGGAGGCTAAAGTCGAAGGGATGAGGGAGGACCGCTTTATCTCTCGGTTGGATAAAGAAGCCTCGTTAAAAACACACCCAGCTGAGGCGAGCTCTCTGGAATTGCCCTGGCAGTAAAAGGGGATCTTGTGCGACCATGGTCTTGTGGAGATGTAAGGACCTGATGCTCTGGTGGGCTGGGCAGAGAAAAGGCGGTCCCCTTCTCCATCCCCCTGAGAAGAGGACATTGTTCTGAGCTGGGCGCCCAGGGCAGGAGGCCAGTCATGGCAGTCTGCTCTTGCAGGTGCCGGCGGCGGCAGCAGGGCGGGGCTCCCTCTGTCTCCTGGCCTGCTCCCTCAGGCTGCCCAGAGGTGTTTGGTGAGTTTGTCACTCATCTGAGATGGAGTCTCCCCTTTCAGACTCCCTTTTTTCCCTCACTGGGATGGGTTGAAAGCTTGACTGGTATATACAACCATTTCATGTAGTATTTCTCAAAATCGTCTATCAAAGACTGTGTACCTCAGGGCCGGAGAGATGGCTCAGCAGGTAAGACCGTCTGCTCTTTCAGAGGACCCCGGGTCAGTTCTAGCACCCACGTGAGATGGTTCATGACCACCTGTGACTCTGACTCCAAGGGAGCCAATGCCTTCTCTGGCCTCTGTGGACACACACACGCAAACGAGTAATTTAAAAGACTTCATAATTTTTTTAAAAAAAGGCTACATTATTCAAGCTCTTAATCAGTTTTCTACCCAAACCAACAAACCAGCCAACAAAACGAAAAATGGAGGACTGTTCTGTGATCACAAACACTCAGGAGGCTGAGGTAGGTAAAAGGCCAGTTCAGGGCCCGCCTTGACTGCAGAAGGAGGTAATGTCAGCCTGGATAACTCGGTGGAGGTGTAGCTCAGTGACACCAACACCCGCTCAGCGTGTGTGACACCTTGAACTTGGTCCTGAAGGAGATCCATAGAACACAGGAACGCTACTCACCAGTAGGAGGGGCGTGTTCTAAGTCGCTTAAGAGACGATGGAAAAACAGAGTATTGGAACTGCACTTTCTTCTTGACTTGAGGTTCTATTTTCAGCTAGGTGAGCATATATCTCTTTTATTATTTGTTTGTTTGCTTATCTATTTACGTGTGTGTGTGTGTGTGTGTGTGTGTGTGTGCGCGCGCACGCGCGCGCACATATGTAGGAGTCAGAGGGGCAGAAGTTCTTTCTTTCCATTCCAACGTGGGTCCAGGAGCTCAAATTCCGATCACCATGCTTGGGCAGTAAGCACGTTTGCCTGCTGAACCAGCTCTCTAGTCCATGGTTTCCCTTAGATGAAGCTCAGTGCAGTCAAAGCTGGCCGGCCGCAGAGGAGCGGAGCCCCAGACGCTGGCCAAGTGTTGACTCCTGACCTTGGGAAGGCCTGGGGCTCTCCTGCTCTGTTGGTCTTTCTCCTGGTGGGGAACACTGCGGAAGAGCGTGCATCACATGATCACAGCCACCTCAGCCCTGCCAGCCTGGACACCGGACACCGTGAGACAACAGGCGACTTAGACTTCTCAGTACAAGCACTGGGGTGCTTGTCTTAATGGAAATAAGAACTAGTTTATTCTGGAGCTGTTTTGAGTGACTTGGGCCCAGGAGCATAGATTTAGTTTATCTCCAATTCCATGTTTCAATATGGAAGCAGTTTCACTGAGTTTTATAGTCTTACAGAACAGAAAATGTCCTAACAAGGGAACATCAGAAAGGCGGGTACAGGGAGGCGGGGGAGCTTTCTTACAGGCTCAAGATGTAGTCAGGTGGCTTCTTGGCTTTTGGATTGGTAGACACTGATTACCTGCTAAGTTAATAGTCTATATGTTTTGTTGTTGTTTTTGTTTTGTTAATTTATTGCCGCAAGGCATTGGTTTTGATAAGAAATGAGCCAATTCAAGCCAGATTAGCTTATATTAGATGCAGGTTTGTTGGGAGGCCGCTCTAGAGCAGGTGAATTCACTGACTCCAGGGAAGAGGACCAGGGAAGAAGCCGTGGGAAGAGATAGGGGGAGGGGGAGGGGGAGGGAGAGGGGGGAAGGGAAGGACAGGGGGAGAGGGGGAGAGAGAGGGAGGAGATCAAAACGCTGGGTTGTATTGGAAAGAGCCTCTGGAGGAAGGATAGCCCGGCCTCTGGGCTGGAAAGTTCAGGGTTGGGTGCATAGTATGCCAGGTAGGGACTGAGGGATGCTGGGAGAATCGGGAGGCCAGGTCTGCTTTGGTATGTAAGATATGGTCGTCCCAAACACTCGCCCTCGGTCCCTTGTCCTGGGGTCCAAGCCAAACAAGTCTCTCCACCACGTTTGGGAAATGTCAAAGGATGACCGTTCAAGCCCAAAGGTGAGCTAATTAAGCTCTGCCCAGACACCTTCCGATCCCTCTGCAGTGCTGAGGTCTAGTCGGCCTGTCGGCGTGCAGATTAGATTCCTCTCAGGAAGAAAGGAACTTCCCAGCCCTCCATCACACTTGGTCTCCTCACCCTCATCCCTCCATCACACTTGCCCTCCTCACCCTCCTCCCTCCAGCACACTTGCCCTCCTCACCCTCCCTCATCCCTCCATCACTCTTGGCCTCATCCTCCCTCATCCCTCCATTACTCGTGTCCGCTCAACCTTACCTGGTCTCCCTCGGCCTCCGTAGCCTGTTTCCCACAGCCTCCTCTGCTCCCTCATCCTCCTTTGGCTTCCCTGGGCCTCCTCTGCTCTTCCAGTGTCCCTCAGCCCCCTTGGACGTCCTCAGCCTCCTTACACTCATGCTCCCTCTCAGTCTGTTCTGTCCTGCCTCCGACCAGCTACCTGAGCCCCCGGCCCTCGTGCATACCCAGCCCAGCTCATCCAGGAACACTGCCTCTCCTTTGAAATCTGAAGCTAGCATCATGGCTGAGGCCAAGCTGGCTTTAGCTTGTGGTCCAGCAAGATGTCTGTGCGAGCCAGAGACTCCTCTTCCCAGGCGGGCTCCTGTACAGCTTGTTTCCAGCACCTTCCGCCAGTAGCCAGCCTGAGCCTGCGTCTAACGGAGAAAAATCAAGGCTTTACTGCAGCTGGTAGGTTCTGTCCAAAACTTGTTTGAGGCGGAGCAAGAATGTGGCACATCTTGAAGCTGGGACAAGTTTGGTCAAGCTGGGAAATGCAGCCCAACAGGTCAGGGTACCCACCGTGGGGACCTGTGGAGAAAGGGGCACCGATCTTCCTGCCTGGTGCCTGTTCTCATGTCGTGGACGTCCCCAAGGCTGGGTCTCTGGCGCAGCCTCTGGATCTGCGGGATCTGCTCCTGGTTGTGTGCCTGGCCTAGTGCTACCCAGGTAACTGGGCTCACATGGATTTCATGGTGAGCTGAATGGTGGCTTGGACCTGGGATAAGGGACTGAGGTGAATATTTTACATATCAAAGCAGACCAGGCCTCCAGGTTCTCCCAGCATCCCTCAGTCCACACCTGGCATACCCTGCCCCCAACCCAGAACTTTCCAGCCCAGGGCCTGGGTTGCCCTCCCCCCTCGAGGCTCTTCCCTATATAATCCAGACATTTGGGTTTCTGGCTTTCTTCTCCTTCTTAGAAGTCTCTCTCTGCAGGAGCGCCCTTCATCTCTTTCTCTCCCCCCTCCCTCTCTCTCCACATGGCGACTCCCTTGGCCTCAATCCTGGGACCAGGGAACGTGCCAGAAAGAAGCTTCCCAACAAACCTGCCTTTGGTATAATCTAACCAGGCTCAAATTGGCTCATTTCAATATAATGTGCTGATCTTATGACTGTCCAGTTAGCTCTAAAGACTCAACAGACACACACTGAAAATTAAAAATAAAGAAAGAGAGAAAGAAGAAAAAGAAAAGAAGAAAAGAAAAGGAAAGGAAAGGAAAGGAAAGGAAAGGAAAGGAAAGGAAAGGAAAAAGAAGGAAGGAAAAAAAGAAAAGATTTGGACCTGTAGTGAACCAAATATGCAGAGGCCTTTTGTCATTATTAAACATTACTATATGAAAAATATTTACACTGGAATAAGGATCATAACAACTCAGAGATGGTTTAAAGTATTCAGGAGGCAGGGTGTGGGGGAGTCAGCTCTTTATGTATGGAACTTGCGGCTCAAATTTTGGTATCTGAGGGCTCCTGGAAACAACACCCACCCCAGACCATGAGAGACAGTGGCACTTGGAGAAAGAAAGTTGTAATTTAGCTTCTTAAATTCAGATTACTTTGGGTGATTTAGGTAGGCCCTGTATCCAGTGATACGCATCCTTACAAAAGCCATAGAAGAAGCAAGCAGTCCTGGGAGATGGAGGGGGAGGGGCCGCAGTGACTGGAATTTGCATGCGGGATCTACCAAGAGTCAAGAAACGACTTCCGCCAGAGAAGTGACCCCCACACAGAACCTTGGGCTTCTAGTCTTAGCTCTGTCCTTGTTGGGATAGTCAGGACAAGCTGACGGACTCAAATTCAAGTCCCCACTAGGGCCTTTCCAGACTCCGTAGCCTTGGCCAAATAGTTTTAACCTCCAGGGCTTTAAGTAGTGACACGAGTGACCGAGCTCAGATCCGTTCGCGGTGAGGATGCTGAGAGCTCAGTCCGCGTCCAGACGTGTAGGACCGCGTTCCAGGCGCTGCTGTAACTCCGCCTCTGGCTGCCTAAGCATCTTTCCTTCTTGGCCCCGATCCAGCCCCTCACGCTCCTCCTTCTGGAGTTCTTGTCCCAGCTGCTGGGACCCTAGATGCCTTTCATCCTTAGGCCTGGCTGGGGTGGGGTGGAGGGTGGGAGTGGCGAGATCGCTTGTGCTCCAGCTTCTCCCCGCCCTCTCCTCTCCGCAGCCCTGCCCGCAGCCGCTTCCCAGTGTTCCTGCACTTTACCTCTCTGTTGGCAACCGCGTCTGAGCTGGAATTGGCTTAACGAATATCTAATTAGCATTTGTTGATTTAATGATTCCCTGTAGCTGGCTGTGGGGAAGAAACCTGATCCTGTGATATTCTGGTTTTGTTTTGTTTTATTAGAAAAATAAGGATGTTGGACAAAAGGGTTGTTCTTCCTCTCAAACTCCCCTCCTGTTCAGCAGACCTAAGAACCAGCGAGGCGAGGCTCCGCACATGTGGCCTCTTGCTGCCCCCTAGTGGGGAAAATGATAAATGGCACCTCATCATTTTCTCTGGTCCGGTCTGTACTGTTAAGAACACACCAAAAAGCAGGGCGGTGGTGGCGCGCGCCTTTAATCCCAGCACTTGGGAGGCAGAGGCAGGCGGATTTCTGGTCTATAGAGTGAGTTCCAGGACAGCCAGGGCTACACAGAGAAACCCTGTCTTGAAAAATCAAATCAAAACAAAACAAAACAAAACAAAACAAAAAAACCCAAAAGCTACCCACTGAAACAGAATAAAGCCAAAGAAAGGAAAATATTCAGCAGTCAAAAGACCACGCTTTCTTTTCCGTGGCATGCTGTGGGTCACAGTAGTTCAACGTATCAGGAATCAGTGATGGAGCGGCTGGGACCGCCACCTTCCAACTCCTTGGGTGAATCTGGTCTTAGGTTCTGTACAGCCTGTGTCCTTATCTGTGAAGTGGGCATAGTAACATCCACCTCACCGGTGTTTCAGGATCAAATGAGGTAAGGCACCTGGCCTGTTGGTGGTCCTCAGCAAAAGTTGGTACCCTTCTGGGCTTTCAATGCAGTTTGTAGGAACAGACAGCAGCCACAGACGTGAGGTCTTTTGTTTAGTTTCTGTTCTCATAAAGTACCCTGTTTTTTTTCTTTTAAAAAGCAACTTAAAAGAGAATAGGAGGATTATTAGCTCACAATTCCAAGTCGTAGGCAGGAACTTGAGCGCCAGTCATCGTCACAGTCAAGAGCGGAGACAGTGGTGCGTCTACACCTGTCCATGTCCATTTGCAGCTCCTTCTCACGCGTATACAGCTTAGGGTCCCCTGCCTAGGGAATGGCACCACCCACGGTAAGCTGGATCCTTCTCACAGCAGCTACTGCAATCAAGACGGCCCCTCCCAGATGTTAGCAGTTCCTCTAGGCGCCGCCCAACAGTTACCTAGCAACAGCCAGGTATATGAGCTTGGAGCCCGGCATCTAGGGGCTGCTCAGGATTCTACCTCTCTCTCCATCTTCTTCCTCTCTCTCCATTCTCTCTCTCTCTCTCCCCATGTGTCCCCTCTTTTTCTCTCCTCTCTTTTTCTGACCTTCTCTGGCCATTCTCTGCCTCTACTCTCTTCCCCGGGTGCCAAATAAACCCCCTTTTGTACTAAGCCTGTCCTGTGGCTGATTTCTCAGCAGGGACACCATCATGGGCCTGCCCAGGTGCTCCCTTCCACCACACCATTGCACATTTTATAAAAACACAACACACACACACACACACACACACACACACAAGCACACGCACACACAAATCTAATCTAGTCAATCCCTCATTGAGATTATCTTCCCAGGTAATTCTACATTGTGTCAGGTTGAAACAACTAACACTATACTAAGAAAAATGAGAAATTGAATCTGAGAGCCTCCAAACAAATAGAGTTTATTTCTAAGCAATAGTCTTTGGGAAGGTGGTGCTGGAGTCCCTCTGTATCTAAACCGCCTGTCTACAGAATCGAATGCTGGTCTGCAGACGGCTCCATTCACACCTCCTCACTGCTCTTCTAGACATCTTCCTGCGTCACAGAAATGGGAGCACTGAGGTCAGGTCCCTCCCCCTCCCTGGCAGCACGGTGTGTCTGTGACTCAGTTTCCATCAATCCCTGTTCAAGACACTTTGTGGGAAATACCACGGCAGATGGGTTGGGCCTTCTGGGGAGGTTGGGAGGAACCTTAAACATTCAGTCCTGTTCTGGTTTGGGTTGGAAATGTCCCTCACAGGCTCACTGCTTGAACTCTGGGCCCCCAGCTAGGCTGCGAGCTTATGGAACTTTTGGGACATGGGGTCTGCCTGGAGGATGGAAGTCATAAACGTGAGCGTTTGACCGGCCTCTGAATCTGGCCTACAGTGTCCTGTTCTCCATGTCAACAAGATAGGCCCACGCTCCTGCTTTTACAGTTATCATGCCTTCCCCGGCCATGATGAACCTATCTAGTCTCAAGCTGTTCCTGTCAGGTAGTTGTCACACCAGTAAGAAAATGGGTCAGAAGCAGGGGACTTCCAAGAGAAGAGTCCCTTAGGGACCCAGCTAGGCTCAGCCATCTTGGGTCCTCTTGTTTCCGTGGTCCTCCCAGAACTCATAAGGTGTGTAAACTCCCCCAGGTCCTCTGCAGTGTGAGCTTGCTGCTGGGGCCTATGCTGTGTGCAGCCAAGGGCCTCGGGCTACACCCGCTGCAGTACATCAGACTCTTAGGTCCCCGGTGAGGGAGCTTTATCTCGTAGGAACAGTCATTCAGTATCGGTTGATAATCTAAGAAAGGAGCGTTGTGTCTTCCCGTGGTCAGTGTGCAGAGGTTTTAAAGTCTATCAATTTCTCTCCATGGGGATGTGTTCAGGGGATGGCATGTCCTCTCCTGGGAGGAAAACATAAGATCTAATTCCAGTAAAACTCCAATTTCCAGGGTTGCCAAAGCTCAGTCAACGAAGGCTTCTTCCCCTTTTCTTGGCATCGGTGATGTGTGTGTGTGTGTGTGTGTGTGTGTGTGGCGGGGGAAGGCACACGTACTTTACCTCTGGTCTCATCTGCTAGGCCGCCAATGATAATAAGTTTGTCTGACCCGTGCCTCAATCCATGGCATCTAATTCTTCTCCACCCGACTCACCTGCTCCACTGTCTCTCCACATCCTCTTCCCATGATGCTTTGCTTCACCAAGTTCTCCAGTCTCTCTGCTATTAGAGTCTTTTCCTGGGGTCCTAGCACTGCACAGACCCCAGAACCGCCTCTCTGACCTGCTTGCTGTCACTAACCTCTGAGGTTACAACTCAGGTGTCCCTTTGAAAAGGGGCATTGCTCCTTTGCTTTCAAGTGTAATTTTGCTTGGCTGTTTTTGTTGGTTTTGTTTTTTTCCCCTACTCTGTGACTTTTTGCATAGCTTACAAAAAAAAGTGTTCTTTTCAGAAAAGGAAGACCTACTTTCTCAAATTTTATGAAAAAGAATGTCTTACTAAATGTGTGGGGGTCCTTACAGACAAACCTTCTCTGGGGCATGAACATAAAAGTGGGATGGACAGACAGACATTTGTACTCAGGTGAACAAGTATGCAATAACCACATTTGCAAGTTAGTTTTTTTTTTAAAGGCGACTGTACTGTGGCTTTGTGAAAGCCAGAAAGGGGACGTGGAACAGAGTGGCCAGCCAATGGAAAGGTGGCCTGTGGTGCAGCCTCACAGGACACAGGACACCAGAGTCCATGGTGTTTTGAGCTGTCCAAGTCCAGCAAGATGGGCGCACGTGCACCCTGGCGACCTGAAGTGAGCCTACTGCTGCTGCCGAGATGACAGCAGCCTGTGAGGTACAAGGAGATGTCCCCCAGGGCGGGTGGAGTCTCATCTGTCTGTGCCCACTTGCAGTGCAGCTGAGGAGCCCCAGAAAGCCAGCCTGGTGTTGACATACAGAATTAGGATTTTCGGGACTAAGGCTGTTTCCAGGAAAGACTACCAGCGGAAAGAGGAGAATAGAGTGGATCCAAGGGCCCCTGGAGCATTGTAGAAGATATGCAGGAAGGCTGGCACGCACTTGAGTCGGAATCTACAGACCATGCAATGTGCTTTACCGTGAGCAAGAATACGAAGGAAGGCCAATAGGCTGTTGAATAGGGACTTGGAGAGTGGGCGGCTCTGACCTAAACGGTCATCAGGCTGTATGCGGCAGGACCCCGTCTGAAGGAACAGAACTGTGAGTTGTTTCATTAAAGGTCGGAAGGTTTAAGTAGAGAAGCGATTCGCATTCTAAGACTATTCTGATCGTTGTGGGGGAGTGGTTGATTGGAACAGTGTTCTGAGGGCAGGACAGCAGGGAGCGAAGTAGGGCTGGAGGTCACTCAAGCCACCAGGGCTCCAAGGGTGGAGCTGGCCGTGAATACGTTCTTCCAGATACATCCTTGGGACTGTTGGATGCAGAGCGAGAGCGGGGAGGTCACGCATTTCCTTGGGCGTCCCTGGGAAGACTGCACCACTTTGTAGAAGAGATGTTAGGCTAAGCATTTTCCACACTAGAGGGAGGTGTGTGTGTGTGTGTGTGTGTGTGTGTGTGTGTGTGTTCACTGAAGCTGTTAGTCATCCCTCATCCTATAGAATACTGCAGTAGGTTGAGCAGAATGGGGTGACACTGCCGGCCAGACTGACACGGGCTCACCTGTGGCAGCAACTTGGGGACATCTGCACTTCCACAGCCTGCAGCACCCTGTGCTCGCTCCGTGTGCTCTGTCCTCTAAGGAGTGTGAGCGTCAGAACCATGGGGAGGTAGAGGCCTTCCATGAACCCTCAGTTTACAGGAAAGGCGAGGTGTGGGACCAAAGGCACGGTCTATTACATCTAGGCTTAGCAACACCTGGTCCAGAACGGTCAGGGGCTACCAGCCCTGGTTTCCTTCCTTTTCTCTGACTCTCAGTGTGGAGACCCTGAGCACAGGCTTGGCCATACAGCAAACAACAGTTCACAATCATTAATACTCTGCATCAACACTTGGGAACCCAGCTGACAGGACTCTCCTGAAGCTGAGACCTCGGATCTACATCGGGTGCTGATGGCAGCGATCACCAGCACCAGGCAGGCGGCTGGCCGTGTGGAGATCTCTTCATTCTCCTGTTGTTACACTGTGGCCACTGTAGGGAACTCTGTGCAGGGAAAAGCTGGAGCATCCTTTCATGAGTCTTGCCTCTGCCGTCCTTCCTCTTACTGGAAAGGAGGAGGGAAGAAAGATGAGCAAATGGTAACAGGGTGTAAAAGCCAGACGGCAAGACACAGAGGCAGGGGCAGCAGCTCCCTGGAGACTGCAAACGGCGAAGGATGTGGGGCCCGGGAGAGGGCAACCCTGGCTGGAGAGGGACACTGTCAGGAGGAGAAAAGGGAAGGGAAGGAAGATCCACCCTGAGATGGATGAGAGGAGGCTGTCTCCGTGGAATGCAGGCTGTGTACCGCCTTGGGAGGGAAGGCCTGAGAGTTTGCTTCTCCAAGGTTGATATTTTTTAAGGACAGAGATATGTTTGATTAACTTCCGGCAGAGGGAAGATGTGGTCCTCCATGGGAAAGTGAGAAGTAACCGGGCCATCCCTAGAGGAGGGAGGGAGGAAGATGGAGGAAGGAAGAGGGAGACGCCTAAGCAAGACAGCCCCACCCCTGCGCAGTGCATGCCTGCCCAGTGTGTCCATCTCTGTCCAGCGTGTCCATCTCTGTCCAGTGTGTCCATCTCTGCCCAGCGTGTCCATCTCTGTCCAGCGTGTCCATCTCTGTCCAGTGTGTCCATCTCTGTCCAGTGTGTCCATCTCTGCCCAGGGTGTCCATCTCTGCCCAGTGTGTCCATCTCTGCCCAGCGTGTCCATCCCTGCCCAGCGTGTCCCTGCCTGCCCAGCGTGCCCAGCCATGCTCTCCTCGCTCACTGGGACTAGAGCAATACCATCTGCAATCAGCATCAAGCCACCCTAAAGCAGTGATACAGAAGGAAGAAGACTGGCTGGCTGGGCCTGAATTAGACACACGACTCAGCCCCGCCAGAGGGAGTTTGATCAGCTGTTGCCAACCATGGAAATTGCTTTTCTGGGAAAGACAGACTTGTTAAGAAGTGAATAGGTGCCAAGCCTTAACTCGGGGTCCACAAGCTCAGCTGTAATGGGCGGCTAGTAAACACTTAGGCTCTCCACTCCGAGGCTCTGGGTGGCTCTGCCGATATCCCGAGCAAGTATCTAGACAATCTCTACATGAGTAATTGCCTTTGTGTTCCAGTACAAATTTATTTGTAGACAATAACATGTGAATTCTCTGTGAAAAGGGAAAAGACAAGACCTAGGGTGGAAGACACATGCTGTTAAGGACAAGTATCCAAAGTCCACAGACATTCAGAGTGCCCAAGAGACCTGCTGTGCTGCCATAGCTTTTAATCTCAGCACTAAAGGACGAGGCAGGCAGATCCTTCTGGTTTCAAGGCCAGCCTGGTCTACATAGAGCAGTGGTTCTCAACCTTCCTAATGCTGTGACCCTCTAATACAGCTCCTCATGGTGTGGTGACCCCACCCCCACCCATGAAATTATTTCTTTGCTACTTCATACCTGTAATCTTGCAACTGCTATGATCTGATGTGCAGGATACCTGATATGTGACCCCCATGAAAAGATCATTTGACGTCCCCCCCCCAAAGGGGTCATGACCCACAGGATGAGAACCACTGCCATAGAGTTCCAGGTCAGCCGAGGCTATATGGTGAGACCTGACTCAAAAACAAAACAAAACAAAACAAAACCCCAAACAAAACAAAGCACCATGGAATTACTGAAGCGGGAAAAGACAAGCAGGGACTTGAATGGAGATTATTCTAAGAGCAAAGGCCAGGTTGGAGCGGGGGTGGGAAGTTGGGAGGATTGGGGGGTGGGGGGCTAGGGGGGCTGGGGGGTTGAGAGGGTTGGGAGGGGGAACTGCTTCCTGTGTCACTCCAGCTGTGCCACATTTTGGGAAAGAGGACGTCAGAGGCAGTAGAAGAGCCAGTGGCTGCCTGGAGGGAGCGAGAGATGGATGGGCATCTTCAGGGCGGTGAATCTGTTCTATGCAATACTTTAATGGGGCGACAGATCATTACACACGTGTCCAAACTTAGGGAATATGTCGCTCAGTTGTGAGCTCCACAGTGAGCTCTAGACCAGTTAATGGCAGCGAGTCAGTATCGGCTCACCGACCGTGGCCAGTGCACGTCACCAGTGCGAGGTGGTAATGACAGGAGCCGGGCAGGTGGGAGAGAGAGGGGTGGGGCAGGGGAGGGGGAGGAGCATCTGGAAACCCTCTGTAACTTCTGCTCAATATTTTGGTAAACGACTGCCCCTAAAGTCTGCTTAATTGAGAGAGAGAGAGAGAGAGAGAGAGAGAGAGAGAGAGAGAGAAGGAGAGAAAGAGAAAGAGAAAGAAAGAAAAGCAAGGTGTGCTCTTCCTGCAGAAAGGAAAGGGTCCAGAGCATGGGCTCTCTTCACAGCCACATCAGATCTAGATGCAAGAGACCTGTGTCGACTGTAATCATCTTTGTCCATCTTCCTGGTATGTGGACACATCTCCTTCCTGGAATAGCCCTGGGAAATGCCACAGGAAGCTGGGCGAGGAGAAGGAGGGAGCCAGGAGGTCACTCCAAGTCCTTGGAGGAGCACGGACGGATAACAGAGGCACAGTAAGAGGTGGAGGGGCACGAGCCAGCAAAGGACAGTTCATACTAACGAGGGGCAGCCAGCCTGGCCAGCCCTTCCGGGAACTGATGGCGTAGCCTCTGGAATAGCACCGCCCAGGATCAGGTGTTAGGCCCTGGGGAGGGTCTAGCTCTGCTAGATTTTAGCTCATGGCCTGGGGTAAATGAAATGACCTATCTGTGTTTACATCTCCCATTGAAAATGGTGTCTTAGGGCATTAACTTCACTCAGGTAACCTGACCTCATGAACAGGGATCTGTCCAGCACTTGTAGCCATGGCTGACGTACACATCTCCCTTATTATAATCTAGATAGAAAGATGAGTGGTATTCTAGTTCTCTTCTGATTCTATGAACACTCTGTTCAAAAGCAATTTGGGGGGAGAATGGGCTTATTTGTCTTACACTTCTGGGTCACAGTCCATCACTGGGAGAAGTCAGGCAAGGAACTTAGAGTCAGAAACTGGACACAGAAACCAAAGAGGGATGCCACTTGCTCTCTTCTCTCTCCCTCTCCCTCTCCCTCTCCCTCTCCCTCTCCCTCTCCCTCTCCCTCTCCCTCTCCCTCTCCCTCTCCCTCTCCCTCTCCCTCTCCCTCTCCCTCTCCCTCTCCCTCTCTCTCCCTCTCCCTCTCCCTCTCCCTCTCTCTCTCTCTCTCTCTCTCTCTCTCTCTCTTTCTCATATTCCATTGGTTTTCTTATATAGCCCAGGCTTACCACCTAGGGATGATGACACCTCTAGTAGTCTGGACCCTCCCACATCAGACATGGCCACAGGCCACTGTGATCTAGGCAATCCCTCACTGGAACCATGAGCTGTGCCCAGCTGTCAGCCGACACTAGTAGGAAGGGTGGATTTACAGATGAGGCAGTGCATGGCTGGGTTATGAATTCTGAGTCCATCTGTGGAACAGTAAGAGGAGCTGCCCTTTGGGGACAGGGCCACTGCTCACATTTGGTGGTCGTGGACGTTGGTAGCATCCATACCACTGAGGCTCTGAGCCTCAGGGTTTAGGACCACGCCTTCATCTTGGGTCCTGGCTACAGTCCATTTCCCCCAAAGGCCAGGAATGAGAAGCCAGAACTCGATGCCAGGGTAGTAAGAGATAAACAGTCCTAGAGTGTTTGAGCCAAGGTGAGCGGGCCAATCCCGTAGTTCACACTGGGCAAACAGAAACCATGGCATTCTGAACTTAGGCACACAGGGCAAAGGGTCCAAAGGAAGGAGGCCAAAGATCTCAGCCAGACCCAAGCAGGCATGTGCAGCCAGCTCAGGCATTGGGAAAGTCCACCAGATGTCTGATAAAAGACATTCTATCTCAATTGCTCTCAGAATGTTTGTACTGGCTTGTTTTGTGTGTCAACTTGACACAGGCTTGAGAAAGGAGCTTCAGTTGGGGAAGTGCCTCCATGAGATCCAGCTGTAAGGCATTTTCTCAACTAGTGATCAAGAGGGGAGGGCCCCTTGTGGGTGGTGCCATCCCTGAGCTGGTGGTCTTGGGTTCTATAAGAAAGCAAGCTGAGCAAGCCAGGGGAAGCAAGCCAGTAAGGAACATCCCTCCATGGCCTCTGCATCAGCTCCTGCTTCCTGACTGCTTGAGTTCCAGTCCTGACTTCCTTTGATGATCAACAGCAACTTGGAAGTGTAAGCTGAATAAACAAACCCTTTCCTCCCCAACTTGCTTCTTGGTCATGATGTTTGTGCAGGAATAGAAACCCTGACTAAGACAATGTTTTAATCTCAGAAGTAATACTTCTCTGAAGAAATATTAGAATATTCAGAAAAGCAAAGAAATGTGAGGAAAATTAAAAAAAAAAAAAAAAGCCTGCCCCAGATGTGTCTTTTTAGATGTGGTGGTCTGGTGGCATCCCGCTGCCAGCCAGGGTCAGCTTCAAAACACTGGCCATTGCTGTCAGCTGGGAGCCCCTGGGCTGCACCTCCTTAGGGCTGTTCACAGGTTTGGAAGATAACGGAGGAATCTGAGTACTAGAGGAAAAATGAGTTGTTTATACGGCACCCTGCTTTCCTAGAAGCATCCCAGGACTCACATTCCAGGGTAGTCACCTCACATGCCACGGAAGCCCTGCTGGCAACTCCATCTACAGGGAGATATTTGGCGGTGAGAGCCTTCGTTCAGAAGCAGACGGGTCCTGGCATCTCGTCCGTAGAAAATGCTGGACCACACACACATGCGCCCCAGATTTTCATCCACACTGCCAAGTCCTGGAGGTTGGACGGCAAGCCTGTGGTCTTCGGGTCCCGGAGCCACAAACCAGCAAGATGATAGTCGCCGCCTGTGGACAGCTGGAGCACTTTAAACGGGTGCACATCTTAACCCCCAGACCAGAGCACGGCGGCTCAGGAGCCCGGCCCTCACTGTGCTCAGAATCCCTGCCACCCCTGGCTTCTCCCTGCCCTTCTTCAGTCTCTGTACTTTCCGAGCTTGTAGGATCACAAATCCAAACTAAACAATATGGCTGGGGGATGGCTCTGTGGTACAGGGCTTGCCGTACAAGTCTGAGGACATGAGGTCGGATTCCAGGGGCTCAGGTAGAGCAGACGCAGAGGACCGGGTCTGTAATCGAAGAGACCTCACACTGTAGGACCTACAAGGGGCTGTGGGGCAGAGGGAGGCGGAATCCCCGGAAGCTGGATAGCCTGGTGTAAGCACAACAACCTAGATATCCCATCTCAAAAGGAACCTGTCTGAGAGGAAACAGAAGGCAGAACTGCCACTAAAGGTTTTTGTCTGACCTCTGACCTCCGTACATGTCCCTCTGCATTGATGTCTGCACCCAGTGCGCATGAACACACATATATTTCACACATCCTATGAAAGAAAAACTAAACTATGAAAGAGACATTTCTACTGTCCAGGGATACTCTTTACACTAAACACTTCCTGCCTTTCCCCCTAGAACTGCAATGTGTCTATTTATACATACACTTTTGAAAACCGAATCATGGGCCACACACCGCTGGACCACACACCGCTGGCCCACACACCGCTGGCCCACACACCACTGGACCACACACCACTGGACCACACACCGCTGGACCACACACCACTGGACCACACACCGCTGGACCACACACCGCTGTAGCTTATTTCTTCACTTGGCATTATATCATTAATATACTTTCCTTCCAATCATTAATGTTTGTATATATTCCATCAAATCGACATTCAGGGAACAATCCATCAGTTCCTCTTATTGGCTGTTTAGGTTACTTTCCGGTTCTTATTATCCTGAACGAATGTGTGAATTCCATCTCTGGAAGTATTTACCCACTCCGCACTCCGTCACTGACTTACTGGGGTTACATATCTAACCTGATATACAGGGTGCTAACAAAGGCTTTAGTCGTGAATGACTCTCCAGAGAAGGGACATGCCGATCTGCCTACAAACCAAAGCCTTGTCGGTTATTAAACACACACCTCATGTCCCTTCTAAGACTCTTCCAAGCGAGCTGCCTGAAGCCTGCTCTGACTTCTACTGGCTCTCCGAGACTCAGCGAATTGGTCCGATGAGAGAGAGAAAGGAGAGAGATGGAAGGGGGCACCTCAGAGGAGGGGAGTCATTAAACAGCTGCCCAGGCCACCGTGCAGCACTTAGCTGAAATGTAGGTGCTAACACTCCGGTTACAAGCATGGTTGGTTTAACATAAATTGATAAATTCACACCGTCTCTGTGGAGCCAGACCAGGAAAGGTCACGTGTCTGACAGACCAGCCCACCTGCTGGTTAAAATTGAAGACCGTGAGGATACCTTCTACATTTCCACCTTTGTCTATGGGATCCCCAAAGAATCCCCCAGAGTTCCTTCTAGGGGCGTCACACTGCCTTCAAGAGTCGATGTGAACATCTTGGGGAACTCGCTTCCCAGGAGTGTGGGTGAATACAGAGGAGCCCCAGGCTGCCGCTCAAATCCACCCTGAGCTTTGATTTTTTTTTGACCTATTTGTTTAAAAATCTTTGAACCAAAGGGCTTGCTTCATATTGACACGACAGGATCATTGCTGAAAAACAGAGGAAGGTTTTGGTTGAGCCCTACAAGGGTTTCTGCATTAAGCCTCACAAATGAAAGGCAGATTTAACTGGCTTTACTCAACCTTGACATCAAAGAAAGAAGAACGAAGGAGAAATACATATTAAAACACACAAAATCATCTTTCCATAAAGCCTGACATTTATGAACATAACTCAGAGAAAAACCTAAGAATTAATCTGGGGATTACAGTAATTTGAGCACAGAATGGAGAACGGAGAAACAGAGTGAAATGTATTGACATCTGAAGTCTGTTTTCACTGAAGAATAAACAGCTTCAAAGAACACAGGGTTCTCTTAGCTACTGACCTCGTATTTTCTCCCCATGGGCTCTGTGTAATTTTCATCATGTACAATATATTAAAAATCCGCTTTAGGATTTACCTGCACAAAATTGCAAAGGAAGAAAACGTTATAAGATTCTCCAGCAGTCTCACAGCGGAATGGCAGATGTGTGCATCAGGCAACAGACACAAAGGAGGGGGGGGGGAGTGGTTCAGCCTGGAGCGCTCTCTCCAAGGACTTGATGTTAATTTCAATTCACTTGCAAGCAGCTTTGTAAAGGATTATTCAGGAAAACAAATAACCAGGCCGTTTGATAGGAAGGTAGTTGGGGAATTATTTCCCTGGAATTTTCATTAGAAGGCGGGCAGGCGGGCAGGCGGGTGAGTTTCTGGTTCACCAGCAGCCTCAGCCTCTCATCTGGAGACCAGACCGGAAAGGGCAGCAAGTCGGCCTCAGTGTGAACAGTGGGCCTCGGTGAGCAAGTGGCTGTCAGTGCAGAGCACACGAGGGCCACTCACTCACAGAATAGTTGCTTTTGGCCGGGCGGTGGTGGCGCACGCCTTTAACCCCAGCACTTGGGTGGCAGAGGCAGGCGGATTTCTGAGTTCGAGGCCAGCCTGGTCTACAGAGTGAGTTCCAGGACGGCCAGGACTATACAGAGAAACCCTGTCTCGAAAAACAAAACAAACAAAACAAACAAACAAAAGAATAGTTGCTTTTGAGCTGTATGCGGTAGCTCCCACCTACCCTCCCAACAGTGGGAAGGCTGGAGGAGCCTGAGCTGGTGGCTAGCCTGCCTTACAGAGTGAAATTGAGGTTACATTTTTATTGATGTGATTCATGGCAAAAAAAAAAAAATGATTTTTAAACTCCCTGTAATAATACCATTAAGAGGTATAATACACCTTTCTAAAATGTGTCCTTTTTCTTTAATTCTTCCCCATCTACAGTGTAATCAAGGAATAAGCCGTGCTGGGTGTTTCAGATGGCAGACCTCAATCAGTGGCAGCCTCTCTCGCCGAGCACTTACTCAGGAGCTTTAGAGTAATAAAACGGTCCTTACCGCACCCAACAGGCGGGAGCTGTCACCTAGCTTCATTTGCCATGGATAAAAATGAGACCATTAGAAGTTAAACAGTTTTTCAAATGGCAGGAAGCAGCAGGCGAGGAGCTAAGAATGAACTGTGGACTGGCTGGGAGACTTGGGGTGGGTGGTTTGATATCCAGAATAAAAGGGAGAGGGGGGAGAGAGAGAGAGAGAGAGACAGACAGACAGAGAGAGAGACAGACAGACAGAGAGAGACAGAGAGAGAGAGAGAGAGAGAGAGAGAGAGAGAGAGAGAGAGAGAGAGAGAGAGAACTCTGTGCAGACCGTGGGGGACTGGGACTGGGAACTGCGGACTTGCAGGGTGGCTGGCTGGCTGGCTCTGAATCCAACAGCAGTTGATGCCAGCCTTGAGCACAGCGGCTGGCTAGAGGCTGAGTTCCCTTCAACTGATCCAGACGATGTTTGCTCTCGGCTTAATTCATTCCAAGTCTACTGATTCAAATGTCAATCAGAAATGAAAACGATAACTTCACAGCAATAGCTAGATAGGTGTTCATGCAACCGAACACTGTAGCCTTCTTGGTTTTCATATGGAGCGAACCACCGTGGGGGCGGGGGCTAACGATGTCGCTTATGTTGCCTGGCTGGAGAAGGATTAAACCGGACACTGAGCACCTGGCATTTGGAGTGCCTTTAGCACTCTGTATTTAGCGCTTGGGGACAGATCCAGCTGAGGGTGAACACTGTAGGAGCAATGCACTGTCACTAAGCCCAAGTCACTTGTCAGCTTCCGGTGTAGCCACCAAACAGAGCGGCAGCTGTGCATTTGAACGTGACGAGGGTGACTAGAATGTGAAGGTAAATACAAAAGCTAAAGCAGCAGAGAGTTCTACATATTGAAAGGATCCAGGTACCAGCACATGCCTGGCTGAATAAAAGAGACCACCACGGTTGTTATTCCACTGTTACTTTTCAGTTGTCTTAAATGTGGTCACCAGGGAATTGTAGCACACGGCCGCATCAAGTTTCACTGTGTGGCGCTGCCCCATATGGGACCACAGCTCTGCTCAGAAGAGGCTAAGCAGGGAAACACGGTCTCTGTGTGCCTTGGTGTTAGGAGGCTACACAGATGCTAGAGCAACCATGAGAATGTGGCAGCAGCACCAACCACAGGAAGAGTGTGCACGCTGAATTTCATTCAGATAAGATCGTAGGAACATATATTTATTTGTTGTTGTTGTTGTTGTTGTTGTTGTTGGTGGTGGTGGTGGTGGTGGTGGTGGTGGTGGTTGGTTTTTCCACGCAGTTTGTCTACCTGCACCCCACGCAAGTCATCTGTCTGCCCGCCATGCGGGCCGCAGGGATGCGGCGGAGATGCGAGGCCACAGTGAGGGACCCCACCACACCAAACAGTTCCACGTGGGGCTTTATTTAAGATGGGGTAAAGGTGCAGCCGGTATGTAGAAGGCAGGAAAAGAAAGAGAGAGAGAGAGAAGAAACATTACCCATTTATATATTAGTGATGACGTAAATTACAGGTAAAGGTAGGTCCATTGAATTCTGGGTATATGGCGGCCATTGCCTTGGTAACAGGCCTATAGTCTGCTAATTGTCGCCTATATGACGCCATAGGTCTCGGTACTAAAAGTGGTGGTGGTGGTGGTGGTGGTGGTGTGTATGCCTAAGTACTTATATATACAGCTGCCTGGAAGTGCTAGGCTCGCAGAGGCTAGAAGAGGACATCTTTTAGAGTTGGAGTTAGAGGTGGCTGTAAGTCATTCAATATGAATTCTTTGTAAGAGCAGCAAATGTTCTTAGCCACCAAGCCTGAGGATGAGATCTTTTCTTCATCAGGGACACTATTAAGAAAGGCACAGAGCAAATATAATGGTTAGTTTTGTCAACTTAACACTAACTATTGTCACTTGGGAAGAGTGAAATTAATTGAGGGGTTCTCTTCATCCAGTTGTCCTGTAGGCAAGACTGTGGGGCGTTTCCTCCATTAATATTGGTGTTAGAGGGTACGTCCCCTGGATGCAGTGGCGCTACCATTGGGTAGATAGTCCTGGATGGCATAAGAGGGCAGGGTGAGTAAACCAAGGGGAACAAGCCAATAAGCAGTGTCTTTGCTTCTCTTCCTGCCCTGACTTCCCTAGATGATTCAGAGAGTAAGTGGAAATAAACTATTGCTTTGGTCATGTTATTTATCACAGCAAGAGAAAGCATATAAATACAACAGATTTAGAAAAGATAATCACAATTTCTCCAACAAGGATCTGGTATCCAGGACAGATATTTTAAAATTCTGAAAAACCAAGAAGAAAGGGGTGTATAACCCAAAGGTCTGTGAAAGACGAGTTGTCAAGAGATAACCAGATGAATGTCTGTGCCGAGCTGGGAGTATACATGCTTAGGTGTGTATATGTGTATATACGTATGTGTGTGCATATGAGTGCATGTATGTGTGTGTGTCTGCGTGTGTATAAATATATATGTAAGTGCTCCTGCATGTGCACAGCAGGGTCACTAGAATTGATAGAGGGTTGCACACTCTACAGTGGCTAGGAGAGATGTCTGTGGGTGCTGTCATCACAAAGACAGTGACAGTGGATGGAGCGGTGATGTCTTGGTTTCTTTCCCTGTTGCAATAATAAAACCCTTTGACGTAGAAAGGGTTTGTTTAGCTCATAATACAAGGTACAGTTCATCGTGGCGGGGAACACCCAGGCAGCGGTAGCTTCTCAAAGCAGCTGGTGGTACTGCCGCCACAATCAAGACGCAGAGAGCGATGGAGGCAGAGGCAGAGGCAAGCTTCCTGTCCAGCTCCCTGTCTTCACACAGTCCAGGATCCCCCGCTTAGGGAATTAGCATGGGTCTTCCCACACCAGCTAAGGAAATCAAGCTAGTCTCTCCCGGGCATTTCCAGAGGCTCATCTCCCAGGGGATTCTCAGTCCTGTCTATTGACAATTAACACTGACCATCACAGATGGATGTGCTAATTACCCATCTCATTAGCTGGGTCATTGTCATATTGTGTCCTACTCAAAATATAACAATAATTTATTTTAAAATGCAAACATGAAAACTATGAACTATGATTCTGATGTTCAAATGGCCAAAAGAGCATGAAATGAAAATTGAAATATAATGCATAAACTTTTAGAATGGCTGCAAGTCCCAAAGGCAGACGAGGTAGAGAGGGCTGTGGTTCTCAATGGTGCTGGGAAGGTACATCGGTCAAGCACATAAGGATGTATTTCCTTCACCAACAGTCCTAAAGCTTTCTCTATTTCTCCTCTCCCCGCCAACAACGGTGGGGAATTTAGCTTTAAAGCTCTTCTTTCAAAATGGGTAAAATAATGAGGTATAGGGAGGGGGGCCTGGGGTTCGGCCACACCAGGAGTGAAGAGCCATTGATTCAGCCATAGGGAGACAACGGGATCAGAACAAGGTGAACTTCAAAAATGACAATTACAGCAGCTGCCCTTTTGTAAGCCATCCAGTGGGTTCCTTGCAGGCTGCAGGGTGGTCCTTTGGCAGCAGAGAGCCCCTGCAGGGCTGTTTGTAAAAACAGACTGAAGTCAGGCATGAGTTGCTTTCACACTAAGACATGAAACAATTTTCTGTGGGGGGGAAAAAGTGGGTCTGTAACCAACGCACCTGAAGAATTAGACTAGATCATGCGGAAGGGGAATTTGCAAAACTTTGCGTGGGCCTTTGATATCCTGGCCTGCCCTAAATCTGAGAGATAAGAGCCATTCTAGTCCATTTTTTGAAGTTTCTCTGTAAATCTCTGCATGTGTGAAGCTCTGCTTCTAATTAGGGAAACTCAGGGGTGACTGTTGTTAGCATAAAACAGGAAACCCTGGGTCCGCTTTCTTTCTTTCTCCCTCCAAGCCTAGCTGCTGTTCCCTCTTTGCCTAACCCTGGGTCCTGGCAATTTTATCTCCCTTTCCCCCATAGATAGTGTGTGTGTGTGTGTGTGTGTGTGTGTGTGTGTGTGTGTGTGTGCATGTGTCACCAGGGTTGGGATTACCAGTGTGGTACCACATTTGGCATCTTTATGGGGTTTGGAGGGTCAATTGCAGATTTTTATGCTTGTACAGTAGGAGTTTCCCAAACTGAGCCATCTCCCAGCCCTCTGAATGTTTAATAGCTTTCTGTTCTATGTTATGCTTATGACTTACTTCAAATTCATTCTTAAGTGCCTGTGAGACCTGAGCCCTTTAATTTTTACATTTAATTTATGTGTGTGTGTTTGTGTGATTTTATGTGTGCCCCATATGTGCAGGTGGACTTGGAAGCCAGAAGGTCACCTGGCTTGTGTGCTAGGAACCAAATTCAGGTCCTCTTCAGGAGCAGTAAGTACTCTTGACTGCGGGAGGAAGCTGTCTCTCAGCCGTCTTACAAGGAGCCTCTTGAGTTATTTTTATTTAGTTTTTAAGTTTTAAAAACCACTTTTTCTTTGTTTCTTTGTTTGTTACTTTGTTTCTTTCCTTCCTTTCTTCTTTGTCTTTCTTTGTTTCTTTGTTTCTTTGTTTCTTTCTTTCTTTCTTTCTTTCTTTCTTTCTTTCTTCCTTTCTTCCTATGAAAGCCATGCTCATTCTAGGGTCATTGGCCTTTGCTTTTGTATCTTGCTCAAAAACCAGCAGGGACAGCTGTCCTCCGGCCCTGCTTCCAGACGTGCTCCCATCTCCCCCTGATCGCTGTATCCGTCTTTCTCCTAATACCATGCAGCCTGAGCGCAGCTCCGGATCAGATCAAGCTTACTCTTTGCTTGTGCTTTCCTCCTTTCTCAGAGTTCTGTTAGCCTCCTCATCTTGCTATAAACATTGTAAAACAAATCTTATTCACATCTACAAAAGCACTTCCAGGATTCAGGTAATCAGCTTATTAATATGTACAATATGGGTATGTATATATCTCAAGAAGTGTCACCTTGGCTGAACTTTTCAGGGCCATCTTCTTTCTTTGTTCAGACTTTCTTTGATTTCTTCCAGCAAATATTTTGTATCTTCTAACATATTATCCCCAGATTTATCAGATTTCTACCTGTGAATTTTGTGTGTCAGACTCACACATTCAGTCCGGGTTTTTCCCTGCCTAACTTCCTTGAGATTTTTCAGTGCATATAACTATGTGAAAACAGAGACAAAGGTTTTCATTTCATTTCATTTGTTTGTTTTGATCTGCATGGCTTTTTATTTCCCTTCCTTATTTTATCGCTTTGTACAAAGTTCTAAAATTGTGTTAAATAGGAGCAGTGAGAATGGACAGTCTTGTACATGCTCTGAGCTTAGGGAGAAACAGTCACTCTTACTTCATTATGTGTACCATTCCAGTGGCTGGAGAGATGGCTTAGCAGGTAAACATCAATCATGAGGGAGAGTTCAGAAGTCAGTACTGAGATGACAAGCTGGTGTCTTGTAAGTGTCTGTAACCCCAGCTTCAAGGGACTGGGAGCAGGAAAATGAGATAATGTGAAAACTGATGGGTTTCTCCATCTCCCACAGGGAGTTCCCAGGTCCTGACACTAAGTGGTTGGTGCAAGTGAGGACTCTGCCTCTGGAGATGCATCTGTCCCCATCTCTGGTGTCTCACTGCCTGCCTGCACTGACCACTGCCAGTGTTTATAGTGTACCAGAAGGACCCCGGAAGACCTGTTCAATAGCAGCTTCCAGAGCCTTCTTCTGCAGGTAGATCCCAGACTATTAGCATCTCAGTCTTCCATCAGATGGGTGTCAGCATCAGAACTCCCTGGGATGTGGAACCTTAACACAATAATAAAGGTTAATAAAGGTTACATATTGATAGCAATTTACTAGATTCTCATGAAAGGAAACTATTCTAAATGTAGGATGCATAAAGGTAATGAAAGACAGGATGTGGGAAACAGAGAAGGGTTTTGTCTTCTTGCACAAGGGAAGAAAGTCTTAATGAGGAATTATTTAGAGCAGGTTACCCTGTGGGCATGTCTTGGGGGTGGGGTTGCCTTGATTGTTAATTGAAGTAGGAAAGACCCAACCCATTGTGGGTGGCATCATTCCCTAGGCAAGGGGAACTGAGAGTAGAAAGCTGGCTACCTGTAAGAAAGGATGTGTTCATTCCCTCTTTACTCTTGACTGTGGGCGTGATGTGACTAGCTGCTTGAGCTCCTGCCTTACTGGAGGAGATGGGCTGTACTTGGAATCGTTAAGTCAATGAACACTTCTTCCCCTTTGTATCCTCAAGGCTCTTTGCCATCATCATCAGTAGGTAACTGTGGTTACTGCCCAACCTTGAAGTTGATAATGAACTTCAGGACTTGTAAGATACACAGTTTGTTCAGCAGTCAGTTTTAACATGTTCTTTTTCCATGGTAACCTCCCGAGGCTGTCTGGTTAAACCTGAGAATCTCAACTAGAAAAGAACAAGTCTATTCTTGTCCATTTAAAGCAAGCTCTGTTGTGGGAGTGTACCAGGAACCAGCCGGCTGGCTGCATCTGCTAGTCTCTTGAAGTCTCTTTTATAGGAGAGATGGGATGTTCACAGGGGCAAGAGATTGGAGGTTATTCATTGTGTGGAAAATACAGTGAAAGGGAAGGAATGAAGGTAAGGAGATCTGTCACGTGAATGGGGCTGCAAGCAGTTTACACCAGATGTAAGAACAGAAACTTATTCTTAATTACAAATAGAAACCTTAACTTGCAAGAACTCAACATAGGACAAATGGTTCCTGGTTTGGTCTCATGGTCCCTTCATTCTGCATCCATCCTACCAACCCTGTAACTTTTAAAAAAAAATCATCCTTTAAAAACAAAACAAAACTTTCTTACCTGTGCTTGGACACAAGACAACTTAGCAGTCGCTGATTAACATCTTCAACTCTTTCCCACTGGTATTTAGTCAAACATATACCTCTGTCCTTTTATATTTTTGTGAGACACGGTCTCATGTAGACCAAGATGGCCTCCATTTTACTATATAACAATGACTTGGAATCCTGCTCCTTCTGCCTCTATTTTCCACAGACCGAGACTGCAGGCGAGTGGCACCGGCTTGCTTTGTGTGATGCTTGGAATCGAACCCATGGCTTCGTGCATGGTGTGCAAGCACTCTACCAACAGCCGCTCTAGCCACAACCCCAGATCCCCTCTACTCATAAAACAAAACCAAAAACCTCACAGTCGTGCATCTCATTCACATAGTGTCCATCAGAAAGGAGCGCGTACCCCACCCACCCCCGGAGCCCCGGCCGCGCCCTGTGTCTCCCTCCTGTTTTCTGGTGCCTCGTGGCACTCTCCTCTCTTGTGCTTCATTTAATTTTGAGAGCTTTTCCTTCCTCTCCTTCCTCCTTGCCATCTTCTTCTTTTTCCCCTTCTCCTTCTCTTTCCACCTCACAACAGTTTCCAAGAATGCAAACATGAGTAATGTTGCCAGCAAGGCACCACCGTATTGAGTGACGGAGGAGAAAGCAAAACCGGAAAGAATCTGCGACATCGGCAGTGGAAACTAGTCAGCTCATTACTGACTGTCGGGCACGTCCCTTTCCGCCATAGCTTCACTCCTGCAAAGCAAAGGGGGACAGAAGCCATTAAGGCTGCGGTTCTCAGCCTTCCTAATGCTGTGACCTCTGAATGCTGGTCCTCGCGCTGTGATGATCCTCAACCAGGAACTTATTTTAATAACTGCAATTTTGCTACTGCGAATATCTGTGTTTTCCAATGGTCTTAGGTGACCCTTGTGAAAGCATCATTCCCCCCCCACCCCCCACCCCGACCCCCTCCCCCCCTCCAGGGGTCATGACCCACATGTTGAGAACTGCTGAGATACAGGGTCTGCCTTACTGAAGACGGTAAGGCTCACAAAAATGTGAGAAGGGTCTGATTCAGATATGGAGAAACCTCTAGAGAACTGGATTGTAAGGGAAGACTCACTGGCCCACAGGCCCCTCCCCCTTCTCTCTTTGGCCAATGAAAACCGTCAAAGTGAAAAGTATGCCCGCAGTGTTGCAGGAGAAACCGATCCCAAAGAAGATGCTAATCTCAGGGCTAGCTCTGCAGGGTCAAGAGTCAGTCGTTGTTATCCACTACACATGTGGGATTGGGGGTGTGTGTGGCAGAGTAGAAGGCACTCATTGTTATCGGTAAGATGATTACAGAGAACTACTAACTACTCCCAGCCAAGGTCCCCAGGCAGCCCAGGCCTTTGTGAGCTCACCCGCCCCTGTGCACCACACTCATGAAATTGCCCAAGGGCACACGTGGTTCTTAGAACGGTCTCTGTCAAGTTAGCCCCACGGGATTTTAATTTAAGAAAACGCTAGCATCTTCTTTCTGCTACAACACTCATTCTTTCGCAGACAATTTCCTGGAAGACTGTATATGCTCATCTGTTCCCATTTTCTCACCCTCCCTCATCCTTCCGCTCACCCAGGGCAGCTCCTCTCCCGGTGAGCAGGCTCTGGCTGGCGCGCCTGCGCTGTGACGTCACTGGCCTCCATTTCCGTGTGTTCTCAGCGCAGTGGCCCCGGCTCCTACTCCTCCTCGGGGCTTCTGTGCCTTGCTCCTACTACGCCATTTCCTCCTAGGGCGACCTGCTCTTCCTCTCCTGTTAGATTTATTTATTTTTTTAATCGTATGTGCATGAGTTTTGCCTGCATGTGTGTCTGTGCACGGTGTGCGTGCCTGGAGGCTGCAGAAGGCAGCATCCCTGACACTGGAGATGCAAATGGTGGGGCCTTGCGATGTGGGTGCTGCACACTGACCCCGGGCGCCCTGCAAAGGGCAGCGAGGGCTCTCAACCACTCAGCCTTCTCGCCTTCTCTCCTTCCTCTCCGTTCAGGAGTGGGAGCTCTTGATGCTCAGTCCTAGGTCTATTTCCCAGAGTGCTTTCCCCCTTGCCCCACTCCATCTTTGTGCTTTAATCTAAAACAGACTTCTAGTTCAAGCCTCTCACTAAACACGCCAAGGCATTCCATTGGCCTGCTGAGCCTCCCTACCTGCTGGTCCTTCAGGTGAAAAAACCCAACAGTTTCAAGGAATCGGCATTTGCACCCTTTTGTGATCTATAGCACCCCAGCGTTCACACAGCTATCTGCACAGGACCTTTGCAATCGCCCCATTCATTCCACAAGTCAATCTGTCACAACCCCCTTCTCAGCCATTTCTTCATCTCTTCCTCTCATATTCTCCAGTGTGACCCTAACTCCCGTGGGGTGGGGGTGGGGGGAAGCATGCCATGTTGATAATTCTGTAAGTCCTAATATCTGACTTTGTAATCATGGAAAATGAGACAGTTGCAGACCAGAACCAAATTCTCCTGGGCTGTCTTTCGTCTCCTGAAAAGCCATTCATTGACCATTCCTGTCTGATCTAACATCCCATGACTACCAAAACCCATACTCTTAACCAATCTGAAAGCTAAGAAGACCATCAGATAAGCACCTAAAACCTACAGGAGAAATGTCCCAGCTTGACTGACTTACTTACGGCTTCCTTTGTTTTGTAACTAATACAATCTCAGGTGGCATCTTCCATAATGCCCAATCTCAGGTGACGTCTTCCATAATGCCCAATCTCAGGTGACCTCTTCCATAATGCCCAATCTCAGGTGACCTCTTCCATAATGCAGCATGTCTTTTGGGGCAACCTGAATCCGCTCATGTCCCTGGGTCACACACACTCATATTTGGCTCAAGAATGGTGAGGGCTATGTTTCTTCTTGACGTGGTCAAAGCCAGGCGAGCCTCCTTTAGAAGCGTCATGTTGGCCGTGCTCCATGATCAGCCTTCCCAGTGCTCCCTGCTGGGGACTGTCCACTCCATGGCGTATCATGTAGTTTCCACTTCCCGGAAATGTAATGGCTGGGCCATCTTGCCCCCTGACTTCTGGGTGAGAGCACATAGTGGGGCTACAGTAAACACTCTGTGTCCGGGAAGAGGAAGGGTGATTGATGATAAGAAAGCGGAGGAGGGAGCGGGTCAGCCCATTCTCTCTGCTACAGGGCAGAGCGGAAGGTTGAGTCTTACCCAGTACACAGTGTGGTGGCTGCCTGCCCCACGGTGGCTTTGGTTCTCACATAGAGTTTCTCTCACTGTTTGGCTCGCCCTGGTGCCCTCTAGAAACGAAGAGCCAGAAGTTAACGTTTTGTCTAGGCACACCGGAGATCCCTGACCCCCTCATCTTCTTTACCCCACCTTGTCAGGAATGTAGACGGAGAGAGGGGCTGGTGGCGAGGCAGCCAAGAGAAATGGCAAGGAAGGTCGTTCAGGGGAAGATTCCCTGAACTCAGGACGAGAACTATGCAGTCACGGGTGCAGCGGGGTACAGAGACAGCCAATGCTGTGGCAGGCTGGCATGGTGAGCCCGGGCTCTGACCTCCCCAGAACTGCTCTCTTCTCCTCTTAGATGTAGTTGAACGAGACCCAGCCACTTTGTTATTTGGCAAACTTCCTGTATCTGGGTCTACATCCAAGAAGAATGTCATTACGGGGTAATACCTATTGTATCACACACCCTCCTGCTCTTTTATTGAAATGGGAGTGCAAATCCAAGTACAAACAGCACAGTTAGCCGCTGAAAAGTCTATAGAGGCCAGAGACACTGGTATTTGTTTTTAAAATGAAAACCTTAAAAATTCATTGAAAGAACATAAGGGTGCTGACATGGACATCAGTCTCACGGGAGCTGAAAGCTATGGCTTAGTGGATGAGAAGGGCCATTACCAGGAACCAGGGAGATGGCTCAGTGGTTAGAGTACTCGCTGTACTAGTGTGAGGACCGAAGTTCAGATCCCTAAAATCCTGCATAAATGCCAGGTGGAAGGGTGGCCTGCTGTGATCCCAGCCTTAGGGGCAGAGGCCAGGTGTTACAGTCAGCCAAGCTGGAAGGAGTTGGAGGTCTGAAGAGCGCTCTGACATCAGACATGGAGATACTGAGTTCTGAGTTTACCCCGCTGGGTTTAGGTCTAGTGTTGCTCCAGGAGTTCCCCACTCTGCTCCTCTTCCTCCATTTTGGAATGGTGATGGATAGCCCGTGCCCTTGTATGTGAAGTGTGTGATCTGCGTTTTGATTTTGATTTTACAGGGACGTTATTGTCATTCTCTCAGAAGAGGCTTTAAATTGTCGGAATTAAAGAGTTGAGACATTGGGAGTAGACTGTGGGAACTTTTGAAGTTGGACTGAGTGCATTTTTTTTGCATTATGATATGGGGCCCAGGGAGCGGAGTGTGGTGGCTTCAGTAGGCATGGCCCCCAGAGGCTCATAGATTTGAATGGTCAGTCATCAGGGAGTGGCACTGTTTGACGGGGATTAGGAGGTGTGGTCTTGTTCGAGTAGGTGTTGCCTTGTTGGAGAAAGTGTGTCTCTAGGGATTGGCTTTGAGGTTTCAAAAGCCCAAGCCAGACCCGGGCTCTTCAGACCTCCAGCTCCTTTCAGCTTTGTTGACTGCAGCTCCTTGCCTCTGCCTTCTAAGGCTGAGATTACAGCAGCCCACCGCCTCCACCTCTTCCTGGAGCTTGCAGATCTGGGTTAGAACTCTCAGCCCTTTCTCCAGGACTGCGTCGGCCTGCACGCTGCCTTCCTACCATGACCACAATGGACTAAATCAAGTAATCAAGTCCCAATTAAATGTGTTCTTTTATAAGAATTGCTGTGGTCATGGTGTCTCTTCACAGCAATAGGACAGTGACTAAGACACATGGGATCCCGGAGCAATCTGTCTGGTAAGACTAGTTGTATTCGTGAGCTCTGGGTTTGACTGAGGTTGAGAAACCATGCTTTAAGGTGGAGGAATAATTCCTGATGCCCACCCCGGGCCTCCAAGTGCGTGTTTATTCACGCAAGTGTACTCACGCACCCGCAAAAGCAAAACATACTCACATACCAAAGGAACGTCCTTACAGACCCAACCAACAGAACATCAATGTCTTCTACCTTAGCACTGGACTAAGCAGCAACACAGTCCCTCCAGAAAAGAATACTCTAGGTGTTGCCCAAAGAAACACACAAAGTGACAGGAACCCAACACTGCAGTTTCTTTTTGTAAAAACGGTGTACCACAACCCAAAACCAGGCGACCAAGCACAGTGGGGCCAGTGGGGAGGTCATTCGGCTTTTAGTCTAAGTGGTGCTGTCTAATCCCATTGGTGGAAGCTTGACCTCACAGTTTGATGAGATTGGCTAATTTGTAATTGGCGAGAGCAGGGGAAGTGCTTTAGAGTCCAGTCCTGGGATTGTTTGTTCAGGGGTTGGGCAAACAGGCTCATATAGAAGAGTTTCACAGGATTGGGTAGTTATGTACCATTGGCCCTTGCCACCTTTAGTAGAAAAAAAAAATGTCCTCATACCTCACACTACATTTTGCATAGCATGCTGTATATAACCTGTGTTAGCATTCCGTCTAAGCTCCACCCCACAGTTACCTGGCAACAGCCAGGTAGGCCTGACCCACTATAAAGGGGCTGCTTGCCCCCTCCTCGTCCCCTTGCTCCTCTTCTTGCTTTCTTGCTCTTTCTCTGCTTCCCTCCCCCCTTTTCACCATTCCCTCCTCCCCCTTCCACATGCTCATGCTTTTACTCCTCTCCTCCTCTCCTCTCCTCTCCTCTCCTCTCCTCCTCTCCTCTCCTCTCCTCTCCTCTCTCTCTCTGCCTTGCCTTTCCCTGCCTCTACTACCCTCTTAACTCCCCTCCCCATGCCCTGAATAAACTATTCTATACTATACTGTCTTGTATACTGGTCCCTCAGGGGGAAGGGATGCCTCAGCATGGGCCCACCGAGGCACCCCTTTCCCCATACCTCACCACACCTCCATAGAACATACCCCCCTCTCTTTATGTTTTTATAAACCCAACAGCCTGTTTTTTGCTTGCTTGTTTGTTTTTGAGGTGGAGTAGGAGGATCAAGGGCTAGAAGTCTCCTGATAGCTGAGGGGTTCGTGGAATCTTCTCATTGGGTGTGACGCCCGTTCCTGTTGTTGGCAGGCCCGCAAGCCTGAGGTGAGGACATCTCCCAGATGTGCTGCCTATCTGCAGAGGACACTGATTTGACCCGTGGAAGTCAAGAGAAACTGACTCGAACAGGGGCAGAGCTTTGTGATAATAATGTGCTTTAGAAATTAGTCTGTGGTTTTAAGTAATTAGCACATACATTTTAGTTATCAGTTGGTTCATAACAAACAGACTCTCGCTAGGTGCCCTACTCAGTCATTTATCTAAATGAAAAGTTCTGTTAAATTGTATTTGTGGGCATTGATCAAAACTAATAGGAAAAGGAGATTAAGATGAAAATCATAGGATTAACATTTTAATTAGCTTGCCCCTGCACCCTTGATTCGCTGACTGAGCAGCTGCTTGGGCCTGCCTGGAAAACACATGGCTGCCCCTGCGTGCTGTGAGCAGAAGTGTCTCAGGAAGGCTGAGATCGGGGGGCTGTTGCCCTTCTGCTCGTGGGGCAATGAAAGGAGTCGGCAGCGCCTGGAATCACACAGCCTGTTGTCACTCAAACTGCCTGACCCAAACCTCCTCATGCCCAGGGTTTCTGAGGTCAACGATTCCCCCAACCATTGTACAACAGCGATCTTCAAGCAAAACCTCAAGAGAGATCTTAATTCCTTCTTTATCTCATTCCCCAGGCCACAGCCATCAACTCTGCCAGCTTGCCCACCAAAGCATATTGTAAGTTCATATTGTAAGTTCCTATTATAAGTTCACCTGCTGTTCCAGTGACTTCCTCCCAGGCCTCACCTGCCCACCTGCACATCAGCACGCTCCTTGTATGTTTTGTCTTGTTTTTGTTTTGTTTGTTTGTTTGTTTTCCCTGTGTGCTGGGAAAACAGTAGAACTGTCTTGCATGATGTGGGTGCTTGGGGCACAGCACTGGTCTTCATGCTTGTGTGGTGAGTGTTTTCATCCATTTCATCTCCTCATAACCTGATGTTATGTTCTTTAATATCCAATAGACAACGGGTGGTGCTGCAGAGGGACCTTACTCAGACTCGTCCTCGCCCTAGGGTGGACTTGAGGATCGGGGATGAGGGAGACAGGTTCCCTTGGTGTTCAGGAGAGTCGGAGAAGGTAAACTCATCTTTCTAGAAATCTCCCTTAGCCTGATGCTTAGTCAGCTTCTGCCTTCTGCACACCATTGACCCGCACCATTATCTTCCACTCCCTGTGACTTCCCTTGGAATTTCTTCCAATTGAAATGCAGACTTTAGTCAAGTCTCAGCCAGGATACCATGTCTCCTCTAGTCCGTGACAGTTCTCAGATGATTTCTACAATCTTGGCTTTGAGACTGGCCAGGGACATGGGGACTGTTCCTCGGCTTGAGTGTCTATGATCTTATCTCTTGGTTGGACTGGGTCTTTGAACACCACACAGATGCCACACCCTATTAATGTTCCATGATGAACTGTGTAACATCAATATGGTTCCCTGGCTCTGTTATGAATGCACTGGCACACGTATGAAAGCCAAAGAACAGCGTATGGGAGTCAGTTCTCTCCTTCCACCATATGAGTCCCAGAGATCAAACTCAGGTCGTCAGGGCTGACAGCAAGTACCCTTACCCAGTAAGCCATCTTGCTAGCTTGAGAATTCTATTTTTTATTGATCCTTATTTGAGGGTGGATGATGTGAGAGTCCTTCAGCTCTCCTGGCAAGCAGATTTTCCTTTCCTATGCACAAGCTGGGGTGAAGGTGGGGGGCGGGGCGGGGACTTGTTCGCACTGTGCAGGGCAAGCACAGAGAGCTGGAAGATGCTTGTCAGCAGAAGAAATGGCTGCGATGTTTTGCTCTGTTTGCTTTGTGGCAGAGTTGACTGCGCAGCACGCCGTGGTCAGAGACCTGTGACCCTGCCTTGAGCTCAGGAGAGCTGATCTCCTTGCTTAGCTGGGGCTAGCTCCTTTTTGTTGTTGTTGTTGTTGAGGGTTTTTTTTTTTTTTTTGGCTTTGTTTTTGCTTTTCTCTCTCTCCCTCCCTCCCTCTCTCCTCCCTCTTTTTCTCCCTTTTCTTTCTTTCTTTCTTTCTTTCTTTCTTTCTTTCTTTCTTTCCTTCTTTCTTTCTCTTTCTTTTCTCTCTCTCTCTCTCTCTCTCTCTCTCTCTCTCTCCCTCCCTCCCTCCCTCCCTTCCTTCCTTCTTTCTTTCTTTCTTTTTGAGACAGGGTTACTCTGTGTAGTTCTACATAGCTATCCTGGAACTAGCTCTGCAGATCAGGCTAGTTTAAGAAGTCAGAGATTTGCCTGCTTCTGCCTCCTGAGTGCTAGGATTAAAGGTGTACACCACCATGCCCTGCTGGGGTGACCTCTTGATATACATAAAGGAAAAGTGGGTGTGACACGCCTTTGCCCTGGGTGAGAGTATGCGGTTTAGACAGCGCTTTCATTTGCAAGTTATCCGCAGATGTTTACTACAAAAAGCCATCATTTTTGACGGTCTGTCTGCTTGATTAGTTCATGTTCAGGTCACCTTAAATTGTTTTGTGTGTGTGTGTGTGTGTGTGTGTGTGTGTGTGTTGGGGGTGTTGTTCTGGTTTTTGAGACAGAATCTTGCTGTGTAGTTCAGGCTAGTCTGGAACTTGTAGCAAGCCTCCTGCCTCAGCTTCCTCTGTGCTGGTAATACAGGTGTAAATCACCATGCCCAGCGCTAATGTAGATACAATTAGTCATTTAAACGATGAAGATAAACATTACAGAAAGGCAAGTGGCCAGCCTGGGCTTGACTCCAGACACAGTGTGTGCTACTTCCACAGCGCAAACCTGTTCTCCTACTGTGTGCCAAGGTGCAATGCTAAGGAGACAGGTGTTTAAAAAGACCGGATGCTAGATGGCCTGGGAAAGACCCCCATTCACAAGTCTTTCTTAGTGACAGTTCCTGTACCGTGAGAATCTCTGACCGGGGCTGGGGGGGTTGGGGGTTGGGGAGATGGGGGGGTGGGGGGTGGGGGAGTGGGGGGGTGGGGTACTCTGCCAGGTTGCTGTAGCTACAGACAGGGATTGAATATGGCTGGCCCTCTGCTCTGCCGGTTGCCAGAGGCTGTGGCTCACAGCCACTCCACGGGCGTGTCTGCTACCTCCACCAAGCTTCTGGAGAAGCTGAGCTTCAGTGAGGCTCAACGGCACACTCCAGCCCAGAACCGAGTGGAGTCAAAGCCTGGGCTCTTTGTCATGGCAGAAGCATGGCTTCCGGAGTCCTCCCCCATCCCCACCCATGTGACTATGTCCCTGAAACCCTTTTATCCTTAGAAGGACTGGTGGCAGTGCTGTGAGCAGTTCATTGGTACCATGTCCTTGTTCCTTAAACCAAACATGCTCTGGGGCGGGGGCGGGGGTGTGGGGGTGTGGGGGGTGTGGTTCTTAGTTAACACTAACAGGAGGGACTTAGGAAGCCTTGACTTCTCCGCGGCACCGAAACCGTGACCGTGACGTGGGCTGTCCCGAGTGAGGTGGCATATGGCCACCAGGGCTCTCTGGCCTCCAGTTTTAGACAAGAGGTTCCAGCTTCTTCAGAGCCCCGGTGTGGCCGCAAAGAATGCGGCTGCTCGGTTCAGCGTGTTGGCTGAAACTTCTTCAGGAGACACAACGGAGAGGGGCCGTCGGTCTCCTGCCTCTTCTCCTTTGACAGTTCCCCGTCCATCATCCCGTCTCTTCTTCATGGCTGGAAGATGCGGAAGCAGGAAGGTACGGCTGCACCAGTGGCTGGAGTAGACAGGGAAGGAGTTGGCGTCCCATGGCACGGGGTTTAGGCTGTCTGCCTTATTAAAGCTACTCTACTGGGAACTGGTAAGATGGCTCAGAGGGGGCAGGCCCTTGCTGTGATGCCTGCTGACAAGCTCTGGCTTGGTGTCTCTCCGCTCCCACTTTCTGTCTGTAGTATTGGACAGTTGCTCGCAGGAAGGGGCTGGGGAGAAAGCTTCGGACAGGCTTCCGGCGGTGCCTGCAGAGGCAAGCAGGGCGCACCGAGCCGCCGGGCCTTCAGGGCAGGCCTGGGAGCAGACAGCTTCTCCCTTCAGGCAAAACCAAACATTGCCCCATGGTCCCCTCCCAAGCTCTCTCCTACCAGTGGCCTCGGAAGCTTCTTTCCCGCTTTCTCGGCTGCTCTGGCTGTAAATTCATCCCGCCTGCAAATTCTGTAAATCCCACCTTTAAAGCATCGGCGATTTTTTTCTTTGAAGCAGGGATTCCTGTGCAGCCAAGGCTGGCCTCGAACTCACGACGCTTGCCTCACGCGGCAGGCTTCCAGGCATGCACACGGCAGGGTGGCAGGAACTGTGGCCTGCTGCCTGCTGCCTCTCACCCCTCCCACTCCCAGCATCACCTCTCAGTGATTTTAGTGCCGCTTCCTGGCCCCAGTTCCCCTTTACACCCTCTCCCGCCAGATGGTGAGCAGAGCCATCTTCATAAACCCAAACCAGAACATTTTATTCTTCCACTCAAGAGTGGGTATGTGGAGATGTCTTGTCACTCTTAGGTTACATCCGAGAACACCTCTATGCTCTAAAAGGGCCTCTGCTGCCACCTGTCCTCTCTGACCTCGGTGACCTCTGCTCTCGGAACTGGTTTCCTGGGCACACTGCTGCCCCAGGGCCTTTGCACCTGTTCTTCCCCACCCTGGAGATATTATCACTCCTCAGCTCATTCGCTCAGTTTGCTGCTCAGCTCTCACCTCCTTGAGAAGGGATTTTTAGTTCTCTGTCGAAAAACAGAGGCTGTTCTTCCTTTCGTTGCTTTTATTTTTCTCTCTCCTATAACAAAGGCCCGAATGGTCTGTTTTTGTTGCTGTTTGTCTGGTGAGAGAACCCCGTCTGAATCCTGGCATCAGCCCTAGCTCCTGGAAGAGGGTGGCATGCAGAAGGCGGGGACTGAGCAGATGGAGTTATCACTGGCCCCAGAGAGAGCACCCATCACCCGAGACCCTTCCGGGCAGGTGGGAGATCTCAGGCCTCAGCTGACAGCGGCCAGGCAGTAGCTTTTCCCTGAGCTGACTCTCCGTGAAGGTCCCAGAGGGAGGGAAGACACCAGTGGGAGGGGAGAGGGCTCCCGCGTGTTCTTCCTTGCCGTCAGGGCAGAGCGCACCCCCTTCATTTTCCTTTCAATTTGTCTTTCTGAGAACAGTAGAAGGAAAATTGGGGCAATTGATGTCCCACACGACGTGTACAATGACAGGGACACATGGAGCCTTTTTTTTTTTCCTTTTTAATAAACTAGGAGACGAAGCTGATTATTTTGCCTGCTGCCTGGAGTACAGTAAGCACACCGTGAATGTCGAATGTTTGGACAATGTCTTCTCTTTACCCCAATGAAGCTCCTGGGCGCGCTTGCTATTCTGTAGGCGCCGTGTAAAGCGGTTCACGCTAAGGATACCGAGAAGGGTGGGGATGGGCTCCATCTCTGCCTAGCAACTCAGAAAACCCTTTAAGAGTAGAAAGAGAATAGGAAACTCTGGCCTGGTTAGAGGCCTAACATTCCAATTGGGCCAAGTTAATCAACGGACTAAGGGGCCACCCCTAGGAAGATGGATTCACCCTAGGCTACGTTAAAGAGGTAGGAGGAATAGCTGGCCCTTTCATGTTTCCTTCCCAGAATCCATTGCCCTACAGGAGTTTACAAGGCACTCACGTAGGGTGTAATCTGTGTGACATCTTCTCTTCTTCTCTCTTCTCTTTGTTTTGTTTTTGTTTTTGTTTTTGTTTTCGAGACAGGGTTTCTCTGTATAGCCCTGGCTGTCCTGGAACTCACTCTGTAGACCAGGCTGGCCTCGAACTCAGAAATCCACCTGCCTCTGCCTCCCAGAGTGCTGGGATTACAGGTGTGCGCCACCACCGCCCGGCTTCTCTCTTCTGTTTAAGCATACTTTCCTTACAGGCCAGATTTCCCCCCTCCTCCGCCATCCTGCTCTGTCTACAGCGTCCCGCCCTGTGGCTGTGGGGGGGGCCATGTCTGACCGCCATAGCAGCTCACACGGCGCAGCTCTCCACCCGCACTTCTCTCCCCCCCCCCACGCAGATTTACAGCTCGCCTGCCCTGGGAGGCTTTTCCTTTAAACTCTAATAAAATTGTTCCTGAGCCCCTACGGGACCAAGAACCCCATTTTCCCAGAATCCCTCATCCATACCTACCCACCGCTCCCATCCCTACCATGCTCTGTCTGAAAAGAAAAGAATCAATTTCTCCTCGGACTTGGTTTAATTTAAACTACTATAAAATCAATGCAGGCTTGTTTTAAGGGGAAAAAATCTTAAACTACAGAAAAGCAAAAGAGAAGAAGAAAAATAACCCCATGAGTTTATACCACCAGGAGACTCTTCTGTTAGCACACTGGGGCACGGCCTCCTTGTGTTTTCTTTGTGTTTTCATAGAGTCTTGACACAGAATTCTCTCTCTCTCTCTTTAAAACTTAATACCGTAATATAAGCACCTCTGCGTGCTGTTCACAGCTCAGTGAACACCTTTTTTAATAGCCGTGCGCCATCTCAACTCATCTCCCCGCTGTAGAGCCGTTACCTCCTTTTCTATTTTTTAAGATCTGCCCCCCCCCGTCCCCCTGCTGCTGCGGGTGGGACCTGAGGAGTCCCCACCATGCAATAACTAGTTCTAAGGGATATGGACTCTTAATGCGTTTTGCGAGATTTCATTTTGATTTCTAAAACTGCTTGAATGTGTCTTCCATAAAAGAGCTCCAGCAAAGCAGATTGCCAGGAAGAATTTACTTCCAGCGTCGAGGCGTACAGACCCGCGGTGTTTTAGCACCCAGTTTAAATGAGCAGATTCCAGCCCGTCTCCTCTCCCAGCCCCTCTTCTCTTGCTAATAAAATGCAGCAACAGCGCTGTAAAAATCTTTCTTTGGTAAACAACGACTTTTCCTGTTCTCGGGGATTGTTTTTGTAAGTCTCCCTGGCAGACGCTGGGTTTGTACTGAGAGCTGTGCAGTGTATTTTTGCACGCCTGTTTAGGATGTCTTATGGGTTTAGCTGTGCTTTATGTATTTTTTCCCCTTCATTCTCAGCCTGGGGAGAAGGTTCAGTAAGTAAAAGTGCTTGCTCTGTAAGCACAAGGACTTGAGTTCAAATCCCCAGCACATACATGGAGAGCTGGGCGTGTCTGAAGCCCCCACTGCAGGGCAAAGACAGGTGGATTCTGACAGTCCACTGACCCCGAACGGTGAGCTTCAAGGCGATAAGGCAGAGTGATCCAGAAAGACACCTAACATAGTGTTCTGGTCTCCACCTACATACACACAGATATATGCCTATATACTCATGTGCATATAACACACACACACACAGATTCCTCGCATGAATACATACAAATAATTTCTAAAATTTTGAAGGGGCTCTAGACTTTGCAGCAATAGAACCTATACCGACAAAGCTGTCTTTGTCTTGTCCAAAGGACCATTGACTGCCTCACAGGATTCACGCCCCTGAGAGCAGCCTGTGGGTAAGGTGTTCCTTTATGAGACTGGATACATGGTGGCGTGGAAGGGCAGCATCTCATTCTGTATCGTGGCCAGCATGGCACAGTGTTGGAAAGAATGTCAGCATCTCTTATTTGCCATGAAAAGAAGTCCAATCTGCATAGCGAGTTGTAAAGCGACGCAGGCAGTTTGAGCCCGTATTTGCTACAGATGTAAAACCTCGATTTAGGAGGACTCTGTTCTTTTTTTTTAAGTATTATATATATATGAATATATTATATATTTCTTGGAAAATACCATATATATGTTTATTTAATATAAAATGTAATATATAACATATTATATATTATGTAATAAACATATTATATATTATGTAATATATAATATATGTATGAATGGAAAGAAGGGGAAATCAGAGCTCTGGACCTGGGAGGAAAGCAAGGACAGGTTTACCTCCCAAAACTCCGCTGAACAAACGGGCTCCAAGCTTCAATTCCTGTTGCAACCTCAGCGAAGGAAGAAAGCTGGAAAGCGAGGGGGTGCGGGAGCCGGAAGGGGTGAGGACGCGGCGGCTCTCGGATAGGGCCTGTGCAGGGTGAGTTCCTCTCCTGAGGAGCCTGGGGCATGGAGGTCAGGCTACGAGCACATGGCGGCCTGAGCTGCACGCATTCCCCAGCTCCTCGTCCCCCTCCGAGCTTCTGGACACTCTTGAGTTGACCTGATCTCATCCTGGCAACAGTGAAGACCCTCAGACAAAAGGGCCCCTCAGGAGCTGGGAGTTGTCCCAAGACCCCGGTGCATTCTGGGAAGGGAAAGCTGAAGCCTGGTGTCTCCGGGGAAGAGAGTTCACATGTTGGTTCTCAGAAGTTGCTGGATGGACCACCTTGCAGGAAAGATAGGCGCCCAGAAGACGAGGAAGGCAGGACCCCCCCCCAGGGGGGGTGGGGCAGGACTGCTTGATCCCACCAACCTCTTCCCCCTATTTAAACCTGAACCGTGTAAGGCCCCAGAGACAGACTTGGAGCGCCAGAGCTCCGCCTTCCTCTGCCCAGAGAGCTCGCATTTAATCATTTCCCTCTTCTCTGTTTTTCACTGTGACTTTCCTGTTCAGTTGGCCTCCTGAGAACTAGTGACCAAGCCTGGGTGAAGCCCAGACTCTGACCCCGACAATTCTGAGGACAGAATTCTGGGGACTGACCTGCATCTGAGACGCCACCCTTGGAAAGTCTTTGGGGAGGAGGGAGAGGACGGCCATGAGGGCCCTGGATTTAAAGACTGGCTAGGCTTCCGTCCCAGCGTGCTCTGGGCATGCAGGCCTTGGGCCTTGAACTGGAGACAGCGCCCAGGGCTCCCATTAACCTTCCCTTGGGAGAGAGTGCTGAGGTACTGGCCCCGAGGAGGGAAAGCACTAGAGCTACTCGATATCAAAATGATTTGCTTTATGATCCGTTTATGAATTAGGGGGTGTTTATGGCGAATGGATGATTTAGACAAGGGGGAGCCTGCTGCTAAGAGAAAGGGGTAATCGAATCCCAAAGTCTATTAGAGACTGTTGTCCTACATCTTGTGCGATGACATTTTATTACCCGGTTGACCTGACTCGTGTTTGCTTTTGTATTGGGATACCTCTCTTCCTGTCTTTCTCTCTTTTCTTCACTGTTCTTTAAATATTAGATCCCCCCCCCGCCCCATAACCACACCATATCAAAAGGCTTTAAGGTAGGCAAAATACCAAAGAGGGGCATCCAGAGACGGCAGCACTGCGTGTCTCTGACTCGGGGTCTGTAGGCTCCATGCTCCCTGTGAGACCTCCAGCGAGAAGCGTCTTGTTCCTGTAACCCTCCATTTAGGTCTGGGTGGCACACACATTTCTTTGTATGCATGTGTGCTCTTACATATGTGGGTTGTGTGTGCATAGGCGTGTGTTGGCTATGGTTGGATGAACACAGGGGTATGCACGTGTGTATGTGTGTGATGTGTGTGTGTGTGTGTGTGTGTGTGTGTGTGTAGGCTAGATGCTAACATCAGAGTCTTAATTCTCCATCTTATTGTTTGAGACAGGGTCTTGCACCAAGACTGAAGCTCACCAACCCAGCTAGACTATCTGGCCAGCAAGCCTCAGAGGTCCTCGTGTTTGTACAGCAGGCCCTTTGATGACTGAGCCGTCTCCTGGCCTAAGGCCCATCCATTTCTTAGTCATTCTGCCCCAACCAACCACTACTGTCAAGACTTTTGATCCCTCGTCAGACATGCTGGTCCTGTGGGTTCATTTCCAGAGTGCCTGCTCCTTAGAAGGCACTCTTGGCCGTGACTCTAGAAATCTCCAAACACACACAAGAAAAGGAACTGAAGGGCAGTAATTCTCACCAAATAGCCAACCTATTGCCCCTGGAGAGGGCAGCCCAGTGCCACTCCACGAGGAACCACCCTCTTCCAAGCCCCAAGAGCGAGGCCAGCCCTTTCTTGTCCCAGAGCCTGGGATCTGGCCCTTGGGCTGGTGGCAGCAGCCTTGCTCTGGGGTCCAGCTCACTGGTGACCTCTGTCCAGGCACGACTGACACCAGCTGGGGGCCTGGCCCACGCCTGCCGCCCAGCCCACTGGAGCGAAGGCCTCTTCTTTTGAGCAAATAGTTTGCACATTGACATCTAGAAAATGAAAGCATTTGCAGTGGCAGGACGCCCAGCTTCTCCCTGTGGTCTCTGGAAAAGATTTTGTGAGAGAGAATGGCGCGAGGTCTTTCCGTCTGATCCTCCCTCCAGGCCGGCTGCACGGGGTGGGGGCGGGGGGTGGTGGGGGGGTGTAAGGGGGGGCTGTGGGGAGCCTGTCTTCTTTCCCTGGCACCCCACAGTTTGCTATTGTCCCATTGGTCTCCTCTTTGAGTTGAACAAGGCGGGCAGACAGGCCAAGGGATATATTTCAACTGCCCTTGGCTGTGTTTATAATCACAGACATGAAAGAAGAGAGGGAGATTGAGTTTGGAGGACGGGTTCTTTGTGTAAGCTCATTTATCTCTTTCATGCAGCAGTGGGCTGAGTGAGTTTCCTTTTTGTTTCCAATTCGGGAAACTGAAATATGAATCTATGCTGATGAGAGAAGAAAGGAATTGAAAGAGGCATAAATCTTCTCTCCCGGGGCCCTCCATCGGCTTCCGTGAAGAAGGAGCTCTAGGCTGGTAATTAACGGCTTTGTGGCCGAAGAATAGCATCCAGCCACGTTAGATAAAAGGCTGGAGGGAGGCGCGGGATCAACCATGAGCCTCCTGACATGTCACCTAGGTCCCAGCTCTCACAGTCGGCCTTGGAGGTGTCTGGTCCCTATCTGCACCACCTCCTGAGGGCATCGCTCAGCTGGTGGCCGCACAGAGGTATCCTGGAGGCCACTCTATTCCAATCCATGCCAAGGACCTACTAGGTGCTTAGAGAGAGCTGATGGGTGGTGGCTGCCACCCTGTAGCGCTCAGGCAAGTTCTTGTTTCTCTGGTCATCCTTGTGGTAGAATTGTAAGAGTGTGGACAAGTCACCTGTCACCATGCCTGGCGCACGGCAGGGGACCAGTCCATGTAGCTGTTGGCCCTGCCGTAGAATGTAAGTTCCTGGAGGACACAGGCCTGTGACAGTCTTCGGGGTTCACAAGGCTTACAGTGGACACCCTGCACCTCAGCTCCAGAAGTCACACACACCCGTCCTGGGGGCCACCCCTCTATATCAGCACCAGAGGAGTGACTGTCTACCCCCATCCTTCCCATTGGGTGTCACCAGTTCGCTGTATCTGAGTTCCTGAGTCCTGTCTCTCCACTGGGCATAGTCAGATCCCCTGAACTGTGTGCCTCTGTCTCCCTGAAGGAGGAATCTCTCAGCCCCATTGAGGGCCCAGTGAGTCACACACCCTCGGTACAGACAGCTAGCTGCCTGGAAGGTACCCTTCAATACCTATCACAGGTGTGACAGAGCCATGTAACATAGTCACCGCCTCCCGTGCTCACATGCCTGCTCCATACACAGAGCCTGAGGTCCAGAGGGGCTCCAGTGTTGGAAGAAGCCTCAGGGTTAGTTAGTTTTAAACTTAACATTGGGCCTTCTAGCTTAGAGCCGGGACTCCTTACATCAGGCCCACAGACTGTCACCCTGAGGATAACGAATAGGTTCTAGCTGGAATATGAGAAGTTCAGGACCCAAGTGGTTCCTCGAAGCAGAGCCCGAGAGTCCTCTGAGGGAGAAGGCACAGAGTAATGGGTAGGGCTGGGGGTAGTAGCCATGGAGGCAGGGGGGAGGGACTGAGATTTGGCGCTGTGACGGTCATCAAAACTGTGAGGTAGTTGGAAATGAGGCTGAACACTGGCCATGCAATACACGGGTGAAAACACAGAGGGGACTCTGATGGGAGGGGGAGGGGCCTGGAAGGTTTTGGGGAGATGTGCCTTGTGACTCGGGTCTGATGAACTGGAGGGATGAGGCTTGTAGCTACTGATGCAGGGTGTTTGGGATGGAGGAGGCAGCCAGGCAACCCAAAGGTAGGCAGTGGTGTGGTGTGCTGGAGCACAAAGGAGTCTGGAAAAGCAGGGAGACCTACGTGTAAGTAAACCCCAGCCCAGAGCCCGATGATACAGGCTAGTGATCTCAGCTACTTAGACAGTTGAGGCAGAAGGATGACCATCAAGGCCAGCCTGGACTGCAGAGCGAGGCCTTGTCTCAAAACAAAAAGTAAAACAAAAATCCTAGGGGTGGATCTCAGTTCTGTCTGCAGTACCTCAAACATAAATGAACAAGCAAAAAACTCCAACTAGGGTCTCCATGACACCTGACTGGGCCTCAGTTTCACTATATGTGACTGCTGTAGCTGATGTGACTTGTTGCTGGGTTATCAGGATGTTTGGATCTTGAGGATTAACCAAAACTGGGAGGTACAAAACATAGAGGCTGGCACATGGTAAGTATGCAGCAAACTATACAGGGTCCAGCGAGGAGTGGCGCACACCTTTTATCCCAGTCCTCAGGAGGCAGAATAGGTGGATATCTGGGAGTTAGAGGCTAGTCTGGTCTTCATAGTGAGTTCCAGGATAGCCAGTGCTGCATAGAGAGACTCTGGGGTCTCTCTCTCTCTCTCTCTCTCTCTCTCTCTCTCTCTCTCTCTCTCTCTCTGTGTGTGTGTGTGTGTGTGTGTGTGTGTGTGTGTGTCTTATCTGTCTGTCTGTCTGCCTGTCTGTGTCTGTCTCTGTTATGTTTATGGGGAAAAGACTCAGTCAGTAAATTGCCTCACAAGCATAAGGAATTGACTTTAAACTCTAGGACCCACGTAAAAAGGCAGACAAGGAAGTTGGAGAGATGGTTCAGCAGTTAAGAGCACCGACTCTTCCAGAGTTCCTGATTCTAGTCTCTGCACCCACATGGCAGCTAACAACACCTGTAACTCCAGGCCCAGGGGATCTACTGCCTTCTTCTGGATTTTGGCAAAACACATAAAATAAAAACAAATAAATCTTTTTTTAAAAAAAGCCAAGGATGATAGCATACATTGGTCATCCTGCTACTGGGGAAACAGAGAAGGGTGAATCCCCAGGGCTGGCTGGGTGGCTGGGGCAGCCTAATGTGCAAACACAGATCCCAGACACCAAGGAGATAGCCTGGTGCAAGGTTGCAAACTGCAACCAAACACGGGCTCACAGGGTAAAGTGCTTGCCCTGCAAGCCTTGGACCCTGAGCTCGGCCTCCAAGACCCATGCAAGGGAGAGAGAGAACCGACTCCACTCTTGTCTCCTTACTTCCACATGCACACACGCGTGTGCTCACACATATACGCAAATGATAACACACTGAAACGAAGTGGACATCCCTTGAGAAACAACATTCAAGCTTGTCCTATGACATGAAGTAGGAATCGAAGGAAAATGCACACACACACACACACACACACACACACACACACAGTGGGGGGGAGCAACAGACAGAAACACTACACCTCCTCCTGAGCCTTTCACTGCCTCCCAGGAGTGTAGGGGGGCTGCTGGTCCAGTCCCGAAGTATTTTCAGGCCCCTTTATCACCTTTGAGCTCTTTCTATTGTGCACGCAGTGGGGGCTGGGCTCCGGGTCTGACATTGCTAACACTGCTAAACAATCCCACGTTGGGAATGGCACCCGTGTCCTGTTGAAACAGATACAGAAAGCAGCTGCTGACTCTTCAGTGGCTGGCCTGGATAGACAGGGAGTTAGCCTTGCAGTCTGAGCCTCTCAGGTGAGGGTCACAGGGCCCCTCCCCTCTGGGTGTAGAAGAGAGCCAGGCCCTCTTTCCATGTGGGCTGGATGTGTGCAGTCAGCGGCCTGTGCCTCCCCCCGGGGCTGCAGCTGCTGGAGGACCCCACAGGCACTTGTTGGCACGCAGTAACATTGGGGCCAAGCCAGTTCCTCAGCCTCTCTGGAGGGCCATCCATCAGAGTCAGTGTGTAGCATCACCCTGCCTGCTGCCCCTCCGTGAACGGCTGTCAAAGTCTCACTCATTTGACTGGTGCTGAGTTGAAGAGTCCCCAGCCTCAGCCCAGGGGTGTGGGGTGAGAGCTGTGTGATAGGACCCAGAGAGCCCCACGCCTGTGATCTTTTCAGATGTTCTGTGCAGGAACCCAGGAAACGACACCCTGAGAACTCTGTCTGCTCAGCAGCAGGCTCTGAGGGGACAGTCGGTGAGGAAGTGAGGAGGACTGTGGCATCCACACGGCTCTCCTCGGAACAAGCACCCTTGGCCATGTTTTTCAATTCTGGCTCGGAAACAGTCATTTGTAGACGTGTTTCCTTAGAAATAGCTATAACTTCTGACCTGGAACAGACAGAGTGAATCTCTACCTAGCCCGCATTTACCTGTCTGCTGTCCACTTATCCATCCATCCATCATCCATCTACTCGCCCATCCACCTATCACTCATCGACCCGTCTAGCTACTCATCCATCTTCTATCTGCTCACTCATCATCCATCCGTCCATCCATCCATCCGTCCGTCCATCCATCACCCATATACTCATCTACCATCCGTCTCTGTATAAATACATGCACCACTCACATACTTACTATGTACCCATCCATCCACCTATCCAGCCCTATCAGCCCATCCATGAATCATTTACTATCATCCATCTATCTATCTACCCAAGGGTCTACTCACTGTTTTTCAAGCACTATCTTTGTGTCTGGCTCTGACCTGGGTTTCTGAGATATGAAGGAGGAGGAGGAGGAGGAGGAGGAGGAGGAGGAGGAGGAGGAGGAGGAGGAGGAGAAAAGGAAGAAGAAGCAGCAGCAGCAGCAGCAGCTGAGCAGTGGTAGCACACGCCTTTAATCCCAGCCCTTGGGAGGCAGAGGCAGATGGATTTCTGAGTTCGAGGCCAGCCTCGTGTACAGAGTGAGTTCCAGGGCTATACAGAGAAACCCTGTCTCTGGGGGGGGGGGGGAACAGAAGAAGAAGAAGGAGAAGGAGAAGAAGAAGGAGAAGCTGGGCAGTGGTGGCGCACGCCTTTAATCCCAGCCCTTGGGAGGCAGAGGCAGATGGATTTCTGAGTTCGAGGCCAGCCTCGTCTACAGTGAGTTCCAGGGCTATACAGAGAAACCCTGTCTCCGGGGGGGAAAAAACAGAAGAAGAAGAAGAAGAAGAAGAAGAAGAAGAAGAAGAAGAAGAAGAAGAAGAAGAAGATCTGATTCCAGGCTAAAGCTCCCTGTCTAGCTGAATCATCATAGCACATCCAGTAATGAATGTCTCAAAGGCACACTGGTAGGAAGGGGTCAGAGATGTGTAAGTGGGTTGTGAAGGGTGAGTGGGAGTTTTCTATATGGAAAGAGAGAGTTTGTGGGAAGGTAGATGAGCCCTGCACATAGACCCTGTTCCCACTCACAGCGAGGGCAGCGGCCTCTCCGGGGCGGGGTAGGGGGTGGGGGGTGGGGGTGGGGACGTCAGGCTCTGGTGCTCATCTGCTGCCGCCGTCATCTCTGTGCAGCTGTGTGCAGCCACAGCACCATGTGCGCACTACAGGCTAATAGCCGGCGCCTCTGGCACAGTGAGATACTGTGATCAGCCATGCAAGCTGAGGAATGTGGCTACTTCAGGGGATCCGAGCTCTGCCTCCAGCTTCCTTTAACTGTGGTCAGGTCTCTGAGCCTCAGTTTCCCCATGTTTAGAGTAAAGTCGGCTTTCAGTTCTGCTGATTTCCTGCCCTGCTTGGTGGGAAGCTCCCGTATCTGACGAGCGGCACCGCTGCTGTCCCTTGTTTGTGCGCGCAGCAGCACAGCATGGGCAGATGTGGCCTGTTTACCTGGAGCGCCCAGCACCAGCCTAGGATTGCAGCCCGGAAGTGGCGTTTGGGAGGGAAACTGCAGAGCAGAAGCATGACTGAAGGTGGCGCTGTGGCTCCAACAGCTGAGCTGCCGAGGGTGGGGTGTGGGAGGTGTGTGTGTGTGTGTGTGCGTGTGTGTGTGTGTGTGTGTGTGTGTGTGTGTGTGTGTGTGAATCCCAGTCCTTCCCCAGGGAACTAACTCACAGTTCAGCAGAACTAGATGACTTGCTGTAAAGCCAGGTCGGCCCTTTCGCATCTCCCAACTTTTCAGCTCGATGCTGCTTTCTCAAAAGCTTTTTCCTTCAGGGGCCTTCCAGGAGGAAAAGAGGAAGATCTCAAGGATGGGGTGAAGATATGGGAAGAAGGGAGGGGGAGGGGGAAGAACAGTAGGAGGGAAAGGAGAGGAGAGAGGAGGGGAGAGGAGAGCCTGTTGCACACGAGGTTTGGGGGAGGGGTTCCTGTACCCTCAGTTTGTCTTCTCTTGCTACCTGCAGGCTGAGCCCCAAGGCTGGAACAACAGAGGCGAGTGTACCCACACACTGCGCTCTCCCCACCTGCGGGGGCTCACTTGGTATTTCACTAGCCCAGCTCAGCACACGCCTGCTGGGGGTTGTTTTTTGAGTCATCAATCAAGAATCCAGGGGGAGAGAAATGGGGGGGGGGAGAAAATGCTAACATCTGCTAAAGGCTTACAGGGCTCCCCGCTCTCCCACAGTCTGGGGGTGTCAGCATGCTCTCTGCTGGTTGAACCTGTCCTCTCCTCCATCCGGGGCCATATGCAGAGCTGGCCACAGGAACCGGGCACTAAGGAAGCGTCTCCAGCAGGGAGCCCAGAGCCTTGGCCCTTCCAGCTGGGAGAGTTCTCCCACAGCCCCAGGAGCTTCAGAAAAGCCCTGCCTAGAGCAGCACTGTGCCCAGTACGTCTGGACACAGTGATTCCCACGGGAGTGTCTGCACGCTCAGATGTCAAGTGCAGGTCAGTGAGGAAGCCTGGGGCACAGGACCAGTCAGGGGGCGGAGACGGAGCAAGAGCCCAGGCATGTCTGAGCCCAAAGCCTACACCTCTCTGAGCCCACCCTGAATGCAGCAAGCCCCCTGCTTCCTGTGGGGGGCCTGGAGGAACCCCTGCTCTTCAGCCACACGGGGGACCCTACACACCAGCAGAAACCTTTAGGTGCTGGGATGTCTGGGAATTCACCTGCAAAGAAGGAAACAGGATAGATAGGACAAGAGGGCCATGGGACACAGAGAGTAGCTTCTGAGGCACCAGTGAGAGCTTCTCTCAGTGCTATGGGGGTTCCTCCTTGACTTCAGAAGCAATCAGCTGGCCATATCATGATCATCACCTATTCAGCTCTGAGCCTTCCGGGCCTCCATGTGACTGTTTTCTTTGAAGACAGCTGGGGGTTGGAGTTGCAATATACAAACCACATCTTAGTTCCCACTTTGCCCCGAGCAGAGATTTTTCTAGAAATGTGGCCTTTGAAAAGGCAAGATGCTTTATAAGCCAAAAACAAACAAACAAACAAACAAACAATAAAATGGAGTCTGCTGTTTTCCCATCAGTTTACATGTAGCATAGGTTTGGTGCTTAAAATACTTGGGCTCAGAGGTGATTCTCTGCTAAGGCCTGACCTCTCTGGGTCTCAGTTTTCTCCTTTGTAAAGTGGTATCAGCAGTAATCCCTGTCACTGGCCGCTAGAAGGAGAAAGGGAGTCCTCTGTGGACATGCTGGGCTCTCTCCTCTTCCCTCACATGACTAAGATACACAAATCAGTGATGTGTCCTAAAGGGACTCCCTGGTGACCCAGGGCCACTCAGAGAACGGACATGTTCATTGAAGTCGACTAAGCGAGACAGGCACTTGTTCTTCTGCGTTAGGTGAGTGTTCCACTCTGGTGCTCAGAGTTCTAAAATGAAGTCTCAGACAAACCTGGTAGTTCAGGGCTGGAATGGCAGAAGCCGGGAGGCTGAGAGAGGAAGGGTTCCCATGCATGCCGGGCCAGCCTGGGCTACAGAATAAGACCCAGTATTAAAAAAAATCAAAAAACAAAACAAAACAAAAGCTTATTAAAGTCCTTATTACAGATAAGAACCCTTAGAAGGGCTGGGAAGACGGCTCAGCTGACAAAGCATTTGCCTCACAAGGGTGAGGAGCTGAGCTTGTGTCCCCAGACTCCATGTAAAGACAGTCCTGTGCCATGGCACACGCCTGTAAGCCCAGCCTTGATGTGAGAGGCAGAGACAGCAGGATCTGTGGAAGCTCTCCGGCCAGCTAGTCGGGCCTGTGTGGTGAAGTCCCGGGCCAAATGAGAGACCCTGTCTCACATGAGAATCGGAAGGCGTGGAGACCATCACCTATAGGTGTCCAGACTGCCACACCTGCACACCTGCACACACAGGCGTGTATAGATGTGTACATGTATGCTTGTGTGTGAGTGTAGACATACACACACAAATATGCATGTACACACACACACACATACACAAACACACACACACATGAGTACAAGCATAGTCTCTGAGAGCTTAGCTCTTTCACCTTTAGCATGAAAGTGACTTGTGACTGGTCACTCTGGGTTCAAGGCAGAACTGGTTTTGGAACCCCAAACCCATTTTGCTCGCTCTCTCTCTCTCTCTCTCTCTCTCTCTCTCTCTCTCTCTCATCCCATATAGGAAGGATATTGGTCACCATTTTTTTTTTTTACCTGAAACAAGGATGTGCTATTTCTTCAGAGGCAGGAAGATCCAGGACAGAAGAGAGGCCTCCTTCCTCCTTCAAGGTGTGCTCGCTTGGGCTGGTAGTCCAAGCAGTCCTGAGGGCCACATTGGTTAAAACAGGCAAAAGGAGGCTCTGAGTATGGGCCGAGGGCCCCACTTTCTACCTCTGTGAGGAAGTTCACCTTGAATCTTGTCTGGAAGGTGGGGATGGTAGTGATGCTTCCTTCCTAAGCTGTAGTGTGTTAGTAGACATGCCAACGATACTTGGAGGCCCTTCATTCAGTGCCTGGCAGCCAGGAGGTGCTCAAAAAGCTGGTGAGGTCATGCTCACGAGGATTCCTCCTTCCCTCTCTCCTCCTTTCCTTGCTTTCTCTCTAAATCCTCATTTCTGTCTCCCCTCCCCCTCCTCTCTCCTCTCCTTCCCCCTCCCCTTTCCATTCCCCCCTTCCCCTTCCACTCTCTTCCCTCCTCCTCTCCCTCCCCTCCTTCTCTCCTTGTCTCTCCCCCTCCTCTCCCCCTCCCCCTATCCTTCTCCCTCCCCTTCCTCTTCCCCCTCTTTTTCCTTCCCCCTCCCTATCCGCCTCTCCCTCCCTTTCCCCTCCCCTCCCCCTCCCCAGCTCTCTCTGTGAATACTCTGGCCTAGAACCCATTTGGTCAGCTTGGATAGAAGACAGGGGTTTGTTTGAGCCAGGACGGCTTGAACACTTTATCTTAAATGTTCCCTGTCTGATTCACAATGACTTGGGGGCTGTGGCCCGGGGCCTCTGTTCTCTTTAGCTTTCCCCGGGTCTCCGGAGCCCTGAGCCTTGGGTCCCACAGGGTGGAGCATGCCCTTGCAGCCAGCTGTTCCAGCCCACCCAAAGCTGACATCATTCTGCAGCTCCCAGGAGTGTCCTGCGGTCCTCGGTGAAGCCTCCTCCGGGTGCCTGGTGTTTCTGAAGCCGCCTTTAGAGCGAGGGAAGGGGCCTTGTCCGGATGACTGCCTGCAGCCTCCAAGTTCGCTTTGTGCCTGGCGGGTTCCTGTGGGCCGCGTGCCTTTGGCACCGCCTCTGTTAATGGCTCAGTCTGTCCCCCTGTGCGGGTCGGGTTCTCCAGGGAGCCAGAGCCAGGGCGTTCTGGATGTATAGAAAAGGGTTGATTTTAAGAAGGTGACTCGCATCGTCCTGGAGGCTGCCAGGCTTCACATCTGTAGAGTGGGCTGGCAGCGCGCAGACACAGGGCACAGCTGGGTGCAGCTCAAGTCCAAAGACTGCCAGCTGCAGATCTCCGACCTGCCTGGCAAGGCCTGTCCTTTGCTCTGTGGCCGCCATCGGTGGGCTAAATGACGCCTACCTATGGTCAGGAGAGCAACCTGCTTTCTGAGTGTTAATTTCACTCCCCAAGCGTTCTTCACAAACAAATCAAGTTGGTTCATACCTGCAATGCCAACATTAGAGGATGCTGAAGCAGGAGGATGACGGAGAGCATGAGGCCAGCTGGGGCTGCATAGTGAGACTACCCGGAAAAAAACAAGAACATGGAAATATCTAGACTAACATTTGACAGCGTATGTGAATACCATGGCTTGGCTAAATGGACACCAAATGCCCACCACACCATTTATAGCAGACATGCCAGGTCACAGAGACCCTGCTCTACAGTGAGTTCCAGGCCAGCCTGGATCAAGAGTTCTCTCTCATGTCCTTAAATCAGGAAGGAGAAAGGTAGCTGATGGGGTTGGGGTTGGGATGGTGGGAGGGGGTGTGGGGGATGGGGTGGGGGTGGGGGTGGGAGGTGGGCTTTGGGGGGCTGAGGAGGTTGTGTTTCAAAGCTGAGAGGCTAGGGACTAACAGCCCAGGGCTGCAAGGCTGAGGAGCTGAGGGGCTTGTGGGGGCTGGGGGCTGGGCAGCTGGGGGCTGAGGTGCTACGGGGCTGGGGGCTGGGGGGCTGTGGGGCTGAGGGGCTGTGGCTGTGGCTGAGGCCTGACTAATGGACTGAGAAATGAGGTTCTAAAGGCCAAGGGCTCGACAGTGGGACTTGGGAACACGGTCGCTAATGGGCTCGATGTGAGAGTGAGGCGGAGAACGCTCGCTCGCGGCCCAGAGCTCGCAAACCTATCTGCCACGCACACCAGAATAATTCTGAAATTCAGATTCCCGGACTCTACTATCAGAAGTTCCCAATTTGGAAAAATCGGTGCCTCTGTAGTTTCAGGAAGCAAGTAATGTATCGCTATAGAAAAATCTAGAAAGACAGTAGCACTCTCTCAGAGCATGGTAAGGTGGGGGAGGGGAGGAGGAGCACCTGGTGTAAGGGACAGCATGCTGAGCCACCCTTCACCCGCCTCAGCTGAATGCCTCTTGGGACAGAGGCCCTGCCCCCTTAGAGGCAGCCCTTGTGTTCTAAATGGGATGTGGGATGTGGGGGCTCTTAGATGAGGAGGAGTGGAAATCTCCTGAGGGGCTGGTGATAGTTTTCATTCCCTGCTGTGCCTTCTCTGAGTTAAATCTCCCCGCCCTACCATGAGGCAATGTGCCCCTGGGGTGAGGGTCCCCACAATGGACTTGCTCGTGCTTCTGCAAGGTCTGGCAAAGGAATCCTTTCCTCCTTATGGACATCCACCCTTATTAGTTCCGCTGAAGGGTATGCAGCTGAGCTCTCAGGGGAGCCTGACTATCCTGAAAACAGGGCCCCTAGCCATGCTAACCCCACTTCTCTGCTTTTTCTTGTGTGTGTGTGTGTGTGTATGTGTGTGTGTGCATGTGTGTATGTGTGTATGTATGTGTGTGCATGTGTGTATGTGTGTATGTATGTGAGTGTGTGTATGTGTATGTGGGTGTACATGTATGTGTATGTGCATGTGTGTATGTATGTGTGTGTGCATGCGTGTATGTGTGGATGTATGTGTGAATGTATGTATATGTGTGTATGTGTGTGTGCATGTATATATATGTATATGTGTGTATGTATATGTGAGTGTGTGTATGTGTGGATGTATGTGTGTGCATGTGTATATGTGTGTGTAAGTATGTGTGTGAGTGTGTGTATATGTGTGTGCATGTGTGTGTATGTGTATGTGGGTGTACATGTATGTATATGTGTATGTGTGCATGTATGTGTGAGTGTGTGTGCATGCGTGGATGTGTGGATTATGTGTGAATTATGTATGTATATGTGTGTATGTGTGTGTGCATGTGTGTATATGTGTATGTGTGTATGTTTTATGTATGTGTGTGCATGTGTGTATGTGTGAAAATATGTGTGTGCATGTGTGTATGTGTGTGTATGTATATGTGTGTGCATGTGTGTATGTATATGTGAGTATATGTATATGTGTGTATGTGTGTGTGTGTATGTGTGAGTGTATGTATATGTGTGTATGTGTGTGTATGTGTGGATGTATGTGTGGATGTATGTGTGAATGTATGTGTGAATGTATGTATGTATATGTGTATATGTGTGTATGCATGTGTGTATGTGTGTATGATATACATATGAGTGTGTGCGCATGTGTGTATGTGTGTATGCATGTGTGTGCATGTGTGTGTGCATGTGTATGATATACATGTGAGTGTGTGCACATGTGTGTATGTGTGTATGCATGTGTGTGCATGTATACATGTGTGTGTATGTGTGCATGTGTGTATGTGTGTATATGTGTGTATGTGTGAGTATATATGTATATGTGTGTATGTGTGTATGTATGTGTGAGTATATGTGCATCTGTGTATGTGTGTGTATGTGTGTGTATGGGTGAGTGTATGTATATGTGTGTATGTATGTGTATGTATGTATGTGTGTGTGTATGTGTGTGTGTGCATGTGTTTGTGTGGGGAGATATTTATGTTATACTCTATGTATATGTGAGTATATGTGCATGTGTGTATGTGTGTGTGTATGTGTGTACATGGGTGAGTGTATGTATATGTGTGTGTATGTATATGTGTGTATGTATGTGTGTGTATGTGTGTGCATGTGTTTGTGTGGGGAGATATTTATGTTATACTCTATGTATGTGTGAGGTCAGAGGACAAGCTCAGATGTCAGGCCTCTCCTTCCACCTTTGTTGACACAGGAACTCTTCTTCGTGCCTGTGGGTGCATATACATACACACATTCTCCTGTCTCCACCCCCATCGCACTGTCGGATCTCTGTGATTACAAATGTCTGCCAGGCTTTTGTGTAGGTTCTTGGGATTCAAACTCAGGTCTTCATGTTTGCAAGGCAAATGCTGTAGTCACTGGTCAATCTCCCAAGTCCTACTTGAATTATTTTCATAGCACAGTGGTAGGAGTTGAACTGGGGGGGGGGGCTTATATATACCAGGCAAACCCTACAGCTGTATGTTAGGAAACTGACTCCAGGGTCTCTTTCAGCACTGCAGAAATCCTACAGGTTAGTGCTGTTTTGGACCAGCTGTTGAAGCCAGATCCTGCCATAGCCTACAGGAACTTGGCTGTTCTTCCTGTAAGGACCCAGAGACTCTGAGAAGGCAGAGTTGGGTTCACATCTCACCTCTGCCCATGGTTCTGACCTTCGGGCTTCCATCTGCCCATAGTTTTCTGTCTCAGGGTTGTGCCGAGTCTCTGTTTCAAATGTCACAGCATGAATTCACTTATCACGGCTGTGAGCAAACACCCGATAGAAACAGATAGGAAGGAAAGATTCCTGCTGCTTCCTAGTGTTCATCCCATGGTTATCTGGCCCCGTGAGTTTGGATGGAGCCCCCTGGTGGTAGGAAAGTGCAGTGGAGCAGAATTCCTCACTTCCTGGAAACAGGAGTAACAGGAAGAGACCAGTGCAGGTAATGTCCTAAGGGCAGAACTCAGGAACTATTTCCTCTAGCTAGGCCTCACTTCATGAAGTTCCTACACCAGAAAAATAGCATCACCACCCAGCATCGACGTGCGCAACACGTGAGCCTGTGGGGACAACCCATATTGGAGCCCTTGCGATAACCAGCTCGGAGCCATGCAGCAGGTACGCCTTAAGACCAAGTCCTTGTCTCCTCGGGAGGGAAACTGGAACATTCCTCCCTCCTTCTCCCCATCAGATCCCACAAGTCCAGACCCTAAGGTTGAAGAGCTATCTTCAGCAAATGCACTGAGGAGGCACTGGCCAAATCTCAGGGCTCTGGGAGAGCACGTTCCCACAGGTCTACAACCTGCAATGGGCTCTTTCCGTAATCATGGGTCCTCACCTCATCCGAGAGGGTCAGATCAGGAGTATCTGCCTCTCTCTTCCTCATAGGGACCTCCTCCTGGGCCCTGAAGGGATGTTAGCGGGTGTGAAACCATCTTCCAAGCTCCCTGAGATGAGGCTGGGACGTCCCCCCTCTCCCCTCAGCTCTGCTCTCTAAGCATGACTCCTGTCACCTGTGCTAGTCACCCAGGGGTGCCTCACACGGTACAATGTGGAGGAGCAGGGAGAAGGGAGGGGAGGAGCAGCAGGGAGGACGGTGGTAGGCCAGGGCCATGGTGAAGCCATCGGCCTCCTCTGAATGAACGAGTCAACAGAGCTTGAGCATGTGGCTGAGGGTTGAAGGTGGAGGCGAGGAGAGCCACCGAGAATCTGCTGTGGAGGCCTGGGATGGAGGCCAACGAGGCGAGCGAGGGCAGTGGCCTGGTGCTCCTTGGCAATGTGGTGGGCGGTGCGGCAACCAGATGGGTGTGGCTCCTCTCCTGCAAGGATCGACTAGCCATCCCAAGTTTACTCACGGGCAAATGTTTGCTGAGCACCTGCGGCGGGTCCAGCCGCAGCAGGGAGCACTCTCAGAGCAGGATCGAGGGCTGTGCCCAGGGAATGCTGTGAACTGGGGGCTTAGTACATCCCCTCGCAGTCTAGACAGGGAGACCGGTGAGGAGGTGGCAGTAGAGGTTCCTGGGAGACGACTGGCTTTCTCTGATGACACCTCTGTCTCCTCGGTGGCCCCTAACTTGAATTGCCACAGTCATTCTCTGCCTCCATCAGCTGTTACATGGTCTCTCTGCTCTGTCTCTCTGTCTCTGTCGCTCTGTCTCTCTGTCTCTCTCTCCTTGTGTCTGGTCTATATATTCTATGAGCGTGGGAACCTGTACTCATGTGTAGGGGCCAGAGGTCAGCTTTAGGTGTCATTCTCCAGGAGCTTGAATTTTTGAGACAGAGTCTCTCAGTGAACCCGGATCTCAGCAAACAGTCTTAGATGACCAGGAAATCTCAGGGGCCCCTGCTGACATTTGGAAGAGACAAAACAAACCCAGCTACACTCAGCGTCTGCCTGGCACCCTGTTCATGCCCAGACCTGGGCTTGTTTTTCTTGAACTGCAGTTAAGAAAAAAAAATCATTATAGCAGTAAACTCAGTATTTACCAAGCAGCAAATCAGTAGGAAATTATAACCTTTTAAAGTAAATCTGTTTCTAATTGTAGGCACACCCAGTTTACTTTTGCAGCCTAGCAGGATTTCCTGGGCAAACAGGGTGTGCAGACACCGTTTTAAACTGACCACCCCTGATCTTTTGGGGCGTTCACCTCCAAGATACCCGTGCTCAGCAGACAGTGGTCATCATGCTGTGTGTCACGGACAAGCTGTGGGAAACCGCTACCTCAGGGTTTCCTTTTAGTGCTAGACGCCCAGTCCCTTGATTACCCCCAACCTCAAACCACAACCCCCACCGGCTGTCTGTCCCACCCTGCACCGGTCTCCCTTGACTTGCTCCCTTGCAGAAGAGTCAGCAATTTCAGAACCAGCAGAACGCAGCTGTTCTGGGGGAGGAGCCAGCATGGAAGTCTGTCGTCCCTGAGTGTGGAAGGTCTCAGCCACACCCACACCCCCCGGAGAAGAAAGAGAAATAAACTGGAGCAAAGTTTGTAATATGCCAACAGGTCCCCCGGCGTGTGGGGAGAGCTGATAAATGATACCTTTGTTAACATTTACCAGGTAGGTTCTGTTCCGGCCCGTGCTCTCAGCAAGTGTTTATTGAGCCCCTATCATTTATGCAGGGTGCCACTGTACTGGCTGGTTTTATGTCAACTTGACACAAGCTAGAGTCATTAGAGAGGAGGGATCCTCAGTTGAGAAAATTCTTCCATAAGATCAGGGTGTAGGCAGGCTTGGAAAGTGCTTTGTTAATTAAGGATTGATGAGGGAGGGGATGGGAGGGCCCATCCCCGAGTGGTGCCCCCTCTCCCCTCTCCCCTCCCCCCAGCCCCCCCCCCCTGGGTTGGCGGTCCTGGGTTCTGTCAGAAAGCTGACAGAATAGGTGGTGAGGAGCAAGCCAGGACGCAGCACCTGTCCAAGACCTCTGCATCAGCTCCGGCCTCCAGGCTCCTGCGCTGTTTGAGTTCCTGCCTAATGGTGAACTGTGACGTGTGGAAGTTTAAGCCCAGTAGGGCAGTCCCTTCCCAAGGTGCTTCGGTCAGGTGTTTCGCTGTAGCAAGCGACCCTCACCAAGACAGCCACCTTGTTGCCGCTTGTCTGCTCACTCCTTCCTCTCCTGCTAGCCTTTGATCAAATGCAGTCTTAGCACCGAGTCCTTCAAGGCCCAGGCATGAAACACAGTGGCTGGCATGCTTCCCTGACCTGCGTGAAGCCCTGGGTTCAACCCTTCGTCATAGATAAAGCAGGCACACTGCTGCGTAATCTGAAATCCCAGCACACGGGAGGTGGCAGCAGGAAGGTCAGAAGTTAAGCTCTTCCTCAGCTATGAAACAAGTTCAAGACCAGCCTGGGATACATAAGATCCTGTCTTGAGAAATAAAAATAAATAAATAAATAGAAAAATAAAATAAAAAAAAGAGAAGGTTCCAGGTTTCACTCCATAGTCAAGCTATGAGAAGATGTCCACGCACTAGGGAACAGTGGCTGCAGGGGTAGGCCTCCACGGTGCTGGCTCCTCCTCGCCTACCTGAGGGGCTCTGAGGAGCAGGGCCTGGAGCAAGATGGCCTCCTTTTCCCTGCCATCAGCCCCTCCTCCCTCAGTAACCCAACTGACCCCTTGCAGCGCTCCCCTGAGGTTCCCTTTCACCCCAGTCCCTCCCCCCTCCCCACAGCCTGTTCACTTTAGCACTAATGGGCTTCGCACATTTCTGGGGTGAAATGATGTCCTCCCCGAAGGCCTAGACAGAGAAGCCTCTCCCGGGGAAATGGAGTCCTGACAGCTTTGATCTTCCACAGCAGGGGTCACTGAGCAGAGGATGTTAGCGGTTTGGCTGGCCTGCTGCGGGTGGCTCAGACCCATCCAGGACAGGTTGATCTGGGAAGCTGGGAAGTTAGAGAGCGGTAGCCATGGCAACCTTTCCTGAGGCACCAGGGCCAAGGCAGGCTCCAGATTAACTTCTGCTGCTTTTGAAGAGTGCCCTAGGCTCCCGCCCCCCACTCACCCTCTGAGCCCTCTGGAGCCTGTGCGTGCACAATGTTCTTAACAGCCCTAAGGGAGGGAGGGAGGACCGCTGCACACCCTGTGAGCTGAAAGGCGTCTTTAAGCCTCCGGGTACCACGCCTGCTTGTGCTGGAGATGTGCCAGTTGCCACAGGCCCATGTTGGGTTTCTGTGTGTGTGTGTGTGTGGGGGGGGTGTGGATGTCAGAGGATCCCCTGGGGCATCCATCGTCATCTTCCACCTTGCTTGAACAGGGTCTCTTTTGTTTGCTGCTGAGCACTCCGGACTACCTAAGCTCCTGAGGATCTCGTCCTGGGATTGCATCTGTCTTTACAGAGGTTCTGGGAATTGGGGCTTTGGCCCTCACATTTATACCGCAGTGATTTAGGAGTAGCCCTGAGCATCGCTCCAGTTTCCTCTTCCCCTGCTGCCGGCTTGATATGCAGCCTCATTATAAGCCCAGGTTGGCCTCAGACTGGCTCCAGACCCACGATCCTCCTACCCACCTCAGTATTACTGTGAGTGCTGGGATCATAGGCACGGACCATTGTGGACAGTTTTACCCACACTCACTCCGTGGGCTTTCTTTTATTTTTACAACATTTTATAATTTTTTTCTTTGAGAATTTCATTCATGAAATTATTATTCTAAATTATTATTTATTCACGTATTATGATCACATTCATCCTCCTCCTCTCTCTCTCGGACCTCTGAAGCTTTCAGCCCCCATGCCCACTTTCCAACTTCAGGTCCTCTTTCTACGTTGTTTAACATCCTACCATGTCCAATTAGAGCCGGCGGTGTGGGCGTGGCTGTAGGCTCACTGGAGCACCTGCAACTTACTAGCCATACCTCCAAAGAAAAATTGTTATCCCTCCCCCAGCAGCCACTAACAGCCAATAGCTCCTCAAGGGCGGGGCCTCTTGAGCCCCTCCCTGACCATTCTGGAACTTGTGCGGGTAACCACAACTGCTGTGAGTTTAGCCATGTCCTATCTAGAAGACAGCAAGTCACAACATTCTTCCCCCACAATGGGCTCTTTTTTTTTTTTTTGAAGATTTATTTATTTATTATATGTAAGTACACTGTAGTTGTCTTCAGGTCTTCAGACACCCCAGAAGAGGGCATCAGATCTCTTTATGGATGGCTATGAGCCACCATGTGGTTGCTGGGATTTGAACTCAGGACCTTCAGAAGAGCAGTCAGGGCTCTTAACCACTGAGCCATCTCTCCAGCCCACCAGTGGGCTCCTCCTCCTCCTCCTCCTCCTCTTCTTCTTCTTCTTCCTCTTCTTCCTCTTCTTCTTCCTCTTCTTCTTCTTCCTCTTCCTCTTCTTCTTCTTCCTCTTCTTCCTCTTCTTTTTCTTCTTCTTCAGCAATGTTCTCTGAGCCTTGGATGGAGTGGGGGGGGAGTCAATATAGCTGTTCTATTTAGGACTAAGTACTCAGTCCCTTATTCTCGGCACCATGACTGATGGCAAGGGTCTGCTTTAAGTGTGCTCACTTTGTGTATTTTGAATAGTCATGAAAAAGGATCCACAGCCTCTCCCAGAATGTTGCAGGGCTCATGGTGCAGAGAGCATTAAGGGCCCCATTTCTCAAGCCTGAGTCCTACCTTGAGGCTCCCCTGTTCCCAGCAGCTGGGCCTCTGGGGGTGGGGGAGCCTCTATAACTCCTACTCCAGGCTTGTGTATACGCTCAGGATGCCCCACATATGGGCAGGTCATGCCCCTCTCCCCTCTCTGCTGTGCCCACTCCCTCTGATCTCTGGGACACGGCAAAGCTAAAATAATGGCTCCTTCTCTGAAGAACTCAATTGTCTGTTTTACTGCCAAGCCAGCTTTGTTCGAATTTCCAGACACCAACTAGAGCCAGCTCGCTTAGGCCAGTTCAAGTGTACAGGTGTGGCAGTGTTGACATCAACAACAGGCTGGTATTACCACGGCAGATATTTTCATGAAATATTTATAAGAGATTCTAGGAACTTTTAACAGTTCAGTGGCAAGCTTCCCCTCATCAGCAGAGCAAGAGCGAGCCAGGGAGAGGACAGAGGCAGAGGCCAGCCGGGCACGGAAGAGCGGGTGGATTTGAGAAGCCTACGAGGAGGGTGGGGAGACAGTATCTCCTCAAAGCTCTCGGGAATGGACAGAACATGTCACCTGCCAAATGCGATGAGTTAAGTGGTGGGTGTTCTGCAAGGGGCCTTTGTGGGTTCCAGAAGATGGGGATTTTAGACAAGACCGTGATAGATTTTCTGTGGGAGCTGGAGCAGTGCGTTGATTGGCCCATCTTGGTATTGGGTCCGCATTTATTTAAGGATGAAGATGGTCCTCGTCGTATCCACCTCCCAGGGAATAGAAACGACAGAGGGGGTGGAAAGAGCTCTGGAAAGGGTTCAACATTTGCTAAAAGGAAAGTTCGCAAAGGGCTCTGGTCCCCAAAGCTGAGCACACAGTCTAGAAGGAGGGTCAGCCTTTCCTACGACCTCGGCACCCGGCACTGTCCGGTCCCCCATGAACACTGCTCTTATGCTTGCTGTTGAGTGTTCTCCATGGGCTGGAGCAGGTTCAGGTTGGAAGGAAGGCTGGAAGACAGCACTGAGGGTCAAAGGCACAGGAAAGCCAGAAAGTACAGCAGCCAGCTTCCAGCATGGAGCAGCCACAACCCACCTGAGCGAACTCTCCACTCTAGTTTTGACCAGCTCTGACTTGAGCTTCTCCAAACCAGACATGTCAGGCTCATGCAAAGGATGTGCTGATACACTGCCTCCCTGTGGCACAGAAAGGCCTCTGTCCTGAGGGGTACCCTCCGTGAGGCACCTTCTCCTGGAGGGTGTCCTACAGGCACAGACAGCTGTGTGGGACAGGGCTGGGCTCCCTAATGCAGTGATGTGTCTGGGTCTTCACAGCTCCCTGTGCCTTTGCCCTTCTCACTCTGACTCTGGTCTGGTCCTGATCTGGCCACTGGGACAGCAACCAATCAGCTGTGAATAGAGCTTGAGTAAGCACGTGGAGATTTCCCTGCCCTCCTTGCTCCTCTGCTTTTGTCATGAAACACGCCCAGGCTACCTTGCCAGAACTTCAGAGCCTGTGGAGAAGGGTAAAGGCATCCTTGACCAGTCTACAGCCAAGATCAGGTGAGTCAGACAACACCCTCTCCAACACACACACACACACACACACACACACACACATGCACACACACATGCACACGCATACGCATGCACACACTCCACACACACTCACTCCACACACACCATAAGGAACCACCTGGAGGCTGTTGGAATCTGATGGAGAATTGTTTGTTACACAGCAGTAGCTGACTGCTGCAGTGTTTATGTTCACCTTACAGTCTCCCCGAATGGTGTGTTCTCAACGACGAGAAAACAAAACAAAACAAAACAAAACAAAACATCTGGTATTCTTTTCTAGTGAGCTACCAGGGCTGCTGGCCAAGCAGAGCAACTGACCTACTGGTAGAGAATAAAACCTTCACAGTCAGTCCTGGGACCCCCATACCACCCACCTAATATTCAGTTAGTCACTTACTAACTGTGCCTCAGTGTTCCCATCTGCAAAATGTACCTGTTGTACCACATGACTATAGTGAGTTAGAAATGACAGTAGCTATAAAGCACACAAGAAATGGCTCCAGTGACACAATTCGCAGCAGTTGATTGGTTGTAGCTGGTGGTCGGACCCTGCCCCAAAGCCCTCAGCTCACATGGCCGCAGGCTAGGCCCCTGGCAGGGACACAAGCTGAAATGGGAGGCCATTGGCTGTGACTGGTGCAGACTTCATGTATGCTGGGATTTGGGGAGCAAATCAAGACTTCCAGCTCCACAGCAACAAGCTCCTGTCCCCAAGATGTCTGACCGAGCTCCCCCCGCACATGCCTATATCCACACTCCCACCTAAGGGGCTTACAGGGATTCGGAGAAGGGGGTAAGGTTGACCCTCACAGCCCTATTTTACAGATGATGTCTCTGAGGCCCAGAGAGGTACTCTGCTCTGCAGGAGTGAGATCATCCGATCTCAGGCTGCTGACACTCTCCTTCGGAACCTTCCCCTCTTCCACAGCTGGCCAGATGTGAGCAGGTGAGTCCCCGCTTTTATGAATCTATTCATTCTGTTGATCCCCACTTCTCCTCTGAGGCCAACTCAAGGAACTCTGAACCTTTACCTCCTCAGAAGCCACTTGTAGTTTGCAAAAGAGGCTTGGACGATACTGTGGCTTTAAGAAGATCCAAAACACAACGTCCAAAGCGAACCAGGCTGGGAGGTGGCTTGTCTGGTGAACTGCTTTCTGTGACTGCCTCAGGACCTGAGTTTGGATCCTTAGCACCCACGGTTTGTTACACAGCAGTAGCTGACTGACGCACTCATCCAGGTGAGGTGGCATGAATCCCGGCAGACACGGGTGGATCTACTGGCCGTGTAGCCAACCTACCTGGCCAGCTCCAGGCCAGTGACAGAGCCTGTCTGAGTAAACAGGCTGGCTATCAATTCAGGAAGAATCGACACTGACTTCTTTTGCCTCCACACGTGTTCTTACACACACACACACACACACACACACACACACCCCAAAACCGAAACCATAGTGCAACATTATTGAAGACTATGGAAAAGAGTTGCCCTGTAAACAGCTTTCATCTGGCTGGTCCCCTCCACAGCAGGCAGGCTAATAATAGATCCTATAATAATGGGTGGTGCTGCCCCCTTGCTGTCCCTTTGCTGTCCCCTCGCAGGTGCCTGCCCTGTAGGAGCACATTCAATCCTGGTGTGTGCCTTGGTTTCCTGAGGCAGTCATGGAAAACCGTGATTACTACAAAGACCGGATTGTCTCCTTCTTGCTCTGTGCTCTGAGGAACTGCAAACTGACTTGCTGGCCTCAGCCTCTGGGCTCCCAGTCTGAGGGTGATGGAGATGTTCCCAAGGGGCGCAGGGTACAGAGGAGCTCAGCCAGGGACATGTGAGCCCTGCTCCCTTGCAGAGAGGGGCTCTGTGAGGAGCTCTTCCTTGTGCTGACTGCAGTCTGCATAGGTCCCAATTTTTATTTCCGAGATGTCTCTCCACAGCGTCATAGGAACCTTGAGGGAAGCAAGCCAATTTCCAGACCCTTCCCTTTTCCTCCCACAATGTTTGTGTGAAGGGTGGGGACAGTGGTGGTCAGGGAGGAGGGAAGAGGGAGGAGTGTGCTGGGGAGAGCATTCGGACTCACAGACGGGATTGAAGTCTCGGGTTCCACACTGGCTCGTTGCTTTGGGTGTTGACCCTCACTTAGGCATCTGTCACCTCCCTGGTGCTTATAACTGCCCTGAGACGGTGGAAATACCATCGTGGCTCCAGCTTTCCAGTTGAGGTAGCATGCTCAGAACGGTACAAATAGAGACAAGGCTCTTCACCCCACCTCTGTGTCCTACTGTGGATCTCACATGGGCTGTTGTGTGGCCGCTCTGAGGCCCATCACGTCACAGGGTCAGTCCACAGTGCCTGTGGACTCTGACGATGCCAGAATAGATACACAATTAGGCAGACGCTGCTGGGTGGGAGTCCGGTACAGCTGAGTCACCCAGGGCAGCTTGGACTGGCTGGGCGCTCCTGCCATAACGTACCACTAAGGGTTCCACCCGTACCCTCTGACTCCGCTTCTCTGCCTTTAACCTAGTCCCACTGACAGGAAAGAGCCTGAGGAGCTGAGGAGACACTGGGCGAGGTGAGAGCATTGTGATGACACCCCCCTCACACCATCCCCCCACCCCCGCTCAAGCCCTAAGTCTGCAGAAGAATGGTCTGAATGGAGATGATGCCTTGAGTTTCCCTCATGCGGCAGAGGCCCAGGCTGGTCGGCAGGAGAGGAACCGGCTTTGCTCCCTTGCAAACTTTGGCGATGGTGATGGGAGGATGGGGCTAGTTTCAAGAGGGGAAGCCAGGACAGTGGGGCTGGAGTACTGCAGGACACCCCACCCCACCCACCCCCATTCCCTCCTGTCACCAGCTTTAGGTGGCTCCTGCTGGCTGTCCTGGGATGCAGCAGGATGCTAAACCTCACCACCCGGTGCAGAATCTCAGCTCGTCACCTCAGACCCCGCCTCCCGGCCTCCCAGCCAGGAATATGTGCTGTTTATCCATCCCACCCTTCCTCCCAGCAAGGGCAAAATATTTGGTGTTTGGAAATGGTCTGTTTGCTTTTCTGCTTCCTGAGGCCAGCAGAGCTTAAAGAGGTCCATGCAGATGTGAGCTCCAGCAACCAGGCCCTGAGCCTGAGCACCGACCTTCCCTGGCTGGAGGCCACAGCTCCCAGGAGCCTGAGAGCCCACCCTGTCATGGCAGGGAAAGCCAGGAAGCTCCTCTACCCTAGACCCTGACTCCCGGGATGAATTTGCTTCTCTTGGCAGCGTGAGGGAGCTGGGGCTCCAAGACAGGACTCCTGACCTGTTGGTCAGGAACAGAGTATTGCAGCAGATACCTCCTGTCACGAGAGCAGAGAAGGGCCTGAATGAGCTCCAGGGAAGCAGGAGCCAGGACAGGTGGCCCCTCTGCAGGCCACCATTAGTTGAAGGATGTACAAAATTTAGCCATCAGATATTTTGGGAGGAATTCCAGGTGGCAGGGACTCTCTTAGGTGTGGGGTGCATGATAGGATCCAGACTCTGCCCGCCCCTCGAGCTTCTACTTGGTAGGGAGGAAAAAACCACAGGCCGCACCATGCTGCTTGCCTCCAGACCGAGACAAACATCTCGTCCCGCTCCCTTGGTTTATGGAGGAGGGAAATCAACAGGGTCTCAGGACATGTGCCTTGCCCTTGTTAGTGGGGCTCCATTGCCAAAGGGGACTCTTTTGTGTCAGGCAGAAGTAGTGGGTGCTCACAGCCCCTGGGGGTGGGAGTCCTCTTTCCCCATTAGCCTGGAGGAGGCTGCTCGCCTTGGGCTTAGGGGTACAATAGGTCCTAAAGGCATTGAAGCTCAGAGTGGGTAAAAATTGTCTTTTGGGGGGCTGGAGAGATGGCTCAGCGGTTATGAGCACTGACTGCTCTTCCAGAGGTCCTGAGTTCAATTTCCAGCAACCACTTGGTGTCTCACAACCATCTGTAATGGGATCCGATGCCCTCTTCTGGAGTGTCTGAAGACAGCAACAGTGGTAAACTTGCTGCCTTGTGCTCACATATAAAATAAGTGTACTCACATATATAAAATAAATCTTTTAAAAAATTGTTTTATTGGGAGGTAGAGGCAGACTTTAGGGGTCACTTAACTAGGGTGTTACTGAGCCTGGGCCTCTCTCTGTCCAGTTCCAAGGAAGTGACCCCAGGAGCCTCTCTGTAGCAGTTGTAAGAGGCCATTAATAGGATTTCCCCCCCCCCCAGGATTGCATTTTCATAACCCACAGCTCCCATGGCTGTGTTTCTCAATTTAAATCAGATGTTTTGCAAAAAAGAAAAGTTAAAAAAAAAAAAAGCTAAAAACCCTTTCGCTCTCCATCGTAAATCCTGAGTGTCTTCACTGAGAGTGGATGGATTGCTGGAATCTGTGGATGTGTGGGAAAACTTGAAGTAATGAGGCGGCCACGGAGGCCAGGTCTTCCCTGAGGGGGCGTCCTCCATGTTTTGTCGAGCCCTCTTCTGATGACTTCCACCCCGGGGAGGCGGGAGCATGTGTCGGGAGGCTGAGGGAGAGGGGGACCAAAAGGAAAACCAGATGCTTCTATGAGGGGGTGGGTTACCACTCACACCCCAGCTGGGCTCCGGAGTCCTCGGCCAGGTTGCCTCACAGTGAGTTCCCACGGCCCGTCGTGCATGCCCGTGAGCTCCTAAGAGCATGCACTGGCCACTCAGTTGGTCAGTCAGTTGCAGAAGGACATGGGCAAACCTAAAGGGGAGGAGAGCTGTTAACAGGCTCAGAGTGAACATAAGACAGAAGGTGGCAGAGGTCTGGGGAAGAGAAAAAGAGACAGTTGAGCATTTACGAGCAGAAGTGGTAGATCTCAAGGCCCAGACTTAAGAAGTGAGCACAGAGAGCCTTAGCGGCCTGACCCAAGCTGCACAGCAGCTCTGAAGCCGATTCTTCACGCCTGTGGGTGCGGCTCATTGGTTCTGGGGAAGATATATTGAGCCTTTCTGGGGATCACGCCAGGCCATATATACCACAGCTTACATTTACCACGGGATGGCACAAGGGAAGGGCATTAGGTAAGAGCGGCAATGGAGATTTCTTTTCCTGGAAAAAAAAATGCAGTGCCAAGGTGAAAGAAAAGACTATGGGAGGGACAACCACAGGAGGATGGCCTGTCTGTATGGGGGCAGGGAAGTGGCTGGAAGGGACCTATGGAGACCTGATGTTGGACGGAGTCACAGGGCGTTAACTCAGAACGGCAGTCCAGGGTCAGGCATGCCCATGCAAAGACCACAGGTGGGAAGGCACATGGCCGCTGCTGTGCTCAACAGAAACCCACAGACTCGAGACAAGGCCCTGGGAGGCCGGCAGAGGCGAGCTGGGGAGGGCTCAAGGTCTGAGTGTGGAGGCGGACGCAGATGACAGGGAACGGAAGTGGGCGAGCCAGGTGGGTGTTGCAGTGCACCGAGGGAGGTAGGAGGCCACGGGAGGCTTTGCGTGGCTGCGATGGGGGAAAAGACAGGGGATCTGACCACAGGGCAGAGGACCGAGGGACGGTCTGATGTGGACATCCCGAGGGCGTGGCTTTTAAGGCCTCGTGGCTGAGAGAGGAAGGCAGGCCCTGACTGCCTCTGAGTTCCAACTTGAGGAGCAGCCTGGTGGCCAGAAGTGCTCCCTGGAGGACACCAAGGCCTTATAGGTCTAGAAGCCCTTCTGGATGGCCAGTCCACCATTGCTGATCCCATCGTCTTTATTTAAACACACACACACACACACACACACACACACACACACAGAGAGAGAGAGAGAGAGAGAGAGAGAGAGAGAGAGCACAAGATTCATGCACGGACTCAGCGGACAGCAGTTCTAGACCCGACTGCATCTGGACCAGATGTGCAGCCCCAGCTGAGTTGGCCCCCAGCCTGATTATTCGTGCTACAGTTTCCTTTTCTGGAGATGGAATCTTCCAGAATTATGAATTACGTGCTTGTTTCAGGTGAACCTTGGAACCATCACAAGGGGAATGTCTGCGTATCAGGTGTGCTTGAAACATTCTCAGTTTACAATGCCTTCCGCTGACCGACTCGTGGGGCCATCCTATCTGTACGTAGCAGAGCATCCAGACTCATGAAGACCTTGGAGAAGCAGAGCTCTAAAGGTCCACTCGAGACCAGGATTGTGGACATAAGTGTCCCAGGGGCTTCCACTGAGTCTGTGTGGGAAGGAACCCCAGAAGGGATGACCCCACCCCCACCCCCACCCTCACCACCATGGAAGTCAGGAATGAAGTTCACTTGGATATCTGGAAGGCCAACTAATTGGCCAGATGGGCCACAAGACTCAGGGAAGACAGGCTCTCCAGAGCCACATGGCACTCTGTCTGCCAGCTTCCTCTCAGTGTACCCTCCTGGGGGTAGGGGGTGGGGCGCATGCTGTGTTTCTAGGCTCCACCTGCTGGAAGTTGGTTTTATACTCCATTTAAATAATTGAGCTTTAAAATACCCAAACCAGATCATTATCCTCCCAAGGTTTCACAGCAAGATTACTATCTGAAACGCAAGCAAATTAGCTACCTTCTAATATCCCCGACTTCCCTCTTCCCACCAGGCAATGCACTGTGTTTTATAGCAGAGGTCTAGGCCATGAGAGATTGTGGCCATAGCTGGGGAGGTGGGGATACCCAGGGATGGGGGTGAGGGTGTTATTGGTGTCTGTGCCGATGTGGAGAGTTTGTTCTTCACCAGGGCTTGCTTGGCAGTGTTGGGCCATGGGAGTCGCTATGGCTTTGAGGACATGCCACGCCCTGAGATATGTGTGCCAATTGGCAACATGTATGCCGTGGACCCAGAGAGGACCTTTGAAGGTCTGTGAGCTTCCCACATAACGTTGTCTAGGACATTTTTAATTGTTCTAGAAGTATACTCTTCAGCTTTCAACCTATCTTTGTTTCTAATGGTCAAAGGAAGGAAAAATGGTTTGGTTTGGTTTGGTTTTATTTACCTTAAAAAGATAAAAAAATCTGTGTATAGGTGTTTTTCTGGAACATGCATGCAGTACCCAAAAAGAGGCAAGAAGAGGGCTTTGGATCCCCTGGGGACTGGAGATTGGAGTTAAAAAAAACAAAAACAAAACAACAACAGCAACAAAACAAAACAACAAATGGCCAGCCATCATATAAGTGCTGGGAATCGAACCTAGGTTTATCTAGAAGAGCAGTGAGTAATCTTAACCTCTAAGCCATCTCTCCAGCCTGAGATTAGATTGTTTTATATTTCCTTTGTTGGGACTACATACAAAGCAGCTTGCCTAAAGTCTGTGGATTGGGGAAAGAGTAATGAAGCGGGGTGGAGGGAGGGCTCACTGGCCGAGTATTTACCTTGTGTGCAGGAAGACCTGAGCTCCATCCCCAGAACCTACAGTGAAAGCTGGGTGTGGTGGCAGTGCTAGGAAGTGGAGATGGGGGATCTCTAAGACTTTCTGGCTAGACCAGCTAGCTTGTCAGTCATTTACAGGCCAGTGTCTCAAAAACACGGTGGGTGGCTACCAGCTGTGGACTGAGGTCATGTGCATGTGGGTGCCCATGGAGGCCAGAAGGGGGCGTAGGAGTCCCTAGAACTGAAGTAGAGGCTGTGGTGAGCTCCCCAGCATGGGTGCTGAGAACTTAACTTTGGTCTTCTGGGAGAGCCCTTAGCAGCCGAGCCATCCCTTCTAGCCCTTGTATTGATTTCTTTACAATTATCCCACGTATCTATCACTTCCAAAACAACATTGCTCAGGCTCATCTGCTTCAGAGACACTCCCCTGAGGCCTCCCACCCCCCTCGTGGCTTTGCACTGCAGACACAGCTCCTTCAGGGGTGCCAGCAGAGCCTGTGACTTGTTCCATTTCTTGGCTCTCCAGCCTTCCATCCTGAGGTTCTATAGCTATATATAACTACATATATATAATTATAGCACCTGGCCTCTGTCGATTCACATACTGTTTTCTGGCTTTGCTGTCTGAGCAAGAGTTCTCTAAGGAAAATAACAGAGCGTGGGACTCTCAGGTCACAGGGCTAATCTTAGATCACAAACACAGTTTAATCAGATAAACAGAAACAATGATGCCCCAAGAACCCCCAATCCAGCTTGCTCTCCATCCCTTAAGGCTTAAAGAGGTACTACTAACCAAGCCGTTTCCCCACAGAATGTTGTCACTTACGTGCACAGCCCCAGCACAGCACGAGAGCTGCAGAGTGCCCCTCCCTCCCTCCCAACAGTGTTGCTCTGCTTAGGGGTCTTGCTTTTGGCCACTGTGGTGTGCCAAGGATCAGCAATGGCGTTGTCACCTTGCATGTATTCATTGGCCAGTGAGACTGAGCGCTCTGTCTTTTTCTTGGCCCAGAGGGTGGCATCTGTAGCGGGACAAGTCAACTGGTTGCTAGTCGGCCAAGTTGTTGGGTGGTTTTTAAATTTTGTTGATTCATACCGTGTTGTTGTTGTTGTTGTTGTTGTTTCTCAAAAGTACGCTCTAGAAATCAATTGTCCACAGTTCTATGAATTGCGAATATCTTCTCACACTTTGTGGATACTTTTATTGCATTTTCAAAGCATCCGTGGCTCCAGGGAAGTCTGAGAACTCTTCCTTTATATTACATTACAGGCTCATTTAATTTATATTATAGGTTGTGTAAACAGGAGACCTGTGGGCCAGAAACCTCAAACTTTCATTAAGTATATTAGAACGCACTGTGCCGGCAATCAAGGGTGTGGCATACACAGGCTGCAGATGTGGCTCGGTTGGGAGAATGCTTGCCTGGCACGCAGAGCCGTGGCTTCTGTCCCTAACACTGATAGGTACGATGGCACACAGCTATGGTCCCGTCTCTTGGGAGGTAGAGGCAGGTGGATCAGACAGTCAAGGCCATCCTTAGACAGTAAATTCAATCGAGGCTGGAAAACAGACCCTGTCTCAGAAAAACAGTGCTATGTTCAATGTCAAAATGCTTAGCTTAGCTTCTCTTTGAGTTTCAGACTTCCTGGGCCTGGAGACCTTAGGTGTGTTCTTGGTCGTATCAGATACACAGTGTCTTTTCTTATTGCTGTGATAAAATATCCCAACAAAAGCACTAAGGGAGAAAGCATTTCTTTCAGCTCAGAGTTCAAGGTGTGGTCCATCATGCCAAGGAAATCAAGGGAGCAGATGTTTGAAAGCTGGTCAAGCCCATACACAACCAGGAAGGAGAGAGATGAATACAAGCTGCTCCTCAGCTCCTTTTCTCCATCTATAGAGTCCAGTGTCCCCACCCAAGGGGAAATGGACCTTCCCACACCATTCCACATAGTCAAGATACTCTGACACAGGCATGCCCAGCGAGAGGCCCAACGCCTGGGTGATTTTAGGTCTTGTCACATTGACAGTTAAAATTAATCACCACACCCAGGGCCCAATGCCACCTTGGGCTGTAATGGGGGTTTTCTTTCACACCCTGGTTCAGTTGTCCAAAGAACCCTCAAGTATCCAACCACTCATCATATGCCCCTGCATTCACTTCCGTAATGACTATTGCAAGAGACAGGAAAACCAATGGCTTGTGCTGTTCATTGGAAGATCTCATTGTAGGACACACGTGCATATCAACAGCTAGGACTTCTGGGGATGCCAATTTTTTATAGCTTTTGCTCCCTTGTAAGCAAATGCTGGACAGAAACAACATACAAGAAGATTCGTCTTGGCTCACGGTTTCAGCGCCTCAGTCCCTGGTTGTTTGGCTCCAGGCGTTTGGGCAGAGCATCACAGCAGTGGGAGCATGTGGGGGAGACATCTCACTTCATGGAGGAGAGGCAGAAGGGAGGGAGGAAAGGGTCTACACCCTTCAGAAGCATGCTCTCAGTGGCCCACTTCCTCCAGGTAGACCTCACCTCCTAAAGTTTTCACAACCTCCCAAAACAGCATTACCCAATGGGACCAAGAATTCAGCACACAAGTCTGGGGAGGGCCGGCAATCCGCATTCCAACCACAATTGTCAAGTGAGTGTCTTCAACTCAGCCCACTTCTGGAACATCTCTCTAGAGATACTGCTGGCTTTTAAAGTTAAGGGCTCAGTCTCGCAAGGCTGTCTTCCCCAGATCCAGGTTCCAGTGGCATGCCCCTGGCTGGGCCCTGTGCTTCGGATCCACTGACTTTACTTGAAGTCATCATGTGATTCTCTTTGAGTGTTCAGTTAATTTGCTAGAGTGGCTCACGGGGGAAGGGAGACTCACTTCACCCGTGCTTACTGCTATAGTACAGACATGTTTCAAAAGCTATAGATGAAGAAGTTGATGGAAGGAACACACACAGGGCACGGTGAAGGAGAAGAGCATGGAGCCCTCGTGCACATAGCTTCTTGGCAAATCTATGTAATGCTCAGTCCTACCCACCACCCAGGGATGATTTTATTGTAGAGGTTGCACTACCCTGGCAAGGCGGACCACTAATTCCATATCTAGACACTCCCTTTTCTGGAAAAGTCACAAGCTTTCAAACGTGGCTCCGTCCTACTGGTAACCAGCTCATACTAAAACTATACAGAAGCTCACCAAGAGTCACTCCCTAGAGCAAGAGGCTCTTCTGTCACCCACGGAACTCGAGCGCCCTGTGTCCAAAGCTGGAAGTGGAGACCGAACGTCAGAACAAACAATGCTCTCAGCACCGAGACTGCACAGGAAATGGTGGCAGTCTCAGGAGCCCTGTGCTGGGAGCAGAAGCCAAAGGCCCAATCCATATTTCTCATTGGATTACAACATCCCGATTATGATTGCGTGGCCCTGCAGATGCTCACGGCAGGACCACTATAGACAGCAGATTTCATCTTAGCATCTGACCTGAAGATCCAGGCCTGGGAGACTTAACTCTTTAAAGAGGACAGAGAGAAAAAGTCCCAGGAAGGACGTGGCCTTATCATCTAGCCGACTTGGTGGTGAACATTATGAAGATGGTTGTGAGCTTTGGACCGTCTTCAGAGTGTGCAGGTCTCCTTGATCTGCGGCGGGGAAAGAGAGGGGAGAATGGTTACCAGACAGATTCGGTTCCCTGTTTAATGCAGGGACAATTTGATTTGCATCTCATTTACATCTATTTGTAGGCTGAATCTTGAAGGGCCAAATTCAGAGATAAAATAAAATCATGCAACCTGCTATAGCTGGTTCATATGGGATTGGAGGTTTTGACAGGCCTTGAGGCTCAATCAGGCTCAGAACTGCCTTCTGGAAGGGCTGGTTCTTTCATGCAGTTGGTGTCTTTACCATGTCTTATGAGCCAGCTGCTGTACTAGGAACTCCACGACAAGGTTGGGATTTCAGCACTAACTTAAGCCTGTGTAGGGTAGCAGCCGAGTCTTTATTCCTTAAAGTCAGGCGTGCCATTAGCGGAATGCCTTTGCGGCTGGCACTGTGGCCTGGGAGCCCAGCTCAGGCTTTACCACCTGGATATTCTTAACAAGCTAGTCATTATGCACGGAGCTTCAATCTCTCTGTTTACAGAATGAGGATAATAACAGGCTTATGTCTAAAGCTCATGGGAAGATAAACATGTAGCTGTGTGGCCATGCTCCAGGCCCAGGGTAGCACCAAAAACAGGAAACAGAGAGAGCTAGGTATAAAGCCAGCATAATGGTATCATCTCTGGTCAACTGACTGTCACCCAAAGAAGTGTGCCATTAGCCAATTCCATAGCCTAGCCCGCCCACTTCCACCCCAACCCAGCAGGGACATGCAGGCAGCTGGGGGTCTGGGAGGGCTCAGGTGTCCAGATCATGGTGATTACATGTGAGAAGGCGCAGGGCTGGAGATGTTATCTCTTGCCGTCAATACTGTTTGTCCTCGTGTGAAAAATGCTAGGTACCTCTTAGCACTTTCCAGTATCTTCTTCATCCACCTGAGACCAACAATGAAGATAGAAATACTCCTGTTCCCACAAGTATCTGGAGGGTGCAGGACCCACACTCAGGGCCCGCGACTTCGGAATTGTCCTGACGAGCCTAGAAACTAGTCACATCACGAACTTCCTGGGCCTGAGGAGACGGCTTAGTCAGTAAGGCACTCTCCTCACATACAGTCGTCATCCCCCATGTGACAAAGCTTAGTGTGGCGGCATACACTGGTAATCTGTAATCCCAGAGATGGCAAGATGCGAAGGAGAGGCTGGTGGATCCCCGGAGCTCGCTGGCCAGCGAGCCTATCTGACTTTGTGAACTCCCAAGTCAACAAGAGACACTGTGTTTCCAGAATTCCTTCCCCAGGGAGGTGTGAACAGCATCTGTCCTTTCCTTATAAGGTTCAGACAGGAAACTGAAGTCCCTTCCCCCCAAGTTCACCCTGAGAACCAATGAGCTTATTTAGCGTAACTACAGAGAAGGGGTGAGGGGCTCCTTACAGGACCACGGGAAACCCCAAAGCAGCCACACCGGAGTCATCCCCCAGCGTAGCTCTGCCAGAGCCATGTAGGTGGAGTCTCTTCTGTTACCCTGTCGTGGTTGGTATGCTCCAGCAGCTCCTGAGACCAGGAGACCCATGTGAGTAGGATAGAACTACGTATCAATGGCTGGGGTCTCAAGTTAGGGTCCAACAACCAGTCCCCATGCCCAGCTTCTGCGAGGGGGGGGGGTGTCAACAGTCAGCAAGCCCTGTGGCAATGGACTCTCGCAGGCACACACACACACACACACACACACACACACACACACCCTTCTACACCTTCCTTCTCTGCCCTCAAGTTTAATTTGTGCACTCTGGCGGGGTTGGTTTTTGATCCTCTGAACACAGTTGGTAGGCAGCCCATTCATCACGGAGCCCAGCTCTCTTGGGAGAGCGTGGTGAGAGAGCAGGCTCCAGAGGCTGCCTTGCCCAGGTTGGAACTGAACTTCTGGCACGCATCAGCTGTGTGACCCAGAGGGCAACCGACCTGCCCAGTGTTATCTCCCTCTTAGAAAATGCCAATGGCCTGCCAGGCATGCATGTGCATGAAGTGGTTGCCTGGGTCCCCCTGCGGCCCACATCTGGCTTGGAGGGAGTCGCAGTACCACTTGCTCTTCTTAGGATATGCTGTATGTGAGATGCACGGGCTTGACCTGGCTCACTGGCTCCCTCCACGAGGATACCCTGGAACCTTGGCCGTCTCCTTGAACCTCAGTCTCAGCAGCCACAGAGGCCGGGGGCGTGAAGCAGCCACGCCCGTTCCTTTCCCCTTTCTGAGCCTCCCCTGAGCTCTCAGCATCTGCTCTTGACCACAGCCCTCATCTGGGATGTCTCTTTCTGGCACACCTCTTGCAATGGGACACTTGTGCCTCCTCTCTCTTTGGGGTGCTCCCTCCCCCAGGAGATTGACGCTCGCAGGAGGCAGCCTCTGTGCCTGTCTCCCAGCTCCTTCCTCAGAGATCTTGGGTCTGCACACCGAGCCCCCAAGGACAGCCCACTGGGGTCTTTTCAGATGGAGCATTTAAAGTTCTCTTCTGGCTCTGCCTCCGCTGGGGTCACCCAAAGGCAATTGTGAAGGAGCTGTCCCAGGCTATATACAACTGTGTTCAGCATACACTATGTGGGCTTGGGATTCAGCTACTGGGGAACTGAAGTGTGTGTGTGTGTGTGTGTGTGTGTGTGTGTGTGTGCGCGCGCGCGCGCGCGCACGTGACCTGCCTTCAAGAAAATAAAACAATGTTTTATTCTCATATACAATATGAAATAGACAATAGCAACAATGAAAACTATACAACTAGTCCCAGTTTACTTTATCTCAGGGGGGGTGAAGATCTGGAGCCATCAGCACTGGGACAGGTGTGAGGAGGGCTTTGTGGAGGGGAACCATGGAGGGGCTTGTCAGCCCAGCTCCCCTTCCCCCCCCCCCACAGCTGCTCTTGGTCTGCGTTCTAGGCAGCAAGCCGCCCCTTCATCTCTCAGCTGGAGTTGCTATTAATGAGAATTACTTGTTGTTGAACAGCAAACGCTCCTTTGCAGTTGACACATCTGAAAACAACCTCACCAAAAGGATCCAGAGTTAAAGGTCACCCTCTGTCCCAGTTCCGCTTCCTGGAGGCAGCCAGGGCTGCTGTCCTTTGTGTGCTCTTCCAGACACAGCGTGTTTACGCTGGAGGAAAAAAAATATTTGTGCTCTATGTTTGTGTGTTTAAATCTGTGTGTTTCCTTCGAGTCGCATGCAACGGTGGCGGCCTGCGCCCGCCGTCCTGCCCCCTGCGTCTTTGCTCTGTGCTGTGGGGTGGAGGTGGGAGCTTACTAATTTGCAGAACATCATGGCTACCCATGTGTCTGTTATAAAAGAGCTTGCTTTATTTAGCCTGCTCTCCCTCAATGGGCACACAGGTTATTCTAGTTTTCAGAGGCTGTCTTCTACAAGACCTCATCCTCCGTGGCCCGCTACCGCAGAGCTTGTTTAAAGGAGCAAATGATGTTGTTACCTGGCAGCCCCTGCAGCTGCCACCCGTTCAGCTCCCCTGGTGCACCATCTGCTCCGGCTCCCGCTCATTTTCAGGCAAGTTTCTTGTCTCTCCTTCCTGTTACAGGAACCTCCAGGGGTCACCTTTCACAGTCCTCTGCCTCCCCAAATCCAGTGCAGCCCTTTGAGTTCTACAACAGACCCCTGTACACCTGCTGGTCCTCCTTCCCTAATAGCACTTCCTGGGTCAGAGGTATCACCATGGCACGGACCACTGCAATAGCTGCCTTTCGTGTAATGAAACACCAGACAAGGTCCATTCAGGGAAGGAATCTCAAATCTCCATTCCTGCCCTGTCCCCCTCCCATCATGCTATACCTTTTGTTACTCTTTAACCGACCAGCAAGCTTTTATCCCATCTCCTACTGTGCCTTCTGCCGAGGGCACCATCCACATTCAGATCCCCCCTCCCCAATCCTAATTCCCTTTTCTGTGAAGTTCCAAAATGAAATGGCACTTTCCCCCAAGAAGACTGCTCTGACAAACCACCTTAAGGAGGTTATCCGTCCATCATTATCCCTTTGCCATGGCTTTAACTCAGTTCCCACAGGAGGTAGTTAGAGATCTGCTTTTGCGTCTCTGCAATGGCCACCCTCTCCACAGGACTAGCACAGTCATCTGGAGGCTTGGGGGGGGGGGAGTCATTCATCATCCCTAGGGAGTTAGCAGTGTCTCTATAGGTAAGTCTGGGTCTCAGCCAGGGCTATCGGGAGGCAGAGGGGAAGATAAAGTAAAGCAGAAACAGACCTGCAGTCTTAAAGGCGCTGGCTTGGCTGAGGCATACACCTCTTCTGCTCAGATTCCAGTGTTAAGGATCTCAGGCTGGAAAGTGTGGTCTATCTGGGCAGCCATGTCCACACCGGTAACTGGACTTTTCCAGGGGAAGACATGCATGGAATTCGGTGGATATGGAGGAATCTTCTGTTGTGGTTTCTAGGAGATTTTGTGGAGAAGTGGGTAACCCAGGGCTTGGGTGGGTGACTCAGGAGCCCCAGGAGACCATAATTCAGGCTGTGAACCATTCTGTGACTAATTCTCTGCTGTCATGTACTAAAGGGACAGTCCTGGGAGGAGATCCCAAATCTCGGCCTCCCTTTTCTCTGACCATGCCTGTGGGGCTGAGCCTTCTCTCAGATCTCTCTTGTCTTTTATGCCAGGTTGGGAATAATCAGGCCCAGGGTTGAGCACTGGAGTTCAGTTAAGAACCCCATCAGCAAATAAAAGCCCCAGTGCCTCATGGGAGCTCTGTAGACAGACACACTTTCCAGTACGTGAGAAGCACCTTTGAAGATACAGAAAATTACCTTTTAGAATAAATTATTGTCATCCTGTGACTGTCACAGGCATCCCCCACGTTCCTGCCAATACTGGAGTCACCCAATAGGTGTCACTGTGTGCTCTTGAAAGTAATAAAAGTGTGTTTTAAAAAAATGCTGCTATCTAATGTTAACTTGGACTCTTATAACAAAGAGGATAAAAATCTCATTTGTATTCAAATGAACGACAGTTAATATTTATCCAGCATTCTCAGAGGTGATGTTAGAAGCTGAATTCCCTACCTCAGGATCTTCATGGTCAGATAGGGAAACCGAGGCTCGGAGGCTCTGACTTGGCTGAGGCCACACAGTTTAATATACAGCACAGGTAGGAGGATCTAGCCTCATTGTATCTGCATCTGGAACCTTTCTTCATAACAAAGCCACCAGAGCAAGCTGTACAGGAGTAACTCGTCCGCTGTGGTCTCCGCTAACAGCATTCTGGGCTTACTTATATCTGCCCCCACTGGGAATGGAAGCATGGAAGACAAAGAACGCTCCGCTTGGGGTTCACTCATGTGGGTCTTGTGCGCTAAGGAGAACAGGAACCATCCTCACCCCGGAAGGACAGCTATCCATACTGCTGGTAAGGGTACCACTGCCCACCACTGTCCTCAATGGGACAAGCCAGGCTCTTCCCCTCCCCTCCTCTCACCTCCAAGGACGATCCCACTTCCCCACTTCCTCGTCCCCACCCTTCTTGCTCTTCCCACCACCCGCTTCTCAGCTCCCGATCTCTCCCTGTGCCGAGAAGGCCAAGAAAAGACCCAGTGTCTGAAGAGTCAAGCTGCTGCTTCCCCAAAGGACAGGACTTTGCCTTGGCCTCTGGATCATTACTCCAGCCCCAAGACAACAGGTACCCTTCCAGCTTCAAAGAAAGCAGGAGGCAGAGGGAAAGCCTGTGGGTAGAGAAACATGGGAACTTCTTCATTCTCTCTGCCTCCTTGGAAAGCCACACGGATTCGCAAACCATCCTAAAGATTTGGGAAGGTGGCTCAGTCAGCAAGCACAGTGGTCATCTTGTAAGTGTGCGGACTGTGTCCAATCCCAGGACCCACATTTAAAAAAAAAAAAATGCTAGGGCTGGAGAGGCGACTCAGCGGTTTAAGCTGCTCCCTGCCCCCAGCACATATGCCAGGCAGTTCACAACCACGTGCAACTCCTGGCATTAGCCCTCTTCTGAGCTCCATGGCACCTGCACACACATGCACATAACTAAAAATAAAAGTGCTTTTTAAAAAGTTCTGGCCATGGTAGAATACTCTTATAATCCAAGTGTCTAGGAAGGTAGAAACAGATCCCCAGGGATTGCTCTGGCCGGCCAGCCTAACAGACTTGTCAAAAAATAAATAAAAATGGAAGTGATACCCAAGGTTAAACACACACACACACACACACACACACACACATACACACACACACAATGTCCCTGTGAGTGTGCCTCTGAATGTGTGTGTGTGTGTGTGTGTGTGTGTGTGCCCACTCAAGTGTGAGCACACCTGTGATAGGGTGGGACCCTCCCTGCCCTTGAACTTGCAAGGCAGCCAGGATTTGGAGTGTGAGAAATGTCTTTTCTCATGTTTCCAGGGTATCACTTTTCTTAGGGCAAAAGATTGCTTCAGCCCTCTTCTCCCTTCTCCTCGGGCCTGGCTCAGCACAGTAACCAGTCACATGGAGCAAGAACTTTCTCAGCCCAGCTGCCCCATGGTTCCCATGGCAACCACTGTGACCGGTCAGATAGTCCCTCTCCTCTCCCAGAGCTAACCCGAGGGACCCGACCTGACTCCCTGAGCGTGACAGACAGCTGAGAGGCCTCCCTGGAGCTCAGAAGCCGGGAGAGTCCATTTGTCACCCTGGCTAGCTCTGTGTGCCCGCTCTGAAAAAGGCTCTTAGAGACATACTATCTATCATCCTCAGGCGAGCAGCAAAGCTGCTCCCGCATGCGGCTGCCCCACTTGGAGCACCTCTGGACTGGGAGGTGGTGAGACTCTCCGTAAGGACAGAAAGAAAACAGGTCCATGCCAGACCCAGGTCTCCAAATCCCAAAGTTGTCAGATCCAGATGGGCAGTGGGAATTAGAGAAGTGGCAGGGGCAGAGATCACAGGGTAGCCGAAGGACGGGCACCCTGCTGGCCCCTGCTGGCCCCCGCCTGCAGCCCGGTGGAAGAAGGCTCGACCGACCCCAACCGGCAGGGCTTTGTCGCTAAGACCTGAACTCCTGGTTTCTCCTGTGCTCAGGCGCCCCATCCCCCACCTCCCCTACAGACAGCATGCTGCCTGATCCTGACGCTTCCAGGAGACCGAGCAAGGAGGAGCTTGAACACCTCCGCTAGCATCGCCAACCCCCTCTGGGGACTGTGGGGGTGGCTTGGGCAGCAGCACGGGCTGGCACAGCCGTCTGCTACCTCCCTCCATGGCAGTGCCCAGTAGGGCTCTGACTCAACCTTAGTTGCTCCCAGTGATCTTTGGAGCTGAGTCGGTGAGTGGGTGAGAGATGAGCCTGCTCACCCTGGAAGTGGGGCATGATGAAGAGGGAGGAGGGAGGGAAGGAGGGACGAAGAAACAGAGAGAGACAGACAAAGAGACTGAGAGACAGAGACAGAGAGAGTATGTTGGGGGTGGGGGTGGGGGAGCTGTGTGAGAGGGACCCAGGCTGCTCTGTAATCTCGGAGCTACAAGATCCGTGGCAGTTGCCTCTGTCCCCCTGAGGGTAGGGATGGGTTGTTCATCTAGGGAGTGTAGAGCTCACCTGACTTGAGCACCTTGGGAGGCTCAGAAGACATCGGTGTGCTCTCCTCTGTACCTGCTAGCCACCGGGCAGAGGTGCGAGTGGAGGGGGAGTGTCTGGATGCAGCGATGGGGATGGGGGCGGGGCAGAAGCTCACCAGCACTGTCTCCCACCTGTGTCTCTCTGACTCTTAATCTCTCTGAGTATCTCTGACTCTTCTCTATCTTCTGTCCCTCCGAGCAGCAGTTTCCATATCTCAAAAAGGCCAGAGGACACGGGGTGGCCTGCGCAGGTAGCCGGGTAGTGGAATGGAAGGGTCAGTCCCTCCCATGGGCCCACGCCCTTTGCTCTCCTTCCTACAGAATCCCCATCTCTGGCCCTGACCAGGCTGCACCCCCACAGTCTGATGTCATCTTAACTCAGACTTACAAGCCAACTTTCCCACTTCTGCAACACTAAAGGCATCCGAGAGAGCATAGCAGGGCAGTCGGGCTCTTTCTGCAAGATGTGACGAGCGCTCTGGTCGGCGTGACTGTGTGGACCTCCTGAGTCACAAGGCTGCCATGACACCCTCTAGGGACTGGTGCAGAACCAAGTGAAATGGCTCCAGTCTCTCTGGGACCGCTGCTGTGCTGGCCCTTCAGGCTGCAGAGGCTTTGGCCTGCCCCCTTCCTGACCACAGGAGCGCGGCTCCGGTGAAGGCCAGGCAGGCTTCGTCCCCACCCCCACCTCTGGACACCTGGCTTGTAGCGGAGGGCAGACCTGCCTCCTGCCTGACCTCCATCAGAGCACCGCATGGTCCTCCCCTTGCCTCCATCACCCCTCGGGCCCTGTGGCCAGGCCAGATGAAGACCGGGCTTGCATTGATTTTTCTCACCCATACCGGCCCCCGCCATGGGAAGCCTGTGTCACTGGGAAGAAAGAGCCAGATGTGAAAGCGACGGGCCCTTCTGTTCAGTTGGTGGGGATGTTTGAGCTCCGCTTAACTAGCACAGCCATTTTTCTTAAGAGCCAAGAGAGAAAGAAGGATGGGTGAGGATGGAGACAAAGAACTCAGAGAGCAGTGAGATAAAATGAGAGAGAGAGAGAGAGAGAGAGAGAGAGAGAGACACGTGTGCTAGGGCCAGAGCAGCCAGCTTACAGACACCTTAGCAGCTCGGAGCCATCTCACCCTCCTGGTGGAGGTGACAGCTTCTTGCTCAGGGTGACAGGCATCTGCTTACAATTTGGGGGGGGGTGGATGTGGGGGGACCACGGTGTTCTGCCACAGCAGGCTGGCATGAGCTTGCATGGGTTTGGGGGAGCCCACGGGGCTGTGGAGCCAGAGCCCCTGCCTCCCTCCCTTTTGGGGCTGAGCAGCCATGAAACCCTGACTTTTTTTTCTGTTTTCCCCTCTCTTCCTCCTCCCCCTTCCCTCTCCCGCTTTGTCTCCTGGTCTTCCATTGATTTCCTATTTGAGAGCAGTCCCAGCCAGCACCACTCCAGACCCAGGCCTCTGAGGCCAGAGAAGGCTGTTCTGAGTCAGAAACCAGCACTGGTTTCTATTAAAGGCAAAAGAAAAATAATCTGATTTTATGAAAGCAAAACACTGCGTTATAAGCCAAGTGAGTGGGCCTCAAGACCCCTGACTACTAAGATAAGATGTTAAGCCCTGCGCGTCCACAGGACAGCCCCCAGCCCTTCCCAGCCCCTGGGAGGAGCGGGAATCTGGAGGAGTTGTTCCTTTGCCCCCTCCGGCTCCCTCCACCCCCGTTCTTATTTCTAGGTCACTGTGCCCTCCCCCACCAAGCGCTCCCATGCAGGAAATGCTATGGATTCCTTCCCAGTCCTGAGCTTCCATAATTAATGGAATCACTGGTAGCTGTGGGAGGATGCCCAGGAAGGAACGGTGCTAGAGGCAGGCAGGGAGGGGTCTCAGCTCTGTACGCTCCAGACCCAGCCGCTGGAGCCAGGTGGTGATCCGAGCCCCCCACCCCCTCCACCCCAGCCCCTAAGGATGCTTCGGCTGAAGGGGAAGAGCCCCCCCCCCCTTTAGCCACCTGGGGCTGGTGGGGAGAAACCTCTATCCCTGCTTGTACCCGCCCCCCCCCCTCCACCCTGGACCTGTCTCCTTCTATAATTCTCTTCTCATCTAGTCTATTAGAGTGCTCCTGCAGGCTCTGCCGGGTTCAGCTGCGTCTCCTCGCCTCGTTTATATTAGAAGAGAAAGTTCTGGCATGTTTTCCCCTCACCTGAGGACTGAGCACTTCCCTCTTTGAAGATGCTCACAGCCTCTGATGAAACCCAAGAAAGATTTAAATGATAATGAAACGTCTCTGCCTGCCGGGAGAGGAGCTGGCCCAACAGCCCTTCGGAGCAGCCTGGGGAACAGGGGAGCTTCCCAGCAGAGGACCTGGCGCGTGGGCGCCTTCCTTGCATTTGCCTGTCTCCTGTATGACCCTGCTTCCTGCTTTGACTGGATTGGTGCAGTTAACTCCTGACTGATCGCTGCCTCTTCTGAGCTCTAATCCCATTACCATACCCCCGGGAATGCCTTCTGAGTGGCCCTCACTGGGGCACAAAAGTCCTCCAGCACCTTCTAGACAGACAAAAGAGCAAGGATCTGACTTCTTCTGCAGCCATCTTTTGGTTAAAAACAAAACAAAACAAAACAAAACAAAACAAAACAAAACAAAACAAAACACACAAAAAATCCCTCTTCCCCTTCCTGCTAAGTGACAGCAGACACTATTGTGTTTGTAAACGTGTCCAAGAGAGGTGAGCCTGTCCCTGTGGAGCAAGGTCCATGAGGTATCAGGTACCTTCAAATGCTCATCCTGTACATTTTCCACCAAGTGCCAGGGCAATGTCACCTTGAGTTCGCTTATCGGCCTGTGAGGTGGGCCTGGGAGGTGGGACTGGGATGGCCACCTCAGAGCTGCTGTAGAGACTGGAGAAGCCCCCAAGCTCTGAGGACAGTTGCTCAGGAACGCTGGCTACTCAGCTCTGTTTCTTAGTCTTGGGAGGGTAAGGAAAGATGCACTTGGTTTTCTGGAGAGCAAAGCGGATGTCAGCCTTGGCTGTTTTACAGTCAGGGGACTTTCAAAAACTACTTTGCCCGAGTGATTCCAGGCCTCTTATGGTGGGGGGTGGGGGTGGGGTCAGTCTCCCTGACAGAGCAGAACAGGAAGTAAGGCACAAGGGCCAAAGATGCAGAAACCCCTAAGGGACCTGCTGGCTTGGAGAGGAGCCTAGGGGAGGGGCTCTGGCAGGAGTTCCAGTGGGAGTGGACTGAACCCTGCTTGGGCTGTGAGCCCCTCTCTGTTAGAACCTCTGGTCAGGATGGGTCGTTGGGAAGGCTGGTTATGCCTCTTCCTACTATCCCTAAGCACACCAAGTGTACAAAGCAACCCTTGGCCCTTATAGGGCAGGAGATGCAGGCCCAACCATGCTCCTGGCCTAGATCCCAGCCAGTTACATAGTAAGGCCTTCTCAAGGAGGGTGGGAGCTCTCAGGAAAAGCAGTTAATTGAGGACAGCAAGAAAGAAGTCCGGCTTTCCACAGCTGAGAACAGAAAGGAAAACACCTTTAAGTTAATTAACTTTCAGGAAGTATGGCTGGCTCTAAGGGGACCACAGCTGGGGTCTCACTCTGTTCCCCAGGCGGAGATTATGGTGGCCCACAGGAAAGCACCCTCAGGCACTAGGGACAGCCTCTTCCTGTTGCATGCCCCATGCTAATGCATTCCTTCAGTCATGGAGAATGTGTTAAATGCCAGTATCTGCACTGCGGGTGAGGGACAGCTAAGGCAACCAAGAGCGAAAGAAAGAGACTCCTGTCTTTCCTGAGAGAAAAGCTCGAGCTCTTCAAGTCCAGTCCAAATTTGCTGGACTGTTTCCTTTTTCTGTGTGTTATCTGGGCATCTCTTACACCTGTCTCGTCTCACCTCAGCCTCCAGCTCTTCCTCCTCCACTCTCAGCTCAAGGGCCTCGCCTTAGTTTCTTTGGAAAATAAAGTGAATTAGGGATCGGGGAGCATATAACAGCACAGGGACCTGAATTCCAGTTCCTAGAACTCACGTAAAAACCCAACTGTGGTCACTAGCACCTATAACCTCAGTGCTACAGGGGTGTGGAGACAGGAGGATGGCTGAGGCTTGTACCTGCAACTTCCCTTTATACTGCATCACTCCCAATATACCATGTCATTTCTTCTCTCTAGAAAGTGATAGGACATCTCGGGACCCCACTCGCTCCTCTAGAACTTCCCCGACTTTTTCAGCTCCTTTCCAAACAAACACCTGCAAGCACATCATCCATCAGGGAGTCCCGGGGCTGTCTCTGAGGCTGTCTTGCGGTTCTTTTATCTCTTTTGGTTCCATCCAACTAGTTTTCATCCATCACTCTACAGAACCTGCTCTTGCTAAGGACACTTTTCTGGTAAACACACAACACTAATGTGTATTTACCCCAGATAAGAAGCAGATCAAAGCAAAATACCACCAAAGTATGACTTAGTGAACCTGAGTTTAATGGGGTTACTTCAAGGAGCATGGACAAAACAAACAAACAAACAAACAAACAAAAAACAGCTTCATCGTTGAAACCTTGTCCTAGTGACACCTCACAAAATCTGGAAACCTAGGTGACTTACAGGCAATTCCACAGTTGAGTTTCTTCTAACCAGCTCAGTTGATCCAAATCTCTTTAGCAGCCCTTATTACTTAATTAGCCTTGGAGAGCAAAGAGTCTTGTACATCTGGTTGGATTCAGGGACTTCCTGAGATTTGTGAGTTGTTTACTTCCTGGGTCTTAATGAACATTTTCTGAGTCTTTACAAGCTTCCTTTTAGGATAGAATGTTTTAATGGGAGGAAATCACTACACAACCTGTGACCTCAAGGACACCAAGAATCATTCCTTGGTGCTCACATAATTTGGTCCAGCTGCAAGTTTGGCGTATCTAATTCTCATCTTCCTTTGAAATTTCTTTTCAGTGTGTCCCCAATGTGTCATATGTCACATTCCCTAGCTTTCCTCACACCTTGTTGGTCAAATTCTTCAGCTTCCTCTTTTAGGGCCCTCTTCATAATAGTTGAGGTATTCTTTGTAAAAGTCAAGCCTCGAACTTATTCTTTATCTGAATTCATTCCCACTGTGACTCTGCCCATTCTCACAGTGTGAAATATTATATGTGCTGACAATTCTGAAGTTTATATGGGCAGCTCAGGCCTTACTCTAAACTCAGTATTGACCCATCTAACTATCACCTCTTCTTAACAGGTGTCTGAAACCCAACAGGTTTCACATTCAATTCCTGGCCTTTCCCCGTCAGTCAGATTCACTCAGAGTTTTCTTCAGCTCAGTCTACACCTTTGTCCTTCTAGTTGTACAGACCAAGACACTACCATTACCTGGAAGCTATTCTTTTTGTTTGTTTTGTGCATACCTACAGACACCTGGACATTTTGACTCCCACCTGCTATCTTCATCTCCACTGAGGCCAGCACCTAGTCCAAGTTGTATCTCTGTAGGACTATTGTACCGCTGCCTCCCTGGACCTTGAATGAGAGCTATTGTTTTGCTTTTTTCAACCTGTTTGTTCAAAATCATCTTAGTGATTTCAATATTGCTCCAGGTCACAGAGATCTGACTTGTGAGAGCCTCTCTGATCTGGGTCCTGCATCGTTTGGACTCCTTCTTTATCCTACTCCCGGTGCTTGGTCCTCTGCAGGTACGCCAGCTCCAGTGCTTTAATGCTCATGGTTCTAGAGGATGCCTAGCGAGCGTATTCTGCCCTCATCTTCTGTTCTGACCAAATATTACCCTCAATCTGCCTGTCCTTGAGCACATTTAGAACCTCAATGGCCAAGCTCTCCTATTCCATCTTTCCCCAATCTCTGAGCTCTGCAGGAACTCAGATTCCAGGGGAATGACATTCTCACTTCTCCAAGGAAGCGTACAGACCTAAAGTTGCCAGAGCCAGGGCATCAGAGAGCCACTGACGGCAACATATCTCCCCACCTGTACAATGGGTACACATAAACTGGATCTACTCCTCCTATGTTTCCCCTATGTTCTTGGTGTCACACAGTTCTTTCTGGCAATGCAACAACTACCACCCCCCCCATTCCTGCTGCCTGATGGGAAATCAGACACTGTCTGACTACCTTCTTCTGAGACCTATAAGAAGGGACCACCCCAACACCACACTGCCTTGTGGGCTTGAGCTCTCATCAGACCCCCACCATGCTGTCTAACTATGGTGTTGAGGCCTCAAACTCTCCTCAGAACCGTGGTATACTATTGACTATCTGTCTGTGGTATTAACATCTCTTTTCTCTGATCGTATTTGGAAATAGAGTCTTAACAGATGTGATTAAGTTATGGAATTTGACAAATCCATCCTGGAAGTAAGACTTCCAAAATTCAAGGGCTAGAGACTTACATGAAAAAGGAGAGGAAGATCTGAGACACAGGAGCCCAGGGACCCAGGGTTTCTCTGCAATGGCATGTATAGTCAGTCACCAGGATTAGAAAAGATAAGGGAAGACCCTCCTTGCAGCCTTTGAGGGAGTACGGCTGTCATGCCATCTTGGTAACGTTGTGTGCTAAGTGACAAGTTCTACGTAAGACCATCAAGAACGGCATTCAGCCGCCAAACACCGCACAGCTCAGACAATCTGCTCATGCAGCACTGTACCGGGGACTCCGAGGAGAGCCAGGGAAGACAGGCATGGGGAATCTCCATCCTCACCTCTATGAAGCTTAAAGACAAGGCTCAATCCTCAGCCCAAGTGGTCCAGCACTCTGTTTCAAGAGGGGAGATGATAATGCAGGAGGTAGACAGAAATGTCTGCGTCTCAGAGTGGCTGGAAGCATTAGATGGCGTGCAATAGGCACAGATTGGATATTGTCTTCCTCTCCACCCCTTTGTGCCCCCCCTCCCTCCATCTTTAAAGCAGGAGAATGGCCAGGCTTATCTGCCTTGGAGAACCATTCTTCATGATTTCTTTTATCAAACACCACTTAATGGCATGGAAAATATCCATACCGTATTGTGAAGAGGGAGAAGGCATGGGGGCAGAATAGCACATGATTAGAGGAGCTTGTGAGAAGTGGGCATGAAAGTACAGCCTGTCGCCGTGGAGGAATCCTGCTGAAGCCTCAGCACCCGGAGCCTTCCTTGCTTCAGCAGCTGACAATGCCTGGTGCCTGCGAGAGAGAACAAGTGGTGGAGAGGCTGCCTGCGGAGCCCTGGGAAGCCTCCCCCCTGCTGTCACGCCCTCATCATTCCCCACAGTGCCCCAGTCTGGCCAATTCTTCTTTTTATTTCCTCTTGTAAACCTGTATCAGCTTCTCCATAAAAATCAAGCCCATTTCTTGTGAGGTTTATCCCTTGCGCTGTTCAGCTTGTCTTGCTGCCCGGAAAGGAGACTTTTTACTACAGTTCTAAATTGGTTATTGCTGGTGAAGGAGAGAGCAATCGATGTTTATATATTGACCTTGTTCTGGGTGATGCTCGAGAACTCGGCCTTCTACAAAGCTGTAGATTCTACACAGAGATGCAGATGGCTACAGCTGTGTTTCTTCTCAGTCTTTACACATTTACTTCTTTCCTCTCCCTTTACACCTTGGTTGGGATCTCAGGTTCAGTGCCGAGCCAATCAGCACCGGCTGTGTCAGAAACCTGGACTCTGTCTAAAGCTTCATCATTGGGTATAGAGTTTAAAATTTTGGGAAACTTTATCAGATTATGAAAACACGTGTATTTTCCCACTTTGCCAAGAGTTTCTGGTTATGCCAGTCATGCAGAACCTTGAATGCTATGCGTAATTTTGGCAACTTGGACATAATCAGAGGAAGTGGACGTTTCTTCCCCATTCCCTTGTTAGTAAGATGATTTATGTGAGTGCTTTTCTGACACTGAACTAACCCTGCATTCCTGTGCTGAACATCACTCCACCATGAAATACTTATGTATTTTATAAGAATGTCTTGGTAAATTCTACAAGTGAATGTTATATTTAGGACTTTTTTTTCTGCTTAAGTTCATGAGTGGGATGGCTGTGTAATTTTATTTGCTGCTCTTGAGACCGTGCTTAAGGTCTGGTAAGCCGGCGCTCCAAACATGAGATGGCACTTTCTGACATTGCAAGCATTGGCCATGGCAGCCAGACAGTTGTGTCCTTGGCTCTGTTTCTGAAGAGTCAACAGATTCAAGCCGGATTGAAAATCTCTGAAGGGAAATGGTGTCTGTAGTGAACCCATGTACATTTTTTTCCTGACAAGACTCCTTAAAGAACACAGTTCAGTGATTATTCACGTAGTGTTCATAGTGGATTAGATGTTGTAAGAAATCTAGATGAGGTTTAAGGTCTATGGAGTGTGTTTGCAGATTATATGCGGAACATGCTCCTGTGTTTACATGTGCACTTGTGTGTGCATGTGCAAACAAATGCATGTAGAGTCCAGAGGAGTAGGTCAGCTACCTCACCCTATGACCTCTGCCTCATTTCCTTAAGACAGGTTGTTCTCTCAATAAATGTGGAGTTAGAACAGTGGCCATCCAGGACCAGTGATCCTCCTGTCTCAACTTCCCACAGTGCTGGGTTATGGGAAAGCATGTGACCTTGTATTTTACATGTGTGTTGGGGATTTGAGCCCAGCTTCTCGTGCTATATAACAAATACGCTCACTTACTGAGCCAGCCCCCAAATATGCCATTTAATGTCAGGGTGGCAGAAGGCTTTGAACGGACCCCCATGCACGCCTTAAAGACCCTATCATCTCGCCCTGTACTCAGTAGGTCTCAAGGCCAAACTGAGCCTGGCTGGCTGGCACCATGCCAGGAATGCTGCATATCAGTGCACATCTGTGATTCTTACAGGATTTTGATCCTCATAAATCCCATTTGAGATTCAAGCAGCCTCAGAGTGAGTCTTAACGGACATTACTTTGGAAGCCAACCTGAGGGGCTGGGCAGAGAAGACTTTATAGGATCACTCTGAGCGGGGCATGATGGCTGACATAGGAGCGTCTTCAGCAATGTTCTCACAGGTGCTGGACTAGGGCTGCTGGGGCTGGGGCCTGGCTGGGGCCCCTTAAACTGATAAGCAGACTGTGTGGCTTGCTGAGATGCTCTAACATAACATCAATAAGGAATACACTTTGAGCTCTAGAACACATTCTCTTGTCCAGAGTCACTACAGAGATCCACCTTTATCCCCAAGAACAGTCTGTATGTACCCTAAGGAAGCCGAGAGCAGAGAGGGGAACTGGATGTTGTAGTGTAGACCCAGGTTCAAACTGTGCTCCAAAGAGTGTCTCCACGTCTGGAGGAGCGGCAAGGACACAACCTAGAGATAATCAGGAGTCAGTCACCGAGGAGAACTGAGGCCGCTCCTTCACGTGGGACAGAAGAAACCCAAGTTCAGACTCCTATTGAGTTCTGGTGCACAGGGAAAAGCTGAGTCTTGGCTGTGAGACACTGCTCTGTAGCGATGGCAGAACTGGGCGGCCAGCTTGGTGGGTCCAGAAGGACCATCACAGGGTCCTTGACAGTGGACTGTCAAGTACCACAGCAGACATAGACCAAAATGGGATCCACACTGGGAAAGATGACATTTCTACATCTTGATAAGGTGAATGAGCAGGCTGGGCACCTCTGATGGAGAGGTGATTCATGAACAGCTTCTCCCAAAATACTTGGAACAAAGCATTTCCTCCCCTACCCATGCCTTCTGACAATGTTTATTCCTCTGCCACCCACTCATCTATCCACCTAGTCACCTCTGCATGCATTAACCCCCCCTACCCTACCCAGCTCCCTATGAAGTCATCTATCCATTTGTCTGCTTAACTCACTGTCCACAGGCTCATCCATTCATTTGTATATCTATCCATGCATCCAACCATCCAGCCACCCACATACCCAGCCATCTGCCTATCCATCCATCCATCCATCCATCCATCCATCCATCCATCCATCTATCCATCCATCCATCCATCCATCTACCTGCCCATCCATCCATCTATCCATCCATCCATCCACCTATCCACCTGCCCATCCATCCAACCATCCATCCATCATCCATCTACCCATCCATCTATCCATCTACCCATCCATCCATCCATCCATCCATCCATCCATCCATTCATCCATTTGTCCATCCATCCACCTATCCAGTTATGCATTAACTCACCTGCCTACCCTCCTCCTATAATCCATAGCCTAGAACTATCCCTGCCAGGATTCTTCCCAACATCTAACCCAGAGCCTACACCACAACAACACTAAATTGCCTTTCAGGTGTTGGCCTGCCTTTCTGTCACTCAACTGCAACAGTCTGTGCACCCACTCAGCTGGTCCGCAAGGCTGCCCTCCTGCGCTGGCCGCCCTCTCCCTTACTCAGCCTACCACCACCTTCCCAGCCATCTACACCCTCCAATCCTCGACCTTCCACTCTTGTGTGGTAGTTTAAATAGATTTGGCCTCCATAGATTCATGTATCTCCATGCCTGGCCATAGGGAGTGACACTATTAGGGGTGTGGCCTTATTAGAGTAGGTGTGGCTTTGTTGGAGAAAGTGTATCGCTGTATAGACAGGCTTTCAGGTTTCCTGTGCTCAAGCTCTGCCCAGTATGGAATCAGAGCCTTCTCCTGGCTGCCTTGGGATCAAGATGCAGAACTCTCAGCTCCTCCTCCAGAACCGTATCCGCCTGCACGCTGACACACTTCCCACCATGATGATAGACTCTGAAACTGTGAGCCAGCCCTAACGAAATGCTTTCCTTTATAAGACTTTCCTAAGTCATGGTGTCTCTTCACAGCAATAAAACCCAATGTGTGATACCTCATAAACCTATTTCTATTTTCCCACCACCCCTTTCTGCAGTCTCTATTGTACTTTGGTCCAAGCACCATTATCTAAGCATCTTATATCCTCGTGATGCATTGAGACGAGTGACGCTTATCTATAAAGACTCATTCTCAATGGGAGGAACTATGGGTGTGTCCATGAAGGAGGGAGCAAGGCAGGATGCCCCAGGTGAAGCAGGCAAAGCCGGGGCCCGGCATGGAAAGGATCCCTGAGGACTGGGAGACAGACTGGCAGATCCAGGAAGAAGAGGCAGCATTCCCATTAGCAGAGGCCCAGTGTCAGGTTCAAGTGGGACAAGGAGCAAAGTGTCCTCTCTTCCCGGATCAACTGCACAAGCAGATGACAGCCAAGCCACATGTAGCCTCCCCTCCGTTTCCCAGCTGAGCTTGGGATAGTTCCAGCCAACCAGGATGCTGGGCAGGCACCACGACGGGAAGAGAAGTCCGACTGTCAGGTTCCTTTCAGTCCCTTCGCTGCGTGGCCTCCGAGAGCCGCCTGTATTCGCTATTCTGTGCAGTTTCTGCGGGTTTGCAGGTTCTGATTGAACAAACACTGGCAGGGGTACAGTGAACCCAAATAATTGTGCGCCTGTCGATGGAACATGTTAATTGGAGAGCTGTGGAGTCTGCAGGACAGGTCACCAGGGAGAAGCCAATTACTCCTGTGTCCCTGTTTGGAAGGCTTCAGCGGCTGGAATCCTAACCTGCATCACAACACTCAGGATTGGTCCGCGCTATTGATCTTTCTCCCTCCTCCACCGACAGGCTCATTAATTGACAATTACTTTTTACGCCGTGTTGGGAGAATCGACCACAGAGCTCCAAAGTGTTCAAGTCTCATTTGGGTTGAGCGAAGCTCATGCCTGTTTAACCTGTAACAGGTCCCATCAGGCCACTTTGGGGAATGGTGCAACAAGGAGACTCCAGGGACGTGTGTGCCGGTGCTGGGGTCAGCGTGGAGCCTGCTAGAAGTGCAAGCCAGGTGGAGCTGGGGCCAGGCACAGCGAAGCTGACAAGCACACCTTTCCAAAGGGACAGTTCACACTGGCTTGTGTGTCAGACACTTGTTTCTGTACCCCCATAAATATTTTAGGGGGTGAGGGATTGTTTTGGGACAGGATCTTAGGCTACAGTCCAGGCTGCTCTCAAGCTCCCAGCGATCCTCCTGCCTCAGCTTCTTGAGGGCTGAGATTTCAGGTGTATACCGTTATACTTGGCTATCCTCATGAATGTTTACTATCATAGAGCACGGCTCTTTGTATAAACTACACGCCTCCTTTAATGCATAAAAATGCTTTACTACCTACGAAAAAAGTTGTTGCTTATTTGGGGGTGATATTCCACCCACCCTTTGACCCCAGAATATATGGCATAAAGAAACTAAGGCGGGAGTCAGGCATATGGACTTGATGGGTGGCTTCCATTACCCCATATACACCGGGTATGAAAGTGGAGCTTGTTCACCGTTAAAGTCTTAGGCGGATGACTTGGGTTCAAGGCTCTGGCTGGCTCTGCTGCTCACTGTCTGGAAAACATCTCCAGACTTGAGTGTTCCCACCTGTTGAGTGGAACTCTGCAGTGTTCCTCTTACACTGGACTGCACCCCTGACTCAGGAATATGGGCAGAGTGCTCAGCACACCCCCAAGTGCTCAGTGAGTCGAGGGGCGACTGCTGACATCACCCGTGGCATGTCGGAGCCTCAAGGGTATCCACGGCCGTAGGCCTCGAGCCTCAGTCCACTGCCATTCGTCAGCCAAACTCATGAGCGTCTTCACACTGACGCTCAGGAAGGAAGGCACAGAGGCCACAGGGCTGCCCACGAACACCCGGGACAGCATGTTCCCTCGAGGACACTGTGTTCCCCTGAGGACACCATGTCTGGATGCCAACAGGAAACTGCTGCTTTAGCCCTGCAGATGTGAAGAAGATTCTCCCAAAGCGTCTGCGGAACAGTGAGCATGGCTATCTCAATATGTTCCTGGGACCTGCATGCTCTATCACATGAGGGGGGGCACTTCATCCAACAACATCTGTGAGCCCCGCCTCTGATGTGAGGTGTACTGGGTGCCTGTCTCCTGCCTCATACTCTCACTTGCATAGAGGTCGACCTGTTGACCCTAGGGACCTATTGGAGGTGGGGGTGGGGAGAGTGCCACAAATTTGACAGTGTCTTTGTTCTGGGACGTGGCCACTGGAATCTTGTCAATGTGAAAGAGACCATTTCCCGTTTGTGTGTGTGCCTGTTCACGAGTGTCTTAGGGTTTCTATTCCTGCACAAAACATCATGCCAGAAGCAAGTTGGGGAGGAAAGGGTTTATTCAGCTTACACCTTCCACATTGCTATTCTTCACCAAAGGAAGTCAGGACTGGAACTCAAGCAGGTCAGGAAGCAGGAGCTGATGCGGAGGTCATGGAGGGATGTTACTTACTGGCTTGCTTCCCCTGGCTTGCTCAGCCTGCTCTCTTATAGAACCCAAAACGACCAACCAGGGATGGCACCACCCACAATGGGCCCTCCCCCTTGATCACTAATTGAGAAAATGCCCCACAGCTGGATCTCAAGGAGGCATTTCCTCAAAGGAAGCTCCTTTCTCTGTGACAACTCCAGCTTATGTCAAGATGACACACAAAACCAGCCAGTGCCCTGAGTGTGGGTGCGTGTGAACATGTGCATGCGTGGGGAAACTGAGTCAACTTCGGGTGCCACTCGTCAGGTGCCATCCACCTTGGCTCACTGAGACAGGGTCTCTCTGGCCGAGAAGTCACCAAGGATGCTAGGCTAGCTGGCCGTGACGGCGCAGGGATCCGCCTTTCTCCACGTCCCAGTGCGGGGATTGCTGGGATGTGTTCCCATATCTGCTTCTGTTTCTGTTTGCTTATACGTCTTTAAACAACAACATGGGTTCTGGAAATCAACTTGAGGTCTGCAATCTCTTTACAGACTGGGCTGAGTCTCTCTTCCCCCAGATCCTGTCACCTATTTTCTAACAGCCAAAGCTCCTAAGTTCACATTCAAGGGAGAGGTGTTGTCTCCTGCCCAGCTTCGCTTCAGCCTTGCTCTCAAGCTCCTTACAGCTTTCACTGTGCCCAGGACAGCACAGAGCCACCTGAGACAGCACAGCCTCACCTGAGACAGCACAGCCTCACCTGAGACAGCACAGCCTCACCTGAGACAGCACAGCCTCACCTGTGACAGCACAGCCTCACCTGAGACAGCACAGCCTCACCTGTGACAGCACAGCCTCACCTGTGACAGCACAGCCTCACCTGTGACAGCACAGCCTCACCTGTGACAGCACAGCCTCACCCGTGACAGCACAGCCTCACCTGTGACAGCACAGCCTCACCTGTGACAGCACAGCCTCACATGAAACAGGACAGCCTCACCTGTGACAGCACAGCCTCACCTGAGATAGGACAGCCTCACCTGTGACAGGACAGCCTCACCTGAGATAGGACAGCCTCACCTGTGACAGCACAGCCTCACCTGTGACAGCACAGCCTCACCTGTGACAGCGCAGCCTCACCTGTGACAGCACAGCCTCACCTGAGACAGCACAGCCTCACCTGAGACAGCACAGCCTCACCCGTGACAGCACAGCCTCACCTGAGACAGCACAGCCTCACCTGAGACAGCACAGCCTCACCTGTGACAGCACAGCCTCACCCGTGACAGCACAGCCTCACCTGTGACAGCTCAGCCTCACCTGTGACAGGACAGTACAGCCTCACCTGTGACAGCACAGCCTCACCTGTGACAGCACAGCCTCACCCGTGACAGCACAGCCTCACCTGTGACAACACAGCCTCACCTGTGACAGCACAGACTCACCTGTGACAGCACAGCCTCACCTGTGACAGCGCAGCCTCACCTGAGATAGGACAGCCTCACCTGTGACAGGACAGCCTCACCTGAGATAGGACAGCCTCACCTGTGACAGCCCAGCCTCACCTGTGACAGCACAGCCTCACCTGTGACAGCGCAGCCTCACCTGTGACAGCACAGCCTCACCTGTGACAGCGCAGCCTCACCTGTGACAGCACAGCCTCACCTGAGACAGCACAGCCTCACCTGTGACAGCGCAGCCTCACCTGTGACAGCACAGCCTCACCTGAGACAGCACAGCCTCACCTGAGACAGCACAGCCTCACCCGTGACAGCACAGCCTCACCTGAGACAGCACAGCCTCACCTGAGACAGCACAGCCTCACCTGTGACAGCACAGCCTCACCCGTGACAGCACAGCCTCACCTGTGACAGCGCAGCCTCACCTGTGACAGGACAGTACAGCCTCACCTGTGACAGCACAGCCTCACCTGTGACAGCACAGCCTCACCCGTGACAGCACAGCCTCACCTGTGACAGCACAGCCTCACCCGTGACAGCACAGCCTCACCTGAGACAGCACAGCCTCACCTGTGACAGCACAGCCTCACCTGTGACGGCACAGCCTCACCTGTGACAGTGCAGCCTCACCTGTGACAGCACAGCCTCACCTGTGACAGCACAGCCTCACCTGTGACAGCACAGCCTCACCTGTGACGGCACAGCCTCACCTGAGACAGGACAGCCTCACCTGTGACAGGACAGCACAGCCTCACCTGAGACAGCGCAGCCTCACCTGTGACAGCACAGCCTCACCTGTGACAGCGCAGCCTCACATGTGACAGCACAGCCTCACCTGTGACGGCACAGCCTCACCTGAGACAGGACAGCACAGCCTCACCTGAGACAGCGCAGCCTCACCTGTGACAGCACAGCCTCACCTGTGACAGCACAGCCTCACATGAAACAGGACAGCCTCACCTGTGACAGCACAGCCTCACCTGAGACAGCACAGCCTCACCTGAGACAGGACAGCACAGCTTCACCTGAGACAGGACAGCCTCACCTGTGACAGCACAGCCTCACCTGAGACAGCACAGCCTCACCTGTGACAGCACAGCCTCACCTGTGACAGCACAGCCTCACCTGTGACAGGACAGCACAGCCTCACCTGAGACAGCGCAGCCTCACCTGTGACAGCGCAGCCTCACCTGAGACAGCACAGCCTCACCTGAGACAGCACAGTCTAACCTGTGACAGGACAGTACAGCCTCACCTGTGACAGCACAGCCTCACCTGAGACAGCACAGCCTCACCTGAGACAGCACAGCCTCACCTGTGACAGGACAGCACAGCCTCACCTGTGACAGCACAGCCTCACCTGTGACAGGACAGCCTCACCTGAGACAGGACAGCCTCACCTGAGACAGGACAGCACAGCCTCACCTGTGACAGGACAGCACAGCCTCACCTGTGACAGCACAGCCACACCTGTGACAACACAGCCTCACCTGAGACAGGACAGCCTCACCTGAGACAGGACAGCCTCACCTGTGACAGCACAGCCTCACCTGAGACAGCACAGCCTCACCTGTGACAGCACAGCCTCACCTGTGACAGGACAGTACAGCCTCACCTGAGACAGGACAGCCTCACCTGTGACAGCACAGCACAGCCTCACCTGTGACAGCACAGCACAGCCTCACCTGTGACAGCACAGCCTCACCTGTGACAGCACAGCCTCACCTGAGACATCACAGCCTCACCTGTGACAGCACAGCCTCACCTGTGACAGGACAGCTCACCTGAGACAGGACAGCACAGCCCTGCCTGTGACAGGGCTCAGCCTGACAAAGCTCAACCCTGCTTTGTTCCTCGCTCTCCTTTTCAACTGTTTTTAAGCTGTTCTTTCCTTTCCTCAAGTGAAATCTTAAGAGGCAGCCCGATGCATACCTAACAGGAACAAATTGCACCCCTAATGTGTAATAAAAGCAAAAAAATCCCCCATGTGTGACTATTTGCTGCCTCGCCCACACTTGTAACGGTCTAGACAGCCTTCTGCATGGAGTTCTGCTTTCTAGTCAGTGTGGGGGAGAACAGAAGCAGAGAGCTCCTGAGACCTCCTGCCTCTTCCACGAAGCCTCTCCCCCGAGTCCCCAGAGCCGTGAAGAACACAGTTTAGAAGGTGACCACTGATGGTAATGGTTTGTCGTCACAGCCCAGCGCTAGCCAGAGGCCTCCCTGAGCTTACATCTAGTCATCTATTACAAAGCAGAGCTGAGCTGGAGAGACAGTCAGGCAGTAAAGGACTTGCCATGCATGCATGAGGACCTGAGTTCGATCCCCAGAGCCCACAGAAAAGGCTGGGCGTGGTGGTACACACCTGCAATTTTAGTACTCTGGAGGCAAAGACGTGGCTCAGGGGCTCACTGGCCTGTCAGCCAGTGCGTGAGGTCCAGGTGGGTGTGCAAAAGGCAAAGTGGACAGTTCCTAAGGCACAACACCCAAGGTTGACCTCTGACCTCCATGTGCACACACACCTGCGCATAACTGTGCACCTACACACATCATGGAAAAGAAAGAAGAATCATGTTAACCCACCTCATCACAAGATCAGGAGGGATTAGGAAATGGCTAAGGTCACGAGGGTGGAGCCCCCACGATGACACTGGTGGCCTTATAAGAAGATCTGTGCTTCCTCTGCCTGCCCCGTGTTGTCCTCTGCCGGGCTGTCCTTCAACAAGAAGGTCTTCATCAGGTGTCGAGTAGTGGCAGGCTTTCAGAGTTCTCCGCCTCCAGAACTCAAGCCAAATAAACTTCTCTTCATTATAAATGACCTACCAGCTCTTGGCTTTTTGTTATAGCAACAGAAAACAAAGGAAGATGGTGGATAAAAATCTGAACCCTGGTGCCCCCTTCCAGGTTCACGTTCCAGCTCTTTTACTGACTATTTGGTGTGAAGCAAGTGGCTTGACCAATTCTTGCTTCGGTTTCCTCTCTTGTAAGGTAGAGGTGACAGCGAGACCCAGCGCATGGGTTTTCTAACATCCTTTCTCTGGGATGTCCTGGTGACAAAACGCCATAGGTTCATCCCCAAGTCTCATCCATGGAGGCAAGACTCAGGCAGGGGGGTGGCCATCGAGGAAGAGGCCCAGATTGTACCAAAGGTGATGCAGGTGCTGTCGGACAAAGAGGTCTTGTTGGCAGGTAAAAATCCAAATCCTACCTTTAGCCCCAGCACTGAGCACTTAGGAGGCAGAGGCAAGCAGATCTTTATGAGTCCAGGAAGCCAGCCTGATCTACATAGTGAGTTCCAGGGCAACCAAGGCTACAGAAGAGACCCTGGGTGGGTCGGTGTTTGGATGGGTGGGGGTGGGGAGAGAAAGAAAAGCAAGCAAGCAAGCAAACAAACATAAATTCTAGAAAAATAATGCGAACAGAGAAAGCCAGTCACAGTTCTAGAGCCCCAGCTGGCATGAGGCTGCTAACACAATGCAGCAGAGGACAGCAGGGCAGACCCAGGGACACTTGGCCAGACAAAGCCCCGGAGCCAGCGCAGCGTGGAGGAAACACTGGCAGATGCACACATCTGGCAGGTGTGGAGAGATGGGGTATTAAGGAACACGGTGCAGCAAGTGTGTGGTGACAGGCGAGCCACTCATCTGTCTGCACGCCTCCACATGCTCCTGTGACATATAGACATATACGCCCAGGTCTCACCTGCTGGATGTGTGAGAAACCGGTGTCCTCAGTTTGTAATCAGAGCACCTTCACTTTATGAGAAGAGCCCTGGGGGTCCAAACACGTACCAATGAGGCAGTCTATCCTGCAAAGTCAGGTGTCACGCATGGGGGGTGTGTGTGTGACTAGATATAGAGGGGTCTATAGCACTAATTAATGCAGGACCCTCTTCCCAAAGCACCGAGCCATCCAGGGTGCAGTCTTCCGTGTCACTTACATCTATCTGATCTTTTTTTTGTGTGTGTATTTGCCTTGTTCGCAACAAATCACTGTGTGGGCTCGTCTCTACCATTTAATTCTGCTCGCTCTTAGAGCTGTCAGATGCGTGATCTTGCAGAAAACCTTGACTGTCACTAATTTTCTGTTGCTGACTTCTGGCTTTTGCAGGTGAAGCTTAGCAGAGTTTGGGGATGAGGACGGATGGTTTAATGTTGTTCCCGGGCTTCGGCACCATATGATGGGTTATAAAAGAGAGAAGGGGTATTAGAGAGTGCGCCACGGTGGCGTGGGGGAAGGCGGGTGCCTAGGCGGGCCCATGCCCAGGCACCTCTTCCCCCTGAGGGACCACACACACACAGAATAGAGTTTATTCAGGGAAGAGGATGGCAGTTAATGATGTAGTGGAGGCAGAGAGAGGGAGAGAGAGAGAGTAGAAAAGTAGAGAGGAGTGGAGGCCGGCCATGACCACGTGGGGTGGGGGGGAGGAGAGCCCAAGAGGGGCAGAGAGGTGAGAGTGCAGAGAGGTAATAGCGATGAGAGAGAGTGAGGAAGGGCAAGCAGTCCCTTTTATAGTGGGCCAGGTCTATGGGGCGGGGCATACCTGGCTGTTGCCAGGTAATTGTGGGGCGGAGCTTGGACAGAGTACCAACATTCCCCAGTATTTGTTTAATTAAAAAAGAAAAAATTAAAAAGAGGTGACGGCGAAGCAGGAATAGGGTTGTCATTGTGATATCTGACTGCTTCATGCTGACACTGGGGGCGACGTGTGTCTCTGGGGAACCTAGAGAAAAGGGTATGGGGGATGTTTGTCCAGTCTCAGGAGAATAGGCTGCTTTTTTGTTGTCCAGGGTAGGGGCAAGCAGCCCCTTTCATAGTGGGTCAGGTCTATGGGGCGGGGCATACCTGGCTGTTGCCAGGTAATTGTGGGTGGAGCTTGGACAGAGTACCAACAAGGACTGTCTAAATGAGCAAGCATTAGCAGGGGTCGAGAGATGGCTGGTCATTTGCAGCTGGACCTTAGTTAGCTTGGGGGCACCTTTGAAAAAAAAACAAACAAATCATCAGTGTTGGATCCAAAGGAAATTCCATTCCCCCTCCCCCTGAACTCCAAAGGGCAGGCCATATGTCCAGAAGTGAGCTCAAGCTGGCCTATAGGAGGAATTCTGTTTATTTCATAAAAGCCAGCGTTCCTCAGGAACTTGTGAAGCTGGTTCCCATCTGCCAAAAGGAATCATTTCCCTTACCTCTGACTGAAGGGACATATGGCTACCTGTGGCGCCTATCAGCATATCAAAGTGCATGCTGGCCTCCAGGCTCCCTCAGTCCCCTCTCAGAAGTATGTTTTCAAAGTCCGCTGGCTTCCTGGGCTTCCCTACCAACCCCCAGCTCCTCCTCCTCCTTATAATCCAGCTGCTCTTAATAGTCTCCACCCCCCACCCCCACCCCGTTCTGTTCTCTCTCCCTGTCTTGTTCTCTCACTGTCTTTCTCTTCCCTCAAAGATAGCCGTGGCCGTGTCTGTTGACCATGTCTGCTTTCTTTTTCTCTGCTCTAGACTCTTCTAGATGTCTCTGGACACCCCCCCCAGCCCCTTATCCACAATAAAAGGCCTTCCCCTCAGTAATGGGTTCATTGTAGTCATTCCTTCCCTGCATCCCTTCCCAGACAATAAGACAATGTTTCCTATTAGGCAGTGTGTAGCTCAGCCTCAGGTCCTCAGTCCCGGCTTTATGCCAGTGTCTTGTCTGGGATGCTTACTACCTGCTGGCTCTGGCTTCCTGGATCTACATCTTCATTTGCATGTCCCCTCCTCCCATCAGCTAGTGTGTCTCTGTGTGGTCCAGCTAGTCCAACAATGGCTGTCTCCTTATGGAAAGGCCAAGAATCTGATAGATGGTCAGTTCATAAGACTAGATGTCTCCCTTGGTCTTCGGTATATGTTGGAATCCTGAAGAAGCAGGCTCTAATACCCGGGACGGAAATTACTCCCTCAGCAGTAGGATAGACGAACTTCCCAGAGGCAAGGAAGGCAAGCAGGAAAAAGCAAACACTTCCTTCTCCCATGTCATTTAAATAAGTTTCTGCCACAAAGTGTAGCGTAGATTTAGGGTGGGTCTTCCAACCTCAAATGAGCCCATCAAGCAAACTCCCTCACAGGTGTGTGAGGGGCTTTCAGCTTTGAGTTAATTCCAGATGTGATCAAGCCGACAACCAAGATTAGCCATGACATATGGTTTAATGTATGTAGGGTGTGTGTGTGTGTGTGTGTGTGTGTGTGTAAGGATGTAGCATGCGCACGTGTAGTTCTGAGGACAACTTTGGCTGTTGCTCCTCAGGCGCCATCCTCCTTGTGATTTGAGGCAGGGTTTCTTGCTGGCCTGGAGCTTGCCATGTAGACTGGCTGGCGGGCAAGTCCCAGGGATTCATCTGTTCCCGTGTCTGTGACAAGCCCACATCACCACACCCTGTTTGTTTGTTTGTTTATGTGGTTGTAGGGATGGGATTCTGGGCATCATGGTTGCAAGGCAAGCACCATATTGACTGGACCGTCTCCTCAACCTTGAGAAGCACACTTTAACTTTATCCTGGAACAACCAGGATGCTGTAAACTCTGCTGTGGGCTCCTCCCAACCCACACCAGTGCATCTCATCTCCCAGTGGCCACCGGGCACAAATCAGTGATCCCTGCCACAAGAGGATGGCTTTGGATCCTAGGACTGGGTCATGGCAATGAGGGTGAAGCCTGCTTTGCTGGCCAGCTCAGCTCTGGGTCCATAGACGTTATTCCTGTGACCACGCCAGCCGAAGCCCCACTGAGAATTTTATTACCATGTTCTATCGTTCAACGGGATGCTTGGACACTTACGGTCATAATTTAAAATATTAAATTACATGAAGCGTTAAGGACCATGCTTTCTGCTAGGAGACAGGTTAAATGCCGCTCTTCGTCGTCAATTCTGAGACTGAGGCTGTTTCTCATTTGCTCTAATTGGCAGTGTTGGGCCAGCCCTCCCTGACCTGGTGAGCCTTTGACAGTGTTTGAGAGGACTTTCATGGACACCCCTTTTTCTTCTGTCTTGCACATTTAATAGATCTCTATTTCTTTGCTTAGCTTTCCCTCTGAGTAGCTATTTCAAAACCACACTATGGGCTGCAGGAGTAACCACCTCCTCACCAGAAGTTTAACATTTAAAAAACAAACAAACTGGGATTAGCAAGCTAAGATTGATAACAACAAGCACACACACACACACACACACACACACACACACACACACACTCCTGGATATGGTCCATTTTGCCCATTCTGTTATTTGGCGGTCAGGCTTGCTTGTCTGTGAATGTTAGGGCTTCTAAACAGACGTTTCCAGAACTTACCTTAAGAAAGCATCCATTCCACACGAGGGTTTCTAGATGGTCATCTAGATAGAATGCCAGGAGAGCATCGTGCTAGGCTGAGGAAGGTCTGGGAGTGAGCCCCTCGCCTTAAGGAGAGTTGTGCAGTCTGAAGCTACAGATCTGGCTTGTTCTGGAAGCATCAGAGGAAAGACTTGCACATCAGAAGGGTCTGGGTTTACATCCCTGCCTTCTCCTGGCCCTGGTGCTTTGGCCTTGCGTAACTCAAGCCTCATGTCCTAGACTATAAAATGGGATGAACAATATTGCCTTGGATAGTGAATGAGAGGGTGCCCTCAGGAAGAGCATAATAAATTATTGATATTAAATAATATAGATTATTCACCAGGCTTCATTATGAGGGAGGGGTGGGAATAGGGAGGAAACTAGCCAAAGAAACTGTCAGTTCCCAGCACACAGCAGCCTATGAAGAGCTTCCAAAGCTTTGGCCTGTGTCACCTTTGCAACGTCGCTTTGCAACCATCCTCTACACAGACTAACAGGTGTGGAGAGATTGCGGCTCAGAGAAACAGAGCAACTGTCCTGAAGCCACACAGCTGTGGGCTGAGCCAGTCACACCCAGGGCACACACCCGCCTCTCTTCCGCAGCTTGCAGGAAACATGGGCTGTCTTCCACCTTTGTCTTAAGGAAGCCTCTCCGGGCTCTCCGGGTCTCCTCGGCTGGGGCATGCTCTAGGTTCCCATTCTGATGGAGCCGCTTTCCAATTTGAATGCAGGACACAGAATAGGCAGGACAGCCAGGCCATCCACTAGTAATAACACGAAATCTTGGCGACTCCTAAAGCACTTGTTTCCTGTGGCAGCTTTAGCATTTTAATTTGATACAAGGAATGTTATTGCTCTGCAGTCATTAAATTCCGTGTTAGCCTCTTTTAAAAGCCCCCTTTTTGGTAATAAGACAATTTTCTATTTGGAGTCATTTGGGGGAAGAAGAGCTGCTCACTAGGTTTTCACTGCCATTGTTATGGTCACTCCTAACCACACCACCGCTGCCAGGTCTACTGCTCTGCAAGGGAGGGTGCGTGTGTACATGTGTGTGCGAAGGGTGAAAGTGTACGTGTGAGGGTACATGGGTGAGAGTATTATTATACACATATGTGTGTATATGCGTGTGAGAGTGCAAATGTGTGTATTAATATATGGGTATCTGCATGTGACTCTCTCTCTCTCTCTCTCTCTCTCTCTCTCTCTCTCTCTCTCTCTGTGTGTGTGTGTGTGTGTGTGTGTGTGTGTGTGTTAATAGCTGTGTGACCCTGCAATATGTGGCTCCATTGTAAATGACCCCACTAATAGAAGAGGCCCTAGGCAATCAATCCGTCTTGTCCACTGGGGCAGATACAAGGATCCTGTAAGAATCAAAGTGGAGAAAGAAGAGAACTGTAGGGCACAGTGGAGGGGAGGAGGAGGACGTGGGTGTGTGCAGTAAGGGAGATTCTGACGTGCTTGGGAGACGTAAGTAGGGAAAGGAAGGATCTTAAGTGTGCATCAAACTCTGCTTGAGAGCTAGACTGTCCAAAGACTATAAAAAGCCTGACAGAAGCAGCCATGGTGCTTTCAAGATCCACTGTGCGCAGATGTAGGAGGCTCAGCTCAAGGAAAGCCCCGTCAAACATTCCAGGCTATTCTCTTCAAGGGAAGGAAGTGATTGACAGCTGGTCACTGGGAAGGCTGGAGCGAATGTTGTCTGACAAGCCGGTGATCTTGTTGCTTTTCTCTGGAGCCAACTTTCCTTAGTCCCTCAACGTCCTGGACATTGTGCAGGCCCTTCCTTATTCCGAGCTTTGCCTCTCGGTGGATAGAACCATCCTTATGAAAGAGGTCCCAGGTACTTCGCATCCTCCACCAATAGAATCTACCCTCATGATTATTGCAAATCCTCTTTTGGCCCTCGCCCCGAGCTCTGTTTCAGTCAGTAGAATGCATTATAAAGGACACAGGTGCTTTGCTACTTTGCTAGGGAGTTTCTATGTAGCTATGGCTAAGTCCTGATAATTGTCATGTGGAAACCGTTTTCCCCAAAGTTTTACTGTCCTAAAATGTGTCAGAAGAGTAGACTCTGAAGTCAGACTCTGGAAGTTTTGACCCAGAAACTGCAAACTTGTTGCCGGCTTGAGTTTCTTCACCATGTGTGGCTATCTCCCTCCTGGTGGTGAGGCTTGTAGGGGAGGGAAACATGATTTCCAGGATGGGCACCCACAGGACAGGACACGGACTTTTAGACTTTCAGTGAAGGTGTCCTGGGCCATGCTGGCAGACCATGCCCTGTCTCTCGTTTTGTCACTCAAGAACTGAAGGTTCCAGAAAGCAGTGTCCTGGCCCAGGCATGCAGCCAAGATGGACCCAGAACCCACTGATCCCAATCACATCATCCCTGAGGTAGCACCACCATGCTATCCTTGCACTGCTCCAGATGGCACCCACAATGCCATGCACCAGGAGCACACTTGAACTACCCACATTATCTGAGTCCTTGCGTTGGTCACACAGACACACTTGTGGTCCCAATTTGATGAGGACGGTGGGCTCAGAGCAGTCAATGAGTGATGGGGGTGGCTTCCAGAGCCTCGCTGTCACCACAGTGCTTCCATTTCTGTCTCTAAGACACAAGAGCTGAGTCCTGTTCCCATCCTGACAAATTTGCCCTTACAACTTAAGTCAAAGGGACATAAAAGGTGTCATAAAGACACAAGGCCCCATGCTGATGGCATTACAGAGCACGGGTGGACTCTTTGGCTCCGGGCCTTTCTACCCTCTCTAAAGCATTGAAATTGCATCAGAAAAGAAAGGGTCTTTGAACTCTCATGTATGCAGCATCTGTGTGTTAAGAGACGCTTGCACTCAGAACTTTTATTTGAACCCTTTCGGGGCTCGTACGAGTTCAGAGATAAAGCCAGTCTCAGCCTTCATAACACTCAGGGGGGCAGAGTTAAAGCATCAGTCACATTCTACAGGGAAAGTAGCCGATGGAGGAACGGGCTGGCAGCCTACCGGGACCAGGAAGGCCCAGCCCAGTGGCTGGTCAAGAGGCCAGCTCTCGTCTAGCTTCCTGGATTTAAATCTTTCCTTTACTGTGGTTAGACCTCTTGTACATAGGCCCTGTTACACCCTCCCCATTTCCACGTTGGGAATCCCAGAACCAGAACCAGAAACCAGGCAGACAAATGACACAGAAGTAAAAAAAAAAAAAAAAAAAAAAAAAAAAAAAAAAAAAACCAACCCACGAAGGTTTCTATGGCTTACCAAAATAAGGTTTCCGGATAAATAAATAATAACATAAAAAGCTTGCTGTTTTCCTTTCAAGCCATTCACTTCAGAAGTTGGCAGGGCCAAAGCATTTCTCCCAGATCCCAAAGTGCACACACCCTGGGGTGGCTTACTGGGTCCTGGAAACAAGAGTCCAGCTTCATAATTTGAGTGGAATGGCTTATATTAAACATGAGTGGGGGGAAAACCATTCCCATGACTAATTAAAGCAAGCTTTATTCAGAATTGGCCAGCTGGCGCCTTCTCCCAATGTCGGGATTTCAGAGAGCAGCCGGTCACTGGCTTTTGAGGTCCCCTTTTATGGGAAAAGGTTAGGATTGATGGACAACACCTGCCAAGATAATTGGCCGTTAGCACCTGGACAGAGGAATGGAGGCTCAGGCTCAGGACTGCCTGTGGGGTAGACAAGTGTGATGGTGGGGCCTGCAGAGAAGAGCGTGAGACTCGAGCTCAAGGCCACCTGTGCGCTAGATAAGTGCAAGAAGGCACCACGAGGAAGGGGTGGCATCAAGGTGTCTGGGAAGGCAACCGTATATCAGAGGTTCGGGGCTTTAGCAAGGCAAAGAGTGGGTATACATTATGGTCACAAGTTCAGCAAAAGTTGGAAAACATGGTTTTTAGGCTATATTAGGCTTAGGAAACAGGAGCTTATTCCTGTAAAATATGGAGACTTAATGACAATTTCTGACAATGTGGCTCCTTAGCAACAATGTGGCTCCTTACATTTTGGCTTCACATTGTGTGACCTGGGGCAGTTTGTTTGACTTCTCAGTTTCTAAATCTATCTTCTGTCAACTAGAAATTACAGTATGTGATCATAGATCCTTGCCCCAAAGGATCCCTCATAAACATTCCTTCAGTCAAGACCCTTTGTCAGTCTGAAGAAACTTCCAGATCCCTTCTGGGAATAATGTTTCTCAATGCATGCAATAAAAATATAGAGGATTATAAAGTATACTAATTACATTAAGATGGTACCAAATTATTAAAAGCACAAATTTATAATATAGCAATGTGCTATATGTGCTTCCTTATTAAGGCATTAAATAATAAGATTGACTGAGGTGGCCTAAGAACCATAATTTTAAAGTAATGTTAGGCATAAATGATATTTTGAGGCTCCATAGAATTTTTTTGTGGTTTGTATTGGTGACACACAGCTCCATTTCAGTTACCATCAGTGAACACACAGATGAGACTTTACCCTTCTCTGCCTGAATCTGGTCTGCCCTTGGGGACAGAAGAGCATGGGACAAACAGGAAGGGCCCCCAGAGTCAAGTAGGACCCCACCCATCAAAGTACAAGGAGAGGTGCAAGAACAGAATAACACCCCTGCCATATTGGCATGGGACCATGGCGTGGTCTTGAAGAGCACCTGACACCCAGCATGCCAGTTTCAGATGTCGTACACCTGTGTCCAAGCTTGGCTTGAAATGACCACCCACGGTGGTCAAGGGTGAGATCTTCCTGTATTCCAGCTCCAGTCCTATCACCTGCTTTATGCATATTCTTGCTTTATTTCTGTTGCTATGACAACTGCCCTGACAAAAGCAACATAAGTGAGAGAGACTATAAAGTGGGGGTTTCCTCCCATCTCCAAGCTCCCAGAGTAACGACTCTGAGACTCAAATTATATTTACAAATACCTTGGCCATAAGATGTGGCTGTTCCCCAACTAGCTCATATATTAATCATCCCATTTTTCTATTTTAAATTCTGTCATGTGGCTGGTTACCTCTGTTCAGCTCCCACGCTTCTGTTTGCTTCTATGTTCCCTGGGCAAACCTTCCCAAACCTGACTCTGTCCCAGAATCCTTACTTCCTACCAGAACACCCACCTTCTATTTCCCGCCTCAGCTACAGGTTGATCAGCTTTATTTGACAGGTGAAGCTTCAAACCAAACGTAAGAGACTCCCTCTGCATTTCTCCCTTTTAGGCTAATAAAAGTTTTTTCCTCTCATAATTATAAACTCTATATAATAATAACAATTATGAAAACTATCAGGTAAGAATTAAATTCACAAAGTCTAGTCCATATATATTTGACAATTTGCAGAAAGTATTCTATTACCTATTCTATCTTGGTGAGTTTAAAGTTCTGTGTCTAAGTCATCCTCTATTATACCTTACATTACTAAGCTCAAAATTCCTCTTAGACCTAAAAACATTTTCTTAAATCCTAAACAACTTAAGCTTAATGTGAGACCATAACTGTCTAGTCTTCAGTCACATTAAGTACCTGAGAAGGAATAAATATTACCCGAGTGTGCAGGAAGGGCAGGCCAGCAGCTTCCAAAGCCATAGAAATGGCAGAGAAACCTGGCTTCCTAGACCGGCTCCCAAAATTGTTTCTATAACATTGGAGCATCCATCTTCAGCCTTCTGGCCCAGTATATCTGACAGACTTTTTGAGAAGCAGAATTATGAAGGACTTATCTACCTTGTTCTTGCAAAGGCAATCGACTTCTCGGCATCCTGTTTGTCCTCTTTGGACAGCGTTCGGTCTGCAGTTGCAGCACTAAGGGCTCCCTCCCACCCACTCCCCTGCACCCCGGCGGCAGCTTGCCATATTGGGAGCAAACTCCATAAGGAGATTCTTTGATCCTCCTCATCTTCTTTGAACTTGAATAGGGGTGCTGCCAGGATCTGACATGTGACATCATTAAAAAAAAAAAAGCCTTGAATTAATAAAACATCTTTAAATGCCATATTCTGTAGGTCTCTGAGGGTTTTGAAGATGTCTGTCAAAAGTATGTCTGAATAGGCAAATGTTTGCTTTTAGCCACGTACTATCCACCCAACTTAGGAAACATATTTCTGTAATAAACTAAGCTAGTTTATTGTACAGAAACCTAACATGAGCATGTACTCGATTGACAAATTATTAACTTGTATTACTTAATTATCCTAAACAATTTGTAATAGGATCTCCAAAAGGACCAGAGCTAAATATTGTATTTTTAAATGGTCCAATACTTTATAAGAGAATTGAACATAATATACAGTATGTTGTAACAAAAGTAACCTTGTATAAATATATAAAGATCTATACCAATGTATCCAAATAGAACCTCAATTTTACATCAATATACAAAGATCCATACCAATTTAATATTATTGGCTTATAGAATGTTCTCTGGTTTAGGAGTAAATTCAGTAAAGTACCCTTATTCCTATTATTCCTATATCCCCCTTATATCTTTTCAACTCTCCCCTCCTATATAAGAGAAAAAGAAGGGTAGAGAAAAGAAAAAGAGAGTGTGATGGTTTGTATATGATTGGCCCAGGAAGCGAACCTATTAGAGGGTGTGGCCTTGTTGGAGTAGGTGTGTCACTGTGGGTGTGGGCTTAAGACCCTCCCCCTGGCTGCCTGGAAGTCAGTCTTCCACTAGCCGCCTTCAGATGAAGAGACAGAACTCTCAGCTCCTCCTGCACCATATCTGCCTGGATGCTGCCATGTTTCTGCCTTGATGACAATGGACTGAACCTCTGAGCCTATAAGCCAGCCCCAATTAAATGTTGTCTTTTATAAAACTTGCATTGGCCATGGTGTCTGTTCACAGCAGTGAAACCCAAACTAATACAGAGAGAAATCCCCACGTCTAACCCCCATATCTGGTTTTCTCCCTGATCAAGACCATTTAACAACCTGCAACCAGTCCTGCTAAGCAACAGCAAACATCCATATAACCCACTGAATGACCCAAGAACCTTCCACCCCTCTTTGTTGGGAATGGGGAGTCATTTTCTTAAAATTGCTTCATGCTGATTTTGGATATAGTTTTTTTTCCTTTTTGGGAACCCAAGGGAAATTGGGAAAATAGTCAAGTCTTAAGAAATCGAGCTGTAACATTTATTGTCCAGTCTGCTGTAGAAATGCAGGCTTAAATGAAGTCCTGATCGGAAGAGTCCTAGACTGGCTGAACTGTGCTAGCTGCGTTGAAGCTTTGATGAAATAGCAGCTGAGGCAGTCCGAGGGTGGATCAAGCAGGATGCTGGAAGAGCTATGTGTCAGCGTTTCAGCATCCTGGAGGGAGAATCTTGTCAAGGCTGCCTCCATTCCATTGGTATCTGGTCCTTTTGTTCTGTAAACATATAAACCCTCACAAGTAATACACATTTCTGTAATACATATTATAGAATATGCAAGGTGTGCATATCAGTTAAAAATTATTCTTTGTTCTTTGTTTGAGCAAGTAAAAGACATCTGTCTTTCTAGAGCCACTTTGGACTGTCTAACAAAACTGCAATATAAATCTCCATCCCTGCTGCACTAAAGGATGGCATGTGTTAATAAGTCATGAGATATCTATAGCCAACAAGGTGTACTGGCTACTGCATAGACATTTTAAGTCTCAGCCGGTCTCAGAGCTGCTCCCATGTAAAGAAATCAGTGTATAAATTACCTGCCTTGCTGGCCTTGTTGATTTCTTTGTGTCTGTAACCAAGATCTTTATGGGATCTCCGCTTGACATATCTGATTTTTATCAATTTGGATGGAATCCATTGTGTTTCTTCTCATGTGGAAACATATAAAACCCCTTCCCCAGTGTAACACGTTCCCTGCCTTCCATTCTGAGGTTAATCATCCTTAACATAAACAAGACAATTTAATTCAGCAGTCCTTTCTAAGACCCAGTGTATTTTAGCAGTTATGTTATCTGTCTCATTGATAGCTTAAAAAAATTAAGTCAAGAAAGCATTATTTACCTTGGGAGGTCACATTTCTCCCTTTTGTTCTATGAGCATCTCCTCCAAAGTCCTGTTAGATTTCTTTGTAACTGTCTAACTTGTAAAACTATAAGCCACATTTTCAACAGCTTTTATGCCATAATGTCTAAAAGATATTATTTTTGGTAGTGGATACATATGCCTAAGCATCATCAATTTCAGTCAGCAAAGGTGTCTAAGACAGCCAGAATCTCTGCGAGGTGCTCTATCTCTGAACCATTCTTTTCGGAATTCAAGACAAAAGCCCACTGGAATTCTGAACATTATCATTAATATGATATGTCAACACATGTACATATCTTAATTCTCCAAACTCTATAAAACGAAACATGTAATCTATCATATGACATTGTTCTAAAGTAGCATCGTTAAATGGAATTTTGGTTCTTAACTCAGTATATTATTTGTTGTCGTTCTGTAATCTTCTTAAGCCTTTGTGGATTTCTCTCATCACAAATTATCCTTTCTGATATTGTTGTAGGTTTCAGATTGGACTCCTCTGAAAGTTCCTTACTCCGATTTAAAGAAGCTTCTAACCTCTGTTGTAATGGCCTCTAATCTAGCATCTAATTTCTCAGTCTTTTCTTTCTCCAACTCTGCATTATTCTGATCTCTCCTAAGAGGATATACAAAACTGTAATTGTTATTGAAAAAATAATTCTTTTTATGTTGATAAGTATAGCAAAATTATATGTAATCCAGATACCCTGTGGCATTGCATCTTTCTACATTTTTAATATAGAATATATATATAATTTAGCTAATGTGTTGCATTGCCTGCTAGCTCTGCCTCAGCTGCTCTGTTCACAGAGAAAGGGCATTTCTGCGTTGTTACGAGCTGATTACCAGCTTCTCTGCCCCTTCAGCTTAGTCCAGCGCTCTGACTCTGGCCTTAGACTGACAGGTCATCTTGGACCCACATACCACCCTGAGCTGCGCCACTGTTTGCTAGCCCACCAAGCCTTTCTGTCTGTCAGGCCCCTGCACAACAGCAGGCCTTTACCTCAACCGCAGGTCTTATCTTTTTTTGGGGGGGGGGATTTGGTGTTTTTTTTTTTTTTTTTTTTTTTTTTTGAGACAGGGTTTCTTTGTATATCCCTGGCTGTCCTGGAAGGCTGGCCTCGAACTCAGAAATTCGCCTGCCTCTGCCTTCCAGAGTGCTGGGATTACAGGCATGCGCCACCAATGCCCGGCTCACAGGTCTTATCTTGTGTCATCTTGTCCCATCTAGTCCCAGCTCTGGGCAGTGTACACTTGCTAGGGAACTGTCACTTCCCCACCCAAGCTGTGGCTTCTGTGCCTGGTTTTCTAGTATCTGGAACTTTTGGCTAAAGCCAGAATCTAGTGTCCTAATCTTGGTTATGTAGCCGACAGTGGATGCCATCTGTGAAAGTGTGTATGTGTGTGTGGCGCGGGGGCCGGGGGAGGTCCCTCCCATCCTCAAACTCCCAGAATAACAACTCTAAGACTAAAGTTATATTTATGAACTCCTTGGCCATAAGCTTTGACTGTTCCCTGGATAGCTCATATATTAATTATCCTGTTATTGTATTCTGAGTTCTGCCATGTGGCTGGTTATCTCTGTTCGGATTCCATGATTTGTTCTCCTCTGTATTCCTTGGGCAAATCTTCCACACTTAGCAGGCTCTGTCCAAGAATCATTGCGTCCTACCAGAACTTTCACCTTTTATTTCTTGCCTCAGCTACAGGCCAGTCAGCTTTATTTGACAAGTGAAGTTTCCAAACAGACATAGAAGATTCTTTCTGGGGGCTGGAGAGATGGCTCAGTGGTTAAGAGCACTGACTGCTCTTCCAGAGGTCCTGAGTTCAATTCCCAGCAACCACATGGCAGCTCGCAACCATTTGTAATAGAATATGATGCCCTCTTCTAGTGTGTCTGAAGACAGCTGCAGTGTACTCATATAAATTAATAAATCTTGAGAGAGAGAATCTTTCTACAGAGACATTATTTGGGATACAGCTCAGCTTCTAATCCATCACTTTAGGAAAGTCAAGACAGAAAGAGATAAATACAACCTTTCTCGTAACTTTCTCCTGTCTTATACTGTTCCAGATCCCTAACCTAGGGAATGGTACCGCCCATTATGGACTGGGTCTTCCTATATCAACTAATCATCAAAACAGCTCCCCAAAGGCATCCCTACAGGCCAACCTAATTTAGATAATTCTTCAATAAAGCAGTTTTTCCAGGTGATTCTCAATTGTTCCAAGTTGACTGTCAAAACTAACCAGTGCACTTAACTATTTGGCAAATCCTTGCTTTCATATGTCTTGGTTTCTCCTCTTGGAATAGTAATAGTGGCCTGATGCCTAAGGCTGTAATGCATCTTGGGGAGAGGTGTGCAAGGTGCAGCCAATGGCCCCTGCTCTATGCCCTTCTAAGCAGGAGGGCATCCTGGCTCAGAACTTGTGTTTAACCCCAGCTTTGCCCACCTCCTTGGACCTAATTTTTATACTATACACACACAGACACACACAGACAGACAGACACACACACACATACACACACATACATACACACACACACACACACACACACACACACACGTACATACATATAAAATCATTGTATTGGCTGCCCAGTGTGGCTATAGAAAAGGGTGAACTCCTGTCTAGGTGTTTGTTGTTCGTGCAGGTCCAGCGTGTGTTGGATGCTCACGGGAAGCTTTGTAGCATCAAGATCCGTGTTCACTGACCACTTTGCACTCGCGCCCAATCCCTTGCCAAGCTCCTGGAAAATCCCGAAGGACCCAGGGACAGCTTCACCATCCGCACTGCTACATAATGGGGCCATTGGTCTGCCAGAGCCAAGGTCATGGATCTGAGACTGGGGAAGGACCAGGCATCTCGTGTCTGCTATGGGCTACCTATGGTATCTGACTTAAAATGACAATGCCGTGGACAGCACTGAAGACATGAGAGGGGGTTCTGAGATCATGTGACTGATCCAGACTCCCAGAGCCAGCGAGAAGAGGGGAGGATATGAACTCAAGGCCACTCTGCACCCAGAAGACTCAGCTGCAGGGAGTGCTCCTCTGGGCCCAGGGCGTCAAGTCAGGCTTCCTACCTGCCGGTTCATTTTATATTTGTAAGAAGAGATGGCTCTGATGGAGGCACACTTTTCCTCTCCAGCAGCCTGAAGGGTTCTCGTGTATCCAGGACATGGTGGAACCAAGACAGCCTTGGGACAGTCGACTCAGGGAAGCTGCTGTGTACTATTGTATGCCATAGCACAGGGGAAGAAGCCAGTCCCCTCCAGGGGTTAAAAATGGAGGTGCTGAAAGAAGGAAGGGCTCCTGAGTTCTGGGAAAGCCCAGCATGCGTTCGTACATTCACAGTCATTCACCAAACACATCGGGTCACAGGCCATGTGCTGAGCACTGAGACACCCGAGTGAACAAAGCCCCTCCCCGTGTTCTAGAACGTCCACTTTCCTAGACACACAGGTGTGTGGAAGGTTAGTCAGTGTGCTCAACCAGGACATGATAGAGAGCAGGGCCCCGTTTCCTTCTGAGTGTGGGCTGAAGCAACCTGGGGAAGACCATAACAGGTTGAGCCTTAGAGAATAAGTTGGTGTCCACCAAACAGACAAGAGAGAACAGCCAAGGGTGGTGAGGACCAGAACCAAGACTCAGTCTTGGTCCTTCCTGGGCCAGGAGGTTCTAGGCAGGCCCTTAATCTATTCTATCTCATTTCATCTCAAAAGACAGCTGCCTGCGCAGGCCACAGGCTTCTCTTTCACAATGGATATAGAGGGCCTAAGAGACTTCCCAAGCTCACATAACTGGGAATGCTGAAGATAGGTGCCACCCAGGGCTGCCATACTACAGACTTTCTGCTCCTGTTCACATGGGACACTGTCAGGAAGGACCCCATCCCTCAGCGAAGATCCTGAGGAGGAAAAGGGTCTTTGTGTTCAGAGAAGAAAGCTGAAATATGGAGGGTCTACTACTGCAAAGGTGGCAGCTGTTAGGGCTGGAGAATAGTGTGCTATTAAAATAATCTCCTTAGAAAGTTCTGTGCTCCTGAGGTGGGCTGTTTGCCATCAGGCTCCTCAGGACCCACCAATCTCTCTCTTTACCTGTGCTCTTGGTGTTACGGTTGACCAGCTTCTACTTCCAAGAGTGCCGTTGATTTCTAGTGTCACCGAAGTTCCCACAATCCCTGGGCATAGACATGAACCCTGGATCTGGTCAAAGGGATAGCTGTAAACAGCCATAGGGAAACACCCCCACCCTGGCACCCACATTCACATGAGACACTAACAAGCAACTAACTCTTGTAAGTCAGCAAGCTTTAGGAATGCTTGTCACATAGAAGTCACACACACACACACACACACACACACACACTCTACAGGGACAATTGCCGGAGGGAAAAAGTTTGACCTAAAAGTTGCTTCCCTGCCCTGTGATTCTGAAATCATCTTTCATGTCCTGGGCATCCAAATGCTAGACCAGCATGCAGTGCTCCAGTGGGCCTCCGTCCCGGGGACAGCTGGGGTCTCCTCCAGAAGCTGGAACCAATGGCCTCGCTTCCTTGGCTGATACACTTGCTTCTCTGTCATGCCACCAACTTGCCTCCTTCCATCCCTGGTGGTGGAAGCAGCTGCCAAGATAAACTGGAGCCTCGCTGCCAGCAAACACCAAATGCCTAGTGCTAGTTTCTCTTTGCCTCTGTGGCTCATGCTTACACTGTGATCCAGTACAATCTTTCCACTGGTGACCCAGAGCAGCTTGGAAGGACTGTCTATCTCTAAGCCCCCCACCCCTACCTAAGCCCCAGAGGCACTGCAGCTGCCCGGTATGTGTTATGTATGATAAGGCTCTGTTGTTATGATCTGTGCAGCTCCATTGTGTGCTAGCTGTGTTTTCATGCTTCCCACAGAAAAGCAGAGTTGAGAATGGGATCACACTTCAGCAGGAGACTCCTGAGGCTCCAAGAGGTTCCATGACGTGTTAGCAGGTAGCCAAGCTGAACTCTGTGGACATAGTTATCCAGCCCCAGAACTACATGATGGCTCCCATTCAAGAAAAGAATGCTACCACCAGGAGTGCAGGCAGGAATGCATCAGCCAGGAGCCAGTGGCCAGGATGGAGTAGAAAACTCCACTGAAAAACACTTCTGTCCTCTTAGGCGGCCCTGCTCTGGCAGAGAGTCTGTGGACAGGCCTCCTGACCCTCCAGCCCTCTCAGAATCAGCTTCTCTCACACAAGCCTATCTTTTTCCAGAGCTGCATGCCATGCCACAGTCAACAGCAGAAAGAATCCAGAGGAGTGTTCTGGATATGTATCCCACACCCAGGAAGCCCAAGCAGAAAATTCTGGCTCCCCAGATCTGGGAGGAGCCTCTTAGATCTCTCGTAACCATCATCACCAGGCTCTGGAACGCCAGATTGTCCCAGCTGGAGTCACTCAACAGACAGACCATACTGGGAAGCATCAGGAGTGAGGTGGGCACAACAATAAAGCCCTCATTATAATTCCAGATGCAATGGCAGGAGAGCCCTCAGGGGGAATGTGGAACTCTGGTTTTTCTATCTGCTTTCACCAACCACTTCTGACAGCCAGCATTGGATTACTAAGGTGAAGGAGGGACACCATGGGTTAAAGGACCATGAAGACACCAGTCTAGCACCTCTTGATGCTCTCCCTAGACATGTTTCTGCACCCACAGAAGAGTTATGCTCATTGTGACCAACCCAAAAGATGGTAGCATCTCCTGGTGAACAGGGATTCTGATTTGGGGACCTCCTCTCTGGTGATTCTGGGTGACAAAGCGGCACCCTGAGACATGTTCATGGCCCTCATGATGCTCCCAGCAGGATCTGATCTCAAGAGGCCGATTCAAGGACCACCATGGGTAGACCAGCCATCCTGGTCTGCTGAGGATAAGAGGTTTCCCAAGGAGTCAGATGTCCACACTAAAATCCTGAATGTTCCCCAGGAAAAACAAGGTGCATCAAACTGTGTAGATGTCTACTCAACACCAGGCTTGGATCCTGAATGTCCCCCAAAGGCTTAGTCCCTAGGGTGGCACTGCAGGGAAGTGGCTGGGTCCCAGTGGGAGATATCTAGGTCATCACGAGCATGGCCTGGAAAGGGCTGGCCGACCTTGCCTCTTTTGCTTCCCGGCTAGTCTGCTGAGTAATTTTGTGATGACATATTCTTATATTGTGATATGTGTCCAAAGGCTCAAAACTATGAAGCCAGTAGATCTTATACAGAAGCTTCTACAACTGTGATTCAAAGCAAACCTTTTACCTTCACGCGTTAATAATCTCAGGTGATTTGCTACAGTATCTGAAGGCGATCTACCACAAGGGCTGAGGATGCTGGTTCTGATGTTAATAAAAGATGGTCGCTGCAAAGACGGAAAGGATGACCTTGTCGTCAAGATCCCAAGGCAAACAGGCCAGAGTGCAAGTGTTTCCCGTGAGCCTCCTGGGTCTGGGCCACCTCCGGCCTCCTCCATTAACCTAATCAAGAAACTCCTTTACAGGTTTGCCCAGAGACGTGTCTGTCTTGTTTCTCAATACTGTCAAGTTAACAACCAAGGCCAACCATCACAATCACCTCCTTTTAAAGCGTATCTCAACTCAGTTTAATGTGTGGCAAGGGCTTGATGCCAAGTAACATGTGACCGGCAGCCACCATCACAGTGGACAGCAGTCTTTGTTTCTTGGCAGTCCTCTGGGTATATCTAATTCTGAAAAGTTTGTATTGAAGCTTTTACAATGTTTGTATGTGTGTGCACAGGCGGACATATGGAAGTCAGAGGACAATTACAGGAGTCCACTCTCTTCTCCATCCCTGTGGGTCCTGGGATCAAACTCAGCTGTCAGACTCGCAGCAAATGCCTTTACCAAGACTCATCTCTCTGGCCTCAACTTTGTTTGTTTACAACTCTCCTTCCATACTAACACTCTTTGCCCTTTGTATTTAGTTGTGATGTTGTTAGGTACATACATGTTTATGCGTTCATTTCTCTGGAACATAAGTCCTATGCCATTCATTACATGATCCTCCTTTGCACACGCCTCATCCTCCACCTTGCTTTGGGTACTGCTGCCTGCTCACCTGTTAGTTTCTGTTTTCACATTTGCCTGGCATCCTGGCTCACCTCACCCATCGCCACGTCTCCTGGTTAACTCATTTCTCCTTTCATGGCTGACGTCCGCATTCTCCCTCGTTTATGGCTCAATTGGAGTTTTTTTCCTATGTCTTTGGCTCTCTGAGCTCTCAGAACAGAATTCAACATTCTGGCTCCTCCTACCCTTCACCTACCTTCAGCTCCAAGATCCCACCACTGCCAGGACAGATGGTAAAAAGCTTGATAGTTGGCCCCTTTCCTTAGAGATTATTTTTTCTGGGTTGGGGGAGAGCTTTGGAATCCACATTTTAGCAGCTGCCCTGAGCAATGCTGATGACCTAGCCAGTGGGAGCTCTGCGCCCTCCCAAGTCCCTCTCCTTCTCCCACATCAGGTGAGGCTGGCAGCGGTCCCCTTCACTCCAGGAGAGAGAAAGGCTGTTCCTGCTGCTATAAATGGTTTCAGTTAGTTCCACTGTTCAAGGACTTCTAGCAGAAGGTGAGAGATGTGCAGTTCCTATAGACACAAGTATCCCTTTTCCTAGAACCCACCCATTCTGCTTAAGAATAATTGTCTTGTCCTTAAAATTGTAATATCGTTGCTTTTTTTTTTTTTTAAAGAAAATTGCCCCTTTGTTTGAAACAAAAAAATTTGTCTCTGTTTTTTCAGGGGGTAGAAGGTTACAAGACTATTTGCCAAAGAAATAGTTTCTAGTGCTTTTTAATCGAAACGCTCTTATATGCAAATGACAACAAAAAAATTAACTCTCAAACGAGCCTCTGTAGAATTGAGGGTAATGACCCCACCTTAAGAAGAAGTGATGATCTGATTCTCTTTCTGAAATCACACAGGCATCTGACATATGCAGGAGGCAGCTGTCAGCTAAGGAAGGAGGACCCCCCCCCCATCCCGCTGCTTCCTCCCTCCGTCTGGTCTTTCTTCCTTTTTTCCTATGGATGCCAGTAATTCATCTCACTTGGAGAGAGGCTGAGGGTGGGCAGAGTGGAGAAGAACTGGCACGTTCCTGAGGATGGTCCTCAAGTACCAGCCCTTGGGACTTTAGAAATCTTTGCAGGTCCAGGACATACAGGCAAGACACTGACCAGATGAGGGAGATGTTAGCCTCCTTCATCTTGGCTCCCGTGTCAGGAGATAGCACAAAGGTTCTTTGGTGGAGGGTTGCTGAGAAAACCAGAGTGTCATGTAAGATCTGGAAGGTATGGTACGGACGCCACAGGCCTGCTCACACTCCTTGGGGACTGGCTTGTGCTTTATGGACGCAAGTGCTGAGGTGGGCGAGTCCAGAAGACACAGGTCAGAGACTGTCCCCCAACCTGCTCACTGTGAAGCTGCAGCCGGCTTCCTGCTATTCTTTGCCTCAGTTTCCTCATGCACAAAACTGTGCATGTGGTGGCCACCTTGGAGCAGTGCAGCAACAATTAAAGTTAGAGATGCGCTTTCCAGAACAAAGCATCCATGCTCCTGCGGCGGTCCTGTCTCCACCTTGTGGGGCTCCATGGATACAGACGCAGAGTGGACGTTTCTCTCCTTAGCTCCAGTTTTAGAGTAGTTCAGATGGGATGTGAATGAGTCAAATCCTCCCAGGGTTTCCTCACTGCCAGCCCAACCTCTGTGCACCGGTCCTCGCGGTTACCAATTCGCTTGGTGACTCTCAGGAAGCCACTCGGCCTCTCCGAGCCTTGGCTCTCATCTCCCTCAGTGTTCAGCCGAGCACGCTTGCCTCTCACGAGTCCGCTTGACCCAGGTGTGGTGCAGAAATATCTGGTGAGGTCCGGGGGTCCCTTTGAGGGAGGTTTAGGGAGAGCTCACCCGAACGGTGACCTACCATTCAGGAATGTAAGTCGAATGCCTACAGTCCTGTTGGTGAGGCTCATCCAGTCGATTGGCAGCCTGCAAGAACCAAAGGCTGGCCTTGTTTGGACAGGAGGGAGCCCTGCAGCTGAAGCCCTTGCACGTGGCCCCCCAGGGTCAGCCCTTCTTGGCTTTCCGGTGCACCAGCCGACTCTGCAGGCTGCCGACTGGCCAGCCTTAGCCACCGCTCGGCCAATTCCTTAAAACAGTCCTGGCTTGGAACCAACAGTGTATCTCATTTGCTCCATTTTTTTTTTTTTTTTTTTTTGGACAGTTCTTACAAAAGCATTTACTCTTCCCTCGGAGTTCCAGGAAGTCCAGTTCTTAGGGTTTCCCCCGCCCCATACACTGACAGGCAGACTTGAACGCTGGCAGAGATCTGGGTCTCTGGCTCTATGTCTCAAGGTTGGGGCCATCTGGGTTGGGAATGTAAAACTCTCTTGCGTATCTATCGTAACACTGGCTTTTCCTGATGGATTGGGGGTTTTCTTTTTAACTGCTTGAGTAGTGATCTAGCGCCGATCAATAACATTCAAAATGAATAAACAAACAAATAAATAAATAGCCATTTAAAGACTGCTGAGGCAACAGCGGAGCCTTGAGGGCCCCACTACTCAGCCTGGAAGTTGCCCTAGAAATGACCAACATAGCTGGGTACTAGTGTCACGGTCTCAGGGAAGCCGGCCGGTCCACATGCCAGCTGACTGAAAAAACGAAGATTCCAAATGCAGGAGTGGGGCCGGATCATAAGAGGCTCCACCCCTGCCCCGTGGGGCTGACATTACGGCTACCCTTGCCCTCCAGTGCTTTGGCTCCATCTGCAGCAGCAGGAGGTTTCAGGGCCAGCTCCTGAGAAAACGTTCTGAGGACTGCAGTGGGCTTCCAGGATGCACCCACAGGAAAAAGGTGGAGATGCCTGGAATTTATACCTTCCATCCTCCCTCTGAACTGTACTGCCCAATACCGAGTAGCTCATGCTGGAGCATCTAGTACCTTGCCTTGGGTGGAGACAATTCCTGAAGTGAAGTTTACACTCTTCGCTGTAGAGGGGCCATACCTATAAGGTCCAATGCTTGCCTGATTTCCCAGCTCCACCCCATTACCTGGAAGACGTTTCTTAATAAATCATTTGTACAAATGTGCAATGTTGGTGTGTACCTGGAGGGGACACTGAAATGCACCACCTCTATAGTGTTATTTGAATCTGCCCATTGCATGCAGGCACTCTGGCTATGTCCCTGTGGCTGGCTGATAATCTCCCTTTCCCTCTCTCTCCCCCTTTCCCTCTCTCTTTCCTTCCCCCCTCTCTTTTTCCCTCCCCCTCCCCTACTCCCTCCCCTCCCCTTCTCCCTCTCCCTTTCTCTCCCCTTTCCCTCTCCCTGTCCTTATCCCTCTCCCTCCCCCCTCCTTCTTCCCCCCTTTCCTTCTCCCTCTCCCCCTCTCTCCCTCTCCCCATCTCTTCTCCTCCCCTCTTCTTCTCCCTCTTTCCCTCTCTCTCCCTCTCTCCCTTTCTTTCTCCCTCCCTTCCTGCCTTGAGATCCCTTCCCTAGCAATACATCCCTTACTTCCCACCCTGACATTCAGCTTCCTCCAGCAGAGGAAGATTATGCCCAGACCTGTGCAGAATCCTGAGAGCTGTGTGTACCTTCCCATGCCCTGCTTACCTGTCTCTACTTCTGTCTCCCTCCCCCCACTGTCCTTGGGGTTTACTCTGCCTTCTGCCTGATGGCTGCTAATCCACTCAAGGTCTAAAATAATGGTGGCAATGATCATGGAAATGATGATAAGGGCTGATTATTTTTAGGACATTATTGTTCCCGAGGACGCTTCATTTTAAATGGGATTTCTGGAACACTGTAAATGACCACGGCACCCAAGAGGGAACTTGGATGGAAGAATCCAGCCTCGGTGATCCCCAGATGAGAGATTTGGCTTGGAATCCTACCCTGTGCCCCTCACAGAACAGCTGGGGCACACAGGGCTACACCCTAGAGCCCTTCTGTGCCAATTAGGCAACGATGCCCACTCCGGCCTCTAATTGGAAAACACACCTTCCTCAGGGCAGGCACAGCTCTCAGGGTACCTTGTAGGGCAGATGCAGTTCCCACTGTTTCCCTCCCAGGCGCCTTTGAACAGTGCACAAACTGCCCAGTCATACACAATGTCCCTAAGCCACCCAAATGATAACAATGGGCAAGATGGAGTTTATCCATGCTAGCACTGTTGGCTATTAGTTCTTCATCTTTTGCAGGGTGAGAGGCAGAACTCAGCCCCACATACTCTAGGCAAGTCCTGACCACGAGCACACTCCTAGCCCTTTGTGTCAGCATCATACCAAAAGTGTTGCCTGCTTTCTCCGATAACCGCATGCTAATGGAATGAAGTGCATAGTAGATTTTATTCTCATCTGTAAGATGTGGGAGCTGAGGCAACCCTTGAGTCAGAGAAGGTTTAGGGGCTGGGATTGTGCCATTCTGTGCTACAGGTAAGGCCTCTGGGAGAGCCCTCTGGGTGTTTTAGGAAAAGAGAATGAGAGGTAATGACTGGTTAGCAGAGCACATGAGTGGGGAGGCAGAAGCATGGCTGCCCGGGAGTGGGGGGGGGGTGAGGCAGGGTGGCGGGCAGAGTGGTGGAGGGCAGGGCACTGGCATGGACTTTGAGGTATTTGTGGGTCTCTCAGGCACCCCTCACCAGCTGTGTGTCCTTAGTGGGTCACGTGACCACTCGGAGCATTGATTCCCCCATCTAGGGCCTTAAGCAGGGAGAGAGGGAGTACCTAGGTCTCCCTTAGAGCTCCTGCAATCCAATTCTCACTAGACTGATTGCTGAGGGGCAAGAGCTGGCCACCATCCCAATGTGCACACTTGGGGACAGGCTCAATGGCTCTGTACCCCCTACCCTTCTCCAGAGCCATTTCTAGCCTGATCCAGACTGCAGCTATTGTCCCAAGCCAATCCAATAGAACCATTTGTCAAATGCACACAATTAAGGGCACAGTTGCCAAGATCAGCTGAACAGATTTATTCCAGGAGCTGAGAAGAGCTTGGGGGAAGGGAGGAGAGAGAAGGGAAGGATGTGAGGAGGATGAGCGATGAGCCGGATGAGCACCATGGGAAGCTGGAGAAGGAACTGATGAAGGGGTGCAGCAGATCAGGTGATTTTGTACCCATTACCTGAGCAGGTCCTGGGACTTGTGGTCCTACCTCACAGATGAAGATGTAGATGAACAGCTATCCATATGACCTGGACTCGGATCTGCCAAGGCAGAACCTAAGTATGTCACTGCACAGACCATGTGATATTAACCACATGCTCCCTGGGGGTAACAGGATGTCAACATAGAAACTGACCAAGCATCACCTAGGGCTCAGAACCCCAGACTAGGTAAAGGGAATGTGGGAGATGAGAGAGAAGAGTAGGGGGGCTATCCGTGTGGAGCCAATGCTGGCTTGTGACATCCACCACATGAGAGGTGTCAAGGACCTTTTTATGAAGTCACTTGAGTCATGGTCCCCAGGGATTTCCCTGCTGTGATTGTCACAGTGGCCTGGGTGTCAGGCTAAAGACGGGGCCGGGGATGGTGCTCCTAATAGTGCCCCATGAGGTTGATGGTCACCATGCTGCTGGGGACAGAGAGCAGGACCCCGCAGCAAGATTCAGGAAGTTGCTGCCAATGCTGAGATACTATAGGATGAGGGACTGCAGCAGCCTGAGATGTCAAGGTGATCCTCATCATCCAGATTACTGCAGTTGGGAGGGGCCCAGAGTCATTAGCCACAGACTCCATGACCCCCATGGCTGTGCCCTGGAAGCAGGAGAAGGTAACTTGTGAGCCAGGATGAAGTTGGGCTCATGCTGTGGACAGCACAGTCAGATGGTGTCTGCGAACCAACGTGCCAGCTGCTGAAGGACAAGGGTAGAGAGCTGTGGATCTGCCATGTGCTTACCTAAGTGACAGAGAGAAAGAAGAGCCAGGCTGGGAGAGCACACTGCAGGCCTGGCCTTCCTGGACATCTATGCAGGGTGTGGAGAGGGCAACTGAGCAGGAAGGTGCCTGGTGCTCTTCCTGGCCATTCAGGCCATCCCTGTTTCCTTCGTTGGAGCCCTGCCTGGACCTGCAGACTGTATCCTTCCATCCTGGGTTGGGAAGTGACTTTCCCTCAAGCCTTACCACTCACTACCCATCACCTCAGATGTGCTTCTTCCAGGAATAGATGGACATGGCAGGGAGGGAGAGCTCCAGCCAGCTTGCATCTACATGAGTCTGTCTCTGTGAGAAGGAAGGGGTGCAGGGTGTCACTCTAATGCCTGCTCCAGAAACAAGACACTCATTTCTCAGATGTAGGAGCAGTGTCTGTTGGCAGTTCTCAGCTGAGTCTTTTGGGGACTACCACTATGAAGAGAAATTCACCTTCTTCATTGATCTTCCCTCTTCCTCCTGTGACAGGGCCACAAAGGCTCACATCCTTGACCACCTTCTGGGCCTTTCTGAGAGGCCTCAGAGTTTGCCTGGGAATCCATCAAGGGCCTCATGCATATCAAGTGGCATCTAGGCCACCTCATCTAGCTCTCTGTCCCTTGTGGCCAAGATACCAATTGTACCCTGTTAAGCCTCCACATGCCAGACACTACCTTAAATCTGCTTCCAGAGCTATAGCCTGAGTATATAAAGGTTGATGTTGAGCCTGTGTGGGTAAAACTAGAAATGAGTGTGTGTGTGTGTGTGTGTGTGTGTGTGTGAGAGAGAGAGAGAGAGAGAGAGAGAGACAGAGAGAGAGAGAGAGACAGAGAGAGAGACAGAGAGACAGAGAGACAGAGAGACAGAGACAGAAACAGAGACAGAGAGACAGAGAGACCAAGCCAGCGCATCCAGTCAACAGTCTTGGGTGAGGGAGTGAGGATTAAAGAGAAAAAAAGACAACTAGACAACATTATAGTATTATCCCAGTGAGTGCTAAAGTGGATTTAATTTTTTCCAGTCTTATTTTATATCATTCTAGGCACATGCAAAAATATGGCCAGTTCTAAGGCATAAACAAAGGTCCCAAGGTCCTTGTTTCTAGGGACTTGTCAAGATGATCATGATACAAAGGAACAATTCCTTAGCTGTATTTTTCTTGAGCTTATTTCCTTATCCTTGTCCAGAGTCAAATATTCTTGCCAATTTCCTAGAAGTAGCACCAAGAGCTCTCCACATTTCCCCCCTTTTTATGTCATAAACAAGACTGCATCTGTCTTAGGTTGTTCTGACAAGAATGCCTTCCTTACCTGTCATTAAAAATGTATTATCCAAGGCAATGAGTTTATGTCTTAGGTTGGTAAGGTTCTCTGAAGAATCTTACCTGTCATTAACTACCAGCCTGTTAAATGAATGGCTTTGTGTGGGGATCCATTTTAAGTTTCAAGCCATGTATTTTGGCTGCTAACCTGTTGATGTCACTAAAGGCAAATTTTATCAAAATGGACAGGAATAAAAGGGACAAAAAGGGCCAATATGATCAAGCTATATAAGCTGTTCTTGAAGCTTGACCAAGATGGAATTACTGACATTAAGCCATGATTAATTTTATCAGCAATATATGCAGCATCAAAACGCAGGAGAGCAGCATTCTTTAAATTCATAATCTCAGTATGCAAAGTTAAAATATCCAAGAGGTGTTAGAATATGCCAAATACCCTGCACATGTCTATGAACTTTCTCCCAATTATAGTGACTGCCATTGTAAATTTTAGAAGTGATACAAATCCATTGGTATTTAGTATGACACTCAAGATTGCTTCTTACTCTTAAATTCTGAACCTCCTCTCCAATAATCTTAGTATTATAGAGAATATCAATTGGTTGTTCCAAATGCCTATCTAAATCTTCTTGAATTCTCAGAGCATTAGTAACATTTTTTGCTAACTGATTAACAAAAGTGGCTGTCCTAACTTCTTGCATCAAAACAATTGCAGAAGCAGTGGTGCTTGCTATCAATGTCATACTACCCTCTTGCTTCCACTTAAAGTCTGACTCACTTCTTCCAATATTTGTAAGCTTTTTTCAGAATATGAAGGTCCTATTATACTTACAGGCAATAAAACAAAAGCTGGATGATAGACCACTATAACTGACATGCCAGATTTCAATACACTAATGCAATTAGAAAGTGTACAATCAATTCTGTAGAGGACACAAAAGTAATTTTAACATGAAAAACTAATAAAATATTAGGAGCCTTAACACATGCACTAACACTTGTTTGAAATCCAGATCCTGTCCCAATTTTGTGTGTTTCTACTGTAACTTCATGGAGAGCTGCAGCTAACTCCAAATATGCCATTGAAAATGACCTGAATCTGATTGCCAAAGACATATGGATATCTCCTTTTGTCCAATGTTTGATTCCTTGTCCAATCAATAATTCACATATTATTGGAAACTTAAACCATATTGGGGGTTGATTATTATAACATTCTTTGCTTCTAACAGTGACAGATCCCTCATAATATCTTTGTGAAATGTTTTTCTTTCAAATGTGAGTGAACACAGAAATACACCCATCATTCATACTATTCTTCACAAAGCAAACGGGAATCCCATAACCAAATGCACTGAAAGTTGTGGTCTTATTATAAGTTGACTCCCTTGTCCAAGGATATCCAAGAAGTTGAGTATTATTACTAGCCACTAGAATCTCTGGTCTGGACCACACTGCTGCATGTATCAGTGATGGATCAGGAATGTATGCCCAGTACATCTTCCCTGTCATCACTGTCAGGGCACTCAGCAAGCTCACAGTCAACATCGCTCTTTGTCTCAGCATCAGCAGGTCTCATCAATTGCTCTGACAGTCACCACCACTCCTTCAATATCCTGAAAAAAAACCCAAACATGCCCTCTTCCCCATATTAATACCCGGTCAGGATCATGTCATATGCCAGTAGTGGATCTTTCTATTTCACCTAAGTGTTAGTACGCTTAGTTGTAGAGTGCCATAGATACTCAACAGCAGAGAGTCCCTTGGAATCTGAGGTCAAAATATTCAGGGAAGAGGACTATGGGACATATGGTGAGGGGGGGGGAATGGGAAAGGGGAAAGCATTTGGAATGTAAACAAAGAATATAGAAAATAAAAAATTCAAAATAAAAATTTTTGGTGAAGGAATACACAACTCCCCCATATTTTGCTTTATGTAACTGAGTTTTTAGAGCTCCATGGATTTGTTCCATCATTCCCTGTAACAGAGATGTTTTTAGCAGGATGAGAGGCATCTTTAAGTTTATATTCAGAAGACAACAAAGGAGAAATTAAAATCTTGAGCTTGTGATTGCATTGTAAACTGCCAGTGTCCCATTAGCTTTATATATATTCAGCTATAATTTTTAAAAGTTTCTCTTGCAATATCAAATTAAAGTATTCTTGAGAGTGAAGCCATAGAGCATAACCATAATTTTGGAAAGCAAAACCAGTTTTTAACAGTGTAAACAATCCAGTCTCTCTAAAATCAATAGCAAGTGCGCTATTTTCATTTTACAAAGTTTGGCTGCCAGTTCTTGTATATGAATGCATGATGGTGCAGCTTTTAATACTTCATTAAAGAAACATTGTGTTAAATCATATCTTTTATAAATCTGGGTTCTAAGATAGAACTTACACGAAATATCATCACCATTTAGATATGTCTTTAGAGATCTGTTTCCCTGGGTTGGCTCAAGCCAAGTGCTGTGACCCAGAATGATTCCAACCCTGAGTTACCAGTTTTAAGCCAATTTTCTGTTATTAATGTTACATATTTTTAACCATACCCAATAACTTATAAGCCAATAATCTATAGCCAAGACATGAAGAACATATTTATACATTTGCAACCAGTCAGAAACAAACATGAAGTGGCTATACACATCATTTACATATATAGACCGCACAGACACCATTTTCTATTTTTTCAAGCTGTAATTTCATGGGAGGAGCACCTTGACACCTGCTAAACCCAAATGCTCCAGCAGATAAAGTTTTGCCATTGTTTCTTCCTAATATGAAACACAGAGCCACAATGAAGAAACAAAAAGAAACCACAGACATAAACAGACAGATGTGGACAGGCTGTCTCACCAAGGACAGACAACAGAGAGGGAAGAGAACTAGATGTCCCACCAAAGGGACCCAGATATCTTACCTACGGGACCCAGAACCAGGATTAGGCATTCCCCCAGTGGGAACCAGAGAGGAAGCAGGATGCCTCCTGACTTCCTCTTGACTTTAGCATATCTCTAAGCATATGTATAAAAAGCATTCTACCATTACCCTGTTTCATTTTTTACAGCGTTTGCTCACTGCTGGCCCAATTTTTCTTTATTTTTCTTTGCTTGTACTTTTTCCCTGCCTGGGTGTCCTCCACTGAATCTCTTATACTGGAGCTCCAATGTTAAGGGTGCCACCTGACCAAGCCAGCACAGTCAGTCAACAGGGACTCAACGGAAGGTGTGAGGATTAAAGGGAAAAAGAGAGAGAATTAGGCAACATTATAGTATGACCCCAGCGAGTGCTGAAGTGGGCTTTTTTTTTTTTTTTTTTTTTTACAGTCTGTTTTCATATCATTCTAGGCACATGCAAAGAATGTGGCCAGTTTTAAGGCATAAACAAAGTAGTCAAGGAATAAACAAAACATGCACATAGATCCCTGTTTCTTGATTATCATTTTGATTATCAAGATGATCAAGATACAAGGAATACAATCTTTGGCTGTATTTTTCTTGAGCTTATTTCCTTCTCCTTGTCCAATGTCAAATATTCTTGCCAATTTCCTAGAAGTGGCACCCAAAGTGGCTTCCACATGTATGCACACACCAGCAACATAAAGGGGGTAACAAAATGGAGTCCCTCTCTTCTGATCACCTTCCCCTTGCCTGACCAAGGAGTCTGTCGCTCTGGGAAAGCTCCCAGGGAAGTCAGCAGCCTTGTCTGCGGAGGCAGAAGGCAGCTTGGGTGCCGTGAACCAGTCAGTCTCTTGCTGGAATTGGTTCTGCTGGCTCAGCTCAGCCATGGCCAAGCTGCTTTGTCTCTCCTCAACCCCATCCTCTCGTCCCCCTACCCCTTCCTCAAGATGCCCACAGGAGATCATCAGGCCTTGCTGTCCTGCACCCGTACGCATGCCGTCCAGATGCCTCTGGCCAGGGCTAAGACTGCATGGAGACTGCCTTCTCCAGGCCTTAGCAACTTAGGCTTACACTGACCTCAGAGGTCAAATGCCAATGATCAGATCATCTCCAGTGGAGTCCTGCCAAGGTACTGATCGGCCCTGGACTTGTTCCTGGAGCGATTGATTTTTCCGATCTGACTTTACATTGATAACCATTACATTTCTGAGCGTTGATTGTGGCCTAGCAATTCCACCTGGGAAGAGAGTTTTGGATCATAAATCAGCTGTGTCAAAACATCGTGTGCGTCTGAGGTTTCTCTGGACAATCTTCTGTGTCTTTTTTCATGTCTCAGTCCACTCTTCACCCACAGCCTCCCCAGGTGGGGGGTGGGCGAGTGGCTGTGACCTGCCCTGACTCCTCCACCCCTCTGCAAGTCCAGTCACCCTATGAGGAAGTAGGAGTGGGATGGTTTGGGTGAGCCGAGGCGCACACTAGACACCGATGTGTTCTGTCCAGTCAGTGCTCTAGACTGTGGCGTCATGAAGCCTCTTCCTCATTCCCTTCTCTTTAATAAAAAAAAACAATCAGTGTTGTTCCTCTCATCCTTCACCCAACAGGACTGAGGAGGCTACTGACCTCGGGCCTCAGCGTCTCTCGCACCGGCCTCTTTTAGGGATGCTTAGATTTCCACGGCATGTGGTATTAATCCCCCTCACAAGACTGGTGGCAGTGGGAGAAAGAAGGAAATGAGGCAGGAACTAGAGCAGATATGAAGGCACTGACTCGTTTTATGAGTGTGTACATGCATGTGTTCATGTGTATATGCATACTTGCATGCACACATGTGTGTGACCCAAGGAGGAAAGCAAGGAAGTGGTTAATGGTCTTGTGATAGACCTGAGAAGGATGTGGGGACACTTCCACAGCATTCCACTCATCAGAAACAAGTCACCACCTCCTACCCAGAGTCTGGGAGAAGGGACTAGGCCCTACTTTTGAAGGAAAAGGTGTCCAAAAAAATCTGTAGACATAGTTTTAAATCATCGCAGGGGACTATGAAGAGACACAGTGAACCATGCCAGATGTGGCGTACAAGCTCCCCAGGTCCCAGGTGTGTGGCTTTTCATCATTCTGTCCTGGCTTCCGTGTCATAGGTAGTCACTCAACTCCCTTGTGGTCCTTTGGCTATGACCCCAATTGCAGATCTACTGTGACCTTTGTCACATGCACATGTACAACAGAAGGTATGGTGGAAATTTAGTCTGTCCTGTGGGAATAGCAGAAGCAAAGGCTCAGAAATAGAGGGCACAGGGCACAGGGCTCCAGGAACAGAGCCACTGATGCTGTTGGACAGTGTTATGAGCTTGCCATTCGGGACAGCAAACTGCAAAGCTGCTACCCACACCGAGATTATAGCCCACAGATACAAAAAAAAAAAAAAAAACCCATGCACGAACATACCTGCACACACACACATATACACATACATACAGACAGACAGACAGACACACACACACACAAAACAAGGCAGTAGTGGAACAAAGAGGGAGTGAGGCAAGAGCTAGAGGAGATATGAAGGCATGGTCTCATTTTATGTGTGTGAACATGGGTATGTACATGCATGTGTGCATAAGCATGTGTATGCATTTGTGTGTACTACATTTCATGTGCGGGTGTCTGCATTCAAGTGTGCACATAATGTGTATGTGTGTGAGCATGTGTGCATGTGTATGAGTGTGTGCATGATCAAGTGGAGGTCAGAGGTCAACAGCAAGTGTTCTTCAACAGCTCTTCACCTTTTGTTTTGAGACAGGGTCTCTCACTGAATATGGGGTTCTCCATTTGGCCAGACTGTCTGGCCATTGTCCCCACCTCCCCAGAACTGGGGTTACAGATGCTCACCACCACGCCCAGCTTTTCCTATGCAGGTCCTCAGGCTTGTCAGCAAGTACTCTCCCCACGGCCTTTTGGTGGGGGAGGCCTCTCTGAAAGGGCGGTTGAGCATGGACCTGTGGTGTAAAGGAGCTTTCCTAAAGATGACTAGAGGGAGAGCGCTAGCCTGGGAAGAGCAAGCGTGGGTGCTCAGAGGCAGGAGCCTGTCAAGGAGACCAGTCTCCCCAGAGCCACAGCCCCCTGGAAGGGGAGCCACCCTTCAGATGAAGGGTAAGTGGCTGGCTGTGAGGAAAAGTAACTCTGAGGGAGAGGAGGGCTCAGGCTACAGAGTGCCAGTCCCTTCTAGGGGTGCTTGGCAGGTCCTGGTCCTTCCTTCCTTCCTTCCTTCCTTCCTTCCTTCCTTCCTTTTCTTTCTTTCTCTTCTTCCTTCCTTCTTTCCCTCCCTCCCTCCCTCTTACTTTCTTTCCTCCTTCCTTTCCTTCCCTCCCTCTTTCTCCCTTCCTTCATTCCCTCTTTCTCTCTTCCTTCCTTCCTTCCCTCCCTCTTTCCTTCTTCCTTCCTTCCTTCCTTCCTTCATTCCCTCTTTCTTTCTTTCTTTCTTTCTTTTCTCCCTTCCCTCCCTCCTTCTCTCCCTTTCTTTCTTTCTTTCTTTCTTTCTTTCTTTCTTTCTTTCTTTCTTTCCCTCCCTCCCTCCCTCTGTCTTTCCCTCCCTCCGTCCCTCCCTCCCTCTGTCCCTTCCTTCCTTCCTCTATTTATTTTTTGATGGGGATTCTCTGTGTAGCCCTGTCTGTGCTGGAGCTTGATCTCTCAATCTGTAGCCCAGGCTGGGCCTTGAACTCAAACTCATAGATCCGCCTGTCTCTGTTCTTCAAGCGCTGGGCTAAAGGTGTGTGCCATCACCACTTGGCTCAGGCCAAGTCGTTCTTAAACCAAGATAGCTTGGTGGCCTTCCAGTGTAACAGGCCGGGACGCTCTGAACATGCAGACTCTCCACTTCAACCAAGGACTTGGAGTCCAGTGCTGTCACTCTGCTGACCAGAGTGTGGGTCAGTGGCCCCGGGGAGGCTAGGTTAGGCTGTGTGTGCTGTCCTGGGTGCTCTGACTGAAACCTGCCTGTCCTGGCTCCGGGACTAGATTGAACTCGGGGTTCTTTCTTGGGTCCCGGTGCCTGAGGTGAGTAGGCACTGGTGAAGCGGGAGCACCCTCAGCAGGAGAAGCTCTGGTGCTCTTCTTCCCGTGACTTTGCTTGCCTGCCTTGTGCATGTAGGCCTGAGTGAGAATGTCCCGGCAGGCAGAGGAATTGGAACACTTGGTCCCAGTGGGTGGCGCTATTGGGGAGGCTGTGGAGCATTGCTAGGGGAAGCATGTCTCCAGGGTGAGCTGAGTACTCATAGTTCCACCCCACTTCCGGTTTTCATTCTCTGTGTCGTCTGTGTGGCTGAGAAGACAGCTTTCAGCTTCCTGTGCTGTGTCTGCTGCGGGGCCTCCGTCCCGTGCCTCTGTGGACTCTCCTGGAAACATGAACCCCCGATAAACACTTCCTTCTGGAAGTTACTCTGTGTTTTATCACAGCTCCAGGAAAATAAGCAACTATATTTTCTATTTTGCTTCACCGTGTGTGGGGCCCCAGCTTAATCACCGTGCTCTCTTGGCCCAATCTGGAAACCCTTTCCGGGGCCCTCGTGCCTTTTCTGCCAGGGCAAGTCTCCTGCTTGGTTTGGGTGAGGTCTGCCTTCAGTAGCTCGGGAGAGGTCTTTAGTCACATCCAGGGCGCCAGGCTCTACCCAGCTCACACCGGACCTTGTGGATGTTGTCGGGCCAAAGGCCATCTCTGAAACTCTGAGTCCTAACTGCTAAGGGCTCATCGCTGTCTCCTCATCTGGAGACTTGGCGCTGGTTCCACAGGACTTGGTAGCCAAGGGAGTGCGAGCTACCGGAAGAGAGGTTTGGTTTACACTGCATGCTTCCCATTGGATTGTCCTGCCCTATCTTTTCCTCCATTTCTGTCCCCCTTCTCAACCAATCGTATGTACTGAATCCCTGCCTCAGGCTCTGCTTCAAGTGACCCAGACTCTAGAAACAAGCCTGTAGCAGGGTGGTGCTGGCATGCACTCAGAAGGCAGAGACAGGTGGATTTCTAAGTTCAAAGCCAGCCTGGTCTACAGAGAGAGTTCCAGGACAGCCAGGGCTACACAGAGAAACCCTGTCTCAACAAAACAAAACAAAACAACAACAACCAAACAAAACCCAAACAGCAACAACAAAAGATACAGGCCTGCTGTGACTCCAGGCTCAGAAATTTCCACCGAAACAACTCATTATCTGTTTTCCCTTCCCTTTCTTCTTTCTCTGATTCTTTATGTTTTGATCATAAAAAGAGAAAACGGTTGAGAGAGAACGGTATATGGTGGTGTGGGGGGAGGGGGTGCCCCAATAGGCATCCCTTCCTGGAGAGAGAGACCAGACACACACAGACATGGTATAGAATAGAGTTTATTCAGGACAGAGGATGGGAGTTAATGGGGTAGTGGAGGCAGAGAAAGGCAGAGAGGGAGAGAAAGAGAGTAGAGAAGTGGAGGCCGGCCATGACCATGTGGAGAGAGTGGGGAGGGGGGGAGAGCCCAAGAGGGGCAGAGAGGAGAGAGGTGAGTGCCAAGAGGTAAGAGAGGTAGGACAGAGAGGAGGGGGCCCAGCGCCCTCTTTTATAGTGGGCCAGGCCTACCTGGCTGTTGCCAGGCAACTGTGGGGAGGGGCACACCTGGCAGTTGCAGGTAACTGTGGGGTGGATCTTAGACAGAATCCTACCACTTTAGACCACTCACCTCCCAGGCCCACCCTCCCTCCCCCCCACCCCTCCCCACCCCTCCCCTCCCCCTCCCCCCTTCACCTCCATTGATCCACTCCATCCCCCTCTTTACTTCCCACAGCAGCAACTCCTCCGCCCTCCAGGCAGCTTCCAAGCCCGGAGCAGCCATGTTTGTCTCAGCTCCGCATGTGCTGTCTGGCACCTAAACATGCCCCGACTCTAAAACTAGACTCTCTCCACCTCGCAGGCAGCAAATGACTCTCTTCCTTTCAGTCTCTTCCCAGACTCTGAGCCTGACTGTGCCCTGTTCCCCTCCCTGCCAGCTCTCCGTCCTCTGCTCCCTCCTCCCCAACACCAGCCTCCCACCCTGTCTCCCTCGTCTGCTTTGAAGTGCTCTTGGCAGACACTTGCTAAGTGTGAGACCTGAGCTCCTTGCATCCACTGGGAACAAATGTTAACAGAGAATGTGTTAATTCTCCCATCCTCAGAAGAGGAAACTGAGGGACAGACAATGGAGTGACTCATCCAGGCCGGGTTGTTCTCTTCTACTCCCAAGATCCCAACCTCAAGGAAGCAAGGGACGTGTGCTCGAGGGGAGATTGGGAGAGACAGCAGGACCAGTGGTGCAGCCTGCAGACCCACTGAGGCAAGGGGACCTTGAGTTTCTGACCAGCCTGCAGAGTGAGACCCTGTCAAGTAAAAGAAACAGAAAGAGCCAGCCAGGCGGCTCAGAGGCAGGCGCTTGCAGCCAAGCCTGACAGCCCGATTCCAATCCCCAGAACCCGCATGGTGTGAGAAGAGATGAATTCCCACAGCCTGTCCTCTGACCTCCACCTGTGTGCCATAACAGTCAGGTATAAGCACACACACGCACGCACGCACGCACGCACGCACGCACGCACACGCACACGCACACGCACACGCGCACACACACACACACACACACACAGCCACACACACAGCCAAGCAAAGCACCCATATATATTAAGTAAATAAATAAATAAATATTTTTAAATGTTTGTTTAAAATAGAGAGGGAAGGGAGAGGGAGAGAAGGCGAGAGAGAAGGGTGGTGCACAGTAAGGCGACATGACAGTATAAGCACCCAGTGCCCCCCACCAAGCTGTCACTGTGGGAACCAAAGCTCACCTCCCCTAGGGAAGACACACCTATCTCATGTCCCTACAGGATGCTGCCTAAAAAAGGAGCGCAGTGGACAGGACCAGATACCTTGAGTCAAATGACTTAGCTAAACAAAGGTAAGCCATTTCTCATGTCATGGATATCCATTCCACAGAGAAAAGGCCCTGTGCCTTCTGTGCTTAAAAGCCAGATTGACAGCCAAAGCCGCCGTGGAGACCAGAGACCACAAAGAACTGCTGGCTACTGGAATCTGTCACCTTTTAATAATAGAACTGCTAAGTTATTGTTTATTCCTCAGACTTCTGACTACATTGACAGCTAGACAGTTATCACCTTACCTAAACTCTGTTTCCATTAAATACTTCATATTTTCTCTTCTTGCTCTGTCACTGTCCTAACATCGGAGCTCCTATAGATTTGCCTAATTCTAATAATAAATATTCCACTATACGATCCAACTTTTGTTGGTTTTTCCCACGCAGTTCGGTGACCTGCAGCCCACGCAAGCCACCTGTATGCCCACCCCTTGGGCCGCAAGCCGCGGAGGAGGAGCCGGGGAGATGTGGGCCGCCACAATGAGAGATTAGACCAGACAGCTCCACGTGGCTTTATTTAAGATGGGGGTACAGGTGAGCAGGTAGGAAGAAGGCAGGGAATGAATAGAAAAAGAGAGAGGGGAAGAAATGCTACCCTTTTATATGGGTGGTAATTTAAATTACAGGTAAAAAGGTAGGCCCATTGAATTCTGGGCACATGGTGCCCGTTGCCTTGGTAACGGGCCTATGCTTGCGGGGTGGTGCTAATTGTCACCTATATGACGTCACAGGTCTCGGAACCAACAACTTTAAATCCTATTCTTTCTGCTCCACAAAAGGCTCATCTTAAAGGCTGTTCATAGGGTTAACTCTTGTTGTTATCTCTTTAATAACCTTGTTAGCTACAGGAACCCTACCCAGATCTACTGCTCATGGACCAAATGGGCTCCATCCAGATAAGTACATCTGCCCAAGTTCCCACTTACTGCCGATTCCTCTGGGTTTCAGTTGTACATCTTAAGAAAAATTTTCCTGTCTCCCAAATGTACTTAATCTTATTCCCTACCTATACCAATGTATTTCAACATCGTGTCAAGTCCAGGCCCTTGCCACACCCAGGACAGCTCCAGAGAAGCAACCTTCAGATGCTCCAATCTCCTCAGCTTCTCTAGACACAGACAGCTTCTACTGGACCTGTTCTGACCTATCCTCAGATGGCTCCACAGACCCTGGGCAACAAAAAAGCAGCCTATTCTCCTGAGACTGGACAAACACTCCCCATACCCCTTTCTCTAGGTTCCCCAGAGACACGTCGCCCCCAATGTCAGCATGAAGCAGTCAGATGTCACAACGACGACCCTATTCCTGCTTCGCCATCACCTCTTTTTAATTTTTTCCTTTTTAATTAAACAAATACTGAGGAATGTTGGTACTCTGTCCAAGCTCCACCCCACAGGTACCTGGCAATAGCCAGGTATGCCCCGCCCCATAGACCTGGCCCACTATAAAAGGGGCTGCTTGCCCTTCCCCCTCCCCCTCTCTCTCTCTCTCTCTCTCTCTCTCTCTCTCTCTCTCATCACTCTTACCTCTCTGCACTCTCACCTCTCTGCCCCTCTTGGACTCTCCTCTCCTCCCCCCTCTCTCCACATGGTCATGGCCAGCCTCCACTCCTCTCTACTTCTCTCTCTCTCTCTCTCTCTCTCTCTCTCTCTCTCCTTCTCTCTGCCTCCACTACACCATTAACTCCCATCCTCTTCCCTGAATAAACTCTATTCTATACCATGTCTGTGTGTGTGTGGTACCTCGGGGGGGGTAGGGGAGGGGATAAGAGGTGCCTGGGCATGGGCCCACCTAGGAACCCCCTTCCCCCCTACACTGCTGTGCCACATTCCCTAATCCCTTTCCCTCATTTTATAAACCCATCATTTGGTGCCGAAACCCGGGAACAACATTAGCCCATCACCTACCTTACTACCTTATGCTCTCCCAGCTCCGGCCAGTCAGCCATTGCCTGCTTCCCTCGCCAGTCTCTCCTCTACCCAGACCCCCTCAGTGTCTCTATGGTCAAGGTTGCCTCAGGACAGCCCTGGCCTGCATCCCAGTCCTGCCCCTGGTGCTCCTGCAGGCCTGGCCCCATGTCTGTGCACTCGGGCTCTTGAGCCCCCTTGCTGCTCTCCAGCACCATGCCCAGCCTGCTCCCCACAGTCCTGCCTAGTGCTCCCTGCTGTTGTGAACACCTTCTCTCCGGACCTCCATTCTAAGAGCACCTGTCACCTCTGTGCCTTGGACTATGGTGGCAGGTGAGCGCTTGGCCCCAGCTGCCGGTCTACGGACTCTGACCCTTGCGCTCCACCTGCTATGTGACCGTGAGCGAACAAACGGGTAGCTCTAGATCTTGATTTGTCTATCTGTGACGTGGGGGAAGAACGCCGCTCTGCCGTGCGGGATGCACCCGAGGAGACTGGTGCGGTGGGGTTTGCAGTCTAAAGTCCTCGCTTAGCGAGCTGGAGTTCCATATCCAAACACCATGTGTGAAAACATATGTGGTGTCTCGGACTTGTATGCTGGGAAGGCAGATCCCCGGGGCTCTCTGGCCAGCCAGCCTAGGCTACTGGGCCAGCTTCAGGTCAGTGAGAGACTCTGTCTTAAATAGAATAGAATAGAATAGAATAGAATAGAATAGAATAGAATAGAATAAAATAAAATAAATAATAAAATAAAATAAAATAAAATAAAATAAAATAAAATAAAAAAATAAGTAAAATAAGTAAAATAAAATAAAATAAAATAAATAAAATAAATAAAATAAAATAAAATAATAAAATAAAATAAAATAAATAAAATAAAATAAAATAAATAAAATAAAATAAAATAAAATAAATAAAATAAATAAAATAAAATAAAATAAATAAAATAAATAAAATAAAATAAAATAATAAAATAAAATAAAATAAATAATATAAAATAAAATAAAATAAAAAGTCTCCTGGTTCTTGAAGGTTGGCCAACTTGAGATTGATCTCATTCTCATGAGCACATACACACATAAATACACACATGAACACACAGAGAAAGAAAGAGATAGACACATAGATAGAGACAGAGAGAGACAGAGTCACAGAGAGACAGAGAGACACAGAGACAGAGAGACAGAGACAGAGACAGAGACAGAGAGCTGCAAGTGTGAACAGGCATGGTAATCATTCCAAGTGTGCAAGAGCCAGCTCTCTTGCCACACCACACACTCCGGCTGAGGGACTCCGGCCCTTGGGTAGCCATCTTTACCCCACGAGGCACCTGGCATAGCTTTTCCATAAAGCTGACGACGGATCATGTTCACACATCAATTTGACTATTCAGCCACGCCCCCTTCTGCATCCTCACCATCTCCTGATCTCTCCACGTAGATCCTCTTGTATCCTGAGCTTCCCTCTGCTCCAGGTGACCCCACAAGCACCTCCCCCCTTTCCCTCCCCCTCCCTCTGCTTTCAGACTCTGGCCACACCCTCCCTGCTGCTCTGCCCCTAACTGCACAGGCTCCTACCACAGGGCCTTTGCATCTGCAGTTTTCTCTGCCAGCGTGCCTCCAGCCACCCCACAGCCCACACAGGCGCTCATGTCACCGCACAGAAGACCCTCCCCTGGGTGTCCTGCCACGCCTACCTCTGGCACACAGCCTGTTTTGTTTGCCTGACCTGTTTCCTTATCTCCCTGCTCCCACTCCCTGATATTGTCATTCAGTGACAGTACATTATTCCTTGTACGTTTATAGGACATCTCTGCTGACAGATTCTAAACCCCTCAGGGACAGAGAACCGAGATGCTGCAGAATGTGACAGACATACAGAACCTAATGACTGAATGAGTGAATGGGTGAATGAATGAGTGAATGAGTGAATGAATGAATGAATGAATAGGTGAATGAGTGGGTAAATGAGGGGTGGATGGACGAGTGAATAGATGAAATAGTGGATAAATAAGAGGGTAGATGAATAAGTGAATGTACGAATAGTAAATGAATGAGTGAGTGAATGAATGAATGAATTGATTAATTAATAGATGAGTGACTGGATAAATGAGGGGTGGATGAATGAATGTATGAGTAAATGAGTGAATAAATGAATGGATGAATGATGGGTAAATGAAGTAGTAGATGAATGAATGAATGAGTCAATGAATAAATGAGTGAGTGAGTGAGTGAGTGAGTGAGTGAACTCAGCAAATATCTCAGTTAATGTGTCTGACCTGAAAGGAGCTCTCCTAACATCCTGTGCCCTTCCCGCCCTCCCATGCCACAGGAAGTCCACCGAGTTCACCTCCTCCCCGCATTGACTTCTAAAGAGAGCTGCTCAGCCACGCAGCTCCTCGCGGGGTGCCGAGTCTCTCCACGCTCAAGCCTCCCTCTAGGCCAGTACAAAGTGTCCTCCCCTTCGTTCCTGAGGTCCAGCTTAGTCCTTCAGGAAATGGGGATGGCAGACTCTCTCGGGTCTCTGGGGACCCATCACCCCTTTCACACGGCCCCGTCCCTCTTCCCCGGTCCATTGCGTTCTCTTACTGGAAATACATGCTTGGTCAGATTCCCAAGGGACTTGAGCTTCCGAGTGACACCCACACCAATGGCTCCATCTGCTACACAGTCCCATTCACTCCGCGTCCAACACCCTGGCGTGCTAGGGCTTGGAGAGTGGAGAAGGGGGAAGAGGGACAGGAGTGAGTCAGCAAAGGTCAGGAGCCACCGAGGGCCACCATGCTCAAGGCTGGGACAGAGTGGGAAATGATGTTTGTACCCCAGCCATGTGGACCCAGCAGTCACCAGAAGTTTGTCCCCACTCTGGCTGCCTGGCCTCTGTGGGACTCTGTCCTTGCTTGGGAGGCTCGTGACCCCTTTGCAGCTGTCGGAGCCCTTACAGACACCTGGGTGTGAGCCCCACGCTCTTCCCGCCCCCTCAGCGTTACCACACAGCACCATGCAGGGTCTTCTTTGCCCTGTCGCCTGCTTTAAAAGTCTTGCTAGAAGTCAGATCTGAGGAAGGTCTTGGACTCCCAAGATGGTTTCCATTTGGAAGGACTGTTGCTATTAGCATCCAACGGAAGGGCACGGGCCACACCACCCACGACCAATACTACCCAGGGTCACACTGCCCAGAGCCACCTGAGGAAGGAGCCTGGTGGACCCGGAGGAAGAGAGGGAAGACGCATGGGCGTGAGTCTCGAGTGTGGCTTCTGTAGGGAGCTCTGGAAGGGTCATCCAAACAGATTCAGGTGACTCGTGTTGGACAGTGGCAGGTGATTTAGGCAGGCTGCTGGTCCTTACCATGCAAGCCACTGGTCTGATGTGACAAAGGCAAGTGGCATGTTTGTGACTGAAAAAGATCCTGGCACAGATTGCTTGGTGTCTCCAAGAACAGGCAAGGCGAGAGGAGGCACTCTCGGAGCCTCAACCCCTGCACTCAGCAGGGCTTCCAGGACGGACCTGACTGGTGTGGGGAGGGAAGGAAAAGAGGACAGAAGCCCGGACAGGTGGATAGAAGGCTGGGATTGGGAGGGCGGGGCTCTGTGCTGGAGAAGCCACCCTCAGGGCGTTTACTAATCTACAGCTCAACAGGGAAGCAGGGTTGCTGCACACAGATAAGCAAGGAGTTGGGGTGATTATATACAGCTAAACAGGGAAGCAGGGTTATTATATACAGCTGAACAAGGAGTCGGGGTTCACTAAATCAGGAGGAGCAGTCTTCAGGCCATAAACAGGGGAGAAATCTCCTGTAGGCATTTCTGCACACAGTCAACATCTGTACTTGGACCCAGGGGAGGCACTGTCATCCCTCTGAGCCTCACTCAGAGAAGGCTCGGTCACTCCCGTGGGATTAAGACATTAATGTCCCTGACATGGCTGTGCCCATGTCAACAACAGACACCCACTCATAACCTCCCTCCCTCCCAACTCTCAGCCAGGACCAAACAAAGCTTCAGCAGTCTGGGGTCAGTATGGGCCGCCCCCACCAAAATGCCAGACACTGTCAGGCAGACTGGAAGCTTCCGGGGACACAGCCGGGCTATGGCTGAGGCCAGTCACAAGTCTGGCATTGTAGAAGCTTCTGACTATCAAGAGGAAGGCAGCCATAGGGAAACATTCAGGGCAGGGTTCTTTACCAGAGGAAGGAAGTGGGGTGGAGGTGACGGGGAGGGGAGGAGAGGGGCCGGGAGAAGTGCGAAAGTTAGTAATGAAGGAAGGAAGGAGACGAGGTAGGGAGGGAGAGGAGAGGGGTCGGGAGAAGGCGCCCACGTGGCCTTCAGGCTGCTCTGCCTCTCCTTGTAGCTGGTGCGTTTAATGCTCTAGTGCCATCATCCATGCCAGAATCCTGTGTGTGACAGTAACTCCTTCCAGTCTCTGTCAGTCACTGAACGTTGCTGGGAGTGACCTCTGACCTTCAGGGCGGGGCACAGTTTTAAACATATTTGCAGCTGACCCCTCACTCCATCCTCAGCGGAACCAAGTCCTCTTCCTGCCAAAATGTGTCACGGACGATAATTAAAGAGGTTGATTTATGGCCCTGGACAATGGCGCCTCTCAAACACAGGCAGGCAAAGGGCGAGCCTTGCTCGATGATGGAGAAGTGACTACCACAGGATATACAGGCCGCGACAAGAGGCCGAGGAAGCGCCAAGGGCAGAGTGTTGAACTGCCCAGCTCCTTTCTGCAAGGCTCCCTTAGAGACAAGCCTGGGCCCCCATCTGAGGGGGAGGGGAGAGGGGGAGGGGGAGGAGAGGGGGAGGGGGCGGGGCAGGAGCTGTGGGTCCCTTCAGGGTTCTCTGTCCATTCCCAAGTTTCCGCTGAGAGAGCTGACTGCCCAACCAAGTCACCAGGAGCCCTGTATGGGGAGGGGGTTGAGAATGTGCTTAGCTAGTTACATTCAGAGAAGAATTTAAACCTGTGATTAAAGCTTCCACCCCGGCAGGTGGAATACACAGCTTCCCTGGTCCTTTGGGAGATGTTTGAGATGTTCTACCTCCACCCTGAGGGCTGGTGTCAGCAGTTGTCTGGACTCCCGGCAGGCCTTGGGCTCCCGGCGTCCCACTGGGAGGGCCAGCAGCTGCCAGGGATCCAGAAGGTAGAGGCTGGGGCTGCCTATGGGAGTTAGAGATACACAAGTGACTTCCCCAAGGACATCAAGTGTCATAGTGCTTCCACCTCCAGCCCTAGCCTGCCTGCTTTCCTTCTTTCGCATCATTCATCCTCCCTTTAGAGGGGAGGGAAGCCCTGTTTTCAGAGCCCAGGCTACCCCGCTGCCAAGCCTGCTTCTGAGCAGGCCTCACAGTGTCTAGCTGAGTAGACCAAGCACATTTTTATTTATTTATTTATTTATTTATTTATTTATTTATTTTTTTGCCTCAGCGTCCTGACCATCCGAACGCCTCCTGCATGTGTGAATGCATCCATGGTCTCCGTACACACCAATGCATGCATGCTGATCACCCTGCTCTGGCCCGTGACCTGTGAGGCCTTCCACCAGCCTCTGGGTGGCCTCCAGTGGGCTGGGACTCTGCTAAAGGCACAGTTCCTCCAGGAATCCCTTTCTATGTATTCACAGATCTCTGAAGTTTCTGAGAATTGCTCCTTTCTCTTGGTCTTAACAAGCTGGGGGTATGTGTCTCCAATTGTTTCAACCGCCTGTCTACAGGTCTGGGGCTGAGGGAGGCAATTTGGATGCAGGAACCAGGTTATAACACACATCTCTGTTGAGGTTTAACAAAGGGTAGGAACACCCAGAGATGAGGAACCAATGGGGGGCTGAGGCGTGGGGGTGGGGCTGGAGTCGGCCTTCCTCACATCCCACCCTGTAAATGCTTTTCTAGTGTAGACCTATGTCAAAAAGTAGGCTGCCAGCATCCAGAGAGAGAGAGAGGGCTCCTCTGGGGGTGAACTCCATCAGCACCCCGCAGACACCCGAGTGACCTGGGCGGGGAGCCCCAGAGGGCACATGGAGCTGAGTGTGGGGTGGGAGGACAGCCTCTGTCTGGAAACTAACCGGATGACCTTTTTCCTGAAAAGCCTCTCCCTTCTCTGGGCCTTAGCGGGAGGCCTCTGGAGCCTGCATCTGGGAGCAGCTCTGCTTCATGGATGGTACTTGGAGTAAGGGCCCTGCCTGCCCTGCCTGGAGCCCACCTCAGCCCAGCAGCCTGTGATCTGAGAGCACATACATTGATAGAAAGGAGAGGGTCAGAGTGTACGCTGGCACCTTGAGGAAGGATCAGAGAAGGGAACAGAAAGAAGGAAAGGGCTGAGAACTTCCTATTTTCACTCTCATTTCTTTATGTTTGAGATAGTTTAATGTATCCCAGGCTAGCCTTGAACTCACTCGATAGCCTAGGATATCCTTGAACTTCTGATTCTCCTGAATGCTGTGATGATAGGTATATATCACTACACCTATTTTTATGACATGCAGGGGACCAAAGCCAGGGTTCTTGTACACAGACGTCACTAACTGAGTCACACCGGCCCTAAGAATTTAATCTTTGGACCAAAGAGGCTCCGCTTAAAAGAAAACCTTCCAGAGCCCCTCACTCAGGCCACAGGCGGGGAGGGAGTCTGAGGCCAGAAAGTTACTTTGACCTTACAGACCATACTGGCCCAGCCCAGCTCTGTCTCCTGTCCCTCCCCCTGCCCACAGCCACATGCATGACTCTGTCTCCATGTTCTTTTTTTTTTTTTTTTTTTTTTTTTTTTTTTTTTTTTGGTTTTTCGAGACAGGGTTTCTCTTTATAACCCTGGCTGTCCTGGAACTCACTCTGTAGACCAGGCTGGCCTCGAACTCAGAAATCCACCTGCCTCTGCCTCCCAAGTGCTGGGATTAAAGGCGTGCGCCACCACCGCCGCTGCCCGGCTTTGTCTCCATGTTCTAATCAGCAGGCTGCTCATAGTAAGCTGCACTTAGGCATGCGACAGCCATGTTCCCAAGGCAGGCATCCTCTCTACTTCTCTTCTTGCGGGGAGGCAGTGCGGCCCTATCTGCCTGTGCTCCACAGCTCCAGCCATCCAGAAGAGGGTGGAGAGGGAGGGCTGGGGCTGCCCGCCTCCACAGGAGGGGCCTTACAGAAGCAGGTGCCAGGAGGACTTGGGCTTATCCAAGGTCAAGAAATCTCCCATGCTCTGATCACCAATGACAGCTTCTGTCGCTGCCTGAGACCCCTCCCATCACCACAGCATTCGAGCTCAGGAAGGGCAGTGGAGACCTGAGTCAGGAGTGACTCAAATGGGCCACACTTCTGTTTGCAAATTGAAGCCGGGTCTTCCTGCCGTGGTCCACCGCGTTGTGGCTCGCCTTCCTTGCGTGGATGTGACTGAGGCTTCTGCATTCCTGGGGATGGGCTTGGCATTGAGCAGGACAGAGCCCGAGAAGGGGGGTCTGCTAGTGTGGACAGAGCTTGTCCCGGACCCTGGGATGAGAACGTGAGGTTTCCCTGAGCAGCTGTTATCCTTTAATGTCCTGTTATGGCAAACCCAAGAGCGTGAGCCGCAGCCTCCGAGACAGGCACACCGGGGAGCCTGCGCACGAGCTCAGGGCCTGTGGCGCCATCGCGCGGCACCTGAAGGTGCAGCAAGCCGGGCTGAATGCCGAGGCTGGGAGTGGCCAGGGTGGGGGACAGTTTGTTTTGCAGCATCGCCAGCGGCAGTAGCTGACAGATACACAGGCTCCGGGCTGGAGTCAGGGAAGGAGCCCAGCCGTTGTTTTAGACATGGGCCTGCCTGCCCGTGTTCCCGCGTGAAGCCTGCTGGGGAAACGCTTCGGATCCTAAAAGCTTGTGCAAACATGGGAAGGGCCCAGCGCGTCTGCGGCACTCACTGCGTCTCAGGGATGGCGTTCTTAGCTCTCTCCTCTCCCTAAAGGCCAGAGCTAGACAGAGGCAGAGCTGAGGCTAGACTTTGCTGGCTCCTGTCTGTATTTACTTAGCCAGGCACCCAACCCTCAGCCAGTGAGCAGTGGAACTGTGACCAAGCTGGGCCTGTCTGGGTCATCCTGGGTCTTGGAACAAGCCTGAGATCCCCACTCACTGGAGGCCAACGTTAGGGAGTGCCCTAGTCAAAGCATCACTGTGCTTTGCAAAACAAAATAGCAGTGTGTGTGTGTGTGTGTGTGTGTGTGTGTCCGTCCCAGCCACCAGGGCAGGGCTCCAGACACAAGCTCCGGAGAGTCTGACAGAATCACATTTCCCAGCCCGGCCCTTTCTTGGCTGTGTGTCCTTGGCCTCCTGAAAGCCATCCTAGCTGTGTCCATGATGGCTGCTCTGTGCATCTGAACGTGCGCAGCACATTCCCACAAAGCTCAAGTGCCGAGACCTTCACTGTGCAGGCTGTGTAATGGGGTGAGGCCGGAAGTGGCGGGGAAGGTAGCAGCAGGATATCTGGGACATGAGGGCCAACACCCTGGCTTTAAAAACTACGATGGCAGACCAAGGTTTCTCATGGGAGGAAGACCATGGATGTCCTGGACACCTGATGTCCTTCTCCAGCCTTCAAGTGTAAGCACGTGGCCGTGTGCACCTGCACACACATGTGAACACGCCTATACCACACACACAGCTAACTTATTAATTAAAATTAAATGAGGAAAACAGCTTGAGACACTAGCAAACATCTCCCTGGTCCCATAATCCTTCTCTCTTAGTGAGAGCCGCACCTGGGGTCCACCCCTGAACGCTCAGTCCCAGCAGCAGCCAGGACGCTCCGACGGGGGCTGTTTTCATTTCCTGAGTTTAGTTGACTCCCTAGAGATTAGATAATAATTGCTAGTCCTATGGGGAGTATTCGGGGCTTATTGTCAGTTTAGAGGCTTGAGGAAGGCGGCGCAGCCTTTCTTTCTCTGTTTTCACAGGTGTGTGGAGAATGGGTTTGGGATCACACCCTGGGAAGCCAGGCAGCCTACCCTCCAGTCCTGTGCGAGCTTACATAAATGTCTTAACCTCTCTGTGTGCCCCGCCTCCCACATTTGGTTACAATGAATAGGGAGTGATTAGTCTATTCTCTGCTTTCCCCCAGAGGCTCTCCAATGAACTACTACTGTGTCTCAAGGCCTGGGTCAATCTAAGGAGTTGTAAGGAAAGATGGAGGATTCCTGGTGCCATCAGGAGTGCTGAAATGAGTTCATTTGTACTTGAGGATCCCACTCGAAGTCAGACACCATTCAGAGGCATATGTGATTGTGTGGGTGGGTGTGGGTGGGTGTGTATGAGAGGGAGGAGGAAAGAAAGAAGAGAGACAGGGAGAAGGGGGAAGGAAAAGGGAGGGAAGGGGAGAGGGAGAGGAAGGACGGGCTTCAGAAGAGAGAAAAGCAACAAATGTTAAAAGTAGAAAACCAATTCCTTCCGACCACCCTCCCGAGGCTCAAGGAACATGGCGGACTAGAGAACAGAGAGATCGTAAGAGCCAGAGGGCTGTGGGGGACAGCTGTGAAGGAGTACTTTCCAGACATGACAGAGCTGCTGGACTCACGAACTCACAGTAGCTGTGGTGATTGGCACAAGATCCACACGGGACAGGGAGGGGCTCAGGAGGTCCCGCCCCTAACTGGGAGGGGCTCGGGAGGTCCCGCCCCCAACCGGGAGCTATTGTAGGTTGAAGGGTTCTGGAGGAAGGCGTGGTGTGGTCACTGGCAGGTTGCCCACGCTCAGGCAGGTGGCCCCACGCCCATGCGCATGCAGGAAGCACCCACTGGACGGACTCACTGGTTTAGAAAAGGAGGAACAGTGGGTGGAAGGAGGAGGGAAGGGGGAACCGAGGGGAAGAGGCAGAGGAAGATGAAGTAGGGAAAGCGGAGGCGTGCGGGGGTGGGGTGGGGTGGGGGTGGGGTTGGAGTGGAGAGTAGGGACAGAATGTGATCTAAATGCATTGATTCATGTATGAAATTACCAAAGAATTTACAAAGCAGAAAAGGGGACTGAGCAGGGATCCTCTGGCAGGACAGCTCTAGGCCCCCTCCCCTTTCTCTTCCATCGCTTCTGGGATGAGCCAGGTAAGGACAGAGAGAGGAAGGAGAGTGCTCTCAGACCTGGGACCAGCAGCTCCAGGTCTCCTCTGATGCCTCCTCCTGACAAGTCCCATGTCCTTGAGTAATTTCTCCTCCTTCTTCCCCTTTCTCCTCTTTCTCTTCTCCCTCCCTGATTCCTTCCTTTTCTCCCAGCTCCCTTCCCTCTCTCACTGGACTTCCTTTTGATGAGGAAGGAGACAGCGAGGCTCACATTCCTCAAGCCCTGGCCTCTTAGAGCCCTCTACCCGTCTTATCACCCTGGGGAGTGCATGCTGCCTTAACACGTTTTAAAGAAGCAGAGACTGAGGCTCGGCAGGGTCAAAGACGATGTGGGAGGTCACCAGCCTCCGAGGGTAGAGGTGCAGTGTCAGTCCAAGTAGGCTTCGGAGCTCAGCCCTTTGTCATTGGAAAATTACCTCTGGAGTTCCAAACACAGGAAAATCCGGGTGTGTGCCGGCGCATGCTCAGAACTGAGTTTCCCTGAGGATTCTATGAACTGTTCCTAAAGAGGTCAGAGACCGCCAGAGAGGCTGCAGCCTGTCCTGAGGCACGGTCATCCCAGGACACCGGCTGCAGCAATGGCAGGCACAGCAGCAGCCAGGCCTTCCTGCTTCCTGCCTCGGCTTCCTTCCTAGCTCAGAGGCGAGGGCTCTTCCCCGAGGCTCAGTCCTCCCTGGAGCAGCTCCCTCGTACTTCTAGTTGTTTTCCTCCGTTTGCAGGGACCACACCCCTGCAGAAACCCTCTGAAACCCCCAAGCGATTCCCTGTCCACATTCCTGTGACTCTTCTCCAGAAGGGCTGTCTGCTGAGGTCATCCGCTGGAGCAGGAAGTGCTGCTGAGGTCTGTCTGCTCTCTGTCTCACCTCCTCTATTCAGTCCAGGACGGGACTGTGTGGACGGAGCTGGACTGCAGACGGCACACAGGAGCTCAAGTCAGGTCACGTCAGCTGCATGCCAAGACTTCCATCTGATACTCAATCGGGCCCTGCAAGGTCCTTCTACATTATAGGTGAGGAAACTAAGGCACAGAGAGGCTGAGCTACCTCCCGGAGGACACACAGAGAGCTACAGTCCAGGGCCTGCTAGGCCAGTTTTCCTTCTCATCGACACATCTGGATACTAAACTAGATCATTAATTTGTGGGCTCGGGACCTCCTACCAGAATGGCTAGGATCTTCTTGCCATAGACATCAACAGAATAAATAGCAGGTTGGATTTTCTGGCATCTGGGCTTCCGCTCCAGGCTCCACCCTTCCCCCTACCATGTCTTCTGTCTCCTCCCTGCTCTGCTTCCAGAGTCCCATGTCACCTACTCGAACCTCGTTCCCAGCTGCTTCCGTGTGTGTGTGTGTGTGTGTGTGTGTGTGTGTGTGTGAATGACACCCCTTCGCAGGTGCACATAGGTTTAAGTCCCTGCACACCTTCTATGCAGTGAATGGCCTCAGGCAATTCACTCATGGGAGCTGCTGTAAGGGGCTCTCCTCACAGCCAAACTGTGGCCATCTTAACGATAATCAGGCGTGTCGACTTCTGAGCCCGATGAAGCTGTGAACTTGGTATTTCCTCCCAGAATGAGGGGCAGGGAAGGTCACGGGACCCTCATCTGAGTATCCAGCCATTTCGATGCAATTTTCTCTACCTACTCATGGCAGGTGTCTGAGTCAGGGTTTTCCTGCTGTGAGCAGACACCATGACCAAGGCAACTCTTATAAAGATGGACGTTTAATTGGGGCTGACTTAAAAGGTTCAGAGGTTCAGTCCATTATCATCATAGTAGAAACGTGGCAGCATCCAGGCAGGTGTGTGTGGTCCAGGAGGAGCTGAGAGTTCTACATCTTCATCTGGAGGCTGCTAGGAGAAATCTGGCTTCTAGGCAGCTAGGATGAGGGCCTTAAAGCCCACACTCACAGTGACACACCTACTCCAACAGGGCCACACTTTCTAATAGTGCCACCCCCTGGGCTGAGCATGTACAAGCCATCACAGCAGGGGACTTCAGGATGAGCCAAAATAATGGCAGAGACAGAATGAGGGAGGAGGACACCATTATGGGACTGGGGGATCCGTCATCCACACAGGGCAGACGAAGACTTGCCAGGGTGGCTGATTTGGGGGTCCTCCTGCTCTTGCCAGAAGCCTTCATCCACGCTCTCTAAGCCCAATAAACTCACTGGTTCCCCGGGTGAGCTACAATTTGGGACCTTAGGAGGAGGGGTGGATAGTGTTAGAAATGGAGGGAGCCCAGTTTCCTCTTCTACAGGTGGGGTGACAGTGCTGACTTGAGGGGGGAGCAGGAGGGCTGCTGGAGCTCCTGGGCAGAGTTCACAGGGTGTGGGCACTGCTGAGCGATTGGTGGCGTTGATGGCGTGAGGGGTTGAGACAAAGGTTACTGATGGCCAGGCTGAAGCCAGAGAGACACCAAGTGGTGGCCACAATCATGCTAAAGACCCTAAACAACAGCCAGCCAGCCAGACAGACAGACAGAGAGCCAACAGACGTTGGAGCAGGTGTGATGAGGTATCCCCTGGGAACGGAGGCCAGCTTGGATGGCTTTCCATGAGAAATGTCTTCCTGTATGTTGGTTATTTGAGCCAGGGTCTCATTACACAGTCCAGGCTGGCCTTGAACTTAGAGCGGTTGAGGGGAAGGGTATATATTTATACCTATCTGTACTTTACAGAGCAGGAAACAGAGGTACAGAAAGGGAACGCCCTCTCCCACGGTCATTTCCCAAGGTCAGGCACTCATGCACACCTTAGGACACAAGCAATGGGCTTCCCACCCACCCTGTGCACCCAGCTCTCTCCACTAGCAAAATCAGCTGAGAGAGACTACAGCCAGGTAGATACCCAGGATGGAGCCAGGCTATAGACAGCTTCCCAAGGGAAGCAGGAAAGTCAGGCTGATCAACCAGACCCCTTAACCCATCCCAGGACATACGTCCCCTTCCCTGGGCCCCTGCCCTGGAGCTATCAGGAAAAAAAAAAAAGGCCAATTTTAAACATATTTTTTAACAATTAACTAAGAGGAAAGCACTCCATGAGGGCACAGGAGAGCCCTGAGCCCGTGAGCTTGCAGACTTGGGGCTGACTCCAGCTCTTTCTGAAAATAGATCTCAGGACAGGGTTTCTCGGGCCTGTGCAAGAATCAAGTGAGCCCTATGGCCCAGTGACATGGCGTGGGAGGCCAGGCCTATTCAGAACTCTGGCTGCAATGGCCTCTGCCCTGTGACACTGTTCAGTAGCCTTCACCCCAGGGGACATCATACCTGCCCCTGAGCTGGACTCACATTTTCCAGCCTGGCACCTGGGTGCCTTTCCCAGAAAGGCCTTCCAACAGAGGAGTAGTCTGTACACTGTAGGGAACCTGCTGAGGACCCAGGCCGGATCTAGACTCAGTTTCCCTTTACTCCTTTGGGGCGTTGTGATCTCTTGAGCAGGGGCTCAGGTCTCAGGCCCTCTGTAAAGAAGATCAAAGGTATTATGGGAGTGGGGCCAATGTGGAGGCTCCTCAAAATGTTTGAAGAGGGGGCTGGGAGGCTCCGGTGGGTAAGGACACGTGCTGTGTGCGTGTGAGGATCTCAGGTCAGATGGTGCACAAGTGCCCGTGTGAAAACCTAGGCACGGGCAAATGACCTTGTCTCTGCCAGCCCTGGGGAGTACGGAGGAGGGAACTGTGTGCTGGGCGGGCAAGCGCACGGCTGTATTTGACACCTGTGCTAGCTCATGTCATCCTCACATATCCCGGGAGCAGAAGATGCTTCTCGCCACCCAGGACATGGGGAAGTTGAGGCACAGAGCAAAAACAAGACTGAGCCCAGCCCTGGGAGTTTGACACCCGGGCTCTTCCATTTCACCCATGGCCCGTGCTGATAAACTCTCATACTCCCGTGGGCATCTGCCAGTGTGGAGAGAATGGGACGAACCTGGCTTCTTCTATCTCTCCATGCCAGAAGACAGCGCTCCCAAAGCCTGAGAGAGAAGCCAGAAGCAAGAAAACAGGACCAAGGGAGCCTGCCCCTCCCTGAAGCCTCCTGTTGGAGAGGGGGTGGGGCCATCCGCTCTCCCACCTGCCCCTCCTGTGTCTCAACATCCCCATTCCCAAGGAAGAAGGGTTGTTCCCCTGCAGCCTCTTGGCAAGGGAGGATTTGTAGCTTTAATAATGCAAGCTTTCTCCAGCAGCGTCCCTTGCTGCTTGGTCCCCTCCGAAGATCCTCAAAATTAAAACACTAATCAGGAATTTATTTTCTCATCAATCCTGCCCTTCAGGTTATGAGGCCCTGGGTGTTGTGGTTTTGCAACCTGCTGGCTGGCCTTGGGGAGCTCTTTTTCAGAGTAGGAGCCAGGGAGAGGGGACACAGGGGTGTGGGTCCTGACAGGATGGAAAGGAGACAGGACAGAGTGACAGAGATGGCAAGGGACAAAGATGGTCTGAGAAGAAGGATAATAAGCAGGACAGTGGCCAGAGAGAGGAGGTGCGAGGGCCACCCGCTGCGGGGAGGGGACGGAGGGAGGGAGCCTGGAATCAGACACACAAAAAAAGCAAGAGAGGTGGGGGTGAGCAGAAAGTCCGCAAGATTAGAGGGAGAGGAGGGGGAAAGAAAGCGGGCCAGAGAGGACCAGAGGAGAGATGGAGGACAGAACAGAAAGGTGGGAGGAGCGGTGGGGGGATCACAGCAGTCAGGGGATGCATCCCTATTAGTCTGCCCTTTGGGAGGGGGGTTGCAAACCATGTCTGTCTTTACCCAGGCGTCTGCTGTGTGAAAGCAGAGCCTGCTGTTCTGTGTCTGCATGAGTGAACTGAGGCACCCCCAAGCTTCTAAGTGAAGTCCCTGGAACTCTCTCTCTCTCTCTCTCTCTCTCTCTCTCTCTCTCTCTCTCTCTCTCCCTCCCTCCCTCCTTCCCTCCCTCCCTCCTCTCTCCTCTCTTCTCTCTTCCTTTCCCTCTTCCTCCCCTCCTTCTCCCTCCCTACATCTTCTCCTCCATACCCTTCTTCTTCTTTCTTTGCAAGCCATCTGGGGCTTGCTGGACCCCAGGCCCCGCCCTCCTCCCATAGGCACACCTCTGAGCAGGCAGCACCCCACTATACCAGCCCGCAGCACCAGCTCGCCATAGGTGTCTCCAGCATCTTTACCCCTGTGTGACTCTGTCAGGTTACTCAAGCACTGGGCACAGAATGTGCTTGGCCACGCCCCTCCCCCTTTATACTCTGTGATAACGGACAAGCGACCCACCCTCTGAAGCCACCGGCCCTCCACTTCTTCCTTTGGTTGGCCTCAGTTGGGCTCTCCCCGCCATGATGGTCAATGGTTCAAACCAGTTCAGAAGACCCAATAGAAACAAAACAAAAACAAACAAACAAACAAATGGGAAAGCTAGGATTGCATTCATCTGACAAGAGCACCAAGGGCCTGCTAGTCTGCTAGAGTGGAGGATGCTGAGCCTGGCATCGGAGGGATTACTGTAGAGGTCCCTGGGCCAGATTTGCCTCTGGCTGCTTCTGCTTGCCCATCTGTGTAACAGGAGGGGGTATCCCCCTCCCATCTTGGAGTATGAGTGCTCAGGGCTCTGCCACTACAGCCAGGCATTGGAAAGGACCACCCAGCATCAGATGTGGCAAACACCTTCCCAGAAGCAGGTTACTCTTCAGCCCAGCTCTGACAGCCCTGCATGGGCATTGAGCTGGGCTCAAGGTTGGCATTGCCCACAGGTCTGAACTTGAGGGGTAATCTCAATTCCAGAAGACTTTACACTGGCAGCATCAGACCCAAGTTCGAGTCCAGCACGGACAAGGTCAGTAATCTTAGGTAAACCGCTTACCCTGTAGTGTTCCCAACAGCCCTGTCACCTAGGATAAAGCTTGAGACTTAGGTGGGCAGCTCAGGGGAAGGACTGGCCACAGAAGGTGTTTCACAAAGCTCAATGCAGGACCTGGTTTAAGTCAGTTGAGGGCCGTGAAGCAAGAGTCTAGGATGTCAATGTTACCCACAAAGGTGGCCTGGAGTCCCAGGGGGTACTGGGGTATTTCAGGGCAAAGGCCTACTTCGTGGGACTCAGAGACTTGGCTGAGCCACCCACCACCCATTCACCACTAACCAGCAAGTTAATTTGGAGCTGGTAACGGTGAATTCAGAGGGGTTTCTTCAGTGGGAAGAGAAGCAGATAACGGGGCCCAGGGGCTCCTCCATCCATCCTCAGGGACTGACACAAGGACAGAGGATTAAGGACATGAGCTTCAGGCCTAATTTGGGTCTGAGAGAAGCAGAGGCATTCAGGCTGTGTGGTCAGGGTGTGGGCTGCTGGGTCACTGTCTCAGCCACTATTTTGCACCTGGTCCCAATAAGTTAGCATCGCCATTGCTTGAGGAGGCCCTGGGTGTGGCAGCTCCACACAGTAGCCGCTTAATTGCCCGAGGGGCTCTGTCCTGCAGGTCCTGTTGCTTCCAGCAGTTAATCAGCCAGTCCTGATGCCCCTGAGCCCATGGTGATGGTGATTCTAAGATAGCAGCTGGAGTCCCTTTTGGGATGGAGGAGCGGGACGCTAAGCACTGACCTCAACATGCCCAGGCCGGCTGGATCCTCAGTTAGGGCCATGCGTTCCTGTGCTGGTTGCTCCCTGTAAAGCAAAAGCAGCTTCAGGTGCCCACCAGGGCTGCTGGACAGACACAGAGGCCCTGGCTTCTGCCCGTGGGCTTCAAGGCTGGCCGTTCTGGCCTCAGCCTCCTCTACCATGAGTCAGCCAAGCCCAGGGCCAGGCCGGGCCTCCCCTTCCTGCCTGGCAGCTTGTTCCTGCCACGGCCCAGCTTGTCTGCCTGAAAGGAAATCAATGTGTTTATGATCTGAGGCCTCTTGTACAAAAAGCAGAGGGAATAGCTCTATCCCAGAACTTGGTCTGCTGGGTGAGCTCAGGAATCCTTCTCAGCCTGCCCAGACCGAGGTCGGGGGCCCTTCCTGCCGCACCTCACAAGGCTAGGAGCTGCTGAGGGCTCTCTTCTGTTTGATAATCAGGGTCTGTCACATAATATCTGGCTAGCTGGGTCCTCGGAGGCTCTGAATCCTGAAATAATTGTCACTGGCTCTAAGTTAGAAAATTTACCCGGCGGGAGGGGGGGGGGGAGGGAGGTGAGGTAGCTTTTTGTAAAGAGGAACAAAATAAGTAGGTCGTTATTGTGTCCTCGTACACTGTCACTATACTCAGAGGCACCCCTGACACTTCTAGACAGTATAATACAGGATTCACAGGTGAATTTAATATTCTAGACTCTAATAGAATTTACCAGAACATGGGTGCTTATGACCGACCACACACACCGGGAGAAAGAATTAAAGTGCCTCCCGTTGATGCCCCCTATAAAGGGGGGCTAGCCTGAAGGAGACTTGGACCAGATTAACTGCAGGTGGATTATGGGTAGGATCTCCATGACACAAGGAAACAACAGGATAACCGAGAGGAGTTCCTGTGAGGATCCAGTGTTGATGGTGTAGCAGAAGCCCAAGGGCTCAGATAAGACAAAGGACTCATTGCAATGAACGTTTGCAAGTAAAGATGTGTGAGCAGAGGGGTGTAGTGTGGGACATCATGACACACTCCAGCTTCCATGGCAAGATGCTTTTATTTGTTTTCTATTCTTTTCTATTCTTTTATTTTATTTATTTTATTTTATTTATTTTATTTTTTTATTTATTTTATTTTATTTTATTTTATTTTATTTTATTTATTTTATTTTGGTGGAGAGGTTGCCAGAGTGGAGGGTAAATACAAAGGGACGGGAGATGAATGGGATTGGGGCGCATGGTGTGGACGGAGATGAGTGGGATCGGGGTGCATGGTGTGGACGGGAGATGAGTGAGACTGGGGTGCATGGTGTGGACGGGAGATGAGTGGGACTGGGGTGCATGGTGTGGACGGAGATGAGTGGGACTGGGGTGCATGGTGTGAAATTCACAAAGAGCCAACAAAGAGTCTTTAAAAAGAAAAGAGAAAAGAAAATCAGTCCCTTGAGCCTCCCGAGGTCGGGACAGGGGCTGGTGACTTAGTCTAACAATTTTGTCAACTGCTTTTCTAACTTAGGTTTTCCCTTTGAAAAACAAATGACCACAGATATCTCTGTCAATCACCCCAAGTGGCATGCCTAGATTCTGGGCAGTGGCCAGTTCCTGGAAGGGCCTCTAAATCAATTAGACAGAGTGGCCCAGGAACTCACATAAATACCAGTTAATATAAAAGCCCAACACAGAAAGGTCGCCCTTAATTTTCACCTTGTTTTCTCTGTGGCGAATAGCACCCTTCAATTTCGGGTGCGTTGGCCATGTGGCAGGCATCAGTACCACGTTCCTTAATAACATCTGTCTTTAGGCTCAACCCACTCTCAACGTAGAAGCGGTGTCGGGGAGAGGAGGGCGGTGTGGGGGTGGTCTGGGAGGTTGATCATCACTCCTGTAGTAACTTTGATAGTTAAACTTTATCAGCAACTTGATTTAGGATCACATCAGAGACAGACTACTGGACTGTTTCGGTGGGTGTTTCCAGGGACAGCCAGCTAAGACCCACCCGGGGATAGGGGTGGGACCAGTCCCCTGGGCCAGGATCCCAGGCTGAATAAAAAGGGTCAAGGCAGGAAACCAGCTGAGCACCGACTTTATCCCTGCTGCCTGGCTGTGGCGGATATGAACAGCCACCTTGGGTTCTGGTCCCCATAGCAACAGCCACTCACGCTACATTTCCCCGTCATGATGGACCCCACCATCAAACCATGACCAAAGCAAATCCTTCTTCCCCTAAGCTGCTCCTCTAGGGTATTTTATAACTGCATGGGGGGGGGGGCGTGATACCATGGAGGAGCCATGATGGGCCCTTCAGACCTTTGAGTCACTCGAAGAACCTCAGACTATGGCTTCCAGGCGAGGGCAGTTCTGCTAGTCCACATTGTAACAGCTACAAGCAACAGAAAGTTCAATGTCTTAAAACACTAGTGTTCACCACATTCAGGTGCTCAACTGCCATCATCTTAAGTCTGATTGCCACCCCAAGCTCTCTGACTGTGGTTGAACCCTTAGGTAGACTCTTTATACGTATTGAAACCAGGTATGTGGCCCCACGAGTGTGTGTGTGTGTGTGTGTGTGTGTGTGTGTGTGTGTATGGGGGCGGGGTTAAATGCCTGATTCTGACAGTTCCAGTCAATGTCCTGGGGCAGGTAGAAATCAGCTTTCAGACTACCTGTCTGGTTGCTTTCGGGCAGCACTGAAAACAAAGGGTGTGGTTTCAGCCTTGGCACAGCTGACTGCTGGCTTTGGATAACTTCCCTCAGCCTGTGAGGATCTCTGTCCCCACTTCTGAGGCTCATTTTCCAACCCACTCACAGCCTACCTGCTCCAAGCGCTACCTGGGTGGCATCATGGTGACGGTAGGAGCCTCAAAGCAGCAAAGGCATGGCTGTCACCAGTGCTTCCTGTCTCTATAGTTAATAGCAGGGCCTGACAGGAGAGATTTCCAATGGAACAGGTGAAGGCATCCAGCATCGTTCCCTCTTCCGTCCCTAGCCCCAGGAAAGGGTTTAAAATCCAGAAGCAGATCGGATCCACCCTCCATTCCCCCACAGCCAGCTGGAGGGCCTGCAGGTGAACCGTTCTGCTCCAAGGCAGAAGAATGGCTTTGCCAAGGGTGAGGCTGCCTAATCATATATTGAATTCTCCACACACCTTCCCCTATGAGTAATCATGGGACTTGCTGATGATCTCTTACCCTGACCAATTTATGATCCAGGACAGAGACACGTTTTATTCTGGCAGCTGGAAGCTCTTCCTGTGTAGACTCGGTAACCAGAGGCTGAATCCTGGTGGTCTGCTCATCCTCGCAAAGGCTGCAGCTCCCTGCTCTCTAGTACCCCTCTCTTCTTTCTGGTCCTCCATGTGGCCTCTGCTCAGATACCTATCCCATCATCGTCCTCTCCTGTGGTACCTGACGCCATGAGGGTGTCTATCACTAAACTCTCGGGGCTGGGAACAAGGCTCTCAGCTACATAGCACTGGCTCATGACGGGTCTGCCCGGATGATACCCAGAGGATAAAGAGAAACCCAGTCCAAACATGCATTTCCCCTCCACATACACATCCTGGGCTGGCAAAGATGCCCTGTCTGTTTTGAAGTGCTGCCTGGCAGTGATGGAACCTTCCAGCACTGGGCAGGCTCTTCCTTCCCGCCTTCCTGCCCCCCCCCACCCCCCCCACCCCGCTCTCTTTTCCTCCTCGTGCCCGCATTTACTCAGAGAGTTACTGATCATCTACTAGATATCAGGTCTTGTGCCCAGTGCTGGGCCACTGCGAACCAGACAGCAAGGGCTCTACGCTCTACGAGCTGGGATGCAGCCATGAAAGCGCAGTGGAGTGTTTGCCACTCATGTGAGTGATGTGTGATCCGCGATCTGAAAGAGTGAGGAAGGTGATCTGGTAGAGGGAAGGGCCAGTGCAAGAGTCCTGGGGCAGGGCAAGACTTGGCTGCCTGGTTTTGAATGAGCCTGGTATGCCAGAGTCAGGGTGGGCCAGGAGCAGGTACCTTAGTTGAGGTCAAAGGCATAGCCAGTGGGATAGAAGAAAGTACTTAGAGTCAGTACCCACCCCACCCCACACACAGCCCGCACACCTAACACCCTAACACACACACACACACACACACACACACACACACACACACACCTGATCCTTGTTTCTTTCTTCCTCCTGCAGCCTGGCAATACCCAGGGATAGCAGTCGGAGGGAATCAGGAGCTCAGAGACCAAGAGCGGCTGATCAAAGCGCCAGGCCAGGAAGGACAGAGTAAAGGCTACTCCCCTCACCCTGGAAAGTCTAGAGGGGGCTTGTCATTCAGCCTTGGGGCTCAGGGAAACTCCCCCCTAAGAAGTATTTGGGTGTGTGCCTGAGAGCCTGCATGTGTCTGTGTGTCTGTGTGTCTGTGTGTAGGGGTAGGTTGCCACTTCCTCCGCATGAGAGGATTGAGTTCTGAGTCAGAGGAATGGGGGACTCTGTGAACCTACAGAGGGGACTCATAGGAGGCCAGTGGGGTTGAAGACCTGAGTGCCAAGATCTAGAAATGTGGGTGGCCCCCATACATGGCATGGGTGGCCCTGTGAGCTCCTGACCCAGACTGGGTTCTGGCATAACCACTTCCGGGCCCAGTGACTGGTTTGTCTTGGTTTTGCTGGTGTGAGTTCATCTACAGCGAGGCTAAGAAAGAGAACAGACATGCTTAACCTTGGCTGGGACCCGGGACAGAAGCCAGAGCACAAGGAAGGCTGCCTGGAAGAGGCAGGGGTGACCTTGTAAACTGAACTGAACTGAGCACTGAGCAGTGTTTGGGCCAGCGCCAGAGGGCCAGCAGGGAGCTACGAAGTGACCCAAAGAGGTGGCGCAGGCAGGCTCAGGCTGCATGGAACCCGCCCAGAACGTTCTCTCTGCTCAGCACTGGGCAGTGAAGGACAGAATGAGATCGGATTCAACTACAGCAGCCTCTGACGGGGGCGGGCAAGAGCCAGAGAGCCCAGGGAGGAGGCCATCGGTGCCGTGACCAGCTGAGAAGGAAGAACACTCAGAACAGCAACACGGTTCACTCCAGGCTGTGGGGGAGCAGGAACTGACATGAGAGCGGCCATTCTCGCTCATCTCGACTGGGGGAATTTCTTGCTGGATGACCTTGGGTAGGTTCCTCATCCTCTCTGGGTCACCTTATCTGTAACACAAACATACTGGACTGCGTAGCAGTTTCTGTGCTTATATTCCCTGGGCAGAGGGTAGTGGGGGTTGGGGGGAGACCGACTAGCAAGAGATGCAAACAAGGAAAGAGTCACCTGAGAGGGAGAGGGGCACAAAGATGCCCCTTGACCTTTGGACCTGCAGTTGATCTGGCTGACAGAAGAAGCTTTGAACTCTGGGACTTTATGTTTGAGGTGCTGGGTGAAAGTTAATGACTAGAAGAAAGGGCAGGTGATGTCTTGATCAGAGGCGGAGGTGATAGGGTGAAGGGAAGGACCTGAGACAGAGCAAGGGGACATGGGAACTTATCAAAAAGATTCTGAGAGCAGGAGGATGAGTCAGCACTGGCCTGGCCCCAGGCAGGGGACAGCTGGAGAGAAGGCCTTCAAAGAAGAGAGCAGAATGCTCTGAACACCAGGAGGCTACCGGAATGGTGAGCCTGGGGTCCCTTCCCCCACTTCTCCTCTGCTCCAGAGGAGACCTGGGGCTGCAGCCAGAGAGAGAGAGAGAGGGCAGCAGCCGAGAGAAGCTGCACCCCGAGAGCTGGCCCTTTAATAACCCCAGGTGGGCGCTCTGTGAAGATCCCGGCTTGCTTAGCACAAGTGGAAAATTACCTTATCGTCTCCTCTGCGGGGCCTTTGGATCCCGATTCCATCATTCATATGTACGGCAGCGCATTTTCAACAGGGACAATTTAATTACGCTCAATTTGTGTAACTGAATTATTAAAGACTCATTTAGAGCGAGCGCCGTGTCCGGGGCTTGCTGTGCCTCACAGCTGCTCGCATTTAGCATGGCACCCCTCTGATGACCCTGGGTTCCAGAATGTTCCCCTCCCCTGCCCCTGAATCCCCAGCCTGCCTCGTCGTTTCATTTCCAGCTCATCGAAGTGGACATCTTTTGAGCCAGCTTTTGACAGCATCTCCTGTAATGGCTCCCAGGTTTCTTGTATGTTCCTTCAGCCAATCAGCAAAACTTCAGGAGAGTGCTGTGGGACTGATTCTCTTTCTCTCTCTCTCTCTCTCTCTCTCTCTCTCTCTCTCTCACACACACACACACACACACACACACACAAGCAAGTGTGCATGCTCACACATGTGTTTGTGTGTATGTATGCATGTATGCATGCATCCTGAAAGGGGGAGGGGCTTGGAATTTCATTTCATCCTCCTACGGAGCACTGTGGGGCGGGCCATGGGGTCTGCAGACCCTGAGAGCAATTGCATATGCAGAAGTTAAACCTCCGGGCTAGAGGTTTAACTCAAACCCAAGACTGCTGTGGCTCTCCTTCACCAGGGTCTTTCTCTCCCAGGGTGCTTGTCAGAATTGGATGGAGGCAGGAGAGGGGCTATGTGGACTTAGGCTTCTAGGACAGACTGCCAGGGACAGAGAGCTTGAAGACCTGGAGGCCCAGAGCTTCCTGGTCATGAACTGGGCGGGGGTGGGGGGGGTAGGGGGGTGGGGGGAGAGTGCACTGAGGTTCCCCAGAGACAAGAGGACACGGCCTCCTCAGTGGCCATTTCTTCTCAATGGACGTATTTCCTCCTGCAAGGAAAGAGGGAGCTCGGGAAGCTAAGGAAATTCACAAGGCTCAAGACTGTACCCCATGTCCCCCAAGACCCTTACCTACATCAGCATGAGCCCTGGGGAAAGGAGACTTTTCTGTGCCTGCAAATTGAGCAAGGAAGCTGTTGTTGTGACTCATTCAGCTGGCTTTTGGTGGAAGCCCCTTCAGAATGGGGTCCCCAAATCCATCAGGGCCTCTGGCAAGGCCACCCACCAGGGGACGCCACTTCACCACTGAAGGAAGGCACCAGAAGTTTGCACAGACACACCCCCACCACCACCCCATACACACACATCCCGTCTCACCACCGGTAACTATGGCAAGAAGTCTGGGCACCATCTTAGGAGGAAGCAGCGACACACACAGCTGGTCCTGTTGTCATGTCCACCCCAGCTTGGGGACTCTGAGTGGCCAGGGACACCTGTTTCCTTGTGCTGAGTTTCCCTCCCTTACCTAGACCTTCCGGAACATTCTTCAGGGACCTACCCTGAGTCAGCGCTTCCGGGCGACATCCAGTAAGTCACGTGTGATCAAGAACAGAATCAAGGAGCTTGAAGCCAGTGAGCCTGATAGTAGCCAAAGAACAGGAAAAACCAAGACAGGGCAGGGGGATCCCAGGAGCCAAGGCCCTCCTTACCTGTGACCCGCTCTTTAGTTTCTTATCGACAATACCGTGTTGAGGGTATCATGAAGTGATCCCTCCTGCCGTGGAACCTTTACTCAAATCTTCCTTCTAATCTCGCCCGTCCAGACAGCCAGGTCCCGTTTTCTACTCCCACTTCTACCTGGAAGCTTTCCCAGTGCACCTTCGCTGGGTTAAGTCTCTGATTATATCGTCACCCTGCGGCCCCTGCTCCCTAAATTTCTCCAACCTGCCGCTTGTCTCTATTGAGTTGGACCAATACATGAAGAGGGCTAGTTTCATCTCGACTTTACGTAACCGGTAGAGTCAGAAGTCCCAGCTCTCCAGCTCACCTCTGTGTCCTGTCCCCGGGGTTAGCATGAGACTGAAGGCATAGTGGATGCTCAGTAAATGAGTATTGCCTGGTGACAGGCTGCGTTGGACATCAAAAAGAAAAAGTCAAGAGGTCAGAAGCCACGTACATGTATGAGCACTGCAAGCAGCTGGCCGTTCTGCAGTAGCTACTATGTCCCTACTGAGAAAAAGGGAGCCCGGGACTGGGGACATGGCTCCGTGTGTAAAGTGATGATTGCTTTACAAGTTTGAGGATCTGAGTGTGATCCCCACACTCAAGTAAAAAGCTGGGTATGGTGGCCCTTGATCTGTAATCAAGGCCTGGGAAGGTGGAGACAGATCCTGGGGCTCACTGCTGGTCCTTTCCAGCTAAACTAGTCCGCTCTCAAAACCAAGTTGGTCAGCAGCCAGTAGGCGGAGGCAGGTAGATAGCTAAAAGGTTGAGGGCAGCCTGGTCTATATAGAGACTTCCAAACTAGCTCTAGAGAGCTATACAGTGAGACTTGAAGGAGGAGGAGGAGGAGGAGGAGGAGGAGGAGGAGGAGGAGGAGGAGGAGGAGGAGGAAGGGAGGAAGAGGAGAAAGAAGAAGAAGAAGAAGAAGAAGAAGAAGAAGAAGAAGAAGAAGAAGAAGAAGAAGAAGAAGAAGAAGAAGAAGAAGCCCCTGTGTTTCTTGTTGCCCTTTTGCCTGTTTGCTGATGCAGACAAGTAGGGAAAGAGCTCGCACTGCAGAGGGTCCTGCTGAGATCTCCCCCACCCCTCCCATCCCCTGCCGTCGCCTTGGCAACCACTGAGCATCGTTATTGGAGGGTGAGGGTTTCAGGTGTCTTGGAGCTGTAAAACCGTAGCTGCTTCCATGTAAATACTGTTAGTGTCGCGAGCAGAAACAAGACAATTAGTCCAAGCTGTCAGGGAAGCTCACGTCAGGGCCCTCCCTCGTGAAGATGGCCTCTCTTTCGCGAGATTTCCCCTGGCTCCGGTGAGTGCTGCGGGGAGCTGTCAGCTCCACTGCGCCAGTGGAGGAGGAATTAAAAATCAGAATCGACTTTCAGAGAACAAAATCAGACCTGACAACCAGAGTCACTCAAACCAGCCGTGGTTAGCAGATTGCAAATGTGTTTGTCAGAGGGGGCAGCGGGTGGGGGAGGGGAAGTCATCTCCCTGGCAACGTGGGGATCCAGGTCTGCTCTGCTCAGCCAGGTCTTCGCTGGAGTTTGAAGGCAGCATGATGATCGATCCTGACCTTGGCTCCTGGGGTAATGAGGAGCGGCCTCTCCGTCTATCTCTTTGGTCTTTCACCTTCTCTGCTGGTCTGAGCCCCTTTGTGCCTAGTAAAGTGCATATGATCCCATCAGCTGAGCCTCTGACCTGAAACTCATGTCTAATACACACACACACACACACACACACACACACACACACACACACACACACACACACACCGTCAATCTCAGGGCATCCGCATACAGCAGAGCGTGAGTCACACCAGTAGTCACATCATAGAAGTGTTCTCAACTGAGGCCTAGCACCCTCTCTCTTCACTTCTCATTCTAGTATCCCAGATGATTACCTTCTGGTCTTGCTGCCACAATCCAATTATCTTTGTGCATTTCTTTGGTGATTTTTCTGTTGAAAAATGATCCCCAAGTGCAGGGATGAAGTGTGTCTGGTGTCTTTAAATACCAGAAGGGTATGATGTCTGTTGAGATATAAAAGAGAGAAAGGGTATTAGTGAGTATGGCATGGCGGCGTGAGGGGAGGGGGGTACCTAAGCGGGTCCAGGCCTAGGCATCCCCTCCCCATGAGGGACCACACGCACACCAACATGGTATAGAATAGAGTTTATTTAGAGAAGAGGATGAGAGTCAATGGTATAGTAGAGGGAGAGAGAGAGAGAGAGAGAGAGAGAGAGAGAGAGAGAGAGAGAGAGGGAGAGGGAGAGGGAGAGGGAGAGGGAGAGAGAGAGTAGAGAGAGGAGTGGAGGCTGGCCATGACCACGTGGAGAGAGGGGGGAGGGGAGCCCAAGAAGGGCAGAGAGGTGAGAGGATGAGAGGGGAAAGAGAGGGGAAAAGAGAGAGAGGAGGGGCAGGCAGCCCCTCTTATAGTGGGCCAGGCATATGGGGCGGAGCATACCTGGCTATTGCCAGGTAACTGTGGGGTGGAGCTTGGACAGAATACCAACAATGTCCTCTGTGGAGAGAATGTGTTATATAGCTGCTGGCCTTATGTCGGTTTAGAAATTGCAGATGTGTTTGTCAGAAGTGTGTATATCAGCAGTGTGCATATAAACATGTATGTAGCCTGTGCACACACAGTACATGTCTCTCAGGAGGCTGGAGAGTTGGCTCAGTGGTTGAGAGGGCATTGAGAGCAGTGTGTATTTCTGGGAATTCGCAGCCACCAGTAACTCCAGCTTCACAGAGATCTAACATTCTCTTCTGACTCCCACAGGCCTCTATACACATAGCACATAAACACTTAAATTTTGGGATCATGTGTAATTTAAAAATTTTTTTCTAAAAGCTGCATTCAAAATCACGCAATGACCAATAAATACACTATTTGGAGCAGAGCTCAATGGACAGACATTACCTTGAATTTTCACTGGAAGCAATGGCTTGGTATTTCTAACTCACCATTTGCTCTGAATTAGGCTCCATTGCCTCAGATGGCAAAAATCAAGCACATGTGACCCACAGGGTCAACTTGGTTCTAGTCATTCATGCATTTCCAGAACTCCTGGTTCTCAGCATATGTTTGCTGAGTGGGTTTCTGCTGTAAACAACACGAAGCACTCATTCACTCTGGCAGTGTGTGCCTGCTGTGTGGCAGGTGCTATTCTAGACCGAAGTGGAGATGTCTGGTTTCTTTGGAGACGCAGTTCTGTCGTGTGATGCTTTCTGGAAACTGTCTTATGAGAGGATGTCTTGCTTAGGCAGACATGTGGGAGGATGTTTTGCTAAGAACAGACATGTGGCGTTTTTCTGGAAAGGGCATGCGATGTTTTACTAGAGCGGACACTTGAGAGAACACGTGGCGTTTGGAAAGGGTATAAATATAACCCAACAGACGGTAGACGATGCAGCATTGGTAGATCTACAGTAGACCATGCAGCATTGGTAGATCTACAGTAGACCATGCAGCATTGGTAGATCTACAGTAGACGGTGCAGCATTGGTAGATCTACAGTAGACCATGCAGCATTGGTAGATCTACAGTAGACCATGCAGCATTGGTAGACCTACAGTAGACCATGCAGCATTGGTAGATCTACAGTAGACGGTGCAGCATTGGTAGATCTACAGTAGACCATGCAGCATTGGTAGATCTACAGTAGACGGTGCAGCATTGGTAGATCTACAGTAGACCATGCAGCATTGGTAGATCTACAGTAGACGATGCAGCATTGGTAGATCTACAGTAGACCATGCAGCATTGGTAGATCTACAGTAGACCATGCAGCATTGGTAGATCTACAGTAGACGATGCAGCATTGGTAGATCTACAGTAGACCATGCAGCATTGGTAGATCTACAGTAGACGATGCAGCATTGGTAGATCTACAGTAGACGGTGCAGCATTGGTAGATCTACAGTAGACCATGCAGCATTGGTAGATGTACAGTAGACGATGCAGCATTGGTAGATCTACAGTAGACCATGCAGCATTGGTAGATGTACAGTAGATGGTGCAGCATTGGTAGATCTACAGTAGACGGTGCAGCATTGGTAGATCTACAGTAGACGGTGCAGCATTGGTAGATCTACAGTAGACGGTGCAGCATTGGTAGATGTACAGTAGATGGTGCAGCATTGGTAGATCTACAGTAGACGATGCAGCATTGGTAGATCTACAGTAGTAAACGTAGCATTGGGTTGCCTTGCCTTCTTTGCTGTAGAGAGAAACAGACCAAAGAACTTTCAGAATATTCAGATGGAGTTTTGCCACTTCTTCAAAGACGTGGGCCAATTGGCAGAGGCTTGCTGTTTCCTCTGGATCTAACTGCGGTTGCTGATTCATGAATGGTATTTGTGAGTGGATCAAGCTACTGGAGCTGATTTGGATGAACTGAACTGCTGATATCCTGACAGCTCAGAGTCAATTCACCTCAAAGATCTATTTCTAAATAAGTCCACATCCTCCTTTGTCCTGTTAATCTTTCCTTTCCACTACCTCTGGTGGGTGATGGGCTTGAAGGGAGGTTAAAGTACTTAAGAACCCTTATTAAAATAGATTTTTAAAAAATCTAAGGAGCTGGAGAGATGGCTCAGTGGTTAAGAGCCTGAGTTCAACTATATGGTGGCTCACAACCATCCATAATGAGATCTGATGCCCTCTTCTGGTGTGTCTGAAGACAGCTACAGTGTTCTTACATATAATAAATAAATAAATATTTTTTTTAAATCCAAATCTATACTAGACACTGGAGAGAAGATGGTTTAAAATCAGCCCAAATCCCTGTCTTGTAAAGCTTCTGTTCTGAATACAGATTCTTGAAACAGTGCAAATAATAGACCATCTCATGTGTTAGATTGTGTCAAAGAGAGGCAGGGGGGCACTAGACATGGTCAGGAGCGGTCTGGAGAATCTTTGTGCAGGTGGCTTCAGAGGAACGGAAGTGAAGGAGTCAGCATGCAGGTATGTGGGAGAAGGGCTATCTCTTAGAAGAGCAGCAAGTGCTGTGGAGCAAAGCCAGGCTCTGGCTGGGGTGTTTGGGGAGTGTCAGACCACGTGGGCAGAACGGAGCAGCCAGGGGACAGGGGCAAGGACCAGATTGGTAATAAGGAGTGCACGGGCCACTCAGAATGGTCCTTCTCTGAGTTTGGATTTATTTTAGTAATGCAAGATTGGTTTACTATGTAAGCATTACCATTTCAGGCATTAATAAAAAATGGGGGGAAACCATGATCATCCGATTTTAATGTGTTGTCTTTATTTATATGTTTGTGTGCCATGTGGGTGATGGGGGCGTGCCTGTGGATGCCAGAAGAGTGTCAGATCCCCCACAGCTGTAGCTACAAGTACTTGTGAGACCCTTGGCATGGGGGTGGGAACTAAACTCATGTCCTCTGAGAAATGCTTAGATCTCCCTCTCAATTCCCTCTCTCTCTCTCTCTCTCTCTCTCTATATATATATATATATATATATATATATATACACACACACATATATATGTGTGAGTGTGGGGTGTGTGTGTGTGTGTGTGTGTGTGTGTGTGTGAGATTAATGATGCAATACAAGATTAATGATAGAAACTTCCTTAAATGGGAAGAATTTGTCAGTAAAGCCATCTGAATCTACTACAGCTTCTCTTGTGAAAAGAGTTTAATTTGTGTGTTCTGGTTTTAATCATAAATATTATTCAGATTATCTGTCTTAAGTCTACTTTGTAAAGTTGTGTTGCTCAGGGAATTTTCTGTTTCTTGCGTTTTATATTTATTGACATAGGCTTGTCTGGCTTAGATGCTCCACATTCTGTAAGTCTGTAAGACCTGTAGTGATGCCCTTCTTTCCAGTGTCCTGGTCTGTGCTTCTCTTGAAGACCCAGCCCAGGTTCCTGAAGTGCACCAGTGTTAGCCTTTTCATTGAGTTAACACTAATTGGATAATTCTAGGCACTGTGAGTTAAACCAGCCAGTGGCATTAAAAAAATAATTTCAGCAAGTAGTAAATTCAATAAAAATATAGTGAGTGCTTCACCAGATTGACTGCTTTCTTGCTTTTCTGGAAGGTGGTAATAGACTTTTAAAACAAGAGCTGACTTTGAAGAAATCAGAAAATAAAAATGTAATTTCTAGGCAGAGAGAATTTGTGCTCGTGTCCCAAGGCTTCTGGGAATAGCGTTCTGTGGAGTATTTGAGAGTGAAGCAGGTGCTGAGATGCTGTGTAAAGAATGCAGAATGGCCCACATGAGATCAAAGTGGACAGGCAGGTAGGGTTTACAGGCTGCACAGCAGAGCTTGTATCCTAAGTTTCTGTGTAATATAATGTTTATTAATCAGTTATTGCTGCAATGATGCCCTGTGACAAATCCTTAGACTTGGTGACCTCAGTGTTGCTTGGTTACTCTCTCCTCTACTGAAGGTTGTCAGCTGGGGCTGGTGTGGGTCACCCCAGTAATTGATCTTGGATCTTCTGCAAGTATTTCTCATCTGTGTCCAATGATTACAGGGGATGCCTGCCTCATGGAAGATGGTAGATACATTAAAAAGCCAAGGTGACAGTACAAGTTCTTCTAGTGCTGTATCTAAGGTATCATGTCCATGAACTCTTCCTTTACCGAGGCAAGACACATGGCCAAGTGTCTCACCAACAGAACAATGACCTGCATGGCTCCAGTCTCTGAAAGGCACTGATGATTCCTGTTGTAATTACTGTGGGGAAGAAATGATAGATTAGGAATTATGATCCAAGTTTCCATCTCAGAACACTATGGCTGCTGTGTGGAGGATGGATGGGGAAAAAGTGTGTGTGTGTGTGTGTGTGTGTGTGTGTGTGTACAAACATGAAAAGAACTTCACCAGATGGGGAGGGTGGTAACCTGAATTCAGGGAGATGCCCTAGGGGTGCCGTGAAACAAGCAGGTTTGGGGCATGTCAGAGGCATAATCTAGAGTCACTGGTGATGGCATTGGTGAGTGACTTAATTCCAGCCACAGTGGCATTCCTGCTATGCTGCAAACATCATGGGTTGTGACCCTAGGGTCCTTCCAACTGCTGTTCCCTCTGCCCAGGTCACTGTTCTCTTGGACACAGATTTGGTTGATTTCCTCAGTTCACTCAGGGATCTTCATCCTGGTCCCTGATGAGGTCATCTGGCCACCTTCAACCTTCAACCGCAACCTTGTCCCTCCCACGCTATGTCTATTTTCCACGGTTCTTTATAAATTTTTTACATTTATTTATTTATTTGGTATGGGTGTATGAAATATTAACCATCAAAGGGCTTAACATCTATAGCAGGTCTGAAACAGTGAGGAGCAGGAGATTCCAGGGACATTTGTTAATGATGACAAGCTAGAGCGGGCACTGGTTGCTTTTTCAAAAGAATTAAGAGTTCCAGATTGAAATGGGAACTAATTGATTTTACACAGGAGTTTTTCCAAAGACAATATCCACCATGGCAGATGTTGTGGGAAATGGCAGGTTATGTGTGTCCACAGGGACTACACGGCTGGCGTGTGGATAAAATAAGAGAATCGCTCTGTTGGGCCCAAGGAAGGATGGCAGGGTACCTGGGGTTAGGGAGATTGCTATGACTATGTTTGCAGAGGGATATATGGAAGCAGCATATACGCATATACACAGGGGCACTTGAGGGGAGCACATCGTGAGAAACACATGCAAGGGAGCACCCTGTGAGTAGCACATTAAGGAAAGAACCCTGTGAGGGGCTCATTTAGGATAGCACCCTGTGAGAGTACATGCAGGAAAGCACTCTAAGAGGAGCACATACAGGGGAGCACATATGGGGGAGCACTCTGTAGAAAAGGCACGGAGGGAGCACGCACAGGCAGAGGAGCCAATGGAGTTCACAGAGTGTTGTGCGTTTGTAGAAACATTTGAACCTACCCTGTGTGACCCATCAAAGATGTCTGTGCTGGGAACAGCTGCAGTGCCAAGGTGAGGGCTCAGCCCAGCCACCTGCCCGGAGACAGACAGAGCCGGGGCTGCACAAAGAACCCCTGAGGCAAGGACTGCTAACACAGGCAGCCTAGGTGGCGGCTCCCGTGGCAGCACCCTGGGCAGGCATTGCCTCAAAGTGGTGACTTGATGGGGACATTTGGCAGGGGACTATGATCAGGACACATGATGACAGGCTGTACATCCTAACCCTTTTCCAGAAGAAGCCTCTATCCTAACTCCTCATCCTGGTGGAATAGCCTTCTAGTCTACACAAATGGGCCTCGGCGGGACCAGCAAAGCAGTGTCCAGACCCTTCCTCCCTGACGCCTGACACCTACTTTATCTCTCAGCACCCCTGAACCCCTGTCTACTCTCCTATGCTCTAGATAGACAGAGCCCACTGTTACCCTCCATCCTTGTCGACCTCTGGGATATCCTTGATGCCCTCTGCCCCGTGAGTAAACAAACACTCCTCAATCCACCATCAAAGGGTTCTTGGCAGTAGGGTTTCTTGAGAGGTCATGAGCAGACACAACATCTCTCCATTAAAAAAAAAAAAAAAAAAAAAAAAAACCTTAAAAATTGTATTTACTCATTTGTGTGTGTATGTGTATGTGTGTATGCAGAGGTGCATGGAAGTATATATACTTGTGTGTATGCTTTATTTTAATTGTTTATGGTGCTGGGGATTAAACCCAGGGTCATGAGCACATTAGGCAAGTATTCTACCAATGAGCCACACCCCAGCTCTGTGTGCATGAGTGAGTGTGTGTGTGTGTGTGTGTGTGTGTGTGTGTTAGCTTGGCAAGATGCTGCCCTGGAGACTCATCTAATTGCTGTACATATCTGCAACTCCAACCTATTTAGTGCTGACTCATCCAAATCCAGAGTCCAGGCACAGCAGGAATTGTCCACCCCTCTGACTGCTGAAGGATTCTCGGGTTGTTGCTGGGATAGACCACACTTGACCATGCTGTGGTATTAGCTTTACAAAATGTCACTGGCTTCATTTGATAGTGCTGTTTCTACATCCGACATTCACAGCATACGTCAGTGTACAGATTTTGCTTTTTGTAACGTCTTCATCTAGTTTGAGTATCAAGGTGAAGTTACCTTTACACAATGAATGGGGAGTTCCTCACATTTGTCTCCTAATGATGTGTGTAGTGTTAATATTCTCTCCCCTTTAAGTTTTTGTTAGAACTTGTGAGTCAACTAAGCACAGATGCCCTTGGGAGACCATTCTTAACTGGAGATTTCATTCTTTAGCACATACAAAGCCGATGCAGTCAAGTCCCTCTTGGCTGAGGTTGGTACCTAGTTTATGTCTTTTAAGGCATTTCATCACTGGTGAAATACCATTCAAATACTCAAATATTCTTTTGTTGTCCTTTAAATGTATGTGTGGCCTGTAATAATGCTCCTACTTTCATTTTTGATATTGGTAGATGTAATTTTTCCCCTGGGCCAGAAAACTATTTTATTCATCTTCCTATTTTAATCACTTTTATCTGTTCTTTTCCAAAGAACAGATATTGGTTTCTACTATTATCTTTATATATATGAATATATATGTATATATACATATATGTGTGTATGTATGTATATATACATATATATGTATATGTATGTATATGTATATATATACATATATATAATTTGTGGTCCCTTTCTCAAATATATATATTTCTCAAATATATATATTTCTCATATATATGCACACGTATATAAATGTACACACACACACACACACACACACACACACACACATTTCCTTTCAGAAAGGGACCACAAAGCCTGGAAACTCTATAGTGTTACCATGACCTTGAACTCCGGATCCTGCTGCCTCTCCTTAAGTGCTGGGATATCCAGGTTATGTGGTGCCGGGGTCCCTCAGGGCTTCATGTCTCCTAGGCAAGTGCACTACTAAACGACCCGTTTCCCAGGTCTAATCTTCATGCTGTCTGCATTCATGGATTTCGTTTTTCTCTTTGTAACGCTTCCTCAGGTGGACTCCCAGATCTTCCCTACCCTGGACCCTCCCATACAGTAAAGATACACTCTACTGCTGAGCCGTACCACAGCCCTAGAAGCTCAGATCTTCTCATTTAAGGGTTTCTTGTTTTGTGATAGAAGCATTTTATTGATAAAAATCTTACTCTAAGTACCGCCTTGGTGGAATTCTATAAATGCTAATATAATTCTCATTCACCTTCAACTATATTTAAACTGTGGTTTCTTCTATGATCCGTGAAGTATTCAGATGTGTGCTTTTCAATTTTCTAAACGTTTGAGGGATTGTGTGTGTGTGTTTGTGTGTGTGTGTGTGTGTGTGTGTGTGTGTATGTGTGTGTGTGTGTGTGTGTGTGTGTGTGTACACATGCATGTGTGGAGGTAAGAGACCAGTGTCACATGTCTTCCTCTACAGCTCTATTCCTTAATTTTTGGATAGAGTACTTCACTGAACCTGAAGCATCCGGACTCCAGTGCAGTGGCTGGTCCCAGGCGCCCTAACTCCACCTCCCCAGCGCCCACATTACCGACATGCACAGTCACGCCTGACTCTTTATGGGGGTCTGGAGATCTAAACTCGGGTCCTCACACTTACCTAGCAAGCACTCTGCAGCCCGAGCCAGCTTCCCAGTCCTTGAGGGACCTTCTTCTGACTTCCTGCTATTGATCACTGGTTTAAATTTGCTTTAGTTATGGTCAGAAGAACACTCCACATGACCTAAGTAAGTCCTCTTCATTGTAATGAGCCCTGTTTTGCAGCTGAGTGCATAGCCATCTTGAAAGAAGCCTGTGCCCTGCTGGTGTTACATAAAGTGTTCTTGAGGTCAGCAAGTCAAGTGCTTAGCACTTACTTACTTATTAATTGTTTGCTATTGACATGGCCTTTCAGTTGCTGGGAAATGAGCACCGCACTCTGCAGCGGCACGCACAGGTCTCACTGTCCCCCTTTTCGGTTCTTCTGGTGTCTGCTTCTCGTCTCTCCAGGCCCCTCGCTTCTTACAGGCATGAACTGTTGGACCCGCTCTGTAAACTGACCAGTAACAATCTTTATTCAGGCATGGATCCATTCCAGGCTTCTTCTGGGATGTCTCCATTTTATTTATACAGTTAATGTGAGTCTTTATTATTATCAAAATGGGTTTCTTTTGGATAGCATGTCATTGAACCTTATTTCATTTTTAGCTCAAAGGACCATCTTTCTGTTTAAATGTAGTATTTAGCTAATTTATATTTGATATAAGGTGTTTGGATTTTAATTGGTCATCTTTCTGTTTCCACATGTTCACTCCCCACCTCTCTCTCTCTCTCTCTCTCTCCCTCCCTCTCCCTCTCTCTCTCTCTCTCTCTCTCTCTCTCTCTCTCTCTCTCTCTCTCTCTCTCTCTCTCTCACACACACACACACACACACACACACACACACACACACACATCTTGACGGAACCTGTCCTCTATCTTAGATGCTCATATTGCTTCACTTTAAAGCTCTCTGGTCTTTTTCGTAGCGGTCTCTGTTTTGCTCTCAATTCTAACCATGCAGTTTCCAGCTCACGGTATGTTTTAACCTTGAATGTTTCCTTTGTGCCTTTTCTGTATTTTTTACTTCTTTCTCTGTTAGTTTGTGCTTTCCTCTGCTTTGGTGAACCCTTGCTGTTTTAATATCACCATTGGTGAGGGTTATAGCATCTCTCAGTTGATGGTCCGATTCAGCGGGCTGATTTTCCTCTTGGGCCGTGGTCGTCCTGGATGGTGAGCATTGGACACTGAACGCCACTGCTGAGGTCTGCAGTGAAGTCCCTGAGAGCAGTTTGATCCTCTGATTTTGGGTTTTTAAGCCATGTGTCGTGGATGCCAACCATAAATATAAGTCTGTTTTACTCCAGCACTAAGGCTCCATCGATGCTCATGCCTTTTAAGATCTATCTGCTCTAGTGGGAGAACACTAGCCCAGCCCTCTACCACCTCAGGAAATCACTCGGCCTACTGGGGTTTGAGAGTTACAAAGTACTTAGTCTCATGATTTCACCCCACCCCTCTTGCTCAGAATCAAACCAGAAGAGTTTCTACCACTGAACTACACTCTCAGACCCACCTCGTTCATTATCATAGCAACATTCAAATATTTAGATCGTGTTTCCACTTAAAGCTGCACCTGTCTGTTAACCACCTGTCACCTCCGCCTGTTATCTGTCTCCATTAGTAACTTTTCTCGGTGATGTGACAAAGTATCTGACAAGAGCAACTTAAAGGAAGAGGGGATGGAGGAAGGGAGAAAGAGGAGGAAGAGGGGGAGGGAGGGAGGGAAGGAGGGAGGAAGGAAGGAGGGAGGAAGGAAAGGCTACAACACTCTGGAGAGCAGCCCCACCTTGCCTGGATAGCTGATAGAGCTGCCCCTGGTTGTGTGGGTGCCGCAAGCCTGCCAAGCACAGGAGGTCTAGCTCCACCCCTTGCCCAGCAAAGTGGGAGTCCTGGCCGCAAGGGCAGGGTATGAGCTGGCCTTGCTCCTAGCCAGCTGTAGCACTGGGGAGAGCTGGTCCTGGTGTCATGGGCCCAGGAGAGCTGGCCCCGAGGGCCCGAGAGTAGGAGAGCTGGCTCTGGTGGATGGGCACCGGGGAGCTGGAAGGGTGTCTCAACTCAGCCATCACCCAGGCCCAGATCTCGGGCTCTGAGTTGGCCCCACCCCAACATCTACCCCACCTATGAACTGCTGGAACACATGAAGAGGCCGGCCCTGCAGATCCAAAGCTACAGGGCAACAACAGGATATCTGAGAGGAGTCGACATGGAGATCCTCCATTGATAGGGTAGTAGAAGCCAGAGGCCTCAAACCAGACCAAAGACTTGTTGCAATGAACACTTTCAAGTTAAGATGTTTGGACCAAAGGGTGTACTGTGGTACACACCATGACACACTTCGGCTTCGACAGCAAAATGGTTTTTTTGGTTTGGTTTGTTTTGTTTTGTTTATGTGTTTGTTTTTCTTTTCTTTCTTTCTTTTTTCTTTTTTCTCATTTGGGAAAGAGGTTGCAAGGGCCAAGGGCAGACATGGAGGGACGGGGAGATGAGTGGGATTGGAGTGCATGGTGTGAAATCCACAAAGAATCAATACACAGTTAAGAAACTAAAATTAAATTTTAAAAAAGAGGAAGAGAGGGAGGGAGGGAAGAGAAGGCAGGAAGGGCTTATTTTGGTTCGTGTTTTTAGATCACAGTCTGTCATGGTGGGGAAGTAGAGGCAGCAGGAGACGAGGCTGCTGGTCACATATGCCCGCCGTCAGGAGGCAGAGGAAATGGACACTGGTACTCAGCTCAGTCTCCTCTTTGTACCCAGTCGAAGACCCCAGCCCACAGGATGCTCAGACTTAATTCACGGTGCGGCTTCCCAGGGGAGTGTCTCCCAGGTGATTCCAAACCGCCATGGAGACCGAGCGGCTCTCCGCCCAGTTTCCTGTGTTCTGTTCTGCGGTCACAGCTGTCTCCGCGCCTACCTGCTTGCTCCGCTCTCTGCCCAGGGCAGCACACCGCTGGCCTCGGCTGGCTTTCCTCCCATGTTCTCTGCCGGAGTTCCGGAGAGCGTCTGCTCAGATGATCCCATGTCTGTTCACCTCCTCTGTTCCCCTGGGTTTCACAGCTGACACTGCTGCTGTCCAACGTTGGAGAGGCTGACGGAATTCCTGAATCTCCTTGCTTCCTCCTTGATTAGAAGATGCTTAAGTCCCTTATGATCTTAAAATGTTAAAAAAAATCTTCTTCATTGCATTATTCATGTGTGTGTGCGCGCACGCATTCGAGTGCATGTATGTACATGCACACATGTGTGCACACCTTAGTGCCTATGTGGTAGTCAAAGGACAACCTCCTAGAATTAGCCTCTACTATATGAAGTCCCAGGAGTCTGGTCACGAGACCTGTTATCAAACACCTATGCCAGCTGAGCCATCTTACCAGCACTCCCTTAGCTTAAAATTTTAAAATAGCAAAGGCAATTAGCCTAAGAAGCTGCCATCAACCCAAGATCAAAGTTTCCTAGAAAAGAAGAACTCTGTTGCCTGCGTCTCCCTAGCTCCCCCAGGCCTGCCATGCCAGAGCTGACGCAGAGCTGGAACTATGGGATCCTGACAGGCGTATGCTGGGGTGACAGGACATCTGTGGAAGATCCAGGCCTGCAGCCCTGACAGCTCAGCCCTCCACCTGCTCCCTGTCATGTCTGTCTCCATGGGGGGAAAAAAAGCCATTAACAGGAAAAGAAAACCGTGAATATGCTCAAATTTCTTTTCCACCTGGGGCTTTGTGGAGGTTTTGTTATTATTTTTCCCCCTAAACAAGTGGCAGTGCAGCCTTTATTGCCCCCACAGCCTCCCACGCTCTTTTTAAAGCCACATAATATGTTTTTGAGTTTCTGTCCATTGCTGAGTCTCCCTGCTTTGTCCTGTGCAAAATCACCAGTTTCCATGGCAACCAGTCCGGCAGATCAGGCGGGACCCAGGTTCTTAGGAGCACATTTAGGGAGGAGCAGAGGCTGGGGCTACATCAAGTGTGATGTGGGAGGCCTCTCAGGTGCCAGGATCAACCCATCCAGCTTCACACACAGGTTGCCACCAGCTCCTCCTCAGACTCCTGGGAGGGCTTGTCCCCACTCCACCCATGGCCAATGTATACAGAGTGTCTGAGCTGTTGGCCCGTCTCCATGCCAGCACCTGCTCCCCGAGATAGCAGGGAGTCTAACCAGAGAGCGAGAATAGGAAGGGAACACAGTATTTCAAGGATTACATCTGTTTTAGTTAGGGTTTCTATCGTTGTGACGAAACACCATGACCAAAACTCAAATTGGGGAGATTTATTTGGCCTATATTTCCACACTGTAGTCCATCACTAGAGGAAGCCAGGACAGAAACCGCAAACCGGGCAAGAATCTGGGGCCTGGAGCTGAGGCAGAGGGCACAGAGGGGTGCCACTTACAGGCTCCTTCCCCCTGGTTTGCTCTGCCTGCTTTCTTATACAACCCAGGCAATTCAGCCCAGGGATGGCCCCACCCACAATGGGCGGGGCCTCATCCATTCCTAATTAAGATCTTACAGAGGTGTTTTCTTAGTCCGGCCCCTCCTTTCAGATGACGCTAGCTTCTGTCAAGTTGACATAAAACTAGTCAGGGCAACATATCTTTTTATTTATTTATTTATTTATTTATTTATTTATTTATTTTGATACCAGATCTCCCATAACTCAGGCTGGCCATGAATGTGCTCCGTAACTGAAGCTAACCTTGAACTCCTGATCCTCCTGCTCCTGCTCCTGCTCCCGAAATCTAGCACCACAGGCATGCATCACCACACCTATGTTTTTTAATACCACAATGGGGATCACACTCAAGACTTGAAGTCTGCTAGACAAGCACATCTCCAAGCCACAGACCTTAATTTTTAATTCTCAATGTAGGGAATCTACGATTTGTTTATTTTTATTCTTTACCTCTTGGAGTTATAACTGTAGTTTATCTGAGGTCTGACACTCAGTGAAAGGTAAAGCCAAGATTAAAGTCAGACATGTGGGTGCCTCTACTGTGAGCCCACCCAGTCTCTTTGTCTCTCTTCCTTAAATCTCTTTTGTTTATCACAGTTTAGCGAATGTTCTCGGAAAGCCTCTCTTGCTCGAGGCTCCCCTCCCCGCCCGCCCCCTCCCCCTGTCTCTCCCCTTACCTTTCTGGCCCTGTAGCTCTCTGCCTCAAGCCTCTCCCCTCTTTTCTGCAGATAAATGTATCATTAAACTCAAGCCCCTGGAAGATGAATTAAACGCAGGGACAAATCTCAGCGTGGCCTCTGTGCCCGTGCTGTGTGGGCCTGTCGTTAAAGAAGGGTCATGTGACCTCATCTCCACTTCATTCTCTGCCATCCCGACCTGCTCTGCCTGGACAGGATGAAACAGCAGCCCAAATCAGAAACCTGAGGAGTGGAGAGGGGGCACTCCGAGGGGGAGGGACTCCGTAAAATAGCTTTCCGTGTGGCAGCCTGTGAGGAGGGATCTCCCAGGCCTAGCCTTCCCAGAGTTGAAAGAAGCCGTTCTGAGCGGGCTTCCTGGAGCTGACTCTCCCTCTGCCCCACCTTCAGAGATGGTTCCCAAAGACAACCGAAGAGACCAAGGTTATAAAGCCAAGCTCTGTCCTGGCACCCAGAGGGTGTGAGCAGCCACAGCTGTACCTGAGTTGCTCAGGAAACTGCTTGGGGTAAGCTGTCCCTCCAGACTGCCCCGTCCTAGACACACCCCCACCCATCCTGCCCTGCTTGTCTACAGAGATCTGTCCTCCTCTTCCTTTCAACTCCTGGGGTTAAAGATGTATGTCACTACACCCTACTAGTGTGTGTGTGTGTGTGTGTGTGTGTGTGTGTGTGTGTAAGCACTTGAGTGCAGGTATTTGCAGAGGCCAGAAGAGGGCATTAGATCTTCCTGGAGGCACAGCTGGTTGTTAGCCTTCTAATGTGTGTTCTGGGATTGAGCTCAGGTCCTTTACATATGGGGTGCATGCTCTTAACTGCTACGCCATCTATCTCTTCGGTACTTCCATTATATTTTATACATATTGGCTAAGCTCTATATACATATTAGACTCCTCATTTAACTTCATTGAGGTGCAGCCCGCACATGATCTTTGCCAAAAGACAGAGAAGCAGGTGACGTGTGTGTTAATACACAGCAAGATGCACTGTTCTCCCAGCTTTCTTGGGATATAATCGATGCACATGTTTCCTCATGTGAACTGTACACTTTAATAGGGCCTAGCACACATGTACCCACTAATTAACAACCATCACCACAATCAGCCACACATCTAGAACCTGCCAACCACTCCTCTGTGTTGTGCTTCTATAGGTTTACCTCATATGAACATGTCATGTTTATGGGACACATGTGGTGGTTTGAATGACAGACATCCCACATAATCTCAAACATTTGAATGCTTGGTCCCTAGTTGATAGCTCTATTTGTGGAGGCTTGGGAGGTGTGGCTTTGCTGGAGGAAGCCCAGTGATGGGCTTTGAGGGCATAAGTTTTTGCCATCTCTCTCTCTCTCTCTCTCTCTCTCTCTCTCTCTCTCTCTCTCTCTCTTCCCTCTCTCCTTCCCTCCCTCCCTCTCTTCCTCCCTCCTGTGTGTGTGGTATGAGAGCCCTGAGCTCTCTAGTCACCACCCCTGTCTGCTGCTACATTTCCTCTCCACGATAGTGATGGACTCGGGACCCATAAACTCTCAATAACACTCCCCAGGTTTGCCTTGGCCATGGTGTTTTATCAAAGCAATGGAAAAGTAACCGAGACAACACGACCCTGTGTGTCTGCCTTTTTCCACTCAGCACCAAATGTCCGTGAGGTTTATCTGCATTCTGCCATGCGTCAATCCTCCACTCTTTTGTGACTGACAGCCAATATTCTATCATCTGCATACATCATGCTTCATTTAGGTATTCATTGTTTGAGTTATAACCATGTTTTCACTATTATCCACAATGCTATGTCTCCATGTTTGTGTGAACATACGGTTTCACTTCTCTCTGGCATGAGGTAGAGTTTGCTCACTGTAGGTAGCAGGGGAAAGTGTGGGGGGGGAGGGGCGAGGGAGAAAACTGTACATTACTCACAGTTGTTTGGATTTAAAGGAAGGTTGGAATTAAAGTGGTTGTAATCAGGAACACCAAGGAAGAGGACTAAGAGGGCTTGCAGCTTTGAGGTTGCCAAGCTCCTGAGGTAAGAGCAAAGGCAGAGGCTCGGCGAAGCAGGTTCTGTACCACCAGACTGGCTCCCATGATGCTCTGGGAGCACAAGCCAGAGACTTGTTCTTTCCTGCCCCTCTGCTTCTAACGTAGCGAATGAACTGCATTATGGGTAAAGGTGCTTCTAACAAGAAGATTCCACGGAATCCAGAGAAGAGACGACCCCAGGCTGCTGCATAGACGAAAAGGCAATAGACGTGAGTAGCCAAAGCAGACCACTGCGTTCTGGCGGCTGTGATGGAGCGAGCACCCAGTCAGTGTGACACGGCACCCTGATCATGTCATCGCGAGAGCGGAAGCTCCGCGCCTAATTAACAGCCGAAGAGACACAGCCAAGGTTGGTGATTAGCAGGTTAACGGAGCAGATGGTGAAAATGAACAAGTAACGAAGAGTAAGTCAGAGTGGGAAAGTCGGGTCTTAGCCACCCTTCCCCTGGGAGTGTCACCAGTGTTCCAGCTCCGCTTCGGCGACATTTATAGGCCTGGGAGCTTTTCATTGGTTGGGCTTGCGATGTGCCCAGAGAATTAACCAATCTCAATAGAAATAGCCTCAGTCTTCATATCAAAACCCCAAGCTACCTGTTGATCTTCTCTTGGGAAGCCGTCAAGCCCATGCCACGCTCGAGAGTGCCTCTCCTTTCCTTCAGGTCTCACCTTTCCCCCCTGCATCTCTGAATGAGGCCTGCACTCGCTGTCACACTCCCACACAGTTCCAACCCTTTTGTCTCCAACAGCATGAAGCAGTGACCTGGAAAACTACCGACTCGGGTGGACTTTCGGTGACCACTGAGCTTCCTGGCCCCTAGTCCCTGGGCCACAGTTGATCCTTGTCTTTGTTCTTTCACACTTTCAGCTGTGTCCAGTCTCAGCACCAAGTACATCATTTCTAAGGGTGACATGGGATAAGCTTAATAGACGTTAAAGTCATAAACACATACACCTCATTCTCTCGTGCCACCGAAGACACTAGCGATCTTTTGCCAGAGCCCTCCGCCCTGCCCAGGAGAGGGTAGTGGCCTAGGCCCAGAGTAGGACTCTTTTTTTTTTTTTTTTAAATCTGATGGTCTCAGGGCTTTCTAGCTCTCTAACTGTACTGAAATGCTGGTAATGACTAAAAACTTTCTTGCTCTTTCTGAGGGTAAAGACTGCTGGCTTGGGTGATTAACACCTAACAGGCGAGGATTAAACAATGTGGCCTTTGTTCTATCTCAGCAGGAACTGCTGGGCTCCTTCAGTCTGCTGGTCAGAAGTCAAGAAAATGGGACACTTAGAGACGTGGTTATAGAATTTTTTACTAAGTTATAAAAAGTTTCCTATAAAAGCTATCTAAGGGGAAAAAACAGAAAGATCCTAAGAGGGGAAAGGGAAAAATGTCTCCTCCAAGTGGGGAAAGGCAAAAAATTCTTCTCTCTCTCCTTTGTCTTCAGTACTTATACATCTTTCAGAATACATGATCACGTGTTACAAAGTTCATCACAAGTTCACACACACAAAAAAATCAAATCATTAATTGAAATAAAAGTTTACAACAGAGAATGTTTACATGCGTATCCATTAGGAGTAATTATCTGACTAAACATCCATCACCTGTCTCAGCTCCACAGGTTGACTGAAGGTTTAATGAAGTTTTGTATAGATAAACCCAGTCAATATTTTATCTTCTGTCTTAGTACCTATAATAAATCCTTAGTTCCTTTTTTATGATCTTTGGTTAATTGTTTTACAACCTCTTGGAATGTGCTCTGAGTAGGAGAAAGTCTGGTTATCATCTAAGAGCAATTAACTGGTGACATTTGGGAGACTGGCAGAGTTCTCATTGCAGTTTTGACTATCAGACGAGGACCTAATAGAGGTCCCACTACAAAAGAGCTTAATAATCACAGATACAATTTTAGAAATTCTTAAAGGATCATCATTAAGACTTAAGAAGTCACCTATTTGTCTTCATAGCATCACCACAAGACAGTACATCTTCATGGATCTGCAGAGATCTGCTCCAAAGGGTGTGCTACTACTTAGTGATTGCTATATATGTTAATAGGAACAGGAAAAGCATATTAATAGCAGGAACCTTTCTTAAAATGAATCCCTTACAGCCTTAATAAGGGTTTACCTGTAGCAGATTATATAATAATCCGAAGCAGGCCATCTCAGGATGATCACCTGCTAGTCATTAGCTTGTCCCGTCATAGCCCAGGCACCCTGTGTCCTCCCAGCTGCAGCCCTGGACCACAGTTCCACTGCAGTAGAGTAAGTTCATCTTTTCTGGGGCTTCCCATAAATGGAATCACACACCAAGTTCCCCAACATAGGATGCTTCAACTTACTTTTCTTTTCTTTTCTTTTCTTTTTTTAACTTTAGTATGTGTGAAGTGAAACACAGTCCACAGAAAACACACCCAGGAACTTGTACTAGGATCTTTATCTGGTTCAGTGACATCTATAGAGACGTTTCTCTCTCTGCTGGATAGCAGCAAGGTACAGCAGCCCCTGTCAGCCACAGACACAGGATGGCAATGGCGAGATGAGTGCCTGGGAGTCAGGGAATCTGAGCATTGTAAGTGGAGGCTCATGTGCCCTCTTTTATCTCACATATTAAATGGGTAGATATATGCTCATTTAATCCTACTTTTAGACTCTTCAGAGACACTAACCTGTGCAAAGTGTGTGTTCATGTGTGTATGTATATGTGTGTGTCTGTGTGCATGCATGTGTTTGTGTTTGTGTGTGTGTGTTAAAAAAAGAACAACTTCTGGCTGGGTGTGGCTCAGTTAGCAGAGTTCATCCTTAGCATGCAGGAAGCCCCAGATCCCACCCCAGCTCCGCCTGAGGGAAGCATGATGGGGCATGCCTGCCATCCCAGCACTCAGAGATTCAGCATCGGGAGCTCAGGAGCAGCTTTGACTCCTGCAGGAGACACTTGGGAGGAAAGGATACTAAGATTTCCTGGTGGCGGATACACAGGCTCATGGTACAGGAGACTTTCCTGAATGTTCCACCACGGCTACCTCCAGCAGCATCACCGCCATCACCGCCATCCCTTTCCCATAGCCTCCATATCAGGAGTGGACAGCTGTGGTGTCGCCGTAAAGGGGGAGCACATCAGGCATTAATGGGAGCTAGCAGGCGTCTCCTCCCTCCATCCCCCCTGAATGAAAGTCCGCACTTGTCACTTTTTACACCTTCAACATGTATGGGCCAATGAAACCATTTAGAACTGCACAGTGAAATCTTAATTACAGGTGAGATGAAAGAGCTACTGGTGAGAGGTGGCAGACACTTGAGAAGCTCACAACAGGAGGGACCGTCAAGACACTAAGAACCGCACCTTGGCATAACTGTAGCTGTCAAGATGAGAAAGGATAAGAGGCTGTGGTGGCTCATGCCTGTGAGACCAGCACCTGGAAAATCAGGAGTTCAGGGTTATTCTCAGCAATGTATTAATTTTGAGGCTAGCCTGGGTGCTACATGAGAATTTATTTCAGAAAAAGGAAGAAAAGAAGAAGAGAAGAAGAAATAATTTTAAAGCCAAGACTCTCTCTCTCTCTCTCTCTCTCTCTCTCTCTCTCTCTCTCTCTCTCTCTTTCTCTCTCATTCACACACACACACACACACACACACACACACACACACAAATATGATATTATAGGGGTGGCAATATCAGACATCTGGCAGGTCTGGGTTCGGATCCTGCCTCCACTGCTTTGGGCCGTGTCACCTTGCAAATGTTACTGACGATCCCTTTGGCTGGACTCCTCATGAGTGGGCCAGTGGCAGAGTCCAGACTGTGGCTCTGAGTGAAGATTGTACAAGTCAGTCCCAGAACGCTCCTGCTGACAGAGCCTGCTGGGAGTGAACACTCACTTGACAGTCACTGGTGGGGTTGCCCAGCCAATGGCTTACCCAGTCCTTAGAGGCCTTCTTGAGAGTCTGGGCTGACCCCGTTGTCCATCTTGTCTCGGGGGTTGGAGGAGGACAGACAGTTGCACACATGTCCAGAGATCTCTCTCTAGAGAGTGTCACTCTCTGCAGGCATGGGCAAAATGGTACTTGGCAGTAAGTCTCAGTCCAGCAACTGGTGGCTGTGGGTGTGGTAGGAAGTCCCCATCGTCAGGGCAGAGACTGGAGGACCTTGCTATGCGGGCTACTGGCATTACCTCCGCAGTTCTCAGGAGCCACTGAGTCATGTGGTGGTGAAGCTAGAAAACCACAGGACCAGTAAGAGTGAAAATGGAGTATCCAGAGATGAGGCCCATGAAGGGACCTGGCTTTGGCCATTGAACCTCATCCTGTTGGATTAGGGCTTATCTACAACATATATATGAAGAAAGACAGTGTTATCTGTCATTTTTAGTCTGGTATAATTAGATGTGTTGATCATTTTCTCAGGTGGTGGAGGAGGTCACAGACTGTCAAATGAGGTCAGAGACGGTTGTGGGAAGCCTGGGGGCGGGGGGGGGGGAAGGGTTCCAGGAGAAACTAGTCATCTCGATTTTTGCCAAATATAGGTCTGGCAGAATCTTGAGAGAAGGAAAAAGCCAAACAGGGGCAAAGACATCCATCACCCATTCATTTTAACAACCAATTTTTGCACACCAATTGTGTGCCACATTATGTGTAGGACACCAGACACCTGGGATGAATCCATCACAACCAGGCCTCCCAAGCACCTGGGAGGTTGAAGGAACAGGAAACAGTAGTGAGACTGGAGCACCCAGTGCCAGCAACAGACTCTGTCTGCCCAGCTACACCCAGGACAAGAGAAACACGGCCGTGCTCAGAGCCTTCTGGCTCTAGGCTGGTGGATAATTAGATTCTGAAAGAAGCCATCTGCTTTGGCCCCTGGGGTCTCCCTGCACGACTCCAGCTCCAGCCCGACTGGCAGCTCTCACCACACCCGACTACCTGCCAAGGTTTCCCTCTGCCTTCTGTAGTTGGCTCTGGGTGAGGGGCTGACGCCACAGGTCTCTCCACATCAGATAGGTGGCCCTGCCTGCTCTAGGCCCCCAAGAGGTGGAACCATATTGGTGGGGAAGGCGAGCAAGTGGGCAGAAACCACCAATGGTAGCCATGGACCTGCAGGGCTGGAGGGAAGCAGGTCAGCACCGCATGGGCCCTGGTGCTTTCAGGAGGCCGATGGAGCCACAGAAGGAGAATGGCGCTGCAGTAAGAGTTTAAGGCCATGGCATGGCTGGGAGAAAGAGAAGATGACAGGAAGAGCAGCTGCCATCGCTCCAAAGGAAAAGTCCCCTGCCGTGAGAGTGGTTTGGGCCCCCCCAGGACCTTGTGACTTCCGAGGTCACCTTTACCCCCAGGTTACAGGTTAAGCAACCTGCTGGAGGCCACGCAGCTATGGAACGGCCGGAGGCTTTGCACTCAGGCCTGTCTGAGTTCACAGCCTCCTCTTCCCTCCCCACAGGCCAGGCCAGGCCAGCTCCTGGCTGGACAGGTAGGGGGTCACTTACCTGAATCTCTGTTCATCCTCCCTCTGAAACAACAATGGAGGCCAATGAGCTGTGTGATCCTAAAGAGTTAAGTATGAACTTGGGATGGTGCTCAGACACCACGGAAGCCTCCTCTTCACACACAACACCCACTCAAGTCCTAAGCCCAGGACCCCAGGAACTATGACCTGAAATGAAGGCAAGAAGCAGCAGGGAGGGAGGGAGGGATGGTTCCTTACCAATCAGGATCCAGGCATTAGGGGAAAAATGCCTCATTCATTCCTTCACTCACTCACTCGCTCGCTCGCTCATTCATTCATTCATTCCAGCATGCATGCATGCATACACTTCTTATAGTTGAATAGAAGTCCCTATGTTACGTTCACAAACCCAAAAGTTAAATGTATGCTTTTGCAGATTTTTAACTTCTGCAAACTTTATGCTTCTCTGATCAGAAACGCGTCTTAGTGTGACCATGTGCATTTTCTGCTCTTAGATGGTATCTGGGGCCGGGCTGCTGGACGATGTGAAATATAGTCAACGGTTTAAGAAATGGTGGCATATGTCTTTAATCCCAGCACTTGTGTCTTAGAGTTTTACTGCTGTGAACAGACACCATGACCAAGACAACTCTTATAAGGACAACATTTAATTGGGGCTGGCTTACAGGTTCAGCAGTTCAGTCCATTATCAAGGCTGAAGCATGGCAGAACCCAGGCAGACAGGGTGCCGGAGGAGTTGAGAGTTCTACATCTTCATCTGAAGACTGCTAGCAGAATACCAGATTCTAGGCAGCTAGGATGAGGGGCTTAACGCCCACACCCACAGTGATGCACCTACTCCAACAAGGCGACACCTACTCCAACAGGGCCACACCTTCTAATAGTGCCACTCCCTGGTCTGAGCATACACAAACCATCACAACTTGGAAGGCAGAGGCAGGTAGAGCTCTGTGAGTTTGAGTCCAGCCTGATCTACATAGTAAGTTCCAGGATAGCCAGAGACCCTGTCTCCAAAAAAAAAAAAAAAAAAAAAAAAAAAAAAAAAAATTACAGATACTGTTGTGACATTTGTCACATGAAGACATCTGTGTGCATATATGATTTGGGTGGTGGCCCTGTGAGGCTGTGGTGTGGACAAGCCAGAGAAGCTGACTGACAGCCACACACACACACACACACACACACACACATCATTTCAGCTGTATGTGTCACCACACAGCCCACCCATTCCTTCAGAGACATTGTTTTTAAAAGTGATCTGTCAGGGCTGAGGATGGGGCTTACAGGGTAGAGGACTTACCTAACGCACCAAGCCTTGGGTTCTATCTCTAGCACGAACCAGGAGTGGTGGGGCGTGCTTACAATGCCAGCACTCAAGAGGTGGAGGAAAAGAGAATCAAAAGTTCAAAGTCTGACCTGGAGAGATGGCTAAGCACACTGGCTGCTCTTCCAGAGGACCTGAGCTCAGTTCCCAGTTGCCGACGTGGTGGCTCACAGCTGCCTGTAACTCCAATTGCAGAGCTCTGATGCCTTTGTCTGGCCTTTGTAGGCTTATGTAACCATATGGCATATGTACAACTCATGCATGCACACTTAAAATAAATCAGTAAATATTTTAAAAAGAAGTCCAAGGTCATCCTTGGTTATAGAGAGAGTATAAAGCCAGCCTAGGTGACCTGAAGACCTGCCTGCTGGTATGTACCTGATCTCTCTGCATAAACTCAGCGTTTTACTCCTGACGCTGCTTTTAATTCATTGCGGGGCCTTTCCCTGGCTATGTGATGTGCTGTGCTAATGCCCGGATAACTTTCAGTACCAGCATGGGACCTGGGAAAGGCAAGGATAAAAGATAAAGCTGTAACGCTGGGTCCAGAGGCAGAGGCTGAGATGGCCTCAGCTACGTGTTCCGTGTTGGCCTGGCAGGCCGCCCAGCACAAGGCGCGGGCTCCTAGTTCCTTTGCTTCCCATCGGAGGAAGGACAAGGCCAACTGACCCGGTCCATGCTCCTAAGGAGCTCCCAGCTCATTGGAACAGGGGTTGGGGGCTGTTGACCATCAGGTCTGCCTGCCTCCCTCCAAACTGCCTCCTTCTCAAAGGCTGGCGGACCCAGGAGCTGGGAGGGGGCGGAGCTGGTGGTGATAGAGCCCCGTGCAAGTTTTAATTACTTCTCCCGATCCTTCGCATTTATCTAGAAAGGACAGGGGTGGGTGGCTGCGTGTCTAATTGGAAATGCATCCCTCCTCGTTCCCTCCAGTCACATCTTCCTTCGGCTCTAATTGGATTCTGGGCATCCACAGGGGCCAAGATGGCATTTTGGGCTCAGGGCAGCTTCCCGCCAGGGACCCCTGTCACCTGGAGTGGCAAGGGTGAGGAGACCTTCATGGTCAGGCTCGTTGTGATTAAGAAGACCTGGTATGTGAGGTTGGAGGGTGGAGGAGGCAGAGCTCTCCCAGGCCCCTCACAGGCCTAAGCCCGCTCCATCACTTGCCAGGCCACTGGGTCCTGGGACAGTTCAAGGTTTCCTGCCCTGCATATGGGCTCAGTTTTCAGTTCTGGAAGAAAAGTTGTCAGGCACAGCAATTAGAGGCGAGCCAGCTCCATCGGAGGGAGGACGCCGCCACAGAGCCTCAGGAAGTGCTAAGCCTTCTGCCAGATAATGAGCGCGCTTCCTTCTCAAGCCATCTCCTTGTCAGTTAACACCACACAGCACAGCCGCGGTGGGGGAGCTGAGCCTGGAAGTGACCGTCTACCTAAGGAGAGAGGGTTCCCTTCGGTGCTGGGCTGGGTAGGAAGAGAAGGAAGTGCAGACAGGTCAGGGGCAAAGATAAGGTCATGAAAAGGAGGGCTGGGGACCCAGAGTGTCTCGTTGGAGCCTTGTGGCCTCAGAATGACATCCGGGCGCTCTGAGCCTCGGTTTACTCCCTTGTAGCATAGGTTTGACTCAGAGGTGGCATGCCTGGCTGATAGGAAGGGTGTCTCAGGCAGCTAATGGGGAATCGTGTCTTGGGCAAAGAGGCACTTGGCACACGGTACGCGTTCAGTAGGCCTAGGCTCTCACCCTCATCCTCAGATCCAAAGCTGTTCTGAGCCCTAACATCACACCGGACGGGGAAAGTTCCACAGCCTGCGGAGTAGTTACTATTAACTGTGAACTTGACGCGATCTAGAGTCCCTGAGGAGGCAAGCCTCTGGACGTGACTCCGAGGGACTGTCTGGAGTGGTTAGTCGAGGTGTGGGGTGTGGGCAGCTGAGGTCTGGACTGAAGAGGAAGGAGAAGGCAAACGAACACCAACCTCCATCTCTGCTTCCTGACCAGGGCACAAAGTGACTGGCTGCCTCTGGGTGCTCCTGCGGCCACGCCCTCCCTACAGTGCTGGACGGCGGCCTCCCGCTGTGAGGCACAGTGCACCCCTCCTTAAGTTGCCTTTGTCAGGTACTTTGTCACAGAGTACAAAAAAAAAAAAGAACCATGAAACTCCATTTTGTACCCAAGTCCTTTAAAAATTGTCTATAATTATAGCCAGACTGTTCATGAGGCAGGAACCGTGGATTTCAGGTTTAGACTTGAGTCTTAAGATAGGTATTCATTATGTATATGCAAACATTCCAAAATCTAAAAGGAGATACGTGTCTAGTCGCCAGCGTCTCAGATAACAGAGCTCGGCCTGCAGTCACCACCAGGAGCTAATCGTCCCCGTGGGCCTTCAACGTCCCAAGCTGAGGGAGGGCTGCTTGCTCTCCTCCCCCTACAGACAGACTAATCGGACTAATCACTTCGTAACGCAATGATAGTAACGGCTGAGGCTCACAGCGGCCCCCAAATCACCAAGCTCCTATCACACCATCTCATCTCATTACCACAGTCCCAAGAGGTACGCACAGCAGGCAGCATCTGTCGCCGTCTTTTGTTTAGTGTTTTGTAGCTGAGCGAACTGAGGTCCAGGGAAGGTACGTCAATCACGGAAGCCCATACATAGAGCAAGGAGCCCTAACTCAGACCAGGCACTGCTCCCTAAGTGTAAATGAACTCAACTCCTTCAACAACTCCAAAGAGTCAGCAGGGGCTGTGATCCCAGCAGGGGCTCCCCTGTGATCCCAGCACTTGGGAGGCAGAGGCAGAAGGGTCAGGAGTTCAAGGTCTGTGTGCTGGGACAAATGAAGAAAGGCCTTGTATAAACTGCCTGGAAATGCAAACTGTCTCTTGAGGGCTGTGATCTTAATACTTAATACTTTGCCCAGGTTGGCCTTGAACTCTGCTATGTAGCCAAGGATGACCTTGAGAGTTACAGGTGTGTGCCACCATGCCCAGCATTTGTAATGTACAGTAAAAGGGAAAATTGGAACTAGCAAGGAGCTCAGATCGGGCGTCCTGGGGGGTGGGCGGGGTAGCGTGCAAGTGTTAGAGGGAGTCTTTGAGAAAGCTGCAAGCCCAGAGCCATTTCTCCTGAGGGGTTGGCTTCCACCAGAGTTCTTGGTCAGTGAGTGCCCCCTTTGGGTGCGTAGTTACGCCTCCGGGTTCATAGGGGCGTGGCTTCACAATCCTTTGGAGGGAACCCTCGGAGCTGCTTGCTTTCTGTCTTTTAGGTAGCACCCCAGGAGTTTGGAAACGGGGCTAAGATGGTCAGGAAAGGTTCCCTGGAAAAGGACAGCCAAAGAGGAGGAAGGCTGGATACCCGTACCCGAAGAAAGGCCTAGACTCAGCCTTAAGAATAACGTCCCTAGGCAGTGAGGAGAAGGCCCTGGCTGGTGCAGGGAAGACTGGGCCCAGGAACCTCTCTCAGAATGCATTGGTCCTGGGCTGGAGCCTTGACTGCCAGGAAAAGTTTGAGATTCTAGTGAAACTGCCCAGCCTAGAGGCTTTCCAGGGTCCAGAACAGCAGGTCAAGTGCTTGCCTGTGACTTACTGCCATGTTGACATCTCATGAGCCAGATTCATTCAGAGGCAGAGGGAAGGAGGAAGAAGAGGAGGAAGGAGGAAGGGGAGGAAGAAGAGGAAGAGGAGGAAGAGGAATCACCTAAGATACTAGTAACAGACTGACTTTTCTCCAAGGATGTTCTGAGGCCCACCCATCCTTCAAGGCCCTCCATGAAAATGTGGTGCCATGAGCTGGAGATTGGGGAAGACAGCATGGGTTCTTAGAGCCGTGGTTTTGATCAGGACTGTGCTAGCTGGCATGCACGAGGCCTTGCATGCATAACACCCTGGGCTCCATCGCCAGCACTTCAGAGACTTGATGCCACATCACATGCGTGTGACCCCAGCACCGAGGAGGTGCCAGCAGAATCAGAAGTTGACAGTCCTCACTGCCTAGATTAGAGTTCAGGGCCTGTCTCAGAGTAGAAATATAAAAAGAAACGCAATTTTCTCTAACAAGCAAAGGAGCTGAGAAGTCCCAAGGTAGATAAGCCATTTGGTTGTACTTTAACTTAGAGCTCTTTTGTGCGTGATTTTCGTTTGTTGGTTGGTAGTCAGAATCACACTTTCTAGCCCTGGCTGGCCTGGAACTCACTACATAGACCAGGCTGGCTATAAACTCACTGAGATCCTCCTGCCTCTGCTTCCTCAGTACTATGATTAATCACAAAACACTTGGTCTGTCTCTATCCGGGGGGACCCAGCTGTAGACCATAGCACATAGTGTAAAACGTGTTCAGGACTTCCTGTCCCAGGCTCCCTAATGTGCATACGACTAGTCCAGAATGTTCAAGGCAATCCTCCTGTCTCTGCCTTCCTAGTTTTAGGATTATAGACACATACCACATATCTGCCTTTTCTTTGTCCAAACTCCTCACCTCCTCACCCCTTCGTGCTGAGGTCTCGGTGTGTCCTTTAGTCCCTGCCCACCAGCAGGAGGGCCCTGCCATGAACTCAGCGGGCAGGAGGGGCTCCCCTCAGGAGTCTTCACTTTTATATAATCGTGAGGACTAAGGGGCCCTGTGAGTTTGGTAAGCCTCAGGGACTTCCTGAGATCTGTAAGTTGTTTATTTCCCATCTTAATGAGCCTCTGTTTAGAATGGAAGTTACAAGAGGGTGTGAAAGAAAAACAAACAGCTCTGTGCGGAGCACTTAGAGGCAAAAGTGGAGAGATTTGTGCCGAGCTGGAGTTTCTAGGGAAAAAAAAAAAAAAAACAACAGAAAGCCAACTGCCACGTGGATCAACTCCTGAAAGGTTCAAAAGGTTATCAGGAAAAAGATTAAGCCTGTCCTAGGGATGGGCAGCCATCCCTCATCCCTACCCGTTTGGGTGGGGGGTTAGGGTTGGGAGCTCTTTCAGAAGTCAGGTGTAGCTGACAGGAAGTTAAGAGCCACAGAGCTGGCCAGAAGCCTGTCAGAACAAGGAAGCCGCTTCAATAGCAGGCACAGCAGGCTACAGAGAAGCTCTTGGACCTCAGGCAGACTAAGCAACACAAGCCAGCCCTGCTGAGGCCGTCCATGGTGGGGCGTGTGTGTGTGTGTGTGTGTGTGTGTGTGTGTGTGTATCACAAAAGGTCAAATGGGGCAGTGTCTCCTGTCCATGTCACTGTACCCGACACTGATCTTTTGACTAAAGAATTGATAAAAGTGATGAGACCCTGTCACACCATCCTGGGCCTTGTGAATGTTTCCTTTTCGGTATCCCCTTAGCCCCTCAAGGACAACCGCACTTACCTGGAATTGCCAACGGTGGGCTTTCACAGATCCCGCACTCTCTGTAAAAGGGCCTTGTTACATAATGCGAATGCCTCTGTGTCTTTTTTTTTTTTTTAGATTTATTTTATCATTTTATGTGTATTAGTATTTTGTCTTCATGTATGTCTGGGCACCACATGTGTGACTGGTGTCCAAGGAAGTGGTGAGCCCCCATGGGGGTGCTGAGAATCTTTGCAAGAACAAGTATTCTTAACCACCGAGCCAGCGCTTCAGCCTCAGAGTTACAGAAACTCTGAGGGGGGGGGGGAGTAAAATCAACAATGAAATTTTTTTTCCAGAGGACATGCTATGATCTGGAGAAAGACAAGTGCCCAAAGCCATAAAATGGTTAAGTAAAATTACAGTGCCAAGCGCGGGTGACCTCCCCATGAGTTGCTGGCCAGGAAATCCTCCCGAATGATAAGGGCACTGCTATGTCTGTTGGTTGTGGGCCAGCACTAGATTAGCCCCGTATGACTGAAAAGGATACACGAGCTGGTCACATGTCGCAGAGAAATCAAGCTAAGACTGACCTGGAAACTCCCTCCCTGTTGGCCGGCTTTCATAATGTTGAAAGGTATATATATCATAGATTGCTGGGGGAGAGTTTCGCCAATAGTCCTGCTTGGTCGAAGATGCTGCATGCAACGCTATCCTAATATCAACAAAGATGTGTGTACAGGTCTACTAGTGGCACAGACTGCTTTGGGTACAACCAACAACTTTCTGATTGACTATGAAGCTATTCCATGGAAGGGAGTTCACTCCAAATTCTGTGGACCTGGACAAAAACCTGTGGCCGGGAAGGGAAGAAACAGCTATCCTGTTAAACAGCCATGATACGCTTGTCAAATAGCTCGATAAGCATTTGCACTTAAGACCAGCCATAGAGCACTATTGTCAGCCCCAACTGGTCATAAAAGGATGCTTCCTTTACAAAGGACCGTAAGCTGCAGACACTCACAACCACTAGTGACGCTCCCGGAAACAACCGTTCCTGTGGCACAGTAGCCCCAAGGCTTAGACAGCTCCATCACATCCACCAGGGCTCAGAGAATAGCACGGGTAGGAGGCCGAAAGATCGGAAGAGCGGGAGGAAGGGGTGGAGTGCTATGTAGCGATTTCCTCCGAATTGAAACATTGTATCCTTGAGATAGGCACCTTAAGTCCTTAAGCAATGTTCTTTAAGATCCAAGAAGCAAACACCTCAAGCCTCTGGAAGTCTCTGAAGCTTCCTAGATTCCCCCTCCCCCACCCCCCACCCCCAGGTGTAAGTAAGGACTGTTGAGGAGAGGAGATTCTTTGGCCTGTGGAACTGCCCGAAAGTTGTACAGAAAGATCGAGGGTTCCAGCTTTCATCAAATCATCGCCCATGCTGGGCTGGGCTTTCTGTGGTGCAGCTGCCTCTGTAAGTAACCCCAGCCGACGCACTGGTTCACTGCTCTGGCCTCTGGCGTGCTCCTCACTCTGGTCTGTCCCTGGCTCTCTGTGTGGGGCGAAGAGACATTTGCTTACATCTCCTCCGGGACAGTGTCACACAACCCAGCTCAATCTTCAGTATAAAAATGGAATCCCTGCCCACTTTGAATTTGCATTCCCTCATTATAGAAAGAGAATGAACAACTTTGAGTATGTTTAAAAGCCATTTGTAGCCTGGGTGAGATGGTACATGTCTATAATCCCAGCACTCAGAGGTGGAGGCAGGAGAATAAGGTATTCAAGGTCATCCTGGGCTATGTGAGATCCTCTCCCATAAAACTAAGCAAATACATTAATGAATAGGCAAATACCATTTGTGGTTTCATTCCTATACACTATTCCCTTCCAACCTTTCCCCAACTTTCTTATGTGGGAGCTTTTCCTTTATTGACTCAGAAGGGCTCTTTACATATTAAAGGAATTCAACCTTCATATGTGAATTGAGCGTCCAGTCTCTCCCCCTGCTTGTCATTTGCCTTCTGAATCTATGTTTAGTTCTACGTCCCTTAATCAAATCCACAGACCTGAGTCTTGTAGAGTTGCTAGGTTTGTGCCCTATTAGGAGGCCCTCAGAGTTTTAACTCTTGATACACAGTGACTCCCCACGTTGGGGTCTTGCCTGGACCTTCCTCCCTTGAATGACCCATAGCCAGTGCGGGCAGCTTCTGCCTGTGCCCAGTCTTCTCTAGATGGACAGAACCGCTCTGGGCTCACCCCTCCCGCTCCTCTCCGCCCTGCACTTGGCCTAAGTCTTCCTGTGCGCACGCTTGCTCCTTAGGCCTGCCCCAGCCTTGGCTCTCCCTGCTCGAAGGGCCCTGCAGGTGTATGGAGGCTCCGCCCCGGCCCCACCGTCCACCTCCACCTCCGCAGACCATGGCTCCTTAACCACCGCCTCGCACCTTCTAGTTCCACTCCTGACGTTGAGGCTCTGTCTCCTGGTCCTGGCCGGAGTGACCAGGGACTCAGAAATGACACAGTGGGTACACGAGGACAGAAGAGGAACGGGCCAAAGAGGGAGGCCGGAAGCAGAGTGAGGCTTCCGGGATCCTCTGTCCTCGGGTTTCAGCATGGCTTCCCCCTTCACAGCAACTTAGCCAAATTTCTATCTTTATTAATCAAATAACAAATTCAATTAATTACCTCAGATTGTTTTAATTGAATCGAGCACAAGAACATGGACAGAATCCCTGGAAGTAACGAAGCCTGGCATCTCCCGCATCTGGAGCAGAACTGGCCTTCCCCTTCAGCACAGGAATGGAGACGCTAGCTGCACCTCACAGCCGGCCCCGGCAGCTTCAGCCCCACTGCCAGGGCCCCGAGACCTCCAATCTCCCGCCCCGGGGCTAGCAGTGGTCTCTGCCTCTCCACAGCACCACTAGCGAGCGAGTGCCCCCTGCCCCCAAACACTCCTGGCATTTGCAGAAAGACCAGCATCAGCCCCCAGAAAGGGTGCGAGTGCAGCTGGCTGCCAGACTTTTGGCAGAGAGCCACACCCTTCTCCAGAAGAGGCCTGAAGGGGCTGAGCTATTGTCCCCTGGATGTCATCACTCTGAGCAGGGGTGAGGATAGTATTGTAGCCAGCTGGGTTCTTTGAGATGTTTATTATATATCATTAAAGACGAGGAAACAGAGATCAGAGAGGTACAGTGTTTTGCCCAGGACTGCACAGTGGGGTGGCAGTCAAACTGTGCACTAGAGCCTTCCTGGCCTGGTGCTGGTGCCCACAGTGGTTAATCTTCATTGTCAACATGACAGATTTAGAATCACCATGGAAACAAGCCTCTGTGCAAGTCTGGGAGGGCTTTTCCAGAAAGGCTTAACTAAAGAGGGAATATCCACCCAGAATGTGGGCAGCAGCTGCCCATAGTCTGGGTCCTTAAACTGAATAAAAAGGGGAGAGTTGGGCCCGGGGATGCAGCGCGGTTGGTAGAGTCCTTGCCGAACATTCAGAATGCCCTGGTGTGGTGACTGTAATTCTAGGAGGACAGTCAAGGCTAGCCTGGGCTAAGCGAGACACTGCCCCCTCCCCTCGATGGGAAGGTGAACTGACCAGATGTGCACCTCTCATTACCCTGGCTGGGGAAGCACGTGATTAGCCATCTTGGGTCCCTGATGCTATGGCTTCTCAACCATGATGGGCGGAACCCCAATCTATGAGCCAACATGGACTTCTCCCTAAGTCATTTTTGCCCGATGTTTGGTCATAGCAAGAACAGAATACAATGCCCACACCTGAGTAACAGCTTCCAGGTCCTCGCTGTGCTGGGCAAGCAGTCCCGAGGACACCCGGCAGCCTGCTCAGTTCACACAGCCTCCCTCATCGGACCTAACACTGGACTCCATCCCTCTAACGTGATGTTATATTGTCTTACACTGAACTGCTTCGTACTGCTCTGGCCTGGAGACATGGCTTTGTGGCTAAGAACACACCCGTCTGTATATCGCAGAGGACCAGAGTTTAGTTTCTAGCACACAGGTAGGGCAGCTCACAACCACCTATAACTCCAAAGCCAGGGAGATGGGTGCCCTCTTCTGGATTCTGTGCTCATGGTTCCCTCTACACACACACACACACACACACACACACACACACACACGGTAGGGTAACATTACTGAATTATTACAAGTCTTCCCTCCAGGCCCAGGCACCTGTTGTCATGTCCTTCATTGTGCTGTGCTCCTGTCCGGGTGCCTACGGTAGCTCTCTCTTACCTTTTTCCTCAAGTCCAGACACCACTGCCCAACTCCGGCTCCTCCCAGCTTGGCCTCATGTGGTCAGGCAGCTTGTCCAACTCTGATACTGCCCTTGGAGCATGAGCAGAGCTTTAAAATGGACCTGGCAATCCCTACTTCTCCAGACTCTGCTGAGGTAGCCGGAAGTGCTAGGAACTGGTCCCCCCCAACACTGCTGCGCCCCACACACATCCCCGCCCCCACCTTGCCTGTCATCATGCAGACCTGGAACTCCCTCCGCTGTCCTCCAGCTGAGAGTCTTCCTTCTCTAGAAACACGGTGCTACACTGTGTCCTACCTGTCTTGTTACACTGTCCCCCTCTGAGACCCAGCTTCAAATGCCCCATCCCTGCCTTGGGGCCACTGAGATAATGGCACAGAATCTCTATCCTGGCACAAGCCTACCTTGAGAGATTCGGTTCCTTCTCCCTGCCCAGCGATAAGAAAGAAAACCAGGTGCCCAGGTCAGAACTCCACCAGCTGACCTTCCGTGGCTACTTCCAGTGCCGCTGCCCGCCACACTGGGGAGGCCTGTGTCCGTCCCACCCTCCCTATAGGATTAAGTCTATTTTCAACCAAGCTCTCTCCTGTGTGTCTACAGGCACAGTTCTCCTGAGAGCCCAGGAGTCCATCTTGTTCTTGCCAAGAACATTCCACCCAGTCTAATCCGAACCACCCCAGCAGGCTGAGGAGAAGGCGGAAGCCTCCCTCAGACTCGGCAGGCTGAGGAGAAGGCGGAAGCCTCCCTCAGACTCGGCTCCTGCTTCCAGGCTTGTTCTCAGTCAGAAACATGGCTCCTGGAGAGACCCGCCTGCCTAAGATCCACCCAAGGTCACAGGTAGCCAGTGCCCTGGAAACAGACAGGGAATTCACCTCCTCAGGGCACTTGAGATACAGAAGCATCTCTGAGGAAACATGAGAGCCTGCAGTAGCGTTTAGAGACACTGACAGGTGTCTGCCCCATCCTCTCCTGAGTAAAGCCACACTGGCCCCGGAGCTCCTGAATCTCCCTGCAGGCTGTCTCAGGCTCTGGAGCGTCTAGGCCTCCTCAAGCATCCTCAGTGCCCTGTGGAGATCTGGCAGGTCGACGCCAGCCCCAACTTGCTCTGCCAGTTTCCAGTGTTCTGTAAGTACCACTGGGAGAGGGGGGTATGGTGGTCAGAACCACATTCCTGGAGGCCAGAAATAAAGAATCACAACGTGAGCAGGCCACACTGTCTCCAAAGCCTCTAGGCCCCAGAAGGGACAACTGTCTTTGCTGCCAACTCGGCTGCTGGTGGCTGCAGGCATCCTTGACTTATGGCTACAGTATCAGCCTTTGAGTGATATTTTCCTAAGATTGTGGTTTTCAGACTTGCATTTCTTGTGTCTTTTAGAGGCATCAGTGGTTGGATTTAAGGTCAACCCCTCATGCAGGACTCCGTTGTGACATCCTGGATAGTGTATGCAAGACTCCTTGGGCAAATAAGACCACTCTTCCAGATTGTAGAGCCAGCTGATGAGTGCCAGGATCACTGGAGATCCTGCTTCAAAAACAATAAGGTAGAGAGTCATCCAGGAAGATGCCAGATGTTGACCTCCAGCCTGCACACACGAACACGGCAAGTACCCTTGCTTGGCAGGGCTGTCCTGGGTCCTCTCCAGCAGGTGGCTGTGAGTGTATCCTATGACCTCAGTTGACCTCCCATGGCATCTCCAGAAAAACCTGGCTTTCTCACCATGTCTTCTGAATGCAATGCTATGCAGTTCCCATTTTACAGAGAAGAAAACACACACTGAAGAGCAGTGTGCCCCGTGCTGGGAAGGCCACTGAAGGTGGGGCGCAGAATCACGCTCATAGGCACAGAGCCGGTTCAGCCTGACATCTCACACTGAGAGAGGCGTGAATGCCATGGCCCACGTGTGGGGCTTGGAGGACAGACTATAGCAGTCAGTTCTCTCCTTCCACCATGCAGGTCCCAGGGACTGGACTCAGGTTGATGGGATTCCAAGCCAATGCCTTAACCCTCTGAGCCATCCCCTGGCCTCTACTTCATCTTTCTGGATCTGTTCCTGGACCTCTCCTTTTACACAGGGGCATCACTTGCCTGGTCACTCCAGGCCTGGCTGCTATTTGCATAAAATTCAAAGCCCCAGACAATTCCCTCATCACTGATCCAGCCAGACCTCTCAGCAGCCCCTGAGAGAGACCCATGGGTGTCACTGTCACAAGAAAGAGTGGCACGGGCGATGGAGTGGAGGCTTACACAGGACCTCAGTGCCCCAGCTCCTGACACTTTGCAGTATAATGGAGAGCCCAGGTCTTCAGACATATCGTCCTGTTTCATCCAGTTCAGCCCAGGCTCAGAGCTCAGTCACTCACATAACAGTGAAATGTTCACCCTGGATGACAGGGAATATTTTCGCTGCCTTGAAGAGCAAATTTCCTTCCCACCCATTTGCTAAGTGAGAACAGACTAGCTCAGAAACCCCCCTCGGGCAGGATGCTAAGCCCTGTCTCCGCATCTGTTCCAGAATGCTCCACAGCCAGCTCCGGGCCCGTGTGCTATGCCTCTGGCTACATGAATCCAGGCTGATGGGTCCTAGTCACTGCTCCCAGGGCAGCGCTGGTCAGAGGAGATGTAGGTGCAAGTGGCTAGAGCACAGCTCAGAAAGAGAAAGGACGAAGCCAGTAGGAGGGCAGCAAGGCTTCATGTCACCTGCCTAAGGAAACCGCCTTCTTCTCTAGAGCCTGGGTCTGAGAGAAAACAGCATCCTCCACCATCCCCCTCGAGATGGTCCATTTGGGGATTAGACGGGGCAGAGATGAGGCCGATGAGGCTCCTGAAATTTAAGCCAGGGCCTTTGGGTGAGCACAGACCACCTCAGCAGAGGGAGCAGATGTCCCAGGCTGGCACACTTCATCTTTTATAAATAGTTGTACTTGCTGGAAGCCAGTGCAAGGGCAGGCCCAGCATCTCTGACTGACAGGCCGAGTCTTGTCCATCTGTTCATACAGCATTGCCTTCCTGCCCGGCAGCCCAAGGCCACACCAGGGTTTCATGCACCCAGAACACAGCAGCCCAGCATATGCTGGGCCCATGTGGTTGGTGATCTATGAGTTTCTCGAGGTAAATAATAAGAAAGGGCTTGGGGACAGACACTTGCTGGAATAGTGAGATTCTTGTCCTTTACGGGTAGCCCAGAGAGATTGGGACTGTGGGACAGGCATGTAGCAGCCAAACCTGGGTCTCTGAAAAGCAGTGAGAGCAGAGAGCAAATGTTCTTTGCTGATCTCCATGTCATCTAGTGGATGGACCTAGCGTCCATCTGGGGTGACACGAACTGGCTTCCATAAGAGCCATGGGTGACTTAGAACGGTGTGGCCTCCACTCAAGCTCTTCTATACGTAGGAGCTCCTCTGTGTGGCTCCTGGAGTCCTTGACCTCATGGCTGGGGCCACAGCTTTCTGGAGCAGCAGCAGCCAAGAGATGCTTCTCCTCCAGAGCACGGGCGCGTCTCCTTTACTGCTCCACACTGAGCACTCGTGTGGCACCTAAGAGGCTAACGGGCCCACTAGGCTTTCTGAAGAGCCCAGGGGACCAGGGTGGCAACTTCCAGCTCCTTTGATCCTTGGGGAACCCTGTGAGCCGCTTCCATTTCCAAACTTCCCATTTTCTACAGGCAAAGGTTTAAATACTCCGTGATCTTTGAGTCAGAGAGGGGTGCTCCAAAGTACAGCTCCCCGGGGGCAGGGAGTTGGCTCAGCCATATTTTCATACCTGGTGGCATTTAAATAGCCAGCATCAAAGGGGAGAATGGCTAAGTGAACAAGTCATCACCCTCCCCGCCAGCCCCATGGCACCTTGAGATCATACTCCCTAGGTCCCAGGCCTGGCTTTGCCTTTTGCCCAGCAGGTGATCTTGGGTAGGTCCCTTGATTGTTTTACTCTAGTAGACAAGAGATTATCTTCCTCCCCTGCAAACACTCCATGATGCCCACACTTTGGTCCAGCATGTAGAAAGTATCCCATGAAGGATGCCTGCCTAGTCGGTCATTGGCTCTGTTCTCCAGATGTGTGTGTGTTATTACTTCCTCAGCCCTACGAAACTGAAAGTGCCCTTATGATCTGCTCTAGCCAGCGCAAGCCCAGAGTCATGTGCCACTCCTTGATGGGGTTCTAAGAGCCCGCGTGGCAATCAGCATGTCCTCTTTTGCCTTTGCCACAAACACAGTGATAAAATGGAGCCACACCCGGTCCCTCTCCCTCCAGAATGAGGATGTGGGCTAGACTGTCCAGAGGGGCTGGAATGGAGGAGACACATTGGAGTGTTGGAGGGTGGCTATGGTGATCCTCAGCCCCCTACGACTGTGAAGCTAGAGAGTCCCTACCGTGGCCTTTGACCCTTCTTTACTATGCGTGTTGCTTTGGTTAATGTGATAACCGAAAAGGAAGAAGCAGAGGGGTGCGTACTGGATCTGGCCTTTCTTCCCAGCTGGGAACACTAATGCTACCGTGAGCAAGCTTCCAATCACGTCTTAGAAGGAAGAAAAGCCACAAGGGGGAAGGGTCCCAGCCATCCCACTAACAGTGCCAGACATGTGAACAGGGGCACACTAAACCACCAAGATGCCCTCTGAACTGCAGCAGTCCACAGCCACATCCGGCTAGCCCGGAGGATTGTTAGAACTGTTATCCAAGCATGGCTTGGGCCACATGTGTCACAGTTTAGCAGCAAATGCACACAACACATTTTTTTATGACAATGTAGAAAGGTCAGGCATCATTGTAATACATTGTATTAAATGGTTATTGTTTTCGAGCCACTGCATTTCAAGTGGTTTGTACTCAGCCGAGGTAACTAGCTGATACAATGGAGCACGAATGAAAATCAGATGTCAGAATTCTGACCACAGATATCTAGGGATATTTGTTACTGTAGTATAATCTAGCCCATGCTGATTAGTAGACTGCTTCCTTTCTCTTTCTCTTTCACTCTGAATCCTCAAGATGAAGGGGCCCAGCCTCAGTCTACACTGGTGGAAAGGAGATACCAGTTCCAGCATCAGACCCTTGTGTATTCAAACCCCAGACTTGCTCTTCAGCTCTTACTCTGGCTTTGTGTCAGGATCCAGCTTAGCCTGATGGTGGCCATCTTGTGTTGTGCTCGCCATGGTTGGCTGTCAGTATCTTCGGTCTGTTTATGCAATAGTTTCCCTGTGTTCTATTAATAGAACAAACCATCTCAGTACCATGGGAGCTTCACAGCTCCAGGACTGTGCCAGAAACCTTTAATGCTGGCTCTAGACAAAGCACCTGCATTCTGGCTTTTTTTATGAAGTCATTTTTGTTCTGACTGTCTTGTGTTGCTTTCTGATCCTTATAACTATCACCCACTAATCTTGCTGCAATCAGGGCCCGCACTCCTATCTCACACAGTAGGACCTAACTGTTCCAGAACATTTTCTTGCCTCTTAATTGTGGGACCTTGGGAGAATTCTGTAGCCTCACGGTGCCTCAGTTTCCTCCTCTGTGAACTGAGACTAGAAACAAGGCTGTGGGAATCCTGAGTTTACAAAGTGTCCACTGTGGTGCTTGGCACACACGAGACTGAACTCTGCAGGTACAGCTCCTCCATCAGCTGGTAGAGCATCTTGAGCAAGCCCCTGGCTTTTTGTTTGTTGCTGCAGCATAACCTAGGCCCTGTTGGAAAATATACTATTTCCCTTTCCATTCTCTCTGAGAAAGGAAGCGCACTGGAGTTAAGTTCCAAGGAGATTTTCCCCCCTCTTGTTTAACCATTTCCTTCCAGATACCATCTCGCCTATCTCTAGGTCCAGGTAAGAGCAGCTCTCATAGCTCATGTCCTTGAGAAGGGTGTTCACTGGCTTTCCAAGCCTCGGTTTCCTCCTCTATAAAATGGGAGTACAGCTGTCTTTTTGACAGGATGGCAGAAAGATACAGAGAGGCAATTTAGCTAAAGATACATGTTCCTGGTGGGTTCTGAAGGGGTGTCCATTCCTCCTCCTCCTCTTCCTCCTCCTTCTCCTCCTCCTCTTCTTCCTCCTCTTCCTCCTCCTCCTCCTTTGACTAGAAGGCTCCTCTGAAGGAAAGGCAAGTTGTGTTTTGTACTCCTCTCCTACTCCTGCTGAGCCTGCTGCTCACATAGAGTCAGTGAGGCTGGGGGAGGGGCTCATCCTGTCACAGATCCCAGAGACCCCAGATCTGCCAGGTCACCTCAGTGTGGGGAAGCCTAGCTCCTCTGGCGATCCTAAACTGGAAGATGGGCGGAGCTCAGGCAGCTGGGAGACCTGTGAGCATCTCTTCCTCCCCTTCCCCTCCCCTGGCCTGTCTCTCTCCCTCCCAAAAGCAGGCTCAATGGCTGCTCAGAGCAGTTTCCATGGTGATAGCATTTTAAAGTTTCTAGGAGCAAAACAGAAATAATTCTCCCCTTCTCCTCTTCCATGGCAATCCACGGAAAAGGTGCTTATTGGAGAGGGAGGCAGGGGGCAGGGCTGGGAGGGTGGGGTGCGGGGCTGGGAGGGTGGGGTGCGGGGCTGGGAGGCAAGGCAGTTTTCGCTTCTCCACCTGCTTAGAGAAGCGTACGGTACGTGAAATGCCTCTGCCTGCTTCCACCCTACCCCACCCCGGGAGGCTGGATGAAGGGTTGGGAAGGGGGGTAGTGAGGATGGAGAGGCGAGGGGAAAGGGGGAAAGGGGGAAAGGGGAAAGGGAAGACAGTTGCGTGCCCGTGTGTGCACGTGTATCCTCACAGCACAGCAACACTGCTGGAAATTTCCACTGACCCTTGTCACTCACTAATGGAGAAGAGCTGGCTATCTGTGGGACCAGCTGGGACCAGAACCAAACCAAATCTGCATCCTAGAATCACTAAATTACAGCATTTTCTGCTTCAAATAACAATGCCACAGACTAGGAACATTAGGAAAAGGCTCATTTTGGCTCAGGGCTCTGGGCCAAGGTCAAGGCGCCATGTCTAGTGGCCTTCTTGATGGTAGAGTCCTGAAATGGTACAGGGGACAGAGCATGCTCTCAGGTACATCTTCTGGCCCCTCCCTCTCTTCTTATAAAGCCACCAGCACTCAACCATACAGGGGCTCTACCTTGGTGACCCTACCTTATCCTAATTACTGTTCAAAGTCCCCAGCACTAAACACCCCAGGCATATTAAGTTGTGAGTTAATAGCTTGCAATGGGGTACCTCATTCCTGTCCCAAAGTTCTAGGAGGAGGGGATTCGCCGACATTCTATCCAAACCACGGTGACTTCTGGAGTGGCAGGGACAGGACACAGCTCCAGGCTACAGTCTGATCACAGTGGCTTAAGGAGTTTCTCAAGCCCATCTGAGTCTCAGTTTCCCCATTTAGACATGAAGCCCCCAGGGGCTCACCCACACGAGCACCGCTGCATCCTCCGAGTGGGACTCAGCCAGGAATGGGGTTTGGAGTGAAATTCAAAGCGTAAAGGTAGCAGGGAGTAGCTGGTTTTCTCCGCTCCTCCTGTCGCCCTCTCCCAATGGGGACAATTCCCCAACACCCCTTTCCCCTCTGCAGGAACACCTTGGTGTAATGGAAATTTCCAGGTCCTAAATAAGATAACCTCGAGTGTGAGTCCAGCTTGGGTGCCTACCAGTTGTGTGTTTTGGAGCAAGTGCAGTTCATTCTCTGGGCCTCCGCTGGCTCCCTTGTAATTTGGGCATGAGAGAATGCCAGCCTCACACTGGTTGTGTGATATTTAAATGAGAACACTCAGTCCAGCCTTCGACATAGGCCTGCCTCATAGTTCCTGCCCAGTACACCCAGCATGGAAGTCCTCCCCCCCACCCCCTTTGTACCAGGACTTTGTGCTTTAGCAGACAGCTCCAGCTGGGACATCTCTAAGTGAGTCACACAGGCATCAGCGACAGGGGGCAGGGAGCAGGGAGGGCCTTTTAGATGTGAATTGTTTTTGAAGAGACATGGTGTGATTCCAGATTATGGCTGACTGATGGGATCAGAGTCTGGCCTTCCATAACTGTGGTCCTAAATAATAGAGGCCTCTAGTCTAAGTCCAGAGCCCTCAGAGAGTGCTCACCGCCCCTCCAGCTCTAGACCTCTGTCCTTTGCGCTTTTCTTTGATGGTCTAAGAGAAGACACTGCCTGCAGTGTTTTCAAAGACCTATTTTAGTTCCAACTTTGCAGCTAGTACGCTGTGTGTGTTTTGACAGCACCATTGTCTTTCCTGAGCTGCAGCTTCCATATTCTGAAACTGGAAGGCTCGGGGCCAGTGGACTCTCTGGTGTCAGTGACCCACGTGCTTCCCACCCACGCTGGACATGTCTACACTCTGGCCGCAATGGCATAGGGTGCCCTTTCCACTTCTCCAGTCCTCCCTGGGGCCCTTGGACCTCACCGAGACTCATCTTAAACTTCTTGTAGCCACACCATCACTAAGAAGGCAACGGGGACACTTCTAGGACTGTTTACAGACTTCTAGGACAAGGTCAGCATCTCCTCATAGTCTCTACAAAGACCTCAGGAGGGCCACCATTGTCACACTACCTGCATTTCCAGGACACTGGAGAGCGGAGCTGCCAGCCGGTTGAAGATGGAAGGTCTTCGTGCCAAGAAAATGTGTCCCTCTGAAGTCCCAGAGCCCTACTGAGGAAGGGCACAGCGGGCACCCCACAGCCATCCTGCCAGTAGGTCTCAGGATCTTCCCCACCATCAAACCTCTCTGGAAACTCCTCATGGATTCACCCAGAAGTGTGTCTCCTAGGTGATTCTAAATCACCGGAAGTTGGCAATGAGGATGGACCACTACGTATGTCCTAGTTAGAGTTTCTACTGCTGTGATGAAACACCATGACTCAAAAGCAAGTTGAGGAGGAAAGGGTTTATTGTGGCCCATCATGGAAGGAAGTCAAGGGGAGAACCCCAGCAGGGCTGGAACCTGGAGGCAGGGGCTGATGCAGGAAGCACAGAGGGATGCTGCTTCCTGGCTTGCTCCCTGGGACTTGATCAGCATGGCTTACTCACTCTGCTTTCTTATAGATCCCGAGGCCACCAGCCCAAGGGTGACACCACCCACAATAAACTGAACCCTCCCCTATTAATCACTAATTAAGAAAACATCTTACAGCTGGATCTTGTGGAGACATTGAAGTTCCCTCCTTTCTAGGGGCTCTGGTTAAACAACAACAATCAAAAAGAACAAAGAAAAGAAAAAAGCCAACACAACATCTTAGTCTCAGAACAGGGTCTGTGAAGGTCATAGCTCTTCCCACACCCACTCCTGATAAAGCTGCCTCCAGACCCTGCAAAAGGCAGCAAGACCTTGGGCAGTTTGCTGCTGTCCTGAGTTGGACCAAAGCACCAAGCTCCGAGGACCTTCACCCACAGCCCCGACTGCTGGTTAATTTTCTCTGCATTGTGACGAGACCCCAAGAGAAGCCACTGAAGAGAGGATAAAAGGAAAGAAAGGCTTACTGTAGCTTAGAGAGAAGAGCCCATCGTGGTGGGAAGGCCAGGCACATTCCTTGGAGGCCAGGACACAAAGAACGGAACTGGAAGTAGGGTCACGCTATTACTCTCAAAGTCCTGCCCCGATGACCCATTTCCTTCTGTTCCCAAGATCCTCGTTCCCCTCTGAAAGGTCATGGGCACCATCTTTACTGCGTTAGTATCAACATTCTAGCTCCACAGCCACGTTGGCTCTGCTTACAAACTCTTGGATCTCCTACAGCCCAGCAGCAGCTCTTCCACAGCCCTCCTGCAAACCAGCTCTTAGGTCTGTCTTAGTTTTCTTATCTGCTGTGAAAAAATCCCCTGACAAAAGCAACTTAAGGGAGAAAGAGTTGGCTTTAAATAACAGTTCAAGATACAGTCCATCATGGTGGGAGTCCAGGAGACCAGCGCTTGAACCTGCTTGTCAAACAGCATCCGGACAGTGTGGTAATATCCAGCCGCCATTAGACAATCCACGATCCCCTGCTAGGGGAACTGTGCCACCCACAATTAGGATGCATCTCCCACATCAATTAACATAATGAAAACAGCCCTCCAAAGGGCATGCCCAGAGACCCGTCTCCCAGGTGACTCTAGCTCCTGTCTATTTAACAGTTAATGCTAGCCATCACATGGACCTAAGAACCACACTGCAGGGGTTGTCAGGGCAACGGCTCTACTCCTCAGGACCAATCTTCTACTTTAATTACTTTCTCCCTGCCATGACCAAATGCCCGACCAGCAACGTCAGTGAGGAAGGAAGGGTTTATTCTGGCTTATGGTTTTCGGGGCGCATGTCCATCACGTTGGGGAATGTGTGGTGGCGTTCATGGTGGCAGGAGTGCATGGCGAGAGTTCATCCCAAAGGTCAAGAGGCAACTGTCACCTCCAACAAACCCCGTCTGCTCGCCAGTCCATGGTTCCAAAGGTTCTACAGCCTCCCAAAGCAGCAACCCCACTGTGAACAAATGTCCAAACACAGGAAGGCGGGCTAGCTAGCTCAGCGGGTAAAGGTGCTGCTGCAAGCCTGACCGTCTGAGATCAATCCTGAGAATCCACACGGTAGAAACAGAGAACTGACTCTTGCAAGTTGTTCTCTGAGCCTCATACACGCATTGTAGCATTCATACCCACACGCACATAAGAGATAACATTTTTTAAAAATGTCTTTAAAACATGTCTAAACACAAGAGCCTGTGGGGGCCTTCCCACGTGCAAATCATCCAACGGCGACCTGCCCGTAGGCGCTTGACCTCCGGAAAGCTAGGCTCGACAGGGTGCCCCGGCCTCAGAGCACCCAGGTGCTGCTGGCAATTGCCGCTCAGAGCTCCGTCTGGTCCCGTTGTCCCCCAAAGAGCACTGGACAATAGGACTCTGTGGATCTGGCAAGAATTCGCTGTCTTAATGGAAAACTTATTCTGACAAGTCATTCTGACAAGAAGTGGATGTCAGCCTGACTCTGCTGGGAAGCCTCAGCGAGCGGTGGCTGGCTTTGACACTCGGCATTAACTACAGCAGCGTACGTTCACGTGGTCCCGCGCGTGGGTGCCATCCTCTGACTCCCTCCTGCAGCCGCCTCCCCGGGATCCAGGCCATCCCCCAGCCAGCACAAGAGTTCGGTCCTAACTGATTTCCAGATTTCCAAGCTTATGGCTCTGAGCCTCAGCGGATATAAGATGCACGAGAGTCCAGTGGGGGCGGGGAAGCAAGTTAGACACTGTCCTCCCTCGCCTGCACAGCCAGAGAAGGGAAAACCAGGAGTTCTCGGACTACATTGCATTTGGCAGGCCCCTTATGTGCCAGAATATGACCCTTCAGAGAAGAAGCAAGGGTCACACTCACCTTACCACAGAACGTGGTAAGACAGATGCTGACTGGGAAGCAGAGACATGTGAGTACCTCTGAGCATCCCAGATGTGCAGTCACTAGGCCAGACCTCTTATAGATTATGTTGTTGGGGTGTTGGCCCATTTTACAGATGTGACAACTGAGCCTCATGAGAGTTAGAGCCACCTATTCAGGTTCACACAGCTGATACGGATTCATCCTCTGCAGACCACAAGTCTTGACAAGAAGGGTCCCTGAATCTGCCTCCTGAACTAGAAGGCCTCCCATCTACTCATTCTTCTCCTTTCTCTCCTTGAATTGGCTTCAGAATTAAGCTTTTGGTGGCTGTCTTAGGGTTTTACTTCTGTGAAGAGACACCATGACCAAGGCAACTTTTGTAAGGACAACATTTCATTGGGGCTGGCTTACAGGTTCAGAGGGTTCAGTCCATTATCATCAAGGTGGGAACATGGCTAGCAGAATACTGGCTTCCAGGCAGCTAGGATGAGGGTCTTAAAGCCCACACCCACACTGACACACCTACTCCAACAAGGCCACACCCACTCCCACAAGGCCACACCCACTCCCACGGGGCCACACCTTCTAATAGTGCCACTCCCCGGGCCAAGCATATGCAAACCATCTCAGTGGCCTTGTATGGTCTTGGAGGGGTGTGTGTGTGTGTGTGTGTGTGTGTGTGTGTGTGTATTTGAGCATGCAGGCATGTTACTTTTTGGCTTACCTGACCTTTGGTTTGTTTGAGACAGGCTCTGTCACTGATCTGGGACTTTGCCAAAGAGGTGAATCTGACCAGGGGGCCCCAGAGATCCACCAGCTTCAGCTTCTCCAGGACTGGGGTTACAAACCTGTGCCACCACATCCTGCTTTATATGTAGGTTCTGAGGAGCTCACACCCAGGTCCCCAGGCTTGCAAGGCAAGCACTTTACTGACTGAGCCCCCCTCCCCAGGCTTCCCGTGCACTTATTGACTAAAGAGGCCTCCTCCGCATAGCCTGCTGTGTGCAGGCTCAGAGGCTCATCCTTCCTACAGGAGGCAAGTGTGTCTCCTGCCATCATGATTTTCTACAGATCTCACTGAGAGCAGGACATCAGGTTAGCCTTGGGTTCTCCCAAAAGTGTCCCAGAACACCGGAGACACTCGTCTGGGAGAGTCATTAGATGAGACCCATGAGAGTAAATGGGTCTTCAAACTAGGGCTAGTCCCTCCGGCTCGCCCCACCCCCAGCCCCTGCTCCCCATCCCAGCTGTGCTGAAGGGGAGCTGAGCAGCTCTACAGTGGGAAGGGTCTCCTGGTTTACAGAAACCCCCATGTAAACACCCTGCCTCAAGAACCCCTGTTTTGTCTTGAAATCCATCTTCGCCCAAGGTGCTGACAGCACGTCCAGGTCAGTCAGACTGCCTTAGTGTTCAGGAGCTGAATCAGACTTTGTCTTCTTCAACCAGGGTGTGTCTATATAACCCAGGCTAGCCTGGAGCTTGCTTCCAATCCTCTCTGGCTTACCACATTTATTATTTATTTATTTACTTACTCACTTACTTAGTGTCTGCTAAAGCACAAAGTCCTGGTACAAAGAGGGGAGGGGAGATTATTAGCATATGCAAACACCCCACATAGGATCAATGCTACATGACATGCGTGGCAGTCAGATGACAGCGTACAGGAGTCAGCTCTCCCCTTTGTGAGTCCCAGAAGCTGAACACAGGTCGTCAAAGAAGGCTTGACAGCAAGGACCTTTACCTGTTGTCTTAGTCACTGTTCGCTTACTGTGATGAAACATCACGACCACGGCAACTTACAAGGGAAAGCATTTAATTGGAGTCTTGCTTGCAGTTTCAGAGCATTATGGTGGGGAGTGTGGTGGGCAGGCTAGTATGGCGCTGAGAGCTTACATCTAATCTGTAAGTTGCAGGCAGAAAGAGAGAAAGCGAGACAGAGCCTGGTGTGGGCTTTTGAACGGTCGAAGCCCACTTCTAGTGACACACTTCCTCCAACAAGGCCACACCTACTCCAACAAGACCACACCTCCACCAACAAGGTTACATCTACTCCAACAAGGCCATATTTGTTGTCCTAATTCTTCCAAACAGTCCCACAAACTGAGGGCCAAACATTCAAACATATGAGCCTATGGAGGCATTCAAACCATTATACCTGCACAGCCATCTCACTGTACACACACACACACACACACACACACACACACACACACAAACACACGCCTCCACCCCTGCCCTCATACAGCCCAAGCTGGCCTTGAACTCACTGTGTAGCTGAAAATGACCTTGAACTTCTGGTCCTTCTGCCTCCCCTCCTACGGGTGGGATTACAGGTGTGGGTCAGCATACAGACTTGTATTCAGTACTAAGGCTCTAACCCAGGGCTCTGCAAGTGCCACCAACTGAGCTATATCCCAGCCCCTAAGTCCAGTCCTTAAATTCCAAGGAAGTCATCCATACTGGGGGCCAGTGGGCGGGGCTACGAGAGCGCTCAGTGGTGATCCTGGAGGGGACCCTGGGGACTCTTCAAGGGCTTTTAAGCTGAGCACTCTTGTTCTTCATTATGTCTAATTTCACGTGCTCACCCCTTGGTGTCCTTGTGCAAGAGCTGTGCTGATCAGTCTTGATTGGTGTCATTGTAGAGATGAGAGAGGGACAGAGGCGGGGGGGGGGAGGTAGGGAGAGAGAGAGAGAGAGAAGAGAGAGAGAGAGAGAGAGAGAGAGAGAGAGAGAGAGAGAGAGACTGTACCAGAAGAAGAAGGCTAGGGGGACATGACAGGGAGAGAGTTGACCGAGGTCTGGTGGCTGAGTCTGTGCTGAGTATTGTACTTAGGGGCAGCCAGAGAGTGCCAAACCCTGACCTGGTTTGTTTGTTTTGTCACATCCAATGTCTTTGAGATCCCATCTTCCTATGTATTCCTGGCCTCAAACTTGAGGTGATCCTCCTGCCCCTGACTCTTGAGTGCTGAGATTACAGGCATGTGCCACCACGCCTGAACTTAGATACGCTTTCTGAAACAGGGACTCACTGTGTAAATCAGGTTGGACTCTGAATCTTAATTTCCCTGCCTTAGGTTCATGAGTTCTGGGGTCACAGTGTGTGTACTATGATCCCTGGATTTACTTAAGTTCTTTGAAAGTGTTTTTCTTTTTATCTCAAAACTTAAATAGATGTTCTGTTTTTAGTAACTTGAATTTGGGGCCCTTTGACGTTGAACGTAGATGGATGTGGAAGGGCCCAGAGGAAGGTCTGTCCCGGCCACAGTAAACTCTCAGTCTACCCGGGTGAACTCAGTTCCCCAAACCTCCAAGTTCTCAAAGTATAATGAGACACGGTGCCCCTGGCAAGTGCCCCTAGCCTGTCTTAGCCCTGGCACCCTGACTCCCTGGCACTCGCAGAGCCTTGGGGGGCGGGGGCTATAGGTGGGATATTTCTGAGCTGATATGTATCCTGGAACCCCTGGTATGGCGGGGAACCCTGCTGAGGCAGTCCCAGGAGCTAGCCTTCAAGCTCTCAGCCACAACCCTTCCCAGGGCATGCCCCACAGAGAGCTGGAAATCGAAACTCGTTCCTAGGCAGATCTGTAGGCCGATCCGGACCCCTGGTTCAGGCCAAATGCACACTGGGTCTGTGTCAGGTGGGCGCTCAGGCCACGCCTCAGAACCGGTCAGCCATAGTCCCTGGTGGATGCTTAGGCACCCGCTATCTGCAAGGCTTGCATCTGGCTTAGGCTAAGCAAACCTCATCATTTCTGTTTGAACCAAGACAGCTCTTGATTCTGTCTTTACCGATGGGAGCCCCTAGTCCATCTCCCCCGCCAAGCCCCGTCCCATCATCTTTGCGTTTTACAAGGTCCTTTAGTATGGCTTTTATCCTGAATTCCCTTACAGACACCAGGGCCACGGGCACCAAGGAGTCACTGGCCTTTCTGAGAATCCAGGAGAAGCAGCAGCTAGCTGGCCGTTCACCCAAAGCCCTCCTTTTCTACTCCCTCCTGCTTGCTGCCTAACAGCCCCGCCAGGTCCTGTCCAGCCCAGAGAGCTGTGGTCTGGGGAACTGTACTAAATGGAGATGATCTCAAACCCCCTGAGTTCTTGCCCCATGCAGCCCTGGCTTCCTGCTATCCCTGGGTGCCAGCGCCAGCATCGGCTTCTGCAGCTGGGAGAACAAAAGCACCTCCCAGGGAGCTTTTGGGTGGAGCCCATTCATGGCTGGAGACAGGATGCTCTGAAATCAGCCTCCAGAGATTTAGGACAGGACAACAATGAAGTGTAAGTTACCTAAGTTCTGACCGATACTGGGGCCTCTGTACCCCAAGCCCTGACCTCACCTGTCCTTGGCTCACTAGCAGAGAGGTGACTAGGTGAACAGAAGAGAAAATGTTTCTGAAAATTGAAGCCCAGGGTGGAGAAGGGATGGGCAGAGAAAGCTGAGAAGGGTGGAGCCTTCCTGATGACAGGAGGGCAGGGACAGCCCCCCCACACACACCCTGGGGAGTGAGTCACAGTTGACCAACCCAATCAAAGGAATTCAGTGGGCCGCAGCTGGGGTGGGCCAGGCTTGGGATGCCCTGACCAGCACAACAAGGGCAGAGCCCTGGAGTGGCTGCCGAGGGCAGCATCTGGGAGAGGTCAGAGAGGTTTCTTGCTTGTAAAACCAGCAAACAATTTCTACTTTTCTGTATAGCTAGATGAGGCTGTGACATTTTGGAGCAGTGGGATCACTTTGTGACTATCCATGAATGTCAGATAAAGAAAGGGGAGAGTCGTGAGCTCGAGGGATACTTGAGTCACAGAATTAAGTAACTCCTCCGGAATGCCTTATCTCTGACACAGCCCAGTTCTTGTTTATGCCTCTGGATGTCAGTCACTTGCTGTCTAAGGCATCTAGTCCTCCTCTCATTGGCTTGGGCTGATGAGGGCACCCAAATTAGAAATGGAAATGGACCCGCCATACAAGGATCTTAAGCAAGTAGGACAACCCCACTACAGTCCTTACCCCTCAAGATCCTAGAACCAGGAATGACTGACAAGCAAGCTTCCCTCGGCCAGAGAGGCCAAAGAACACTGCTCTTGTCCGGTGATCTAGAAGGTTCTGGTTCCCACCCTTGAATCCTCAGGGACTTAAGGCTAAGGGACCAACCCACTGTGATGTTCCCAGCCATGGAGAAGAGTCCTGCCCTGCATACACTGGACGTAACAACCCCATTTAGAGCTCCCCATCTTCCCTCTAGAGAGACTTCCTGAAATCTGGGTATAGACTAGCAGTCTCAGAGATCCTGGGAACTTGTGACTTCAGTTGGGGACCAAAGTGGATAGCGTAAGACTCACTCAACAACAAAAATAAAACAGAATGCAGACTCTGATTCAGTCTACGCTTGAGATGGATTGAGCCCTGACCTTGACTCCAATTGGCAAGTAACCTTGAGCTTTTGTGGACCCCCACCCCCAGGGTCTCAGACTCAAAGAGGATCAAGGGATCCTGCCTCTGGGTCACCATGATAGGCGTAGAAGATTCTAGATTTCAACGTGGTTTGTGCTTGCAGCCCAGGAGATGAGCCAACTCTGTCCTTACCTCATTGGCTGGTCCCAGGATGCTAGGGCATCCTCTCCCATCCTGCGATGGCTCCCAGATGATGTCCCCATGGGCCCCAGCATCTGCCCAGGCTGCTTGGCTCACATTCCCAGTCCATCCCCATTTAGAAACAGCCTAACTACTTGTCATCTATCGGGAGATTCGCGGTGACCTTCACTTCTCTGAGTCTTGGTCTCCTCGTCTGGACTAGGATCTGCTCATCACCTGCTTGCTCATGGGCCAGTCAAAAGGAACAGCCAGAGGGAAGGCAGTCTCAAGTCATAGGGTAGAAGAGTGCCTCTCAACTCCTTCTCATTTCCCCTCCTGAGAGCACCCCAGCTCAGGGCTTCCCAGACCACGCCACATCATTCCCCTGAGCATGGCCGCCAACTGACACTGTTTCCAAGACCACTATTGGTGAGGAAGTTGAGCCACCCATGCATAGCCACAGGGCCATAGCCAGCAAGGAGACCAGCACCCGGGACTTCTTGGTCCCATCCTTGGCTCTCTCTGTAGCAACAGTCTTCCATCTCCACCTTCTCCTCAAATTCACCAGGCTAGCTCAGTTCTCACATCACCAAACAGTCTGTTGGTCTGGATGTGCAGCTGTCTGTGCTGGACCAGGCCCAGGGTCCCTTCCCCTCCCTGCTCTGACCTTCCCTATCTCTGCCCCTGCAGGAGGCCCCAGCGGGCCTCTGGGCATTCTGACTCAGCCCCCCCACTGCCTTGTGCCCTGCAGTTTGCCTTCCCTGGGCACTGCCACTAAATCACTTTTATAGGACGTGGGATCTTTCTACCCAGTCACTTTTTTGAGGATACAAAGTGTCTTTCAGGCCAGGGAGAAGACATGAGGACTCACGGGGTTGTTCATTACAAGATGAATGGGGCTGCTGATCCCATTAACCTATTATTGGCCTTTTCCTACATTAGCAGCCAGACAGGAGACCTTAGGCTCCGGCTGTGGTTCCCGAGAGACAGGGGTCCTATTTGTGGGCTTAGCCACAGCCCCAGGGGTTCGCTGAACCCTTCTGCGCCAATAAGGAGCAAGAGCCTTACCTCCTTCCCCCAAAGCCTATAATGTCACAATTCACAAAGGGAGAAATGGGGGAAGGACTGTGGGAGGGGCTGGCTGGGAGGGGGCAGTGAGCAGGATTCAAAGTGAATAAGTAAAAAAAAAAAAGTTCAATTTAAAAAAATATTAAGAACAAACACTAAAGAAAGAAAACGTGATCTCAGGCTTGGGGCACGGTTCAGCAGGTGAGAGTGCTTTCGTGGGAACCTGAGTTCATCTCCCTAGCGCCCATCTAAGCATCTGGGCATGACCACACACATCTGTAATCCAACGCTGGGAACTGGAGGGGTAGGAGTAGAGACAGGGGTGTTGCTGGTCACCAGTCTGGCTCCAGATGCAGTAAGAGACCCTGTCTCCAGGGACTGAGGTAGAAAATGAGAGGACAGATCACACAACAGCCTGCCTTGGCCTCTGCACAAGTGCCCGCTTTCACATGCCTACATAGGCATGTGCATCCACATGCACTGCACACATATGTACACATGAAGAGGATTTCACACACCGCAGGAATCTGTAGTGTAACGCACAGGGAGAGGCTGAGGTGGTCAGAAAAAGGCTTTTAGCCTCCCCTATTCATTTGGCTCTCAAGCACCACATGCGGGCCATGGGGCAGACACGCACAAGGAAGGGGTTCCGGGCAGAAGTAGCAAGAGTACATGGGTCCCTGCGGCCAGATGCTCCGGGTGGGATGGGTGAGGGATGCCAGGCACCCACAGGCTGGGACAGCACACTGCTGACCATGAGGGACTTCTTTCTCTGGGTATCAAGAGCCAATAGAAGGATGTCACTGGGAGTGAGAGGCCAAGAGGAGGACGTATGCATATCTATCCCAAAACTGCCCAGAGTAGGCCAAGGAGGGAGGGCGTCTGTCCACAGGGAGGCCTGCTGCAGAGATTGGTGGCCTATCCCTGGAGGATGCTGAGTTCCTGTGTAGGGTGGCTGTGGGCGACAGCAGAGGCGGAAAGAGAGGAGAGGTGTCTGGGAGGCAGATGAGATGGGGCTGGGTGACTGATGGGCCGTGGGAGGTGAGTGACGCTTGGGGACTATGAATAACAGCAGCTTCTGGAAGACTGTGGGGGGCAGCCCCCCTACACAGACAACCCGGATGCCTGTCTCAGAGCAGTACCGTTAGCAAGCTGTCTTCTCCCTGTGGTGCACCGTGATCCCCAAACCTTTGCCCACATTGTGTCTTGAACAGAAGTGCCCTATGGGTCTGACTCAGCTTAAATAAACTCTACTGGGAAACCTCTCCTGAAAACCTTCCCCACTCTGCTTTAGTACCTGACCCCCAACTATGCTAGTCATGCACCCACAATATGTCCCTGCCCCTTTGAATACTTGTCCCCACAAATAGTTTACCAACTGTCTCAAGAAGGGTGAGAGTCCCTTACAATACCTGGTAGTCGGAATACAACTTAATGCTATGTCACTCTTTCAGTCATGGAACCTGGGAGAAGATGGGCATCAGTATGGGCTCCCCTAGAGAGCCTGTCTCTGCCTGCCTGGGACTCATCCCAGAAATTCATGGGCAGCTTGTTCTGAGGGCCTGAAGCTCAACCTGTGGCTGCAACTCAATTATTGATAAAGTGCTTCTCTAGCATGCACAAAGCCCCACGTCCAACCCACAGCAGTACTCGAGTGTGGTGTTAGGACATGCGCTTGATAAAGCATTGCAGAGGCAGCAGCAGAAAGGTCAGGTATGCAAGGTCATCCTCTGGAGCAGAGTTAGTTGAAACCAACAGGAGCTATGCAAGACCCGATCTAAAACTAAATAACTAACTAAATAAATGTAAAAAGTAACTTCAGTTCCTTTAAGGACCTGACATCCAGAGGGCTGGGTCTGCGGGCGATCAGGGCCACTCTGTCTCTGCCTGCCTCACGCCATCCCAGCCAGTCCCGCCACCACTGAGGTCTCTAGAGCACTGACCCATCAGTCACTCTCAGAAATAGGAACAGCTCTGGAGTTTACAGTGCCCACCTCTCCCCTGGGAAAGCTTTTCCAGGGGCCATTGGCGATTCAATTTCAACACACAAATGAGGTTTGAGGTTAACCGCACCTTCATTTCCACGTGGACAGTCCTGGAGTGAAGTCGGCCTTCCTTCCTTCCTTCCTTCCTTCCTTCCTTCCTTCCTTCCTTCCTTCCATCCTTTGCCGACAAATCCGTCCACTTCCATTCCCAGCAACCCACCCTCCACCACTCTAAGGGGGAAAAGAAATGACATTTTCCCTTTACATTGGAAATACTTAAAAGTCCCAAGAATAGATTTATAGGAATATTTTAACCTTTTCTTTGATCCTTGAAATGTCATTGTTCTGTGGGCTGAATCGCCAACGGTGACCTTTTCCAGTAACTGCGGGGTGGGGCGGGGCTCCTGCTGGCTCTCTGAAAGGAGCTTCACAGCTCCCCTTGCCCTCCTCCCCCACCCCAGCCTGAGCCGGTGGAAGGACCAGCAAGGGAATGGAGGAGGGCTGGCTCCCCGGCCTCTCGCCACTGCGCGGGTGACTGTACCAGCCCCACAGAGCCCAGGCTGTTCCTCCAGCTTAGCATGGGACCAACCACTTGCCCTCCCCACTCTGTGGCCTTTAGATGGACACGTGTGGAGATGCGTGGTACTCTTCATAGAGTGCACTGGAGAGAGGGGGTAAGATCAGACAGCGTGTGTTGTATTTAGTAGTTTCTGCTGGAAACAAAAAACCCTTTGAGCTTTTGTCTAGCGGCTACCAACGATAAGCACTTATTTTCTGTGCGTATGCATGTGTGTATGGTATATGTATGACATGCACATGAACACATGGAGGTCACAGTAGGACGATGGGTGTCTTCCTCTATACCTCTCTATCTTATTGCCTTGAGACAGGGTCTTTCACTGAACCGCTAACTCACCTTTCCTACTAGTCTGGCCAACAAGCTCTTTTCTGACCGAGCCGTGTCTCTAGCTCCCAAACACTTATTTTTGAACCCAGAGGTCTTACAAGCATCCTGTGATCCACCCCGGCTTTCTTCTGGGCATCTCTGCTTCAGGATGCAGACTCTGTATTCATGTGGGGATCCACAGCCTCTTCAGGTTTGGCCAGTGTCACTCCTATCTACTTTCTGTTGGCCAAGCTGAATCACTCAATGGCTCCCGCAGTGGGGCAGGGGTGAAGGCGTGGGCTCAGGGGGAGAGGGAAGCGGCTATCTGCTGGGCAGAAATCCAGTCTATCAGAGCTTGGAGAGCCTTGGCACCATGCCTGTCTCTGACAGAACCCCGAATATGAATTCCTTTTCATGCAACATTGCAACATTATTATATTTTACGGCTCAGATTAATTCGCTATAATTCACTGTAATAGCATCAGCTGAACACACACGCCTTACTGTCCGGCTCCCGTGGGCCAAGAGGTATCACACATGAATCAGCTCTCCCCTGATTCAGAAGCTTAATGCCTTTAAGCTTTTAAACTTTAATTATCTTGATGGAATTGTTTGTGGGGGTGTTTCATACCTTCCTACCTTTTTAAATAGAGCCCGCTGAGCGCTACTGAGCCCTTAATATTGATAGACTGGGGCCTCCGTGGTGGGACCTGCCCAGGGTCCCTGCTAGCACATAGAGATACTAAGCCTGTTCTGTGCAGCACTGAATGGCCCAGCAGGGCACTCTTTACATTCCGTCTACAGCAAGTGTCCTGAGGACATCTGTCCTCTGTGGATCTGCTTATCAGGATCAGAACTGAAGGACCACAGACTCTGGGTAAGCCTGTGTCCCGTGCCAGGATACTTCAGCCTCACTAAAATCTGTTCTGATGGTCGCGGGCACGGCTTTGTTCTAACAGACTGTTCTAGTGGTTCTAATCAGAGTGTAGCTTCAGGAGCTCATGGTGCTTGAAGCACTTGAGAGGCAGTTAACCTACTCATCCTTTACTCTGAAGAGAGCCCAACGGAAGTTTCACAGCAGCTGAAAAAAAGTCTCTTATCCTAGCCCCTCCCCCTGCTTCCTTTCTTTTAGCCTCCGCCTGCCCCTTCACGCCCTTTCTCCTGAGTCCTTCTCCTTTCTGCCCGCTTTGCTCCACCCTCCCCCTGTTCCCTCCCTCTTCTTTCCTTACTGTGGATGGAAGAGGCGTACCAACATTTAAACACATTCTAAAATAACTGGCTCACTCCTTCTGGTGCTGCTAGGCGCCTCCTTCATCTGAAATTGCTTTGGGAACATGGGGGTGGGGGTGGACTCAGTTGGTACAGTGCTTGCCTAGCCTGGAGAGAGCCCTGAGTTCGGTCTCCAGAACCACAGAAACTGGGTGTGGTAGTGCACACCTGTAATCCCAGCACTCCAGAGGAGACAACAGGAGGATCAGAAGTTCAAGGCCATTCTTAGCCTTATAGCAAATTTGGGGCCAGCCTGAGCTACATGAGATCCTATCTTAAAAGTGGCAACAAATTTGAAAAAGTAAAATCACACCTTGCTCCTGCAAACACTTGGGTTCTGTTTCAGTCAACCCATGGCTATCTATCTCCCAACCCTTAGAGGTGAAGCAAACTCAGATTTCTTTGGAAACCTGCTAGGGATCAGCTCGCTGCTCTGTGGACGAGCTACAGCTTGCCTGGAGCTGTCCTGGGTGCTGAAACCTGATCCCCAACTCTGTGCTCTGCCAGTCAGAGTTGCTTTTCCTGCCTGGTCTTCTGAGCTGTTCTAAGTGGAGGCAATGCCGTGGCTTTCTGTTATTAGTTCTGTGACCTCATTGCTATGCCAGTGACAGATGTCTGTCTGCTTGGCTGGCCAGGATTTTTTGGAAGGTGCTGAGGCCAAGAGCAGTTGTCTATGGAAATAACCTCTGGGCCGTGTCAAGTTAGCTCCTGGATTGGTTGCACAGAGGCCCATGGGCAGGGAAGAACCAGACTGAACAATACCGTGATCTTATCTATATCCTCCCATTGCTAGATGCAGGATATTGGGATGGGCAATGTCTCCCTTGTTCTGAGCTCTGAAACCCACTTGGTAATGTGGTCTGCAAGATGGCAGTCAATTCTCACAGTCTGGGGGATCTATGATTGTGAGGCCAGGAGGATGACAAAGTAGAGATGAAGCCACAGAGTCGGGAGCCCCGCTTCACATCTGCCACTGGAAGCTGTGTCATCTGGTGCCACGTCTTGACCTCCATCCCCAGACCTTCTAGAGGCTGGAAAGTCCAAAGTCAGGCAGGCTTGTCTGGTGACATCTGTCCTCTGCTTACAAGATGGTGTTTGAGGCTCCATCATTGGCGTGGGCTTACCACCGTATCCTATCATGAGAAATTCAGAAGAGGAAGAGAGCCCAGTGCCTCCCGAAGCCTCTTCCAGGAGGAAGACTCCTTTCTGTGTAGCCCAGGGTGGCTTCAAACTTTTGCCAAACCTTCTATCCCAGCTAATTGAGAAAACTGTCATATTGGTTATTAAGTATCAATCCCTGAACTTCAGAGGTGAGACATTTAAATCATAATAGGGAGAGTGCAGGAGAGAGGGGATTGTTTCCTCTCCTTCCAACTTCCTGCTGCTGCCCAGGGCTTCTGAGACAGGCTCTGTCCCTTTGGAATGAATGGTTCAGATATAACAGATTAGGGGAAAAAAGGAAGGGAAAATGCCTTTCCCAAGACAAACAAGACAACCCTTTCCCATGCTTTTCTGATGCTAGGAGATTTAAATGAAAAATGTCCCCCACAAACTCCTGTGTTTGAACATGCTGGCTAGTGATGCTGTTTGGGGGGGGGAAGCTTGTGGAACTTTATCACCCCCCCTCACAATTATAGATGCCCCAGACTGTGAAAATTGACTGTCATCCAGCAGACCACATTGCCAAGTAGGTTTTAGAGCCCAGAGGTGAGAACTCAACTGAAGGTAGTGGGTGACCAGGAAGCAGGCTTTGTAGGTTACGGCCCTGGCATCATTTCCAGCCTGGATTCTGTTTTGATTCTCTCTCATGTACTCAGTGTACTCCATATTCATTTATTCATTCATTTATTTTGAGATAGGATCTCTCAGAGCCAAGGTGGCCTGGAATTTATTATGTAACTGAGAACAATCTTAAGCTGTTCTTCCTGCCCCCACCTCCAGAGTGCAGGAGACAGAGTGCAGCGTGCAGGAGACAGAGTGCAGGACAGACCGGCCTTCACGCCCAGTTTGTGTGGTGGTGAGGATCAAGTCTAGAGCTTTGGGCATGCTAAGCAAGCACATCACCCACCAAGCCACACCCCTATGCCACCACTGGTCACTCTATAGGCAAATTACCAGTATGCCCTCATAATGGCTGACCTCCCTGAAGCGACTCTGTGACAGATACCCCACAGAGTACTCCAGACACAATCACATGTTGATCCTCTGTCAAGCCCAAGGAGGGAAGGACTGATATTAGTCCATGCTAGTGGCTAAAGCTGCTGACTATGTAGCTGGTATGCAACTGACTGCCCCAAGGTCAAGGCTGAAAACCCATAACCATTCTCTCACCGTGTCGATGGCCCCTCCTCACATTGGCTGCTACTATATTGTCCTAACTTTCCCCCTTAAGTATAATTACATTTTTATTTTGTGTGTGTGTGTGTGTGTGTGTGTGTGTGTATGTGTGTGTGTGTGTGCCACAGCACTTGTTTGGAGGTCAGAGGGGGACAACTTGTGAGAGTTAATTCTTTCCTTCCACTATATGGGGCCCCAGGGGCCAAATTCAGACCATCGGGTTTGGAGACGAGTGCCTTGACCAGCTGAGGCATCTCCCCTTCCCTGGCCCCATTCCTTCAACAAGGACTAGAAGGCAGCGAGAAGCAGTTCTTCCTTCCTCTTGGCACTGGCTTCAGGTCATTCCAGGCAGCCCGAGGGCACCAGGTCAGCACCAAGACGTACTTGGGGCAGGAGAGCAGCTGTGGCCAGGCTGACCACGGATGGAGTCCTGGAGCTCTGCCCGAGCATAAACAGCCGTGCGGAGTGCAAGTTCCCCTCCAGTGCAGGAGCATACCAGGGACTTCCAGGACACAGGCTGGAGAGCTCCGGGCAGATTTATCCTCCCAGGGGTCAGACCACAGCTGTAATTCACCACGGGGCTGGCACAGGCCCTCGGAGCCCAGAATTATGTTTCTATCAAATATCCATTTGTCTGCTTTATGGGCTCCTGATGACCTGAAGCCACTGGATCTTTCCAGACGCAAGCTCCCATGTAACCGTGTGTTCTTGGACTCCCTGTTGACGGTCCACTGCATATAGGGAAAAGATGGGGATTTCCCTGTGTGCTCATTTAGATCTGTTCCTTCACTAGGTCACTCCAGTATGCCAATATTAGAAGCAATAAGAATAAAAGACACTTTCAATGACTTCTCCCAGAGCTGAGCAGACACCACAGATGTCACCGGGTGACTCAGCCAGGGGTACTGGTAGACAGGCTGCAGCCTTTCCTGAATGACTGTCCTTGACTGGTTGCAGATGCTGCATCCAGAGGTCACCCCAGACTCAAGGCAGCCATGGCCCCGTGACTAGCAAGGATGGTATCACCATTCCTGCCTCAAAGCTCCGTGGAGCAGGCCAAGGCCCAGCTGCCGCTGCTGACCCCACACCATTCACTGCCCGCTGTTCCCCACCCTGCACCCCTGCCCAAGCACTCTCCCCCAGTCCCAACATGCACAGAAACAACCATCTCAATTCAGCTTCTCGGGGACCCAATCTACACAGTGCCTGGAACCCCTAGGATGTTTCATGCCTGCTGGCCAGTTTCCTGAAATGCTTCTGGCATGTGGCAGAAATGTTAGGGGACAGTTACCTCTCAGACCCTGGAGAGACTTCTTCAGGAACGTCAGGGGAGGCCAGACAGCAGCGTCTACCTTTGCTGTCACCGTCATTGCCGGGTGTCTCCCACCAAGACTGCAATGCCTGTGGGTTGGTGAAGGGCGTGGGGATAAACCACTCCAGAGACAGCAGCTTCCGGGGACAGCGTCTGCTTTATTGCACATGAGCAACTACGTACACCGTGGGCGCCTGTCTGTGATTGGTCCGCGCATTACCTTCAGTTGGACCGTGAGTGCCAGGGTCTCTGTGCAAAAGAACATTGAAGAAGCTGTGGAGAGCGAGGCCAGCTACCGGCTACTCACGCCGCTTCAGAACGCGGTGCTCTGACTTCTGGGAACACTCAGGAGCACGGTGTGCCAAGTGGCCTGACTGCAGGTCATGCCCGCCTCCTCCCCTCCCCCACATACCTCGTTATCCATATGAGCAGGAAGTGACTTGTCCACAACCAGAGATGGTCGGGAAGTTCAGTAATGAGGCACAGGCCTGACTCCTAATCCCAGGTTCTGTCAGACACATTCGGTTTGTCCCCACAGGGGCCTGAGTAACCCAACGGGTGACAAGATGTGAGAGAGCCTTGCTTTGACAACCTCCTAGGAGCGTCTGCCAGATCTCACGGACCCTCCTCCAGGTATACACCTCAGACTCCTGCTGTTTCTGGTCACTCCAGTCCCTTTGGGATTTCTTCTTCCTCCTCTGACTCCCCCGTGTGACCACAGGCATTCCTGAAGTACAAAGCCACAGATCACTACCGGAGACCACACAGTGGCACACCCCTTAGCAAAGTCAACTCCAGGCTTTCAGGACACAGGTGGAAAAGAGTCCCCTCCAGGCTTGGCTGCGCCCTGTGCACACGCCTCGCTCTGATTACTGTCACCTCACTGTCTTAACCTCCAAAGACGCTCATGGATCAATACACTTTGGCCTAACATGGGAGGGCGAAGGGGCTTCCCATCTGCCCTTCTGCCCCCAGGGCACCTGGGAGCTGGGGCTTCTGTGCTGGAGGTCAGCAAGGGTACCTGGGAAATCAGCACAGAGAACGCTGATCTTCAAGTGGTGTGTGTGTGTGTGTGTGTGTGTGTGTGTGTGTGTGAGAGAGAGAGAGAGAGAGAGAGAGAGAGAGAGAGAGACCGAGTATATGTATGTATGTGAGAGAGTGTGTGTGTGTGAAAGAGAGTCTACGTGTAAGAGAGAGAAAGTGTGTGTATGTATGTGTGAGAGAGAGGTGTGAGTGTAACAGAATTATGTGTGTGAGAGAGACAAAGAGTACATGTGAGAGGAGAGGAGTCTGTGTGTGTAAGAGAGAGTGTGTATGAGAGTGTGTCTGTGTGTCTGTATATGTATGACAGAGTGTATGTGTGTGAGAGTATGTGTATGTGCATGTGACAGTGTATATGTGTGAGAGAGTGGGTGTGTTTGAGAAAGAGTCTGTGTAAGAAAGAGTGTATGTATGTGTGTGTCTGTGTGAGAGTGTGTGTGACAGAATTGTGTGTGAGAGAGACAGAGTATATGTGTGAGAGTCTCTGTGTGTAAGAGTGTGTATGAGAGAGAGTATGTCTCTCTGTGTGTGTGTGTGTGTGTGTGTGTGTACGTGTGAGAGAGAGTGTGTGTGAGAGGGACAGAGAAACTGTGTGGGGGGGAGAGGGGGAGGGGGAGGGAGAGAGGGAAGGAGAGGGAAAGGGGGAGGGGGAAGAAGGGGGAAAGGGGGGGAGGGAGGGACCCTCGTGGGTTTAGGTATGTGTTCAGGCCTGAGAGTGACAGCGGGAGTTCTCCTCACCTGCCTCCTTATTTTTTGGCAGGGTCCCTCACTGAACCTGGTCCTCTCCAGTTCAACAAGACTGGCTGTTCACTCCCCAGCACTTGCGTTCCCAAATCACACCACCATACCTACCTTTTGCCTGGGTTCTGGGGATTCCACCTCAGATCCTGTTTGTGTGGCAGGAACTTTACCTGCCGAGCCCGTTCCCAGGCCCACAGTGGCTTCTGACTGTTCTCAGGCCCCACAGGGCGCAGGCTGAGTCAGCCCATCACCCACCTGTCTGTGTACCTACTGTGTTTCTTTACAATGACTTTAAAAACAAAACAGCAAAACACCAAAACATAGGTGTGCTAGCTTTCTGTGGAGATCAGTTTGGTTTCAGAGGGTTTGAAGGCAAATAGCAGACCATTGGGTTACATTTTCAGCTTTGGGGTAAGGGAGGGGTGCCTTGCGTATTCCGTTTTGTTTGTTTTTAGTTTGTTTGTTTGGTTTGGTGTTTGACACAGGGCCTCCTTGTGTTGCCTGCCCTGGCCTTCAAGAACTCCCTCCACATCAACCTCCTCAGTAGCCAGGGCTAAGGATGTAAATTCTTCTGATGCCCGTGGGGTGGGGGTGGGGACTGGGGATGGAGGAAGATGGAACCCGGAGCCTCCTGCCTTCGAGCAAGCCCTCTACCCCTCAGCTCTGCCTTCAGCCCTAGATCTATATGGATTTAGAAAGGAGATTTTCTGTTTCCCACGTTCAAAAACCAGAATGGCAGCCCACAGAAACCACCAAGGAGAGCCGTGCAGACGCTCTGCTCCCTTCATTAAAGGCAGAGCCGGGGTAGAGAGGCATGCTATTCGAGACACCAGGACCTCCTGCCGAGCCCTCTCCTGCCTGGTCCAGAGCTGGAACCTGTTTCTAAAGAAGAACCTTCTGCAGGATTCTGACACCCAGGGACCTGTGCGTGGAAAACACTGACCCCAGCACCGAAGCAGCCACAGGTCTGCATCTGGCTCACCGAGGCTTCAGCTCACCGACTTTGATACTTCCCCTCCACCCCCCACCCCCTTGGAAGGGCAGTCAAGGGCCACATTAAGTCCCAGCCCTGCAGATGTGTAGAAGTCCATGTAAGGAAAGGCTGCAGGAGAAGAGAGGGGAGAGCCTGGGGGGCATCTGTGGGTGCCTGACTTGCGTTTTCCTTTTTTTAGCAAGTGAAATTGGCTTTCTTCTGCTTGAATGAGAAGATCAAACCCTCAGTTCCTACTGTGGAAAAGTCCAGGCTTTGTTGTAAAAACAATGATGCTCAGTTTAAAGCAGGGATTAAAATCAAGGCATGGTCAGCCCGCTCCTTAACAGGCAACCTTTCTCGGCCCGTGGGAGAAGAATCTATTCCTGGAATCCCTGGCAGCGAGAGGTGCTCAGCCAGGCCAAGAGGCCTCAGAGCCTCAGACCTGCAGCTCCCTGAGGCCAGCAACACGGGCTACACCTTGTTGACAGAGAAAGAAGACACATGTCTGACAGAAGATCATCATTGTGTGTGTGTGTGTGTGTGTGTGTGTGTGTGTGTAGAGAGAGAGAGAGAGAGAGAGAGAGAGAGAGAGAGAGAGAGAGAGAGAGATGTCTTCTTTAATCACCCCCTACCTTACTTGAGGTGGGGCGGTAATGGATCTCTCTCTGATCCTACAACTTCTCGACTCCTTGATCTGGCTTTATTTGCTGGCCAGCAAACCTGAGGGGTCCTCCCGGCTCCCCTCCCTGCCCTGGGAATACAGATGTGTTCTGAGGAGCGCTGCTTTACTGGGCTTGTTACTGGAACAGAGAGTTACATTTACACATCAGCCTATCCGTGATTACTAAGTGAATATTTTAACTTACTCTTTGACAGTTTCCTATGTGTACAATCCTGCCCTGGCTGGGAGTGAAAGTGATTTCTAAAGGCAGCACCTTCTACCGTGGAATTCTGGCACCTTCCATAACCTTACAACCTGTGCTTCGGCGAATGCTGACCGTGAGGAAGCAGCCACGAGACTGGGTTAATACTCGCTTCTGCCTCATATCCATCTTAAGGCTATCCATGCCCCAGGCCTCCTGCCCTGCCCTCTTCCCCTGTGCCCCACCCCCACCACATGCCCTTCCTACCCTCATGTACTTTTTCTTTTCTTTTCAATAACTCACTGAGTCTGAGGAGCCCTCCCTGCCTGCACATACCTGTGGGGCCACACACTGGGGAATGGTCAGCTTAGTTGGAACCATACCAAAGAAGAGGATTGACTCTCTCTCCCCAAGAAGCCACCAACTGTGAACCCTCACAGCTCCTCAGCCAGGGATGGGGGCCTCCAGAACTGGTCCTTCATCTGTGCTGGAATTTTGGCTGGTTCGATCTTATGCAAGTCTTGTACATATAACCTTGGCTGCTGTACATTCATTTGTGCAACAGCCGTGACGTGGCCAGAAGACAGTGGGTCACAACTTCCTCAACTCTTCTGGTTCTTGCTTTTTCTCTCTTGCATCAAACTCCCACAGCTTGGATCAGAGTTGTTGGTGTAGGCATGTCATTTAGGGCCACACACTCAAGAGCCACTCACTCTCAGCAATTTTGGACACTTGTGGATCTCAGCATTAACTGCTGCTCACTGCAGAGACATTTCTGTGATCCAGAGTTGTGACTGGATCAAGAAAACAAGTAAAGAAGGCCCTGAAGGCCAACCCACAGAGCAAAGCTGACCCTGCCAGCCTACCCTGGACAGACGCACCACAAGTAAACACACAGGCGGCGGGCGGGCGGGGCAGCCCCACCCTAGAGAGGTCTACCTGAAGGAAGGAGGAGGAAGCCACCATCACCACAGGTCAGAACGCCTCAGAGACGAAAATTAGTGGTGACCATTTAGCAGGGGAAGGCCACAGTGTCCCCTTGAGTACTGAGCAATTAGAAAAGGGGAAAATCCTAAGTTTATAGTGAGTCTCTGACCAGATCCAAGAGATGAAAAGTAACATGACTGGCCTCAGGTGCCTCTCTATACTCATGTCCCTCTGAGACGAGCCACAGCCTCCATTCTGTCTGTCCCAACGTGGCCTAGCTTTAGTGGGGTCATGAGAGCACTCCCCAAACCAAAGCAGATTAGTCTGTGAAAAGCCTGCCCAGGGGCATTCAAGAGTGTCAGGGACAGGGCTCGGAGGATGTCTCAGCGGCGGCGGCTAAAGTGATTGGCACGCAAGTGTGAGGAGCCGAGTTCAGATCCCCAGTGTCCACATGAAGCAGACCGTGGGCACACAAGTCTGCAGTCCCGGTGCTTCTGCGGTGAGATGGGAGGCAAAGACAGGAGATTCTCTGAAGCTGAAGGTCCAGCTCGGCACAGTCAGGGATGCAGCCAGCATGCCAGAGCCCAGCCCGGGAGGCCTGACCAAGCAAGGCAGCGGGTGGGGACTGACACCCGAGGTTGTTTTATGACCCCCGCACCCTGCATATGCCATAGCACACAGAGTGCATGTGCACACACATGTAGCCATGTGTCACATACGATCATAAAAGACAAGAAGGACTGAGGCTCCGAACGGAACGGAAGGGACCAGAGAGGACCCATGACTGATGCAGTGTAGTGTCCTGGGATGGGTCCCAGAGCGGGAAAAGGACACGAGCAGGAAAACGAAGCAAAGCCTCAGTGAGTTCTGAGGTTTGGTCAGTCACTCCCGACATGCTCAGTTCCTAATGCTGACACGTGGGTTTTGTTGTTGTTGGGTTTATTTGTTTGTTTTGTAGGGTTTCCCCCTGCTTACTGAGAGTCAGACTTCAGGGGAAACTAGTGGGGGAGGGGCTCGTGTAAGAAACTTGTTGGATTCATTTTTACCACATTTGTTAAATACAAAATTAACTCGGAAAAAAGTTCAGTGCTGGGCCAGGATAAATAATGACCCTAAAGATATCAGTCCCTAGTTCTTGGAACTTGAGGATGTTGCCCCCTTCTGAGGCACACAGGAAGAAGTTACATCCCTGATGAATTGGGAATCTTGAGACGTGGACGTTATTCTCCGTTATCTAGGTGGTGGTAAATACCAGGTAAATACCGTCCCGCGGATCTAACAAGCAACACTCAGGAAGAGAAGCCCCGGAGGAGCGGGAGGCAATGTGACCACCAGGGTGTAGACCAGGGCACACAGCTGTCAGCCGAGAACCATCTACAGCTTCCAGGCCAGAGAAGGGGAGCACCACCCCCCTGTCCCCATGTGAGCCCCTCAGGGCCTGAGTGACCAGGCCCTGCCCCAGGCTCTACCCACCCCTCCCTTCAGAGGAAAGAACCCCAGCTTAGAACTTGAAATCCCACCAATCACACACACACACACACACACACACACACACAGGAAACCTTATATAATCCCTCTCTTCTGCTCAGTTCTCTGCTGCTTCTCTTCTGAGCAGAGGCAGCTACCCTCCTGGGTTTTTTTGCCCCCCTAATAAATCTCCTGTGTGAGGTTCGTTGTGACTTTGTGGTATTCCCTGACTCCTAACTGCCAGAAGGCCTTCCCCTTCAGAGCTGTAACACGTGTACTGGGGAAGCGTTTCCCCTCAGAGATGTAACATTTACATCCGGGACCCTTGGTTTTCTGCTCATTCATACATAGTGGGGTCTGTGACCTCTGAAACTAAAAATAGAAATCATTGGATTTCTTTAAATTTTTTTCCGAAGACTTATTTTGATTTTTGATTTTAATTGTGTGTGTGTGTGTGTGTGTGTGTGTGTGTGTGTGTGTGCACTTAAATACTCACATGTGAGTGCAGTGGCCACAGGGGCCAGAAGATGGCATCTGGTCTCCTGGAGCTGGACTTGAGTGCTAGGAACTGAAGCAGTCACTCTTAACCTCTGAGCCAGCTCTCTGGCCCCAGTCTTCTAACCCCCAACTGTGGTTTTAGACACAAGAGTGTGGAAACTTGCGAGCATGGCAACAGACAACTAATCTAAGTAGTTAAAGGAAATTAAGGGGGCGGTCCAGGGTGGTGCCCAACTCCAGCTGGGTCATTCTAGAGTCTTCAGTTCTGCCTTACTCCCAGGGAGAATCCCCCAGGGTACCTGCCCAGAGGCCCGCCTGTGTGGGCTGAGTCCCTTTTCCTCGGCAGCCAGTCTCAATAACTAACCACTCACACCATCTTCTTCTAATATCCCTTGACTCTGTGCAGCTGAGGTCAAAGGTCAGCACGTCCAGCTTCCCCCCACTCTCCCAAAGTAGTGAGAGCTCAGCTGCTCGCCAGCTGAGGCCACCGAGAGGCCAGTCCCAAAATAACAACAATCAAATCACAGCTGTGTGAGTGCCTGTTCCAAGCCTCATCTCTGAGGCATTGGACGTTCATGCTCTGACTTAGTCCCCATGGTCGCCTCCTACGTGGCCCAGGAAGGTTATGAGGCTTTCTCAGGGTCACACAGCTACCCAATAGCCGAGACTGTTCCAGCCCAGGCGCTGGTGATTCAGAAAGCTTAGGTTGGCAACAACGACGTCCTCGTGCCTAACCCCAACCTCAGTGTACCCTCTCCTTGGCACCCTCTGCTCAAAGTCACCCTCTTTGGGTCGCTGTTCTGCAGAGCCTCCAGATTTCTGCTCCTTTGGAGAGCCAGGGCAGGACGGACCCAACCCAGGCAGGTGAGAGAGCAGCCCAGCTCTCACGGGTACTTTCTCAGCTCCAGCCTCCATCTCTGGGTCTTTGGAGATGGATGGAAGCACCTGGCAGTGCTGCAGCAGCGTGTGGGGAAGAGGCCAGGGCAGACCCCGGTGCAGGGATGAAGGGAGTTGGGGAGGAACAGGAGAACAAGACAGGTCACATCTCTGCTAAGCACCAGGAAGGAACTCTTTCAAGGTCAACGTGGCCCTGGTGCTGGCTCTCATCCCGCTGCCCATCCGCACATGTCCTGTGCTCTCTCCAACGGTTCCCAGGTGCTGCTCAGCCCATCTCCGGGGGACAAAGCACAGTGTCCTTCTCTTTACGGTACCTGCCAGAGGATGTGTGTCCATTCATACAGCTGCCTCCCACCGCCCCGAAGTTAAGGATGGAGGTGGCATGCCAGTAGACACCCCAGAACCCAGCCCAGGCTGGCACAAGGGAAGGAAGCGCTTGGCAAATGCTTTGCTGCATAAGCAAAAGGACAAGTGGTTGGAAGAAAGACTGGGTGAATGGACCCTTTGGGGGGCAGAGGCAGCCATCTTCAGGGAGCCCCCCTATCTGCCCACCCCAACCCCTTCAGAGCTCCTTAATAAGAAGCCTGGCTCAGGCTGCTGCCCTCCCGCCTGTCTTTGTGTCTGTGATGGAGTCTGAGAGCCTCATTGGGTTCAGACCTGCTCTGGCTGCGACTGTAGTGTGAAGCACGTCTATCAAAGGGCCCAGATTCTAAGGGAGACTCGCTACTAAGACCTGAACGGTGATTGTATTAACGGAGAGGCAGAGTGTCTGCCTGGCTCCGCTGGAAAATTGCAAGCACAATGAAAAAGTCACTCATAAGTATTAGCGACCTTGGAAACAATGGCAGGAGAAAGTTTGATGGGTTTGGAGGGGGTGGGGCTTGGGGGTGGGGCCAGAACACACACTTCCCTTTTCTCCCCACCCTTACCTTACAGTCACTCAAGAGCCGCCTGGAAGGGAGTGGTATGCCAGCCTGTCACAGCTGGGTGGAGACTGATGAGCTTGAGGACCTAGAAGAGCCCCAGGGCTCTGCTCCTGGCCTAGACCCACCCCACACCCAGTGGCAGTCTGGGGAGACTGTGCCACTCGTTTGTGAAGGAGGCGGCCCCTTCTCACTTCCTGGTTGTCTCAGGTGAGACCAGTATATCTTAAGGCTAAGACCTGCCTAGGGTTATGTCTACCTGGAAAGGCTGTGGGCGCTGGAGCTGCCAAGAAGGCTACCATGGAAAGCCTCCAAATGACCAAGGCCAGAGTGACCCATAGTTAGGACCACATTCTGGGGAGCCCTGAAGGTCCCGAGAGGTTTCCCCGTGGCCTCTGTGAAGGGTGCTGGGTAGTCAGGTGCAGGTTCCGTGCGGGAATGTGATTTTCCAGGGACATAGCTCAAAGATGAGACAGAGCAGCCAAGAGCGGCTCAACGCCATCCCTCTGCCACCCGCCATTAGAGGAGGGCGGGGAGTGGCCCATCCTGATCGTTCGGGTCCTGAGGAAAGGCCACTGCTGACTTGTGTAAGATCCAAAAGAAAAACGGGGGGTGGGGGTACCCCAGCACCCCATGCCTCGGAAACCAGCACCCCAATCACTCACAAGAGACAGACCTGATGTAATTTGCAAAAGGAATTTTAATTTCCAGAGCTCTGGGGGTCACAGTCTTACCATGCAGGGTAAAAGAAGTGAGCTGTGTGGGCTGGCTTGGATTGGCTTTTTATAGGCTTATAACAGAACCCGCCTACCACAAGCTTCTAAGCCAATCAGTTCAAACCATCCGAACCCACGCTCTCTGAGAACCTATCAGCCTCTCACAGAGGCTGGAAGAACTAAAGTCATTTCTGCTTACGTGGCTGCCACGCACAGGGTCTCGCCCACCCTCCCCCACTGGCATTAGGTTTTGGGGACCTAAGTGCCCCCAGGCAGGAGTTCCGCAGCCCCCGCGGTGATCCTGCCAGCCCCCAGCCACACTTGTCCTTGCCACAGCCGCTCTTCGGGGCAAGATGGGAAAAGGCGCCAGGGACACTCCCAGAGGTTCAAGGCTAGACCCTGGAGGCGGGTGGGATATGTGCACACTTCCAGGCCAACAAAGTGTGGACTGAACCCCTGCTCCTTTGGGGTCACCTTAGACTCAGGCAGGGGGGATTCCTAGCTTGCAACTTTATCCTTTCACTTGGACAGCGTGGTTTGTAACCTAATAACAATGAAGGAAAGGTAGAAACTAGAGAGGTAGACGGTGCTGACCTTACCTCACAGTCTACAGAAGAGCGAGGAAGAAGGTGCTACAGTCTCAGGGACCCCATTTCTCGGTCAGTTCTAATGACGCAGCCTGTTTCCGCCAGCTGGCAGACGAGCGGCTAATTTCTCAGGTCCCTGTTCCTCCATTAACTGATTAATTAATTGATTGATGGACACAGGATGTCCCATAGTCCAGGCGGGCTCTGAGTTTGCTGTGCAGCCAAGAATGACCTTGAACTCCGATCTGCCTAGGTCTCAGAGTCCTGGGATTGAAGGCTCAGGCCACCAGGCCCATCTCTGGTTTCCTCCCTTGAAACATGGGGGGAACTCAGCGCTAGAAAATGAAAGCCCGTTAAGAGCATTTGGCATGAGACCAGCCTGGCACACAGAAAGCACTCCACGGGTCCCTCCGCTTCCTCTGTAGGGTAAAGCCTGCCCAGTGGCCTGTAAGCCGGAGTGACCCATCGGAGTGACCCATCGGAGTGATTGGTTCAAGGGTGAGCATGTGCCCTGATTGGGCCAATCGCAGCAAAGAGATTCAATCCCGAGACTTCCGGCTGGCTCACTTAGCAGGCTTGCTCCGCCTGCTGAAGCCGCCAGGTGTGAGGGACAAGGGCCTGACGGTGTGCTGCTCGAAGCAGTCTGTCCTATTCAACATCTTTACTCTCCATGTTTATAACTTTAGATTTTCACCATTTAAAAATAGAGTCAGCCGGGCGGTGGTGGCGCAGGCCTGTAATCCCAGCACTTGGGAGGCAGAGGCAGGCGGATTTAGTTCGAGGCCAGCCTGGTCTACAGAGTGAGTTCCAAGACAGCCGGGGCTACACAGAGAAACCCTGTCTCAAAAAACCAAAAACAAACAAACAAACAAACAAAAAAAAAAAAAACAAAAAAACAAAAATAGAAAGAGTCACACAAGCCCCAAATCCAGCTGCACTTGAACCAAACTCAGCTACGCCCTGGATTTTTTTTTCCCATGTCACGAGCCAAAATATTTTCTTTAAGCACAGTGAGTCTTGACTGACCCATCCTGCTTCCTAAGCCACAAGTGAGGACCACAACCCAATGTGAACCTGAAAACGAAGCAAAGCTTGTTTCCCTCCCCATTCCAACCCCGGGCTCAGCTCTAGGATCCAGTTGTCTTAAATAGCCGAGAGCTGGAGGAGCCCCCGGCTTTGTCCCTGCCCCATACAGCCTCTAACCGCAGCCTTTTCTGGCCCCTCGGCCTTCAGCTGGAATGCAAAGGCACCCCACGGTCCTTCCCTGGCCCTGGAGAGGGCAGGCTCAGTGCCCCTGTCTACACACTTGCCCCTCTGGCATCCCAACCCTGAGAGACTGTGAAAAGGGACCAAGGCCTCCCAGCAAGTCAAAAGGTGCAAAACCGTGTGGCTGGGATCAGGAACTCCAACTCATCAGAACTCGTAGTTCTTGCTCAACTGCAACCTGCAACATATTGGATTTGCCTACTCTGTGTCTAAATGTTTGTTTTATTAAAAGGTTTTAAGAACTGGGGAGACAGCTCTATAGTGCTATAAAATGCTTGCCTTGACCTGAATACAAACCCCAGAACCTATGTGAAAAAGTTCCAGGCACTGCCTACGTGGTAAGTTCCAGGCTAGTGAGAGACTCTGACTCGGCGAAAGGAAAAACAGAAGTGATGGCTCTTAAGACACAATACCCAAGGTTGTCCTCACGCCGTGTGTGTGTGTGTGTGTGTGTGTGGGGGGGGGGGGGGGGAGGGAAGGGGGAGGGGGAGAGGGAGGGGAAGAGGGAGAGGGAGAGGGAAGGGGGAGGGGGAGAGGGAGAGGGAAGGGGGTGGGGGAGGGGGAGGGGGGAGGGAGAGGGGAGGGGGAGGGGGAGAGGGAGAGGGGAGGGGGAGGGGGAGAGGGAGAGAATGAACAGCAAAGGTTTCTAGGTTCAGAATCATCTTCCAGCTTGGCAAAGGCTTTCCATTCTGTTTTTCCTTCGCCCTCTCTGCTGCTTCTCGGGGGGGGGGGGGTGAGTCTGAAACCCTTGCCTGCAGCTGCCTCTCCCTGGGGCTCTGACAGTGAACTCAGCGACGTCCTTGTCTGGGGGGGAGGGGACTGGGACGCGCTGCAGTGATTAGCATAGTCATGCTAGGAGAACGGGTTGCCCTGTGTCCTTCCAAGCTCCAGCATGCCCCAATCCAGGCTGTGCTCCCAGCTCCCCGATGCCCAAGCAGGTCTCTCTGCGAACTCCTGGCTCACCTCTGTTAGGACCTCCCTAGGACTGCCAGACCTGCCTGAGAACAGGGAGGCACCAACCAGGCAGAGGCTCCCAGCAGGGTCTCTGTTGGTTTGCATTGTGTTTGTGGGATAATTACTAATGGCACAGATCATTTTTATTATCTGAGCTACCTGCATTAAAATGATAGATTTTTATTATTATTAAAAACATCCAAGGGAGCTGCCGTGCGACAAGAGAAGGATCAGTTTCCGTTTAGCTTAAGAGCAGATGGTTACCAACATGTTCAGTGGAAATGCACCATAGCTGGTCTGAGCACAGGGAAACGTGGAGGACACCTTTCACAGGCTTCCAGGACCCCCACACCCCAATCTCTCCCGCTTCTCCAGCTCCTGCTTTGTGGTTGAGTCCAGACACACCAGAGCAGAGGGGCTTATTTATTCCCAAGCTACGTGGAATCCAGGTCCCATGGGTAGGGAGGGATGCCACATACTTAAGAACCTACCTGAATCCACTCCGGAATTTGGGGTGCTGATATTAGAGGCCGGAAGGTTAGCTGTCAAAAAATGGGGTGAGGGAGGCAAAAACTGTTCCTGTAGAAATGAGCGTCCTTCAGTCTTCCATGAAAGCAGTGAACTCTGGACCAGCTCCCAATGTGGGTTAATGGGATGGGGAACATGGCTTTTGTTTTTGTTTTGTATTTTAAGTTCTAGCAACCAAAATGCCAGGGAAACTGAAAACGGTGTCTTTTCCTTTCTTGTTGCTGTGAGAAAATACTCTGACAGAGAAAAGAGAAGGAAGGGTCTGTTTTAGTTCACAGTTCATGGCACACCACAGGGGAGTAGAAGCAATGGGAAGAGGAGAGAGAGAGAGAGAGAGAGAGAGAGAGAGAGAGAGAGAGAGAGAGAGAGAGAGAGAGAGAGAGAGAGAACACAAACCCAGGCTCAGCTGCTCTCTCCACCCTTGACACTAAATACCTAATCATACTGACACTGAAAGCAGGAGGCAAGACAGCAATCCCAGAAGCCCCTGGGCCAGCATTCCTGCATCAGGTGGCCTGGCCTGGGACCTGAAGAAGGTGTATCCCTTCCCAATCTTTCGAGGCCCCTCCCACTCTGAGGTCAACTGGAGATAAGGAAAGCTGGAGGGCCAGGTGAGCCCTCTTATCAGATAAGTGTCCTTGAGCCATGGTATCCCCCTCTCTGAGCCCTCACCAAGACGCACATCTAGACTAGAGACTGCGGAGAGATCCAGTCTCCTGTCCACAGTGGTTGATTGTCAGAGGCAGCCTGGACAGGCCATCAGACAAGACGCCAAGGCTACTTCTAAGCCACCAATCAATGGCAGTGCCTCACGAGGCCCCGGGGCCACCCTGGAGCTGGGGCTCTGTTGGGGTTCAGGGTTCTTTAGGGATCAACAGTGCTAGGCCTGAGGATTCCCATGCATGCCCTGGGGCCCTGGGCCTCCTAACAAAACCTTCTCTTCCTTAGATTTTTCTCAAATTCCGCTAGACCAGGCCTGGAGCTCGTGGATGCCACGGGGAGTGTCAAGGTTAACTGTCACCTGTGTGGAGTGGCCTCATGCTCAGAGAGCACCCCAAAACCACCCCAGCCCTGGAGGATAAGGTACAGGGGACATGTGGTGCTCACGGTTGACCTTATTTAGCACAAGAGGGTGTGCGCTCCTGAGAAAAATCATGTTCACATTGAATTCTTATAAATAGAATCCCATTTCAGCCGTGATTTATAACACAGTTTTCCGGACACTTTATCTTCATTTTGGAGTGATGTTTGCTGTAGAACTCACCTTCCTTTCAGAAGTACCGAGAATGTTCCAGTTGGGTAAAGCTGTGGAACCTACCTCTTCCTGCCACTCCATCTGGAGGAAGTGAAGGTATGGAGAGCGCTAGTAAGGACTGATGTTTGTTGACTGCCTCTAGAACTCAGGTTACGTTGTCAGAGAGAAAGAAATGAGGTGCAAGGCAGATGAAGGAGCTGTCAGCAGACAAGGACTGTCAACCCAGCTGGGAAGAGGCTGCCTCAAAGCCTCCGGGGACTTCTGTGACCTGGCCTCTTCCCGTCTCTCCGACCTCATCGTCCACTCTCTTCCTCACGCATTTCTCCTTGTCTTCCTAGCTCCCACAGAGACTCCTCAGGGTCTTTGCACTGGCCGCTCCCCCTGCCCAGAAAGCTGTTCCCTCTTGCATGTTTCTGTATGCTGTCAGCCTCTGTCACATTGCTTTCTTCGCCCCACAACTCTCAGTGTTCTCTAGGATTATTTATTGACTGTCACAGTCTGTTTTGCTATCGCAAAGCACTTGAGGCTAGGCACATTTACAGTGACTAAAGGCTTGCTTAGCTGACGCTTGTGAAAGCTGGGCCGTCCCACAGCCTGGTGCCAGCCTCGGGTGAGGCCAAGCTGTCTCCTAACAAGGCCAAGGGGATGAGATCAAGAGAAGCATGCTGCAGACGGCCCGCCCCTATAGCAAAGCTGTTCTTACGATCACCGTTCACCAGGAGTCCATGAATATATTTACCTATGTTTGAGGGCCGAGTCCTCGGATACCCCACTTCCTGTCAAAGACTCTACCTTTCTCTGGGGACCACATTCCTTACACACATGATGTAGGGAACTAACCAAACCTGACCCTGCAGGCGGAGTGGTCACTGATGCCCCTTGGTTCTAAAGGAAGTTTTGTTGTTGGGGTTTATTGTTGTTGTTGTTGTTGTTGTTTGCATATGAAGATGTTCCCACCGTAGTTGTCATAGTATCTACTCCAGAAGTCTGAGAGAACATCCCCTGGGCTTCGAGGCTGCTGCTCTGCCTGCTCTGAAGATCACATCAGGTTTAGGCTACGTGTGTAGTTGCCAGCTGCGCTGCTGTGTGTGTGTGTGTGTGTGTGTGTGTGTGTGTGTGTGAGCGTGAGAGAGAGAGAGAGAGAGAGAGAGAGAGAGAGAGCATGACCATGCATGTAAGTACATGAGTGTGTATGGACACACACCCACATGCATGTCTATTTGTGTGTGTGTACACGTGTGTGTGTGTGTGTGTGTGTGTGTGTGTGTGTGGTGGGAAAGTGTCAGTGTGGGATTTGTTATAGTATCTTAATGCATGCCAAAGCTTGGAGAACTCTTAAATCCTGAGTCTGGCCTCACTGTCACTTCACCCTTCCTGCATGTAAGACCTGAGTCCCACTGACTAGACAAAGGGTTGGCTCCCACTAACACTGTCACAGTGACTGCAGTGTCCTCCACACACCAGCGGCACCTGCCATCCCACCATCCACCTGCATCGGAGGACAGGTGACAGACAAGGAGTCAAACATCAAGGCTTAGGAGATATCCAGACATGGATTTTCATGGGAGGCTTATGGGGCTACTTTTACAAAGCAGCCCTTTCCTCCTTATAAATACAACACACAGTTTCTATGACGCTTATCATGCCCTGGAGCCTTGCCAAGCAAGTCTGTTTATTCATTTTTATCTTTATTTTTATTTCATGTGTGTGTGCTTTGCCTGTTCACCGCATGCATGCCTCGTGCCCATGGAGGCCAGAAGATGGCACTGAATCCCCTGGCACTGAAGTTATAGATGGTTGTGATCCACCATGTGGGTGCTGGGAATTGAACATGGGTCCTCTGGAAGAGCAGCCAGTGCTCTTAGCTCCTGAACTTCCTCTCCAGCCCCCACATGTTTTATTTTCATACCACGAAGCACAGGTGTTATAAACTACTTCCAGTTGCTGAGTTGGGGCTCAGAAAGGCCATTTACCCCCCATATGGTCACACAGGTGTCATCCATGAAGCTCGTATTCGAACCAAACCCTGACTCCACGGCTGGTGGCTTTTGTTTCTTGACTCTTGGGAAGAGGACTCAGGAAAGGCTCTGAGTCTGGATCTACCTTCCACGCTGGCATCTTGCCCAACCTAGGAGGGCGATTGTAAGTTGAGCAAGACAGAAACGGTGAAGTGGAAGAACAGGAACCTTCTACAGCTGTTTCTGTGATTCTGGAGGAAATGCGCCTCCTCTACATGATGGAGAAGAGACAACACGGGCAAGGAAGACATCACCTATGGGCAGGGCCGTAGAGGGCAGCGCTGGCTGTGTCATCACACGCACTCCAACCTGCCACAGATTCAGCTGCCCCGGAGAGGTCACCCCACCACCACCATAGAGCCATTACTAGCCTCTCAAAACCACAATGCTTTCCTCACTGTGTGGCAAGAACAGCTTACTGGGCCCTCTTGAGAAAACTGGGACTGCCTAACCTGGGGGTTGGTGCAAGAAGCAAGGCCCTTCCTTCCTTGGGACTGAACAGACAGGGGTGCTCGATGCCCTTCCCATGTCCCTCAGTGGGAAGGTTGTCTGGCCATAGTGCCCAGATCACTGAGCCTCCCTTCCTGCAAGGTCCCGTGAGCCAGAGCTGAGGGCGGGGGAGAAAGGGGACAGTTGAAACAAGACTCAAAATGGGCCTGTGGTCAAGATGCTAAGCACTGCTAGGAATAGACCCAGGGTCGTCACCATGGCAACAGGTCTGAGGCAAAAGAGAGGAAACAGGGCAGGGCCAGCTCCAGGAAGGAGGACCTTCCCCAGGGTCCACCCACAGAAGACAGAAGAGAGTGGGGATGGATGCCTCTCCCAGCAGGACAGAAGCAGAAGTGATGGGTCCCTCATTCAAGGTCTCCCTTGGGAGAGTAATTAATTATATATGTGTATACATATATGCAAATTATATGTGCCCTAAGACTATAACAAATGGCTGATAATTGGTATGCCTCATTTGACCGTGCTCCTGTGCAATCCTGGCTGTCATCCGTGGGACCTTTGGTCTCTTTCCTGGGGGACTCTGTAATCAGTACCCAGTTGCCCACGGAACAGACAGACCCGTGTGCTGAGTCAGTGCCCAGAGGCACTGTTTCTTTTTCTTTTGATGCTAAAGATCAAACTTGGGGCCTCAGATGTTCTGGACAAGTGCCATTAAGCTGTGTTCCAAGCCCTCTTTGTGTACGTGTGTGTAGGCATATGTGTGGTATATGTACATATTTATATGTTTGTGTGTTGGCATGTGTGTGTAGATGTGTGTATAGGCGTGTGTAGGTGTGTGTGTGCACACATGTGTAGGTATATGTGTGTAGGTGTGTGTCTGTATGTATAGGTGTGTATAGGTATGTGTGTAGGTGTGTGTACACGCATGTGTAGGTGTATGTGTGTATAGGTGTGTCAGTGGTATATGTACATATTTGTATATGTGTGTGTTCATATAAGTATGTGTGCACACACATATGTGTGTGTGCATGTGACATGCTGGCCAGAAGTCAATGTCAGGTTTCTTCCTCAGTCCTCTTCACAATATACATATATATTATATATAATATATACACATATATTATATACAAAATAATATATATGTTATATATATATTTGCATTTATTTATTTGTGTGGTTGAGGTATAGAGACGTACATACTACAATGTACATGTGGAAATTAACGAACTTGTGAGAGTTACTTCTCTTTCTTCTACCATGTGGGTCCGGGATCAAACTCAGGGCATCGGGCCTGGTGGCAAGTGCCTTTACCCTCTGAGCCATCTTGCTGGTCACCCATGTAATTGTTTGAGACAAAGTCTCTCACAGAACCTAAAGCCCATCACGTCACCCAGACTAGCCCGCCTGATGAGTAACCAGGATCGACCTGTCTCTACCACCCACCCCTGCCCTGGGGCTGCAGAAGTATGCCACTATACCTGCCTTTTAAATGAACGTGAGGGATTCGAACTCAGGTCCCTGTGCTTGGGTGGCAGGCATTTTGTTAACTGAGCGGTCTCCCTAGCCTCCTCTTTGTTTTCATTTTTATCTTTTTTGAATGTTTGAGACAGCATCTTACTGAGTTGCCAGGCTGGCCTGACCCTTTGATCCTCCTGCCTCGTAGGTAGGTGGGATTCGGACTGCAGCTACAGCCAGGCCCAGGTTCAGAAGAAGATGGTCTCTGGTGCTCACTGCTTCAGGGAGCCCTGCTGCCAAGGAAGCTTCATGCGGTAAGAGCTCTCAGAGCAGCGACTGTGGTGCCTCCCCCCTTCCTCCACTGCTGAGGGGCGTCACATCCAGTCATGCCCCTGCCTCCCACCTGAGGACCAGCCCATACAGGGAGAGTCCAGCTTTCCTTCCTTTCCTCTCCTTTCCCCTTCCCTCCCACTGTCCCTCCCTCCCTCCTTCCTCATTCACTCTCTCCCTCCCTTCTTCCCATCCTTACTCCCCCACTCCCTTGTTCTCCCCTCCCTCCCTCTCTTCTTGCACAGCCTTATCAAATAGTGCCACGCGGTTGGGCGCACGCCCTGGAGGCAGAAGACAGCTGGTGAATGTCGGTTGTGACCTAGAAATTCCTGACTGATCTGATCTTCCTCCACATCAGCTTCCTGAGCCCTGCCCTCCAGGCCGAGAAAGGGGCGGGGTGAGTAGGAAGCCAGACAATGGAGGTGGGGTTCTGGGGGGATGGTGGGGAGGGAGATAACCCAGGGGGGCGACCAAGGATGAGCTCTACAGCCATTACCGCCGCCCCCCCCCCGTGTGTGTGTGTGTGTGTGTGTGTGTGTGTGTGTATCACAGGGCATACTAAGAAGAAATATAAGGGTAGGCAGGAGCCAGCGCAGGAGTTTGGTATTATTCTCAGAGCACCTAGGGAGACATTGAAGGTTTTTAAGCAGCAATGGCTTAATCCAATCTGTAATTTTTAATTCATTTATTTATTCGCTTTCCAACCTGATTGTGCCCCTCATCCCTCCTCTCCTCCAAGTCCAACCCTTACAAATCCCTCTCTCCATTACCCCTTCCTCTTTAATGCACAGAAGGGGAACCCTCTGTACTGGCTGGTTTTGTGTGTCAACTTGACACAGGCTAGAGTTACCACAGAGAACTTCAGTTCAGGAAGTGCCTCCATGGGATCCAACTGTGGGGCATTTTCTCAATTAGTGATCAAGTGGGGAGTGGGGAGTGTTATCCCTGGGCTGGTAGTCCTAGGTTCTATAAGAAAGCAGGCTGAACAAGCCAGGGGAAGCAAGCCAGTTAGAAACATCCCTCCATGGCCTCTGCATCAGCTCCTGCTTCCTGACCTGACTTCCTTTAGTGATGAACAGCAGCATGGAAGTGAAAGCTGAATAAACCTTTTCCTCCCCAACTTGCTTCTTGGTCATGATGTTTGTGCAGGAATAGAAACCCCGACTAAGCCGCCCTCCTTAGGTACCGCCCCACTCTGGGACATCCAGTTGCAGCAGGACTAAACACACCCTCTCTCACTGAGACCCAGCCAGGCAGTCCAGTTGGGGAAAGGAAATCCAACGGGAAGCAACAGAGCAAGAGACAGGCTCCGCTCCCATCCCTAGGGCAGCCACGTGAAGACCAAGCTGAATATCGGCTACATATGTGGGAGGGGGGGCTAGGTCCACCCCCGCATGCTCTTCGGTTGGTGGTTCAGTCTCTGTGAGGCCCCATGGGCCCAGGTAAGTTGACTCTGTAGGTCTTCTTGTGGTGTTCTTGACCCCTCTGGCTCACTCAATCCTATCCCCAACTCTTCCACAGGACTCTCCAAGCACTGCCTGCTGTTTGGCTGCAGGCCTCTGCTTCTGATTCCATCTGCTGCTGGATAAAGCCTCTCAGGAGGTGGTCATGCTAGGTCCCTGTCTGCAGGCATAGCTGAGTATCATTGATAGTGTGAGGGGTTGGCTCTCTCACATGGGATGGATCTCAAGTCGGGCCAGTCACTGTTAGCAGTTCCTCCCAGTCTCTGTTCCATCTTCATCCTTGTGCATCACGTAGGCAGGACAAATTTTGGGTTTAAGGTTTTGCGGGTGGGTTGATATCCCCCTCTCTCTACTGGAAGTCCTGCCTGGCTATAGGAGGTGGCCACTTCCGTCTCTATAACCCAAGTCGGTAGGAGTCTCAGCTAGCCAGAAACTGGAAACAACCTAGATGTCCCTCAACTGAAGAACAGATAAAGAAAGCATGGTACCATGGTACAATGGAATCAAACTATTAAAAGCAAAGACATCATGAAATTTGCAGGCAAATGCATGGAACTAGAAAATATCATCCTGAGTAAGGGAACCCAAGCCCAGAAAGACACACTGGTGTGTATCACTTATAAGTGGACATTAGCCAAAAAGTGCAAGATAACAATGCTACAATCCACAGACCCACAGAAGCGAAGTAAAAAGGAGGGTCCAATAGAGGATGTTTGAATCTCACTCAGAAGGGGAAATAAAATAGTCATCAGAGGTGGAGGAAGGGAGGGAACTGGGTGGGAGAGGAGACGAGGAGGGCAACAGGGATGGGGATCAGGTGAGGGGATGGGGTGTGGGGGAGGGCTGGGAGGGAGAGCATCAATCAATGGGGGGCAGATGAGGTAGTAGCTGGAGATCTGGGTCAAGGGAGGTTCTGGGAATTCTCTGAGGGTGACCCTAGCCAGTCTATAATTTATTAAACTCATTCTAGCTCAAGTTCCTTCCCAGATGTGTCTTGGGGAGAGAAGGATCAGTCAGGAAGGACACTGAGTCAGATCTGCTGGGAGACACAAGTAAATGTGGGATTAGGAGGAGAGGTACGGCCTAATAAAGACGGTCCCCAGGCTTCTAATGAAGGGCTCTGAATCTCAAAGGCCAGGCAGCTGAAAGACCTAGAGTTGGGAGGACAGAGGTCTTGGTCTCAGCACCCCTTGTCCCAAACTGCCCCCCTAGAATAGCAATTGTGTGACAACTCAAGGGAAGCTTTCCCTGGGGACTAGTTTCTTGGTTCCCAAGCCACGCCCACCAGGCTCCTCCTTGTGCAGGTTACCATGGTAACATGAAATTCGGCTGAGGCTGCATGCAGAAGGTCAGGAGTCTCCCTTAAGGAGGTGAGAGGGGAGCAGAATGGTTTCTGATCTTCCCCACAGATGGTCCAGAGCCTCACCTATCTTTCTGCTTGAAGTCCGTGAGTCACATGATTGCACAAGTAGACTGAGGCTCAAAGCGGAAGTGAGGCCCTAGCTGTCTCTTCTGGGAAGAAGAGCAGCATTAATACACTGTGACCTTCCTGCCATGCCCGAAAGTCCAAAGTTCCTCATCCCACCCGTTGTAGTCACAGTGCCTACGAGGTCAGGACACAAGTGCACTGCACACACAGTCTTATCAAAGGCTCTCTGGGGGACCAGGGAGTTCACACTTCCTTATTTCTGTTGCACAGATGGAGAAACTGAGGCTGCAAGAAAGGAAGCCATTAGCCAGGTCACTGATTAGCAAGTGAAGACTCCCTATCTGTGGCACAATGCTCTGCTCTTGAAGTCAATAAGAACTGAGACCCAACAGCTGCCTGTCAGTTTCTCTGCCGGAGAGCTCACTGCTTAACAGAGAATCCCTAGCAGGGGAGGTCGCTTAGTCTTAAAGCATCCACCCTACAAGCATAAGGTATGAGTTCTGATGTCCAGGACCCAGGTAAAACACTGAATGTGACAGCATGCATGTGTAGCCTAGAGCTCATTGGCTATCAGCCTAACCAATAGGAGAGCCCCAAGATCAGTGAGGGACAGTGCTTCAAAAATAAAGTGGGGAGTGATCAAGGAAGACTCTTAATTTCAACCTCTGCTTCCACACACATGTGGACACACACCCACAGAAACATACATATACCACATACACACTCACACACACACATAGTCACACACACACTCACATTCTCTCTCTCTCTCTCTCTCTCTCTCTCTCTCTCTCTCTCACACACACACACACACACACACACACACACACTCACTCACTCACTCACGCATACAAAAAGCTCAGTCCTCTACAGCACAGGGTGGATGAAAGACAGAAAGTCTCCCATGAAGCAAGCAGAGCGAGGCTCTGAGCACATGTCCCTTAGGCCCAAGTGTGCCTACCATTTGAGGACACCCCACTGGGTGACACTTCACCTCCATCATCCTAGAATAGCTCTTACAAACTCTGGCAACCGCTCCATGCAGGGCTGTCAGCGGCTAATGAATTGATGGATTAGTGTTCAGGGCCCATTCTGCAGCAGATTCCAGCTCCGTCAGAGAGCAGGGTTGGGGCTCAGTCAATGGCAGGGCCAGGGGCTGTGTATTAAGCCAAGGTTCAGGCTGCCTGCCATCTGGGCCCAGGTCAGAGATCTATGGACAGACTTTCTGCACAGAAAGCTTCTAGGCACTTCCAGGAGTCACTGCAACCTTGGCCTCATTGGCATACAACTTTTACCGCCCAGCTGGGCCCAGCTGGCTTCTTATTAAAGCAACCGTGAGTTAGGAAAGCAGTTCCTAGGGGAGAAGGCTTCCCAGGTGAAAGAGCTTCCCGGGTAAGCTGTGCCTTCCCGGCTCGGCAGCCAGGGACGCTTCCTGCGTTTCCTTTCTGCTGTGGCCTTTGTCTCTTCTTGGGATGGCTGCGTTGCGAGGCTTGGGCTGACAGCCAAGCACATTTCCTGTAGGGAGGCAGGTGGGAGGACTAGAAGGGAGGGAAGGAAGGACTCCATGGGGGAGAGGTGGGGTGGGAGGCAGAGGGAAGTGATGCAAGGTCCAGCTGTGTCCAGCTGTCAGAGCTGCTCTTCCCTGCGGTGGGGGACGTTCACGGCTCCCTCTGTGTGCTTCTACAGGTTCCCCAGAGCACAAAATGAGCCCAAATCCCATGCCCAGCACTTCCAGTCTAAGCATTATCGCCTCCTCCGGGAAGCCTTCCTGGAACCCTCAGTGCACAGTGGCCATGCCCCACTTGGCTTCCTCATAAGAGCTGTGAGTGGTGAGCTTTGAATATCCCGCGTCAGACTGGGAGCTGTTTGAGGGCAGGGCCTACATTTAGGTCAGTAACCCCAAACATACAGTACATTGCAGCTCAATGCTTCCTTATGGAGTGGGAGGTTAGACCCACAGAGGGATGAAGGCAGAGATCAAAGGATGGACAGGGTCTTCAGTTGGAGGTCACAGGAAAATAGCGTGCCAAAGTTTTAACAGGTAGGATGTTCACACAGGATCCACACTGGGGAAGGAAAGGGGGGGGGAAGCAGGGGAGCACAGACTGGAGCTGAACTTTAGGCAGCACACCGTGGCTGCCACCCCGCAGAACTCTAGGGTAAGATCAGCACCAGACATGCCCTGGAGGGTCAGGGTGCCCGGCCCTTTAGATTCCCACGCAATCAGTCACTAGACTCAGGCTGCGTTGGGAGGGGCTTGCTCTCGGGCAAGCAGCTCTCTGTGGCTGAGATAACAGGTAAAAGAGCAGACAGCAAAAGAGTCTTGGATGCTGATACCGCTAACGGTTGAGAGCGGCGGCCCTTCAGTCACAAGGGAACCCAGGCAGCACCGTCGCGCCCTCCACAGATGGAGATGGTGCATGAGGGAGGAGGGAAGAGCCCAAGGTAGGCTGGATGAGCGGGATGGAGAGGAGGTGGGTCTGTACAGGCAGGGACACGTGTGTGATGGATGAACGGAAGGATGGACAGAAGGAGCGTGGGTGTCTAGACGAGGGGTGGATGGATAAATGGATGTGTGGACGCATGGCTGCACGAGTGACAGATGAGCGGATCTGCTCATACATGAACTGATGGGTGACGGATGGTCGGGAGCGTGATCGGCCTGGACGTGCGGATGCACAGAGAGAGGACGCCTCCCAGCTTCACTGGAGTAGCTGGCTCTCCGCTGCTCACCCAGGGCTCCCCTTGAGGGCTCAGATGGCAGTCTCAGCAAGCGGAGTGGCTTGGGTGTGACAGGCTAACCCTCTGACGTCGATGCTGGCACATAGGGGGCCCTTGGGAACTCTCGCCTGCACCATCGCAAAGGCCCGTAAACAGTTAGGATAGAAGTGACCCCTGAAGCTTGACAAGGCACATGCGCAGACGCCCTGGGGTCGCCTGCCAATGGCAGGGGTCCCCCTGTGCCCCAGAGGAAGTGCAACCTGTACCTACTTGGACATATCTTCCTCTCCCCACAGCAGGAACACCCCAACCTTACCCACACATGGGGAGCACATCACCCTTTCACCTGCACAATGGAAAAATTCCCCTTTATGTGCCAGATCCTCAACCGAGTGTCCCGTTCGATGCTCTCTTCTCAGACCAGCCAGGAAGGGACTTTGTCGGGTTAGAGAAGAGCTTTCTCAGGCTACAAAAATCAGAGGCATTCAAAGAGAGCTTGTAACTGGACAACAATCCTGGTCTCCGGTCCCACTATGTTTTGGACGGTACAGACCACAGCTTTCACGGGTGTCAGGAAAGAGCCGATGTGAGAGTGTGAAGGAAGGAAGAAATTCGCACATCTGGACATCTGGGCATGGCCGGCCCTGGGGAAAGCTCCTAGCTTTTCTTCTCTCTGACTCATGCTCTCCCTAGGTTCACACACACACACACACACACACACACACACACAAACATGCTTTGGTGTTCTCTTTACCTTTATTCAAATCATTGAGGAAACTGCTAAACAGTCCAGGGTCAAGGACTAATCCCAGCAGGAGTCCCCCTGTGGGTAGATACTGAACCATTCGTCCACAACGCACAAGTTCCATCTGAACACCACCCCACGGCAGGCACTGTCTCACGTTGTCTGTATTTTCCATCTTGTCCACATACATATCATGCTACGCCTCATCAAATGCTCTGTGGGGGTCCTGAATAGATGGGTGGAGTATGGCGGTCATGACCAAGACTGATGGTGAGGGGGGAAGACAATCATCCAGGCATCATATGACCCAGGGGATGCTGGGATGGCTCCTCATCACTGCTTACTGGACTAGATTCGGCATCCCTCAGAGACACACCTCTGGGTGCATCTGCCAGGGAGTTCTCAGAGAGCTTTAACTATGGGGAGAAGACCCGCCCTGAAAGTAGGCACCACCGCCCCGGACTGAATAAAAAGCAGACGTAGAGCTGAGCATCCTTCCTTCATCTCAGTTTTGTCACGGTAGCTACAACGTGACCAGCTGCCTTTCTCCAGGGGACCACTTCATTCCTTCCGTGATGGCCAGTAGCTGGGACTGAATCAGAGCCAAGGGGTCTTCCTGGACTAGCTTTTGTCACATACTTTGTCACAGCCACAAGAGATGTAGCTAATTCAGTTCCATAACACTTCTGTTGGCCAGGTTCTGTTTGGAGGCAGATTTGACCCTGTAAACCGCCTGCCTGTCTCAGTCTGTTCCTGCCGATATAACAAAATATCTGCTCCTAGGTCATTTATGCCAAACAGGGATGTGCTAGACTCGTGGCTTGGAGGCCACAGCCTGTTGCCACCACCTGGCGAGGGCCTTTGAGATGTGCTGCTCTGATGTGTGGAGAGAGGGGGAAGGACAAGAGACAATGGGAGGAAGGAGCTGACCCCCCTCCTGTGGTAATGGCCGTCACTCCATCCTGAGGAACCTGATGACCTCGTCAGCTCTGAATGGTTCCACGCGCCAACCCATTGGGCTGGGAATGAGTTTCTAAAATTTGTAATCTGGGGGCCCACCCAAACCCCACAAAGGCCCTTATCCCAGGCAGGCTGTTCCTGCCCCTGGGAGGAGGGAGGTGATATCATAGGTAGAAGAGGGGAGAAGGAAGCCTCCTTATAGATTGCTAAACCCTCTTTCGTGTCCTGCCCCTTTACCCAGGCACTAGCCGCAGCTGGGTACAAGCTGTTGGTAAGTCTGAGCTCCAACTCCGAGTCTGGGCTCTGACCTCCTCACTGGCTCCCTGGGTTTCCAGTCTCTTCTTCCAGAGACGGTGACAGCAGCTCGCTCTTTCCCCCGGTCTGGGGTCCTGGTGTGTTTCTGTTTTCCACTGGAGCCCTAAATGGTACTGGGCTTTGCTAAAAATCAAAACAAAACAAAAAAAAATGAAAACAAAACCAAAAAACTTGAATTTGATCACATCACCAGAGGTAGCACCATCACCGTAAACAGAAGTTGGTGTCAATTCATCATGCAACAGTAGACAGGAATCCAGGTGTGAGGATGGCGTGAGTGGGCCTGGGGACAGAGGCAGGGTGAAATGCTGACGTAGTATCTAGGATTTGCTTCAGAATACTTGGGGCCGGGGTGGAGGGAAAGAGGGTCGCAGTGAAGCCCAGCTGGCCATGAGTTGATCATCGCTGATGTGGGGACAAGACAGTGGCTTCAATGTGGCTTTCTTCCTTCCTTTTTATAATTAAAGAGATTTACTCAAGTCCCATAAGCCTGCTGAAGGGCTTCTGTTCTTCTGTTCTGTGATAAGGCTTGCTCTTGGTGCGTCCAGGCCAAGTTCTGATCACCTTCTTCTTCTTCTTTCCCAGAAAGGATCTCGTGAGCCACTTGCCCTTGTACTGCTTCTCACAGAGAAATGTCTGCCCTTTCTTAGCGCCAGAATCCACGTTGTACCAGTTAGTGTTTGTCAGCCTGTCATGAGCTACAGTCATCTGGGGGAACGGGAACCTCAATAAAGGAACCGCCTCCATCAGATTGGCCTGTATGCAAGTCTGGGGGGCGGGGGCGCTACTTAATTAATGGAGATATGGGTGGTGCTACCCACAGTGGGTGGTACCACCCCGGGAAGGTGGTCCTCGTTATATAAGACACCAGGCACAGCAAGCAATCAAGAGCAGGCCCATAAGCAGTGTTTATCTATGACTGCCGCTTCGGCTCCTGCCTCCAGGTTCCTGTCCGGGATGAGTTTTTGCTCTGCTTCTCTCCGTGGTGGACTGGAATCTGGAAGTGTAAGTCAAATAAACTCTTCCCTTCTCAGCCTGCTTTGGGTCCTGGTGTTTACCACAGCAACAGAAACCTTAATTCTAGGGACACTTAATTCTTCATCTTCTGAGAGGGGAAACAGCACACACCCAGCCTATCCTCAGGAACTATCGGTTCACTACCAGCTCTCCAGGGCAAGAACATCGGCTCAGCATCCACCCTGTCCAGTCTGTAGCCCAGCACAGAAGCACAAAACCCGTTTTCATTTAAAATTTTTCTTTTTCTGCTGGTGCTCAAACGGGTCTAAGACGGACACTCAGCCCTTCACTGGTGGATTCTCTGCAGACACCGCTGAATACCAACACCTGACTGGTGGACTCCAGACAAACACTCTACTCCAACCATCAAGCACTTGCTTCTCCTTCTCACCTCCCCTTCTTCCTCCTCCTCCTCCCCCATGGTGCCAGGGATCAAACCAAGTCACTGAGCATGTGCAAAGGCACTCTACTCCTGAGCCACGCCCCCAGCTTTCCTGAGCCACACCCCAAGCTCGCCTGAGTCACGCCCCCAGCTCACAGTAAATGTTTTTACCCATTTTTTTCCTGCTTCTCTTCCATGCATGTACTCTGCTGATCCCAAAAGAAGGCATGGGAGTAAACAAGGAGATGACTAATTCTGCTCTGTCTGCAGCTGTCCACAAGTACTGTTAGACCTGCATATAAGTGGGGAAAAAGGAAGCCAAGAATACAGGGCCAGCTCCATAAGGGGGCGATGGGAAGATGAGGTAAGATGCACTAAATAGGGCAGAAAGTCGTTCGACATGGTTAAAAGTTATGGTCGGTAATGAAGCCGTTGTCAGGGCCATGAACTTTAATGTGCCAGAGATAAGAACGTGGAATCTATTCAGCACAGATTCTCAGCAGTGCGAGCAGCAACTGGCGGAACCCCAGAGACAGTGGGAGACTGTAGCCGGCTCTTCTTCATCCATGCAAGACAAGAAAGCAAACTTCTATATAAAGGGATTCAAGTCTTACCACCAAGAGGTGGTTTAGAAGACACTGAACTTGTAGCTCCCAAACAACTGTGACTTTGCTTTATTTAGATTTGGTTTTGTCTTTTGAGCTAGAGGTTTACTATGTAGCCCTGGCCATTCTGTAGCTCTATGTGGAGACTGTTGTGGATAGTCCTGGGCTTAATTTTGATGCTAATTCCACTCCTTAGAGGGGCTGACGTTGCCTTGTGAACCTTCTCCCCACCTTAACTTTTCAAATAACGGCTTGAGCCAATGATTGGGTAGGAGGAAGGGGGAGGAGCTGAGAGTTTAGGGGAGGAGGAAAGGATGGGGGCGAAGGGGGAGGAGCTATGGAGGATCAAGGGGAAGGGAGAGGAGGAGGGATCAACAGAGAGGCTGCAGAGAGAGAAGCTCGTGGCCTGGAGAAACCACAAATTATATGGGATAATATAGATGGGAATAGAGTAGTGTAGTGGGAGATCTGCCCAATCTAGGTTTATAGCTTGTATTGTTACTGATTGAATTGAGATTTCTTTTACCAGGTTAATTGGGTTGGAAACAAAATAGCAGTAGTCGAGGTTGGCCTCCAACGCACTGAGATCTGCTTGCCTCTGCCTCCCAAGTGCTGGGATTAAAGGAGCGTGTCATCAGGCCCAGATTAGTTTTCAATATATGTACATTTGTGAAACATTTTTAAAGTTGATCATATAGTCCCATCCACACATTTCCAAACAGCAGAAAGCTAAGCTCCCGGCATGGCCAGGAATAGCCAGGAGAAGATGAGCAAAGGTTTATCCGCTCAAGACTTTTCAAGTCACTGAAAAAGTACCTGGAGGGATCTTTTCAAACACGTGATTTTAATCCCCAGAGTGGCCCCTTATTCCCATTACCTTTCTGTTATAAAATCTGTTGAACCTTTCCTGTTTCCCTTGATGGCTCGGCTCATCGGCCTGCTGCCTTCCCGGCACCATCTGTTCCTGTTAAGCGCAGAAGGCATTGGCTTTTTGACCACGTAGGGTACATTTTGTCTTATTTTCATATCAGTACCTGATTTCCTTCTGGGCTGCTGTCTTAGTCATGTTCACTATTGCTGTGATAAAACGGCAATTTGGAGAGGAAAGAGTTTACTCAGCCTACACTTCCACACCATGTCAGGACAGGAACTCAAGCAGAACAGGAAGTGGAGGCAGGAGCTGCTGCAGAGGCCATGGAGGGGCGCTTGGCTCGCTCCTCGGGGCTTGGTCAGCCTGCTTTCTTATGGCATCCAAGACCACCATCCCTGGTGTGGCACCACCTACAATGGCCTGGGTGGGCCCTTTCACAAATCAATCAGAAATGAATTAAGAAGATGCCCTACAGGCCTGCCTTTAACACGGTCTGATTGAGGGCACTGTCTCAACTGAGGAACCTTCCTCTCCAGTGACTAGTTTTGTGTCAAGTTGACATAAAGCTAGCCAGCACAGGCACGGACATTCCTCCGCTCTCCTAGAAAAAGCTGGCCCTGAGTTTGTCCAGCCCCCTAAACTCTACTGATAGGCTCATAACAGCCATCAAGCAAGGCACCTTGTTCCCTGCCCACAGCCATTAGTTCAAGAACAATTAGAGGCTGAGGAGAAGGCTCAGTGGGCTCAGTATTTGCTGCATAGTGTGAGCACCTGTCATAGATTTCCATTACTTACATGAAAAAAAATCACAATCCTAGCACTGGAGAAACTGAGTCAGGCGCATCCCTGGGGCTGGCTGCCCAGTCAGTCCAGCTGAACTGATGAGCTCCAGGTTCAGTAAGAGACCCTGTGGGAAGCGATTGAAGAAGACAAACCTCTGGCCTTCACACGTACACACACTTGAGTGTTCACCTGCATACGCATGAACACATACATATTTATGCACATACATACTAAAATAAACAATCACACAACCCGGTTCAGCCAGTAACATGTTTCCTAGGACTCCCAGGCTAGGCATCCTGCCGGACTTGAACTTAGGAACTTGAGTCTAGACTAGCAGTTGCCAGCAGCCTGGCTGTGGCAAAATGAATGTCCAGGAACTGGAGCCATGGCTCAGTGGTTAAGAGCACTGGCTGCTCTCCCAGAGGACCTGGGATCCGTTATCAGCACACCCACGGCAGTTCACAAACATGGGAAATTCTAGTTCTAGGACATGTGACTCCCTCCTCTGGCCTCTGCAGGCACAAAGCAAACAAGGGGTGCACAGAGACACATGCAGACAAAAACAAGTAAAATGGAAAAGGGGCCCGGGGGACTGTCCGTGTGAGGAAGGGGGCTTTGTGGGCTCTAGCACCGTGTCTGTGACGTTATCTCAGCCCACGAATCACACCACTCTTTCTATTTAAGCCAGCTGGGATGAAGTTTGCTTTCGTTTAGAGAAACCTTCTAGCTTACTCCTCCCTTTCATTTTGGACCTGTGCCTTAGGGAGCAGGTCAGGGACTCTTCTCTTTTTTTATTCTTCATTCACTTATTTAGGATTTAATGTCACAAATTTCTGGGATTCCCCACCCCCACCCCCGCGCCCAGAATTTTCCAACCCTTTTATGAGCAGCCTTGCCTCCGGAGGGCCAGACGATGGATCATGTGTATTATCAATGGAAACCATTGGTCCCGTTTTTCTTTCGTGATGGTTCTTTGAGGCTTTCTACCTTTCTGTTGGCCTGTGTTGGCTCTTTTATGTGCTTGTGAGTGTCTGTGTGTGCATGTGTGCCCTTGTTCATACTCATGTGTATGATGTGTGTGTGTGTGTGTGTGTGTGTGTGTGTGTGTACCTGTATGTGGAGGCCAGAGGACAGCTTTGGTGGTGATCTTGGGGAGCTGTCCACTCTGTTTCCTGAGACAACAGTTCCATTGGCCTGAAGCTTGCTGATTAGGCCAGACTAGCTGGCCAGCCAGCCCCAGCGATTCGCCTGACTCTACCTCCATAGCAACAGAGTGCACAGCACCATATCCAGCTCTTTATTGTGGGATTTGAACTCAAGTTCTGCCCCATTTCCCCAGCACCCATGGTGACTTTTTTATGGTTGGAGGAAAGGTACAGGAGGGAGGAGGGGAGTGGCAGTCGCAGCTTACAGTGAGGCTATATGATGCCTCCTCTATAGCTGGAGACAGGGGTCTCTCACCCCAGAGCACTCGCAAGAGAAGAGGTAGAGCCAGATATCCCCTGCAGCCCACCTGACTGCAAAGCCACGCCCTTCTTTCTCCTTACCGTGTTGTCATTCTCTTAAGCTGTTGTTTCCACTGAAGAGGATCCTGAACGACCCCTAACTGTCAGGACCTGAGAAGTTCGTGTGGACATGAGGAAGCTTGGGGGAAAGGGAGAACAGCTGATTCAGTTTCCCCGGGAAGAAGCCAGAAGAAGGTGCTCCGGAGACCTGACTATTGGACAAGCTGCCCACGCTGCATGAATGCCACACCCTAACCACGGTCCACACCCAGGGAGCTGGAGCCAGCAACAGAGGATCCCCAGCTGCGGGCTGGAGCTCACCTCCCAGCCATGGTCCCCAACCTCAGAGCATCAGTGCTCTGCTTGAGCAGGGACTGTGGGCAAGAGGCACCTGCTGTAGGGAGGGCATGCTGCCTTATTGAGAGGGGGTTTTGGTTGTGGTTTTTGTAATGGCAGTTGAGACTGTAGCTTCACAAACGAAAATCCATTCAGTTAGTTAGTCCCAAGGAGGCTATTGACAGCAAAAAGTCAGACTTTCCACAATCTGCCAGACAGAGGTAGCCCTCCCGTTCCTCTCAACAGTAGAGTATCCAGACCCCTTGAAAGAACACTCTCTCATCAAACCCATGCTTCTCACTGCCTTCCAGCTACTCCTTCTACTAGGCACCTGGTACATCAAGCCATTTTCCTAGTGTGAACAGCAGCCATGAGGTCGGTGCTATTGCCTCATTGCATGGATGAAGGAACAAGGTTCTGTAGAGCTGAGCCTGGATCCCTATCCTTTCCACAGTCCTTTATCACCCCCAATGAGAAGGTCGTGGTGTTCCATGTCCTCGCCAGCTGGCCACGGGAGTGACACTGCATTGGTTACTTGTTTGTTTGGTTGGTTGGTTGGTTTTTCGAGACAGGGTTTCTCTGTGTAGTCCTGGCTGTCCTGGAACTCACTCTGTAGACCAGGCTGGCCTCGAACTCAGAAATCCGCCTGCCTCTGCCTCCCAAGTGCTGGGATTACAGGCATGCGCCACCACGCCCGGTTGGTTACTTGTCTGTTGCTGGAATAAACCACCATAACCAAAAGCAACATAGGAGAAAAGGATTTATTTTTGCTTATAGTTCAAGATGGATGCAGTCCACCATGGCAGGGCAAGCATGGGAACGGGAGCATGAAACTGGCCTGGGCAGTCGGGAAGCAGAGAGATCATACAGAAAGTGGAGCCAGGTTACAAATCTTCAAAGCCCACCACTAATGACATTCTTTCTCTAACAAGGCTCTACTTCCTAAAGGTTACATAGCTACCTCAAACACCACTGCCAACTAGAGACCAAATGTTCAAATACATGAGACTGTGGAGAACAGTTGTGATTCAAACCAACACACACACACACACACACACACACACACACACACGCACACACGCACACGCACACGCACAAGCACACACACACACACACACACGCACACGAACGGACATGCATGCACATGGGTGGGGATGCCTCATGTTTCTTAAGTCCCTATGCTCCCCAGCAAGCTCTATATAGTTGTCTACGTCACTGAATGGGCACACTTTGAAGTGCTGGGACTGACCCCGCAAATCCCTGCATGACACTTTCAGTAGTGGCCTGAGGACATTTATGTATTGGTAACAGATTATTTTCACTAGGAGTTTCTCAGGCAGGTATGGGACCGTGAAAGGCAGTCTGTGGCCTGGTTGAGGGAGGCTTACTCCGGAGACCCAGTAGAATATTCTACAAGGGATGGAACTGTGAGCCATGCTCCCAGTCACTTAGGCTCCTGACCCGAGGCCCTCAACTCCATAATCCTGTGGCCATCAGTCACGTAGGGCAATGCCCCAAGCTCCTAGTATTCTGTCTGGACTCCACCCCCACAGTTATCTGGCTACATCCAGGTATGCTCCTCCCCACAGTTACCTGGCAACAGCAACTATACGAGGGGCTGGTTTGCCCCTCCCCTCTCCTTCTCTTTCTCTTGCCCCCTTGCTCCTCTCTCTCCACGAGGCCATGGCGGGCCTCTACTTCTCTCTACTACTCACTCTCTCTGTCTGTCTCTGTCTCTGTCTCTCTCCAATAAAAGCTCTAAAGCCATGGACTGTCACTCTTCTCATCTGGACCCGCTGTGCTGGAGCAATGTAGTAGGTTTCCCTCCAAGACGCACCTAACCTCTCGTGGAAACCTCACAGTGTTCCAGCCATGATCACCCACCAAACCAAAGTGCCAGCAGCCACCAAACCAAACTAAAGTCTTGCCCAGGCAGGAACCAGCCAGTGACCCCCCAACCCCACCCCGTTACCCTTTTCCTGGGGCCGCTGCAGCCCCAGGGCCCCTCACCCATTCTCAGTTCTTCCAAGGTATCCAGTGGCATTCTGGGATGCCTAAGAGCTAGAATCTGTCGTCCCTGACCTCAGTGAGGCCCAGAGACCCCAGACTGTGCTTTCCCCACCCACCGGGAGCAGGGTCTAGCCACCTCCTGATGCCAGTCCTACGGCCATTCTGCACAGAGTCATGTGGCAGTCTCCTGCCCAGTGCCCCCAAGCTCTGGCGGGACTCAGGTCTTCCTCCCCCCACCCCTTATTTCCCCACAGGCAGGGAACTCCTCACTGTCACGACCCCTTTGCTGAGGCGGAGTCTAGCTGGGTCGTTCAGGCTTCCCTAAAGCTCTAGATCCTCCTTCCTCAGGCCCCCAAGTGCTGAAATTATAGGCTTGAGACACCACACTCAGCTCCAGGGCCCCAATTCCAGCAGAAATCTTCAAACTTAACTCCCAAGCTCCCGTGTCCCTAGAAGACAAGCACATGACTTGGCCCTGCCAATCAAACACTTCCCTGAAGTCAATGCCGCAGAGCTGAGCCCATAAGGAAGCAGACAAGGGCCGTCTGTTTCCAGAGTGTCATCACAAGATCACAAGAAGCAACCCTGGCTGCAGGGTCCTGGCACATATCCCAACGGCAGCAACTCTTTCCCGGTAAGGACAATTCTCTGGTGCATGGCTCTGGGTGTTCCTTCTGGAAACTTCCCTTAGGTCTGAGTCTTCGGCAGTCCTGAGGGTTCTGCTTGAACTAACTGTAGAGTCCAGTATCTATAGTTTACTAGGTAGTTGGCAAATAACCACTTACTTCTTGGACCGAGAGACTCCTGATGCCCCTGGGGCCCCTTGGGTACCTGCACTCATGTATACATATCCCTACACACACACACACACACACACACACACACACACACACACCACTTAAGAATGACAATATATAAATATATTTTTTAAATTATCTCTCACAGTGGCATACAGAGAAGAGGCCCCAATACAGCAGATCTACCCCGGCCTCTCTCACTGGTTCCTTACTCGGTCCCCAAGTCCATCAGGGGCCTCCATCTATACGAGCAAGACACAGCCTAACATACTGTGGTACTTGTCTCTGAACCAGGAACATGGAGGACCTGGGAAGATACATATTTGTGACTGTTTTGTTGCACTGCCTTTTGAAATCCCCACTTGGGGCTGGCAAGATGGCTCAGTGGTAAAGGAACTTGGTTGGCCCCCAGCCCGATGACCTGAGTGGTCACAGGAAGGAAGTGACTCCAGGACGTTGCCCTCTGACCTCCACATGCCCTCTGACCTCCACATGCCCTCTGACACTCATATGCTTGGTATAGCACATACATACCCTCCACAATGAAAACAAACAAAAAATGTAAATTAAAAGAAAGAAAAAAAGATGAATTCCCTCTCACTGGAGTGCTTTAGTGACCTGCGGGCTGAGCTTCTCAGCTGTAATCTTGCTCCTCTTCAGTGTGCTCTGTAAGGTCGGTGGTGCCACCAGAAACCAGAGGTGAGGACCCTGCGCGTCTTAGCCAGGACTTCTCTTCCTGCACAAACATCGTGACCAAGAAGCAAGTTGGGGGCAGGGCAGTGGTGGTACACGCCTGTAATCCCAGCCCTTGGGAGGCAAAGGCAGGCAGATTTCTGAGTTCGAGGCCAGCCTGATCTACAGAGTGAGATCCAGGACAGCTAGGGCTACACAGAGAAACCCTGTCTCAAAAAAAAAAAAAAAAAAAAAAAGCAGTAGCAGGGGAGGAAAGGGTTTATTCAGCTTAAATTTCCACATTGCTTGCCGGGTAGTGGTGGCACACGCCTGTAATCCCAGCACTCTGGGAGGCAGAGGCAGGCGGATTTCTGAGTTCAAAGCCAGCCTGGTCCTCAGAGTGAGTTCCAGTACAGCCAGGACTACACAGAGAAACCCTGTCTTGGAAAAAAAACCAAAATAAAAAAAAATTTCCACATTGCTGATCATCACTAAAGGAAGTCAGGACTGGAACTCAAGCAGGTCAGGAAGCAGGAGCTGATGCAGAGGCCATGGAGGGATGTTTCTTACTGGCTTGTTTCCCCTGGCTTGCTCAGCTTGCTCTCTTATAGAACCCAAGACCAGCAGCTCAAGGATGGCACCAACCACAAGGGGCCCTCCCCTCTTGATCACTAATTGAGAAAATGCCTTACAGCTGCATCTCATGGAGGCATTTCCTCACCTGAAGCTCCTTTCTCTGTGAGAACTCCAGCCTGTGTCAACTTGACACACAAAACCAGCCAGTGCACTGAAACTTGTGGGCATGGCCACTTAGGAGCAGAGTCTGGCTGGTACCCAGAACTGTTTGGTTTCAACCCAGTGCTACTCAGTGCGGGTTAGACGTTAGGTTTAGGGAGCTAGGAGCCACCCGGAGACGGGACTAGAATGTCGACGGGCCATGATTGGAACAGAGGAGCCCCAGCTGCTCTGGTTTGAAACAGGAAGACTTAAAATTATTATCCTGGTCTCTCAAAAATGCTCTCTGGACACCTGTAGCCATTGTCTAAGAGCACACAATGGCCCGGGCCTTTCCCACCTCTGAATGCTTTCAGGCCCGTAATAGTCTAAACATTATCCGTTCTCATTCTGTTTGCTTGTTTGTTCGGTCTGAGTTTAGAATAGGACTTCACAATGTAACCCAGAGTGGCCCTGGGATCCTCGCACCTCGGCCTTTCGAGTGCTAAAATTATAGGAATGTGGCCCCATCCAGGCAATCTCTCTTCTGACCTGAGGAGGTGGCGCTGCCATGACTGTCCCGATTAGAGACTGGAGGTCTGTGTACTTGCAAAATGCATAGGTTAAAAATGAACCCCCATTGGGATGCTATTTGGAGACAGGTCTTTTGAGATGTGATTAGGTTGTGAAAAAGAATCTCTCAGATGGGATTCACACCCTGATAAAGAAAGCCCAGAGATCGCTCTTGGCCTATTTTTGCCACATGAGGATACAATGCGGAAGGTCTCACGCCAAAGTCCAGCCATGCCGCCATCCTGGCCTCGGACCTCCAGCCTCCTGAGCACCTGAGCCATCTTATTTGGAGGTGTTTTGTTATAGTAACAAAAGCTAAGATGGTCCGCATCCCCTGGCCTTCTCCCTCCCCTTTCTCTTCCTCTAAAGAGAATGGTGCAGGCTGCAGGAGCACGAGTAGGGAGCACCTCCTGTGAGGTAAACCTCATCTCAGACATACTGATGGTCTTGAAAGACCGTGAAAGGCATAAGAGGGTAAGACCACCGGGAGTTGGCTCCTTCCTCATCCGGCACAGGACTCATCAAGCCCGGCTCAGGGCTCTGCTAAGAGGCTGTGTGAGGAGTGACTGAACAGAGGAACAGAGGAAGACAGTCTGACTCTGCCCTGCCTGAAGAGACACCAACAAGAAACTCAACGTTAAATCTAACTCTAGCCCAAGCCTCCATCTTGGAGACCAGTGGGCCAAATCCATTCTTTGTGTTTGGTTTGGCAGCCAGTGTCTAAATTGCTTTATTTTGTTTTTGAGATGGGCTCTCGTTAGTTGAGGCTGGCCTCTGGCTCTCTAGGAAGGTGAGAAAGACCTTAAACTTGTGACCTCCAGGGGTTAGGATTACAGGTATGAGCCACCACGGCCAGGATAATCAGTGCTGGGCACTGAACCCCAGGACCTTGTGCACTGAGGCAAGAACCCTACTGCCTAAGCTACCCCCAGTCCCTCTTTTTAAATGACAACTTCCTAATATCCACCTAGAATTGGGAAAGCTTCCAGTACAGTACAGGAGGAGAGGGTGTGAGTGTTCGCAGTCAAAGGAAGTATATGTTCTGTATACCTTTACTGGAAAGTCCCTTCCAGATACAGAGCTCAAATCTATGCAAAAATTATGAGGCTTGGTAGGAAGAATGAAGGGAAGATGTTTGGAAGCTTCTGGGCCTGCACTGACGGGCAACAAGGTAGACAGAGAGAGGAATTACAAGCCGCAGACCACAGGCACGCAGAGCTGGCCGAACATTCCATCTTTAGAAATGCAGCCCAGCCGGGCAGTGATGGCGCACACCTTTAATCCCAGCACTTGGGAGGCAGAGGCAGGCGGATTTCTGAATTTGAGGTCAGCCTGGTCTACAAAGTGAGTTCCAGGACAGCCAGGACTACACAGAGAAACCCTGTCTTGAAAAAACAAAAACGAAACGAGAAGAGAAGAGCAGAGAAGAGAAGAGAAGAGAAGAGAAGAGAAGAGAAGAGAAGAGAAGAAAAGAGAAGAAAATAAATGCAACCTGACAGGTGAGGAGACTAGAATCAGACTTTCATCATCCTGCTAGTTAGAGATTAAAGGATGTGCACATAAGGATACATAGGCTCTGTGGGAGTGCAAAACTCGGGGCTGAGTTTGATGAGGCCCACCCAAAATCCTGGCACTTAGGAGCTGGAGACAGAGGATGAGGAAAGGGTTCAAGGCCAGCCTTGACTGCATAGGGAGTTCAAGAATGACCCAGGCTGCAAGAGATCCCTTTCAAAAAAAAAAAAAAAAAAAAGTTAAGCAGTTAAAGGAAGTCTCTCCAGAACACTGGCTATGGAAGGAGGCACCTGGATGTGGAATAAAGTATCAGGGAAGAAAGGCTCACCCCAGCAGGAACCACAATGTGAAGGAGAAGCAGAACCCCAAAACCTCCTGCAGGAAGCAACAATGTGAGTCAGGAACAGACCCTGCTTAAGCAATGCTGAGTTTCCCAAGGGGGCCATAAAAAGTTCTAAAGCTGGGAGAGGCACCAAGGACCGAGGAGGAGAGGTCCCTAAGCCAAGCACTCCCTACGGTTTTCTTGTGAAGATTGACTAAGTCAGCGTTCTCACAACTGTCCCTCTACCAACCCAGTGGCCCTCAAGCAGGCCGTGTCTGGCTAATGTCTGCCACTGAGCCCGCCTAGCCCATGGGGTCCTACAGAGAACGTCTCAAGGCTGCATAGAGAAGGCATCCTTCGAGAGACAAAAGCGACAGGGCCTCGAGACAGCCCCAGCAATGGATGGAGGGACGGTCACCCTGGGCACTGGAGTATCGAGCACAGCTTGCAGAGCCAGCACGCCTTACTGGAGGGTGTCCCATGGGCCTGAGGCCTGAGGAAGAGACACGGGCCAGCCGAGGGACCTCAGGGCATTGCTGGCTGGTCACTAGAGTAAGGTCGGATCCGTTAAGCTGAGGGCCCATGAGTGTACTGAGGTGTCACTGGGGCAAAGTTCTAGTCCTTGGCCTAGCCTCAGTTTACCTTTTATGATAGATACTTAAATATGCAGCCTATGCCCCGAAAGGAAGGGTTTGGCGCTCGACAGCAGAAGCACTCCTCAGGACACACAGCTGCCATCATCCCGGGACAGCCCACATCTGAGGACTGACTGGAGAGACAGGGAGGAGAAAGGCCTGGCCTTCTGGCCACCCAGATGACTCTGACGGGCCAGTGGATGCAGCAGACATCCCTCAGGTAATCGGGGCCAGCACCCCAGCTGGAGCTCCTCTGTACCCTGCTTCCTCCTCCCACCACAGACATCTAGTTCACGGGGTTCCTTAATAAGCATCCCCAACTTTACCTTAGAGCCTGCTTCCTAGAAAAACCGACTCCAAACCTTATTGCACGTAAGAAGCATAGCTCAGAAAAGAACACAAACAGAATATTGTGCAATGGTACTGGGGAGCAGTAAGTTGTTCCTTATCGGTCTGTAATCAAGACACTAAAACTTCCAAGCAGTCGGCCTCGGGGTGGGGTTGGGGGTGGGGCCTCCAGTCACAACAGCCATCCATGGTGGTCAGATAGCTGATCATCAGACACTGCTGACCTCCAGAGCTCAGTTTCAAAGCCCTGAGTCAGGCCCCTGCAGTACGGGCTATTAGCTATGTTTCTATGCCGTTTTTAGAATAGGTATAGAATGGGCTCGCAGGGGCGCTTTTCCTGGTTTCATTTATTACTCTCACAAGAATCACATTTACTGACCTATCTGCTCAACATTCCAGGTTTGTTTGGTTTTTTGTTTTTAACTCTGTCTTGTGCTATTATTTTCTTAGGGAGTCAGGTTAGTGGGGGGGGGGGAGGAATGGTGTGTATGCGTGTGTTGTATGTGGTGTGTGTATGGTATGTGTGTATGTGGTGTGTGTAGTGTATATGTGAAGTGTATTGTGTGTGGTATGTAAGTGTGGTGTGCATGTGGGAGCAGTATAAGTGTGGTGTGTGTGTGTGGTATATAAAGGTGGTGTGTGTGTGGTGTGTGTGTATGTGTGTGTGTGTGTGTGTGTGTGTGTGGTGTTAAGTGTGGTGTGGTGTGTGTGTGTGTGTGTGTGGTGTTAAGTGTGGTGTGGTGTGTGTGTGTGTGTGTGTGTGTGTGTGTGGTGTGTAAGTGTGGTGGTGTGTGTGTGTGTGTGTGTGTGTGTGTGGTATGTAAGTGTGGTGTGGTGTGTGTGTGTGTGTGTGTGTGTACATGCGCTGTGGGAGGAATATGCATCTCTGTGTGTCTGTGGAAGACAGAGATCAACTCCAAGCATCTTACTCCCCTGTTCTTATTTTTGGGGGCAGGATGCCTCCCTGTCCTGGACTTTGTCATCAGCAGCTAGACTGGCTTCCTCTGGGGGGCGGGGGTCCCTCTGTCTCCACTCTCGTCGCCAGCACTGGCTCACACATGAGTGTCACCACCCCTGGCTTTTTACATGGGCTTGGGGACAAACTTCATGTCTGACAGTCAACACTTCACCCTCTGAGCTGTCTTCTAGAGTTCGATTTTTATAAGGAACGAAAGGGATCCCTAGCTCTCCCAATCCCAGACAGGATTTGGTTGTGAAATTTTTAAGAAATAAAATAAAAAAGAGCAAATGAAGCTGAGGGACTGGTAATAAGGTCGGTCCTCATTAACAGCGGCGGTGGGTGGCCCGTGGGGTACCAGGCTGGGACTCGGCAGGCGTGGAGTGAGCCGTGACATCCTGCCTGTGCCAGTCTGGGTTAAATCCCTCTCTAAAGGAGGTGAAGGACACGCCAGTCTGTATCCGTGCTTCTCAGCCTTCCCGAAGCTGCGACCCTTTCGTTGACGTTCCTCAGGTGTGGAGACCCTCAACCATAAAATCCCTTTTGTTGCTACTTCATATCTGTCATTTTGCTACTGTTGTGAATTGTAATGTAAATATTTGATATGCAGGATATTGTTATGTGACCGCCAAAGGGGTCACGACCCACAGACCGAGAACTGCTGGTCGGTAGGCTCCAGCCTCGGTCCACCCACCCGGGAAAATGTGCTATATGCTCTGGGGGCACAAGCCAGCTGGGAGCCACAGCCAGTGTCAGGAGCGAGCAAGACCCTGAGGCTGTGTGTGAAATCTAGGGGCCAGCTGTCCAGGGGATGCCAGGCCAGGGTGTGTCTCAGGAAGGCTGTGCTCAGACACACAAACTCTCCTCATCTGTAACTGACCTAGAAACCAGTAGCTTCCCCAGTATCATTCCCCTGAGGCCCATCCTTAAGTGAGGGCAACCCTGCTCCTCCCAACCTGTGGTTTCCATAGCAACCATTCGAGGTGCTTGCGGGATTTTTCACTGAAGGAGGGATTCCTCCCAGATAGCAAGGGAGATGAGGGTGGGGGTGACCTGAGCACAGTGAGATCCCCATTGGTTCAGGGAAGTGGGGCATCCGGAAGGACAGAGAGGGACGCCCGGGGACCCCCTGCTGTCTCACACAGTGCAAATAACAGTACCAGCACAGTGCATGGGAATAAAACATTTTCTTTCTATAATTCTGATTTAAAAAATAGGTAGGAAATAGGGCAAATGCTAAGTATTGAATATGTATAAAACCTAATAAAATCTCTTCAATAAATCTAATGAGGGACTTAAACTGTCTTCCCTGAACATATTTAACTATATGCATCAGGCTTTCTGGGTCAAATGGCCAACACCATTCTTTTTATTTGTTTGTTTGGTTTGGTTTGGTTTCGAGGCAGGGTTTCTCTGTGTAGCCCTGACTGTCCTGGAACTCACTCTGTCGAGTAGATTACGACTTTAAACTCAGAAATCGACCTGTCTCCACCTCCTGAGTGCTGGGATTAAAGGCGTCCACCAGCAGCAGCACCAACACCATCCTTACTCCGGGAGTTAGAACAGCGACGGTCTCTTCAAACCCTTGAAAGTCAACATTGTCAGGACATGTTCATGCACACAAGTGAGTGATTAAAAACTGTAAAAGCGTTTCGGAAGCATTCGAAGATGTAGATTACTTGAAACGGCATTACAAGAGTTTACCAGCTCACCTTCTTCCCTTGACAGGCGCGCACTGTTGGAGTGGCTTGTGCTGTTGTGGGTGGACCGTGTGAATCAGGGTTTCACAGTAAGGAGGTCCAGGTTCCAGGAATGACCCTGCCTCAAGATGTAAGGTGTGGCGCACCTGAGAAAGATATCCGATGCCAACCCCTGGTCCCACACGGGAGCAGGTCTGGAGACCAAGCTCAGTGGCAGAGTGCCTGCCATGAGCAAAATCCTACATTCGACCTCTAGATTTAAAGGGGGAGGGGTGGGGGGAGAGAGAGAGGAAGGGGAGGAGAGAGAGAGAGAGGGAGAGAGAAAGAGAGAGAGGGGGGAGAGGGAGAGGGAGGGGAGAGAGAGAGAGAGAGAGAGAGAGAGAGAGAGAGAGAGAGAGAGAGAGAGAGATTTGAACCCTGAGCCCAGAGCCACACTGGCAAGGGGTCCCATCTCATTTCCGGTCATGCTCACAGCCCACTCTCCTCACGCGTCAGGCTCAGCAGCACACGAGCCCCTCTGATAGCTACAGGACCTGACAGCCAGCTTCTGGCCAGATGTTGCTACGCTTTGAACATCCTCATCAAAAGTTGATCTCCACAGCTGGGTTAAAGATGGGGCCCAGAGGGACCTTTAAGAGGCAGTTGAGTTCTGAGACCTCTCCTGTCCCGGTTGGGTTTGGCCACTCTTGGTCTGTGGGTAAATGGATACTCCGGAGTGGGTTTGCTGGGGTTTGCTTGAGCCCTGTCTCTTGTATGGCACCCCTCTTGACACGTCATGTCCTAACCAACTCTGTGACTTTTCAGAGTCTCTACTAGAGGTGGCATCCCTCCATCTTGACCTCCCAGCCTCCAGAATCATGAGCTGAACAACCTTTATCCTTTCTACATTACCCAGTCTTGGGTATTTGGGGAAACTCACAGAAAATAGGCTAAGACGAGACCCTCCCTGGTAAAACCCTTCAGACGTGGCTCCTCCTCGCAAAGCCCCCTGAGACCCTGGGGTGTCCCCCACTCCCCAGCAGGAAGCCCTGCTGCCCCCATGTGGAAGGGATCCAGCCCATCCCTTCCTTGGGCTGAGAGGTTGCCAGGAATGTGATTCTTTCAGTGCTAAAGTGTAATGTTCCAGGCTAACCAAAATGAGAGGGCCGTCCTACGTGGCCCCCAAGGGCTGTGGGATCTCCCCCTCGGCTGTCTGTAATTTGGTTTTCTGCACAGTTACCTATGCGTTCACAGCACACGTGGCTGAGTACAGTGAAGGAAGAGTTCTAGAACCTTCCTAAGAACGTGAATAACCGGGGAACCTCGTTTGAACGAAGAGACTCGTCAGTGGGCACCGAGTTTCCATCAGGTTCCAAGGTAGGGTTGCAGGAGAGGATAGGTGCGGAAACAGGGCGTGTCGGCAGGAGAAAAAAGACACTTTGTAAGAACGAAAGCGGCTTTCAAAGTATGACCATGCGGAAATGCCTTTGCCTGTCTCAGGACACCGTATGACACCTTATAAGCACATACAACTTTGTATTATGTATCAATTAAAATTAATTCAGTTTTTTTGTTTTTGTTTTGTTTTGGAGTTTTTTGTTTGTTTGTTTGTTTGTTTAGAAATAATAGTTCTGAAACTGGCTCATGGAGAGTTGCTGTTCCCATTTTGTTTTGTTTGGGGGACAAGGTCTCATGTATCCGAGGCTAGCCTTAAGCTCAGTATGTAGCTGGGGATGACCTTGAATTTTCCATCCTTCTGTGTGCACCACCATGCCCAGTTTATGCAGTGCTGGGGGTTAAATCCAGGGTTTCAGGAATGTTAGACAGGCGCTTGGCCATCAGAGCTGAGGGCCCCGCCTTGCTTTGCTTTAACAGTGCTGGGGTGGAGCTCAGGGCCTCAGATATATGAGGCAGGTCCTGAACCTCTGAGTGACATCCCGGACCTGAACCAGTAAGCTTTTCAGAGAGGGGCAACTCCACTGTCACGTGCCTCCTCCGTCAGTGCTCCCCGGCTGCCGAGCTCCCTGCATCCCTCTGAGCACAAGCATGCTCATTCACTCTCATATTTATTCATTTCTTCATCGATGGTGACCAATAACCTGTCCAGTAATGGAGAAGAAACTCAATGTGACCTCTGCCCTTCAGCTGGTTAATATATTGTGCTCTGAGTCTGGACTAGCCCTTCTATGGAAAACAACTAAAAAGGCTGTGAAGAATAGCCAAAAGGATTCTTGAGCGTAAAATGTGCCTTTAAGAAGGAAATGAGCCGGGCGTGGTGGTGCACGCCTGTAATCCCAGCACTCAGGAGGCAGAGGCAGGCGGATTTCTGAGTTCCAGGCCAGCCTGGTCTACAGAGTTCCAGGCCAGCCAGGGCTACACAGAGAAACCCTGTCTCGAAAAACCAAAAAAAAAAAAAAAAAAAAAAAAAAAAAAAAAAAAAAAGTGAAACCCTGGGACAATGGCAGGACCCGGGAAGGTGAAGAGACGCAGTGCCACCCACACAGAGCTGGTCACTCATCCCTGGGGACAGAGCTCCAATGTCCCTAGTGTCTTAAGGCAAAGGAAGGGCTCACAAAGTCCAGAGTCCTCGCAAGGCAGGCCTGGAATGTCTCCCGCCAAAGAGCTAAAACATCCAAGAACTTCATGCTAAGGACTAGGACTAACAGAAATCCCCCAAGCCTCAAAATGAAGTGCTAAGCTGAAAATGGAAAAAGTAACTGTGGAGAATCTGGATTGGTCAGCCTGCACTACGCTGCACTTAACCAGAATTCACACCTTCTGGGCGGTGCAAATCTCCAAGAGCCAAAGATTAGTGTGGTCACTGCCAGGTAATGCTCCCGACAGGCCTGGCAGAAGCAAGTGTGTGTGGTGCATGTGGTGTGTGGTGTGTGTGGTGTGTGGTGTGTGTGGTGTGTGGTGGGCATGGTGTGTGTGGTGTGTGTGGTGTGTGGTGTGTGTGGTGTGTGTGGTGTGTGGTGTGTGTGGTGTGTGGTGTGTGGTGTGTGGTGGGCATGGTGTGTGTGGTGTGTGGTGTGTGTGGTGTGTGGTGTGTGGTGTGTGGTGTGATGTGTGTGGTGTGTGGTGGGCATGGTGTGTGTGGTATGTGGTGTGTGTGGTGTATGGTGTGTGGTGTGTGGTGGGCATGGTGTGTGTGGTGTATGGTGTGTGTGGTGGGCATGGTGTGTGTGGTGTATGGTGTGTGTGGTGTGTGGTGTGTGTGGTATGTGTGGTGTGTGGTGTGTGATGTGTGTGGTGTGATGTGTGTGGTGTGTGGTGGGCATGGTGTGTGTGGTATGTGGTGTGTGTGGTGTATGGTGTGTGGTGTGTGTGGTGGGCATGGTGTGTGTGGTGTATGGTGTGTGTGGTGTGTGGTGTGTGTGGTGGGCATGGGGTGTGTGGTGTGTGGTGTGTGTGGTGTGTGGTGTGTGATGTGTGTGGTGTGATGTGTGTGGTGTGTGGTGGGCATGGTGTGTGGGGTATGTGGTGTGTGGTGTATGGTGTGTGGTGTGTGTGGTGGGCATGGTGTGTGTGGTGTGTGGTGTGTGTGGTGTGTAGTGTGTGTGGTGGGCATGGTGTGTGTGGTGTGTGTGGTGTGTGATGTGTGTGGTGTATGGTGTGTGTGGTGTGTGGTGTGTGGTGTGTGTGGTGTGTGTGGTGTGTAGTGTGTGTGGTGGGCATGGTGTGTGTGGTGTGTGATGTGTGTGGTATGTGGTATGTGTGGTGTGTGTGGTGTGTGTGGTGTGTGTGGTGTGTGGTGTGTGGTATGTGTGGTGGGCACAGAGCATGCCTGTGGCAGGAGTAGGTGTATGTGTCTGTTTATCTGTTTGTTGTTTACACTTGGGAAGGACCCTTAGCAGCCTTACCTCTTTAAATTTAGAAATCTATGGGAAGCAATCTACACACACACACACACACACACACACACACACCACCCCCCCTACAAACCAACCAAACACACCAGAAACGGAGACACCACAACAGGCGGTAGGCAGAGACAACAGGCAACAAACAGATCAACAGGACTCCAAGAGCCCTATTTCATCAACCATGTTGCAAGGCGAGTATTTCTGCTTACTTTTAAAGAAGTCTGAAAACACCTCCAAGGAGTAAGAGACATCGGAGAGTGACTAAAGCAGGTGTGAAAATAACAAAGGAAACCTGAAGAAATGAAGAAACCGAATACTGAGTAGACATGCTTAATAACAGAGTAGACACAGTTAAAGAGGAGATCGATTAATCTGGAAGAAAGTTGCAAAGAAATTATCCAGAACTGAGCAGGAAAAGCAAATAGCTGGGAAAGCTAAGGGGAAAGTGGACGGTGGCGGAAGAAAACGCCAGTCCCTGCCTTACACTTCTCAGAGGAAAACCTTAAAGTAACAAGGCAAAGTCAGCCCTTTAGAAATGAATAGCCAAGCCGGGCAGCGGTGGTGCATGCCTGTAATCCCAGCACTTGGGAGGCAGAGGCAGGCGGATTTCTGAGTTCGAGGCCAGCCTGGTCTACAGGGTTCCAGGACAGCCAGGGCTACACGAGAAACCCTGTCTCGAAACAAACAAACAAACAAACAAACAGAATGAGTAGCCAAGAATTTCAGAACCAACAAACAACACCAACCCATAGACTCAAAAGTCCAGCAAGTCCGACAGATTGAAAGACATCCACACGCAGACCCATCATAGTAAAACTGCATGTTCCGAAGTCAGAGAGATTTTTAAGGTCTCCATAAAGGAAGTGTTGATTGTTTAAAGGGAGAAGTGAGGCTGGTAAGATGGCTGGGTTGGGTAAAAACTGATTCCCACAAGTTGTCTTCTGATCGTGTGCATGTGTGTGTGTGTGTGTGTGTGTGTGTGTGTGTATGTGTGTACACATCAGAGGGATATACCCATACATGTATATTTTCAGAGGCCCAGGAACGACAGCAAGTCCTTTCCTCTATCGCTGTCCACCTTGTTCTCATGAGACAGTGTCTCTCACTGGACCTGGGTCTGACCTCGTCTCACCCATCCTGGCTGCCCAGTCAGACCCACCAATCCTCCAGTCTCTGCACCAACTAGTGCTGGGGTAACTGGCATACGCAGCTGAATGAATCCTAGCCAGCCTGGTCCTCACAGACGCGGCTCTGGCAGACCTTGCCCTTCCCTCTCATTCCCTCTGCCCTGCTCATCACAAAACAAAACACACACAAACGGTTCGATTACATTCCCAAAGCTAGACCCCAAGGTCTGTTTCCTTACTTGGTCAATTCCTCCTCCGGAGGCTGACCACCAAGGTCCTGCTGCCAAAGTGTTAACATCCAGCAATCAAAAACCCCCTTTGGTATACCTAATGAACACACTCAATCAAAATATACCACCGCATCATACTCCATTTTAACACAGACCTCCCTTTTTTCTCATCTTAAAAATCACACCTGCGAGGATGGTCACTGAACGCTGTTTTCCTGCCCAAACCAGAAAGCAGCCCCTTTTACTTTCCTTCCCCACTTTATAAAGGATCTCTCTGTGGAAACATGTTTAGGTGTGGTTCATGCCTAACTTGGGGTCCGGGAGGGAACTCCAAGCTGTGTGAGGATCTCCTACAGTGGCCATCCTGAGCTTATACCAAGGGCGCCAGGGTCCAAATTCAGATTCTTATCCTTGTACATCAAACATCTTATGCACTGAGTCATCTCCCCAGATCCCATAACATGTTTTTTTTTTAATACAGAATTTAAAAAAGAATGGCAATATAAAAGTCAGGTTTAGTGGCACAGGCCTGTAGTCCCAGCTACTCCAAAGGCTAAAGCAGGAGGGTCGCAAGTTCAAGTCCCACCTAGGCTACACAGTGACTTAAAAACATCATGGCTAGCTTAGTGAGCTCTCATAGTGTAAAGTAAGAGGAGGTGTGAGGTGGATGTGACTCAGTATGTATCGTGAGTAGCCTTAGCTGTTAATTTTACAAAGTCTAGAATCGTCTGGGTGATAGTTCTCTAGACACATGGATAAGAGGTTGTCTTGATTACGTAACTGATTTAGAAAGACCCCCTTGACTGTGGATGGGATCACTCCATGGTTAAAGGACCCTGGACTACATAAATGGAGAGAGCAAACTGAGCTCTAGCGTGCAACTATGTCTTAGTTACTGTTCTATTGCTGTGGAGAGACACCGTGACCAAGACAATTTATCAAAGAAATCATTTCATTATGGGCTTGCTTACAACTTCAGAGGGCGAGCCCGTGGCCATCATGGTGTGGAGTGTGGCAGCAGGCAGGTAGGCATGGTACGGGAGCAGCCGCTGAGAGCTTACATGTTGAGACAACAACCACGAGGCAGGGAAAGTGTTAACTGGGAATGGCATAGGCTTTGACACCTCAAACCCACCCCCAAGAGTCACACCCCCTCCAACAAAGCCACACCTCCTAATCCTTCCCAAACAGCTCCACCAAGGGGACCAAGCCTTTGAATATATGAACCTGTGGGAGCCACCCTCATTCAAGCCAGCACAACCTATTGCTTAGGTAGATTGTGGATGTGATATGACCATGATCTTGTCTGTGTCACTCTGATTTTGCTGACTTTTTAGAACATTTTAAAAGATTTTATTTTAGATTTATAAGTGTTCTCTCTTTCTCATTCTCTCTCTCTTTCTCTCTCTCTCTCTCTCCCCCTCCCTCCCTCCCTCTGTCCTCTCTTTTCCCCTCCTGAGTATGTGTGTATATGTGGATATGTGTGCACATGTGTATGTGCATGAGTGCGTGTGTTTATGAGTGTGTATGTGCATGTATGCATGTGTGTGTGTGTGCAGGACCCATAGAAACCAGAAGGGCCACTAAAGCTCTGGAACTGTGTGGTTGTGAACCACCACGTGAATGCTGGGAAGCAAACCTGGTTCCTCTGCAAAAGCAATAGTGCTTTTAACCACCGAGTCATCTCTTTAGCACTGCCTTTGATTGTGGTATGTGTTGGTGTACTGGCTGGTTCTGTGTCAACTTGACACAGGCTGGAGTTATCCCAGAGAAAGGAGCTTCAGAGAAAATGCCTCCATGAAATCCAGCTGTAAGGCATTTTCTCAATTAGTGATCAAGAGGGGAGGGCCCACTGTGGGTGGTACCATCTCTGGGCTGGTAGTCTTGGGTTCTATAAGAAAGCAAGGTGAGCAAGCCAGGGTAAGCAAGCCAGTAAGTAACATCCCTCCATGGCCCCTGCTCCTCTATCCTGAACTGCTTGAATTCCAGTCCTGACTTCCTTTGGTGATGAACAGCAATGTGGAAGTATAAGCTGAATAAACCCTTTCCTCCCCAACTTGCTTCTTGGTCATGATGTTTGTGCAGGAATAGAAACCCTGACGAAGACAGTTAGTATGTTTATTTTTATCGCATTTGGAATCCACTGAATAGCCTGTATTTGTGAGTTTATTATTTTCATACATTTAAAGATGTTGGACCACCTCTTCCCAAACTTTTCTCCATCATGATGGGGGTCTTTCTAAACCAGTTACGTCATCAAGACAACCTCTTTTTTTTTTCTTTTTTCTTTTTCTTGTTCTTTTTTTTTTTTTTTCAGGGACTAAAAACACACCCTGATCTTCTGGCCTCCACACCTTGAACTGGGAACCAAAAGAGACCCTCACTTAACGCGGCTGTCAGGGTGCTTTGGCACAGGAGTAAGGAAGAAACTAAGAACACAGGAGTGCTTGCCTGGCATGTGCAAGGACTTAGATAGAATTTTCTGTCACTAGAAAACAGACCCAAACAAACAGAAGACAACGAAGCAGAAAAGCACTGAAGAAGGAGCTATCCACTTGGAATTCTTAATCCAGTGTCTTAGTAAGGGTTTCTGTTGCAGTGAAGAGGCATCAGGACCATGACAACTCATAAAAGGAAGTACTTAATGGGGGGGGGTTGCTTACCGCTTCAGAGGGTTACTCATTGTCATCGTGGCAGGAAGTGTGGTGGCAGGCAGGCATGGCACTAGAGCAGTAACTGAGAGCTTTACATCCTGACCCACGGGCAGCAGGCAGAGAGAGCAGTGCTAGACCTGCTCTGAGCTTTTGAAGCTTCAAATCCCATCCCCACTGGCCGATCTACTCCAACAAGGCCACACCTCTAATCCTTCCCAACAGTCCAACTGGGAACCTAGTGTTCAAATATATGAGCCTATGGGTCCGTTTTCACTCACACTACCACAGTCCACTCCCAGGCTCTCATAGGCTTGTAGGCAAATCATTATGCCAAATGCATTCAGCTCAACTTCAAAAGTGTCCATAATCTATTACAATCTCAACAGTGTTTAAAAGCCCAAAGTCTCTTCTGGGAGTCATTTCATGGCAATCTCCTAACTGTAACCCCTATAAAATCAGAAAAATGCAGATCACACACTTCCCACACACAATGGTACAGGATATATTGCCGTTCTGAAAGGGAGGAACGGGAGCCTGGTGAAGATACGCTGGACTAAAGCAAGACTAAGACAAGCAGGGCAAATGCTATACTCTGCATCTCCGTGCATGCCTGATGTCTGATCCAGGAAAATATCTTTCAGGAAAAGGTAGGCAAAAATGAAGACTGTGGGACAGACAGAACCTGGGAGACGTTATCAAGAAATAGTAAATAAAGTTTCTCAGACAGAGGAAAATGATACCACGTTGGCATCTAGATAAATAAAAAAAAAAAAAAAAAAAAGCCCACAGATAGTCAACATGATAGGCCCAAGTCTTCAGAGTTCCTTTCATACAGAAGCCTCAGAGACTTTCTAACAATGACAGAGTAGAGACTGGGGTTGTGATTGGTTAGCAGAGGTAGAGGGCTGGCCCAGCATGAAGCTCTGGGTTTGACCCCAGCACCACACAGATCTGGTGTGGCGATTCATTCCTATAACTCTGGCACCCAACTGTGGAAGTGAAAGCACCATAAGGTCTATGGCATCCTTGGCTATGGAGAGTATGGGGCCTGCCTGAGCTACCGAAGACCTTGTCTCATAAAAACAGCAAAAAAGTGGTCCTGTGGTGGCTATGGGCCTGTAGACGGGTAAGGAGAAGTGTCAGCAAGGGGACACAGGGGAATTGGGGGGCTCAGAAGAGATAATTCTACATCTTGATCGTGGAAGCAATTATGCAAGTACTCATTTGCCAAACTTATCAGACAATATCCTTGAAATGAGTGGATTTCATTACGTCCAAATAATTCCTCAAATAAGTGGATTATTTTAAAATAAACAAATAAATGAGGTATCTGCAATATATTAGCTTCAAAAGTGCATCACCACACACAGAAGTTTTAAAGGAGAATGGAATTAAAGTGCATTAAGGTATTAAGTGTGTTTTCAAAAGAAGAATGAAGATATTGATTAACTTTGGGCTTGGATACACAGAGAAAGGAGTTTGCAATGTCCAAGGCTCCACTGAAATAATAGGAACAAATTTATAATTTTGTGGGAAGTAGCAAGGCCTGGAGGCATAGGCTTGAAACCTCAGCTTCTTGGGAGTCCCAGGCAGGAGAATCTCAAGATCCAGAGCTACCTGGACTACAGAAGAGAGTTCAAGCCCAGTCTCGGCAACTGAGCGAGATACTGTACAAAGATTTCTGGAAGTGTAGTGCAGTGGTAAGGTGGTTGCCTAGCACATGCCCAAGGTTCTGACTACTACCATAAGTGCACATGTGCTATGGTATGTGTGCATGTATATGCACAAATACACAAATTAGTGGAGGTAAAAAAAAATTACTAGAAAAGACAAGAAGATGCATGGTGATGTAGGTGTGCCGGCTGTAACAGTTTAAATGAGAATGACCCCCAGAGACTCATATATTCCATTGCTCCTCAGTAGGGAGTAGCACTATTTTAAAAGATTAGAAGGATTGGGAAGTATGTCCTTGTGGGAGGAAGTCTGTCACTGGGGTGGGGTTTGAGGTTTCAAAGGCCCACCACAGGCCCAGTGTTTTCTTCTTCTCTTGGCCTGTGGATTAGGGTCCCCCCCTCTCAGCTACTGCTCCAGCACCACATGTTGCCACCATGATGATAATCTGAAACTGTAAGCAAGCCCCCAGCTAAATGCTTTCTTTCATAAGAGTTACCATAGCCGTGGTGTCTCTATGACAGCACACTTGGGGCAGTCAGCTTAGAAAGGGAGATAGTTCCCTGTACTCACAGTGTCAGGGGATCAATCCCATGATCACTTGGCCCCGTCGCTTTCAGCCTGTGCAGGCATCACAGAGCTTACCTTGGAGCAAACCGTTCAGCCATAGAAGAAAAAGGGTGAAGGGAGATCCTGGGGTCCCACTGTCCTCTTCAGTGACATAGCCCTCAATGACCTAAGGAATTTCCACTATGTCCTACTTCTTAAAGTTTTCATGACCTTCCAATCAATAACACCCTCCCTGGGACCAAGCCTCCAACACATGGGCTTTCACGGTGCATTTAGGATCCAAACTACTACAGATGGGAACCAGGAACTCTTCAAAATGGTGGCAGGTTTGGTTCACAAGATATAAGTAACAATGTTGCATTTGTATGTAACTAGAAACACAGTCTCAAACCCATAATGGGGAAAAAAAAGCTAGAACTACTAAAAGACAGATGATACTGCTATGATAGTGTGAGATCTTTAAGATATGGTCTCGGGGGTCAAACAGAATAAGCAGATTTTTCTTTAAGACAGAAGAGGTATTTGGAGAGTGTAGCTAGCATGCCCTATGCTCATCTGCTATCCATTATTCTGCCTTACCTATAGAACTCATTCTTCTTAGAGGGTATGTGTGTTATGTATGTATACACATCCATGTGTGTGTTGGTACATGTGTCTGAAGTTGTATGTAAATGTCAGAGGTTAATCTCAGATATCTTCCTCAGTTTCTCTCTACCCTGTTTTTTGAGATGGTGTCTCAGTTTTACCTGTTTTTGCCAGCACTGGGATTATAAACACACCATGGGGCTATGTTATACAGGCTTGGGAGATCAAAATGATGTCTTCGTGCTTGCAAAGCAAGTACTTTATTGACTGAACTATTTCCCCAGTCAAGAAAGCATACTGTTTCCCCTCATTGTCCCCAGACTACTGCAGGGACATAGATGTCTTGATAAGATCTCTCATTTATCCAGCCAGATACAATAGGACAAGATTTCAATTTGAGGTTCCTGTCACTTAACTCACAGACTCCCCCACCCCGTCTGGATAGTTCTAAATGCCTTCTTCTATCCTCGTGGCTAAGACTTTCCTGTCTCTGATATTCCACCCAGCTTCCCGAAGTCACCTCAGAGTGACTGAAGGCTGAGACTTATCTGGGAGAGAAGAAACCAGGATGCCATTCAGGCAGAGTATGGTCACGCCCCGTCTGCTGGAGTGTGACAGAAGGAAGTCGCAGTAGGAGGATGTAGCTGGCTAGCTATTTCCAGAGAGAGGCAGACTTCAAAAACAAAACAAAACAAAAGCAAACAAACAAAAACCCCTGCCCCCTTCCTCAATGAGATCATTGAACAGAGGTCTTCCCTAGACCTTGGGAAAGAAAATCTTGGCTCTTCAAAAGTTGTGATGATTAGGTTTTTCGTCAACTTGACATGATCTAGAGTCATCTGGGAAGGGTCCACAACTGAGAAAATGTCACCATCTGATTGGTCTATAAGCATGCCTGTTGAGGCATTTTCTTGATTAATAACTGACGTGAGGGGGTCTAGACTACTGCAGTCAGTACCACTCCTGGGCAGGGGGTCTTGTATAAAAAGGCAGACTGAACAAGCCGTGGGTAGCCACCAGCTGTCAGCAGCACTCATCTGTGGCTTCTGCTTCAGTTCCTGCCTCTAGGTTCCTGCTTTGAGCTCCCGCCCTGATGTCCTTCCATGATGAACTGTGATGTTGAAGTGTAAGACTAATAAACCCGTTCTTCTGTGAGTCGTTTTTGGTCAGTGTTTTGTGACAGCAACAGGGGTCTAACTAGGACATAACTAAAAGGGACCCTCCACAGGGACAGAAAGGTGACATCCAGCTTAGGACTCTAAGGTGGCTTTTGATCATAAACCTCACACCTTGGGAATAAATATGTTGGGTAGTTATGTCAACCTGGCATCTCCATGAAGGGTTGTCTAGATCAGGTTAGCTGACAGGGCTGTGGGCAACCGCTTTGGTTGACTTAGTTGATTCAAGAAGATCCAGTCTAAAAGCGGTGGCAACACTTCTGGCTTTGGGCCCTGGCTGCTTTGGGCTGTGAACTCTGAGCACTTGTGCAGACACACTCACTGACTCCCCTATTCTGGACTATGGACATGGCACTTTGACACTTACTGTCATCTGCCAGGCTCACACTGTAAATAACAGTGAATGATGCTATCATGTGACCAGCAGTGTCTAGTCCCTGCCACCATGTCTTCCTTCCAGTAAGGCATGACCACCTGTATCTGGGAGCTAAAATAAACTCTTTCCCTCTCACCTGCTTTCTATCAGTGTTTTATCACAGCAGCAAAAATGAAAGGAAAACACTTGGCCAACATCTATCCTCTGGTGAAGCCTGGATGGGCAAGATTGTCCCTGTGCCATCACTCTGTGGGGACCTCAGACTTCCCTCGCTTCCCTCCCCTTAGTCCATAGGCCTTTGCCAACCAGATGTCATTTGTCATCTTACTGAAGGGTAACATTGTAGCCATTGACAACAGTTCAAATGAGAAAAACCCCAAATGTACTTGTTCAACAAAAATTCACTGAATGGCTGTTACATACTCTGAGGAAGAACTTTGGTTAAAGTGCTGGTGGTGGTGGTGGTGATGGTGGTGGTGGTGGTGGTGGTGGTGGTAATGGTGGTGGTGGTGGTGGTGATGGTGGTGGTGGTGGTGGTGGTGGTGACAATAGCTAACACCAACTGGGCACTCTCCACCGCCCAAGTTCTATTCTATGCAATTAAATATACCGCCCAAACTTAGGACATCTTCACAGTATCCCTCTGAGGGCAGGTCTCATGATTGCTTCTGTACTGTGGAGGGCACAGAAAGATTAAGTGGTTTCCTTTAAGTCACACAGTAAATAAATGGCAGAGACCAGACAGCAACTTAGAGCCAGACTTATGATCATAGTAGGTCCAGGAAAGGCAAGACTCAAATTCAGCAGAGCCAATGTTCTCCTGGAGCCATGGAGTCTTGCCATGTCTTAGCAATTGTCTGGTGGGTGCCTTGGGAGGCAGGCGGCAGGATTCCAGGCCAGACAGGCCCCCGGTGTGAGAGTGAGCTCCCTCGGTACATGCATACGTGAGCACACAGTTAGGGGCGCAGCTGGACTTGCGAGTCCTGGTCATGGCTGACTGTCCAGGAGGTCTGGCTCTGGCCGGCCTGCTCTGCAGTCTCGGGACACGGCTGCTTGTAAGCCTTCTCTCTGGGGGCAGGAAGGCTCTTCTTCCACATGTGCAATTTTCCAACCAGGAAAGGCCCTCTGGCCGAGAGAGAGAGACGCTTCCCCTGAGAGAGGTTTTCCTGCTGAGGGGGTAATCCAGGAAGGTAGGTCTGTTCTTGGACAATATCCTCTTCACTTATAGGAAGTGCGGGTCCCTACTGGGCTCCCCAGGACCTCCGTGCAATGTGTTTGTGACTAGCAGGTGAGCAGGTAGGAACACACAAACAGGAAGTGTGTGCTGCGAGCACATACAGGATGCAGGCAGTGTTAGCTCGGCGGCGTGAGGCCGGCCCCGAGTCTGGGGACAAGACCAGGAAGTGACTCCTGCATGCCTCAGGATCTAAGCTTTCTGGAACAACACACAGACACACGGACGTGGGTTCCGGGCCGGTCCTGGGTACGTGGCACCGTGAGCATCATTTCCTGACTAGAAAGAGGGACTTCCTCGGTCAGCAGGAAGCTGCCACTGGAGGAGGTTGACTCACAGGTGAGGGGGTGGTTTGTAAACTGTAAACCCAGACCACGAGGCAGTCACTGTTACTCAGGGTAACAAACAAACACGGCGAACATCAAGGCAGGTGGTGAAATCACAAGGACACGGGACCACTGATGTTGGTGCCGACTGAGGATGTTGGGGAAGGACGTGGAACAAAGCCCACCTCCTAGCTCACGCCAGCAACCTCCCGGGAGGGCACAAGCTGCCCCGGTCTGGTCTCTCGGATCCTTGAGAGGCTCTGCCTGCTCCGTGTGTAGGCCCAGACGGGGCAGGCTCTTTTATCAGCCTGGGAACACCTGCTTCATCCATTCTTGTACTCGCCCAGCCAGAGTTTATTGGACACCCATTGTGCGCTGGGTCCTGCTGTAAAAGGAGTGATTGATTACTGCTGCAGCAAACACGCTAAGAGAGATGTGCACGGTGCCATAAGGGCCTGTGATCGGGATATATAAGATAGAGAAGCAGATATATATAAGGGCCCATGATCGAGATAAATGAGCCGAGCTGGTAAAATCAAGGAAGTACTGATAATTAAGTTGGGATCAAAAGAATGAACAGACTTCAACTAGGGAAAGGCACAGCAGCTCAGGCATGAGGGACAGGCCTGTACAGACTCCAGCATGGAGCAGAGTCTACGTGTCTGTCAGACACGTAAATAAGCCATGTAAATAAGTTGTGCTGAAACTCAGTATCTTAAAACAACAAACATGCTTTTAGTCCTCAACGCTGGCCAGACTCAGCTGGCTGCCCATAACTGTCTGGACCAGACGGTGAGTGGTATTAACTAGGCTTCCTGAGTCCCCAGCCTGTGGTCTCCAACTCTCCAGCGAGTTGCCCCCGGAGCTCACCTCACACAGCAGAGGAGACAGCCTCCCCATTGCCCCTGTGGCTGTCCTCATTCTATTGACCAAAACAAGGCACTTGGATAAACCCAGCTCGGGTGTGAGCAGAGATGGCTCATGCCCACGGTCAGAGGGAGGTGTGTGTAAATGGACGGCTGTGGTTGCAGAACGCTACCCCAGAGTGTGCAAGGGCTGAAATAAACACAGAGATAAAGAGAGGGCAGCCCGAGAACAGGCTGGCCTGGGAAGGGCTGTGGAGAACAGCATGCAGATCCCATCTTATCCTAAAAGCAGGAGACTTTCACATTTCAGTGCCGAGGGTTTGTTCATCCAAAGCAAAAATCTACTGCAAAAGAGCTGGGGCTGAGTTAGAAGTATGCTTGCCTAAGGGGCGTGAAGCCCTGGTTTCGATCCCCAACATCCCATAATACCAAGTGTAAGAACACATGCCCATAATCCCACCACTCAGGAAGTTGAGAATCAGAAATGGGAGTCATCCTTGGCTACCCATTGACTTTGAGGCCAGCCAGGACTACATGAGATTCGAGGAGTGGGAGTGGGAGGGACCCTTGTAGGTTAAACATCTCTGGTGCAAAGTTTGCAAGGCTTGAGAAGATGAGGGTCTGGGCTGGTCCAGCCCATACATCCCTGGTTCAGCTCATTCCATCATAACACCCCGGGGCCTCCCACCCACGCTGTGGCCCGCGCTTCTCCCCCAGCTGCGAGCAGCCCTCTCATGTTTAGCTCTCCCTCCCTAAGACCCAACTCAGGCACCACCACTCTAAAATGACCCTGACTGGACTAATCCCTAAGAGCAAGGGCACAAAGAATGAGATCTTGAAGCTGAAGGGCGAGCCGATGGCCATCATAGCAAACTTCAGATTGAGTCAATATGGTGCCCACCTCTGCCTGTGGCTCAACCTAGGGGTTGCCCTTACTACGGCCATGTTTTTCACCAATTGGCCTTCTCTAGGCAGTGTTCCTTGAGAGAATGTCCATACCCCTAGAGCCTGCCTGTAAGAGAGTCAAAGTGCACAAATACATTCAGAAGAGAATACTTCCGTCAGCACCGAGCTTTCTCTGGAAAGCCCCAGGCAGCCTTGGATAGGCCTTCCATCATGACAGCGCTCCCTTCCAGCTGAGGGAATCCCGGGGTCTCCCAGTTCTGATGGAAAGCCACTCACTGAAGAAGAGAGGCCCCTGGCTCAGGTCTGTCAAGGAGAACTGACTGGGGACTTGGGGAGATGCCTCGGACTGGAAAGTGTTCGCTGTGCAAGCACAAGGACCTGAGTTCAAATCTCAGAGCACACATTTTAAAAAAACAGGGAGGAGGCTGTGTGCTTGTAATCCTGGCACTGGAGCTCACTGGCCACCCAGCCTGGCCTTGTCAGTGAGCCCCAGGTCCCAGGGAGAGACCCTGACTTGGAAAACAAGGTGGGCAGCCCCTGAGGAAACTGACCTCCACACACAACTGCACACATGTATCCACATGAATACACTACGCACTAGTCTGCTTTACCAGGGAAAGAACCATGCAGCAGTGGTCCTGATAAAAGCCAGCCTTCTGTGGTATAAGAATGGCCAACCAGGGACCACAAAGGAGGCTGGGCCATGACATCAACTGACTTCTTAACTTCTTTCTCATGGCCGGGATATAATCCTAAAAACTAGAAAAGCCCAGGCCTGGCCCACCCGCCCTGGCAGACTTTTCCAGACCAGCTTCTTGGTACTGACCATATTGTCTCCTCTTCTACAGGAGATGCATGAGTCCCAAAAATAGCTGCCCTGGATTTATCAGCCCCTTTCACAGGACAAGCCACTCAGACGAAAGGGCCAGCTCTGCCTTGCATCTGGTTGTGTGCACAGGACCAGGAACGGAAGGGAAGGAACGTAACTTTTGGACTGCGCTCAGGTAAGCAAAGGTGTGTGTACGCCTTCCTTTGCCTTTTTCCTCCTTTCCGCAGCTTGGGCAGCCATCAGACCCTACAGCCAAGGACAATGCCTTAGGAAGATGGAACTTGGCAACCAAGTTGGGGCCAGAGCCCATGATATCTGGGCACACGACCTAAGACACCGTCCAGACCTTTCTGGTGAGGGAGAATGGAAGCGAATAGGCCCGTTTGTCACCTCACACACCTTAGGGTGGTTACCACTGAAAGGGAGGAGGAGGGGAAGAGTTGGAAAGGATGGGAAGTGCTTGAAACCTTGCCCAGTATAGCAATCTGACGTAGTACAGGGGCTGGAGAGGTGGCTCAGCTGGTAAAATGTTTGCAACACAAACTCAGGTTTGAGAACCTGAGGTGAAAATCCCAACCCCCACGTAACGAGCCAGGCGAAGTCTGATGTAACCCCCGTGCTGCGGATGAGGGACACAGGAGAACTGATGTGGCTTGCTGGCTGCTGGCCACGAGCTCCTGGCCCAGGAAGAAACCCTGCCTCGAAGAAGTAGAGTGGCAGGGAACACCTGACACCTTCCCCTGGCTGCCTTGCACGCATGCACACAGGTATGCAACTCACACACGGATCTATGCACGCACACAAAAATAATATCATGACCACTATGGAGAACAGAGAAGATCTTAAAAGAAGGAAGAATAATTGCCAGAGGCCCCAGCAATCATGCTTCTGGGGATGCTCTTCTCATTGCATTCATTATTCACAGCAACCCAAACAAGGATGTGACCCAAGGCCCACTGAAGGATCAACAGCCAAAATAAAATGTGGGACCCTCTGGCCTTCAGAAGGAAGGATAACTGATGTATTGTACAAGGGGAGGAGCCTTAAGACATTATGCTCAGGGAAATAAGCCCGTCACCGAGAGAGAAATGTTGCATAACTGCATTTGTACGCGGTACTCACGGTAGTCAGAAACGTGCAGACAGAAAGACGAGGTGGCCAGGAGCTGTGGGAGAGATAGGGATGGGTTGTTTTGAAGAAACAGAGTTTTGCAGGATGAAGGTATGGAGGAGGATGGAGGTAATGCCTGCACACTGTATAAGAATTTAATGGGGTGTGCACTTAGAAACATTGAAGATGGCGGCTGGAGAGATAGATCGGGGCTAAAAGCACTGGCTGCCCTTCCGGAGGTCTGAAGTTTAGTTCCCAGCATGCACATGGAGGCTCACAACTAACCCGAACTTCCAGGGGATCCAACGGCCTCTTCCCCGGGTACCAGCTACGCACACAGCACACAGGCATTCATGCAGCCAAAACACCATCTACATAAAATAACCACAGTGGCAAGGCCTGGAGCCCGAGGTTCATATTTTTATGGTAAACTTGATGTTATATAGCTGAGGGCTTAGAGATCGTGGCCTGGGGGCAGGGAAGGGAGCTGGGGAGTAGGGGTCGTGGTCTGCTGGGAGTAGGGGTTCAACACTGGACCACTCCATCTAACCAGGGAGATGGGTCAGTTTCTCTTTGGTTCTTAAACCATGGTAAAACATGCCATTTTCACTTTTTAGGGAATTTCATGTTATGCATGTTTCTTAGGGTGACGACTCAGGAAGTCCGCTCAATCGCCAGTGAAGGATGGAGAGCGAGTACAGCAGACGCCCCACTGGCCCACGCACCAGGACACTTGGCTGGCTCCTTCCAGGCTGATGAATAAGCAGCGGCTGCCCCGGTCCACCTGCACATTGGACGTCCCTTCCCCCCAGCTTCCCTAACCCCAAACCCTAACTAAAGGAGGAGCCTCCAGTACGGGAAGGAGTTCTCCAGGCCTGATTCTTCCCTCGGACTATTCTGAATCCCTAAGCCTCTTCTTAAATTCTTGGAGCACCCTGACCAGAAGGCTCCACCCACCTCAACTGATTGACAAGGGAACAAAGCTGAAAGGCCCGAGCCAGCATGGAGGGTGGTAGGGCATCCCCGAGGGAATGAAATGGGGGAATTGGGGGTTCCTAGGTGATGTGGGAGGGGGAGCTGGGGATCATAAGGTCAAGACAGAGCCTTTATATGTATGCAATCACCAGAGACCATTAAAAGGATTTTTAAAATAAGCTAGCTCTGAAAGGAAGGCGTCCAATTGCACTAAAATATTAGTGCAGCAAGAGTCCTGTGATTGGACAGGGAGAAGGGAGGCAGAGCTAGGAGTTGGAGGGACAGAGAGCGACAGAGGGGAGAAAAAGCAAGATGGAGGACAGGCGGGAAGAAGACCCTGAACCAGCGTGGCTTTAAATAGCCACAGGTAGTTATGATGTCATAAAGGATAGAATAATTGGGATAATTTGTCTAGTCTAGGTGAGCAGCTTTTATCATTATCAATTGCTTCTGAAATTATTGTATTGGCATCTTGTGAATTGAGAATTGATTTATAAATTTGACTTGTTAATTATAAGCTTCTAGAGTCTGGCTTCTACTGTGTTGCTGAGTGTTGTTGTGGCGGCTGACCTGCTGTCAGGTCAGGTTGACCCCAGGGGCTGGTGTGGCATCGAAGGGAACTCAGTAGCTCCGCCCCGTGGGAGAGTCCATGGTGCCCGGTGCCCCGGCAGAGTAGCTGGATGGAGCGCGGGAACTTGGCGCTGCTTTTTTAATATTTCCCGCAATAGGCAGGTTTGCCATTTAATTCCCACTTTGCCTTCTTCCCGTTCTCTCCAAAACCTGGAATACCCAAAGCCTCCCCCCACCCCCCCACCCCCCACCCCCGCTGTTTACCATCTAGGTTTCCCCCAAATCACACTCAGGCAGTACTGCACATTTTTATTTACAGAAAAAACACAAAGCATCTCAATTTTCATTTAGCAAACTGATCCACATTTTTTTGTCTTTTTTTTTTTTTTTTTTTTTTTTTTTTTTGGCACAAAGAAATATCACAGAGGGACCCCAAGATCAATCAGAAACTTCTAAGATTCACTAGCCATTACTGGTCTAGGGGTAGCCACAAGACTCTCAGACAGACAAGCTCACCACAAACCAAACAAAAAAAGAAAGTCCCAATTCACCTCACAGCAAAACCCTGCTCACCACCAGGCAAGGGTGCGCAGGACGGACGGCGGAGCATCCAGGGGAGGGGCCGGGAGGGGCTGGGATGGACCCTTAAACTGGGGCGGTGTGGTCCCTTTGTGTCCATCTAACCTTGAGGAGACAATTGCAAAAACTACCAGATGTGTGCTGGGTGTGCCTGTGTGCACGTGTGGATGTGAGATTGGGTGCCTGTAAACACTGTCCCCATCCACAGAGACCCAGCATCCTGTGTCTAAATGGGGTGGGGAGGCGTAACCCCACATCACACGCCCTCTGCCCAGTGTTCCCCTCCAGAGACATAGTGCAAATTTCAGGGGCAAAAAGAGACAGGAAAAAAGGGAATGGGCAAGGGTCTGGAAGGAGGGACCCACAGATGGTGTGGGACAGGCCAAGGGGCGGGGAGAGGGCGGGGCCTGGAAGGACACACAGACAGGGTGGGAGAGGGAGGAGAGAGATAAGGCAACAGTTAAAAACGGCCCATAGTAGGTCCACGTCAGCAAAACCAGAGCCACCTGCCTCCCACCCCCACCACACCCAGGTCACAAGAAAGGGCGGAAGTCTCGCTCCTCCACTAGGCTGATGGCCGGGTTCTTCAGCTCCTCCTCTGAGTTGGCCATCTTGTAGCCCAGCTGGGCCAGCACCTGCTGGCAGGCTTTCTGGGCAAAGGCCACGATGTCATAGGAGAGGCGGAAGCGCCACTTCTCGGCCGTGGCTGCAGAGTTGCGCACGGTGCCGTATTTGTGCTTGCCCAAAGTGGGGTCGCCCCTCGTATTGTTCTGGATCCAGCGCGCCACGTGACTGTCCAGGGGGATGCCCAGGAATTCGTAGATCTCCTCTGTCTTCTTCATTGGATTTCTGGCCAGGTCCTCGTAACGTACCAGCATGTACTTGCCCTTGAGCCAGGAAGGCCGCATGAGGCCAGTAGACACAGAGCTAGAGAAATCCTCACACACCGTGGTCAGCTGCGTCACGTCCAGGTTGTAGGGCTTCCTCCCTGTGCCGTACCAAAGCCGCCAGAGTCGGTAGGTGTCCCGGAAGGTCTCGCTCCGAGAAGCCAAGATGCCACGAGGGTCTCGTACCAGCTGGATGACCTTGAGGTTCAGCCTGGGGTCTTCCACGAGAGCCCGCAGGTCATTCACCTCGGGCACCCGCACGGTCTTGATGGCCACATGGCTGCGCTCACGACAAGCCTCGGCTGCCAAGGTCAGGTTCAGCAAGCCGCACTTGCGGACACAGTCCCCCTCCTCCAGGATCAGGTCAGAGGACCCTGGAGGGTCACACACCGGACGGGAGCAGAGGACCCTGCTGGCCCCTCGGCGGAAGACCCTGTCGGTGGTGTGGTTGACCGGAGGTGGCTTGATGTAATTCTCCAGAAAGTAGAGATCACAGTCATAAAGGCTCCTCAGCAGGTCCCGGCTGGCACCCAGCATGACCCTGCGATCTGCGGGGCTCTTGCCCTGGGTGAACCGGGGGATGAGCGTGTTCTGGACGTGGTAGAGCGGCTCAAACAGGTAGAAGACGTCCATGTGCTGGTTGAAGAGCTGGCCCACAAAGGACGAGCCACTGCGCGTGGTGGCCAGGATGAGGACGTGGGTCTTCCTGGAGAGGTTATAGGAGAAGGTGGGGCCCTCCTCGCACAGCCGCTCTGCCAACCCAGTTTCTGCCAGCCCAGGGCAAGTGTGGAAAGACTTGGCCGTGAAGGTGCGGATGGCTGTGTACTGGATGGCAATGGAGGCCAGGGCGAGGAGGAGGACAGCCTTCCAGGAACATTGCATGGCTGGGCACCGTCATGGGGCTGCTCCTCCAAGTCACGGGGGGTCTGTGGATGGGAGACAGTCATGGGTGTCACACAGCCAAGAGCCACCATGGGATCCAGGAAAATACCCAGGCCCCCACCCAGTGGTCACACATCCCGTAGGCCCTACAAAGCCTACACCGAAGTGTCATTTTCTTGGTGTCTCCTGGGAGCTTCAGAGAGCTAAACAGACCGACTCCCTGGACCCCAAGAGCTAAGCAGACTGTGGCTGCAAAGGCCTCCTGTGTTGAGCTCTGGTTTTCCCAGCTCAGTCTACTTGCTGTGTCAAAGCCCAACTCCCCCCAGCTTCTACACTTGGTGGGGGGCAGGGGATGGCTCATGCCACACCCCGACACCACCTCTGGTCCCTGCTGGCATCTTCTAATCACACGGGCTGATTCTCATCCTCCCAGACAATGGTCTTCTTCTCTGCCCACTACTTACCCTTGAAGGAAGGAGACACACCAAATTCCCCTCCCTGAACACAAATCCAGGAGAGCAGAGCCCCCTGTGCCCCAGGAATTCTGAGTTGACAGCAGAATCCAGCTGGGCCAAGAACTGCCCAAGGTGGACCTTGGTGGGCCAAGGCGGGCTTTTCTACCTCGCAGAGGAAGGATCCCAGCCACCTCCAGATGCAGACTATCAGGCGCCTGCAGTGTTGTAAGTCAGCTGGCCTGCAGTGTTGTAAGTCAGCTGGCCTGGAGCAAGGGCAGGTCCCAGAGGCTCCTGGGACGGATCTCTCTGCATCAGACTCAGGGCTTGTTTCTGGCCCCAAGCTACTCCCCAGCCCTTCGGTCTATACAAGTGGAGGAGGGGGGAGGGGCTGCAGGGAAATGGGAAAGGGAAGCCTATCCCATGAGCTCAGGTGACCCAGGCTTCTTGCAAGGTAGCCCAAGGGATGCTGCCTCAGCCACCAGGTCCTGAGAGACGCCAGGGCTGCTTCCAGACTCAGTGCCAAGCTCAACACTTACTGCTATAAAGCGGACCAGTGATTTGCACCTTAGTCCCATGGCCCACAGGCTGTGGAGGGAGCGGGCAGGTTGACTTGGGCTCCTGTTCCCCTCTCCTTGCCCTTCTTCTGTGCCCCACAGTCTGTTCCCAGGCCATGAAACAGGACTTGCCTGCTCCCCTCACTGACTGCTGTCTCGGGACTCCAGCCAACCTATGATCACCCCTGAGCCACGAAGCCCCAACTTTCAAGCTGCAACCTGTACCTCCCCCACCCCTAACAAGCCATGGTCCTTCTGACCACACCAGGGCTCCTCTGGGCAGGAGCCGGCTAGCATGTGTGCCCAAGTGTCTCGGGCGACAAGCCCAGGTGGCTTCTGTATTAGAAATGAATGGAAACAATCCTCACCTTCTGGAATTGAGCGGCTCCTGTGATGGAGGTGGAGCACCCCAGACCTTCAGGTGGAGAAGGTCACTCCAAAGGGACAGCTGGGGGACAGGGGTCTTCTTCCAACCATATGCACCACACACAGTAGTTACCTGAAAGCCAAAGGCAAACTTTACCAAGCCCAAGCAAAACGCCAAAGCCAGCACAACTTCAGGTGACACCCACTAAGTGGTCGCACAGGGCTAAGGCTTTTAGCCAAATAAACAGATTCCACTCTGCAAGCAGGTAAAAGCCACAGCACAGGCAGCAGTGCCCACCCCCATCTGGAACCTGTATACCTCCCCTCTAAGACACACCTCTCTTCCTCATACTTAAGCACCCTTGGCCTTCAAACATGCACCAGAGGGTCCTATTCAAAATGTGAAAAGCCAAACTCTGTGCAGAAATCCACACCAAGTCACCACCAAGAGAGAGTTCATAGAGGAGGCGGCACAGCCCAGGTTCTTAGAAAGATTCTCCCACAGTCTGGACCACACCCATCCTAACGTCTGTGACAGAGGCCTCTGCCCCATGGAGGGAAGGCTGAGGGCAGTGGGGAGCCCTCCTTACTTCAACCCCAGGTCCGGAACAAGTGACTCAGGGGACGCCAGTCCTCTCTCCTCAGGTGTGATGCCACTAAGCACAGCTGTGTTTCTTCACAGGCATCTACTGGCGGTGCAGACCAACAGGCACTAATGGAAAACTATGAACTGATACCAAGGAAAGTCTCCCTGCGAGAGTGCCACACCCTCAGGCTCAGGTGCATGACCCCCAATTTCAAGGCTAGGAGGTCAGCACTCTACAAGCCATTCGGCAGGGGAAAAAAAGTTGAGGCTCCTCCTCGGTTACAACAGCTTTTCCAAGTTCATGCCCCAAGAGGCCTAGAGAGACAGGAGCCCAGCTCAGGCTAGGTGCTCTCAAAGTCATGTTCAAAGCCCTGGGGTGGAGCTGCTCCTGGCCTGTCTTTTATTTCATTCCCTTTGGTTTGCATCAAGACAGGGTTCCCTGGCCCTTGGGCCTGCAATTCCAGCTCTAAAGATAGAATACACACTGAGTTTTTCTTTAGAGGAGATGCCTCCATCTTGCCCAGAAGGGGACAGACGGTTCAAGCTCTTTCTCCCAACTTCCCTTCCCACCCCACTTGGAAAAACTCAAAGCCAGGTCTGAGGTGAGGAGACCCGTCAAGGCTCAGCAGCAGGTACACAGCGGCCACAAGCCTGAGGCCCGGCTGAGGGCCGTGCGCCCGCCCTCCAGGAGGGCAAAGCCAGAGCATGAGAACAGGAAGGAGGATGTCAGAGCCCCCGAAAGTGCTCTGCTCTCCTGCCAGCCTGGCACAGCCAAGCCCAGAGCTGGCCAAGGGTCCTTGATATGCTGGAGGCATCTGCCCTGGAAAGCAAAGGCCCCGGGACCAGGTCCTGTTGTTCCCAGGCAAACCTTGGCCTCGGCAAGAGATTTCTCAATGCCCTGGTCCTCCAAGCCAGGCTTGGCGGCCCACGGCCCTTCCTGGGCTTCCAGTAGCTTCTGTTATGGCCTCCCTCATTGCTGGATCCTGGGCAGAGATACTCTGGGCTTAGGCACAGGAGCCCAGAATCCCACCTTTTGGTTAGAAGACAGAGGACCTGGTGACCAGCCTGGAGATGGCTCAGACTGCAGCTTCTGCGGTCAGGTTGGGGGTTGGGGGAAGTGCTGTCCAGGGAAGCTCTAATTTGCAGCTAAGGGCTCCAGCCTGCCTGTCAAAGGCTGAGCCCGCACTGGCTGAGCACCAGCTGGGCCTGAGCCTCACTTCCCATCTATAAAGGTGGCCTAACCAGAGCACCGCCTGTAACTGACCCGAAGCATTTATTCATGCCCAACATTAGGACGAGATTCTGCTTTGTTTAAGTGACCACTGACATCAGCTCCACGGAACAACCCAGCTCCACTGTTTACCTGCTGGGAACCTTGCCTAGATTTCTGAATTTTGCTTTATGTCTTAGGGAAGCACCTCAGAACTAGTTACCTGTACCTTTAGAGTCTGCTCTAACGAAGCCCACCACTCCTCCTTCCCAAACCACTTGCCCTGCTACAATTTTCTGTTAGGCTGTCGTGATGGTATTTCTGCTTCCCTCTAGCGGCCAGAACTGGTAGCACAGCCTCCTAGCTCTTGTCTTACTGTGTTAGGAATTCAGGCCTAAAGGGAAGGCAAAGGGTCCTCGGTGGGTGGAAATATGATGCTGCAGATTGCAGTGAAGAGGCATGGTGGCTTCTGAGCCACGGAGATACTCTTCCTCAGACGCACACCAAGAGGAAAGCAGCAATATGCAGTCTGGCTTTACCCCTGCATGGCCCTCACGCCGCCCAGGCTGAAGAAGCCGTGTTGAACAGAACACCACTAACAGGAGTGGCCTGCAGCTTCTGCCTGTCCCTAGATGAGTGACACCGGGTCAAGACCTACACCTCTTTGTGCCTGGGGTTTCCCTCCAAAACAGTAACAAGGGCCTCTCTGCCCCATGGGAGGGATCCGCCCCCCCCCCATGTCCAGGGCCAGTAGAGGCTAAGTGGGAACCCCTGTGAACCGTGGGAAAACTCAGGTCACTCTCCAGAAGACATCAACGCTGCCGTGCCTCGGCCGTGCCCCACCAGCCACCAGCCCCGGCCTGATTCCCCATCTGACACTGTCCTCATAGGCCCAAGGACCCAAGGGCTCTGCCCTTCGCCAAGTCCCTCTTGCCACCCTATGGGAAGCTCAGCAAACCACAGTCAGGCGGTTTACCTTCGCTGTTCCACAGGCTCCTTGGAAACACAGCCCATCTTCCCAGAAAAGGCTTCCTGTGCCCAGTTTTGTACACACAATTTGGAATCGTTTGAAGCTCCTGGAGGAAGGGCACAGGCTCTGGCTCTGCCCCACAGAGACTGGGCTCGCTCGTTCCTGACTACCATCCTGATGCCATCACGCTGTCTTTCTGATTGAGGCAGAGGAGGCTTACGGAAACAAGCCAAAAACAAACAAACAAAACCACATCAACAACAACCCCCCCCAAAAAAAAACCCACAAAGCACGCGTGTCCAGCTGTGCCGTTGGTTAGGGGGCACAGCGCGTGAATGGCCCCTGAACCTTGTGCACCGTGCCAGGATGGCTGCCTGGGAGGAGGGGACCCAAGAGCCCACAAAAGAGTAGGTGCAATTTGAAATGAGCGTTAGGCTTATTATCTGTGGAGATGCGATGACGTTGCCCCCACAGAAGATCTGGAGATGTCCGAGGACAGGGTTGGTGACTGAAAACCATCCCCGACACCTTGCCCCAGCCTTGAGGCTTTCTTCTTCGCCCCAAAGACACTGCTTATCCGTCTTTCTCCTCCCCGGCTTTCAGCACATCTGGTCAAGACTGCCTTGTCCGAGCACCGAGCATTAGCCCAGCTCAGGTGGACAGTGGGGACCTGGGGTTGGCTGGAGGCTGCCGAGGGCCACAGAACCGGCCGGAAGCAGAGCCTCAGAGGGAGCTGGGGGCTCTGCAGGGAGTGGCTGAGGCTGAGCTGGCACAAGTGACTGCTTTCTTCAAGATGCTCTTAAAACGGCACAGGGAGCAGGGAACAGAGAGCCAGGGTCACACACAGCTGGATACCCGCTACCCGAACAAAGCCAGGACACAGGGATTCCGAGGCTCCAGCGTGCCGCGCAGACATCCAAGCAGGGGACCGAGGACGTGGGCAGGGAAGGAGATAGCTGGACGGCAACCTCGGGAAACCATATGTTCTAATCTGCTTACGCCAGCCCCGACCCACCCACCATCGAAGTTTGTTTAAAGGCTAAAGAAGCAAAACAGCCAGGGGATTCTATCCTCTCAAGGAAAACGTGGTCGTGAAAATAAGGCAACAAGAAAACAGGATTGTAAAAGTCTAAAAGAAGGGGCCAGGTCAGCTCTAAATGCCAATTTGTGGGCTTATGGGGTAGAGCTTCCTGGCAGCCAAGGAGAAAAGGGAAATAACTCAGTTACATGCTTCACAAGACCCAAGAGATAACGGTGAAGCGCGTGATCAAAAGACTGACAGAGGCTGCGATCACAAGATCTCCCCAGAGGAGTCGAAGCCACGCAGCATCATGAACGGGAGATCCCGCACCTCACCAAACCCAAGGACCAGCTCCCTAGGGCTGTGTGCTGGAGCAGCCTGCAGAATTATCGATAGGAAGAACACAGAGTGTCCACGCAGGGATGATGGCCAGTCCAGGCCACGCTAGAAGCAAAGAGCTTCCTTTTGGTGCCATGTCTATGTCCACTCTAACCTCAGTAAGGACTACAGGTCTGTCCCGAAAGATCTGCCAGGACACAGCACGGGGTCCGGTGACAACCCTGGAGCGCTCAGGCAGGACCAGACCCTCTTTTGAACATCACCAGCAAGAATGGGTCTTAACAGCCAGGGTCCTCAGGGCAGACCCAGTCACAGAGGGTCACTAATCCTTTATCTTTTCACCATCGCCAGAGCCACCTGGCAGGCTGCTTGAAATCATCTAGTGTCCATCATTCTAGTGTCCACGACACTGGCGCTGACAGTCCTGCTTGTCTCAAGCCTCTGTGTTTATAAAGTAAGTGGGCCCTGGAGGAAAGATCTGCATAGGAAGGCCGCTGAGAGCCTCCCTGCAGCTGTTTGGCGCCTTAGGAGGTTGGAATGAGACGCTTGACGTCTGCTGGCCTCTGGTGCTCTGAGGTATGAAATGAGAGAAACAGCCATCACAGCTGGAATCAAGAAGCTGGAAGCCGAGGATGGAGCAGCTTGGCATAGCCTGGGCTACAGGCAAGACTCATGAAGGGGTGTCCACTGGTGTGAGTTCAAGGGCTAGCCTAGACCACAACAACCCTCGAAAAGGCTCACAGATGCGGCTTGAGTCCCACCTGCAGAGCCCTCAGCTTTAGGGGAAGGAAGCAACTTCTGTCAGGAGAAGAGATGTCTAAGAAGGCTGGCCCCTGCCTCAGCCAGGCCAGCCTGTGGGAGGTGGAACCACTGCCCCAGCACTAGACAGAAAGGCCCTGGTTTCCTGCCCCTTTCCCACCCTTCAGCACAGACACAGCCCATCCAGTCAGAAGAGCACTGAGGCCCCGCCGATTGGATCCAATCCTCCCAAATTCAAGGATGACAGAATGTCAGCAGGAGCCTGGGCACCCGCGGCCGTGCCCAGCTGGCAGCTGGCGGAGGGACCTCCTGATCCTTTGTCCTTAGATCCTGTCTCCAGACACCTGCATGAGGCCCAGCTGCCCTGTGTGTGCCAGAGACGGGGGCTGGGCAGTGAGGGAGGACAGGGCACCAGAGATCCCCTGAGTCTGGAGGCTCAGGTGGGATTGAGCCGACCCAGAAGGCCACAATGGACCTGGACGCCACAGAGTTCTCCCTGATGAGGAGCAGAAAGGCCTAAACAAGTGGGAAGCAAATCCAGCCAAAACCAGCTAGTCTACCACTGAGGCAAGGATACCCATTCAACTGCAGTGACCCAAACCCTGGTTGCAACCACAGAGCTTAAGCCCCAGGCCACACCTGAGAACAACCAGGACACCCGGAGGGCAGATGCAACGAGCCCCAGGCACCGGAACCAATGAGGTGGTCACAAAGAGGCTACAGAAGCTGGTGACCTTACCATCCGTCCACCCTCAGCCCAGTATCTACTGACAAGATCTGATTCTGGTGGTGTCACCTGCTGGGGACCGGGGCTGCCTGTGGTTTCCTGCCCCGGGCATGTGAATGGATAGACCTGGTTCTCTCAGTGCCTTCCCGGGGTTCACCCTTCCCTGCCGAATGACAAGAGCAAAGATGACCACACATGGATGTGTCCCTGTTACCTTCTCCACTCCAACTTGGGGCTCTGGGGGAGTTATGACCCAGGAATATAACAATGGTCTGCAGCCAGAGAGCATCGGAGAACAACCTCATGACTACCAGGTGTGTGGACTGATTGGCAGGGCCTGGAGAGGCAACCCTTCTCTTTAGACTCAGACCGCGCCACCGGAGCTGGGACCCAAGACGTGCCGGCTTGTCTCAGGTCACAGACTTAGGGAGCACCAAACTGTACCCGTGCTCCCGACAGCTAGGGTGAGCATCTCTGGGCGCTATGAGCAAAGCCGTCTAGAGCGAGGCGCACTGGAGCTGTTCCCCCCCAGCGTTCAGAACTGTGACGTGGCTGCCACGCATCACCCCAGGGGACCTACTGCAAGCTCGGAGCGCAGACACAGCTGTGTCCACTTCACAAGTAAGGCTCGGGTTATATAACGAATGGGCCAGCGAGCTATCTCATCAGATAAAAGTGACTGCCAATGAGCCTGGTGGTCAGAAGAACCACCCACAAGCTCTCCTCCGACCTCCTCGCAGGCACAGCAGCATACACACATCCACATGCTCCGCGCACCCACGGTAAAATAACATGCAATTCCCTCTTTAAAGAAAGGACACTTGGATGGATGGATGGATCACACAACTCGGAAGTAGCAAAGTAGCAGAGTATTGGGGGGGGGGTCCCCAGTGTCTGAGCGCGCCTGTGTGCCTCCCTTCCCTTTCCCTTAGTTTTCCTGGCCTGCTGAGAGCCATAGGCGGTGCCTGAGCAATGCAGGAGGGTGGAGGGCAGGACATGAAGCCTTAGGCAGCCTGACCCTCTGAGCCTGGCACACAGGGAGGGATGGTCACACCCAATTCACAGGACTCAACAGAACCCAGTACGGTGAGTTCTCACCTGCCTTCGTTTCCTCTATCCTGCAGAATCCTTTGAAAAATAGTTCCAGGGATCCTTCCCCACCCGTGACGACCATGTCCAGCTTGGGGTGCCTGCTCACTCGGAAGTCCCGAATGAATCACGGGCACCCCAGAGACTCCAGGGAAAAGCAGGCCCTTGCCTTCCTCCCCGTCCCGTCCCTGCGAAGGAGGCCGTGCTCCCAGCAATCCCCAGCTCCCAGTCTTCCAGGGCTCATCAAGGAACAAACACAAAGAGAGAATCTCTAAACATTTAGAAAACTCGAGAACCCTGTGCCCCCGCACGGCACCATGGGGATTTATAGAGAACAAATCATGCCTGACAAACTTGATAGCTTTCTTGATAGAATTACAAGGCTGGTAGATGAAGGAAATGCAGGCAGGGTAATATATCTTGATTTTTAGCAAAGCATTTGATACAGCGCCTCGAGTAATCTTACAAAATTAATTCAAACAGACTTGGCCCTCAGCTCTTGTTATGGGGCCTAAAGGCAGGAGGGGACATGTCCCAAGGGTCCTGAGTGGAGGCGGCCAGGCCACCGGCAGGGGCCGCAAGGCAGAGTCTGGGAGTGGGGGGCAGGGCTGCCCGGCCTGTGCCAGGCCAGATCTTATCTAACGTCTTCATTAATGATCCTGAGAGAGGGAGTAAACAGTCCGTTAATGAAATTTGCAGAGGATATTAAATTGTAAGGTGTTGTGAACGCCAATGAGGACAGCAAAGAGGTCCAGCGAGACCCAAGGCAGGAGACCCTGATAGCTGGCAGGACTGGGCTGGGGTGGAAGGCTTCTTGGAGATGGGGGGGTGCTTGGAGGGGGGAGGGCGGGTGGGCTCTCCCCCAGCCCCACCCCCCACCCCCAGCTGCTGTGCAGATGAGAATAGGTCACAGCTAGCTTAGGCTCTGGCCTGGCTGAGCAGACAAACCCCAGGAATCTTATTCTTGGCATCTGTAAAACAGGAGAGGCAGCAGATAACTCCCATGCAGCTGAGAGAGCTGGTAGGGGTGGGTGAAGGGAGTTTAGGGAATTTGAGGCAGAAATTCCACCTCATAAGAGTGGATCTTCGCAAGCCATGGATGGGGTGGTGCTACAGTGAGAAGGGGCCGGGGCCGAGACTCTGCTTGTATGTTGCTGCCAGCCTGAGTCTTCCTAATGTGTCACTGGCAGTCTGAATCTCCCTCCTCAGCCCACCAGGCTCCCCGACGCTGCTGGAGCTGGCATGGTTAGAATAAACGCGTCCCTGCCCCACCAGCTGGGCACTGAGGTCCCAACCTAAGGACTGTGCTCTGGAGTCCTGATTCTCAAAAGTTGATGGACCAGTCTCCCCAAGAGCCCTTCTCTCTGCCGTAGCCCCCACCCCACCCCCACCCCATCCCCCACCCCCCACCCCCCCACCCCTGCCTATATCTTCTGTCCTAGCCCTAAGGAGCTCAGCAACCAACCCCCACCCCCCTCAGGATGCTGAGGCAAAGCCATGTGGCCTTGGAGGGCTTCTTCTTACAAGATCCCCGGGCAGGTAGAGTCTCAGGTAAGAGCCGGGGCTGCAGAGTGCCGGGCTGAACAATCCTAAATAAATCTCTACGGGATGAGCCGAGTGGCTGACTCCCAGCAGGGGTGCCAGGGCTACAGAAGACCACTTTTCTCAAGCAGGCCAGTCCAGACAGATGCCAGCCTGCCAGCTGGGATGCAGGGGAGGGAGCCGGGTGGACCCCCTCGCAGTGGATAAGTGAGCATGGCGTTCTCCCCAAGCACTCTGAGCTGTGTTATTATGTGCTCCACATTAATGAACTTGACCTTCAGGGGTCTGTTAGGGGAGGATTCTTGCAACCCTCAGTTTACAAAGAAAGAAACTGAGGCATTGAGAGGCCACCAGGAGGAGCTTGGGAACCTACCCAGAAGACCCATGCAGTTGTCAGCTGCCTGCCTGTAAGTGGCCCCGAGGGAGGACCTCCTGTCTGCAGGTGGAGAGAAGCAGCCGCCCCTCCCCTCGGAGGCCAGAACCCTCCTTGTTCCTCTGTCTTTCCCACCAAAGGGAGCTGGTCCGGCGCCATCACACTTGTGGAGCCCGATTTTACTATATGTTTCCCTCCCCCCCTCCCAATGCCTCGCTACATCGAGTCCTCTGAACAAGTCTGTTTCCATGGAAACCATACAGTGACTCAGGGCTTCAGGACCTTCTCTGTACCAGATTATGACTGTCAAATGCTCCCTCCTCACACCGATTCAGACTCTCAGTGTAAAAGGATGGGGGCAAAGCAGATGGGTAAGAGGGGCCTGGGAGCGATGGGGGTGGGGGGAGCGTATGGTCCAGCACAAACCAGGCCTCACTGAGAACCTGACACCCAGGGCTCCTGCAGACTCAGTGGAACAAAGCTAGGTCCCTCCTCCAGGGCAGCCTGACTTACTCCCTGCACTAGCACCCCCAGTGGCACCCTCCCTTTGGAGCCAGGGCCCTTGGGAGAGGGCATAGAGAAGCTAAGCCCACACCTTGAATCAGAGCCTGCACTGAGCAGACGTGACATGGGGGCCATGGTAGGAGGAGGCGGGCTAACTTAGGACGCTCAGAAGGAAACCTATCAACCCAAAGCTTCACAACCGCTCAGCAAAGAGGGAAATTTGGATTTGGAGTCAGTGGGGGGGGGGGTGGTTCTGCTCTGAGATGAAGAAAGCAAGGTGTTAGGGGAATGAGAAGGGGGAGGGGGCGTGATCTCAAAGCTCCAGCAATATTGGGAGGAGAGTCAGCGACGGCTTCCTCTCACCTGTACACCCCTCCTCGTCCCACAGATGCCGTGACCTGGACTGCTGGCCTCGAGCCAGCTCACCCACCAGGACCAGGGAGACCAGCAAGCAATGAAAGTTTGCAGTGCAAGGCCCCTGCAGTGGTCCAAGACCCAAGGGCATCTCCACCCCTCCTTTCCTCAGCAGCTCCCTGAAGACCCAAGCGGGCGGGGAACAGACTTCGGTTGGAAGCTTGATACCTCCCTGGTGAATCCAGAGTGTGAGTCATGACGACAGAAGCACTTTGAAAAAGAAACAGGGTCATCACGATGCCTAGAAGTGTGGCAGCTACTGGGGACTGGAGCCTGGGCCCTGCCTGCCAGGTAAGAGCTCTTTGTCAGACAGCCTGGCCCCATCTAAGGGGCTAGGGAACCCGGGAAAGTATCCCCCTGCCCTATGAGCCCATCTCGGTTGGCCTCTTACACCTACTGGTATCTTCTTCGCTTCCCCAGGCGGCTCCCGGCTCCCTGCCTAGCCAGGATGTTTGCCTCCTGCCACCATCATGGGTCTCTTCTGTCCCAAGGCTCCGGAAGACAGTGGGCTGAATTCCTGTCACTGCGTGGACATGCACCTCCTCTGTCCCAGCCTAACCTCTCAGCGGTCAGCTATAACATCTCTGGTACCTGGACCCCCAAAGCCTTGCTGTCCAGAAGCCTCTTGCTTAAACGGTTGTTAAGCCCACCAAGAAGCGGGGACAAGGAATGTAATCCTGGAAAGGGGGCAGACCTGGAGTAGGGAGAGGTGACATGGTGAGGTACCTGAAATCACGCCAAGGTGCAGGACCGTGAGGTCTTACCTTCCTCCCTCCCTCCCTCTCCCAGATAGCGTGGCCTTTTAACCCATGGATTCCAGCTAGGGCCACTGCCTATTGTTACTGTAAAGTCAAACACAGTTTCCCTCCCTGGACCCTGAGACAAAGTGACCACCCCATATCCTACTCAGAGAGGAGCTAGGAATGTTTTGGCCTCGCTTGAGGGGGGGGGGGGGCTCTGCACCGTCAGGCGGCCCCAGTCTCCTAAGGGCCCAGTCCAACACCAGCATAGTAGAAGCCAATACAAGACCGAGGTTAGAAGCAAGAAGCCCGGACAGAGCTTTGCCTCAGGGTATAAGCCTGGTTTGGAAAGTTAGAGGAGGAACGGGAACCTCAGGGTCTCTGGCAGCCTCAGCGGCTCGCGTCTTGCAGGCTGTTACATGATCAACTAGGAGCAGCAGAAAGGAAGCGCGTACCGCAGCAGAAAGGGAGCCCCCGGGCTGACGTTTATACCAAGTTTGCTGCCCTCACCAGAGAAGGAGGTCAGGGGCGATCGCGGCGCTCCCGGGAGGGCTACTAGCCCCAGCCAGCCCCTCCTAGCGCCCAGCACTCTGCTGTCCCACCCCCCACCCACCCACCCCCGCCACCGCCTCCGCGCACTGCCCAGAGACACCGGCCCCGAAGCTAGGGGCGTCTCCCGCCGCGCCCGCGCCCGAGCCCCTCCCGGCTGCTGCGGTGCAGTCCGAACCCGCCTGCCCCGGGGCCCGGGGGACCCGGTCGATACCTGGTGGCGGGCGCGCCGGGAGCCGCTGCAGTGCCCAGCTCCGGCTCCATCCTCGGTCTGGAGTCAGGCTCGCCGGGGGCCCGCGGGTGGCGGTGGCGGTGGCGGTGGCGGCGGCATCCTCCTCCTCCCGCGCTTGCCCTGCTCCTCCGCTTCCCTCCTCCCAAGCCTCTTCCTCCGCCTCCGCGCGTCCCTCACGGCCCCTTCTCCATGGCCCGCGGGCGCTAGCCTTGGGTGGCTCGCTCAGCACAGTGCCTTTTCCTGAGCCGAGAGAGAGAGAGAGAGAGAGAGAGAGAGAGAGAGAGAGAGAGAGAGAGAGATCGTAGGCTAGAGGGGCTCAGGGCCAGGCACCGGGACCCCGAGCACTGCAGCCCCAGGCTCCGGAGGACAGCAGCAGCCACAGAGGCCGGAGCCGCACAGAGTACCCTCCTTGCTTCTCTTAGCAGAAAGCGGTGGTGGTTGCTTCAGCGCCAAAGCTAGCGGGTGGCAGGAGCTGCGGTCCCGGCTCCACCCCCAGCGCCGTCCGCCCCCTCTCCGCCCGACCCCGTCAGCGCGCGCCCTCCCACCTCCCCCGCGCAGCCCAGGCGGGGAGCGCCGGGACACCCCCACTAGCAGGGCTCCGGAGCCAACCCACCGGCGGGCTGAGGCAGCCACGCCCACCCCCGAGTTGAGGAGCCAAGCGGCCGCAGCACGGGTACCTCTTGGCCTGCCCTCTCCCCTACACTCTCACTAGCAAAGGCATGGCTCTATCTATGCAGCCAAAGCCTCTGGATATCCAAGTCTGGCTACAGCCCCAACCTGACCCTGGCTCCTTTTCCCCCCAGTCAGGGCAATCAGAGACTCCGGAACCCAGAACTGAGGTCGATATTCCACTACATACCCCTCCCTCCCTGCTTCTCTTCCTTCACCCATAACTAAAGAAACGTTTCACTTGCCCCAGGTCCTTTCATTACTCTTCAGCAGGGGCTGGGTGGAGCTGGCCAGTTAATCGGACACAAGAGTTCCTTTGCTAGAGGAAGCCTTCCATCCTGCCCAGCCCCTTCCGCCTAGACTGCATCTGTCTTCCCAGGTAAAATAATAATAATAATAATATATATATATATATATATATATATATATATATATATATCTCCAGTCCACAAGCTGCCCTTGTGGGACCAGGACAGCGGCAAAGACCTGCACTACAGTGGTCCTTCGTTCTCTGCACAAATATTGACTGAACATCTCCTGCATGTCAGAAGCACCACACACTGGCTAATGAAAGAGAAACATACCCCTGAGCCCTCAGACTGGCCTGGAGGAAAAACAAAGCCAGCAGAGGAACGCCTGCGGCCCTGAGCTGGCAAGGAGGGAAAACCTACTTCTGCCGTCAGCCACCAAGGCTTCCAAACACGCAAGCCCAGGCCCCACCCTGACCTGTTTCCCATCTGAAGATGTGTAGGTACTTGGCAGGGCTCTGAACAGAAGACTGTCCAAAGGCAGTGGTAGGCTTTGTCCAAAGTGGTAGCGATTGTCCAAACGAGTGGGCCTTCCATCTCCACCGTCTCTTAAGTCTCCTAGAATCTCTCATTTCCACACGGTCTGTCCGTCCGTCACTCCTGATACAGTGCAGAAAACAACAAGGTATTTTAAATGAGGTTATGTTCACCGAGAGGTTCTCAGAGCTGAAGCACCTTTGTGGGTCTGCTATGTGACCGCATGATGCACACCCCCCACCCCCGTGCCTCAGTTTCCTCATGGGGGGAAAATGGAGATGCTGTTTCTTCTCTCCTAGGGCAACACCTACCACGCTAGCTGTTGGCTGTGGGGTGGATGTTTTCTTCTCATTGAGAAGGGAATAACATAATATCTAGGATTCTCTGCGAGACCCCAAGGGGCATATCTTCAGAGAAGCCTCCACATGGAACCAGATGACATGAAGACCCCTGCTCCAAGGGTCCCAATAGGCCACATGGCCATCTGTCCTGGTTACAGTTGCCAACTCCTAATTATAAACTCCTGCCCCCTCCTGCCCCCTCCTGCCCCCTCCCTCCTCAGAGAGTTGACAGTTAACATTGCCTTTCCTGACATCTCTGAAGTAGCAGCTCCGGCTGCAGCTCTCTACCCAGGAGCTGCCCCACCCCCACTCCACCCTGCAGCCAGAGCTAGAGCCGGTATATATAGCGGTGTATAATCCTCGGCCCCAGCACCAAGGTGATCACATGGGTTCAGTCACTTGCTCGCCCCCGTGGTCAGTGGCTGTGTTTTGAAATGGCCGAGGAGAGAAAAAAAAAAAACACTTGCAAGAACACTCCAGGCTTCAGGCCCCTCCCACTTGTCCATGGGCAGCCCGGCTCCCATCACCCTGGGTGAACCAGAACCATCTCTTTCACCTAGGTTGATGCCGGCCTGCGTCTCAGCTACACCACAAGAGTCAGGGCTTAGAGGCTCCTCCATCTCCCACTCTCTGACCCCAGAAAGTCATCTTTCTAACTCTGTCATATTTTGGATGGAGAGGACGGTGAGGTTAAAATGTGAAGAGGGAGTGGAATCGGGGAGAAATATATTTAAACCCTAAAAATAGACAAAGACCTGGTCTCAAAAGTACCATGATTCTGTTTCCAGTTACCTGGGATTGCCCCATATAACAAAAAACATGTTTCTTAGGTGCCTACTGTGTGCAAGGCACTGTGCCTACTGTGTGCAAGGCACTGTGGCAGGTGCTGTCAGGGAAAGGAGACTTGCCCTGGCTTTGTGCTCAGGAAGCTTGGCAGTGAAACAGCAAACAGCCACAGGGCGGGGGGGGGGGGGGAGGTCGGGGGAGGGGCTGGAGTGACACCTCAGCTGGCCGAGCAGAGCACACAGTGCTTTTCAGAGGACACTTCAGTTCTCAACACCCACAGCTCACAACTGCCCGTGGCTCCTGCTCCAGGGCGATCTGATGCCCTCTTCTGGCCTACACTCGCACACACAGTCACAGCCACACATAGGCATACTTTAAAACAAAAGTAAAAAAGAAAAAATACAAAACAACAACAAAAAAAAAAACTTTAGAAAGAATGGTCACTGAGAATTTGAAGTTTTCTAAATGACCTGAGAAGTCGAGGGAAGATAAAGCCCTCGAGGGTCGTTCAGGAAGGGCTTCCTGGAGGCGGAGCTAACTCCAGGACTATCTCGTGGTGGGGTGGACAGGGCATACAAGGCAAAGAAACAGCAACCAGCCCAACTCTGACAGTAGGTAAGAGGACTGTAACAATGGCCGACGGCGGGGCTCTCCCCCGCCCCCCGCCAGGCACTAAGCTCTTTACCTCACAGAGATTATTTTGTTGGATTCTCAAACATAGCCTGATGTGGTAAGAATTGCCAGTCCCTCTTTTAAGGACTGAGGAGTCCTGTGATTTGCCCAATTTGCAGAACTGCCTAGCTTACACAGTGGCCAAGCCAGGGCATCCCACTGGGGTCACACTGGGCCAGGCTGGCTCAAGGAAGTATCCTAAGGAGGGACAGGATGCCAGGTGAACCCGAGGGTGGGACTTTTAGAGCCCCAAACATAGAAGCTTCCTTGGATAGAGCCCCCTCTGTCTCCCAAGAATTCAAAACTAGGCATTTTCTCCTCTTCCCCCACATTCTGGTCTCAGAGGCCATCGGAAATGTGTTAAGGGGGTTGGGGATTGGCACTGTGGCGCTTTAATCTCTTTCAAGGGTCCACTCGGTGGTCTGGGCCACCTCCTCGTTATTGCAGTCTGTCGCGGGAGATTGATGGCCCAGGCTTTCGTTTAGGATGCGCGGTAGAGTTTCTCCGTCCCATGTCTCCCCGGGACACTGAGAAGACTATATGCCTGCAGAGGGCCACGCCCAGCAGCCTCTGGACTCCAGGTTCAACAGCTTCAGTACCTGTAGAGAAAGTCCTAGCCAGACCAACCTGCACAGGGCAGGTAGGCCCAACAGGTCGGCCCCACTGGCCAGGGGAAAGGATTCCTGCAAAGGAACATGATTCAGTAGAGGGCAGGTGGAGAAACTGGGGTCCAAAAAGGGCAAAAGACTTACCCAAGGCCACACGGGAGATGCATTTTGCCTCAACTCGAGTCTACGGCTTCCTGAGAGAACGGGCTCACACTCCTCCTGTTTCTGCCTCTGCCCCGCTTCAGATAAGTTCCTTTTCTGGATAAATTAGAATGTCTCCATGGCTGGAAGGAAACAAGCGCTTGAAACCTTACCTGGGACTGGACACTTGTTAGACCCTCAGCATTATAGCATGTGACTGTCCCCTCATCTTCTCTGTGACCAGAGGTTGCCAGCCCTGGCGAGCTCATAGCTTCAACGGGACACACCAGCGCTGCACACACTTGACTGAGCCAAGTCCTCCAGGCGAGGCCCCTTGAAAGCTGCCTCCCTGGGGTCTGCACCCAACTGTGAATTCCTCGGAGGGACATTGTGCTGTTCCCAGACCGATCGATCAATCGATCGATCGATCGCCAGCCACCACCTCTTGCCATCTGTTGCGTTCTTTGCTCCTGCAGAGGAGACTTGAAGGGTGGGTCTCCCTTCTCCCAAGATGCAGGAAAAGTGCCATCTCCCCAGTGCCCTGTGGCACAAAGCAACAATACTATATTAATCTCCTTCAGGGCAAATAGCTTGTCCGGCTGGAGGCTGTAAGCTCTAACCCCTGGTGTCTCAAATCCAGGCTGAGGGACCCAGGACAAAAGTCCTTCCCCCTCTTGACTGTCTTGCTCCTTCAAGCCACTCCAAAAGAAAGTCCCCTCCCTTCCCAGTTACAGAACCAAGTCCCCCAGGGAGAGGAGAGGAAACCCCCCAAATCCTGAAAGGGAAGGAACAGAGACTGTAAAAGGCTCGCTTGCTCTGGTCAGGAACCAGACCAAGACTTGAACAGCCATCTTGTGACACACTTGTTACTGAACAGCTCCCAGCTCCACGCCACCCACAGAGGCGCTTGGCTTCCCTGAGTCTGAAAGGGAGGTAGAGCAGTCCACACTGAGGGCCAGGACGGAGCAGGCAGGCTCCGGGCTCTATCTTCCTTCCTTTGACCTCACACGGTCCAGAAAACTCTTGCCAAGGTACGTGGTATCCAAGCCCCTACGTTCCTGGAGGAAGGAGAGGTCGGAGGGAAACAAATGTCTACTTCCTTCTGAGGAATAAGCCTGCCCTGGCCATCCTTTGAGGAAAAGCCTTTCCCAGCCCACTCTGCTCACCTTTGCCACTCTCAGCTCAGCGGCCCAAATGAAGATTCAGAGGCCTGACTAGGGACATGTACTCTCGGGACCCAAGGCTTGCTTCCCAAGGGCTACCTCCATGGCCTTCCTGCAGGGGGACTGGAACAATGGCCTCAGTCCTGGCCCCAGCTCATGACAGGCTCACCACTACTACCACCACACCACCACTGCCACCACCAATTATCTGGTACCAGAGGCGGCTCCTAAGAAACTGACCTCAGAGTCCTGAGGAGGCGACCACTCTGACCCAAGACAGCAAGGTCTGTAGCCCCGAGACCCTGTCCCCTACCTAATAACAAGATGATACTGTGATCATCTCACCAACCCTGAGGTTAAGAGGGTGATGGAGGTTGGGGACAAACAGCAGAAGAGGAAGATTATGGACTACAATTCAAATTCCCCTTCTGATTAAATCTCAAGCCTCTATGGGCTGTTTCCATGGTGAAGGGAGGCTGACCCTGGGCGGGAGTGGGGAGAGAAGACAAGCTCCTACCCCCAAGGCTCCCTCCTCTGCTCCTGCCCACTGTCCTGGATGAGACACTTCAACAGAGAGTATGCAGTTCAGCTCAGAGACTGGCAAGAGCCAGAGAGAGGAGACTGCAGGCAATACCAGGCGCAAGCCCTGTGGACAAGGCCCCCCAAAAGTGGCAGAGATAGAAAGGGAGGCGCAGTATCTAAGCCCAGGGAGTAGTTCAAGATCTTATTCTGGGACTATCTGAGGTCACTTACTCTAGGAAGAAGAGCTATCTAGAACAGTCACAGGCTTCCACACTCTGCAACCCCCCCCTCACCCTGAGAAGCCTGATCCTTGTCTGATAAGGCCAGTGCTGATACCGGTCCCTGGCCTCTGCCCCCTGCCCCCTGGCCTCTGGCCTGCCCCTTTCCAGCCTTGCCTCTTAGCTGCTTATCTGTCCCCCTCCCCTACATCGCCACCCCTCCCCAGTCCTCAAGGGGTTTGACACCTTCTGGTCCCCAGTTCCACCTTGAAGCAAGCCCTAGCTGGGGTTGAGAAGGTGTTGGAGGAACTTCTGAAACATTCTCTACAGGCAGGGGCAACAGGCAGGGCAGGAACAGGTTGCCTCTAACAGGCAGGAATCCAAGGGGGAAGGCCAGGGTTAAAAGGCAATTTCCAAATTTTTGCTCAGAAATCCTTCATCAAAGTGACCTGGAGTATCAGACCAAGAGAGTCCCGGAGGCTTCCTGAAGAAGGAAAGACCTGGCGATAGAGGTCTCTAGACTCCTGCCTCTATGGGACCCTCAACTGGACTGTCCACACTCACTCATCCCAGGAGAGAGAAGGCAGAAGCAGACATCCAGAGCCAATGTCTCCTCCTTGGACTGCAGCCTCTTATCTCAAGGCAGCACCTCAGGAGCCACATCTGCCCTGACTCCGGGGAGCTAAGGCTGTGTGGAGGATGGTGGCTGCCTCTTCGACTCCCTTGCCGGGCCAGGAGGAGCTCGGACTCTCTCCCTTCCTCAACTGCAACTTCACCCTCCTCATCCAACAGAAAGAAGACCCATATTGTCTACTTCCCTCTGGGTCCAAACTTCCTCTCCATCAGATCCAAGGCCCAGAGATGCCTGGAAGGCTGGAAAAGACCTATACGCTCAAATCTATATAAGTAGTGCCACAGAGACTACAAAGATGTCCAGGCATCCAAAGTATAAAAGCTTAAGACAGCCGACAAGGACATCTCCCATTCCTGAGTCTTTAAGGTCACCTGGAGGCTCTCCCAACCAATCCCTGAGCTCAGATTACAACATCAATACCATCCAATCTAGTCCCCACCGCAGCTGAAATAACTAACCGTTAGGAGATAGTAGGCATGTGGTCAAAGTGCCTCCCTTGCCAGACCAGAATCACCCCCTTCCTCTCTAGTTGTCCTCCCTGCCAGGGATGACCAGTCAGAAGACTGAGGTCACTTCTCCCACTGGACAGCCCAAGTCTAGTCACTGCCACACCGTCAGGGTTCTGGGAACTCAGCCCAGGAACAATGGGGCCATTCACTCCACCTGGACTGTGCATAGTGACCCTCTTCGTCTGCCTTGGTGGTGAGACAGTCTATTAAGTGTGTTCTCATTGGGGGGGGGGGGTAGGGGTGGGTCACGTAGACTTGAAGAGCCCAAGCAGAGACAGCAGAAGGAGCGCCAGGTAGGGATTTATAAGAACACCAATCACCTTTATTGAGCTATTACTGTATACATGCATTATCCTCACAACACCCTGTGATTCAGTCCCAGTATAACACCCCAATAATATTTGTTGTTGCCAGGGCCTTGTGCATGCTAGGCAAGCACTCTACCACTGAACTACACCCCAGCCCTTACACCACATTTTAAAGAAGACAGTAACTTCCACACCGCAGCCTTAACTAGGAAGAAGCAGGGCGGGGGTGTCTTTCTGAGACCCCACTCTTAAAGGTTGCAGTCGAATGGGTGTCAGTGTCCGCAGAGGTCCACTGAAGAACCTGGAAAAATAGGGAAAATGTCATCTATGTTGCAGCCATGAGATAGAACTGTTTCCAGCCGCAAAATTAAATTTCCACCAAGGCTGTGCTTTGGGTCCTCACGCAGATCTCCCAAAATAGTCCATCAAGTGGGGAAGAGCAGCACGCAAGGCATCATGTTGCAGAGAAATGTTCAGGCACATCTTCTAAAATGCCGTCTATACATGTCTGGTTGTGTGTACAGATCACCTCCAGATAGACCCACAGAAACCATGTCTGCTCTGGGGAGAGGAGCCGCCTGGCTCGGGACAGAGAGGCCGGAGGAGAATTTCCACAGGGTCAGCTGTCGCCTAGCCCACGGGAACAAATCACTTATTCAAAAATGAAAGGAAATTAAAACAAGCAATCAGAGAGAGCCTGGGCTGCAAATTCCCGGCTATTACTTCCAATAGTTTTTGTAACCGATGTTGTCACACAAGCCCTTCTGGCTATGGCTGCTCCCAGCCCTCAGCCCCCAACCCACAGTCCAGGGCTTACCTCCACACTCTAGACTCTCCAGAATCCACCTATGACCAAGAGATGGATCCAGGTTGAAGCACCAGAGCAGCTACAGACCTCATAAAGGCAGACAACCCCTAGACCCCTGAGCGAGACGTCAGCTGTAGTAGGCTGATATTTCATCCTGGTTTCCCAGCTGACGATGGACTCCCCAGGTTACCAAAAAGCCCAGTGGCTCGAAGCCAGGGTCTCTCTCTCTCCTCCCTGGTGTCTGCAACCCCAGCTAACAGTGGTGTGGGCCTGAGGACATTCCAGAAATCCAGGCTGAGAAGTTTATCGGAAACTGTCACCTAAGCTAAGAGACAGGACATGAGAATAAAGGCAGAGAGGCTTTCGCCGATCAACAACTGTGCACACAGCTTCTTGCAAAGATCAAGTGTGACTCACTCACTGTCTTGAGTTCAAACCCCACTCCCACCCGCGTTCTGGCCTTCAGAACTTAGGCAAGCACATCCATCTCCTTGCACCTGCTTTCTTATCTTTAGTATGAAACCGATGACCTACTGTCCACTTGAACAGTTGTGAGGAGAACAGAGTCAAAGGTGACCCCTCGTCCCTGAGCCTAAAAGCAAAGTAAAGTTGACAAATCCTACAAAGGAGCCCCAGCCGACAATAGGGCCTTACCATCAAGTTCTAGAAAGTAACCAAGAGCAGTAGTAGCCTGTAAGGTTAGGGGTGTCGGGGACCTCACTAGCCACTTACGGCCCTGAGCTTTTTCTGTACCCGCCTGAGGTGTCTATGGAGCCGTCGTTACTCCCTCATAAGGTAACTCCCTTTCATGTGATCAGTCAGCTTCCTGGTCCTGCCAGAGTGCCCTGCCTTCCCTGCCACGATGGACTTCTAACCCTCTGGAACCAGAAGCCAAAATAAATTCTTTCTTCCTTTAAAAGAAAAGGGAAGAAAGAAAGAAAGAAATCCCAGGAGGAAGTGCTGGAGCCAGAGTTTTCCTCATTAAGCTGCTAAGAGCCTTTATTAAACAAGGACTGGGCCAGGCCAGCCTAGACCCATCATCAGAGCAGGGCTCTGTGTTTTGTCTTTTAACAGACTACAAAAAGCTGCACCTCCCCATGAACCCATGACTGGGTGTGTCCCGTGGTTTCCCCCTCCCCAACACACACACACACACACACACACACACACACACACACACACACGAGAGTTATCAATAAAGTGAGAGTCACAGAGCTGAGTGACTCTAGGACGTCAGAAGCCTATCTCTAAGCATCGAAGAGAAACTGAAGGGAGGAACCTGGGCAGTCCAGAGCGAGAGCCAGACTCCTGCCCTGCAGCGGCAGCTCCCCTCATCATCTTTATCTCACAGAGCCCTCGGAGCGCTGCACTTCTGCAGGCAACCTGCCACTACCCCACTGACCAGGCGGCCTGCAGATGTGGGCTGGGCTGGCCTAGAAGCCAAGTTGTGAACCTCTGAGCTTCACACAGAGACGAACTCCTGTCTGAATGTGGATTCTTCAAAGACTCTGAGCGGTGGCGCCAGCAGACAGCAACTCCTCTTCCTCGTCCGGCCCCACCCACCTTGCCCTAAGACCCAGCCCACTGACTTGAGCCCATACTCAGCCAACACAAAGGATCATCAATTCATCTCAGAGGCCACGAGCAGGCACAGAAGAAGTCAGAATGAACCAGTAGCAGGCCCCACCTTCAAAGAACTGAATGCCAGTATAGTGGGTGCAGGGTGTGCTATGTTGAGTGTAGACACTGTACGTCAGGGACCAGGCAAGATGATAGCAAGTACTAGATCTAAGGGCAAGCTGAAGACCATGGAATTCAGAGGGACAGATTTGTTCTGTCAGGAAGGGATCTTCTGGAGACTTTGTCCTGTTCCTCTACACACCACCACATCAACCACTCCTGACACCATTAGGACAAACAGAAAGGCAGGTGAATAGAAATACCCCCATTTTACAATTGAGCGCGCCAAAGTTTCAACAAGCAATCAGCTCAGAGCTAGGCAGGGACCCAGGACAGGCTGGCATGAGATGCCCCCCCGCCCCCCCCCCCCCGCAACACGGTGACAGACCTCACCAGGGCCAGCTCCCTCATGTACCTCAGAAGCTTCCCGCTTGCTAGTCCTCAGCAGACAAGCCCTCATCTGAGGTTATGTGGTCTCCAAAGACCCCAACACAGTCCCGTCTCTCCTTCACCATCTCAATCTATAGCAGAAACGCTCTCTCCACGAGGCCCCATAGGATTCAGCAGTTGACCCAGCAGTATTTCCAAGTGCCTCCTCTCTGCCAACTTTTAGGGTGTTTAAGTGTCTTTTCCCTCCCAGAGTTTGAGGAAAAAAAATGGAGGCCTTAGGAAGTGGGCTCATGGGGTTATTGTGGACAGCTCATGTAAATAGTCCAGGGTGAGCTACTTCTGCCCCTTTTCAAGGTGGCTGAACTCCTGAGACTCGGCTGTTTTCCAAGGAACAGGGCTAGAACACACCCATTCTGGGGGTGTCTCCCCACTGTAGGTGCTGACTCCAAACTCTCTAAAGGAAAGACATCTTTTAAGAGGACAACCTCTCCCAATAGCAGCCTGCAGGGCAAGCTGTGGGAACAGCAAGACAACACATTCCAAGGCAGCCTGATTACCCAGCACCTCCTAACCTGCTCCTCACGTCTGTCAGAGAGGGAGCTGCTAGTCCCAACTGAGAGTGGAGAGAAGGGTGGAGAGCCCAGGCCTGGAGCACAGGCAAACATTTTAGCTCCAAGGAGGCAAAAGAAGAACTGTGGAGGGTCCCTAGAGAAGGCTTCGGCAGTGTAGACATTTGCCTCAACCCATAAAAAAAGATACATCCTAAGTCAACAACTTGGAAACAAGAGGGCTGCAGCCCTACAGTCTTATCGCACAGCAGCGGCAGGGCGAGCCCGGCAGGTGGCACGGGCACGCCACCTCTCATCCAGAGGTGTGCTACGGGCGGGCCACAGAGCAACCTTCTGTTTGTGAACTGGAGCATGGTACAAGGGCCTGCCGAAGAAGCAGCTCTGACCCAGGCCCCCTTCCAAAGCTCCCCCCCCCTCTCAATGGGCGTGGTTTGCTCACCAAGGCCACCTCTCCCTCAGCCACCTTTAGCGAGTCCTTCACTTCAAGATGAAGGTCTCCTGATAAGAGTACGGTGAAACAACAGTCTCTTCTTGTCCACCCTCGGCCTCCATCTTAAATGGGGACAGCAATAGCACATACCTCATCGGGTTGTTGAGAGGAGTAAAGGAAAGAAGTGCACGAGCTAAAGCATTTAACAGTAGCAACAAGCACAGTAGATACTCAATAAATGTCAGGGGCTATTATTATTAGTGCTGTCATTAGTGCCGTGGCTAAGAAACCGCCTAAGAAGAATCCTTCCGCTGACTCCTGTCCCTTCCCCACCAGTGACATATCTGCTCAACCTTGCCAAACAATAAGGAGAAGAAACTGGACTCCCTGGAGGGGGCTTTGTCCACAAAGAGAGGAGCTTTTGGAGCTAGAGGTGGTGAGCAGGAGGCAGGGGAGGAGAGCAGGGCCAGGCTCCTAGGAAGCCCTGCAGACTGCAGAGGCTACTGCTATAGGCAGCCCAGCAGGCAAGACCTGGGCAGGGGGTTGTGCAAGGAGGGAGTGTGGGAGCACCAGAAGGTAAGCACACCACCAGCAGCTGATGTGGTTGTGGGCAGTGCCTTAGACCTGTGCGCGGGTCAGAGCCCTGGGGGAGCTCCAAACCGGGAGGCCTCCAGGCACCTTGCCTGTTCTCAAAGCTCGTCCCACCTGCCAGCTCCTTTAGTCCTCCACTGCCTTCCTGCAGGTCACACGGTGAGCTCTCAGGTCCACACCGCTTCAGGCAGGGCAAGTCTGCTTCCAAGCTCTGCTTCCCTCTGTTCCCATACTGGGGGATAGCCCAGTGCCTTCAGGGGTCGCTCATGGGCCAACAGTTCTGCAGGAGACCATATCCAGACAAAGTCCCATTTAATATGCTATGTAGCATAGGGGCGGGGAGGAAGCAGCTGCAAGCTCCACCATCCCTTTTCTTTGTTAACGCCACCTGTGCCCCGTGGCTCTGAGACAATGGCACGTTCGGACGCTGAGCCACCTCCCTTGATTGCTCTATCAGTGGCATCCAGGAAACCTCTATCATAGCTGGTGGTTACTAAATTGTCAACAGATGAACCATGAATCACGCAAACCAAGGTCAACACGACCAACAAGTGAGTTGATACAAAGGACTTAAAAGCAGGGTACCAGGATCTTGGGCTCTGCATTGGGCCAGCCAGTCCTTCCACACAGCCTCCTCCCTTTATATGGAGAGCCCCTCCCCAGGTATGAGCCTTGGATGCGAAAGGGACTCCTTTGTTCCAGGGATGAAGCCAGACCCCTGGTCAGCCAGTGTGGCCACTCAGCACACACCCGCCACACTCTTTCCCTTCAGGGAGAGGAGAAAAATCTGCACCCAAAGCTCCAGCTAACCTCACAGGAAAAATCCAGATACCCTTTGCTGCACAGCGGTCAACTGTCCCCAAATGTGCCCTCAGTCCCAGGCTCCAGTCAGTCTGCAGAGGGTCCAACTGCCCGGCTGACTTGGGGTGCACCTTTCCATGGGGAAGGGGATTGAAAATGTCCCCTGTAGGTGCAAGCATTTGAATGCTTGGTCCCCGGTCGGTGACGCTGGTTATGAGTTCTGGCCTTGTTGGAGGAAGTCCGTCACTGGGCAGGGGTGGGGGACAAGCACTGAGAGCATAAAGCCTCACCTGCATCCCATTCTCTCTCTCTCTCTCTCTCTCTCTCTCTCTCTCTCTCTCTCTGCTTTATGTTTGGGTTTAAACTTGCGAATGCTCCCCTTCCCGCTGATACCACTGTGCCTGCCTCTCGCTCTCACGCTTCGGCACCCCAGTGTACTCTCACCCTCTACAGCCATAAGCCAAAATAAGCTTCTGGTCATGAGGTTTTATCACAGCAGGAGGGATCCCACAGAAGGGTCCAGAAAGCACAATCTGGTAGTATTGCTGGAGCACGTCCAAGTGCCACGCAGCCGTCCCCTGCAGCCTGCAGATCCATTGGTAGTCTCCCTGAGACCCTGGGGAGTCTCCGAATGACAATCTGAGAAAGATCCCATGGCCAGGAAGGCAGCAGACTGTTTTCTCCAGACGAATCATTCATTCATTCAACACACAGGAAGTACCACCACTTAGGGCACAATTGAACCCCTCCGAGTTTATCATGTAACCACCCTGGCAGGGATGAGGATGTCCTGTCCTCTGTTTCCAACATGGGTTCCAAGAATTAAACTCAGGTCATCAGGCTTAGGAGGCAAGGGCCCTGAGCTGCTGAGCCCGTCTCTCCAGCCCTCTGATATTCTGAAGAGACGCTTAGTGTGGCTCACTTGGGTTATCAGACTATTGAAACAACGAACCCCAGGGAACTGGAATTTCCCCAGGAATAATCATAATCGTGCTCAGAGAAAGAGGTGGCCAGGAGCCCGGAAAGAGATTTCACGCAGTTCTGACAACTTGTCTGACCACCTTGCAGGAGAGTCTGCAGCCTAGACAGGGACGATGAGTAGAACCACATCTTGACCAGGCTACGTAACCATGCCTACCTCTCTCCCTCTATTTAAACCTAAACTTTAAGTAACAGACCTTGAAGAGGGACATAGAACCCTTTGTTCCTCTTCCCAGTGCGGTCACGTTGAATCCCTATCTTTTTGCTGCTCTTTGGTAGTACTTGTATATGGGCCAGTTGAAGGAAGGAGGGAGACAGAGCCTGGTCTGTTAGAGGCTGCCCAAGCCCAAGGTCTGACCCTAGCAACTCTGGTAACAATGGCTCAAGGGTCCAGAACATAATCTACATGACACAGCTACTCAGCCCTAGCAAAGGGTCCTACATTAGGGGCTAAAAAAAGAAAAAGCCCCTGGGGACCACAGGCTGGCATAGAGAGCCAGGATGCTGGCCGTGGAAACCCTGGAAAGCTCTCTTTGCTAAAATAACTTTCATGTCACCTTCCATTGAAACCTTGAGGAGGGGTCCTCCATCCTCCAACAGGAGACTGGCATGCTGCTCATAGTTTATTCAAGTTGACAGAACACCTTCGTATGGATTCCATTGAGCCCTCAGGGGACGTCTGTGCAGAAGGCACTTAGTTCCCTTATTTGTGGCTTGGCAAATTAAGTTTAGCTTTGCGGAGTTCAAGTCATCCGACCTCACATCCAGAACACTTGTACACTGAGTGACAGGTTAAGGGCCATTGTCCAAGCACCAGGTAGGCTGCTGGACCAATGTAAGTCATTGCAAATAAAGGTACCACCATTTGCATGCATGCAAAAAAAAAAAAAAAAAAAAAAAACCAGCCAATTGTGAACCCAGGGATGGGACCCAAGTATACCCGACTGTGCAGGACTATACCTGCAAAGCCCTCAAGGACCATAAACAGAAGACTCAGTAATGGAGCACAGTATGGCATGTTTGTGTGGCCCGAAAGCCCCCGTGCCCTCCTCTCTGAAGACAAGAGGGCATCCCGAGCAGCAGTTCATTGCGAGGCCTGGCCTCCTGTACCCAACGGCTACAGCTGCCCTGTGAAGGTCTTGCTCAGTGGCAAAGTCTAAGAGGCCCACACTGGACTGAGCCTGGAGGGAGAGAAAGGCCATTGCAGGTGGCAAATGCCTGGCTTTCCATGGTCCCCCAGGCAGGGGTTCAGGTAAAACGATAAATGTAAATTGCAGTTTAGTGAGGAAGTAAGGCAGGGGGATCCCAGAAAAAAAAAAAAATCACGGGTAATATGGATGGACAAGGGGCAGAGGCCACAATCAGATAGGGGCAACAGTGATAAGAGAGCCCACAGAAGCGGCTCCACGGGCAGTAGGCGGCATATTCCTTCCCATCCACACTGTGTCTGCTGGCCCTGCAAGCTCCAGGATCATCTGTGGGTGCGTCCCCCCCCTCTCCTGTGACTGCCTCCACGGGGCTCTTCCCAGCCACTCTCTTTGCCCTACGACGACCCCCTCCTCTGTTCTAACTCCTTCCACTCAAGAAGTCAGAGAAAACCGCCACGGGGCGGTGTCCTATGGCCTTGAGGGCTAAAGGTAAAAAGCAAGGGAAGCCCAAGGAAGAGACAACAAACAAACCAAAACAAGAAAGGAAGGCGGCGGCTGCCCCCCCCCCCGGAACCCGAGAAGGGAAACATTTAGATTAACCACACAAAAGCTAAACTAGATCGGTGTTTCCCATTGTGTGTCCACTCAACAGTGGTATCTCCAGGAATGAAGGCTTCTGTGGTCAAGGAACTTTGGAGAAAAAGGTTAATCCAGCAGGGTTTTCCTCTCAAGACCTCCCAGAACCTTTACTGAATGTGTGCATGTGCAAAAAAGAAAAAAAAAAAAAAAAACAACTGGTAGAAAGTACTCTCCAACCGTGACCGGGGAGCCCTTGCCCCAGCACGGGCTTCTCAGTACCAGCTTTCTATAGAACATGCTTTGGACGACACCCCACTATCCCTACACAACGGTTTCCAGGTGAAGTATTTTTTCTGACATGGAATTCAGCAACAGGGTAGGCAGGAACTTTCCACCAAAGGGCTGAAGGTTTACCTTCCCTTTCATAAGTCTCAGCATCCCTGTCTGAACAAAAGAGCAAGGCCCCACAGCTCATCCCACCCACCGGCTTCCCAGGGCTCTACAGCAACCAAAAGAAATGTGCTGGACCCCTTTACAAGTAACGGCACGACCAACCAGAGGACCCCAAAAACAACCTCCGTTGGGAAAAGGCACATGCTTGACCATAATGAACTGACATGGCAGAGAACATAAATGTTGTAGAAAGCAAGATACACTAGATCTAGATTAGAAAGAAAAAAAGAAAAAAAGGCGTGTCAGTGGGAAACGAGCAAAGAGGTAGAAGAGATGGTGACAGGAAAGAGAAATCCAACAGCAGCCAGGAGGCCTAGGCCTGGCTGCCACACACCCCTGTCCCACTACAACAGGTCCTGGTCACATCCCTCCTTTTCCTGTTCATATGGGGACTTGGGGTGATCTCCGAGGTGCTTCCTGAAGTCAGAATGAGGACCCAACCTTGGATAGCCTCCAAGGCGAATGGCTATCTTGAACAGCATTGTCAAATATGGGAGGCTCTCGAGGGCTTACCAAGAAGCCATCCCCCCAGTATAGACTGGAGGCGAGCCCCAAATCGGGAACCAGCCAAGTGTAGAAAGTCAAGAAAGCTCCCCCCATGGAGAGTCAGGCTGTAGATCTTGTCAAAGCTGCGCAAGACTAGGAGATCACGTGACTTGCTGAGTGACGGCAACCCTGAGAAATGGGCCCTCAGAGTGCAAGATGCCACAAAGTCCCCAGTGATGGACGGGGCAATCGGTAGTCTTGGTCTCTTGAGAACCCTGCGGGCTGTGGAGGGGCATCGCCAGCCCAGGGCTGCCCTTTCCAGCTCTTTCTCCTACTTTTCCCAAGAAAAAGACGAACGTCTTCCACTTGCTATGGAGTCTGCAACTAACCGCTCAAGAGGCAGAGTAGCAGCCATGGAGATATCTGTGCTCAGTACAATAAAAGGGCACTCTGGGCTTGAGCCCTGCGCTGTCCCTGGCCCAAAACTCAGGTGAGGTCAAGAGACAGAGAGTGCCTGGCATTTAGTGCCACTCTGCATGCCAACACTGGGTACCAACAGTATCCGTGACTCTTTGTGTGCAGACCATGGACCACCAAGTGTGTCACGGTATCTTCAGGTGTGAAGGGGGGCGCTTGTCTGCAGCAGTGAGTATTAACAAGAGACCAAAGAATCAGGGTTTGACACAGGGAGTACATCTGACCCCACTGGCCTCAGGAAACACAGGCCCCATGCGGGGTGTTAGACAGGAGTAAGCCCATATCAGCAGGGTTTCTAAAGAGCCTGTTGAATCAATAACTCACAACAAGCCGGGTGCGTGTGAGTGGCACACAATCACATGTGCTGGTGTCAGTAGTTTTTGATCCTTGTCCCATCTCTAGACTAAGTCAGTCAAGGGCAGCCATATTGCCTGCCCTTCTGAGGGTCTCAAGTCTCCTCAGTTGTGTATAGGCAGGCAATTGGGCCAAAGTGCTAAAGTGCCGCCGTCTGGTCTGCAGCAGCTCTAGACAGGTGGATTGTCAGCAGCCATAGGCGAGGACCTTCTCCTCAACCCCTTCCTGAGCCCAGCATGGTGTCCTTCCCAGTCAGGCCCTGGTCTTTGGGGTTGAAGGCAGGGGAAATGTTCTCTCAGGAGAAGATGGGTCTCAGTCACTGCCCTTGTTGGGCTATGACGCTGCCTGTGGGGAAAACACATCTACTCAGCCTATTCGAAGAGTTTAAGTTGGAGACCAGAAGCCCTAGGAATGGGGTTGGAGAGTGTCAGAGAGTGATCCTCGGCTGACTCTCCTGACTCCGACGTCAGTAACTAAACCCTAGCAGTGCTCTGTACTATATAGGAAGCTGCCTAGCTGTAAAGCATTGACCCAGAGCCAGCCAGGAAGCCACCCTGGCTTCAAGGTCCTGCAGAGTCCCTGGACAGCAGAAGAGAGGACCTAAGGAGCCTTCAAACTGAAAATAAAAGAAGGATGAAGCTAAGGGTCTCCAGACCCGAGGTCAAGTCTGCGGTGAGGAAATGACACTCCCATTGGGCCTTCTTCTTAGACCTACAGTCACTTTTTTCTTTCCCTTCCCATTTTTTTTTTTTTTTGTCAGAAAGAGCTTAATTGTGTCCTTGGGGACATGCAGTTCCATCTAATTCCGCTCTTAATTAACCCACCACACCCCAAAGAGGGCACTCATCAATTAAATGTGAAACACCTTACTCATCTCAGAACAGCCTTCTGAGGGCTCTGGCTCTGATGTTTACTGTTACTAGTGGAGACGGATTTGGAATGGGAGCCGTTGGAGAGACCCTTCACGGGAAAGGATGGGGCGCTCAGGCCTCAGACATGTCTCCAGAGCTTGGGAAGGGGTCAGGTCAGCTCAGTCCAGGGAACTGTGCTCCTTAGTTCAAAGGAGGCAGAGGGGACTTAGGCAAGCCGCTGGGGTCCTGGTGTGGTTCAGCCACAGCCCTCTCACACCAGCCACCGGGTCCTCCTCCGTGTTCGTAGCGCTGGCCCTGAGTCAGCGCTCGGCCTTGTCCTTCCCGGGGCCCATGGTCATCCTTTCCCTGCAGAGTAGAGTGAAGAAGAAAAACAATGCAAGCAATTTGGACCCCTTCTCCACAGAGCAGGCGAGAGCAGCATACCCAGCTGTCCTTGGGGCCCACTTCCTGCTTCCTGCTTCCTTCTCACCTTTGTAAACCCTCTACAGGCCCATGGGCCCAGTTCAGGGCCAAGGGGGAGGCAGTAAGGCGACCTCTTGGTCGTAGGGGCCTGGATTCCCTGTGCTCTCAGAGGAGTCTCCATCCCCACCCTCCTTCCACATCTCTCAACCTCTAGACAAAGGCAAGCCTGGCAGTTCTTCCTTCTGAAGATGACAACGTCCCTTTGAGTGGTTCGAGTCCCTGCAGAACGTAACACAGCTGACAGTTTAGAAGGCGCCTGCTGACCTCTGTTCTTTGCCAGGAGCTATCAAGAGTGGCACAAGGCATCACTGAGCCCTGACCTCTCTTGCCAAGGAAAATTTAAGGAAAAAAAAAAAAAAGCCCCTGCCTCAGAGTTGGTCCTGTTATGAAGTGCTGGCTTCATAAACCCAACTGTGTTTACCTCAGGTGTATAAGAAAACTCGGTTCAGGTGCACTTCAGGCCTCGGGCCTGGAGTAAGAAAGGGCAGGTACATGCAGTTAAGGAACCTAGGCTTCGGTCTAAGCCAGGCTCCACGCAAGCCTCTGCCCCGCCCCCAGAAGCCTGTTGGCTTGGCATTCTCAAACTGTATAGATGATCACAGACTCCCTGGAACCTTGAAAGCCTTTAACAAAGACTGCTCACCACAAACCCGCCAGAGAAGACCATAGCGCTGTCCCTCACAGTGGTGGCGCCCTGAAGCAGAGTCCACAGGCAGGCCATGCATCCCCGGGCAGCTCAAGCTGAGGGGTTTTATATGTTCTTAAGGAATCGATAACCACAGAGAAGCCAGCATATCCCCAGGTCGGCACGCACGGCACCGGCTTGAGAAGAGGGGCGCTCCGCTGAGGCCCGGGACCCTTCTGCTGTGTATTCCTGTCTCATTGTAATTAAACCCTCAACTCAAAGACTTCTCAGTACAACCTTCGCTCATCTTAATCCTGTGGATTTTTATCCACCTAACACACCCACCAAGGCCTTCTGTCCCTAAAGAATAAAATAACCGCCCCATGTTGTGTCGGCTCACAGTTAAATCAGAAGGAATTTGGATGATGACAACTGTTTAAGTCCCTTTAAATCTATCAGAAGCTAGCTTTCCGTCTAAGTGTTTGGATACATAAATTTATCAGCTCTGATGAATTCCAAACGTTTTCTTTTTAAATTTAGAGTTTGGCTTTAGTTCCAGCACTTGGGAAGCAGAGGTAGGTGGATCTCTGTCTCGGTGAGTTCAAGGCCAGCCTGGTCTACAGAGTAAATTCCAGGACAGCCAAGGCTACACAGAGAAACCGTCTCGGAAAAACAAAACCAAACCAAATCTCGACTTTGACCCCATTTCAGGAAGATGTTTCTGTTTATGTCCTTGTAACCTCACCAGCAAAGCATGGCCCACTACAAGTTGAAGCTGGTCTTGAGATGGTTCTTGTTGTAACAGTGGGTTCGGTTTCAGAGATTCTCCACCGTGTTTCTCTCCTAGTCAAAGGAAGCTTCCCACGTGGTGAGGGAGAACTTTAAAGTTTTAAAAGCCTAGCTCACCCTTGTTGGAATAAGTGGTGTCAAAGGTCAGAGGGCACAGAGTGTGGACGATAGGTGTCTGGGTCACTGGGCTGACCCTTCTGCTTCCCTCGTGGGCACCAGGCTCATGCATACACATTACCTCGTCCTCTCTCTTTAGAGACTTTGAGATGTTTTAAAATCACCAACATTTAGAGAATGGCATTCCCCTGAAAGGAATGCCCAGAAAGTTCCAAAACAAGATGAACATGGGATAACTGAACACCCTCCCGGCCGACCACTAACCCTGAGTGAATCCTGTGCGCACTGTGGTAATGGAGACCATCCCCAAAAGGCTCCAACCCCTCCCTGAACCTGTTGGGATCCTTTAACTCACACAAGCTTCTGACTCTGGAAACCTAAGCAGCCAGTTTACATGTAAGAGTGCAGGCCAGATGCTGCTGCTCTTTATTCTAAGATCTTGCAGCACTTAATGTCCTACTTTGTCTAGTAGGACCAGGTGAGCACCTGCTGCATGCATAGAAACACCTCAGACTCCCATAGAACAACCCATGTCCTAAATTAAAGAAAATCCAGCTGGATGTCTAGGAAAATGTCACTTGGATTGGAGACATGACCGCCTGGCCTGGAGCTGGACACCCACGCCTCATCTTCCGGGTCTGTTCTCGGGACTCTACTGTGTTGCTGCTTCAGATCCTCCCTGCTCCTGCCACAGCCCTTGTCTCATCAGGTTAAAAGACCAACTCTTCCCAAAAGGCGTAAAACGGACTCTATCCAGTTACAGTGCCATTCCCTGACCAACCTCTAACTGGGAGAACGATGACAACAGAAAAGACCCACGCTGTGCCACAGACTCATGTAGGAGCCGACTCTGTCCCTGGGCAGGTGCCACTTTCCATTTCCTGGTGTTGGCTCCATCCTTCCCCTTCTGAGTGGTGGGAAAGGGAAGAGAAAGAAGCAGCCTAACCCAAGAGGAATCCAGTCAAATCCCCCAAAACATAGTGAGTAGATCCGGGTTACTAGATACAAGTCTCAGAAAAATGAACAGACATTGGCCAGGGCTAGCTAAGGGCAGTGATGGTTGCTTTTTACCAATCATGGTGGAAGGATCATTCACTCTGGAAGATTTCCTTTGGATCGATGGACTGTGAGAAGCTGGGGAAACAGTTCAGTGGTTTTAGTGCTTAGTGCTGTACAACCAAAAGGACCCGAATCTGGGTCCCTAGCACCCATATTACAATGAGAAACAAACCCTGGGTGTGACAATACACAACTGTATCACCGGCGCTGCAGGAAGGGTGGAGACAGGAAAAAGCCTGAAGCTCATTGGCCAGTCTAGCCAGTCAATGAGCTCTAGGTTCAGTGAGAGACTCTGTCTCAAAAAACCAGGTGGAGAGCTATAGAGGGGGACACCTGACTTGCAGACCTCTGGCCTCCACGCACTCGTGCACGCACACATGAATCTGCACCTACCCATGTACACATAAGCATGTGTCATACACACCATTACCGCACAACAAAAACGTATTAGGATGAGCATTCAGCATGAATGCCTTTACCTCTCAGCATCCAGTCCAAAGAAATCCCCAGTCCTTGAGTCTCCAGATCACCTAAAGCAAGCCCAAATCCTAAAGTCTTTCCTAACATCTTACTCAAATTCCCCAAGATCCCATGAGTAGTGTTATGTACCTCTTTGGTTGCAATGAGCCAACATAGAACTCTGTCCAAAGGTATGTTTCTGGTGGCCTTTAACTAAAGGGCATGGCCACCTAAGACACAAATGGGACATGACACCATTGGTGAGAGCTGAGACACAGCATCAGTCAAGGGGGTAAATGATATATATAACTGCCTTACAAAATTGCTGGCTAGTTACTGAACAAGAAAAAGATATGTGGTGAGCATTCCTGGATATAACCAATCGTGATTTAAGGTAGGACAGTGTTTACCCCCACCACAACACCCTTCTTTTCCTGCCTTTCCCCCCCCCCTTTTTTTTTTTTTTAGAACTAGGAGACACCAGGCCGAACTAAGCCAGGAATATCTGTCTTCATCAATAAGGTAACCAGGGATCTAGAAGTGAAGAAGAGGGAGACTTTGTCAGTATTGACAGTCAGAGACCTACAATGAAAGAAATCAGAGTTGGCCTCCGGGCTGTGAAGGATTTGTGCAGAGAGCAGTGACTGGGATCCAGCAGGGAAGGGTTTGAAACCAATGTGGGGGGTGGAGTCAGGGCATGACGCCTGCTGCCCCCTTGAGGTTTCCTCTCTCAGTAACACTCATCAGCTGACATGTCTTACGTCAGCAGCACGGCAGGCTATGGGGCAGTGACCAGGCCCCGCCCAGAGAGCACGGGAGCACAGAGCAGGTCAACACTGGTCTCGTGTCAGCAAACAAACGTTTGGTACAAGTGAGGCACGATGCCTCTCACAGAATCTAGAGTGCAAGTCAAAATCAGACGAAAAGCACAGCTCGTCAAATGTGCGACACTTCAGCCGACTGAGCTGCTTTTCTCATAGTCCCTCATCCAGTGTTTCTTCTGAGTCTTCTCCTTCACCTTACCTCACACCCAATAAAAATGCCATAGCCAAGAAGAGTTCTTGCAGAAGAAGCAATTGGCTTGGACATTTGTAAATCATCTTTTTTTTTTTTTTAATTGAAACAAGAGTCTCTATATAGCTCACTATGTAGCCCAGGCTGACCTCAAACTCCCAATCCTCCTGCTTCAGCCTCCCAAGTGTGTGGGGGTGGGGTGGGGGAGGATTACACGTATGTGCTGCCACACCAGGCTACAAATGTCTTATTTTACAAATGAGGAAACTGAGGCCTAACGATATAGCCCTCTGGTGACTGGAAATGGTCCACCTGAGTTTTGTTTGTACAACAGCAATGCAACCAAAATTCACAACTAAAACCTTCATTATCCTACATAGGAAAAAAAATGTCCCTTTCTTATTGACATAGCCTTGCAGAAACACCCAAGTAAACATTAAAACCAAGGTAAGTAGATTACTGAACATCCAAGCCCTTTGTTATTTAAAAAAAAAAAAAATGAAGAACATGTTTGAGGTTGCACAAGCTAAGGTATTATAGCTTAGGGCCTGCTTATCTGTTTCCCTTGTCTATAACATGCATTATGAACACATAATTACAATAATCAGAAAACTAAAGCACTGGGTGGGCCTAGCCCATCCCTGGGGATTCTAGAACTTAGGATCATTCACGGTTTAAAGCCCTTAAAACCATCACAGGCCACATACTAACCTGGATTTCTCTCTTTTTACAGAACAAGAACTATTTCAGACACTTTCTATGGCCACTGACCAAGACTTAGTTCTCAAAATCGACCCTCCAGAGGTAAAGGTGATGCAGATGCCAAGACAGGCTTTGGAAATTCTTGCTCCTTAACATTTCGTGGTCACTGGAGAGCCACACACTAATTCCCTGACAATTTTTCAGGAAGTTTCCAACGGCTTAATTTGCATTTTGAGGTGGTAGTTCTTAAAAGCCATAGCTCGTGTCTTTTATGCGGGCCTAATGTTAGGCAGGCATGCCTTATCTAGCAAAAACCACCTTCAAAACTGCATCCTGGAGTCCTCCTTAGACAGGTGTCGAAATGGAGCCTTCATAGCAGCTTGAACTACACTGGCCAGTCCTTGTCACACAGAGCTGGATGCTCCCCTTAGCGACCTCGAAGGTTGGGATTCTCACTGTTTTTCAAGAAGGAGAGGTAACCTGATTCACCTGTGCTTGACATGGGCACTACGCACACCCAGCAGCCTTGTCTCCTCTGGTCCCAGTGCCAAGCCCCAGCTTTTCCCATCTATCTAATGGAGAGGAGGCTGGACCCTAGGATCTCTGGTTCTCTTGCTCTCTTATTCTCCCGTGACTTGGACAACTGAGATGAAAGCACTGAGCAGCCGGAAGCCCCTTCCATCAGACAGACTTAGCTGTTGCCTTTTGCCTTTCGATGCCTCCTTGTTCCCCCTTACACCACACTTGTCAGTCCTGGACAGATTTCTGCAAGGGTCTTCTCAGGCACTTAAGCCATAAGGAACCCCTTTCAGCCACTCCAACCCACTGTTCCCCAAGCCCTCCACCACGCATGAGAGCCACCACCCCAGCCCCTGTGGGCTCCTCCGGAGGCCCTTCTCTTTTCAGAACATGGATTCTCAGAAGAGGGCAATGCGTCCTGAAAGGCCTGACTTCTCTCCAACCCCTCTGGGCTCCCATAGAAAGGACTCAATTCAGATACTATCTCTTCCTGTCTTCTCCTCCCTCTTCTCTCTCTCTCCTACCCTTCCTCCCCACCCTCCTAACTTTTATCCATCCTAGGCTTTGAATCCTCCAATCAATAAGGACCCCTGGCTGCTTCTCCAACCCCATAAGTCAAAAGGAGCCTTCTTATAAGACTCACACCGCGTTGCTTCTCAGCCTTTTGGCTAAGATCAAGTGTAAGATTCCTGAACCTCCATATGTGAACAGGCACTGACACAGGCATGCACTGATCCCTCCGCCTCTGCCCATGTGTCTGTCCTCTTCTCTCTAGATGGGACACACTCCTAGAGGCCAAGAAAGTATGTGCTTCTGGCACTCAATCTTGACTCCAATGAACAAAACAAGCTTCTAGGGGAAGATCAGAAACCTTTTCTGCGTTACAGGGTAAGAAAGTGTGTCAGGCCCACAGACAGCGTTTCAAAGACCCAAGGGCATGTGCCACAGACCAGAAGCGCTTGTTCTGCTTTGAACAAAGACTTGGAAATGCTGGGACTATATAAGGCAGATTAAGTGGGTGGGAAGGGGTTGTAATAATGATAATACTTTTTAAAAAAAAATCACATTTTAAGATGAAGTAGCACCCAGAATGGTGTTGAAGAGAATTGGAAAAATTATGAGGAAAAAAAATCCTCGTCTATGCTCACAAGGCATCCGGCTTCTGAATCTTCCCACCTCACCCACCTCATGCGGCTGTAATCTCAACCAAGAGATTGGGTTGCTCCCAACCAACTTCCAGAGGCGAGAGGGCAGACCGGGTAGGGCTTAAGCTAATCACCAGCCTTCCACTCAGGTGTCAGAAGGGAAGTCTACAAGCTACCTAGCGAGACTGCTCAATGGTAGGTCCTCCTGGCCTCATCTTAACACTCAGCCCTTCCCAGTTAAACGTTCGTGCAGGCCCAGTCCCCCCCGGGATGGTCAAAGGTCTTCAAGCTCCCACCTCACTGCCGCGATACTGAAGAGTTCAAATAGCTTTCCCATTTGAAAAACCTGAGCTCCTAAAGGTCGAGGAAGGTATTTGTCCCAAGCCCACCACCAGCTGGGGCAAAGGCCAGACTCCAGGCCCAGGCTTCCAGGCCTTTCTCAGATTAGTATCGAATGAAAAGGTAGCTTCTTCCTAGTTTCCTAGCTGGGTTTCCACAGTGACTCCTAGAAGTGTACCTGATTCAGAGGCCTTAATATGACAGCAAGCCTTTGTCACCCCCTCTCTACATACGACACATCCGTCTGGGGTCACAGAGAGTAAGAGGACTGCGCAGGTTTCTTGCCTCTTTACCACCCTGCTCCTGCTAAGGCTGGAGATTCGTCCAAGGGAACTAACTGGAAAACATTTGTTTCTTGCAGTCCTCAGTAAATCAGAAAGCATGAATGGGATTCTGGGAGACCAGCCTGGAAGCAACTTTCTCTGCCCACCCCTGGGCCTCATTTGTCCTAGGGGACCTGACTTTACTGTCAGTAAATAAGAGGACCCGAGAATCTTCCAGACCCCACTAAGAAAGTCATGTAGTTGAAATCTGGTAGGTGCTCGTTCTATAAAAAGTCCCAGGACATGGAGATTCTGGGAACTCCAACCCCTCTCAGGCCCTCTACTTACTTTTGCCCACGCCGTTCCAAGTACACCCCTGTAGACGTAGTCCTACAGCGATCTTCCTCCCCTACCATTACGACTCTGAGCACTGCTCACACCTGGTCCATCTTACACACAAGGGAGGTCCCTAAAGCATGTTTGATCGTATCACACACTTTGACTGGGTTCATTTCAGCAGGACTGGTGTGGTCTTGCTGCTAACTAGCTGTGCGACTTTGGGCAAGTCCTTGACCTCCTGGACTCAAGCCACCTGCCAATCTTTTTCTTACAACACTCTCCCATTCTAAGCCCCATCTGAATGGTTTGGTCTTGGTCTGTCTCACAGTTTCCATCCTCTAGCGCCTTGGAGACAGAGCACCCAAGTGGCTGAGGACGTGCAGCCCAGCAGGTGTGCACCATAGATCATGAATACCAAGTTCAAAGAAGGCCCCACTGTTCCTTCCAACAGCTTCTGTGGGGAGCCGTCCCTGCATTTTCCATTACAAGACGGTGCCAACATCCGGCCAGCGCCATGAAATAAACAAGTCAGTGCGCAGGTGCTGGGTAGTTTTCCATCCCTTGGTCTCCGCCTCTCCCATTGCGTCATATGGCCTGATGAGCTGCAGCCAGTCAGGGGATGAAGCGTCCGAGGCGGAGGTTGCAGCCTATATAAGGGATGGGCTTTTGTGTGTTCGGGTTCTCTGCTCTGTAAGCTTATGCTCTCCCTCTCAAGAGCATTAAAGCTTTGCTGCAGAAGGATCCTGAGTGTGCCGCGTCGTTCTTGCTGGCGAGATGGTAGCGCGGGACATCTGGTGCCGGAACCCGGGATACGAGACCTCATCATCGTCAGCACCGTCGGAGACCCCTCGGCTACGAGGAGGATTCAGAACTGCAGGGAGATACGTTCGGAGAGGTATGTTCTTCTTTGGCTTCGACTTGGGATTGTCGCCACCCTGGGAAGGTAGTATTGAAGCTTTTGTGACCATTCTTGGAGCCCTTTTAATCTTTCTCTTTGTCATGTATGCATACTCCGGGTCTTTGACTCTTGCCTCGTGGAACAAATTAGGTAGAGATCTTGACCGCAAAATGGCGGAAGGAGACTTGAGGCAGGGGACAAAAGCAATTTGGAAACTTGTTAAAAACTGTCTAGAAGATGAAGCTTGTCGGGCTGCCGTGGCAGAAGGTCGGAACACCCTTGAAGAGGTCCAGGATAGCATCTCAGAAACGGAGCGTAGTGAGAGGTTGGGCGCGCGCAAGAAAAAGCCCGTCCCAAAAAAGGAAAAAGGCCCTCCCAGTGAGTCTAGAGACAAGGGAGTGAATGTGTCAGATCCTAAGGAACCTTCTCCTATTGTTAAACCCCAAGAAGCGTATCCTTCTTTGCTTAAAGCATTACAGCAATGGGGCCTCCAGATTGCTGCTGAAAAGGTCCAAATTGCCGATACTGGACACTTTTTGGGTTCCATGATTCTTCCAGATAAGATCCTCCCACAAAAATTAGAAATTTATAGAAATGACTTACTTACTTTAAATGATTTCCAAAAACTCTTGGGGGACATAAATTGGCTACGGCCGTTCTTATAGATCCCATCTGCTGATTTAAAACCTTTATTTGATATCTTGGAAGGAGACACCCATATTACTTCTCCCAGGTCTTTGACACCCACAGCAGGGACAGCCCTTCGTTTGGTGGAGAAAGCCATTAAGGAGGCCCAGTTGTGCCGCGTTGACTTGTTGCAGCCATTCTCTCTCTGTGTGTTTAAAACAGAAAGATTGCCCACCGCTGTGTTATGGCAGGATGGACCCTTGTTATGGATCCATCCGCATGCTTCCCCCCAAAAGATCATTGATTGGTATCCTGCAGCCATAGCTCAACTTGCCCTTAGAGGCCTGAAGGCCTCTATTAGTCATTTTGGTAGACATCCAGCAGCCTTAATTGTCCCCTATAACTCCTTTCAGGTACAAACACTGGCTGCCACCTCTGATGATTGGGCAGTATTGGTCACTAGTTTCTTGGGAAAAATTGATAATCATTACCCCCAACATCCCTTGCTGCAATTTGCTGCATATCACCCTATTGTGTTCCCTCGAGTTACATCTCCTACTCCGTTAAAAGATGGACTAGTGGTATACACAGATGGCTCCAAGACTCGCCTGGGGGCCTATGTTGTGGGTTCCAGAGTGTTCTCACGGCAGTATGATGAAACCTCCCCGCAGATAGTAGAATGTTTGGTGGTGCTAGATGTTCTTCAAAAGTTTTCAGGTCCCCTTAACATTGTCTCTGACTCCTCCTATGTGGTAAATGCTGTCAATTTATTAGAGACAGCTGGAATTATTAGATCTTCCAGCAAAGTGGTGTCTATATTTCAAAACCTGCAAGAGTGCTTGCTAAATAGGAGGGCTCCCATGTATATTACCCATATCCGGGCTCATTCAGGGCTTCCTGGCCCAATGAGCCTAGGAAATGACCTGGCGGATAAAGCCACAAGACTTGCTGCAGCGGTCCTTGTCTCCCCCCCCCCCCCCGTTGCAAGCCGCCAAGGCCTTTCATGATAATTTTCATGTCACTTCTGAAACCCTACGCAAGCGTTTCTCTCTTACCAGAAAAGAAGCCCGTGATATTGTCACCCAATGTTACAACTGTTGTCAATTTCTCCCTACCCGCCATACCGGGATAAATCCCAGAGGAATTCTACCATTGCAAGTATGGCAAATGGATGTCATTCATGTTTCTTCCTTTGGGAAGCTCCAATATGTACATGTATCAATAGATACATGCTCTGGCGTAATCCATGCTACGCCACTCACTGGGGAAAAGGCCTCTCACGTCATCCAACATTGCCTTGAGGCATGGAGTGCCTGGGGAAAGCCTAAGTGCTTAAAAACTGACAATGGACCCGCTTACACTTCTCAAAAATTTAAACAATTTTGTGCACAAATGCAAGTCACACATATTACGGGCTTGCCATATAACCCTCAACGACAAGGTATCATTGAGCACGCACACCGTATGCTCAAATCATATTTAATTAAACAAAAAGGGGGAATAACAAAAGACTTGCCCCCCGTGCCACGGGTTGCCATAGCAGTGGCACTCTTTACTATAAATTTTTTAAATTCAGATAAGCATGATCAGACTGCAGCAGAGCGACATTGCTCAGACCCGCATCGACCTAAAGAATTGGTAAAATGGAAGGATGTGTTGACTAATGAATGGAAAGGCCCGGATCCTATTCTAATAAGATCCAGTGGAGCCGTTTGTGTCTTCCCACAGAATGAAGAAAACCCCTTCTGGGTCCCTGAGAGGCTTACTAGAACAATTTTGGAGCAGAAGGACACCGCAGATCGCCCAGTTACTCCTCCCAATGCTAATAATGATGATCAGCACACCAGCTGTCCAGGGGGAGCAACGCTGGGGAATCATGTCAACATTTCCACTCCCGATGCCGAATTGGACCTCCGAGTTTGAGCAGACACTCCGAGAGTTGAGAGCAGCCATTATCCAGGTCAACTCTACGCGCCTTGACCTGTCCTTGACGGAAGGACTATCATCATGGATCGCTTCAGCTATCTCCTATTTTAAGGAATGGGTGGGGGTGAGATTGTTTGGCGCAGCCCTTTGCTGTGGACTGGTGTTACTTCTCTGGCTGGTCTGTAGGCTCAGGGCTCAAACCAAGAGAGACAAGGTGGTTATTGCTCAAGCGCCTGTGGCTCTAGAACAAGGAGCTTCCACTGACATTTGGCTAACAATGCTCAAGCAGTAGGCCGCCGGCTGGACAGCTCTTGCACACCAGGAGCTTAGACTCATTGCACAGGGTAGAGTGTCCAGCTTGAGCAGCCCATGGGGATGCCGAGCAAAGCATCGCACAGAGAGATACCTGGCATAGGGGTCTCTGGGAGGCATGTTGTCTTGCATAAGGGTTGCCTGCCCTAGTCTCCCTTTCCCAGAAAAACGGCAGAGTAACAGGTCAAGGGCGCTTCGGGTCCTATCGATAGCCTAGTGGCAGCTCTCACACACAGCTTAATTCATTTGATTGTCTCCGCCCCTAGAGATTGGGTGACCTACTTACTTAAAGAATGAAACTCATTATTAGATTGTCTTGAACCCTGAAGGTCCAGACAAGAGCCTGAAGGTTGATCAACAGTCTGAGGTATTTGTGTTAAATAATAAAAAAGGGGGAGATGTGGGGAGCCGTCCCTGCATTTTCCATTACAAGACAGCGCCGACATCTGGCCAGCACCATGAAGTAAACAAGTCAGTGCGCAGGTGCTGGGTAGTTTTCCATCCCTTGGTCTCCGCCTCTCCCGTTGCGTCATATGGCCTGATGAGCTGCAGCCAGTCAGGGGATGAAGCGTCCGAGGCGGAGGTTGCAGCCTATATAAGGGATGGGCTTTTGTGTGTTCCGGGTTCTCCACTCTGTAAGCTTATGCTCTCCCTCTCAAGAGCATTAAAGCTTTGCTGCAGAAGGATCCTGAGTGTGCCGCGCGTTGTTCTTGCTGGCGAGACAGTAGCGCGGGACAAGCTTCCTGCTTGCTCTCCTTGGAGTAATATGCCCCTACTCCATAGTCCCCAGGATCAGGCTTCTCAGGGTCTGCAGTCTCAGGATCTTGGGGAGCCTCAATAGTCAGCAAGCTTGTGAAAGATAAAGACTCCCTGAGCTCCATATTGGACCTGTACAATTGGCATCTATGGAGACTGCCAGCTATAAGGGGATCCCTGGCAACAGTGGATCAGGACCCAGACCCAAAGCAAGGAAAGGATTGTTAATGTTCCCAGAAGCAACCTGGGCCTGAGAACTGTGGGATGCTGCACTCGCTAAGTATCAAAAGTCTTCGGTAGCTGTCAATCAAACAGAAGAGCCATGCTCCTACGTTCCTGCCTACCCTACCCTACCACTTTCTGGATTGTCCCCGCTCCATACCATCTGTCAGTGGTGTCTCTGTTGTCCTCAGTCAACCCTTCAAAGCCGCCTGTCTCGCTTCACTGGCTTGAAACACCTTCTCTACCTAAGACAAAGCCAGAATGCCTGAGCCTACCCCATTCCCCTGCCCAGGAGTGTGCTAGTATGTTTTTCCAAACTATCTGATCCTAAGGAGCTTTTCTCAGCATTGACTTTGAAGGAAGCCTCACAACTGCCCGGGAGGCCTCTCATTCCCATGGCTCAGGTCCTATGGGGCCCCTACCATATCTCTGACCCCAAGAGTCTCTGGCAGGGGGTGGGTGGAGGAAAGGGCTATGGAGAACTGGGCTAGGGCTAGCAGTGTTAGGTCTTAGTAGGAGATCATAATCGCCAGCTCAGACTGAAGCACAAATAAGAGTTTGAACTCAGGGAATAGAGGGGCCTCAGGTTCTAGGATTAGGGGACCTTAATATTATGACCCTATTAGTCCTAGATTCAAGATGAGAAGACCAGAGAGAAAGGGGAGTGTCCACAAGAGCAGGACTCAGAACCCAAAGTCCCATAAGCTTCACAGGTTGGGGGTAAATCACAGCACTGGAAACTACCCAGAGGTAGTTTTGTCAAAAGACGTAAGTAGCACGCCGGAGTGAGAGAAACATAGCAAGGGACATTTTTTTATTTTAATGGAACAAGCAACACTCAGAGGCTTGCCCCCAACACCTCCATCCATCCCATCCCCGTCTATATCACGGCAGCAGGCAGGCTTATTATTATCCCCATTTTACAGATGAGGGAACAGGCTCAGGGCAGGGCAGCAATGCCCCCAATGTCACAGAACTAGCAAGTACGAAAGGCGGTATTTAGACCCAGGTGAGGTCCTGAGAGCCCAACCTCTTGGCCACAGCTACCCCAGGGAAGAGAGTCTCTCGGACAGTGCCCTTTGTATCAAAGAAGTGGCGGTCAAGAGGCTTCGTCTCCAGGTCATTGAGAATGAGAAGTATTTGAGGGCTAGAATCAAATGGTGTCTTGAGTGCTTCCAAAATGGAAGCCAGAGTCCCCTGGCCACACAGCCATGGGGAATGCCAGTTCTCCAGCACCCTCTTCAGAGTGCTGTCCATCTCCTCACTTCCGCTGCCACTCCCGTTACCCCGCTACTGCCTTTCCTGGTATGCAGAGAATTGGCCCTCAGAGTGACTCTCATTGAGTAGAGAGGCATTGCAGGCTTTGGGCCTCTCTAGGCCTTGTTTCTTCACACCCAGAGGAGGATGCAGCCTCATTACTTAGGGGCCTGCTGAGTCATGAGGAACCAAAGCCAAGCGCGTAGCTTGCTCTCAAGCTTAGCCCTCCCTGTGCGACCAGCAAGGTCCTGTTAGGCTGGCAGGAAAACTTGGGGGAACCACATGAGAAGCCTCCTATGTTGTGTTTCACAGAAGTGTGAATAAAGTACCACCTGCCACCACCCATGATGAAGCCACCTCCTCAAGTGAGACTCGAAGAGCAATCATCAAACCAGGGTTCGACCAGAGAAAGCTTTCGCTGGGCAGCCCCCAGGTGGCCAGCTCCCCGGGGGAGTCCCTCGGGCGCACTAAGACCCGATTTCCACAGCTCCTCGGGTCAGCTTCTTGACTCACCTTTCTGGTTGCTTATTTCTGGTCTAGTGGGAAGGTGTGCCTCCCCACCCCACGCCACACCCCGCAGATAAACTGAAAAATCATACTCATGGACTCAGTCCAGAAGACCCCCACCCACCCAAGCCATGCCTGCCCTCCTCCTCCTCCACCGCCGCCCACCATACCTATAAGGCCTATTTGCATATCTCAGCTCAGGCTCCGCCCCTCTCCCAGGGCCCTGCTGTAATTACACTGCTTTTTCAATCAAAGAGACCCTCTGATCCACAGCGTTAACTAGAGCCGCCCACTCCTTGGAGCCACAGTCGTGAAGTCCGTCCTGGTTATCTGAATGTCTGACATCCTCCCCAGGTTGTTTCTGGGCTTCTTGAAACCACACCAGACCCTTCGTCAAACCTACCCATAAGCTAGCCCCTGAAGCCATAACACATGGCCTACCCAATTCACACTAGATAAATGGATGGAAAGGGATGATGGAATATAGCTACTGATGTGCTATAGCCACATGCGCAAGTTAGCAAGCAGCTGGGAAAGCGGGACTGGCCATTTCCCTACAGCAAGGACTCTTGGACACTGTGGATACCACTTGAGAGTTGCCATGACTGACTTTCGTTTTAGATCTGGTCTCCAAGCCTGTTTCTAAAGATGGAGCCATATAAATAGTATACTTAGACACCAGGGTAGAGCTGGGCTCCTCTCATGCATGCCACTTAGGAGAACTGGAAGAGACCCCGTGTGACATGGATCAGTGCAGAAGACTAACGAGCCTTTGACCCTGCTCTCTCTTCTCAGCCTTCATATCCACCTGGCCAGGGCCTGAGGCAGCTAGGTCCTGGGATGTAGACATCTTCCCACAGTTAGTAGGAAGTATTGAGAGAAGCCACCTCACCCACAATCCTTTGATTTGGCTGTGTTGTATGTATGGGGGTGGGTAGATGATCGTTGGTGCTTTCCTGACAGTCTCCCCTGGCCACTTATTAATGCTATAGGAAGCATTGCACACCCTAAGTGGGGGGAGGGAAAAGGGAGAGTTTTGTGCAGTTTGATCCAGACCCAGCTCTTTAGGTCTTTTAGGATTAGAGTCCACCCTTGGGTGGAAAAACTGTCCAGGTATAAACAAGCATAAAAAATAAATCTCGAAGAACAGCTTCTAATTGGAGAAAACAAAATGTCACCAAAACATTCAGTGGCCAAATAAATAACAACTCTTTCAAGGTAGATAACAGAGTGTATTTATAATGCTACCTTGAAGAACTGTAATGACATAAGGAAATGTGCATTATTCTGAGGAAAGGTTCGGCATCTCATATGCACACCATCTGTGTGCTTAACTGGCCAAGTCTCCGGGTCAGGACGAGAAACCGAGGGGAGCGCTGTGCTGCCGCTGCACAGCGAGGTTTTGAGTCTATTCTCTTCTGGATTCTCTTCTGGGTGCGCATTTCCGAGTCTTCTCTACTCGGCATATGTCCCTTCTCATCATATCACGTCAAAAGGAGGCAAATGTGAGAAGCGGGGAAGGGGCCGACTGGGGAAGAAGAACATGAGCTTATCCCCTGCCTCAGCCATCCTGGGACGGACAAATTCCCTCCGAGACTGCAGAGCTGGATCGGTGGGAGCAGGAGCAGGGGACAGGGATTCCAAGTCATGTTAGAGCCTGGGAAGCGTGGCCTACCCATCCATCCCCGGGCTTAGAGAGGAGGTAAGGAAGCTGGATTAAGGGGGAAGGCTCTGGTCTCCATTACCACATACTTGTCTGTTCTATGTCAGGACAGGAAACCACCTTGTCACCTGCAGCCAGTTGCCGGCTGAGCAGAACATGTCCTGAAATGACACCCCTGCCAGCTCCTCGGGCGTACAGGGATGGATGCACAGGTAGGACTCAGTGCACCCATCTTGCAGTCTGTCTACTTAGCCCTGGCTCCTCCCCACAAAGGCTGGCCAGGGGAGACTAGCCAGGGAGCTGCTGCTGTCTGGTAACTACTGCCTTTACCCAGGAAAACTTTAACCCCGCCTCTTCCCATCTCTTCAGCCACCCCCCCTCACCACACACACACACACACACACACACACACACACACACTTGTGTGCCCACCTCCCTCTGTCACAGACCTGGCTCCTCTTTTTACTCTGCACTCAGATCTGGGAGGTAGGGGTGAGGCTCCCAGGTGTCCTCCTCCCTGCCACTGCCCTTCCGTCTCTCTTCGCGCTTGCTCTCCTGTCCCTTCAGAAACACTCTCTCTCAGCACCGCCTGCTGCCCTTTCGAGCCCCATCATTGCCCCTTTTAATAATTTCCCATGTGCCCTGGACCTGACTCTGTGTCACATGATTGTGTGTCTCGTGGAAAGTAAGAAGTCAGAGGCACACATTTTCTCCTCGCCACCCATCTCTCTAGAAAATCCACAGAAGGCGAAAACCAGAAGAGGACTCCAAAGACCCCTAAAGCTGAGAGCGCCTGCTCCTGTCTCTGCTTCCCAGGACCCCCAGGCAAAGAAAGCAACCAAAGCCTCCACATTCAACTAAAACAAGACCCACACGGTCCAGCTTCCTCAAGGTCTGAACCTCCTCTCCATCAGACCCACGGCCCTGCTCAAATCTATATAAGCAGTGCCTCAGAGACCAAAAAGATGTCCAGGAATCCAGAGTGTAGCTAATGCTTGAGACACCCGTCAAGGACGTCCCCCATTCCAGAAGTCGTTAAGGCCGCCTGAAGCCCCTTCCCTCTGCCCCTCACGCTCCCTAAAGGACGAGAGACACTCTAACGCAACAAGCTCCCCAGTTTACTGTGCTCCAAATACTTCACTGCAGTTTCTTAAAAAAAACCCAACCTCAAAACCATCACAAATGATACAACTAAACCATTTTAAGATGTGGGGGCTCCTGTGTGACTCTCAAGCTTTTTACTCAGGAGATTACTTGTAGTCCCAGCCAGAGTGAGAGTTCCAAAAGACAAGGAAAGGGGTATCATCTTCTCCATCCCCACCCCACCCCACCCTACACACACACACACACACACACACACACACACACACACACATCTCTATCCCCAAGGAGGTGTGGTCCCTCTTGATCGTCCTGTGCTTTGTTCCCCATGGCTCCCCCAAGAAAGGATCCCTTAGATATTAATTCAGCTGGAAACATGGGGGAATTAAGACAAGTTCCTGTCTCTCGGTCTCTCATGGGCACCCATGGGCACCATACACAAGTGCCCGAAAGGGTCGCTCTGGGGTGGGCTCTGCCACCGGGCCCCGGAAACCTAGGGTTTGAAGCTAGATGACTGAGAAGGCCCGGCCTGGGAGGGCTGTCCCATCAGCCGCAGCTGGAAATGTCTAGCCCCAAAAATCAGGCACATGACGGAAGGCTCTGGTCTTGCGGACAAAGAAAATGAAAGAGATGAAGACAAGCAAGAAGGAAAAATAACTATCGACCAGTTTGCAGTCACTGTGCCAAAGCTGGGGGCAGAGTGGGCAGAGGGCCCGGCCGCCTCAGGCTCAGGGCACCCCAAACTCCTCCCTTCCCAAGCATCCTTCGGCGGGAAGCAGAACAGGAATGAAAAAGCACTTTAGCATCGGACAGAGCCGAGTTCCCGCCCCACTTCCACTGTTTCCTGAGCTATGCCTGCGAAAGCAGTGCCTGGAAAAGCACATTCTCTGGACCCGCTTTGGCCGCCTACAAATGAGAATATCAGCCCCTCAAAGTGTTTCGTGAAGACCAGACGAGACAACATGTAAAGGCTTCAAGTACTTTCTGGCCTGTGACAAATGTCTCACTAGAAACAAAAAAATACAGCCGGGCGGTGGTGGCGCACGCCTTTAATCCCAGCACTCAGGAGGCAGAGGCAGGTGAATCTCTGGGTTTGAGGACAGCCTGATCTACAGAGTGAATTCCAGGACAGACAGGGCTACACAGAGAAACCCTGTCTCGAAAAGATAAATAAAAGAAAATGAAAAGTGCAGAGTTTCCCTCTGGCCCCAAACGCTGCGTCTGCGGTGACCCCAGAGCTTCAGTCACTCGCTCCCTTAAACAAAACAAAAACACAAAACTAAAAACAAACCCAATGACGAGAAGCCCAGAGGTTATGGAAACAGTCCGCTCATTTGTTCATTCATTCATTCATTCATTCAATTGTTCTTTGAGGCCTCCATGTGTCATGACAGGAAGCTTATAACTGGGAACAAAATAAGATGTCTACTGATATCCTAATCACAGACCGCAAGCAGCAGTTAAATGCAAGTTAAAACCTAAGACAACTGGATCTTACTCCTAAACTCGGCAAGTTCAGATGGCAGGGGTAGCTTTGTCTTCTGAGACCTGGTGGCTCTTGCTGTGCTCAGGAGACACAAGAAAGGGGATCTGTGCCATGCCCACTGTGCTTTGCAAATGCCCAACAACTGGAACATTATGTCCTGGCCAACTAAGGTGTACCCCAGTAACCATCAGCTTCTGCCTTAAGAATCGATGTGCATCATGACTACCGGGGCCATGCAGAGGCCCTGCTATGTGTGTATTGCAACACTCCACTGTGTGCCTTTTTGCTTGCATATGTTTTGATGGTTCAAATCACAACATCCTATCTTCCAGATTCCCTTCAGATAGTGACCTTCCAATCTATGAGCTCAGATTGCATATGGGTTGAGACTTTTAATCCATGGATAAGTGGGGTGTAAGTCCCCATCCAGTATGGAAGAAACTCTAGAAGACACAACTTTGGCCTTCATCAACCCCTAAGATTAAAGGAAAAGTCTCAAGATGGGGGAGAAGAGGAAATATATAGAAAGACAAGGGAAACAGGGGGAAGAGACAAGAGCCCCTCACCCAGGAGCCTAGCTAAAGCCTCCCACCATCTCAGAGTCCTAGGACAACTAACAACATCAGCCATAGCAAAGGGTCAATGGTCCTCTCCTATACAGATGTTATCTTGGAAAAGCAATGACCTGAGCTTACAGCCCAGATGTTTATAACCTTTGGCAGGTCCTTTTCCTTTCCCCAGACATTACTTGAGAATCTCAAGCAAGGCTATTGATTTTGTTTCCAGTAAAGACATTCAGCTTTCACAAATCCCTGTGGCCTTATCAATTGCAGTACCATCGGGTTCCCCCTCTGGAACCACCCTGTGTTCTCGCTTATGTTCCTTAGCAACCCTTTGGAGACAATAACTTTAAACCCCCACAAAATACCATCTGTATTTTCTGTGGCAAAGGCAGTGAGATGGGGACCGTCTGAGGGCCTCTCTTTTTCTCAACTTTCATGATTAAAGTTTCTGTTAAGACCCTTTTATTATTAGCAGCCCACCCAGGGTGGGGTGGGGGTGATAACGGGAACTCTGATGAGAATGTCTTTTCTACAGGATGGAGAGGGAGACTCTTTCAGACACCTGAAGAAGCAAAGCAGCCATCTGTGTGGTTATTTGGTGGGGCCATTCCACAGGGGACGTGGAAACAAGGGCCCTGGGCGGCAGACAGCATGTTCTAAGAAGGGCAGCAGACACCGACGACTGTCAGCCTGGATCAGAAGAAGGAACACCCTCTCCATGCAAGGGGCACAAAGAACAGACATTGAGACATTCAGATGGTAGTAGATTTGGACAGGGTGACTAAAGGAGGCAAGGGACTCCTTGAATGTGGCTCTACTCCTAATGGTTTTAGACTCTAGCTGAGTCTAAAAAACTCCGCCTCTTGCTTAACTGAAAGAGGAAACAGAAGGTCAACGCCACACTACCAGTCAGCAGTCATGTCAGAACCAGAACCCGCCCTGGAAGCGTAAACAGAAGCACTAGTTAACTGGACTTGTCTCTTTTTTCCTTTCTAGCTCCCCAGCAAGACTGCCAAAGAAGTCTCCCAAAGGCTTTGGTAGTACTATGTACAGAGTAGAAAATGGGTAGTTCTTGCTGAGACTTGAAGTCATGTCCCCAACAGAACCGCAGGTCCCCTCCACTCTCCTTTCCCACCAGGTGCAGGCTTTCTCATAGTGTCCCTCAAGCCCCTAAAACAGAGAACCTCTTGAGGACCATTTTGACACAGGCATGACTGGCTTGATCAAAGCCACCCACACTCAAGCACACTCCTAGGGATTCTGTCTAAGCCTTGTCCAGCTTCCTCAAAGGGTCTGAGCATCCAAGCTTCCAGACGACCAAGCACCCTCACAACTCGAAGAGGGCCACAGGTGATGGCTAATACCCTATTTGTTAATCCCAAAGATTGGAGGGGATAGACCATTGGCCCAAATCATCATATCAAAAGCTAATCATATCAAAAGTTAATTAAAGAAAGCCTTTTCATTCATGTACATAGGCTGCCTCCCCTAAGGCGGGGTTCCAGAAGTCAGTATTGTACGTGAGGAAGACAAGGCTTTTCTAGCTCAGGGGTTTCCAAACAGAAGATTTGGTGGGCAAAATAGGATGGGTTACAGGAGCAGAACATAGCAGAACAAGTTAGTCCTTCCTGAGACAAAGTCATAGTTGCAAGGTGAGTACAGCAAGGGAGTTAGAGTTCTAACCAGGTAGTCATAGACATAACCAGGCAGTCAGATTCAAATCACATAGTCAGAGTCATCACCAGGTAGTCATAGTCATAACTAGGTAGTCAGAGTCATAACCAGGTAGTTAGAGTCATAACCAGGTAGTCAGAGTCAAACCAAGTAATCATAGTCATAACCAGGTAGGCAGAGTCTGGTTATAACCAGGTAGTCAGAGTCATAACCAGGTAGTCAGAATCAAACCAGGTAGAGTCATAACCCGGTAGTCTAGTCATAACCAGGTAGTCAGAGTCAAATCATGTAGTCAGAGTCATAACCAGGTAGTCTGAGTCATAACCAGGTAGTCAGAGTCATAACAAGGTAATCATAATCATAACAAGATAGAGTCATGCCAGGTAGTCATAGTCATAGCCATAGTCATAGGTGCTCACATAACCTTTCGAAACAAAGGTAGGGTTGTGAGATGGTTATAAATAAAATAAAGACATAATTTGCCATTCCTGGGACAAGCATTACAGAACCATTTGTACTTAAGATTATAGGTAGGGCATAGCCCAATCTGTGGGAAACTGAGGTTTTAATCAAACTAGGAATGAATCTCGTTTGTCTTTACTATAAGATAGCTTTTAAGCCTTAACAGAGGCAGGCTGGCTCTTCATAGTCTCCTAGCAAGTAATTATAAATAATGCCAAATATCAGATCAGGAAAATCAGCCATTATCAGGAAGAATTAGCTAATTATTTTCATTTTATTCTGTTTCTCCTTCCATACCTTTTCCCTCCATCTCCACCGTACCCTAGCCCCTTCCAATTTCCCAAGCTCAGGTCAGAGCTGGAGGAGAGGAGACAGTTAACCTAAACTTCCTTCTGCTGTGTGCAAGCAAATGTCATAAACACCTAGACAAGGCTGAAAGGGGCCAGCGTGAGTCTCTTCTCCTTCACTCCTTGCTCCTAGAGGCTTGGGGAATCCACCAAGCTTCCTGCTCTAAAAGCCATAATTGACGCTATTAGGTACAAAAGAGACAAAGAGTATCCCTTTCTGTCTCAGAGGGTTTGCTAGCCATCAGGAAGCAGAGAACCAAAGAGTGACAAGGGTCACTAAGAGGAGCCTTCCTTGTTCTGTCTAGGAAGACTTCCGCAGGACCTGGAGGGAGCCACAGTGGCTTTCCAGGTAGGCCAGATGAGGAAAGGCTTCCTAGGCAGAAGTCCAAAGATACAAGATAAAATAACCAAACCTCAAACAGAGCAGATTGGAGAGTGAGGGGCGAGAAGGCTGGCCAGGAAGGTGGCGACCCCCTGAGGACTGGGCTGCTGATGAGAACACAAGAAAAAAAAAAAGTCCAAGAAAGTTCTGAACAGTAAAGATCCCAGGTATGGTCTGTACACAGGGAGAGTCCTGGAATCAAGTGTCTGGAACACAAGACATGAAAACGAGACCAAGGGTCCATGGTCAAGATATTAGCGTGAGAACATGTAGTGGAATGAAAACCGAAGAGGGGAGGCTAGCCAGTTAGATCCCCGGAGCAGCAGCACCAGGCACCGCCTGTGCATGGCTGGAGGTAGGCGTGTGGTCGTCAGGTGACCACAGGTGTGGGCAATGAAGGAGTACGGCCCCTCTGTCAGGCAACAAGCCCGGAGTGGGCAGAGGAGGCCAGATCCCAGAGGTTCAAGAAGAGAGCCCTGGAGCCCTGGTTGGTGGAAGCTTTGATCACCCCAAACGGGGGACATTTCAAAAAGCATCAAAAGAGCCAGCAGAGAAATGCCACAAAACTAATCCAAAAGACTCCCAAAGTAGCTAGTGTCCCCCCCCCCGCCCATCCCCACCCTTGCTGCTTCATCTCAGGAAAGTACAAACAGGAGAGAGTGGCTCCCCAACAATCCCAGCCCAGGCACAGCACAGCATGAACAACACAGAGCTTATAGAAGCCAGCAGGAGGTTTCAGGCGGCCAGACTCAGATGCAGAAATAGTGCTTTGAGAATGAGGAAGTGTGTAACTGGTGACCTTAGAACAACTAAGCCTTGAGGAGCAAGTCTCTGGATCACATGGGGAAGTGTCAGCTATGTAGATGCTTTGAAAGCCAAAGCAGGTCGCGCCCAAGTGACCTTTCTTAGCTCAAAGGGCTGAAATAGCATCCCCAAGGGATGCTGGATCTAAGGACTCTGAGGTTGTCCTCATTGCCAGTATCATTCCTTTAAGGTGCAAGGCCTGATTCCAAGACTTTCAGTCACTAATACCGCGTAAAATTTCCCACCCAACTTAGATGGGGATAAGGACCCCTTCAACACAGGTACCAGGTAAGTTGAGGCCTCTCCTCAGCCACCTTTCTCCAGGTTTTGACCACAAGTTAAGGCCAAGAATCCAAGCACTGCCTGACTCTCACAGATCCAGTTACCGAGCATCTAAAACCTCAGATGGCAAGGACCTTCCTCTTCTGCGTAACAGGAGTGTCTCTATCTTTCCTATGAAGAAGCATGCTCAGGGCCGTGAAATGACCGTCCAGTGATACATCACAGCCCTCGGCATCCCACCTCAGACCTGACCAGCTCTCCAGTCAATAGATACCTTCAATGGGTTCTGCCTAGCTCAGTGACCCAAAACTGTATTCTGGGTGAAATACAGTCTTGTTCCAAATTGACTAGAATTTTGCCCAACCAAAAAAAGAAGAAAAAAAGAACTGCTCTTGGGTAGCTACCAGATGCCAAAAGATTGTCCACGCTTTCCAGTGTGTTTCACTCTATTCTAGATCCTTCCACTGCCTCTGCCTCACTGTGGAAGATATCCCGTTGTGAAACCAAGTCTTTGCTCCCATGTCACGCCCAGCATAGTCTTCCAGCTGGGCCTGACAGACTCTGAGAACCCTCTTCTCCTCTCCCCCTGCCACCACAGCTGGCTGCATCTCTGGCTGCAAAGGAAGGAAGGGTGCCTGGCCCTTCCCAGTCTCTCCCTGCCCGAGGAGAGGGCTGCACAGGCCCTGCTAGCAGGCTGCCAGTCTCCTCTTACCCTGGGGTACCCAGTTTGTTCTCCTGACAATATTTTTCTCTCAAGAGTTAACTCTATCACCCTGGCAGTGGAGAAAAGACAATGATTCAAGTAGCGCGAGTTAGACTGGACCTAGAAATGTGAATCATCACCTTTAACCCAAAAAGAAATCTGAAGGGAGACTGTCCTACAAGCCTCCTCAAGCCTCTATTCTCAGGACCCCAGTTTGCCAAGACTAGTTGAGCCCTCTCATTGAGACAACCGAACTGAACGCTCCGAGTAGCCAGGCTTCCCTTGAAGAATGAACTACAGCTAAGTAACCAAATAGAACTCCTTCTTCACCCCCAAATGCTTTGCATCTATTGACTGAAGACCTCTCCCTCAGGCCCACAGAGCCTTGAATTCCTTGTCTATCCACTGACAATAACCATCCCAGCCCTGCTTTTTAGATTATTCTCAAGGTCCACTGAGAGCTCAGATACAAAAGTGCTTTTATATCAGGAGAAAACTGGAGGAGGAAAAGAAAAGGTGTATAAAAATCTGTGAGCTTATGCCAGGCCAGGAGGCTCTCTCCAGTCCCACCAGGTAGTAATTCAACCTGGACCATTAAACATTAGTTGTGCCCTCAGGAAGACGTGCAAGGGGGTCAGGGCACTAGAGTTCCAGACTCTGTATGACAAACAAATAGAGTCAACCCATTCCTCTGTGCTACTACATTAGTGAGTAGCAGGGCTCAAAAGAAAATGGGCACTGAGGGTAAAGACTAATAGTCCTAGCTGGGGCTCTTAGTTACACAACTTCTTTGAGCCTCTATTTCCTCATGTGTAAAATGGGGACAGGCCCTCTAATTCACAGTAGGGTCACAGATAGTTAGGGCTATGTTTCATAACTTTTGGAAAGCTCCTGGTTACTGTTCTCATTAATAATAATAATAATTCCCCCTTTGCCACCTTTATCCCTGAAGCTAAGGAGGCAGCACACAATGCCTCTTAATGAGAAACGCGCCGTCCACCTTCCAACAGGCAGCAGCGGGCCCTCGGCAAGCTCACTGAGCATGAAATCGAGGGAGGACAGCTATGTGTCTACTTGCACGCTGGTGAGGCTCTCAGTAGGGGGGAAAAGGATGCCGGTGGTGTCTGTGCTGGTGATGGGGAGGCCAGGGGAGAGGAGGAGGCAAGCAAGCTGATACCCCACCTAAAAAGACAATATCATCTTCTGCCTAGTGGTGACTTTAGTGAGCAAAATAAGGCCTCTGAGCCTACGGGACTCACCTTTCCAGCCCAGGACCAAAAGCACAGTGACTCAGATGCGGTCCTTCCTCAAAAGAGCAATATCACAGCCACAGGTTTGGGATATTGGGGCTTGACGGCATTAAACCCCTAAAGAGAGCCCCCACAGCCTGTGGCGTCTTCACCTCCCCTCCCCGCATCCTTCAATAGGATAGCTAGGAAGCAATAGATAAATAATGCTAGCGTACACCAGAAGCGGCTCTCTGGGGGAAACATCACAGCGGAAGAAGGTAGAAGGGGGGGGGAATGTATTTCTGTTGACCAGAACAAACTGGGGGAGATAGAGCAGGTGTCCGAGTGGATAGATCCCTGCTTGGAAATGCATGGAGACAGAATCCAAACACCTCTGGAGCCCGGGCGCCTCCGTCATGATAGCCAGTAGGATCTTTGATAGTTGTGAGCCTGTGGTGACACACACCCACATGCACACCCGCCTCCAGCATCTCATTGTCTCCTAGGTGACCATGACAGGGCTTCGAGCCACTGCCTACCTTCTCTGCCAACCCATCTGTACATGTTTACCCTTGTAGTGCGATCCCTTGGCCCCTGAAGTGTTCATTTATGGTACAGGCTCTCCCCGGTGTTCCAGCCTTTCCATTTTATCCCTGAATTTTCCACTTTCTTGCTTGAATAAGACAAAGCCTTGAGAGTTGCATGACCAGACACTCATGATCTTTGTTTGTACTTAAAGCACAAAGGCCCGTGGTGGACAGCTCAGTGGTATTATCAAGAACCGGAGACTTTTCATCAGCTTACCCTGAATTTCAGTTTGGAGTCAGCAGTCAGAGACAACCACCACCAACTCTTCTATGAATATCTCTCTCTTCTCTCCTCTCTCCTTTCTCCTCTCTCCTCCTTTCCCCTCTTCTCCTCTCTCCCCACGGACACTGCTGTGTTTGTAACCAGAGTGACATGAGTCCAAAGAACCAGCCCAGCAAACACAGAGAGTCATCATGCAAGGAGCAGCTGTCTGAGAGTGGAGAAGCTGCAACGGTTGCCTGAGGTCAGCAGACGACAGAGAGAACAGCATGCAGAGGTAATCAGGGCTTCATCGGAAGAGGCATGTCTGGGCCTTGAACCAGCAGAGTTCAAGCAAGCAACAACAGAGCTGTAAGCAACTCTTTCTTCCAAGCAGCCACGCCAGCAGCTGTGTAAACTGTGGAAACTATACTCTCAGAAGTTGTCTTTCACGAGGTTAGTGCCAACAGAGAGAAGATTCCCTGCTGAACAGATAAAGATGCTGAGGGAGAAACTCACTCCTGTCTACATCATGTGGAAGAGAGCTTAGCCAAAACCTCCTGAGTCCGTGCAAGCCCCTCCATCTGCAGAGCCTGGGGGCCGTGCTGATTTCTATAGCCAGTTTGGAGTTAAATGACACCCAGTCGCTAAGGTTTTGACCCATGTCAACCAAACTATACAACCCATCTCAAACAAAAGAAAAAAAATCTCTCTCTCCCCTCCCCCTCCCTCCCTGTCTCTCCTCCCCCTCCCCATCTCGCCTCTCTTTCTCCTTCCCCTCTCCCTCTCTCTCCCTCTCTCTCCCTCCCTCTCTCTCTCTCTCTCTCTCTCTCTCTCTCTCTCTCTCTCTCTCTCTCTCTCTCTCTCCTTCCCTTCTTCCAGCTATTGAGTGCCCCCTGTTGAGATATTCAAGTCCAGAGACAAAGCTTTAATCTGTCCTTAAGCCCCCATGATTTCAGAGCTGCTCCATTCCCCCACCCCACCCCATCCCCGACCCCCAGACCAGAAAGGGCAGTAAGATTATGACTGAAGAGAACAGCTGAAGTTCCTCTAGATTAGACGTAGGCCCTGCTACTAAGGAGCTAGCTCCCAGTCTACAAGAAAGCAAAGACAAGGAACAACTCAGTGGACAGTCTGTCTTCCACGCCAGCCCAGCTTCTCTCTGTCTTGCTGCCTAGACACCATCCCGCTCCTGTTGACACAGAGCTGGCCAGGCAGGGCCTCTCAACCCCAGCCCACCTCCCCACACATCCGAGCTTCACAAAATGCTTCCTTGCCCAAATGTCTTCCAGTTTCTTGCCCACCCCCGACCCCCGCTACCCCAAGTCTGAAGAAACTCCTGTCTCCTGGAGCATTTTTGTCATTTGCCGAACTTTCTAGCATCTTATGCCTTGAAGGTGACACAGTTGTTTATTGACTTTGCTTTCTTGCAGACTGTGAGTGAGCTTCCCTGACTGCAGGACTTATGTCTAATCTACAAGAGTTTCATTTGCGCTCTTCAGACTCAAGTCTTTTTGTGTTTTCTTTGTCACGTGGTGCTGGGGTGGGGGTGAGGGGTGTACCCAGAGCCTCACAGATGCTAGGCAGGAACTCTAACTCGGAGACATATAACACTAGCCCTTCAGACTCAGCTTTATGTCCCTTCCTATATTTAAGCACCCCCTAAAGAGGGACCTTTCCCTAGATGTCCACAGCAGCTGATAGAGGACCTGCCTCAGAGAACATTCAGGTGCTTTCAGCATCTACTTTTTTTTTTTTTGCTGGCCCGTTGGTACGGGTGATCTTGCCAGATACAAAAATCCGAGAAAGATTTGCACTTAAGCCTGGGTTCTTTGCTCGACGCAAACCGATGCGAAGCCACAGCCTAACACCTACAGGATGCTTTCTAAAGAAACAAAGCTTCAACTCTTCAGTGGCGATGGAAGTTCTTCACATTCTTTCCTTGAAAATGCCCTGTCATGTCAGGGACACACAAAGACAGAAGAACACAGGTCGGTGTACGCTGAATCTCTAACAGCGACGTGGCATACATATGTTCTCAAAGGAACCAAATGGTAAGACAGAAATCACCTCTAATGGAAGAATCAAGCTCTGGAGCCACCCTCAAGAGCAAAGAAGAGAGCCCATGGCCCAGTGCCACACTTGGTCAGTAGCGCTCACTGCCCACACCAGGGACCGTCAAGGCCTGTGCTCCTTAAGTCAATGTCAATGACACGGATTCAAAGGCTTGTTTTGTGTGTTATTCACCTCCTATCAAGCCAGACTCAGATGCATCTCTGAAGGCTGCTTAATCTCTTGCTTTTCGGCAGCCCCATTTAGGCCGTGCTGCGGTGAATATGAGCATCATTAGAAACATCGTAACTGAAGGTAAAAGTCTAAAGGAGCCCTTTTGCACTTAGCGTGTTCTAGTTCGTGAGTGTGAGTTTGACACGGCTGGTCTCTTCGTTAGTAGAGTATGAGCTAATACCGATCGAGAAGTAGACATGATGGTCCCTTTACCACCTCCCTGGGAAGACATTCTGTTACCATAAGATCTGAAAGGAGACAGTAGGGCCTCTGCCAGGGCATTCGTCTACCTGTTTCCAATACATCTAGCATTCACTTAGCAAATGTAATGCATCCGTCAAGCAATTGGTTGAGCACCTACTGTGTAGAGTACACATACATATTAGATGTATATGAAAGAGTGTGTATGTGCTCTTTTGAAGCCTATACTCTGTCAGAGACGAGGGACAGTTGTCAAGAAATATTAAGATTGCCCAGATCTGGGCGTTCTTGGAACCCTGGCACCGTGGAAGAGTTTGTTTGCTTTCCTTTCTGAAACAGCAACATTTGAACCAAGGTCTTAATGTGGGAAAGGATTGTGTCCAAACGTCAGAGGAAAGAACATTCCAGAAAGAAGAAAATAGCTAGGCAAAGTTATTCCCTAGGAAACAATGACTGGGGTGTATTGGGAGGCTGGGGGCAAGAAAGTAGGCAGATAGTGAAGGCGAAGAGATAGGCTGGGGGGGGGGCACTGGCCATCTTTTAGGTGTGGCAACGAACTTGGATTTTATTCCAAGCCCAGGCGGGTCACCAGGAAATGCTTTGAAGGCAAGAACCCAAACAAATTGGGTTTACATTTTTAAAAGATGGCTCTGCTGGTTGTGTAGGGCAGACACAAAGCTGTTGAGGGAGGCATCTAAGTTGCCTCTGATGGTGCGACCTTGCCTGAGGATGGTGACAGCAGAGCCGATGAAGAGGAGAAGGGTGGAGAATGTATTCAGAGGCAGCCCTGGCAAGGCTGGAAGGTGACTTCAACCTGGGGGTGTCAAGAAAGGCAAACCAGAAGGGACCCAAACCAAGGGTCCCTTTGACCCTTGTTTAGGTTCAGACACTCTGAACAAATGGTGGTCCAGTTACGAAGTGGGGAGGAGCGGAGCGGAAACAACTTAAAGAGGAGGCAGGAAGAACACCCCAAGGACTGTGTTTTACAGCAGAGAGCCTGTGAAATGCCTGTCATAGACTGGAAAGCCAGTGCTCAGCCAGCCTAGATCTCACAGAGACCTGAGGTTAGAGACACCAAACTGAATTGAATAGGAGAGGATCCTCAATGCATGCTCTAAACTCGTGTGTCTAAGAGTAGGAGAGGGTAGAGATGAGAAGTAAAAAGCCCCAGGCCCCAGCCTGTCCTGCAGAGGTCACCGAGACATGACACATGGAATATAGTACACAGCACCCAGCCCTGCCGTCTCCTCAGCTTCATGAACATCCTGTTCTACACAACAACAACAACTGAAGGCTCAGGGCTGTCTCAGGGTCATTGTGTCCCCCGTAGCGCAGCCCTGACCCTCTAAGCATGTACAGCTAAGATGAGACTCCCAGAAAAATGGAACACTTGAAATTCAGCTCCACTCCTCGGCCGTGCGGACGTCCATCCACTCACAGCAACACCGCATAAAGTAGAACAAACCGCTTCAATGATAAAAGCTAAAGATACCAGGACAAAAAAAAAAAAAAAAGAAAGAAACAAAAAAAAAAAAACGTATAAAACTTGGGTCTATGTGAAGATCTGCAAATCCCTATTGCACATGGGCTGCATGAGATCCAACCCGCCTACCAGCTTATTGAATATGTATCCTAATCAACCTCTGAGAGTCTCCAAGTCTTACAAGGAGTAATCATTTAACAGCCCCATGTAAACCACCCTGAATATTGAGAGGAAAGAGAGAAGAAGAAGGTAATGAATCACATATGATTTTGCACACTGGTGTCCTCAACACAAGGGTCCAGCCAAATGCTATTAAGAACAAGTAGATGAACATCTTGTGGTAACAGAGTCATGTGAAAGGAGATACTCTGAGGCTCACTGGGCTCAAATGAAGATAAGCATGACACGGGTGTGTTTCCAGCACCATTTAAAGAGCCTTTGCTCGTCCTTTTTTTTGTTGCCTTTCTCCCAGTCCCCTGCTCCTAAGCCTTGCAGAAGCCACACACCATCCTCACACCAGGAGACCAAAAGACCTATAGAAAACACCCAGCCTCACAGACCAACTCTACCACTGGCAAGAGGGCGTCCATCAGAAACAGGATGTGCACATCTAGAGATGTTCTGAACTCCAATTCTGAAAGTAGCATCTCACCAAGATAGAAGTGAGAAAATCATTCTCCGACCCTAAACGGGAAGTGAGAAGCGGGTGTGTGTGGCAGCCTCCTTCCTATTGAATATATTTGCCAGAGAGAAGCGATAGTTAGTGGAGAGCTAGGGAAGGGGGGCGGAGCAGGGCGGGGGGGGAGGCTCTGGGGTTTACTGCATCAAGGAATAGAAGAACAGCAAAGAGCCGGCGGGAAGAAAGACAATCACATTTAGGAACATGCTTGTACCAGGAAAGTAGTTTATCTTTTTTCTTTTCTTTTCTTTTCTTTTCTTTTCTTTTCTTTTCTTTTCTTTTCTTTTCTTTTTAAGAGATTGCTTTTGTGTTGAGGCTTTCTACATTTCTGCCCTTCTCTCTCTGATTTCTACCTGGTGGCCTTAGGCTTTCAAATCTTTGGCCTCGCTGCTGTTGTCTTGGGAGGAAGGGGCAGCCACCTAAAAGGAATTCCTGCTTTAGGGGAGCAGGGATGGGAAAACAAATCTATTAAGACCATCTTCCTGCTTCAAAGTAGAGGGAGAAGCCAGGGTGCAACACTCTAGGAAGGGACATTGTCTAACGTCCTCAAAACAAAGAGGGACAAGTCCTGCTCTCTAGGAAGGCACTAGGACAGTATCAAAAGTGGAACGGGAAGATCTCTTTCCCCTTCTCTCACATCCCCCGCCCCTCCTTTCCCTTCCTCCCTACTTCATTTCCCACCCCCACCCCAAAGTCAGTTCCTGATCCCGTGCCATGTGTCTGACGCGCGACAAATGCTTCTTAGGGCCTAGACCTGACCACGCCCTCCCCACCCCCCCCACCCCGAGCCTGGGCAGAAGCAGGACCTACAAGAAAGACTGAAGTTGGAGTTCAAAAGTAAACTCCCCAATGTTACCTCTGCTCAGATGACCCAGTAAGGGACATCATGAGAGCGGACTCCCACGGGTCTTTACAAACCAACTCAGCCTCCATTACAATGCTTCATTGCTTTCAGAGAGCATCTAACAAGGGCGGGAAAGCTAGTAGATTGAGCCTTTCTTATCTTTTCCCAGGAACCTTGGAGGGGAAATGAATAAGTATTAAAAGATTCCAGCAGACGATAGATTCCTCTTTTCTCCCCACTCCAGTATTATTGCCTCTCCATCTTTACCGTAAGCTCTACCAGTGATTCCTGTCCCACATTAACCCTAAGCCATGACATCCCAAGAGTGCACCAGCAACGCTGGTTCGTCCATTTTCCTCATGCTTCCAAGGACGAGGTTCCAATATAGCTAGTTCCTGGGGAGCTGATATTACAGCTCATCGGCAACCTAATTCCTTTTCAGCTGGCTATTGGTTCAGCCTCAGCCACCTCCACAGGGCGCGTTCCTCTTGGTCAAACAATTTGATGAAGACAGCAGAATACAATATTGCTCGGTAAACACAGAATCAGAAAAGAGAAAGTAGTGGCTTTCCCAGGAGGTTTTACCTACAAAAAGACAACAGGTATTGGGACATCTGTCCAGGTGGTTTTCCCATCACAGGGACATCCCACACTCAAGTCACCTGTTTGGATCGGATGGCCAAGAACCAGAAGCCACGGGCAAATCTTGTTTGTGCCTCATAACACTCATGTCCAATGGCCGTGTGTGCAGGGTGGTGGGACACTAGATGGACAGTGGCTGTATGAGTCGGCCATATTCCATCAGGCTCCGTGTCATTCAGCCTTGTTTAAATGGTGGGAAACAGGACATAAAGGTAGTGCCCTTCGCTGTACCTAATAGCAGAAAATAGAGAACTACAGTTCATATTGCCTGGTCAGGATCATGACTCAGAACGCATCTGAAAGACTGATGCAGCAGGCAGGGCTGAGATTTACTAAGAAGCTCCCATCCAGCCTGCCTCAGATCACTTTTCCTGGGTGTGAAATGGACAGCCTTGCTCCTTAACAGGGCAGATTTCTAGAAACAGAAAAATACCAGATGACTGAGTTTTTTCTGTCTGCAGCTTCCTAGGACTGTGTTAATAACTATATTATGATATCCAGGAAATGAGTGATTTAAGTCTACATACTCTCAGGGACACTGATGACTTCTTGCAAGCCCAAAGGGCAAGCAGGGGTAGGGGTAGGAGGATTCCAATACACACAGTGGGGAAGGGTCGGTGGTAGCTGGAGGAACAGTGATCACAGGAGCTGTTGGCTTGCTCTGTGAAGGGGAGATTTTGATTTTGGACTTTAATGGGGTATTGAAGACTGAACTAGAACCCCAAAAGACTAGTTATAGGAAGCTAGGCTTCAGTTCAGTAAAAGACACCAAGAACATCAAGAACTTTCAATGACAAGTCCCCTGCCTTTGATGATCTGCTCCTTACCCAGAGGCAGAATGAAAATCCCCCTAGATGGATAGCTCAGAGACCAGCCAGCCAGTTTCTTACCAATTCTAAGAACTGTCCAACACAACTGGACCAAGTCAACTTTGCTGGGGGGTGGAGCTGTGGCACCGGAAACATGAGCTCCAGCCTGAGCCCTGGGCACTGTTCCCAACAGTCATTCCCAAAATAACAGATTTCAAAAGGTGAAGTCGTGCTCAAGTGCGAGCTGATTACCTCTTCATTCTGTCCTCTATTTCTAGAACTGAAGCCTCACTCTGCACCCCAGTGTATGCAAGCAGGTCTTCAGGGTCAACTTCCCATGGGTAAGGCTGCCCAGCTCAGACATCAAACAGATGCCACCCTGGCTCACTGTCTCTTGCATGTTGCCAGCAGACCTGAGGCCAGGCTTGCCCACTAAAGCAATTTGACAAAACACCTTGCCATCAGCTTTGGTTGTGTTGGACTTTCCTGCATTTCAGGCACTGGGTGTGGGAGGGTGCACACATAAACCCTGACACCACCACCACCACCACCACCCCACCCACGCCCAAAGAGCTCCCAGTTTAGCAGAGAAGTCACCACATCAGTACACCACTCAGAGTGTGTGAGCGAATTAGAATACAACGAGCTGCTGGGGGACAGAGGAGGCAGGACTTATCTGAACTTCCTTCCCGATAGGAAGATATGAGAGTCTCAAAGTGGACATGAGGCTGAGGCACGTGAGCTGGGTTTTGAAGGATGAGTAGAATTTAGTCACTTGTTACATTAGAGGAAGACATGTAGAAGGCGTGCATGGTTTGTTTGTTTGTTTTTTAAAACCAGCAATAGGCATTTGACTCTTAGGGCATGGGCAGGAACCTGGGACTTGTTAGTCTGGATAACCAGAATGCTGGTGACTAGCCCTAGCGTCTCTCCCACCCACCAGGTGACAAGGTAGGAACCACTGATGTTGTCAAAGCAGAGGCAAGGCGGCAGGATGGAAGAAACCCCTCGGGCCCCAGAACCAAATCGGAAAGCATTGCATGTCCTGAGATCTAGGACTGCTTCTCCGGTTTTGACAGTCTTACAAGAATCACTTTTTGAGGGTCTACCCTTTTCTATTTTGGCTGAGTTAAAACGTCTCATTTGTGAAATGGAAGTGCCTGGGCATTACATTACGTGTGTAATGATCAAGCCTAAAATATGAAAAAAAAATTGGTCTCCCAAAATTTGAAAAGCAGATTTCAACAGTTTTCAAGGAGAGCAGAACATTAAAGTACCTCCAACACTTAAGCTTCAAAGAATGGGGAGCCTCGTTGTACGCTGCTCTCCGGAGGCGAGATCAAGAGCTCACTGGCCAGCTCCCCTTCTCCAGCAGTCATGGAGGCTATGACACAACCGTGAGTTAGTCATCCCTCTGGCGGATGCACAGTAACTGCAAGGGTTGGAGGAGTCACACGTGTGTGAGCACACACACACACACACACACACACACACATAAACACACAGTGTGTAAGATATCTGCTCTCTGAGAAATGGTCAATCAAGAAGAGATTCTGCAATTGTTGAATCTCACTGGAACTCACAAGCACCTCTGGCTTGTATCTGGGTCAGAACTCGTCCACAGTTGCACTGAAATTCTGATCTCCTCCTAGACAAAGGCCATCCTCCTCGAGACCCTACAGCTCCCACATCACATGGAGATTCACCCTCTCTGTCCTCCTCCTCCTCCTCCTCCTCCTCCTCCTCCTCCTCTTCCTTCTCCTCCTCCTCCTCCTCCCCCCAAGCCATGGCAATGGTGATCTCTGACCATGCTGTATGCTGGTGGGGAGAGGGGGACTCTTCCTTGCCAGATCCACGACTCACAGGAAAGACTTAAGACTTAAGAACTTTCTGAGGAAGAAGTATGCATGAGTTCTGAGGCATCACAGCCATTGTCCTAGGCTGCCTTGGTCTTTCAGTGCTTGTCACCTGTCCCTCTTTCCACCTGGTTTTACCTGGTCCTTTTCCCACATCCATGGTGTCCCTGCTCTGTAGAGTGCTCATTCTGCTCCTCTCTGTGGACCATCTCCTGCTCAACACTCTATATTTATGGTTCTTCATTCCCTATCTAAGTCAGCTCTGTGTATTTACCCACATGGAAATTCAACAAATAATTTCGTTCTATACAACAAATCCCTATTTATTGAGCACTTACTATGTGCTAGCTGCTCCGTGCAGTCAGGGAAGACACCACCTCCCTCCTAGCTTAGCCCTGACTCCCAAAATTCTCTCCACTTTCTGGTCCCCTTTGTGCACACGAGCCTGGGCCCCAGAGTTGAGGAGCAAGTGAACTTGGAAAGGCTCCAACTCTGCATCAGAAGACGCTCTCTGGAGAGGTGGCTGGATAGAATAGAAAGACTCGTCCACAGGGTCAGCCTTCGTTTGTCTCCTTAGGCTCTTCCAAGTTTGTTCCCCGTCAGGGAGAAAATGATCACTGGAAAAATATGAATAAAGAAAACAGGCAATGGAGGAAGGGCCCCTCGAGCACCAGCCCTAAAGTGGGCTTTAGAGGAAGGAAACGGGCGCCCACCAGACCTTTCCCAGACAGACCCTGCTTCTATTGCCCCAGTGCCCAGGCAAAACTGCATAGGCAAACTACAGAAGAACAACTCTGCCCCCGCCAGCCACCCAGTCTTCCAAAACCTCCTCCTCGCTCATGACCTCCCGTAACTAACCCCACACATCCTAAGAAGTAACCTTGCATTCTGCCTGCCAGAGAGTAAGACTGGCCAGTCCTCTTCCAGCCCCCTCTGGCAGAGCTCTTGTCTTCTACTAGTGTATATGGAGTCGAACTTACGTAAGATCAGAAGATTCATACCCTAAAGCTCTTTGCCCTCAAGAAGAAGCACCTGCCCCGGCCTTTTGCTACCACCTTGCCTTTCCTCTGCCAGACTCCCTGGTTCTTTTGACATGAGCCATCTGGAGAGCTGGCTACAAAGAGAAAAGCAGAGCTGGGTGGCGTTGACAGTGAGAAGGAGCTTGAGGAGGAGGAGGAGGACTGGTCACGCTGACCTCCTCCAAGAATGGAGAGCCAGAACACACTGTATTCTGCCCACTGACTGCCTCACACACACACACACACCCGTGGTTAGGGTACCTGTTTCACCGGCTACGTCAGGATTCCCAGTAGGTCCTGCCTAGATCTGTATCCAGGGCCCAGTGAAGATACCACATATAAAGAATGAGTTTTAAGTGGTACAGAGGGACAGAACTGTCTCTCGGGCTCCCACTTCCTGTCGCTTGACTTCCTGTCCTAGACCCACACTTGTGCCTCCTCTTGGTATTTAAGTGGATCTGACTGTTTCCTGTCTTCCTAGTCTTCGTTGGTCCCTGACCTCGGCCGTCCTCTCACCCCAGCCCTCTGCCTCTTGTGGCCCTTTCTCTCCTGGATAACCCTGGGAGGAAGCAATGTTCCTCTGTTATATGGCACACCAAGAAGAGGAAAAGAAGGCATCTGGCAGGAAGGCTCCCTCTCCACACCCACGGAGCTCTCCCTATTCCCTAAGTGGATCAGAAACCAGGACTAAGGTTCCCCACTGAATTCAGGCCTGCCTCTTTGCAGGGAAGGACTCTTGCTGTAAGCTCAGGAGAGTTATCTGACATGTACAACATCAGTAGGATTTTTTTCTTTGTGGAATGCTCTAAGTACTGGGACTTCCCCGTACTGTGTCTAATGGCACACAAGAGCATTGTAAAGAGGAAAGGATGTCACCTTTTCTCACATTCCCTATTCTTCTCTCTACGAACCTCCCCCTCTCTCTCACACCTTCTGTCTCTTCCTTTGGACATCTCCCCCGCCCGCCTGCCCCAGGAGTTCTTGGAGAACCCAGGAAATGGAAATGACACTAGAAATTCTGAAGAGCCTAAAGGTGGCCATGCCAGACCCTACAGATTGTCAATAAGACAATCCCTGGTACTTCCTACCATTGCATTGACCGACCCACCAGGGGCCTCCCTGCCCATTGGCCACAGGGAGACCACATAGACCGCTCAGCTGTGCCAGAAAGTGTCCTGGCTGGCCTTTGTACAAGGATTCTTCAACCACTCTCCTGACCAGCTCAAAAGGCCTACTGTCCTGATCCAGCAGCAAAATACCTATTTTTAGACTCCAGCCCACTCTGCTCCAGCAAAGTTTCCACCTGCAATTCCAGACTCAACATTGTTTTTATTTTCTATTCCTCCTCTACAAAGCATCCTTTTCTTCATCATTATAGTCATCCCTTCACCCAATTGTCAGAGGGACAGTGGGGAAGGAGGGAAATGTTGAGAACTCTAGGGAACTAGGGAAAGCCAGGGCTGAAGAGCGGAAAGTCTCCTTGCTCTGGCCTTCCGGGGGATCCAGCGGACGGCAGGTTTTCTCACTCATTCACCCTAAGAAGGTAAGGGTGTGAGGAACGTGGTACACTGTTTTAGAAAATGACTCCAAACCACCTCCTCCACTCTCACCCCATCAATTCTCACTGGCTCCAGGAGAAGGCTCTGTGGCCTGCCCTGCAGCAATGCCCCCGTTACTGCAGCAGTGGGCCCTGCCGTGAGCCGGGAGCGAACCCCAGGCAACGCCAGCTTGGCACAAACAAAACACTTTAGGAGACAGGTACATCCCTCTCCAGCCTCCCTCTCTGCGCTCTCTTTCAAACACATCACCCAACTGATTTAGGGCCCTCTGTGTGTCTCTGAAGTCTCCCTCAGGCTGACTGGCCCCACCCCACCACAATCCCCAAGCAGCTCACCCTAGAGTCACACAGAACCTGAGCTCCACCACACACAGTCTTCACCTACTTCAGTAATAAACGCTGAGAAGCCAAGGCCCACGTGCTGCAAGGCTGCCAAGGGTTCCCAGAGACACCCCTCCCGCCACAGACCACTAAGCCCTGAGCGTGCTGACAGAGCCTCAAGCCCTGCGGCTCTTCCTTCCTGGCCCACCTGCCTATCACTTCAGCACAGGCCTAAGTTCATTCTCTGCCTAAACAACAGTTGTTTTTAGGTTGACAGGCGGAGAGAGCACAGGCTTAGCACTTTGGGCTCTGTAAAGAAATGAACCTTTCCCACACCAGGTTTCTCTCACAATCCTCAACATTAATTTTGGAAAACTGTGAAGACTGGATTCTGTAACCATGAAGACAGGGATCGGGGAGGGGAAGGCTCTTAGAACCTTTCAAAAAAGATGCCCAATAAGCCTTGGGCGGGGCTCTCCTTTGCTGACAGCAACCTCACTCTCCTATACCTTAATGCCTCCTCATAATCCTAAATGAGCGACACACCCATGGCTCAGCCCAGGGAAGAGGCCCACAGTAAAGTACGTATAGCCAAGACAGAAATCAGGAGGCGAGATGGACGGAGAGGAGGAACTTAACAACAGGTTGGGGACCGATGCCGCTCCTCTTTCCTCACCAAGAGGAAAGGAGATGCCCCAGGGTACAGGAGGAATCCACTCAGCACAAGACCAGAGTGGCCCCAGCATGCCACGCCACACGACTGACAGGGCAAAAGCCGCCAGTGAAATAACCTGGCTGCTCCATGCATTTGCCCATGTTCTTTTAAAAATAAATAAATAAAATTTTCCATTTTTTTATCAAGGTGCTGTTTGTGTGACTGTCGCCTTGTCCTGAGCTTCTGTGGTTAAACGGAATGCGCTCTCCTTCCACAGCAGCTGTGAGTGCTAGCTGGCACACAGCCTTGCAGCGACCCCCCACCCCGCGCGCCCCCTCCCCACTGTGGGCCTTCTCCAGGGTTTGCAAGGGGAACGCTGAGCCAGGAAAGGGCCAAGCGGCTGAGAATGGGGAGTCTGAGTCTTACTTAAGACAGTGTCATTTATTCCTTGAAAATAAGAAAACAATTTGCCCAAAACATCACTCCTGAATCTTAAATAGAACCAAAGTATCAATTGTTCCCGGAGGGGGGTAAAAAAAAAAAACGATCCGGGGTGGACTTGGACGGACAGACGGACGGATTGGGGACAGCTCCCGGGGGAGCCGGGCCACACAGACAGCTCCTCAGCTTTGCCTTGTGTCCTTGCCACCACAGTCTCCTCCCCTCCCCTCAACCAGACCATTTCAAACTAAAGCAGTTAGCTCCTTCCCGCCTCCACAGAGGTGAGGCCACGGCTGCACAAGTCTGTTCTTCCACCTGTGAGCCTGACTCGGCCTTCACTGCTCCATAGTTGACCATGTGGAAAAAAAGTGGACACTTCTCAGGGCCTGTCTCCCGAGGGCCCGGCCCCGGCTAGGAGCTAGCGCTCTGTCTGAGTTGCTTTGGCTCTTCCCTCAGCTGAGGGACCTGATTTTAGCAAGTAGGATCATCAGTCCTAGGCTGAGCAAAATCAGGAAGTCGGGTGCCTGGAGCAGAGGGCTCTGAATCCTTTATGGAAAAGGTGAGTGGCCTTCTATTGAGTGGAAACAGAGATTATGACAAGATGCAGAAGACAGAGTTAGGTAGGCGCGCCCCTGCAGAGGCAGTGTCTGCCCATCTCTGCATTTAACCTCGCCATGACTCAAGCAACCCTCCTACCCTTAGCCGCTCTTGCCCTTACCTGCCTGCCCCACCCACCCACACACACACCTGCCACTCCCGCTCTAAGAGATGACAGATGCCAACCTTGGTGTACTGAGGAGGGTGAGATGGATTCTCACAGGTCGTGGCCTAGGAGAATTAGGAGACAACAAAGGGCTCAAATACGACTTGGCCTTCTACACCGGTGGGGGGCATTTCCCTTCAGAATAACATCCCCCCCCTCTGTGCCTCTCCCTCACGCCTTCTTGGCTCCTCAAGACCTCATGGCTATAGGATGCTTATCATTGTTTTCCAGCTGCAGGATGAAAGAAATTGGCTTAGCAGAATACCAAAAGAGCAGAGGAGGAGGGAGGGAGGGAGGGAGGAGAGAAAGAGAGGGAGAAGAGAGAGAGAGAGAGATCTGGGCTGGCTTCAAGAATCAGTTTGCCGACCATCTTGCTCTCTCTCACCCCCACAGTCTGACTCGTCTCCTCCAGCTCTGACTCCGCCTGAGCATTTCTCTGGCCTGTTCTTGCTCCCTCTTGGTGGGGTGAGATGCAAATCCTCCAACACCTGGCCACCTCCAGGCCCCTGTTCAGTAGCTCTGACCCTCTCACCCGACCCTACTTCCTTGGCCTTTTGTTTGATGGGGAGAAAACTCTAGCCAGCTGTAAGTAAAATCAGCAACTCAGGGCTATCCTAAACCCGGCTTCTGGAGGGCCAGTCTTCAGCTCGCCTCGCCCACCTTTGTGGCCGCCACACTTTCCACAGTGAGGCCCACACCCTCAAAGACAACACTTCCATTTCTGTTTTCCTGCCTCAGTTGGGGCGCTACCGCCCTGCCGCACACTCACAGACTCTTCCCGCTGTCATCCCCAGTACTTCAGCCCTGGAGATGAGAAAGGAGAGCAGCTCCCAGAAGCTGACTTCTTAGCTCTGGCCTTTCACCAGCCCCGCCCCCCTTCTCGGGCCAGCTTGCCTTCCCTGGTCTGGAGCCCACGAGCGCGCACAGCCGCTGACACTTTGCTCTGGGGCATCGGTGAAATTTTGGAAAAGGTTCATGGAAAATGGAAAATGGAAATAATAAATGCAACACTTCCTAGAAACGCTAAAGACAGAACTTTATACATCTCTGTAAAAATGGGTTAGAACCACAGTCAGCGGAAATGAAAATAAAGAAGACTTGGAAAGCTTAGCAAATATATGTGCTGGCTCACTTCAGAGCCGTCTTTTTCTAGTCTCTGTCCCTCCTCGGGCCCTCCCTCTGCACGGGTCCCCATCTTGCCTCGATCCCTTCCCACCTCGCTCTTCCTGTCTCTTCTTGCGTGCCTGGTGCCTCTCTCTCCCGCGTGCTTTCTCCCTATATCATAGACCAGAGTTCCTTAGCTTGGGTAAGCTAACCCAAGTGGCTTTTCACTTCAGTTGTTGCAAAAAAAAAAATGCCTTTCTGGTTCCCTCGGCCCTTACTTTTGAAGTTCAACATCCTTTTCTTTCAAAATCAACATCATATGCTTTGTCTTAGCCGCCTCAGAGAGTGACTCCCACTGTGTCCCCCTCACCTGACAGACGCCTCAGATCCAGTGACTTGATCATGGGGACACAAAGCACTGGGTGTAGGAAAGGCCAAGAGAAACGGACATGACATGGGACCCTCATTTAAAACCTTAGTGGGTGGGTTGGACCATTCCCTCTGTATTCTGGAGCATTCTTGTCAAACAGATGTGAAAATCCATTTGTCTCTGGGTCTCTTTGGAGGGTGGGGTGGGGTGGAGTGGCGTGGGGGCACTTTTCCTGTCAGACTAAAACAATCAGTGCCCACCCCACCCCACCCCACCCCCGAGTAAGTTGTCACTTTAGAGAGTGATATGTGAGGGCGTCTCCCAGGAAACATTCTCAACACTAGTTCTTTCGACCAGAAGAAATGAGAAGGCGGGCCTCCCGCCCACCCCCAGCAAGCCCAAGCACTATGAGGGGATAGCATGTCCCGCCGGCACCTGCTCCCTCTTCCTTGACCTCATGGCTAAGAGGCCCTATTCGGAAGGGAGGTCACTCCACCCCACCCCTCAAGGCTCCCTCGGCCTCTGGGTGCCAGCGGCAGCCCAGCCGACATCCCCACACTTTAACTCCGGCTTCCCGCTCATTCCCTAGTAGGGCTTAGCTGGGGCAACTCTGGGGAGCCCAGGGAGAGACAAAAAAGGCAACTGTAACGGCCTGCTTTCCTGGCTCTCTCTTTTAACATCTCCACTCAGTTCCTATTTTTTTATCCAAACCACAGGACACAAGTAGACCCTCCACTGCCCCTCCCAGAGGGTTGGTACTAATAGCTAGCACTTACTGAGTGACAGCTAGGGGCCAAGCACCGGTCCTCCCCGGGGGCTTCTGGGAAAGCCAGCTCTCAATGCCTATTGTAGCCCATCCCTCCTTTCTAACACTTTCCACCGCTCCCCTCTTTGTATCTTCTCTCCCTTCATCTCTAGTTCCATCTTCTAAAGATAAAGGGTGTGGTACTCCACCGCTGCTCTTTCAAAGGCCTCGCCTTCTTGGCTAGACCTTTCAGAGACCAGAGACAAGCCATCTCTGTCCAATCATGTCTCGTCTTTCCTCATGTAGTCACTATCCTGCTTAGTATCCGTTTGGTATCAGTGTCACCGGAGTACTCAGACTCCCAGGAGTGAGGCACCGTGTCTCCCTCCAGCCCCAGACCTATCAGACCCCAAGAATTACTGTCTACAAAGCTGTAACAAACATCTTCAACTCCAGCCCTGGTGAGGGCTGCTTAATTCGTCTGTCACCTCTCACAGGTCACCAGCCATCTAGGTCTTCATTTGGCCTACCAATATATTAGCAGTGCAGCACCCTCCCTCCCTCTGTGAGGTAGCTCACTCAATATGACATCCTGTAATCTTCATTTGCACTTTTAAGCTACCATGTTCTCTTTTAGGGGAGACTAAAGTATCCTCCACCCTTTACTAAAGATACTGGGTTTTGACTTTTGGAAAGGGGAAAAAAAATAAAAACCAAAAAAAAAAACAAAAAAAAAAAAAAAAAAAAAAAAACAAAAAAAAAAAAAAAAAAACGGCTGGAGTGATACTTCCCCCAAAGACCTCGTTACTCTATAAAGTCTCGCGATGAGAGTTATCAGTCTATAACTGCCACGGAGAGCCCTTCTAAGAGGCATCATTCATTGGGTTATTCACATGTCAATCACTTCACCTGGGCCAATGAGGACAGCAGCAGCCTCACCAGAAATAGAAGGTGGGACCACCAGGCCGGTGTTTTGGAGCAGTTGTTTCCACAGTTGGGGCTTGTTTGTCTTGTGTGGGAGGATGGGAAGAGTGGAGTCAGCTTAGGGACTTGATGCGGGGTAGGGGTGGGGAACTCATCGTATACTTTAATATGAGGAGGCAAAGTCCCACTAGATTCTACCCATACCTTTCACAATGGTCCCCTCGCTGCGTGACCCTTTTCTTCAACCTGGAGTCCAGATGCTTTTTCCAACAATGAGGGTCGCTTCCCAAAAATTCTCAACCCCCCTGTTCTGTTAATTTGGAAGACATGACTCAAACAGAGCACCCCACTTAACCACAGGCTAGATGATCACCAGCATGACGTCAGGCCTCCTGGAGAAGCCACATTGGGACGCACGGTCAAGAGGATGTGAATGGGGAGCGAAGGAGGGAGGTCTTCTACCCTAGAGCTGTGCCAGGGAACGCGGTCACTCACCAGAAGGGACTCTCTTAACTGTGAACCCCCAAAAAGGCAGAGGGAACATTTGTCCCAAGCATCCTCCCAGACTTAGATGAAGGAACTGAAACTGAACGCATAGAGATTGAAAACGCTTGATCTTTGCTTTCTAGCAAATTCAGGATAGAGGAGGAGGTTGTTTTGGTTTGGGGTTTGTTTTGATTTTGGTTTTGGTTTTGTTTTTTTGTTTTTTGTTTTTTGTTTTTTGTGGTTTTTTTTTGTTTTTTGTTTTTTGTTTTTTTCAGACCCGATCTTTCTTCATAGCACTGTGTAGGCAAGGCTTCTCTCAGGTTTACAGTGTGCCGCTCGCCTCTGGGCGCCCCCTCCCGGCCCCTCCCCGCCCTGAGTGCCTCGGCTGTGGTGTGTATAGTTTGTCCCAACCTTCAAACACCTCTTGACTATTTCCACGCCTACCCAGAAGCGTGCTGGCCTCTAATCGTGGTCCGCTCTCAGTGCCCTGTCCCCTGTCTCCATTTCATGCACTGTCTCCTGTGTCTTTCTCTGTGGCTAGACTTATCTTTTCTCTTGGGGGGGGGAGGGGTCGTGTATATAGATGTGTGCTCGAGCACTCAGAGGCTAAAGATTAATCTAGGTGTATTCATCATTTCGCCGTCTTTTTGTAGGTTTTTGTTTTGAGACAGGGTCTCTCAGTGATCCTGGAGCTCACAGATTAGGTGAGAATGGCTGACCATCCAACCTCAGGGAGCTTTACTCTTTCCCAGTGATGGGGTAACTCTTATGTATCTATTTTTTTTTTAGCAACGTTATTCTTTGCAGAGTTTACACTTATATATTGGATAATATCTACCTCTACTCCCTCCTGTCAACAACCCCCCAGGATCTCCAATATATTTTATTCCTGAATTCATGGTTGGTTCCTATTTAAAATTAATAAGCCACTGATTCCAATTACTCCTGTATTTGAGCTATACGCTGAGGTCTTGGCTACCGACCAGCAGCCACATCCCTTAAAAAAAAAAAAAAAAAAAAAAAAGTGACTTGTTTAGCTATTGTCCCCCTAATAGCTACTTAGAAATTAAACAATAAAAAGTATAAACTTCAAATTTTACAGAATGTTGACCAAAGATACACCTAAAAAATAGGCAAAAAAAAGATTATAAAATAAGAAATGAATAAAATTTTCAACCCAAGAGGTAAAAACAAAACCCCTTTAGTCCCTGCAGATTGAGCAAGATCAATAAACAATGTAGCAGGTAGTACTAACTACCTTATGGGGGTACAGAGCTTACAAACCAACAGACATAAGAGAAGGCAGGTAGGAGGGGCGATGGGGAGTGGTAAAGAGGAAGAGGAGCTGGAAGTGGGTTTGATCAAGGCACATCGTGTGTGTGTGTGTGTGTGTGTGTGTGTGTGTGTGTGTGTGAGAGAGAGAGAGAGAGAGAGAGAGAGAGACAAAGTATAAGAATTAACTTCAATTATATTCAAGGTCTTGTATACAGTATATTCTGGTCATTGTTTCCCCTCCCTCTCCTCCTCTGAGATCATCCTCACCTCCCCACTCATTCAACCACATGCCTTCTTTTTCTCTCTCTCTCTCTCTAGAAAATGAACAGGCTATAATATTTTTTAAAGCAAGTCAGAATAAAAGCAAGTAGAGAAACAAAAAGGCACACCCAACACACACACACACACACAAAAATGCATAAAAAGTCAAAATTAGAAACCATGATAAATAAGAGACAAGCAGGGGCTAAAAGGAATGCTCAGCGTTGTGATGTACAACATCTCCAAAAAATACCAGACTTCGTTTTGTATTGGCCATCTACTGCCAGAGTGGTTTGTGTCCCCAGTGAAACTCAGATCGGGGGAAGCTACTTTTTCCTCTGTTAGTGGTTTTAAAGTGGAGGTGGTTCCTGGCTTAGGGATGGGGGCTCACGCCCGGCTCTCCTGTCAGCGCTTGCACCCCATCTGACGTGGACCCAGGTAAGCCGTGGGCATGCTGCCCCGGGTCAGTCCTGCTGGGTCTGGTCTGTAAGGCCTTGTCTCTGTCTTCCATCCCCTCCGGCTCTCAGACGATTCCCGCCATCTCTCTCATACCTCAGCTCTTGGGGAAGGATTTGATGAGGACATCCCACTTAGGACTGAGGGTCTCCCCCTCTCCACTTTGTTCAGGTGTAGAAGTCCCCATCCCCTGCAGGAGGAAACTTCTCTAATGCTGGCCAGGCAAGGGACCGATGTATGTTACAGCAGAATGCCATTAAGAGTCATTTTCTTAGCCGGGCAGTGGTGGCGCACGCCTGTAATCCCAACACTCTGGGAGTCAGAGGCAGGCAGATTTCTGAGTTTGAGGCCAGCCTGGTCTACACAGTGAGTTCCAGGACAGCCAGGACTACACAGAGAAACCCTGTCTCGGAAAAAAAAAAAAAAAAGTCCAAAAACCAAACAAAAGAGTCATTTTCTTGCTGTGTATCTTTAGCAGAACAATAGTGCTGGTTTTCCCCTAGGTCCATGGCCTATCTAGTCTGAAGCGTAGGGTGGGTTCCATCTCATGGAGTGACCTTAGATCTAAGAGAGTGCTTGCTTGTTCCCACGACTTCTGTGCCACAATTGTGCCAGTACCTTGATCAAAGCGTATGAGCCTGGGTTGATGTTTAGCCGTCTCCTCTGGCAGCATGCAGAGTACTTTCTAGTACCACAGACCCTAGTCAGTAGGGTTGAAGGCTCAAGTCAGGCATTTGACTTGTCTGTGTTCACTGAGATAGGCAGGCATTGGCATCAGCAATAGGGCTTTACCGTAAGTCTGTGGAGGGCAAGCACTAGCCTGGGCTGTCTGAGGGTTTCCCTGGGGCCCCTGCGGCCAACACCTCAATTAGATGTAACCCATTTCTGGCTCTGGACATTTTCCTTGGCGTCGAGATTGGGATTTGGTCTCCCCCATTATTTGGTGATTCCACTTAGATTTCTTTCATATATGCATCTATTTTTAAGAAGCTTCTATAGTAGGTTTCCATATGACCCCTCGGGTGGATTTTAGTGTTAGCTACCCTCTCTGTATTCCCTCACCTACCCCTTTCCCTGGCTTTGTTTAATCCTCCATTGTAGTCTTCCCATTCCCCAACTCTCCATAACTATATATTCCATTTCCCCTATCTTAAGAGTTCCTTCCCTGCCACCCAGAACCTTAATCTACACCTAACCTCTGTGGTTACACAGACAATAGCTTGCCTGTCAAGGGCTTCCAAGCAAACATCCACATATAAGACAGTCAATACCATCTTTTCCTTGTTGATTCTGAGTTACCTCACTTGAGATGATTTTTTCTTCTAACTCCAAATACCTAAACATTTCATGGTGTTTTTGGAGGGTTTGTTTTTAACATCTGAGTAATATTCCATCGTGTAAATGTACCAAATTTACAATATTCATTCATCATGTTGATAGACATGTAGACAGTTTCCAACTTGTGGTTAGAATATTATGAACAGAACACCAGGAAACATGGATAAGCAAGTGTGTGTGTGTGTGTGTGTGTGTGTGTGTGTGCTAGCACATAGAGTCCTTTGGGTTATGACCAAGAGCGGTGTCTTAGTTAGGGCTTTACTGCTGTGAACAGACGACATTTAATTGAGGGTCAGTTCATTGTCATCAAGGCAGAAGCATGGCAGCATCCAGGCAGACATGGTGTAGGAGGAGCTGAGGGTTCTACATCTTTATCTAAAGGAAGCCAGGAACAGACTTGGCATGCTCAGCATCTAGGAGGAAGATCTCCAAGCCCATCCCCACAGTGACACACTCCCTCCAACCAGGCCACACCTTCTAATAGTGCCACTTACTGGGGCGAGCTTATACAAACCATCACAGGTGGCAAAGCTGAATGAAGTCCCATCTTCCTGAGGAAATGCCACACTGATCTTCATAGAAGCCACACAAGTTTGCAATCCTGAATATCCACCAGCAATGGAGGCGTATTCCCCTTACTCCACATTCAGCCTGAGTTGTCATTTGTTTTATTGATCTTGGCCGTCCTATAATTGGTATGGGATGAAATCTCAAAGCAGTTTTGATTTGCATTTCCTTAACAATGCTGAGCACTTAGAGTGTTTTCTCAGTGATTTGTGTTTCGTCTTTTGAGAACTCTATAATTCCACACCCCACTCTTTAATTGTGTTATGTTTTGGTTTTTTTTCTTTTTGGTTTTTCGTTTTGTTTTGTTTTGTTTGAGACAGGGTTTCTCTGTGTAGCCCTGGCTGTCCTAGAACTCACTCTGTAGACCAGGCTGGCCTCGAACTCAGAAATCCGCCTGCCTCTGCCTCCCAAGTGCTGGGATTAAAGGCGTGCGCCACCCCTGCCCAGCTCTTTTTGGTTTTTCGAGACAGGGTTTCTCTGTGTAGCCCTGGATGTCCTGGAACTCACTCTGTAGACCAGGCTGATTTCGAACTCAGAAATCCGCCTGCCTCTGCCTCCCAAGTGCTGGGATTACAGGCATATGCCACCACTCCCGCCTGTGTTATGTTTTCTTGATGTCCAGTTTTTTAGTTCTTTATATATTTCTAATATTATCCCTCTATCAGACACATAATTGATAAAGATCTTTTCCCATTCTATAAGCTGTCAATTTGTCCAAATACCAGTTTTCCTTTGCCGTACTGAAGCTTTGCAGTTTCAAGAACACTTATTAACTGATCTTAGTGCCTGTCCTACCAGCATTCTGTCCAGAAAGTCTTTTCCTGGGTCAGTTCAAGGCTATTCCCTACTTTATATCAGATCCGGGATATCCGGCCTCCTGCTGAGGTCCTTGAACCCTTGGAGCTGAGTCTGTGCAGGGTAATAGGTATGTCTCTCTCTGAATTCTTCTGCATGCAGACATCCGGGGTGATCAGCACCATTTGTTGATTCTTTTTTTTTTTCCATATGTATTTGACTTTGTCAAAAAAAAAAAGTCAGGTGTCAGCTGGGCAGTGGTGGCACACGCCTGTAATCCCAGCACTTGGGAGGCAAAGGCAGGTGGATTTCTGAGTTCGAGGCCAGCCTGGTCTACAGAGTGAGTTCCAGGACAGCCAGGACTACACAGAGAAACCCTGTCTCGAAAAACAAAAACAAAACAAAACAAAACAAAAAAAATCAGGTGTCCATAAGTGTGTGGACTTAGTCTGGATCTTTAATTCCCTTGATTAATATGTCTGTTTTTATGCCAAAAAAAAAAAATGTTTTTATTACTACAGCTCTGTAGCACAATTTGCGTTCAGAGACGCTGATATCTCTAGCAGTTTTTGTTATTCATGTTTATTTAAGCTCATGATTTGTGTGTGCGTATTGTATGTGTGTTGTGTATGTATGTGTGTTGTATATGTAGGTATTTTGTGTTTTGTTTTTCCATATGAAGCTGAAAATTCTTTCAAGATTTGTGAATTGTGTTGGTATTTTTTAAGGGATTTCACTGAATCTGTAGATTACTTTTGATAGGATGGCCATTGTCACTATATTCTATTGATCCACGAGCAAGGGAGATAGATCCATCTTCTGATATGATCTTCAATTTCTTCAGTGTCTTAGTTATTAAACGTCTTTCACCTGCTTTGTTAGAGCCATCACAGAATGGTTTTGAGGCTATTGCAAATGGTATTGTTTTCCTAATTTTTACATTTCTCATTTGTATATAGGAGGACTATTGATTTTTGTGTGTTGGTTTTGTATCCTGCTGCTTTGCTGAAGGTGTTTATCAGCTGTAAGACTTCCCTGGTGGGATTTTTTAGGGTCGTTTTTGTATAAAATATGTGCAGATAAAGATACTTTGATTTCTTTTCCTTTGTATCCTTTTGATCTCCTTGAGTTGTCTTATTGCTCTAAGACTTCGAGTACTGTTGTTCATGACTTTAGTGGAAATGTTTTCAGTTTCTGTCTGTTTAGGTTGATGACTGTGGGCTTGCTATAAATCCCCTTTATTAGGAAGAAACACGTATATGTGTATCCCTAGTCTTTCCAGGACTTTTATCATGAAGCAGTGTTGGATTTTGTCAAAGGCCTTTTCTGCATATCTAATGAGATGATCATGTGGGTTTTGTCTCTCAGTTTATATGGTGGATTATATTTGTTGATTTGCATATGTTGAGCCATCCCTACCTCTGGGATGAAGCCTACTTGATCATGGTGAATAATTTTTTGTGTGTTCTTTAATTCAGTTTGCAAGTGTCTTATTTAAGAGAATTTTTGCATCTATGTTAATAAGGGAAGTTGGTCTGTTTTTATTTTTGTTGCATCTTTATATGGTTAGAATATCAGGATAATTGTGGCCTCATAAAAAAAAATAGGCAATGTTCCTTCTGTTTCTATTTTGTGCCACAATTTGAGGAGTATTGGCATTCCTCTTTAAAGATCTGTTAGAATTCTGTGCTGAATCCATCTTGGTCTTTATTTTGGTTAGGAAACTTTCAGTTGCTACTACTATTTTACTAGGTTTTGTGAGTCTCTTTAAATTGCATATCTGATCTTGATTTAACTTTTGTAAGTCATATATATCAAGAAATTCATCAATTTCTCTTGTGTGTTCTAGTTTGGTGAGGTACAGAGCTTTGAAGCACGGCCACATGATTCTCCAGGTCTGGCGTCTCCTGGGACGCCCTCCATTGCTAATTGTATTAATTTGGATCTTATCTCTGTGTCTTTTAATTTGGCTAAGGGCTTATCAATCTTATTTTCTCAAAGAACCAACTCCATTTCATTGATTCTTCGTGTTTTTGTTTGTTTCTCTTTTGTTTCTTGCAATCTATTCCTTTTGGATGTTATTTTGTTGTTGTTGTGCTGTTGAATTGCTAATGTGAGATGTCTCCAATTTTTAGTGAGGCATTTAGTGCCATGAGCTTGCCTCTTACCACCTCCTTTACTATGTGTCCCATAGGTTTGGGAATGTTATGTTTTCATTTGCATTCAGTTCTAAAAAGTATTTTAGTATCCTTAATTTCAGTCTTGACCCATTTTCATGGAGTGAATTTCAAGTAGTGAGTATATTAGTTTGAAAGTTTTCTGTTGTTGATATCCAGTTTTAATCATATAGGATGCAGGGTATTATTTTGATTTTCTTGCATCTGTTGCGTCTTGCTTTATGTCCAAGTATGTGGTCAGTTTGAGAGAACATGCCATGGGCTTCTTGGCTTCTTTCACTTTTTTTGTTTTGTTTTGTTTTGTTTTGTTTTGTTTTGTTTTGTTTTGTTTTTCGAGACAGGGTTTCTCTGTGTAGCCCTAGCTGTCCTGGAACTCACTCTGTAAGACCAGGCTAGCCTCGAACTAAAAAATCCGCCTGCCTCTGCCTCCCAAGTGCTGGGATTAAAGGCATGTGCTACCACTGCCTGGCACCATGGACTTCTTAAAAGCTATATTCTTTTGTGTTTGGGTGAAATGTTTTGTAAATATATGCTATGTCCATTCAATGTGAGACATTTGACTCCAACATTTCTATATGTAAGGATAATCTCTTGTGGACTGCATAGTAAGTAAAGAGCTCAATGTGCTATAGCAAGGCAGGAGAGAATCGGCAGGACATCCAGCAGAGAGGGGAACTCTGGGAAAGAATCAGGCGTGGGAGATTCACTACCCAGGCTCAGAGGAAGACAAACATATGAAACTGAGGAGAGGTATCCAGCCATGTGGCAGAACTTAGATTACTATAAACTTGATAAGAGTTACAAGCTAGTTGGAGAATAAGCCCAGGACACTAATTCATACATAAGCCTCCGTGTTATTATCCAGGAACTGGAGCAGACATAGAAAAGCCCAAATAGTTACATCTATGTTTAGTAGTTTTTGTTTGGATGACCTGTATATTGGCAAGACTGAGGAAGTCACCCATTATCACTGTTTGAGGCTTAATATATGATTTTAGCTGGGGTGGTATTTCTTTTATGAACTTGGATGCCCTTATGTTTAGTATGTAAATATTTAGAATTGCAATATCCTCCTGGTGGATTTTCTCTTTGATGAGTATATAATGTCCTTCCCTGTCTCTCCTGATTAGTTTTGATTTGAGATCTATTTTGTCAGATATTAAAATGGTTGTACGAGTTGCTTCCTGGATCCATTTGCTTGGAATATTGTTTTCCATTCCTTTACCCAGAGGTGATGTCTAGACCTTCAAGTGTGTTTCTTGGATGTAGCAAAGGATGGGTTTTTTTTTTCACACTGTTAGTATCTTTTTATTCTGTTAGTATCTTTTCATTGTGGAGCTGGGACCATTGATATCAGAGAGCAGTGTCTATTGGTCCCCATTACTTGTTCTTGTTACTGAGTGGGTTACCCACCCTGCTCCATCAATTAGATGGTATGAGGTTATTTATTCCTTGCATTTTCTTGAATGTAGTTAATTTCTTCAGATTCAAGTTTTTATTCTAGCACTTTCTGTAGAGTTGGATTTGTGGGTAAATACTGCTTAAATTTAGTTTTGTCATGAAATATTTTTCTTCATCTATTATGATTGACAGTTTTTCTGGTTATAAATTTCAGGCTGGCATACATAGTCTAGAGTCTGTTGAAAATCCATTCAGACCTTTCTGGATTTTAGAGTCTCCATTGAGAAGTCTGGTGTTATTCTAATAGGTCTGCCTTTACATATTTCTTTGTCTTTTTCCCTTGCAGCTTTTTAAATATTCTTTCTTTTTCTGTATATTTACTGTCTTGATTATCATATGTCTGTCATGAGGAATTTCTTTTCTGATCCTGTTTGGTGTTCTGTATGCTTCTTGAACCTTGATAGGCACCTCCTCTAGATTTAGGGATTTTCTTCTATGATTTTTTAAGATTATTATATGTAGGTACACTGTAGCTATCTTCAGACATACCAGAAGAGGGCATCAGATTTCATTACAGATGGTTGTGAGCCACCATATGGTTGCTGAGATTTTAACTCAAGATCTCTGGAAGAGCAGTCAGTGCTCTTAACTACTGAGCCCTCCTTCTATGATTTTGTTGAAAATATTTTCTGTGCCTTTGACCTGAGTTTCTTCTTTATTTCTATTATCCATAGACTTGGCCTTCTTATAGTATGCTAGATTTCCTGGATGCCTACAGTATTTTTTTTAACATTTCCTCTACCATTTCATCTAGTTTTCAGCTCCTGAGATTCTCTCCTTCATGTCTTGCTGGTGAGGGGTACTGCTGAGGTTTTTGTTTTACTCTCTAAACGTTTTATTGCCAGTTTTACCTCAGTTTTTTTGTTTGTTTGTTTGTTTTTTAGTGATCCTATTTCTTAGTTAAATTATATTTTCATATTGTTTTTATTTCACTATTTCACTTAATTTCATTTAAGAAATGTGTCTTGTTTTCACAACCTTAAGGGGTTCATTTGTATTCTTTCTAAGGTCCTTGACTATATACATAATAGCTATTGTCAAGCCCTTGTCCTGTGCTCCAGCTACTTAGTAGAGTTGCTGGGTCCTGGTGGAGGCATACTGTCCTGTTGATGTTTGCATTATTGCCTCGGTGCCTAGGCGTCTGGGCTTGGGATGACTGAGGTGATTGTAGGTGTTGACACCTGGTCTGACTTTTGCTGAGTGGGTTTTCTATCCTTTGGTTACCATTGGCACCTCGTTGGGTCTTAGAGTGTGGTGACTGTGAGTTTCCTGGTAGGGGGCGCTTATGCAGCTTGGAGGATGGCAGAGAGGAGTCGAGGTAACCTAGGAGACGAGCTAAGGGGATTCTGTCGACATCTGGAGCTAAGGTACTCTGTGAGTTGGAGCTGTGATGGGAAGAGAGGATCCTATGACTAGGTTACAGTAAAGCAAAGAGTTATCTGGAGAGACAGACCGTGCTGAGACTGGGGAATCCCCGCATCTGAAGCAAGAGTGGGAGGAGTCTCCAGTGAATGAAGTTAAAGTGGGAGCACGGTCACTCATAAGCAACCTGTCACTAGGCTGCAGCTGCGGGTGACAATGAAGCGTTTGTTCTGGAGGGCAGGAAGGAGAGTGTGAGTCTCCTACTTGAGTCACTGCCAGGTCCCAGGGTCCCGGGTGGAAAGCGTTGATAGGTAAGGGGGCTGCCGTGAAGGAATGGGCATGGGCGAGGGGACGCCGAGAGGCTTCACTGGAAGGGGAAAAGCCGGTTCTTCTTCAAAGTTTGGCTGAGTCCTCTGTGAGTGGAGGTGGGATGGGAAGACTGGTCCTGCAGAAAGGATGCTACAGGACTGAGGATGAGACTAAAGTGGTTGTAATGGGGATAAGAATGAAAGAATCCTCCTTCTCCACATCCTCGCCAACACCTGCGGCCTCCTGAGTTTTTAATCTTAGCCATTCTGATTGTTGTGAGGTGAAATCTCAGGATTGTTTTGATTTGCATTTCCCTAATGATTAATGATGCTGACCATTTCTTAAGATGCTTCTCAGCTATTTGAAATCCTTCAGGTGAAAATTCTGTTTAGCTCTGTACCCCATTTTTAATGGAGTTATTCGGCTCTCTGGAGTCTAACTTCTTGAGTTCTTTGTATATATTGGATATTCACCCTCTGCTGGACGTATGATTGGTGAAGATCCTTTCCCAATTTGTTGGTTGCCATTTTGTCCAATTGACAGTGTCCTTTGCCTTACACAGCAAGCTGGTACAACCACTCTGGAAATCAGTCTGGCTGTTCCTCAGAAAACTGGGCATGACACTTCTGGAGGACCCTGTTATACCACTGCTGGGCATATACCCAGAGGATTACCCGGCATGCAATAAGGACACATTCTCCACTATGTTCATAGCAGCCTTATTTATAATAGCCAGAAGTGGGAAAGAACCCAGATGTCCCTCAATGTAGGAATGGATACATGTGGTATATTTACACAATGGAATACTACTCAGCAATTAAAAACAATGAATTCATGAAATTCGTAGGCAAATGGTTGGAACTGGAAAATATCATCCTAAGTGAGCTAACCCAATCACAAAAGAACACACATGGAATGCAGTCACTGATAAGTGGATATTAGCCCAGAAGTTCTGAATACCCAAGACTCAATTAACATATCAAATGTTTCCGAAGAAGAAGTAAGGAGAGGGCCCTGGCCCTGGAAAGGCTTGATGCAGCATTGTAGGGGATTACCAGGACAGAGAAATGGGAGGGGGTTGATTGGGGGAATGGGCGGAGGGAAGAGGGCTTATGGGGAGGGGAGAACCGGGAAAGGGGAAATCATTTGGAATGTAAACAAAAAATATAGCAAAAAAAAAAAAAAAAAAAAAATCTTGAATCCCAGCTCAGTATGGCCACTAGGGGTCCAAAATAGTGTTTCTAGGTATAGGCAGCTACTCCAGCTAGTACACACACCTACACACACACACACACACACACACACACACACACACAAATGTTGCAGGATTTTTCCATGTCCAATCATATTAGGAAGTGGAAGGCCTGTGACTGGACAGGAGAAGGGAGGCAGAGCTGGAAGTTTGCAGGGGGCAGGGACCGAGATGGCTTTGGATGTGGACCTGTGTGACATCTAGTAGCCAAAATAGCCAAGTTTTTATAAGATTGGAAATATTGGGATAGGGCTGGAGAGATGGCTCAGCGGTTCAGAGCACCAACTGCTCTTCCGAGGGTCCTGAGTTCAATTCCCAGCAACCACATGGTGGCTCACAAACATGTGTAATGGGATCTGACGGCCTCTTCTGGTGTGTCTGAAGACAGCTAAGGTGTACTTACATATAATAAATCTTTAAAATAAAATATTGGGATAAAGCTTTTATCAATTGACGCTTAAATTATTGGCATCTTGTAAATTGTGATATTTCTGATACATAAATCTGATTGGTTAATTAAGCTTTAAGAGTTCGGCTTTACTTGGTTACTAGAGTGTGATTCACCGATGGCAGAGAGGGGGAACACAGCTGAGATGCTGTGGGAGCTAGCTGTGGGAATGGGCAGAGGGAAGAGGGCTTAATGGGGAGGGGGGAACCGGGAAAGGGGAAATCATTTGGAATGTAAACAAAAAATATAGCAAAAAAAAAAAAATCTTGAATCCCAGCTCAGTATGGCCACTAGGGGTCCAAAATAGTGTTTCTAGGTATAGGCAGCTACTCCAGCTAGTACACACACCTACACACACACACACACACACACACACACACAAATGTTGCAGGATTTTTCCATGTCCAATCATATTAGGAAGTGGAAGGCCTGTGACTGGACAGGAGAAGGGAGGCAGAGCTGGGAGAATAGCTCGGCGACAGCGAGAACAGGGAACAGGGCTGACAGGGTGGGGCCCCGCCAGGACGTGGTGCTGAGGCCTGGCGGGGCAGGAGAGTTGGCGGGGTCTTTTTTAATAATTCCCTAAACACATGTACACACACAAAGACACTGTATTATGGGCCAGCCAAATGGCTCAGTGGGTAAAGATGTCTGCCACTAAGCCTCCTATCCTGAGTGTAAGTGTCATCTGCTGAGCACACATGTGGATGCACAGAACTGTCTCCCGCACGTTGTCCTGACCTCCACTCGTGCCCCATATGACAGGAGCACATACATTAAACAAAAATGCAATATAAAAATATGTTTTTTCTTTTTAACGTTCTGTATATTTGCATACATACATGTAAAGAGAAAATTTATGTGTCTAATGCGCTACCTTGCTTTAAACTGTACCATCCAATGTCCTCCCGACTCCTCCACTTCTCCACTGAATCTTTTCTTGCACTACAATGAGCATGGACCTGAGAGGCGTGTATGCCTCCATTGCTAGTTACTATGGTTACCACAGTGAAATGCCTAAAGAAAGCAGCTTTTGTAGGAAAAGGCTTGTTTAGCCTCACAGCTTTGGAGACTCAAAGATCACACTTGAGTGGGTGGCACTGTGGGGCCACCCTCTGGAGACAACATGGTGGCGGGGGGGGGGGGGGGCACGGTGGCAGCAACTCTTCTAAAAGTAATGGAAAGCAGAGAGCAGGGTAGAGCCTGGCTTGCTCTTTCGGTAACAGCCCTCTGCTGAGAACCAGCCTGGAGCCCTCACCAACCCTCTCCCTCCCTGTGAGCTCTCGGCAAGGAGGCTGCACCTCCCTGGTTATTGCAACCTAGAACCCAGCTGTCTTTCTCAGTTGCCTAAAACCCCACCCGTTGATAAGTAAACGAGTCAGGCACATTTCACAGGACTCTGACTGATGGCTTAGTGTTGTTGCCTAATGTTGTTGTTCCCGGGTTTCGGCACCATATGATGGGATATAAAAGAGAGAAAGGGTGTTAGTGAGTGTGGCATGGCGGCGTAGGGGGAGGGGGGTACCTAAGCGGGCCCATGCCTAGGCATCCCTTCCCCCTGAAGGACGACACACACACCAACATGGTATAGAATAGAGTTTATTTAGGGAAGAGGATGAGAGTCAATGGTATAGGAGAGAGAGAGAGAGAGAGAGAGAGAGAGAGAGAGAGAGAGAGAGAGAGGAGTGGAGACCGGCCATGACCACATGGAGAGAGAGGGGGGAGGGGAGAGAGCCCAAGAGGGCCAGAGAGGTGAGAGAGAGCAAGAGAAGGGAAGAGAGAGAGGAGGGGCAGGCAGCCCCTTTTATAGTGGGTTAGGCATATGGGGTGGGGCATACCTGGCTATTGCCAGGTAACTGTGCGGTGGAGCTTGGACAGAACACCAACACTGACTGCCCAAGGACGCCCGTGCACTCGGCATAGGAGGTGAAGGTTGAGCTCAGGTGAGTCGGGGCCGTCAGAAGGAAAACTAATTCCAAACCGTTTTTTTCACTTAGATACCCCGCTGGTTTAGCCGGATGACTAGTTCAAGGGCAGGAGGGTGAAATCAGGGACCAATCTGTAGGCCAGACGATTCAGAATAAAAAGGCAAAATTAGGTGTGGAGAGGAAAGGGAGGGGGAAGCGGAGGAGTGCTCGCAATTCTGGATCTTAAGGCCATTTAAAGTTTAAAGTTGGGGGGGGGGGCGGGAGACAGCGTGCACACCGTGATTGCATGGGCAGAAGTCAGAATAAACCTGGAAGGAGTTTATTCATTTCTCCTACCATCTGGCTTCCGGACATCCAACTCAGGAAGTGGGACTTAGCAGCAAGCAACCCGCTGAGTCATATCTCTGGGCCTTGGGGCCATTTTCTAAGCAGCACGCAGAGGAGCACATACTTTTTATTCATTCCACAAATAGAAGTTAAACACTCCCTTTTCGGGGTGTAGGTAATTCAGGACAAGCCTGGCCTGGGCAGTCTTGTCCCTGGTTGGCGCCTAGGGTATGTTCTAGGTGGGTCAGGACTCATCTGGGCTGACAGTCTCTCACCGTCCTTGTCCTCTCCCTTGTCTGGATAGCAGGGTTACCTGCTCAGAGCAGAGACAGATGGGAAATTTCTGTCATCATTAAGGTTTTATTGACCAGCGCGGCTGGAATTTCCCAGAGAGAGGAATTAATCTCGCTACCGACTGAGAGCAGACATCCTGCTGGGAGTAGTTACATAAATTCTGTTGCTCAAATTAATTAGGATTGTGATTCATTTGTTTAATGAAGAATCTGATGGCGAGAGGCAAGGCCGCCTAGCCTTGCCGAGCTCAGCCAATCCCGGGTGGCAGTGCGGCAGATGGGGTGGGACCAGGCCTGCAGCTGGCCGCCGATGGGCAGAGACAACCAACCAGAACGCCGTGCTGAAGGGGAAGCCAGGGGGAGCCGCTGCTGTCCCCACCAAAGCTGGTGGCTGGAGGGACTGGACTCCCAGCTTAAAGCTTTCCCAGCTTCGCCCAGGGGCTTCCGGCCTCCTGCTTCCTCTGTGTGGCACAACTGCGAACAGCCGAGCTACACGCCTCATTAGCCCTCCCCACCCACCGTTCACCCATTGCCTCCTGCCACCCCCAAACACTAGACTTAGGGCTTCTTGGAACAAAGTAGGAACAGACATCCCACCTGCTTAGGAAAGACCCCTCCCCTCTACCCAGAATCCCCTGCCTGCCCGTGGAAGGGCAGCCCATTCCACAGTCGCCTCTGGAAGCACCTTCTCCCGGTTCTGTGAGCCTGGCTCTCTGCTGCAGTCGTAGAGGTAAGGAACAGAAGAAAGGTAGCCCCGGGTGAGGTTGGAGAGAAAACCCCAGAGACAGTGAATGATTGATAGTCTATGTAGGTAACACTTTTTGGGATAAGATTTAAAGGGTGTTTCCTGGCATCCCTAGAGAAAAAGGTCAGGTCAGATGTTTTGAGTGAGTTTGGGGCATTTGTTGAAGTGTATGCTGGGAAAGAAAAGAATCAGGTGAGCCTGGGACTTTATTTAGTGATGCCTCGTCTGCAGAAGTCTTCCCTGGGAGCCATGTTTTCTTTCTAGATGTTCCCACTTCTTATTGCGACTGACTGGGAAGGCCACAAGTCAGACCCAGCAGAACTTCTCATGAATCAGAACCAAGTATTACAAGGGCATGTGTCCTGCCATCTACCCAACACTACCTAGAAGCCTCTGCGGGAGCTCAGTTATAGCTCACTTAAAAAGAAAAGAAAAAAAAAAAAAAGCACTGACCTGGGAACCAGTCCAAAATGGAATGAACTGTGATACAAAGGCTCGGCCTGCTGGGCCTCAGCTTCCCTGTCCCCAAAGGGTGCTGTTGTCATCGGACTCCACTCAGTGGCCAGGAGAAATCTTAAGGGTGAAAGGATCTGGTCACTGTGCATTAACTCTCTGAAAGACTTCCCAACACATCAGTTAAACCTAAGGTGGGGTGATCTGACACATCCCCCTCCAGTTACACGGCCCCCTCTGCAGGCCCCTGCTGGTCACCCTCTGTCTAACCCAGTGTCCCTCCCGAGGCTCTCCCGCCCCTTGGGAAGCGCTGGCTGCTCTCCTCCCCTGTGTTGTGTTTGGATATGGCTACAGTACCGAGGCCTGAGTGTTGGAGACGGTGCTGAACTGGTGGGACTTTTAAGAAATGAGCCTTCCTGGAAAGTCATCTGGTTCTCCAGGGATGAGGTAGTTCTCGTGGAACCCTGAGGCGGGTCTCATGGGAGGGTTGTTAGAAAACAGCCTGGCTTCTGCGTCATCCCATCTTGTCCCGAGGTCTCCTCATACACATTCTTACAAAAGAGATGCTATCTACCACGAAGCCCTCACCGGAGCCGGCCTGACGCCGGCTGCAGGCCCTCGAACCTTCAGAACTGCGGGCTGCTCAAAAAGGGACCCAAAGTCAAGCATTGTGTTACAGGGCCACTTCCAGTACTGGTGGCTGGGCATGCAGAGATGAAAGACACACTCCAGCATTAACCATGGCTGAAGAGCACTAAGCAGGGCTTCTGCGCAGGAGCGGCAGGGTCCGATCTGAGGTGAGGGGCTACCGTGGAGCACGGCGGCTGGAGATAGTTAGGAAGCTGTTAGGATAGTCCTACAGTAAATGGCATCTTAGAAATTAAATACCTCAGAATTACAAGTTAAGGGCTCTGCTTCTAAAATGTCCCCTTGTGTCCTTCAGGAGGAACAAGTATTATCCTCGCACAACTCAACATCTTTCTGCAGTGTGTGTGCGTGCCTCGTTACAAAACTAATGTTACCATTTTGACGTCTAGAAACACCCCGGGGAACAGGCCTCGGGGGCACGCTGTGTAGGAGAAGTACCTTAATTGCGTTCATTAAGATGGGAAGACCTAGGGCTGGAGAGATGGCTCAGCGGTTAAGAGCACTGACTGCTCTTCCAAAGGTCCTGAGTTCAAATCCCAGCAACCACATGGTGGCTCACAACCATCCGTAATGAAATCAGATGGCCTCTTCTGGTGTATCTGAAGAGAGCAACAGTGTACTCACATATAATAAATAAATCTTTTTTAAAAAAAAGGAAGGTAATGTTGCCTGATTTAAAAAAAAAAAAAAAAAAAGATGGGAAGACCTGCCCATTGTGGGTGGCAACATTCCCTGGGTTCTAGACTACATGAAAAGGATGTGAGCTGAGTAGAATCATTCTGTCACTTGCCTGTGGGTGGAGTGTATGTGTGTGTGCGCGCGCGCGCGCTTTACCATGAGAGACTCTGAGCCAAAATGAACCTTTTAATGCTCTTATCCGGAAACCTGAGCAACAGGAAAGCCGTTGAGACAGCCAGGGGTCTTCGTTAAAGGCACAAAGCTCGAGAGGATGGGAAAACTGCCAGAGGGCAGGGACCCTTGCACCCGGACCCTCTGTTTGGATAGCCAGGCCTCGGACCCTGAGAAGTGGCCAGTTCTGTGCAACTGCGCTCCCCGCCCCCCTGCAGAATGTGTAAAATTTCAGCACTAAAAGGCATCTTAGTAGGAAACAGGCCTGTGTTCTAACAGATCAACTGAAGGTGCGCTAGTGGTACAGAGAGCCGTGCCGGATTGCGGATGCCAAGGAGGATGCTGGGAAAGCTAGAGCCTACTGAAACCGCCAAGGCCTACGGGAGTTGTTGCTTGGCCTGGAGAAGGAGGCTGGGGTGAGCGGGAAAGTTGTGTGCAGGAGCACAGGCCAAGAACATCCCAAAGAGCATCCCAGCCTCGCTCTCCTCCCGCCCCCTACCAGTGCCTCTCGTTGTCCAAACCACGCAGGAGCCGACCAGCAAGGAGCCTCTTGGTTGTTCTGTAAGGTCAGCTTTCCGAGCAGGCACGGGGGAGGGGAGATCTCATCCTGCAACAGGCAGAAAGCAAGCTCAGAGCAGAGGCAACTGGCCTTTGTGGGGAAAGTCAGGAAAAGGGCCGCAGCCCCTCTCCCTTGGGTGAAGTTTCATGCAGTGGAGTCTGGCCTGGCAGCGGCTTAGGCAGAGGGTAGCAGCAGAGCAAGGATGGTGGAGAGCCGCCCCGAGGAAGATGGCATCCCCAGGCTGCATGAAGAACGGGATGGATGCTTCTTTCCCGTCTCTTCATGGTCTCCTTGATCACTGCGTCTGCCCTATGTCCCCAGGCATGGGGACAAAGACACAGACCTAAGGCTGACAGGGACAGTTCCCTGGGGCTGCTTAGGGATCCAGCACAAGATGGGTTAATTGAAGTCCTAACAATAAATGATGCAGAAAAGCAACACCTTTAGTCTGCTGGGAGCCTCAAGGAAACAGGAGAGGGACCTGGGAACCCCGAGATGGCAAGAGCATTAGTAGTAGTTCTTGGAAAGGGGCTGAGACCAAGAAGCCATGGCGTCCTGGGTTCAGCCAAGTCTCTGCCTTTCTGAGCTGCTCCATCTGCCCTTGTCAAAGTCCAGAAGTGCCTGAACCACGCCTGCACCTCCTGCCCCACTGCAGTGCGTCCTGCTCCATTCCCACTGCAGTCTCCCCGCCACTGGGCAGCTCAGGCTTCCTGATGCCGCCCTCTCCCATAATGCCCTCCGCGTCCCCGCAAGACCCTCCTTCCATTGTTCTTAAGCTCCTTTGAGCCACCTCCATCCCATGACTGCCCCGTCCTGATGGCCGCCTGGTCCCCTTCTCTCACTCTTCCCCTGCCTTAGCTTCTCTTGTAGATACAAGGCAGGAACTACATTTCCTCTTTCTCACCTGACAGGCCCCCCCTTGATCAGGTGACAGAGGAAACAGCAGGGTGCAGAGAGGGGAAGCCCGGGTGGGCGCAGCCAGGCCCAGCAGCCCTGATAGGATGCCAGCCCCTGAGCTCCCCACCCCACCCCGCCCCTCCCCCAGCTAATTAGGATGGCGCACCCATCATGCACTTGCAGCTTTAGCGTGGGACACAGCCTCCCCGGGGCCTGGGCCCAGCTGGCTCTCTGCTCAGACTCATAAACTTGTAACTGACTCAGGAGCAGAGGACACAGGAGCCGTGCTGAGAAATCATAAAACGAGCATCAGAAAGAATCTTATCATTCGGAGGGAGTGAGGTCTCCGTGCTCCCAGTCGGAGACGTGGCACTCTGCTGCGGCTTCCTCCTGGGAGCTTGGCACATTTGTCTTAGAACCCAAGTGTCACATGAGGAGACACCCAGGCCACAGGAGAAGATATGTCTAGGTACCTGGAGCGACACCATCAGCGGCCAACCACATGCAAAGGCAGCCAGCCAGCAGAACCTTCAGATGACACCAGACCCAGCCTCTGCCTGGCACAGCCACACTACAGACACAGAACCACCCAGCTACGTTCAGCTAACCCATGGAACTGTGCAGGATAACATTTCACACTGCCAGGAACTCCTTGCATGTAGATGAGCAGCTGCCACCACAACTATGGTGTGACTGGCTGAAAGCCTTGGGCCGATGAGAGCCAGAGCCTGGTGCATTTAACCGCAGTCACCCTTACCCCGCCACCGTAAAAGGTAGGGAAGTGAGCGGCCCAGAGCAGAAGAAGGGGAGAGGGAAAGATGAATTTCATTAAAAAGACCCGAATTAATTCCATTTATAAAGGAAACTTTGTATTTATGAAAGAAACCATGTGTATGGTTTTTGTTTTCAGTCTTACAAATAGTATCTTGGAATTTACAGAGTTAATTGTTATTTCAGCCTTGGGTTGGTTATATCCTAGACACACACACACACACACACATACACACACACATACACACACACACACACACACACACACACACACACACAAGAGATAATTACCAAGAGCTTACCTGACCACAATTTTCAGGAAGACAGTGACCTCAAGGGAAGAGACCCTGTGGAAGGGAACTCAAAGGCGGCCAAGTGGCAAGCTAATCCTCCAGAGAAATGCTCATTCTGAATGATCCAACAAAATAGCATGCACCCACGATGGGGAGGGTCATCCACTGCACCCAGCAGTGCTGTGAAAACCTTGATCAGAAGCGGGCCCATGCCCAGGGCAAAAGCAGATGCCCTTTTCCAGTTCAGTGCCAGCATGTAGCTGAAACACACCCTCAGAGGGAAAGTCTTAGATTTGCCTGTTCTTTTTTCCAGGACCTTAAATGGAAGCAACATGAATTTGTCAAGGCCTGGCCTGCTGAGGAGGCTGCAGTGGGGAATTCAGGAGAACCGCATGTTAAGGCGTAACGAGCTGGAGGCCAGGCTGGCCATGGATTTCACCTTGAGCTGATGTGAAAGGTATCCGCTAACCTGGATTGTCCTTGGTTTTTATCTGGGCCCCAGGTCCCCTCTGTGTCTGTCATGGAGCACTGGAGAAGCCACCATCTTCTCAACATATCCCAGGAGCTCTCCTTCCCTCTCTCCCTCTCCTTCCCTCTCTCTCTCCCCCCTTCCTCTCCCTCTCTCCCTCACTCCCTCTCTCTCTCTCCCTCTCTCCCTCTCTCCCTCCCTCTCCCTCTCTCCTCACCCCCTTGTGTTTGGTCCTCCCAGTGACCCTCAGAGGGAATTACTATTAGCCAATTCTAAGATAAAATTCAGAACTCAGGTTCCCTCGAACCATCCATGGCCTGTACATCTGGGACGGTCAGCAGAGTGGTTCTACTGATCACAGCTGAGCTCATTGGCCAAATACCTGTACAGTCTGGCCTCATCTGCCCCACATGGCTGTCATCCTCCACCAACCCAGCCCAAGTGGAACAGATGACAGTAGCTAGGGTGGGCAGGAGACCACAGACACATCAGCTGTACAAGCGCTTTTGTTGGTCAAGCTCTTGCTTCCACATAAGCCTTTGTCATTATTCCTTTGACCAGAGGAAGCTATATTGCCAAGGCTGAAGCGAAAGCCAGAAGATGTTAGAAGCCAAGGGTGAGGCGCGGTGACGGTGAGGAGGGGCTCCTGTGCCGGGCGCTGGATGTATACATTCTTCTGTCTCCTCCTCGACCTAGGCAATCCCAGTCCTCTCTCAGGAGCTCTGCCCCCCGATTCTTCTGAGCACGACCCTATCTACTTAAGGTTCTTCAGGTAGCTGAGGTGAGAAACAAAGAGAGTGTTCTTTCTGCCTGTGTATTTCACAAGCCCAGGGTGTCTGCACACACTAGCTGAAGAAACACAGGACCATCTCGGATCCTATTTCCAGAGTCCTGAGCATCTCACACAAGCCCTCAGAGGTGAGCCAGCCCCACGTCGCTGACATGATAAACAAGAATCACAGGAAGAGAACAAATCAAGGCAGAAAACAATGAGCCCATGATGTAATTAAAGTCACTGTGAAAGAACTGAGGAGGGAGGGAATGAGTCAGCCGCAAATGTAAGCGATGGATCAGGGAGTGTCGCAGTACACAATTCTTGGCTGTTTCCAGAGCGCCTGCTGCCCCAGTTAAAAGAGCACCTTGAGCCTGAAGCTCAACATCTGGAAGGAGCCACTCCTGTCGTCCTAAAGCCTCCTCTGCTGCCACCCCAGGCAGTGGGAGCAGCGCTGCCAACAGGGAGAAGAAAGTCGACGCTCGAACCTTAGAAAAGAAAGGGACAGATACTGCGCTGCTCAAAGGTGCCCAAAGGGGATTTCAGTTTCATTGATTGGATTTGATCTATAATTTTTAGGATACAAGGTAACTGAAAATATAACCACCATAAACATACTTAGGCCAGAAGTCAAGCATTCAAACCATATGTTCTGTGTAAAATCAGATAAGAAGGGTATTGTGCATGCATGTGCATGCTTGCATCATGTGTGTGTGTGTGTGTGTGTGTGTGTCTGTGTGTGTGTGTCTGTGTGTGTCTGTGTGTGTGTGTGTTTGCAAATGCACACACGCACACTCGAGTATGTGTACATGCATGTGGAAGAGAGTAACCTTCAGTACCATTTCTCGGGTACTATCCACCTTTTCTGGTAAGTTGTAATTTTATATATATTCCTGGGTGCCTGCATGTCTGTATGTGCACCACATATGGCCACTGCCCAGGAGAGCCAGGAGAAGCTGTCACATGCTCCGGAGCACATGTCACATGTCTGGAGCACAGACAATCGTGGGCCTCCGTGTGTGTGTGTGTGAGGAGCCAAACCTGGCCTTTGCAAGAGCAGCAAGGGCTCTTAACCACTGAACCATCCCTCCAACCCTAGCTACTTTTAATTTAAAAAGAAAAGACAGAATCTCCCACTGGCCTGGAGCTCACCAACTAGGGTAGGCTGGCTGGCCGCAGAGCCCCAAGAAACCCGTCTCTGCTTCCCAGGCCCTGGGACCACACGTCTCGGCCTCTGTGCTTGCCTTTTTCTGGTAGATTCTGTGAATTGAACTTCAAGTCATCCAGCTGGCAGTGCAAGGGAGAGGTGGGCCTTAAGAGTTGGTGCAAGACACACCCAGACTGCAGATTCTCAGCACATAGGAGACTTATTACCCCAGAGGGGCACGTTGTTGGGGGTGCGGGCTGCCTCCGGTGGACGCGGACAGCAAGCAGAGGTCATCCTTTTTTGAAGGAGTGAGTTTTTAAGAAAAAGAGGGAGTCTATGCTGTGGTGAGTTGGTAAATCCTGATTGGACATTTTCACCAAATAATGAATTTTGATCGTTGGACTTCGTGCATATGTGCGTGTGCCATGTGTCGTCTGCAGCTGAAATTACTGGCAATTGTGAGCCATTAGATGTCGGGGCTGGGCGCCCTTGGTGGTCCTTTTCAAAGGAGCACCTGACATAGAACCATATTCCTATTACTGGTAAATGCATTGAAAATGTTACGTCTGTAAGAAATAATACTGGGCATTAGAGAAACTGTATGTTTTGAGTGCCTCTTGGGACTGCCTTGGCCAACAACTCAAAAGAAGGCTTCGAATAGCTAGCATGGAGGATTTTGTCGGGTAGCTCTTAGGGGGAGCACTGTCAGCAAAATGAGATTTCATTAAAACTCTAAGTGTGTGTGTGTGTGTGTGTGTGTGTGTGTGTAAGACAGACAGACATATGTCTCTATATATACATTGTGTGTGCTGTAGGCTTTTTCTTTATGGTTAATAGTACTCCCTGTGGCTTTTCAGATGTGCTTGGTCCTGTTTCGCCCATCTCTCTCCCCTTCAGTGTTCACCTCCTTCCCGTCCCTGGAGTCTCGCTCCCTTCTTCGTTTTCCTGATCAGATCACCTGTGCCATGCTCTTCCCCCCTCTGCTGCTCCCCAATTTAAAAAAAAAAAAAAAAGTTAAAGAACTAGGTTAAGGCTATGGCTCAGCTGGTAACGCACCTACCCAGCATGTGTGAGGCCTTGGGTTTGTTTGATTCCCGGAATCTCATAAGCCAGGTGCTAGACCCTCGTACCAAGAGGCTACAACCTAACTCAAGAAGTAGGAGTAGAAAGATCGGGGTTTCAAGGTTATCAGCTCCACGACGTTCAAGGCCAGTCTGGGATGCGTGAGGCCCTGCCCACAACTGCAGGAGAAGCGGGCTGGGGAGATGGCCAGTGGGTAGGGGCTTATCTTCTCCTCCACAGAACTGGAATTTGGGTTTTAAACGTTCATGTCAGACAGCTCCAGGGGATCTGACGCCCTCTTTCTTCCGAACTCCACCTACATCCAAACATGCCCAAATTCACACATACACACATAATTTAAAAAAAATTTTTTTTCAAGGGTAGTAGAAAGGGAGGAGAGAGGGAAGAAGAGTTGTAAGCATGACAGTGCCATGTGTTTAATCCTCCTCACACAAGCTGATAAGACTGAATCCTTCCATTGTATAGGTAGAGGACATTCCCTGGAGCCGGGGCTCTAAACTGCCTGCCTACTTACTGAGAACCGCATGGGCTGTGCATGGTGAGGCAGGATTCACACTCAGGACCACGTCCTGTGCCAAATGTCACTCAAGACTGGAGGTCGACACGGCCCCCATCAGCTGTGGTTGGCAGCGCCCGCTCTGACCGTGTCCTGTACTCCATGCTGCCGCCCTGCCACCTCTACCTGAGGCGAGCAAGGCTGAGGGGCGCGTGTTTGTTGATTCAGGGAAGCTGAGCTCTGCCCCTGAGCTGCTGACAGAATATCTGATGCCTGTAGCAACCTACAGTCAAGTGCCAGGGAAAGTGTGTTTTAGGCTATTGCCTCTATCCTCGGGGGGAAGGAAAAACATCTCTGTGAAAAATGGCGCAGGATGCTGGACTGATGGTGCTTCAAACGGGAAGGGACAAGCCAACGGGCTTTGTGGTCCAGCTAAAGAAAAAGTAATGGGAGAGTTACCAGCCAGCCTCTACAGACAGCATTTTTCAAATGCTTTAGCTGTAGCCATGGGAGACTCTACCACTAGATGAATTTATAAATGGCCACCTTACACTCAAGCGTTATTTATGTATGTATCTATTGATTTAGGTCTGTCTTACTTCACCAAGAATTGGAAGCTGACCCTTTAATTGTGAGGATGACAGCTTGATTACATTAGTGGCCACTTTTTTTTTTATGCTTCCCTACGCCCTTGCCCTTGGGTAATGTCCTCCAACACTGGCTTTGGGCCGGACACGGTGACTTACTTTGGCTGGTAAGACAGCAATCAAATCGAGGCAAACACAGTTTGAAAACCATACAGCGGAGAGACACGCTGTCCTAGCCGAGGCTGACCTAGATGGCCAATCTGCCAGGGACCACAAGAACCCATCTGGACAACAGGACCTGGCCCTGCTCAGCAGGACCACCCATAGACCCATGAGGAATAGCAGGTTGTTCTTCAAAGTTCCTGGTTTGGGGGTTTGTTACCTATTAATAATTAAATAGGAACATGCATTGTATGTGTGCATGAGTATATGTGTGTATGTGTAATCATGTGCATGCATGTTCATGTGTGTGTGCCTGGGTGAGCATATGTGGGAGTACACGTGTGTTTGTGAATATGTATGTGTATGCATGTATATGTGTGTGTCTGTGTATGTGTGTGTGTATGCGTTGGAGGTAAACTGTCGGTTGTCTTTATAGACTTTAACTTAATTTCTTTGAGACAGGGTTTCTCACTAAAACGAGCTCACCACTAAGCTAGAAAGCTCAAGGATCCTCCTGTCCCCACCTCACCAGCACTAAAATGATGGCCACATGCTACCACAGCAGCTTTTACATAGTGCTGGGGGGTCAAACTAGTCCGGTTGCTCATGTAGGAAGTACTATCACGGAGCCACACCCCCAACCCCAAGGGAGTCACATCCTAGAAACACAGTCAGCAGGTGTCTACGGAGTGTGAGTTCTGGGAAGAAAAGCACATACTGACATGCGCTTCCTGAAGGAATTCTAGCAGCCCAAGCATGGCAGATATGGCTCTGACTGGCCTTGCCCCCGCCCCCATCCCCTCTGCCTTGCTAAAAACCATTCGATTACATTCCTAAAGCTTGCCAGCCAGGTCTATTCTCTCTGATACTGACTACCAAGGTCTAGCTATCCAAGTATTGAAGTCCAGCAATCAAAAACCCTCTTCTGGCTATTCTAATTAACATGCCCAATTAAAATCAAACACCTCATCCTAATACGGGGTTCCTTCTTTACATTTGTAAAATGCTATTTTGCTATGAGCAAAGTCTGTCTGTATCCAGAGGCAGCCCTTTGTCCCTTGGGGCAAGCATCTCTTCCCCATCTCTGTCCCCTTCCCCTTCTCCCTGGTCCTCTCTCCCTGACTTTGTCTCTTATCCCTGCCCTCTGTCCTTCTAGAACAAATAAATCTCCTTTGCTAAGAACTTAGTCTTGGGGGGTGTCTTGTACCAATAAGGTCTTTCAGACCCCATCTCCTGTTTCCTAGATGACCCTGGGAAAGTAACCCCCAGCTACCCACCGCCTTAGGATTTATACTACAGTGTTGACGGTGGAGGTGGACTGCAGCGATGGCTCCGTGGGTAAAGACACCCACTGCCAAGCCTGAGGATCTGAGTTCAATCCCTGGGCCCCACATGTGGAAGGGGAGAAACAACTCCCCTGAAAGCTGTCCTGTAACTCATTTGTTCCATGGCACATGTGTGCACACACAAACAGCACAGCTGCAAACAATCTTTAAAAGTTGTGTTAGCCGGGCGCGGTGGCGCACGCCTGTAATCCCAGCACTTGGGAGGCAGAGGCAGGTGGATTTCTGAGTTCGAGGCCAGCCTGGTCTACAAAGTGAGTTCCAGGACAGCCAGGGCTACACAGAGAAACCCTGTCTCGAAAAACAAAAAAAAAAAAAAACAAAAAAAAAAAAAAGTTGTGTTAAAGGTGGAGGTGTTTGGGTTTTGTTGGGGGCCATTAAGGAAAAAGGACTTTCCCCTGTCTGGAAGAATAGATTATAAGTTCTATCCCTGGTTAGAGGCCGAGACGGTCTCCTCCTTTAAGACGTTAATGCAGCTGTGCCTGTCAATCATGTGATCAGGTGTCCTCACCACCACCCCCCACCTCCACCCCAACCCCAATCCCAGGAGAGTTGGTTCACTTGAAGCCATGCTAAGGAGATGAGACTTACTCTCCAAAATTCCCATCACTGTCCTGTGGCACTACAGAGCCCACCAGCTTTTCCAAGTTACCCAGAACAACGCGACTTTTCCTTTTCTCCTTTTCTGTTGGATGCTGACCAAAGCCTGCGTGTGCTTTCCTGACACCCCGAGCTCTCTCGGAAGCTCTCCAAATCCCCATTTCTGTTACCTGGCTGCGGGGTGATCCCAACCCCAGCCATGGGCTCACCGGAGCAGTGTGGGGTCTCCCCCTGCTCCACACTGTATTCCCGGCCCTGATGTTTCTCTCTAAGTTGCCTTATTTCTCTAATAAAATTTCCCTAATGAAATCTAGAACAGCCCTTCTTCCTCCCAGGGCTGTCCCAAATTCTTTTGTTAATAAGACTTAAGATTTCAAGAGGGAATCTCAATTTCCCTGGGAACATGAGCATGCCCCCCAGTGACCCACTTCCTCCAACTAAAGTTTCCAGAAACTCCCAAGATGGCATCACCAGCTGAGTGAGATCGTGAACCTGTAGGGGATAATCCAGTTTCAGACCAGAACACCATCCACGATAAGTGCCAGCTTCAAACTACAGAATAAAAACATAACATGCATTCGTCTATCACGGGTAACATTGCAGATGTCTCAAAGTACCATCTAGGGTCATCAGCGCTTTGAATTTAAGGTAGTTTTTGACTGTGATGATATAGATAAATATCCAATACTATAATTGCAGTTTTTTGGTGGTTTTTTTTTTTTTTTTTTTGGTTTTTCGAGACAGGGTTTCTCTGTGTAGCCCTGGCTGTCCTAAAACTCTGTAGACCAGGCTAGCCTCCAACTCAGAAATCCGCCTGCCTCTGCCTCCCAAGTGCTGGGATTAAAGGCGTGCGCCACCACCGCCCGGCTTAATTGGAGTTTTCTAATATTTTTTTTTTTTTTTAGTTTTCTAATATTTTAATAAATGCTTCCAACTGCCTTCCTTCACAATCCTAAATGTTTTATTAATTGATTTTAAATCTTTTCTGTTTTTTGTTTGTCTGTCTGTCTGTTTAACCAAAGTGCCTATCAGCTTCATCAGACCACTAAATACTGCCCATGGCTCAAAAATAGCTAAGACACCTCCCTACCTCGGAGAACAGACAGACTGTGAGGTCAGAGACAGCCATAGTGGAGGACAGATGGGAGAGGAGAGCAGTGCTGGTGGTGCTGTGTGCGCCCTCCCTGACCCATGGGAGTGTTCATGGCGAGACTGAGCAGGGAGGGCAGTGCGGCTGAGTTAGCAGGAGACATCAAGGAGGCACAAGATGCCTCCTGGCTCTCACCACACCTCCCCCTGCAGGGTGGATCCAGAACTCTGAGGGGAGAGCTGGAAATGCATGGAGACAGATGAACATGTCCTCCAGAGGTCAGTGATGAGGCCATCCACGCTGCTTCGGAGGATGACGTTCTGTGCAGCCTTGGGTTCTCAGGAGAATCTAACTGGTTAACCTGAAGCCTCTTCATTGTCTTTTTTGGGGTTGTCTCGGTTTTTTTTTTTTTTTGTAAGACAGGTTCTGGTGTAGCCCAAGCTGACCTCAAACTTCCTATGTAGCTAGATCTAACCTTGAACTTGTGATCCTCCTGCCTCCACCTCCTGTTGCAGGAATCTCTCTGGAGTAAGCTTTTGGTGATCAGGTCGTTAAGGGCAACAACCTATCACTGCAGCCGTTTCTCCAGGTTATCCTGTTCCGGGTAGCAAGTGACGTCATGCTTGGAAATGAGCGGTACAAGCCGTGCCCTAAGTAAGTCAATAAATCAAATAAAGGCCAAGAACAGTCGCTCTTTCCTACCTTATTCTACTTTGCTCGCAAGTGCTGGGATCGCAGACAGGTGCTGCTGCCCAGGCTCTAGTTAAAACCAAGACTCTTTCAGAAAAAGAAAACAGAATAGTGAGAAAGTACCCTCCCGGACATTCCAAGAACAACAAGAGAGCGCGCGCATGCCTGGGACCGCGGAGGCCCCTGCTGAGATCAGAGGGTGTGGCGGGCTCCTGTAGAGCTGATCTTTGATGAGGAGTTGGTAACGGAGAAGGGAGGAGCCTGGAACCGCCGGAGCTGCAGTTGCCACTGAGGAGAGTCAGAAGGCAGTGCGGAGACAAATGCTTTGGCTATCTTAGAGGTGAGGAGAGGTCAAGATCTCTCTGGAAATGCGGCCTGCCTCACCCCCTGGAGGAGGAAGAGAACTCCAGGGAATATGGAGTTCGCCTCTGAAGGGAATTAAGGGGAGGTGGGACTTAGAGATAGGAGTTCAGCAAGGGAATAATCCACACGGGTGATCATGCAGGGCCACAGAAAGTCCTCTGAGATCACAAAGAAGGACCAGCAGGATTCAGAGATGACTCGGCAGATAAAGGCACTTGCCACCATGCCCAGTGTCCTGAATGTGATTCCCAGGACTCTGGGAATCTAGAATGTGAGAACTGAAGCCAGGTGTCAGTCATGGCGCACACCTTTAATCCCAGCACTCGGGAGGCAGAGGCAGGTGGATCTCTTGAGTTCGAGGTCAGCCAGGTCTACAGAGTGAGTTCTGGGACAGTGAAGGCTACACAGAGAAACCTGTCTCACAAAACAGAGAGAGAGAGAGAGAGAGAGAGAGAGAGAGAGAGAGAGAGAGAGAGAAGCACTGACTTGCAAGTTGTCCTCTGGCCCCAAGCACTCCATGTCCTTTGTGTGTCCATACGTGTGCTACAGACATGTGGATGCAGAAGCCCCTGGGTGGGGCCCGGCGGTCAGTGAAGTCTTCCACACCACCCCGTAGTGTGAATGTCCACGTCTGCTGACGCGGTGAGCTATGGCGTGACACAAGGTAGAGGATCCTAGCAAACTAGTGAGCCTCAGATTGGGCCTAGAACAGGGCGGCGGCTGCCTCTCTCATCTGCACTGAAGTCCACTTGAGGACTGGCAGCCTGGCCCCTCCCCCTAGTGACAATGGGATGGTTGGCCACCCTAGAACTCATGTTAATTCCCCATTGGTCCAAAGGCTGTATAAGAATGCTGTTGCTACATGCTACATTAGATCTGTACTCAGGGTTGGCCTCCAGAGTTGATTTTACAGGTTGGTGACTTTGCCTCCCTCACCCCCTCCTGGATCCCGGTTCCCACCCATATCTGGTTCTCACACATACACAGTCAATCAATCAATAAATGTAATTTTTTTTCAAAACAAAGACAATAAAGTAAAAAATCAGAATAAACAGTGAAGATAGGGAAGGAGTTTGTTTTGTTGTTTTGTGTACGTGTACACACATGCATGTGTGTGTATCTGTGTGTATGTGCCCTCAAGAATGTGTGTGCACATTCATTTGTTCTTCAGGAGCCATCTGTCTTACTCTTTGAGACAGTCTCTCCCTGAGTCCTGGGCCTGGCTGACTACTCTAGCCTGTTTGATGAGCCCAGGATCTTCCTGTCTCTGCCTCTGCCGTACTAGGGTCACACGTGCATTACCCAGCAGCAGGCCAGGGGTTTATCTGTGTGATCTAGGGATCAAACTCAGGTCCTCATGACTGCATTGTCATGATATATCATGTGTCATGAGGGGGTACCTGGTGGGCCCATGCCAAAATATGCCCCTGAGTTCTTAGGCCATGCAACTGTTCTGGTGTAAGGAGGTTTACTGGGGAGGGGGGGGGCCAGGGGCGAGGACGATGAGGACCCGGAGAAAGGATAGAAAGACAGTAGACATGTAGACAGACAGGAAACAGAACCATGGCGGGCAGTCCTTCCATACACGGGGTGATGGCGGCAGCTGAGGATGGGGAAACCCCTGCTAGGTCCCTAGGAAGCCCCCGTGGAATGGCCGGAAAGCTAGCAGGCACGGTAAGCACTTCACCCCCTCAGTCATCGCCACAGTCAGCAGTTTGGTTTGTTTCCATTTTATAGTGTCAATAAAGTAGGGCTCCTTTGTGACCCAAAGCCAAGGTAGGGGGACATTCAAGGAGATTTAAATTTGGCTTGAAGAAGGAAACAGCACCAGACCCCTAGCCGAGGCCTCTGGGGGGCTGGTGAATTCTAAGCAAGCAGTTCCCACGGCGGAGTGTGGATGGAGGCCAGATGATGCTTGCCTGCTGGGTAGCGAGTGGGTGAAACACTGCTGGCTGGAGAGGCGGGGGGGGGGGGGGGGGGGGGCGGGAGAGGGAGGGAGGGAGGGAAGAGGCAGATTTGCAGGGCAACAGCATCCAATTCAATGTTTTCTTTCCAAGACCTTCCAGTTTTGAATTAAAGAAAGAAGGAAACTGCAAATCTGGAGTATTTAAAGGTCATGTGAAAATCCTGGAACTCTCCAGTTCAATCTGTTCCCACCTAAATAACGTGTGTGAGGGCCACCAGACCCTCCTCATCACCGAGCCCCTTGAAAATGTGCAGCATCCCCTGGGAACCAGGCGGCTGGGGAAGCGGGTAGGCTAACTGGAGATCTCCACCTATTCCTCCTCCCCACCCCAAATCTGTTTCCCCAGCTCTGTGACAGAGCAGGAACTGCAGCCTGCTCTCCACCACCCCGCCAGCCTCCATCTCCAGTGTGTCACACTACCCCAACTCCTGCGCCTCAGAATCCAATACCTCAGACTCAGCCCAGCCCTGCCCCGCCCCCCCACCCCCCCACCCCCCCAACCCCCCCAACCCCCCACCCCCCCACCCCCCCACCCCACCCCCACCCCCGTCCAGGGGACTGAGCAGATTCTGGTAGAACAACCTGCTTGCCTCCCTCCTGTAGGCCCCCTCAGCACCACCCCTCCTAACCCATCTCCATTCTTTTTTTTGTTTAGACTTATTTATTTATTTTATGTGTATGAGTACAATTATAGCTGTCTTCAGATACACCAGAAGAGGACATCAGATCCCATTACAGATGGTTGTGAGCCACCAAATAGTTGTTGGGAATTGAACTCAGGACCTCTGAAAGAGCAGTCAGTGATCTTTAACTGCTGAGCCATCTCTTCAGCCCCCACCCCCATTCTTAAGTGTCAGCTCCCAATACCTAGAAACTCATTTTACCCCCACTGGCCACACAGAGCAGGATTCCACAAGAACTCCCCACCAGGTGGCACATAGACACCAGATCCTCCTCAGAACCAGAAAGGGCACCAGAAACCAAGAAACAAGGCACCCACCTAACGAAAATAAAAGATAAGACCAGATACCAAAACTGAGAATTACAGTCTTCTCAACCAAGATGCCTAAATGCCAGCAAAAGAGACCATCAAAATCAGCCAAGACAATGTGTCTCCTTTAGAGCCCAGCAACCCTACCACAGTAGGCCCTAGGTATTCCAGTACAGCTGAAGCACAGAAAGGGGCCTGAAATATCCTTTTTGGATATGATAGAGGTCCTTAAAGGGGAAATGAATAAATCCATAAAGAAATCTATGAAAATACAAACAAATCCTGGAAGAAAATGAATAAAACTGTCCAAGACCTGAAAGTAGAAATAGAATCAATAAAGAAAACCCAAACCAAGAGAAATCTGGAAATAAAAAATTCAGGAACTTCAGAGGCAAGCCTTGCCAATAGAATACAAAAGATGGAAGAAAGAATCTCAGGCATTGAAGATATGATAGAAGAAATGGATACCTTGGTCAAAGAAAATGTTAAATCTAAAAAAAGAACCTAGCACAAAACATCCAGGAAATATGGGGCGCTATAAAAAGACCAAATCTAAAAATAACCGGAATAGAGGAAAGAGAAGAAACCCAGGTCAAAGGCACAGAATGTTTTCAACAAAAGCATAGAAGAAAACTTTTCTAACCTAAAGAAGGAGGTGCCTATTAAGGTACATGAAGCATACAGAACACCAACTTGACTTGACCAGAAAAGAAAGTCCCCTTGGCACATCATGATCAAAACACTAAATGTACAGAACAAAAAAGAAAAAAATAAAAGCTACAAGGGAAAAAATACCAAGTAACATACAAAAGCAGACCTGTATATAAAAGACCTGACTTCTCAATGAAAACTCTAAAAGCCAAAAGGGCCTGGACAGATGTGCTGCAGATGCTAAGAGACCACAGATGCCAGCCAACACTACTTTACCCAGCAAAATTTTCAGTCACAATAGGTGGATAAAATAGGATATTCCATGATAATACCAAATTTAAGTAACATCTATCTACAATACACACACACCCCACATAACAAAATAACAGAAATCAACAAATACTGTTCATTGATATCTCTCAATATCAGTGGTCTCAATTCCCCAATAAAATGACACACACTAACGATGAGTGTGAAAACAGGATCCATCTTTCTGCAGCACCCAGGAAACACACCTCAGGATAGACACTACCTCAGAGTGAAAAGATAGAAAAACATATTCCAAGCAAATATACCTAGAGATCCAGAGAATCATAAGGGCAAGCTGGTAGCTATTTTTTTTAAAGATTTGTTTATTATTTTATGTACATCGTTACTCTCTTCAGACACTCCAGAAGAGGTCATCAGACCCCATTACAGATGGTTGTGAGCCACCATGTGGTTGCTGGGATTTGAACTCAGGACCTCTGGAAGAGCAGTCAATGTTCTTAACCGCTAAGCCATCTCTCCAGCCCTGCTGGTAGCTATTTTAATATCTGACAAACTAGACCTCAAACCAAAACTAATCAGAAGAGTTAGAGAAGGACATTACATAGTCATCAAAGAAAAAACTCACCAATAGGACATTGTAATTCTTTTTTCTTTAAAGATGTATTTATTTATTACTATGTAAGTACACTGTAACTGTCTTCAGATACACCAGAAGAGGGCGTCAAATCTTGTTACAGATGGTTGTGAGCCACCATGTGATTGCTGGGATTTGAACTCAGGACCTTCGGAAGAGCCGTGCTCTTAACCACTGAGCCATCTCTCCAGCCCCGACATTTTAATTCTTAACATCTATGCACCAAACACAAGGACACCCAAGTGTATAAAGGAAACACTACTACTGCTTAAGTCACATACTGACCCTCACACAGTGATACAGGGAGACTTCAATATCGCATTCTCACCCATAGTCAGGCTATCCAGGCAAAACCTAAAAAAGAAAAATGCCAAAGCTAAACGGTATTATAAACCAAATAGACCTAACATATTTACAGAACATTTCATTCAAACACAAATGAATATGCCTTTCTCTCAGCCCTTTGTGGAACTTTCTCTGAAACTGACCACCTACTTGGACACAAAGCAAGTCTCAACAGATTCAAGAAAATTGAAATAATACTCTACATTCTATTTGACCACCATGGATTAATGCTGGATATCAACAACAGAAACAACATTAAGCTTACAAACTCACAGAAGATGACCTACTCTCTACTGAACAAAAATGATCAAGAAAGAAAGACTTTTTAGAATTGAATGGAAATGAATGTACAACATACCCAAACTTATGGGACAAGTGATGGTGGTTCTAAGAGGCAAAATCATAGTGCTAAGTGCCTACGTTAAGAAAGACTGGAGCCGGACGGTGGTGATGCACGCCTGTAATCCCAGTACTTGGGAGGCAGAGGCAGGCAGATTTCTGAGTTCGAGGCCAGCCTGGTCTACAAAGTGAGTTCCAGGACAGCCAGGACTACACAGAGAAACCCTGTCTCGAAAAACCAAAAAAAAAAAAAAAAAAAAAAAAGAAAGAAAGAAAAGAAAGAAAGAAAGAAAGAAAGAAAGAAAGAAAGAAAGAAAAAGAAAAGCTGGAGATGTTTCACACTAGAGCCTTTCAGCACACCTGAAATCTCTAAAACAAAAAGAAGAAATCACACCTAAAAGGAGTAGGTGACAAGAAAGAACTGAACATGGATTGAAATCAATAAAATAAAAACAAAGAGAACAATACAAAGAGATAACGAAATAAAGACATGGTTCTTTGAGAAAATAAGATTGTCTGCCAGGCATGGTGGCGCATGCCTGTAATCCCAGCACTTGGGAGACAGAGGCAGGCGGATTTCCGAGTTCGAGGCCAGCCTGGTCTATAGAGTGAGTTCCAGGACAGCCAGGACTACACAGAGAAACCCTGTCTCGGAAAAAAAAAAAAAAAGAAAGAAAAAGATTGTCAAACCTTGTCCAGATGAACTAAAAGACAGAGAATATTCAAATTAACAAAGTTAGGAGATCCAGAGAATCATAAGGGCATACTTTAAAAACCCACACTCCACTAAATTGGAAAATCTAAAAGAAATGGGTTATTTTCTAAATTCATACAACTTCCCAAAGTTAAATCCAGCAAATAAGCAATTTAAAGAGACCAATAACCCCTAGTGAAATAGAAGCAGTCATTGAAAGTCTATCAATCAAAACAAGCCCACAGCCAGATGGCTTTAGCACAAAATTCTACCAGACTTTCAAAGAATTAATGCCAATACTCCTTAAATTATTTCACAGAATAAAAACAGAAAGAGCATTGCCTAACTTGTTTTGCAAAGCCACAGTTACCCTGAGAATCAAACCACATAAGGACCCAACAAAGAAATAATTGCAGACCAATTCCCCTTATGAACATAGATGCAAAAATTCTCAATAAGATACTTGCAAACTAAATTCAAAACACATCAAAAAGATTATCCACCAGGACCAAGTGGGTTTTGTTCCAGAGATACAGGGATAGTTCAACATATATAATAAGTGTAATCCACCATATAAACAAACCGAAAGACAAAAACCACAAGATCAACTCATTAGATGCAGAAAAGGCCTTTGACAAAATTCAACACCCTTCATGTAAAAGTCCTTAAGAGACTAGAGATACAAGATACATACCTGTACATAATAAAGGCAGTTTCCAGCAGGCCTGAAGCCCACATCAACTTAGCTGTGCCAAACTCAAAGCAGGCAAAACTCAAAGCAATTCCACTAAAACCAGGAATAAGACCGGGTTGTCTGCTCTGACCGTGTCCATTCGATACAGCATTTTAGAGTAGTAAGGCTCTGAAGATCATCAAAGGGATGCAACGGGAAAGAAGTCAAATTGTCTCTATTTGCAGATGACATAATAGTGTACATAAGAGTTCGTAAAAATCCTACCAGCCAACCCCTACAGCAGATAAGCACCTTCAGCAAAGTAGCAGGATACAAAATTGCATGACAAAAACTGCTAGCCCTCCCATATACAAATGGCAGATGAACTGAGAAGGAAGTCAGAGGAAACAACACCTTTCACAGCAGCCTCAAGTATCTTGGGAGTAACTCTAGTCAAACGAGTGAAAGATCTGTATGATAAAACGTTTAAGACATTAATGAAAGAAACTGAAGAAGATATCAGAAGATGGAAAGATCCCCCATGCTCACAGACTGATAGGATTAACATAATAAAAATGGCCAGTCTACTAAAAGCCAGCCACAGATTCAGTGCAATCCCTATCAAAATTACACCACAATTCTTCACAGATCTTGAAAGGACAATTTTCAGTTTTATGTGGAAACACAAAAAAAACCCAGGACAGCTAAAACTATCCTGATTAATAAAAGAACTGCTGGAGGTCACCATCCCCAAATTGTACTGCAGAACTATAGTAATAAAAACGGCATGATATTGGTACAAAATCAGACATACCAATAAAATCAAGTTTAGAAAACAGGTATAAATTCATATACCCAAGGAAACCTGATTTTTTTTTTTTTTTTTGTAAAGAAGCCAGAAATACACACTGGAAAAAAAGATAGCAATTTCCTCAAGTAGTCCTGGCCAAACTGGGTATAGAAGAATTGAAATTGAGCCATACTTAACACCCAGCACAAATGTCAACTCCAAATGGATCAAAGACCTCAACATAAACCAGCGACACTGAACCTGATAGAAGAGGCATCATCTGTCATCAGTTTGTCATTAGGACAAAACAGCAGCCTAAAGAATAGGGAAAGACTTTTACCAACTACAAAGCCATTAGAGGGCAAAAATCCTGCCCAGGGCAGCAGGAAGCCAGAGGATCTGAGGGCCAGGGAACCTGTCCCCAGGAATATAAATGGGCTTGACAAATTATGGGACAAGTGTGGTCATGTGGAAAATTACAGTGAGAGCTTGGAGGATTTTGTCAATTGTCCAAATAAAATAAAATAAACAAACCCACGTGATGAACAACAGTAATAACTGACAAGCAAGGAAACCAAAGAGAAACGAGGCGGTGATCTACTAGTTGGCCTGGGAATAACCATACTTAGGTTGTGATGAGAGTGAAAGATACAGTAAGCGTTTAGAAAATCGGGGGAGGGGGGAGTGGACTGGGGGAGGGTGGAGAGGGGCTGGAGAGATGGCTCAGAGGTTCAGAGGTCCTGAGTTCAATTCCCAGCAACCACATAGTGGCTCTGTACCATCTGTGATGAGATCTGGTGCCCTCTTCTGGCCTGTAGGCATACACGCAGGCAGAACTCGATACATTATAAAATCTTTTTACAAAGAGGCAGTCGAGCCAGGTGTGGTGGTGCACTAATCCCAGCACTTGGGAGGCGGAGGGAGGTGGATCTCTGAGTTCGAGGCCAGCCTGGTCTACAGAGTGAGTTCCAGGACATCCAGGGCTACACAGAAAAACCCTGCCTAAAAAAAAAAAAAAAAAAAAAAAAAGAGGCAGTCATTTGGGGAGTCTGCAGGCAGAGGAGGAATGCTTGGGGAAGAGGCCCCCCTCAAGGCTAAGAGGAAGACATGGGTGGGACTTCAGAGCGCAGGTGTCTCTTAGAGACTGGGACGAGCCCGCTGGAGCTCGAGGTGAAGGAAGCGGGGGAGGGAGGGCTGCCTGCTATTTCCAGCCATGAGCCTGCTGCTTCCCTGGAGTCAGTCAACTGCAACTAGGGAGTGTTTGAGAGAGAAAGAATGTGAGCATTGAACATGGGCAGGCTTAAAAAACCTTATTATCCTTTAAAAAATACAATATAGGCATTATTTGCATAGCATTTACATTGTATTACATATAATAAGTGGTTCTGCGATGATTTGAAGCATGGGAGATTGGAGGTTATATGCAAATAGGTCACTGTGTCATTGAAGGACGTGGGCTCCCCAGATTTGGAATTTGTGGGGACCTTGGAGCTCATGGGAGGGAACCCAGGATGGCTGTCACAGCTATCCAACTAGATTTCAGGTAATACTTGGGTGAAAACAAAACTCATGTATTAAAAGTAGGTTGGGAGACCAGCGAAATGGCTTAGTGGGTAAAGGCACTTGCCACTAAGCCTGACTATGGAAGTTCAACTCCCAGGACCCACACGGAGAGAGGAGAGAACCGATTCCCACAGTGGTGCACATGCCCACACAAGCAAATAGATGAATGGGGTGGCGTGTAGTTAGAGCTCATGTACTGTCCTCTGTGAATGGAACTCTCCCCAATGACTGCCAAGAACCCAAACCATCTGCGAGCTCCCAAAGAAGCCGTGTCCCCAGCAGGAACACAGAGCAAGCCCTCTGTGAGCCACTGAAGCCGTGTCCCCAACAAGGACACAGACATGCTTCTCATGTAACTGTGCAACAAGCGAATAGAGTTGGTTACATTTAGAAATATTTTAAAAAGCAAAACCTTAGCAGGATATGGTGGTGAGTGCCTGTGGTTCCGACATGTGGGAAGTGGACTGGGGGAGATTACGAGTTCAAGGTTGGCCTTGGGGAGTGAGTTTGAAGCCAGCCTGCTACATGAGATCCTCTCTAGAGAAATCAAGATGGAACCCTCTTAAAGTGTCCAAACTTAACTGTAAAAGCAGAACATCACAAAGAGATATTTGTCCTTCATAGGCCGTGACAGGCAGTAACGACATTTTTGAGTTGAAGGTCGGCGGGCTTGCTTGACCTCGGGGTTGAAAGTGGGCGGCCCCAGGCGGGCATGGCATTCTGTGGGTGCTGTGAATTACAGGCATCTCAGCAGGCTGCGCGGCTCTCAGAAACAGCTGCTCTGCCCTCCAGCCCTCCTTCTGACTTCCTGTCCTTCTGCTTCCTGTCAAGGGACCTGCTGGGAAGCCAAGCCTCTACCTGAGACATCTCTGGACACTTGGCTGTGTCGGGGCATGAAATCTGTTGCATTTGCTCATTTTTTTTTCTTTTATTGAAACTAGCTTTTCCCCCCATCACATAATGTGCCCTGATTACAGGTTTCCCTCCCTCTGCTCCTCCCCCATTCCTCCCCACCTCCTCCCACCCAGACCCACTCCCTTTCTGTCTCTCATTAGAAAACAAATGAGCTTGTATGGGATAAGAATTAAACAAAACAAAATATAATAAAACAAAAACTAGCACATCGAAAAACAAACAGAAGAAAACAAGCCCAAGAAAAGGTTCAAGAAACAGCTAAAGATGCAGAGACCCACTTGCTCACACACTGCGGAATCCCATACAAACACCAAGCTGGAAATGATTATGTATACGCCAAGGATGCTCTTCCTGCCTCCCCCTCTGCGGGGTTCGCTGAGCTGAGGGGAGGGATTTGACAGACATCCCAGTTAGGGCCGAATAGTTCAGGGTCTCTCACTCATTTGTATCCTGTCTGCGCGTGGGTCTCTACTTGTCCCCGTGTCTGCTGCCAGAAGAGGCTTCTCTGGCGGTGGCTGAGTGAGGAACTAATCCTGGAGTAAAGCGGACACCACTGGGAGTAGCTCTGGTGCTGCTTTTCTTTTGAGACAGGGTTTCTCTCTGTAACCCTGGGTCTTGTGGAACTCACTCTGTAGGCCAGGTTGGCCACCATCTCGGAGATCCACCTCCTTCTGCATCCCAAGTGCTGGGATTAAAGGTCAGCACCACCACCGCCCAGAGGCTACCTCTTTTTTTTTTTTAATAGTAGTGTTTACTTCTACCCTAGGACCCTGAGCTATCTAATCTCAGGTTCTTAGTCACCCAAGTCTGGGTTCCATCTTGTGGAGTAGGCTTAAATCAAATCGGATATTGAGGGGTTACCCCAATAAGCTTTGTGCCGCATTGCCCTAATTTATCTTGAAAGCATCATTTTTGAGCAGAGGTTTTGTGGCTGACTTGGTGTTTACATTTTGGTAGCATGCAGAGTACCTTCCTGTACCAAAGATGCTAGCACGTAGGGGTGAAGGCTGGTTGCTGGCACCAGCTTGAGAGCAGGGAGAGTGCTGTCTACAACGGTGGGCCCTGCTGTCCGTTTGTCGAGAGCAGCCTGTAGTCTTGACAACAGCCTGCGCTGTTTGGAAGGTCCCACAGGAGCCCTTGGCCAACACTTAGAAGTGGCCCCATCCCGGTGCTGGAAGCCCCATTTGGTGACAGAAGATGGCTAGAGAGGCATGCTTCCCTTGTCATTGGTGATTTCATTTACATCTCCTAAATGGATGCAAATATTTTACGAAACTTCTGCTGCATTAGGTTTTGATGCTACCTCTCAAATGGTCCCTAATTTTAGCTGTCTCCCTATATTGCCTCCCGTATCCCCACTTCTTCTTGATCTTCCCACCCCAGCCCCTCCTACAATGCACCCATAACTCTAGTCTATTTCCCTTCCCTGGGGAGACCTATCTCCTCCCCTACCCCACCTTGCTCTATACCCCACCTCTGTGATTTTCTGTTTAGACCCGTGCCTCGTTTTTAAGTTGGGCTATTTGTTTTCTTGCTACATAGCTTTTTGGAGGTTTGACGATCTTATTCTGTCAAAGAACCAAGTCTTTATTTCGTTGTCTCTGTATTGTCGTCCTTGTGTTTATTTTACTGATTTCAACCCCTGGCTCAGTTCTTTCTTGTCACCTACTCCTTTTGGTGTGATTTCTTCTTGTTTTAGAGATTTCAGGTGTGCTGAAAGGCACAAGAATGAAATATGTCCAGTTTTTAACGTAGGCACTTAGCACTATGAATTTGCCTCTTAGAACCGCCATCTCTGTGCCCCTTAAGTTTGGGTATGCTGTACATCCAAAATGTCATGACTGAGTTTTGTTTTCACCCAAGTATTACCTGAAATCTAGTTGGATAGCCATGACAGCCATCCTGGGTTCCCTCCCATGAACTCCAAGGTCCCCACAAATTCCAAATCTGGGGAGCCCACGTCCTTCAATGGCACAGTGTCCTATTTGCATATAACCTCCAATCTCCCATGCTTCAAATCATTGCAGAACCACTTATTATATGTAATACAATGTAAATGCTATGCAAATAATGCCTATATTGTATTTTTAAAGGATAATAAGGTTTTTTAAGCCTGCCCATGTTCAATGCTCACATTCTTTCTCTCTCAAACACTCCCTAGTTGCAGTTGACTGACTCCAGGGAAGCAGCAGGCTCATGGCTGGAAATAGCAGGCAGCGCCCCCCCCCCGCCCCCCGCCCCCCGCCCCGCTTCCTTCACCTCGAGCTCCAGCGGGCTCGTCCCATTCTCTAAGAGACACCTGCGCTCTGAAGTCCCACCCATGTCTTCCTCTTAGCCTTGAGGGGGGCCTCTTCCCCAAGCATTCCTCCTCTGCCTGCAGACTCCCCAAAAGATTTTATAATGTATAGAGTTCTACCTGCATGTATGCCTACAGGCCAGAAGAGGGCACCAGATCTCATCACAGATGGTAGAGAGCCACCATGTGGTTGCTGGGAATTGAACTCAGGACCTCTGAACCTCTGAGCCATCTCTCCAGCCTCTCCCCCCTACCCCCAGCCCAACCCACCACCACCACCACCACCACCCCCGATTTTTCTAAACACTTACTGTATCTTTCACTCTCATCACAACCTAAGTATGGTTATTCCCAGGCCAACTAGTAGATCACCACCTCGTTCCTCTTTGGTTTCCTTGCTTGTCAGTTATTACTGTTGTTCATCACGTGGGTTTGTTTATTTTATTTTATTTGGACAATTGACAAAATCCTCCAAGCTCTCACTGTAATTTTCCACATGACCACACTTGTCCCATAATTTGTCAAGCCCATTTATATTCCTGGGGACAGGTTCCCTGGCCCTCAGATCCTCTGGCTTCCTGCTGCCCTGGGCAAGGGCTATTGTCTCCTTGGTCTCCCTGAGCCATTATTTATGGAATTCTTTGCCTTTTCCTCTTCTCTGTTGAAACCCCTATTTCTATCCCAAATTATTTTTATCTCCATGTTTGTATGTGTTTATATATATATGTGTATATGTATGCATGTGGATATATAGTATCTATATATTATGTTATATGTTTATTGTATGTTGTATATTTATTATATATTTAATATATTATATATTATAACTATATACTATATAGTTATGTTATATATTTGTGTGAGAATGTATGTGTGTGTAAGTGTGGTATATATGTGCGTGTGTTATATGTACATTATAGGGCTCCAGTACATATGAGGAATCCACAGGAATACATCATGCCTATCGCTCTGCACTCCTGCTTTGAGACAGAGTCTCTCATAGAACCTAGAGCTAGGCTGGCAGCCATCCAGTCTCCATGCTTCCTGAGTCCCCCAGTCACAGTCCTGGGATTGTCATCATATCTACTCGGCAAACGTTCTGACCCGCCGAGCCATTTCCCAAGCTCAAGCCTTTTATAAGTGTGTGTGCTTGCACATGCATGCTTGGGTGTGGGCAGGTACATATGGGTGTGTGTGTGTGTGTGTGTGTGTGTGTGTGTTGGACAATTTCAGGTATCATTCTCAAGGCTTCAGTGGAGAATGCTAGCCACCTCTGTTGAGACCTGGAGCTCATCAACTACTCCAGGGGGCCTGGCAGTCATGACTCCATGACTCCCCACCTCCTGGGTGCTGGGATTGCAAGCATCGGTCACTACACCCAGGTTTTTAGAGGTGCTCAGATCCAGTCCGCTCCTTGTACTTGCTGTACAAGTGTGTTACTGAGGTACCTCCTGAGCCCTAAACCTTCACCTTGAAATAAAGGAGGGGTCTAACCCGAGACTGCACCACTCTGCTCCCTGCACTCCCAGCCCCGATGGATCTTACCTTTAGGTAAATTTCTCTACTTTATTCATTGTTGGTAATTTTGCTTTATTACCTTTAGATCCGTTTATTGTTATTTTAGAGGTTTTTATGCTCCATTAAAATTTGCACATGGGTCAGTGACTCTGTTACCTCATCCTGTCCCATTAAGTTCACCCCACAGACTACAGGAGCAGCAGTCCAGACCCGCTGCTCCTGTGCCACAGCGGTGAGCCCCTCCCTGGGGCACGCCTGTTCTTCTCCTTGGGTTGGACGCTCAGCGAACACACCACTGGGACCCCTGCTCTTTGATTCTGGGAAGTTTTCTTGCATTGTTTCTCTGACAACTTCACGCTCTCTTCTCTGTTACTAGACCTTCTGCGAGCCGAGTGTTAGACTTCTTGGATGGACACCTCGATTTCTTATGCTTTTGTCTCGTTTCCCCTCTTAACCTGACCACTGCTCCCCACAAGCCACCACACACACACAACCCACACACACACACCCTACACACCGCCCCACACATAACCCCAACACGCATCACCACACACACACACACTGCTCCACACATACTGCACACATGCCACATACACACACAGTGTACACACACATTTTCACACACACACACACACACACACACCACCCCACATACACCTCCCCACACATGCCCTGACCATGTCCCGTGGAGTTGATCAGGACTGGGTGCTGACAGTCACACTGTGTGTTTGCAGCCTTCATCCACTAGCTGTAACAGGGTTTACCACCCTTTCCCTTCTCCCTACCAGTCATCCAGAGACCAGAGTCACTCCTGAGAATGAGTCTCTTTCCTGCACGGGGAGGAGGCAGGGACTTGCTCTTTGCCCCGCCCCTTGGGCCCTGCCTGAGTCCTCTGCCTGTGCCTTCCAGGCCCTCCGACCCTAACTCGCACAAGCGTCCGAGGCGGTGCTCAGCTCTCCCTGAGCCTCCCCATCACACAAGCAAAGGTCCGAGTCCTGTCCTCTCTGCTGGCCCTCGATGACCCAGCAGCTTCCCTCCGCACTTGAGACTTAGGGTTGAGCGACCTTTGAGTTCCATCGAAGGTGATATTCAGATGGCGTCTGCCCCTCTTGGTGCCCCTAACATAGTTTGGAGGAGAACCAAGTGGAAATCCCTGTCTTCCACCCTCGTCGAAGGTCAAGACCGAGAGCTCAAAGGGACAACAAGGGACCAGGTTGTCGAGGCCGGGGAATCACACCTGGGCAGAAGGAACAGGGTGGACACAGGCAAAGCACAACTGAGCAAACGGCTCAGTTTTCCACGGACGGAAGCCTGGATCCTGAAGCCAGCCGGGAGCAGTCGCCTGACTGCAGCCATGGCCGATGTGCTAGCCGCAGAGAAGCGGCACCGGCCCGAGGGAAATGAGGGAAACGACAGTGGTCTCCAGGAGAGAGACGGCTGGGGTAAGCCCAGAGGGACATGCAGGTGAAAGGCCAGAGGCGGATGAGCAGGTGACGGGCAGGTGTGTGGAGCCTGGGGATAGGAGGAGGAGCCTGCTCTGGTGCAGACAACAAGCAAGAAGAAAGGAGGTTCACCAAGGCAGGGCAGGCAGGTACGGTGAGCCCTACTTGAATTTATGTAGTGTAATGGTTACCTTTCTTTTCTTTTCTTTTCTTTTCTTTTCTTTTCTTTTCTTTTCTTTTCTTTTCTTCCTCTTCCTCTTCCTCTTCCTCTTCTTCTTCTTCTTCTTTTGAGACAGGGTTTCTCTCTGTGGTCCTGGCTGTCCTGGAACTCACTCCATAGACCAGGCTGGCCTCGAACTCAGAAATCCACCTGCCTCTGCCTCCCAAGTGCTGGGATTACAGGCGTGTGCCACCATGCCCGGCTACCTTTCTTTTCTTTCATCGTCGTCATCGTCGTCGATGATGATGATGATGATGACGACGATGATGACGATGATGATGATGTTTTCTCTGCCCTGTCCTGGACTTGCTTTGTAGACCAGGCTGGCCTTGTCACAGATATACCTGCCTCTACCTCCTGAGTGCTGGAACTAATGGCGCCTGGCCTAAATGACTTTTCTATTGCTGAAATAAAACACCGTAACAAAGGGATGCTTGTAGAAGAATGTGTTTATTTGGGCTTGCAGTTCCGGAGGCACAGAGTCCCTCCTCTCAGGAGGGTAAGGCAGCACGCGGCAGACAAGGCCACAAGCGGGAAGCCAAGGGCTCACATCTTGAAGCACAAGCAGCATAGAGAAGAAAAAAAAAAAAAAAAAAAAAAAAAAAAAGAAATGTTTCAAGTCTTTAAACTCTCAAAGCTCACCCCCCAGTGACAAGCCTTCTCCAGCAAGGCCACACCTCCTAAGCCTCCCGGAACAGTGCCACCATCTGGGGACCGAGCACCTGAGGCTAAGGGGACATTTATCAGAGCCACAGTGCCCTTGGCACACAGCTCTGACTCAGTCAAGCTGTGCGTCCCTGCAGCCAGGCCAGATCCTGCTTGGCCACTCAAAGTCCGTGTGCTGAGGAAGCAGAGCTCCACCACCCCTACATCGTGTACCCCACAACTCCCCCTGAACTTTCTTCACCTGCTGCTTACCAGGTAGCAGTGACTCTTTGGGGCTTGGAAGGAGCGCGACCCTGCCGCCTCTGATGGGTCTCCTCCTCTCCTCACAGTTGGGGAGAGAAGAGTGGACTCGATGGTTGTTATGGCAACAAGGGCTCCCAAGATGGAAGAGAAGGAAGGCCTTGCTCCAGGGTTGCCATAGCAACCTGGATCCTCAAGGCCAGCTTTGAAGACAAAACACACACACACACACACACACACACACACACACACACGCACCCCAACTTAACAGAGAAAGTGGCCAGGCTTTCAGGGTTCTTTGTGGCCCAGAGAGCAACAAAAGACGTGAGAATCATCTTCTGTCAAGGGGTCCAGTCTTACAGCTGACTTCAAACTTTTCAGGGCATTCAAAAGCTATTCTGCTTTTCCTGAAAAGTAGCTAGAATTTGCAAGTCATACACATACTAAACAAACATTTTACTGAGCCTACTCTGTGCCCAGAGCACTGTGATAGGTAAGACCTCTGTCATGTTCTCACATTGGACAAGACTGCCTCGAGGTGGGGTAGAAACTGCCCAGTGTTTTCTGAAGAGCATCTGGTCGTGAGCTTGGCAATTCCACTGCAGACTCTGCCTGCAGCCGCGTTCCGAGGGGCTGGGCTCACGGCCTTACTATTTACAGAAGTCAAGGATGAGGAAGAACTCACATGTCAGGCCTGCTAGCCAGCTCTGGGCCAAGCATGAGCGTCTGGATTAGAATTCCCAGCACCCAAGTGAAAAGGCTATGTAGGGCCATCGCTTCTTCACAGAAGCTGGGGACAGAACAGGACACCAGGAGGGGTGGCTGGAAGCGGTCTGCTGCCCTCAAGAGCTGATCTAGGATACCTCTGGCACCTGCCTTTCTGCTGCCTTACACAGTGTCAGCTGTCCAGGCAGTACTGGGACAGGCAGAGGTCCTGGGCATGAGAGCTGGAGCCCGGGGATCTAGTGTCTTCCTGTCCTACAGCTCTATGAGCCGATCTGGAACATGTCACCTAGCTGTCAGCGCGCCGCGGGTGCCGAGGCCTGGAACACAGGTAGAGAAGGGCTGCGTGGTACATTGCATTTTCCCAAAAGGAAGAATCCGGGGTGAAGAGAGAGGGTCGTGCCAGCCTGTCTTCTGTCTGCATCCATCAGGTGAGTTCAAAGAGGAATCAGCTTTATAGACACTGATCCGAAAGAGACACACAGTGAGAACAGGGTCACCCGTCACACCAGCTTTGGAAACCCCTAGACGCTCTTCTTCCTCTTAGAGGGTCTACCCTGTCTATTTACTTGTGAAGGAAGCAGTGGACCTGTTTAATGCTCTTCCCAAATATACACATAGCACCTCCCCCTTTCCAGAAAGCTTATTAGCAGTCTGCAGGAAGTGGGTTCCGTGCAACAGACCTTAGCAAGAACTGACCTGACTCATAGGTACGCGGCGGGGCTAACGGTAGGGATTTAGCTGGGTGGTGAAATGCTTACCTGGATTCATCTCTAGCATGGCAGAGGAGAAAGGAAAGAGAGAGGGGGAGGGAAAAGGGGAAGGGGCAAGGCCAAAGGAAAGTGAAAGAAAGCAAAAAGGAGAAAGGAGACAGCCCTTTAAGTGAGCTCGGAGAAGGACAGACACATCTGCCCTCTCTCGGATCACGGCTGGAGGCCTGCTCGCTCGCTCGCTCGCTTCGCCTCCAGGGCCTGGCACGCAGTGAGCAGGGGAGGCTTTTTCAGGACTCAGAGCGGCAGCCGTCGCGCTGCCAAGCCAAAGCTTGGCTGTGGCAGAGCCTGCTGTGGCTCAGGGACCGGCGGCTTCCAGGTGGGCGGCGGGGTCAGGCATCTGGAGCAGCCGCCACACAGATGTCCCGGCCGCGCCTGGATCCCTGCCTGCCGCGCGCTTTCCCCGATTCCAATATTTGGCTGCGGCTCTTGCCTAATTCATATTCCAATGTCAACACAGCATAATCTCCCCCAAACACTGCCGCCCTGAGGCTGGGAAAGGGGAAGGGACAGGAAAGCAGGGACACAGAGACCTGGGGGGGAAGGGGAGGAAAGGAAAGGGGGAGGAACAGGCCCGAGACAGGAAGCCCCCCACCCTTAGCAGGCAGCACTTCCTGTAAGACCCCCCAGTTATCCCTAGAGGGACAGATCTGTGGGGCGAAGGACACCAGTCAGTGCCATAGGACACGCTATGCTCCACAGGGACGATGGTCCCACGTGCCCAGAAAAGGGGACCCAGAGAGACACCCTCCCCCAGTGATCAAATGGGGGTGGGGTGGGGCTCAACTTGTATGACCTGGAGTAAAGGTAGTGGGGCTACAGCCTCCCAAACCCGGATGCTTGGGTCTCTGCTTCCGGCTTAGCCTCGAGATGGCTCCGTGGCCTTAGGTAAGTCTCCCAACCTCTCCGGCCTCCAAGTCCTTGACTAAATGAAGTAGAAACACCACCAGCACCATCTCTAGCCACTGGGGAAAGAGAGAAGAGCCTCCTGGGAAGTAGCCAGGTCCCAGTGGCAGCGGCCCCAGTGTTTTAATGGCAGCTGGGCGCAGGGGGGGACGGCTGCTGCTCGAGAAGGAGAAGGAGCAGGGGCTCTCCAGGGTCTGCGCAGGGCAGGGAAGGGGCAGGGCCAGCAGAGAGGACTGGGCGCCCAGCACAGGGCCCTGGCATCCCTCATCAAACAGTCCTTCAAGGAGGGACTATAATGAAACCCATTTTACAGGGGAAACTGAGGCTCAGGAGTTAGCCCAGGGAACTAGCACAAGATGGAAAGTAAGCCTTTCTGGGGGCGGAGACAAGCTGGCTCTGAAAGGATAAGGTTATAAGCTAGGAATCCTCTGTGCCTGGGCACGTGGGAGGCACCTGGATCCCCAACGCCAGTGGGGGAGGGTGGGCGAGACTGCGTGGCGGCCACGTAAACGGAAATGACTTAACTAGTTCTTCCGGCCTCTGTGAGAGGCTGGTAGGTCGTCAGAGAGAGCAAGTTCGGATGGATTGAACTGATTGGCTTAGAAGCTTGTGGTAGGCGGGTTCTGTTATAAGTCTATAAAAGACCAAGGCAAGCCAGCTTGGGCGGGCTTACATCTTTACCTTACTGGGGAGACTGCAACCCCCCAGAGCTCTGGATATTAAAACCCTCTTGCGAAATTGCATCAGGTCTGTCTCTCGTGAGTGTTTGGGGTGCCGGTTTCTGAGGCATGGGGGTACAGAAGTACCCCGGTTTTTCTTTCGGATCTTACAGCTCCATGCTGTCCAAGCTGTAGGGACAAATAAGGACTGGTCAGTTCTTCCACATAGGGTGACAGAGCCGGTAGTATCAGGCCCCTGGTCACAGGCCATTCCTACAGGCTCCCTGAGGTCCTTTCCTGCATCCACCCCCCTCTCTAACCTCCTGCCCCACCCAGGACTCCCCCCCACCAGTTAGCATTCCAGGTACTTGTCACACACACACACACACACATACACACACACACACACACACACTGCACACTCCCTGGGATCCAGTGACCTCCTCCTAGAGCACCCCCACAGGGTTGCAACCAGTCAGACTTCCTGAAGAGGATTACTAATAAAGCTTAGATTTGCATGCAATTTGCATATTTGTTTAAAGACCTGGGAGGTGATTTTTAAGTTAAAGCCTAGGTTAGCCAAGGCTGCTTATCTCTTGGTCCTTTGGGTGCCTTTGAACCTTCCTGGCCCTGACCTTGTTGACTCAATTACCGGGAGACGGGAGACGAAAGAAAGACTTTAAAAATCAACAGGTGCTGGCGAGCATGTGGAGAAAGAGGAACACTCCTCCACTGCTGGTGGGATTGCAAGATGGTACAACCGCTCTGGAAATCAGTCTGGCGGTTCCTCAGAAAATTGGGCATGACACTTCCAAAGGACCCTGTCATACCACTCCTGGGCATATACCCAGAGGATTCCCCTGCATACAATAAAGACACATGCTCCACTATGTTCATAGTAGCCTTATTTATAATAGCCAGAAGCTGGAAGGAGCCCAGATGTCCCTCAAAGGAGGAATGGATACAGAAAATGTGGTATATTTATACAATGGAATACTACTCAGCAATTAAAAATAATGAATTCATGCAATTTGTAGGCAAATGGTTGGATCTGGAAAATATCATCCTAAGTGAGTTAACCCAATCACAAAAGAATACACATGAATTGCAGTCACTGATAAGTGGATATTAATGAGCCCAGAAGCTCTGAATACTCAAGGCACAATTAGCAAATCAAAAGATTCCCAAGAAGAAGGAAGGAGAGGACACTGGTCCAGAAAAGACTGGTTCCAGTTTTGCAGGAGAGTACCGGAACAGAGAAAGGGTTGAGGGGTGATTGGGGAATGGGGGGGAGGGGTAGAGGACTTATGGGACTCATGGTGAGAGGGGATCTGGGAAAGGGGAAAGCCTTTGGAATGTAAACAAAGAATATAGAAAATTTTAAAAAAAATGAAAAAAAATTAAGCAATGCCATTTGTTGGATACCTACTGTTTGCTGGGACTTATCCAGTAACTACCAAAGCGGACACTGTTTAAAGAGGGTGAGAAAAAGTCATCTCTTTCTAGCCTAGGGGAGAGATTGAATGGGGTTCCCATTTCAAATACATCACTGGTGAGACTGCTGGGCGATGTAGTTCCTGATCCTGCACCCTAGACACCCCTCATCTCCCCGCTGCTGGATATCTGTCCCAGTCCAGCCTCCCCTAGTAGAGTGAGATCCATGAGGGGTGGGTGTGAATACAGCTCAGAGAGTGTTCCCTACCCATGAGCTCTCTCTCTCTCTCTCTCTCTCTCTCTCTCTCTCTCTCTCTCTCTCCTCTCTCCTCTCTCCTCTCTCCTCTCTCTCTCTCCTCTCTCTCTCTCTCTCTCTCTCTCTCTCTCTCTCTCTCTCTCTCTCTCGGTGTGATACATATGGAAAAGCCACTCAGCCCTAGGATTGCCAGTCACTTGTCACTGTGGACCCCGGGCAATGGTAGGCCAAGAATATGCCTGTAATAGATGCTTCCCCTATGTCAAAGGACATCCCAAGGACAGGTGATATGTTGCCTCTAATTCACAGGGGTCGCCTGACTACCTCAAGCCCATATCCAGGAAATGCCAGAAGCTGATACAGGAACCCAGGGGTGCCTCTCTCCAGAGTCCACGCTGGCTTCCCCCCTCCACGGTTGCCCTCGGTGAGACGCACCCAGCTAAGGGAAAGAGGACAGAAAGAGGATGTGGACGAGAGGATGGGGAGGACAGATCTCGTCTGTAGGGATGGGGAACCCGGTGTCTGACAGCCACTGCGGGGATGGCCCTCAGACCCAGTGCGGAGAGGACCACACTGTCCCAGGGATCACACAGAAGCGTCTAGGGTACCGGTCTGCGTACCGCACTACCTGAGGGGATCTCTGGGGCTCTGGCCCAGCTGGAGTGGCCAGAGTTGCAGCTCCCTGAGGTGGGGCAAGGCTGGCTGCCGGGCCTCTTCCTCAGTCGCCGCTGGCAGGTGACGGGATGCAGTAGGCAGCTAAGAGCTGAAGTGGAGGAGCACCGAGCAGGAAGTGGCTGCAGTGGACTCGGCTTCCAGCTATGAAAGCTTCGGGAGAAAATACTCTTCCCTTAGGGCGTTACAGCTTGACCCACAGGCACTCTCAGTCTTCGGTGAAATAAGCTGTGTACCCTATTCCTTGTGGGGAGGATCTAATCAACATTTTGGGTAGGTTGGGGTCTGACAGCAGAGGCTTTCTGTTGTCTTGGTCCGAGATGTTAAGGATGCGTCATCTGCATGTGGAAGGACTTCCGGTCTCTGGGAGACGGATCGGCACTGTCCTCTCCATGGGGTGTCGAGGTCGCGTGTTCCAGGACAGGAACAGATTTACACACCTATTGTTCTCAACTCTGAGACTTGCTGGGGCTCCTGAATCTGCGCGACCCTCTCGAGGTTCTGTCTGGCGGCACAGTTCCCTGCCCCCACTCTAAGGGACGGAGTGAACTGGGGCAAACTGAGCGAGCTCAGCCCCGGCTCAACGGAAGCCTCTTCCGGGAATGGAATAACGTATGCCCAGGCCTCCAGAGCTGCCGCCCTTCCAAGGAGTCCAGAAATCAAATTACTGCACAGAATCTCCCCATTTGTACATGTTGGCTGAGCATTCAAGACAAAGGACAAACACTCAGACAAACAGAATGTCACTTGCCCGCTGGCCGACCCACTGGCCACAGTCACAGCCTCCAACAATACAATCCCATCAGCTCACAGAGGCTCGCTGGAGTGTGAAACTCCCAGACTGCAGGACTCGCGACGTCTCTGTGTCTGGTGGTGCCAGGGCTGGCACCGACACGCATTGTCAGGCTTTGGGAACATGGGACTGGAAACCGGTTCCCAGACTGTAAGAATAGATCCTGGCTCCCGCTTCTCTGTCCCAGCCCTGCTCCATAACCTCTCTCACTGTTCCCTGGTGCTGTTGAGAAACAGTTTCCAGGGCTACAGAGATGGGTCAGTCATTTGTTATGCAAGCAGGAAGACCTGAGTTCAGACCTCCAACAACCGGGGTGCCGACTTGTCAGCGAGGCCAAGGTGAGCGGTCAGATGGGCCCTAGAGTCCATTGGCCAGCCAGCCCAGATGGACAGACGAGCTCCAGTGTCCACAAGAGAACCTGCCTCAAAAAGGAAGAGGTGCCATGACTGAGAAAACACCAGAAAACAACTTCCACACGAGCATATGCAGACACCCACAGGAACACACAATGCAGTTTCCCACCAGGCCCGCTCATGCACGCCCATAATCCCACACCTATAACACAAGGAGGCAGAAACAGGAGGGTGGAGAGGTCATAGCCATCCTGGGCTAACAAGTTGGAGGCCAGCCTAGACTATAAAGTCTTAGATAGATAGATAGATAGATAGATAGATAGATAGATAGATAGATAGACAGATTTATATACATATATACATATACATACACATATATACAGATATATATGTATACATATATATGTGTGTATATATATATGTATACACACACACACACACACACACACACACACACATATATATATATATATATATATATATATATATATGTTGGTACTCTGTTCAAGCTCCACCCCACAGTTACCTGGCAATAGCCAGGTATGCCCCGCCCCACATGCCTGGCCCACTATAAGAAGGGCTGCCTGCCCCTCCTCTCCCTCTTTCCCCTCTCTCTTCTCATCCTCTCACCTCTCTGCCCCTCTTGGGCTCCCCTCCCCCCCTCTCCACGTGGTCATGGCCGGCCTCCACTCTCTCTCTCTCTCTCTCTCTCTCTCTCTCTCTACTATACCGTCGACTCTCATCTTATTCTCTAAATAAACTCTATTCTATACCATGTTGGTATGTGTGTGTGGTCCTTCAGGGGGAAGGCAATGCCTAGGCATGGGCCCGCTTAGGTACCCCCTTCCCCCACATCATGCCATACTCACTAACACCCTTTCTCTCTTTTAAATCCCATCAATGGTTCTGAAACCGGGAACATCAACAACTACATTAATAAACAAACCATCAATATATATATATATATATATATGTGTGTGTGTGTGTGTGTGTGTGTATATATATATATATATATATATATATATATAGAGAGAGAGAGAGAGAGAGAGAGAATGTCTCCTCATTGCACTCCAGCCCCATAAGCCAGAATCTTAGCAGATTTTTTTTTCGAGACAGGGTTTCTCTGTATACCCCTGGCTGTCCTGGAACTCACTCTGTAGACCAGGCTGGCCTCGAACTCAGAAATCTGCCTGCCTCTGCCTCCCAAGTGCTGAGATTAAAAGCATGTGCCACCACTGCCCGGCCTGCAGATTAATTTTTTATAAAAATATTATTATATATTTATTATTTTTATGTGTGTAGATGTTTTGCCTGCCTATACATCTGGTAGTACTGGGTGCATGCAGTACCCACAGAGGCCAGCAGAGGACATCAGATCCTCTGGGGCTGGAGTTACGTATGCTTGTGAGCCTCCACGTGAGTGCTGGGATCTGAACCCAGGTCCTTTAAAAGAACACCACTGCTCTTAATCACTGAGCCATTTCTCCAGCCTCAGAAATCTATACTCTCAGTAATTTTGAAACTCATGTGGCAGTCCCTTCAGAAGTTAAACTTAGAGGCCAGAGACTCTAGGAGCCAAAACTATGCAAAATCTGTGAGGAAATTAAGAAGTGTCTACAAGCCGGGCGTGGTGGCGCATGCCTGTAATCCCAGCACTTGGGAGGCAGAGGCAGGCAGATTTCTGAGTTTGAGGCCAGCCTGGTCTACAGAGTGAGTTCCAGGACAGCCAGCAGGGCTACATAGAGAAACCCTGTCTCAAAAAACCAAAGAAGAAGAAGAAGAAGAAGAAGAAGAAGAAGAAGAAGAAGAAGAAGAAGAAGAAGAAGAAGAAGAGTCTACAAGAAGAAGCGGTACACAAAAGGTGAGTTCCCCATTGTGAGCAGCCCAAATGTCTGTCAGGGGTGCACAGAGACCCAGTGTGGTACCGCCCTCCCACACGCCCACTGCATTATTATGTGGCTTCAAACGAGGAGTGAGTATTTTGTATCAACATATAGATGAAACTTGATTTAAAAAAAATTGATGCGTGCAAGAAAGAAGCCACTCGCCCGGGCACGCGATGCCACTTGGTGGCGTTTCCAGAATGAGTGCCCGGAGCGCTTGCCACCTGCTGAAGAAGGGGACAAGAAGGAATGGCTGCCGATGGAGACGCGGCGGCTCTTGGGAGCATAATAAAAACATTCCGGAACCACGCATGGCAACGCTTGCGCAAGCAGCCTTAAATGCTCTAAATGCCACGCTGTCAGCTGTATGTGGATGATATTAAAAATAGCCCGTTCTCCAGTGTCTTACCCAGTGGAGAGTATCCACGCTAGAGAAATGGAGCAAGAAACAAAAATAATGAAGAGGGCAGAAGGGGAGAGCTAAGAGTGAGCAGCAGATGGTGGTGGACGAGTGTCCGCTGCCCGGTGGTCTGCGCCCGGTGGTCTGTGCCCGGTGGTCGGCGCTGTGCCCGGTGGTCGGCGCTGCAGCAGGTGAGTGGGCCCAGGCCTGTCCCCTGGGTTGTTGAGGAGCAAGCCTACGCTCGTTCCCCCCAGCCCTCCACCCCCGCTTCAGACTTCCCACCTTCACAGCCTCAAGGACCCTCCCGTGACGCGGGGCTTGGCCGCTCCAGCAGAGCTCCCCCACGTTGCAGACTCGTGGGTCCGACCTGGGCCTTAGCAGCACAGACGAGCAGGTACAGCGATGTACGCCCGAAGCCCAGCAGTTCGTGGGGAAAGGTAGGAGAAGCAGGGGTTAAGGGTCATCCTCCGCCGTGGATGGTCACCTGGAGAGTCCAGGTCAGCTGGCCATATGGGAGACCTGGTCTAAAAAGAAACTAAACAGAAAACAAAAACAAACAAACAAAAACCTCCAAGAAGGCAGTAACAGTAAAATTCCTGCAATGTTGCTTCTCACGGGAGGAAGGCAGGCAGCTGGGAGCTGGGGGATGGCTCTGATGGCTCGTCGGGAAAGCTTGGGGACCTGAGTTGAGCATCTGCGCAAATACTACGGGCACCGTGGTACACGCCTTTGGTCTCAGCAGAAGTGGGCAGGTTTCTGTGGGTTTGTGGTCTGTATAGTGAATTCCAGACCAGTCGGAGCTACATAATGAGACCCTCCCCCATCTCAAAAAAAAAAAAAAAAAAGTAGCTGGATGTGGCTATGCACCTGTTAAGTCAGGGCTATGAAGGGGCTGAGACAGGAGGACTGCGGGGTGGAGGGGCTGGCAATATTCTAGCTCCAGGCTCGGTGAGCCTGGGTCTCACGGGAACGAAAAGGCCACAAGGCGTGGCCTCCGTGCATGCACACACACACACACACACACACACACACACACACACACACAAATACACACGGAACACCACGTACGCATGCAGATATAGAATAAGAACAGATAAGAACAAAGAAAGTGGTGGGCCCATATCTGCTGAGAAGTGTTCTGTCGTACACGTGACCGGTCACGCTGAGGAGACAGGGCAGAAGGGGGAACCTGGCACTTAGCAGAGAGTGCGGGAGCTGCAAAGGCCACATGGGGTGGGGACACTTCGCTCCATGAAGACAAAACGTCCAACCGACAAACTGGATTGTCCCCGAGTCTCCTCTCTGACGTCTGTATTCACAGCAAAGGGAAAAATAAGTCAAATGCCGGGAAGGCCCCAGCAGATGCTTCCCCAGCCGGACAGTCAGCATCTCCGAGATCAGGTGGACCCCACGTGTCTCGCAGAAGGCGTGTTACCTCAGAGGTGAGCGTCCACACCTGACACACATGACCTCAACCTGACGTTGTAGAAAATGTTAGCAGTCCCACGCAGGAATCTTTCACAGCAGAAATGACCAGTGCCCTCTGGAAGGGTCCAGGTCATGACAGAGAAGAGTCGAGACCGTGCCAGAGGGGACAGGAGTTCTGAGTACGCCTACTGCCGGAATCCTGGCCTGGGTCCCAGAAGGGAAAAGGGGCTACTAATGTCAAAGCCGGTGAGAGCCGGGGAAAGTCTGCACAGTCACAAACGGCATCGCGCCCAGGCGGATTCCTTGGTTTGGGTCGCTGTGTTCTGCTTACATGAGGTGTTAGAACGAGAAAAGGGTGGAGAGAACACTGCCACCGAGGGCTCACTGTGCGGCCTCAGTGACTCTCCTCCGGGTCTAAAACCATTTTGAAATTTAAATAAATAAATCAACATATCCTGGGCTATGTTGTTTTGTGTTTAAAGAAGGGACTCTTACAACCAGCCGAGCACTGGCTGTTACCTTCCTTACGAGCCTGAGTGGTGTTCGCCCCAGGTTCAGGTCCCTCTGCAGCCTCAGCAGGTACCTGTGGCCGGAAAGGGGGTGAGGATCTCTTCAGGTGTGACCAAGGTGTGGTCAGACTGCAGTTGAGTGGAACCTCATGACAGATGACTTTGCAAGAAGGCCTCAGAACGCACACGCACAAGCTAGAGACCCTTATGACAATGGCCGCAGAGATCTAGAAGCCGAGGAGCCCTGAGTGACCCAGCAACCAGCAGGTGCTATGGCGAGGCGCCGGCCAACCCCTCACCTGGATACCACACTCTGGCTTCCAGACTGTGGAGGAACCTACTTCCGTTGTCTGCAGCACTTGGGATCCGGTTACAGTACAGTAGCCCATCTTACCTGTGGTTTTGCTTTGCAAAGTTCAGTTATCTGTAGCTAAATGCAATTCAAAATACCAAGTGGAATAGCCCAGAAATATACAACTGATAGGTTTCAAACATCTTGAGATTCCTAAGTAGGAACCTGGAATCTTACCCTGCCCCACTCTCTCCTACGTAAGGTGTGAACCGACCTTTGCTCAGAGTATCCACACTGTATACACTACCCACCCGTTAGTGACATTGCTGTCTCTGTATGAGATGGATTCTCACAGCATCAGTGGCCTTACGCTATATTCAGCATGTCCAGGCTGTATACTGCCTGCCCATTGGATACTCAGCCATGTCTTTTATTAAATTTACTACCATAATCAGGGCTTGTGGGTTTTTAAAGATTTATTTATTTTATGTGTATGAGTACACTGTCACTCTCTTCAGGCACACCAGAAAAGGGCATTGGATCCCGTTACAGATGGTTGTGGGACATGTGGTTGCTGGGATTTGAACTCAGGACCTCAGGAAGAGCAGCCATCTCTCCAGTCCCCAGGGTTTATGTTTTATGTACTATATCCACACTGTATACACTACCTTTTAGGCACTTAGCTACCTCTGTCATCTGATTGACTATCATAGTATTATATGCGTGTATATGTATGTGTATCACACACGTAGTATTATAGGGTCTGTGTTTTGTTCAGTGTAACCACTCTGTACACACTACTCTCCCGTGAGGCGCTTGGTTGTCTCTATTATCTAAGAAACATTGTAGCGTCACAGAGCTTATGTCTAATGCTCTTTGGTTTACGTGGTATAGCAATCTTAGTTTACCGTTCGTTATTGTTGTCGCTTTCTGTGTCTGATTTATAAGTTAGACTTCACCATAGCTATGCATATAGGGAAGAGTGTAGCGTGTATAGAGTTCATTATCGTCTGTGGTTTCACACATCCACAGGAGTCGGGAATCCACCCCTTGAGGATACAAGAGAATTTCTTCCTTTGTTACTTCAGTCCCAGCAAAGTAGCACAGTTCTGGCAGCCCCGCCCGAGGCCTGGTACTCCTACTTGGCCTAGGATGCCCCATAGGCCAAGGAGAGGCCCTTCTCACAGCCTGGCTGGCTGAGGAAATCCCACATGTTCCTTATTGCAACCTCTGAGGTAGGTGCCAGGACAGAGGTGGATCCTCCCCACTGGCTTTGCCAGGCAAAAAAGAAGCTGGAGAGTTCCTTCTAACTGTTGTCTTCCAGAAGAAGCTGTGCCATTAGACCTGACTGGGGGAGCTATGGTGCCCCAGCAGGGAGGCCGGGATGGATAGACAAAGGCACAGGTCCAGCCTGGATGAAGCCGCACCCGAAACTCTCTTCACTTCTGAACTCTTTTGACTAGTTTGAGTCAGAGAACTCGACACTCTCTGCTCCTGAAACAGGAAGAGACCGAGGCCATCCGCAGGCTCGGGACGCCACAGGATGCAAGCTTGGGACCACCACCGGATCTCAGCTCTGTCTCTGGGCTGCCTTCACCCGAAGGCAGGCTCTGCTTTCCTATCCAAAGACAACCTCTGAACTTCCAAAGCCCGCTCGGCCACTTCCGTGGGAGGATCAGTTCTTTATTGGTCAGCGTTTACCACACCGCCGCTGAGTAACACGCAGTCCTGAAAGCTCTGTCGCCGAGGACAATTTTCTTTTTCAGTCTCATAAACATGTGGGCCGTGGGGTTATGCTGAACTCCAGGCTTCGGCTGAGCCTTGTGAACTCTCCATCCTGAACCTCCCAGAGGAAGCGGCCCGGGGCCAACTGGGCAAACGCTCCTCCACGAGGCAGCCAGGGGCAAACATGTGGTGCTTGCTTCGGGCCTGACCTGCTTGTCACTGCCGGACAGAGTCCATAAACAGAAGCAGAACAGACAGCAGCGGCGCCTTAGAAGCTCAGAGGGGAAGGCTGTCTCCCACAGCAAGAATGGCGGGGAGGACTGACGGGACCTTGGTCCACAGACAACGTTATCTTCCTCAAGAAAACTTCCTTGTGGGGCTGGAGGGATGGCTCAACGGTTAAGAGCACTGAGTGCTCTTCGGAAGGTCCCGAGTTCAATTCCCGGCAACCACATGGTGGCTCACAGCCATCTGTAACAAGATCCGACACTCTCTCCTGGAGTGTCTAAAGACAGCTACAGTGTACTTACATATAGTAAATAAATGAATTTAAAAAGAAAAAGAAAACTTCCTTGAACTAGGTCCCTGAGCTGAGGCAGGTTGCCTACCCCCCCCTGCTGTGCCTGGGGGGGGAGAGGCGGGGGGGGGGTAGGGAGGCTCACAGGGCAGCACAGCCATCATCAAGGCAGTCAGTCAGTCAACGAATTCGTGAACTGCCTAGACTGGTACTCAGTGGCTCTCAAGGCACAAGACCATCTGCTGAGAAATTCAGGAAAAGCACAGGTTCCATTTTGGTGGGTCCAGGCAGGGCCTGTGAGTCATGTCTACAAAGACCCACTGGGTACAGAAAGACCAGCTGCAGCCCCTGAGCCTCCCAACACTCCTTTTGCATCTGTGAAATAGCGGTCTGCCTGCCACTCAGACTTGGCAGGGCTGGAGTGTGGGGTGCGGTGCATGGCCCCCCGGGCTACTGCCCCTCATTCACCCTGTGCTCCCCATCTCCCTGCCTTAGGAAAGAGCTCACAGCCTGGCCAGCCTGAAGTCAGGAAGCCGGTATCTCTGCCTGTCCCGTTAACTGCCCTAAATGCTCCCTGGCACGCCGCTGATGTGATCCCCAGGACTCAATTACGGTTATCAGGCAATTAGGCGCACCACAGCGAGGTGATTGCAAAATTAATGCCGGGGCCCCACCCAGTGGCTTTGAATCTTCCCGCGTCTCCCCCATCCCACGTCTGGGAGATGGCAGCTGATCTCCCCAGGAGAGAAGAGTGTTCTTAGGAGAGGACCACCCTACCGCCACAAGAGGAGGGGACAGTGGAGAGCCCTCGCCTGCTGCTGCGGGGCTGCAGAGCAGGTTAAGTAAGGGGAAGGTGGCGCAGTGGGCAGTGCTGCCGAAGGCTGATGTCATCCCCGTCTAAAGAGAGAAACAAATCCTCCCTGCCGTCAGTTGTTAGGAAAATAGAGTTTGTGTGTTGCCTCACCGGGTCTCCGGGGGGCCGAACCTCTGTGCCCTCAGCTGGGAGGGACGGGGTAGTAAGCCATGGCCGGCCTGGGACAGGGATAGTAAGCCATGGCTGGCCTGGGACTTGGACCAGAGGGCGGTATGAAAGGTGATTCGGAGCTTGCTGTGGACAGCAGCACCATGTCCTGGTGACCATGTGCCCCCTCGGGGGACACTTCGCCACAGGTCTCTGTCCTTGGGTGACCACGGCACAGCAGCATTGGCCTTCTCGGGAGACAGAAGCTTGCCGGTATCCGGATGTATAGAAAGAAGAATCAATTTCTGAATGTGAATTTAAGTGAACTTTGACCCGTTGTGTTAATGAAGTGGTGCAGTGAGGACCCCAGGGAAGAGAGATGGGAAGGCGCAAAGGAAGTCTGCTTCCAGGGGGCGGGGGAACTGGTGGCTGGGAATCAATCGCACACATTGATTGGCCTGTCCTCCCAGTGGCTGGAGCACACGCCTGCCTGGACATGTGTACACACTTTATGCACACACAGACATGCCTTAGAACACACAGTCACAGGTATAGTCCCACAGCAACACATACGAACGTGTGTCCATAAGCTAGGAAAAGCAGCACGCAGGGGGCGACACCATCAACCATATACACTTCCAAGCAAGCAAAAGTGTACACAGAGACACACAGAGATGGCCACTCACAGAGATCAACATACATGATCAGCTGCATGCATGTTTTCATGCACAAATAAACAAAGCACATACTCATACACATACATGCTCACTGGTGACAGACACCTTAGAATCAATCTCCCAGACTCCAGGCTCATCCCTACCAGAATCTTTGTAGTTGAGACTGTGATTCCACAACTGTCCACAAGACGGCGCTCCCACTCTAGTAGTCCCTGGCTATTCAGAACCAGGAGCCAGGACTTGGTGATCAGGACTGCCCTGCCCTTTCAAAAGTGAGAAAATGCGGCCGCGGAGTGGGGAGGAGGGAGCATGTTCTAGCTCCCATCTGGTGATCCCTGCCCTATTTCTTACAGCGAATTATGATCTGAAACGGGGAGTCGGGAGAACCCGTAGTCACCAATCTGTTGGGAGCTTAAAGACACGGGAAGCCAAAGTCAGGTTTTTCCAGACACGATCCCTAAGTCACTGACTCTGAGGCCATGGGTTGGTTACTTAGCTTCTCTCTTCCATGTTTCCTCAGGCCAGGCCTCCCCGGGTCCTGTGCAAGCCCACTTATCATCTATTTACAAGTGTCAGATCACTGTCTGCTCTCCCAATTCAGGCCTCATCTTAGCAGCACTTCACACACGCACACGCACACACACAAGCAGGCACATGCATGCACCGGTACACACACAGAAGCACACATGTGTGCACATGAGCACAAACACACATGCACAGGTACACATACACATCCAGCAAGGCCTCCCTGACCCTTTTTGCTGATTCTTTGTGTGACTTGAAGCTGTCTCGCTGTTTGGAAATGTGTTTTGCGTGTTGATTTAGTCGTCTCCGCCTGGATGATGCACTTTTAATGAAGGTGAGACCTGCGTGTCCCCCTCATCCCTCTAAGGCCACACCAGGATGTCTGGTGGAACCCGAGACCCAGGCAATCTCTCCGGGCTCTGCGGCAGCGGCTTTAGCCGTGTGCTGGTGCTGCCCTCCAGTGGCGCCGGACCATGACACCTGCTTTTTTTTTTTTTTTTTTTTTTTTTTTTTTAGTGCCCGAGTGTACACCTTTTCATCCCCCCCAGACAGGTCCACCACTAGTCCCGAGTGACAGCTCTGTGGAAGGTGGTGGGGAAGGTGGGACCTTGTCTCCCAATGATCATCCCATTTAAGTTTGAATTGCAAACCCCTGAGAAAAATAAGCTTAATGTCAGAAGACCCCTTGGGGTAGATGTAATATGGTGTCTGTTTCTACAAAGATCCCTGCAGGGGCCAAGCAAGCCTGGCTGTTTTACTGATGAAACCCTAAAACCCAACACCATAAAAAGATAAAACTGTCTGATCTGCGACTGAAGAAGTAGCCCAGCGGTTAAGAACGCTTGCTGTTCTTGCAAAAGATCCAAACCTCATCAACATTTACATCAAGCTACTCACAACAGTCTGTAACTCCAGCTCCAAGGGATCCGACACCCTCTTATGGTCTCTACACACACACACACACACACACACACACACACACACACACACACGAGGCATACGAAGAAATAAAAAATGTAATTGCCTATCCTAAGGTGCCTGAGAACCAACTCCTTCATCCTCCACCGTCTAAGCACAGGGCGGCTGCACCTTGCGCAAAACCGCGGTCGCATAAGCCGGTCCTTGGCGTGGTGTCTTTCTGCTCTAGGGCTGCCTTTCCCTTTCCCGACCCTGTCACTAAATATTGCACTGAGGCTCTGCAGGAAATTAGGGCGGGCCGTCTTCATAGGGTTGGGTCGCAGCTCGCTTTCTTCCCAGAGTTACTGGTTTTTCAGGCCACCATTTCAGCGCCCCCACTTGTAGAGAGCTCGGATGACGTCGTTAAAAGACACAGCAGATAAGAGAATCCGAGCGTCGGTGACTGTGACTGTGGGCAGTGGTAAGCTGGTGGCAGGATTCGCCCACAGAAATTACAAACTGCGACGCGCGTAAATGAGGGCGGGACGCGTAAGCGAGGGCGCATGCGCGGAAGAGGGCTGTTACCTGGGTTCACTGATCCCGGCCACTTTGCCTATGGGAGGTTGGCAGTTGAGTAACCCACTTAGCGCCTCCAACTCTCGGAACTTGGGTGAGGCTTGGAAGGCTGTTTCGTTGGTTTTGTTTTTACAGAGAGGATTGCTTTGTGATCAACTTAGGCAAATTACACAAAACCACACAGTTTCGGTTTCAGAAAGGTCTCACCCAACCGGGTCTCCCTGGTTGTGCACTTACCACTGCCGGGGGTCCAGCCTCGACACAGGATCGGAGTTCTCAACTGGAAGCAGGGAAATCTGGAAGGCGCATAATAAATATACACAGACGACTTTTTGGGTACAAGCTGACGGGCAATTTTTCAAGGCTTAAAGTTTCTCTTATTCTCTGCTCTCTCTCTTGCTCATTCGCTCGCAGCTTGAGGCTGCACACACTGCATTCTCCTGCCACTCTGCTTCTCTCCTGTGCGCTTTTCTTTTCTTGCACTCTCTCGCTCATACACACTTCTATGTGTTCCCCTTTCACTCACACCCACTCCTCACACACATCTCACACACACACCACATGCACTCTCCTTTCACTCACACACCTACTCCTCACACACACCTCATTCTCTCTTCACTCACTCTTCACAAGCTCTTCTCATGCTCTCCGCATTCGCTCTCTCTTGCTCTTCACATGCTCAATACTTGATCTCTACATTCTCCCTACATGCTCTCTACATGCTCTCTACATGCTCTCTACATGCTCTCTACAGTCTCACTACATTCACTCTGCATGCTCTCTACAGTCTCTTCTCATTCACTCTGCATTCTCTCTTGCCTTCTTCTTGCCCCAGTCTTTTATTGATATTCCAAAAGCAGATTAAAAAAAAAAAAGACATTGTATAATCGTTGCCAAATCAAATTCAAAAGAATAAGCAAGTCCCACAAAAAAATCAAGAATTACAATTGTTTCCCAAAGTTTCAAGCTTCCCTATTCCCAGGTCTATAGCCAAAATAATAATAATTGCAAATTTATCATTATTTAAACTTTAACTATTATACTTTAGAGCTCAGAGCTCCGAGGCCAGCTACTTGCATTTCCTTGTAAAGCTCTAATGATAAATGACATGGGCAAAGCTGCCAGGCAGTGGCCAGAAAGAATCAAGTTAACCCTTAACTCCGTAGTTCCCCTAGCTTTCCGCTTCTACACATTGCACACAGTGACTCTCCTAAGAGTCCCAATGTTTTGACTTAGTTTTTGGTTTTGTTTGTTTGTTTGTTGTTTGTTTTGTTGTTGTTGTTGTTGTTGTTTTTGGTTTTTCGAGACAGGGTTTCTCTGTGTAGTCCTGGCTGTCTGGAACTCACTCTGTAGACCAGGCTGGCCTCAAATTCAGGAATCCGCCTGCCTCTGCCTCCCAAGTGCTGGGATTACAGGCGTGCGCCACCACGCCCGGCTTGACTTAGTTTTACTAATCTAAGATTTAACATATTCTATACTTGCTTATCCAAGAAACACTCTCAAATGCTGTGCATAACTTATTTCATAACTTTAATAGTTTTTCTTTCTTTGGGGTCCCAATGTTGGCCCTAATTCATTTTCTAATAATTTCGTCAATCTTTCTTTGCAAGTCAAGCATTAATCTGGAACCACCATTGTGCAGTTATCGCACTGTTTCTAAGATGAGAGCACACAGCATGCACCTGGGCCATTAGGACTGTGCTGTGCTGTGCTGTGCTCCATACCTCAATTTTTAATTGTTTAAGAATCATTACATCAGGGAACACCTAGTTTCACAGAACTCGCCAGAGCAGAAGGAGAGAGAAAGAAGTAAGAAAGTCAGATATAATAGAATAATTATGCACACCAAGGCCAGATGAAAAAACAGTCACACACAAATGAAATCTATACAGCCGTTGTCCAGGGCTAAGGTTAGGAGAAATGGGAACAACTGTTGTTGCAAAGAGCTGCCGCGGGCTTCTAAGATGTCTCCATCCAGGCCTACTGCAGGCAGTCCCTTATTTCAGATGGCGGGTCCCCTGGAGGGATGTGTGTCCTGCTTCTCAGGGTCCCAAGCACCATCCTTTTCTACAAGGCACTGCTGCGGGCTTCTGAGATGTCGCCATCCCGGCCTACTGCAGGCAGTCCCTGTCATTGTTTGCCGTCCCCAGCATACCACCACCGCCACCAGAGAAGGTGGGGTAAAGAAGAGTAACTTAGCAAATCCCAGCTGTGGATGCTAGAGGCTGAAGAAGGGGCTCCACCCATCCCACGTGAGGGGCTGGAAGCGGCTCCAGGTTCGTGTTGGGTGGGGGAGGATAGGAAGAGGCCGCAGGAAGAGGGTCCGCGTTCGAAGAGCAGGCAGTGTGAGGTTATCTGCATCCCTACATTGCCAAGAGGGGCTCCTCAGCCCAGCCCCCGCGGCTTGTCCCTCTGACCTTCCCTTCCCTAGCTAATATTGCTTTCAGAAAGTCCCTCACCTAGCCCCCAAACAGGTAGAGCGTCTGCCCCACCCTAGGGAAGAAAAGGGACAGACACTCAAGCCAAACTCTGAATCAACTGGTTTCGCTTGCATATAACTTTGAGCAAGCCCCTCTGGAGACTCTGGCTCCCTGCACCCCAGTTTCTACCTCTTTAGAATGGGGAGAATGGTATCATCTGCTCCCCAGAATAAAGCCAAATGAATCACAAGAATAGCCCTCCTCGGGCTTTGACTTTTCACCCTCGGGCTCTGAGCTGTGTCTTGCCAAAAGGGGAGATGGAGCAGCTCCTGGGGCTCTTCACGCTCAGCTCCCCACCCACGCCTGCTCCTCCCAGCTGTCCCCTTCCCCACACAGCAGAAAATTCGCAGGAGCACTTAGTGAGTGTAGGAGGCCAGGGACTGTCTTAGTCAGGGTTTCAAAACACCACGACCAGCTTGGGAAAGAAACGGTTTATTCAGTTTACGCTTCCACATTGCTGCTCATCGCCAAAGGAAGTCAGGACAGGAACTGAAGCAGGGCAGGGTCCTGGCAGCAGGAGCTGATGGAGAGGTGCTGCTTACCTGCTTGCTTGCCCTGGCTTGCTCAGCTTGCTTTCTTATGGAACATTGGACCACCCGCCCGGGGATAGCTCCACCCACGATGGGTTGGCCCCTCCCACCTTGATCACTGCGGCTCCTTCCTCTTTGATGACTCCAGCTTGTGTCAAGTTGGCACAGAACAAGCCAGTGCAGGGCGCTCGGGTGCCCTGCTTGCCCAGTCCCTCACTAGTGGATAGCATCAGCTGGGGCAAAGTGCATGGCCAGAGCTGGGACTTGCTGCCTGGAGGAAAGAGGTTTCACTTCCCTTCCAGATCTCAGCTCTCCTCGGAGCTCTAAATCCCTGGATTACCAGACCTCAGCTTTCCTATCTGGAAAATGGGATACCTTAGATCCTCCTGCTGTTCCAACTTAGGCTGCCTCAGACGGCAGAACTTGGGGCTCTCACCCACCCCCAGTCCTCCAATACCCTCCTTTGGCTCCCCTTTTTTGTGCCTGTTCTGTCATGAACCCCTCTATTTCCCCTCTGCTGCTCAGAGCGCTCGGGCTCTGCCTAGCTCCATCTGTGAGTCCACACAGCCTTGCTCCCGTTTCTCAGCAGCCTGAGGTCTGCTGTGGTCTGGGCCCCGCCCCCTTTACTGTGCTCCTTCTCTACCCCTGGGCCTCAGCGCAGCTCTGAAAGGTTTCAGGCTTGAGGTGCAAGAGGGACACCGAGGCAGATGGTCCTTTTGGGTAAGAGGTTTATTAAAAGAGTTATTGGTGCTGTCGACAGGGAGCTCTGAGGAAAGATCAGGCCCGCTGCGCTCAATGAGGGTCCCTTCTTCTACCCTGAAGACGGATGGCGATTATATAGTGCACGATTGATAGGTAGTTTGTGGTATGTGTGTGCAGTCAGGCTGCCTCTCAGGGCAAGAGGACTGGTGTCTGTACTACAAAATCAACTTCGAGGGCAGACAGCAGGATCGGGGGTTGGGGGGGCGGAGTTAGTGGAAGAGAGTTAGAAGATGACCTAACCCGCAGGTACAGTCTCTGCACCGGGCTGCACTCAAACACAGCTGTTTTCTCCTGGTCCCCATGGAACAGGAGAAAGAATCAGACAGGCTAGCTCAGACACAAGGAAGCCCAGGCTAGCTGACCTGGGGCCCACCTCCACCGTTCCTACCTTCTAACCTCTGACAATTTTTGAGTCTTTATGTTCCCATCTCCTGCGGAGGAGGGTCCCAAGGATGGATTCTCTCTCTCTCTCTCTCTCTCTCTCTCTTTCTTTCTCTCTCTCATTCCCAGCGGTCCAGTTTGGAAGTCCTTTGCAAAAGGACTGCCCTAAAGGTTCTCCCTTCCCAGTCCCTCCTCACGGTTCCTGGGACCCTTGAGTTGGAATATATCCTTGACCTGAAGAGTCAACCATTTTCCACTCAGCCCAGGGCCAGCTATGAGGAGCAGGGACTTCGGGTGGGAAAACAGAGGAAAGGAAATATTACCCACTGTGGTGGTCTGCTGCTGGGAAGTGTTGAAAACCCTGTTGATACTGGAGAGATGACCCAGGGGTTAAGAGCACTGACTGTGTAAGATCCGAAAGAAAAACCGGGGTACTTCTGTACCCCCATGCCTCAGAAACCGGCACCCCAAACACTCACGAGAGACAGACCTGATGCAATTTCGCAAGAGGGTTTTAATATCCAGAGCTCTGGGGGGTTGCAGTCTCCCCAGTAAGGTGAAGAAGTAAGCCCGCCGATGACTGCCTTGCCTTGCCTTTTATAGACTTATAACAGAACCCTCCTACCACAAGCTTCTAAGCCAATCAGTTCAATCCATCCGAACTTGCTCTCTCTGACGACCTACCAGCCTCTCACAGAGGCCGGAAGAACTAGTTAAGTCATTTCCGCTTACGTGGCCGCCACGCAGTGTCGCGCCCACCCTCCCCCACTGGCCTTGCGGATTCAAGTGCCCCCCACGTGCCCAGGCATGGTGGATTTCTAGCTTATAACCTTATCCTTTCATTCCCCACTTCCTGTCTTGTTAATAGTTCTAACCTTAGAACTAGGAGAATTAAAGGTCAGCCTCTTCTTGTCTCAGAAGGCTCTTATACTGCTGCCTAAGTACATAATCTGGACCGCGCACACCTGGTCCCTGATGAAGGCAACTAATCTATTGACTGTATAAGTCTAACTGTAAGAAACAGGAGCATTATCATTAGGGGTCCTATCAGGGCAGAAAACAGGGTGGTCAAGAATACAAGATAAGGGTCTTTTCACTGAGTCTTAAAGTTTCCCGCGTGGTGGCATCTAATGTAGACCATATCTCCGACTTGGAAGCGATGTGGGACTTGTGGATCTCCTCCTGAATAGGCCTCCGGGACCTCGATGCCTTATCCATTGGAGTGCCTCGAGCCTAGAGTGCAAAGGGCCAGTCTCTGTGATCAATTTGGTGAGGATCTCTTTTACCAGGGTTCCAGCAGCTGTTTCTGAAGCCTTCTTTGACAGATCCAGTAACCTGTCTGGAAGCAGCGAGGAGTCTCTGACATGCCTAGAGCATTAAAGCGGACAGTTTGAGCCAATTCTCATGTTGTGGTACACCTCTCGGGAGGACCCAGTAGATGACAAAGAAGTTGGGGTAACAAAGAGGATTAAAATGGCAAGGACTATTCAGAAACAAGGGGAGAGGCACCACCCAGCCTAAACCAGTCTCCAAGGTCAATTTAGTTAAGGTCTCTCATAGAGTTTTGTTTATTTTCTCTAGCTGTCTTGAGCCCTGGGGACAGTATATCCAATAACGTTTCCAATTAGTCCCCAATATCTGTTAATTTCTGACTTACCTTAGAAACAAAAACAGAACCATTGTCTAATCCAATTACCTTGGGCACTCTGAAACTCGGGAAAATTTCTTTTAACCCTGGCTGCTGTTTCCTGCCTGCTGGGGGAAGTCTCAATCTATCTAGATTAACTATCTACAAGTGCTAGAAGATATTCATGACCATACTTTCCTGCCTTATTTTTTATATAACCTCTATATACTCTAGGTTGTTCTCTTCTAGGTCTTCTGCCTTATTTACTCTTTGCTGCATAAGCATTCACTCGCTGGCATACCTTACACTGTTTTATTGATCCCTTAAATGAGTTCATGTGTGCATTTGCCCTGGCGAGTCCTTGGCTTACTTTCTGGGGAGTATGATTCTCCCTTCTGTGTGCACCTTTCCTTGGTAATAGTTGGTCAGATGGCTATCAATCTCAGTCCTTCTTTTCTTCAGCATATGTTAAGTGAGGCTATCTCACTTTGTCTCACTTTTCAGTGGATGCCTCTCGCAGACCTACAACCAGTATAGGCTCCTGTATATCTATCCTTGGAGCCATTTGCTCTGCCGGGCTATTGCCCACTGAGTCTTTTCCCTTTTGACATCCTGGGCAGAGGGTGATACTCACAGTTGTTGCCTTCATTGGGGCATCTAAGAGGTCCAAGATTTCCTGTTGGTTTTCTCTGATGTGAGCAGTCCTTTTGGCATATACACCTGTGGACGTGGGCTGTGGCAAAGGCATACCTGTTATCCATGTGGATGTTGATTTTCTTGCTGTCTCCAAGTTCCGAGGTCTTGGTAAGGGCCATTAGCTCCACTTTCTGCGTTGACATGCCAGGGGGTAAAGATTCTTCTACCCAGATGCCGTTTGTGCTGCCCACCATAGCAGCACCTGCTTGTCCCTGTCCTTCACGGAGAAAATTGCTCCTGTCTGTAGCAACTTTCAGCAGGGGTCAGTCTCTCTTTTTGGGCCAGTTGCTGCAGCCCTTTGGATAGTAAGTATATCTGTCCTCCCCACCTTTTTGGAGAGTATGCCTTGCTCCAACAGTTAGGAACATCCTGGGGTGACCTTAAATGAATGGGTTACCCATCCCATCCCTAAGTCCATTGTTCTTCGGGTAGTCCATGAACATATTTTGGTGCCAGTGGCTTCTTGGACCCTAGATCTTTTCTTGGAAACAGGGCCATTGGGTTGGAAGACCATGTGTTAAGCCCCCGTGTCCATCAAGAACTGAGTGGATTTCTCTTTCCCTCTCACAGTTATCCAGGGTTGGGGGAGGTGGTCAGAACACCCATCTCCCCTAGTCATTGTCTTTATCCAGGGATAACACCTTTGCCATTTGGGGCCACTTCTCCCAAGACCTGTGAGTTCTTGCTCCCAGCTTGTTAGGGCACACTCTGGCTTAGTGGCCTCTCCATATAGTATGCACATTGATTCCTTTCTGCCTTTTAGCCAGGATTTTCTGTAGCTTCCTTCTCTCATTTTTTTTTTCTATTTTCTCTCCCTGTCTCAGCAAACTATACTAAATCTCTCTATAGACTTTTCTAACAACCTGCACCACCAAATCTCTACAGACCTTCTAAATAACTTGTACCAAATCCCTCTACATACTTTCTCAGCAAACTAAAGTCCTTCTAGTCTGGGGTGTATAGCAAAATGCTTCTGAGCTACACTAGAAAGGCTGCCAGTGACTCCTCTGGTCCCTGCTTCACATACCTTTGCCAAATCTGTGGGCTATCATGCCCTCAAGACCTGCCAGTGGAGTCTGGTGTTGGTCCTTCAGGTGCCTCTTACCTTTCGTCTGAGGGGGTATTCTTTTCTGGCTTCCTGTATTACAAATAAAACAGTCTCAAAGAGATTAATCAGTCTCTTGGGAAATACGTCCTTAGTGAGGGTGTCACTGAATCAGGATAGGTGGTCTCAGATCTTCTGCTCCATTCTGTGGTCTTCTCTAAATATAAATTGAGCATAACATCCAATCTCTGTCAAACAGAACCCTTGTCATCTTTACTATCTTGAAAGACTATAAGAATTAACACCTGACTCATGTTTTGGCTATAAATTTTATATCACCTGAAAATCATTTCTGTAAACCTTTATCAGCTTTCAAGATTAAAGAGCCTGAGCTGACTATGAGACTAACAGTTTTTATCCCCGTCAGAAATCCAAGAGTGACCATTAACTGAAAATATATAGAAAGCTTAACACACCTTTTAAGAATTAGCCAAATGATAGAGATTGCTAAATACCTGAACAGTTTATACTTTAAAATGTTGAAACATTGATCTTCAGCCTTCTGGCACTAGAACATCTGACAGACTTAAAGAATCAGGAATTATTAAGCCATATAATAATCTATAGACACATTGAGTTTGTCTGTAAATGGAGAGAGGCAATCTCGTTGCTCTCTCTCTCTCTCTCTTTCTCTCTCTCTCTCTCTCTCTCTCTCTCTCGCCATAACAGAAGCAACTCTAATTAAAACATTGAAAACACCCTAATAATAAACTCAGAGCCTTATATTTTTGTATGGCCCCAAACTCATAGGCTTAAACATTTCAGATCTATAATAATAACAGCAAGAAAGGACTGGGTGTAAATCCTGCATGTTTACATTTTTAGTATTTATACCAGTGAAAACCTTGATTTTGTATCAAAATAAAATCAGTATCAAATAAGAATTTATGCCTTGAACATAATATAATTCTCAAAACAAGCTTTTAGTATTACTGGGACAGATTTTTTGCTTAATGTTTCAGAATCTAGTCTTCTAGAGGTCCCCCTTATTTTTGACCTCTTCCCCAGAGAAACAATAAAGCCACAGCTTAACAGTATATCTATTATAATAATTTAAACAATTTAAAATAAATGAAATAAGCCATCTGTAACTTAAATTCAGAATTCCTACATCCGCCACTTTGAGTGTCTTGTTAGAAATTATTTCCCCCACTAGGGGGCCTCACAGCTTAAATATTTTGTCTCTTGTTCTAACATGGCGGGCTTGAGTCACGTGACCCGATCTTGCCGCCAGACCCTAACATGGCGGGCCTGAGTCACGCGACCTGATCTTGGCGCGAAAAACCTCAACATGGCGGGCCTGAGTCACGCGACCTGATCTTGCCGCCAGACCCTAACATGGCGGGCCTGAGTCACGGGACCTGATCTTGCCGCCACAGAGCCCACCATGGCGGTCCTTCAGTCGGTCTAAATTCTTAACAAAATTATCAGTCGGTCTAAATCCCTATGCGTCAGTCATCTAAGTCTGAGAACACAAGACTATACAAAACACAAACAACGAAAACACAAGATTACAAAACAGAAACAATCACCACATAGACAGCCTGATGCTGCCACCATCAGGCGTCTAAATTCAAGAACCCAGAGCAAGGAAAATCAACATACAATCTGCTGCTAGACGGGCCCCATTTCAGATACCGAATGTTCCTGCCCCTGCTCGTTGCAGAAACCGAATACAGAGAAGAGCCTCCTCCAGGGTCCTCCGGACCCCGGCGGTTTCCACTGCCAGTCGAACTCTCCACACCAATACAGGCTCAGTATATAAAAGCACACAAGAACAGCAATGCACAAAACAGAAACCAACAGATTCAAGCCTTTACGACCCATCCGCATCTCTTACAAGCACAGACGCTGGTCAGTGACCAACACCGGAGTCTACTAGGCATCCCTGGCAGACTTACATACACCCCAGAGCGTCCTCTGGGGTCTCGCAGCCTGTGGCCCCGAGGGTGTCCCCTCCCACGGCCCCTGTGTCCTTACGGCTCACAGTGGCAGCTGCCCGAAGTGGGATTCCACATCCACTTCCTCTGTAAACACACATACAGACCACGGAGCCGCATTCAAACACTCAGGACAATCAGACATTGGCTAGCCAGCGCACGCACACTTCAGAGGGGGTCCCCTTACCTCCAAGTTGTTTCTCGAGTGTGTAGGGGTGTCCGCATTTCCCGGCCCAATGCACCAACTGTAAGATCCGAAAGAAAAACCGGGGTACTTCTGTACCCCCATGCCTCAGAAACCGGCACCCCAAACACTCACGAGAGACAGACCTGATGCAATTTCGCAAGAGGGTTTTAATATCCAGAGCTCTGGGGGGTTGCAGTCTCCCCAGTAAGGTGAAGAAGTAAGCCCGCCGATGACTGCCTTGCCTTGCCTTTTATAGACTTATAACAGAACCCTCCTACCACAAGCTTCTAAGCCAATCAGTTCAATCCATCCGAACTTGCTCTCTCTGACGACCTACCAGCCTCTCACAGAGGCCGGAAAAACTAGTTAAGTCATTTCCGCTTACGTGGCCGCCACGCAGTGTCGCGCCCACCCTCCCCCACTGGCCTTGCGGATTCAAGTGCCCCCCACGTGCCCAGGCATGGTGGATTCCTAGCTTATAACCTTATCCTTTCAACTGCTCTTGCAGAGGACCCAGGTTCGATTCCCCACAGCCACATGGTGGCTCGTAACAATGTGTAACTCCAGACCCAGGGGATTCTACACCTGTCTTCTGGCCTCCAAGGGCACCAACTGTGTATGCAGTGTACAGACGCACATGCAGGCAAAACATCCACACCTACAAAATAAAATTGTAAAGATTTAAAACAAAATAAGCTAAAAATCCTATTTAAGTTTCTCCTCGGGAAAACTTGCATATCCGTATGATTTCATGTGACTATCCAACAAGGGTCTGTGTTCCTCCCATGCTGAGCGGCACTTCTGAAGACCTTCATCACTAGACTTGGAAGACATTTTCGCTTGAGAAAGCGGTTCATGAGGAAGGGCCAAGTGTGGGGGGGAGAAACAAGCACTACCTTGGGTACCGGGAAAAGTTCCGATGCTGGGAACTCTGGCCCCAAGCCCTTTGAGGAACAGCCTAGCAATTTGGGAACAGCCTAGCAATTTGGGACTCCACTTAGTTTAGACTGTGCACCATTGCTCTCTGAGCAATGTTCCCAGCAACTGTTAGCAACCTAAGACCCCACCTACATCAAGCTGTGGGCGTACTGCTTCAATCAAATAAGATGCTCCCCTTAGCCACACCCTGCCAACACCCTCCTTCAGTTCAGTGCACTCTGGGAGCTGAGGACAACGGGCCAGTCCTGACTGCCCTGGATTTGAGTATGTGCTGGTGTCTTAGGGCTTTACTGCGGTAAACAGACACCATGACCAAGGCAAGTCTTATAAATTGACATTTAATTGGGGCTGGCTTACAGGTTCAGAGGTTCAGTCCATTGTCATCAAGGCAGAAGCATGGCAGCATACAGGCAGGCATGGTGCAGGAGGATCTGAGGGTTCTACATCTATACCCAAAGGAAGCCAGGAACAGACTGGGCATGATCAGCATCTAGGAGGAAGATCTCCAAGCCCATCCCCACAGTGACACACTCCCTCCAACGAGGCCACACCTCTTAATGGTGCCACTCCCTCCAATGAGCTTATGCGCACCATCACAGCTGCTTTGTATGAGAATGGCCCTCGAGGGCTCCTGTATTTGAATTCCGGTCCCCAGACGGTGGAGCTGTTGGAGAAGAATGAGAGGATGTGACCTTAGAGGAAGAGGTGTGCAACTGGGGGTGGGCTGTGTGGTTTCAAAAGCCCACACCGAACCAGCCCGCCCTCCCTCTGCCTGCTGCTTGGGGATCTGGTGAGAGCTCTTGGTACTACTGCTCCAGCGCCATGCCTGCTTGCTTTGATGTGAAGTTCATGGACTAACCCTCTAAAACTGCAAACCAGCCCCCAATTCAGTGCTTTATTTTATGCTGCCTTGTTCGCGGTGTCTTCTCACAGCAATAGAACAGTAACTAAGACAGACGCATGTCCAATAAGGAGAGCTATGTCCCCACGTGGACTTTTGAGAACTCCCTATTTACAGATTATTCCTACGCACCTCCTTCTCTGGCACCCCAGACAGGGAAAGCCCAAACAATCGCTGTGGCCCCTGGACACCCTCACCCATGGAGCCTGCAGTGAGTTCTGATGCTTCGTTTCTTTCTAATCTGTCCCGGGACTTTGCTTTGAATCCTCTCCCTGCTGCTTCGCAGTCCCTGAATAAGGAGACTTATTCCAAGAGCTTGCAGTTACTCGTGCCAGATCCGGAACACAGGCAAAACCTTCCTCCAGGAAGTCCTTCTGGGCTAGGAGGGACAGTTTGTAGAGAGAAGTTCTTGCACTGTGTGCAAGCATCACCTGTCAATAAAAAGCTGATGGCCTATTAGCTGAGGAAGGAAATAGAAGGTGGAACATCCAGCAGAGAGAGAGGAATTCTGGGAAAGAGGGGAGCGCCAGAAATTCACCCAGAACTCGGAGGAAGTCAGAGCCATGACACTGAGGAGAGGTAACCAGTCTGTGGCAGACACAGACTACAGTAAGTGGGTTACATAAGTCTGAGCTAGTGGGGGAACAGGCCAGAGCTTAGGGTGTTTATTTATAAACAAGTCTCAGAGTCGTTATTCCGGGAACAAAAAAATGGGTAGAAAAGACCTAAGTTATAATTTGAGCTCCAAGAAATCTATCTGAAGGCCTCTTCTGACATCTGTGGACACCTGAGTGTCTCTCTCTGTGTGTGTGTCTGTGTGTGTGTGTGTGTGTGTGTGTGTGTGTGCACAAGCGCCAGTGTGCACACTCACATGCACACATACACACATAAATATTTTTTTAAAGTCACTGGTTTTGTTTCATTTAGCACAGTGTGAAGGTGAGCACAATATAGTAGCAAAATTAATGATAAAACTTTAGAATTTAGCATTAACAAACAATAGTATCTAACGTGTTCCTTAAGCACTTGATGCATGCCTGTGATTATACAACCTCATTGTGATAACCCTGTGATGACCAGTGAGGTGGGTGTCTCTGCTCTTAGCTCCCACTCTTCGGGCCTGGCAATGTGCCCTAAAGCAGTTGAATTTACCCAGAAGAGTGGGACACACCTGTAACCTCAGAGTTTAGGAGGTGGAAGCAAAAATTCAAGACTTTCCTTGGCAGTGAGTTGGGAGCCAGCCTGCACTACCTAAGAACTGTCTCAAAAGCAACAACAGAGAGAGAGATTGATCCTGAGCTTTCTGAGCTTTCTAGGGTCACATGACTTGCTGACATAATCTAGGGACTTTTATAAGTTCACTCTGCACGCATTTGTGTGCTGATGGTTGTATTATTATTATTATTATTATTATTATTATTATTATTATTTGTATGGTATTCTCTCTAGATTTCTGCTGTTGTGGTTGAATGGCCTAACCACTTTTCTGTTTCTCCTGCCCACTCAGTTTGTTTGCCAAGCCTGTGAACTGTCAGTTTGTCCTTCCTTCTAAGAGGGGACAAACAAATATTGATGAAGTTTGTGGAAACATAGATAAATAGGCAGAGTGGACACGGATGACTGAACATAAAATTTCAAAATGAAGCAACTGAGAAAGCAGACAAAATTACTTTCAAAATGCAAGGGAAGTGGGGAACTGTCCCCTGTCCCCAGGGCACACCGACCTCATGGAGCCGTGGACTGATGGCCGTCAACTTGCCTTTCCAGTCAGATTCCTTTTGATGATACGTGGAGAACGAAGAAAAGCTTGGGACAGCTTTGCCAGATGAATGCACAATCGCTGGGAAACAATTTCTGAATTAAAAGTCTAAAGGGTGGGCAGGGAAACAGAGAAAGAGGTAAAACCTAAAATGTACACAGTGATGTGTTAAGAAAACTCTGTTTGAACTAGTCTGTCTGTGTGTGTGTGTGTGAGAGAGAGAGAGAGAGAGAGAGAGAGAGAGAGAGAGAGGATGTGTGTATACTCTAACACATATATATGTGCATGCATCTGGGCCAAAGGTCAGTGTCACGGCTTCCTCAGGACCCATCTGCCTTGGGTTTTAGAAACAAGGTCCTTCCCTGGCCTGGAACTCAACAGTCAGGCTAGGGTGGCCAACCAGTGGGAACCAGGGATCCTTCTGTCTGTGTGTCCCCAGGGCTGGGATTGCGAGCAGGCACAGCCTTGCCCAGTTCTTCTGCGTTGGTTCTGGGGTCACACCTGAGTCCTTGTCCTTACAGGATAACTACTTCGCCAACTGAGTCATCTCCCTGGCCCTCAACCAACTTTAAAAAAAAAAAAAAAAAAGATGTACTTAATTCTGTGTCTGTGTGTGTCTGTGTGGGGGTATGCACACGAGAGTGCAGGTGCTCAAGGGAGACATAAGAGGAGTTGAATTCCCCTGAGCTGGCGTTCTAGTTAAGCTGCCCAGCTTAGATGCTGGGACCTAAGTTCTGGTCCTCCGGAAGAACAGGAGTCCATCTCCCACGGTGAGCTGTCTCCATCCCTTCTTAAATGTCAGCCTTACTGAAACGTAACTACGTACAGGTTCATAACTGCAGAATTGAAGCTCTGAAATTTTTATGTATCCGTGCAATAACAGCGCAACCACGACAGCCACTGACGTGGAAAATGATGAAACTGGAAACATTTCCTCACTCCAGCAAGTTCCCTGATTGCTTTGGTAATCGGCCTCAACAGCCCCCAGTCAACCCAGGCTGTGTATTTATCTATTCTAGTTTTTTTATAAATGCGCACTCCTTGGTGTCTTGTTTCCCTTCCCTCATTAAAACGCTTGGCTGTATTTTACGTGTATGAATGTTTTGCCTGTATGCCGGTCTATGACGCGCATGCGTGCAGTGCCCTCTGTCCTCGGGAAGAACAACCGGTGCTCCTAACCACTGAGCCATCTCTCCAGCCCTAAACTGAGATGTTTTTGAGTTCCACCCACCTCTCTGTTTGAAGGAACAGCATTTCTGCCTTATTCACTGGTGTGCTCATTAGAGTATCAATAGTGTTCAGCGGCAGGACTGTCCTGATCACAGCAGCCAGAGACCTTCCACCATAGGAGCGCACCACAATGCCTTGACCCACCTCCTTCTGAAAGGCCCCAGGACTGTCTCCATATTTTCTATTTGGAACACAGCTGCTCTAGTTTTTGTTCAAGGGCTTTAGGGTGAATGTAATTTTCCATCCCCCTCCATAAACACTGAAAGAGTGTGCTGGGTTGTCCCCACAGTGGGTAACTATAGAGAGGCATGGACAGATTGCTTGTCAACTTCACCACCAGGGCGGTGCGGGGAGTCCAGCTGCCCCACCCACCCCCACTCCAACAAGTATTCTGTAACTTCACCCTTTGTTTTTCTTTCTCTAAAGGCAAGACGCTGCATCTCGCTGTCCATCCAGATTGTTTCTGCATTAGCAGTCAGCTGGCTTCTGGACACCACGTGACTCCAATGTGTATTTACACACGCCCCAAGGCGTGCCTGTGAGAGCATTCACAGACTCCTCCTGCACCCAAGTTGATGGGTTAGGGACAGCTCTTGCACAGGCACTGAACAACCCCTCACAGGTCCACTCAAACCTATTCTCCAGCTATCAGAGATGGACCGTAAGGCCTGCCCATGAAAACCAAATCATCAACTTTTCATGATCCGTGAAAAAAAAGATTGGGAGCCAGGTGTGGTAGCTTTTCATCTCAGCCCCAGAGAGGCAGAAGCAGACTGGTTTCTGTGAACTGAGGCCAGCCTGGTCTACAGAGTCAGCTCCAGGTCAGAACTACATAGTGAGACCTTATCTAAAAAACAAAATAAAACAAAAACAAACAAAAGAAAAAAGAAAGAAAGAGGAAGAAAGGAAGAAAGAAATCAAGTTGGATAGTTTGGATCTTATTAAAAACATGGATTTCAATAAAAAATTTTAATTGTATTCCCTGGAAATGGAACTGACAATCAAAAAAGAAAGCAAACCAGGTAGAGTTGTTCACACCTGTGATTCCAACACACACACACACACACACACACACACACACACACACACCCCGCCCCCGGAGGCTAAGCCAGGATGATTGCTGTGAGTTCAAAGCCAGCCTGAGCTGCAGAGTGAACCCTTGTTAAAAAAAAAAAAGCAGGAAAAATATTTGTAAAACATCCCTGGCAAAAGATTATCATCCAAATTATATAAAAAAAAAACTATTAGTACCCCACAATAAATATAAACCATCCAATTTCAAAATGGGTGCAAGATCTGAACGGGCACACCCCCACATAGGTACACGGGTGAAAAAGAAGTGCAGTGAGAGAAGGGCGGTGGTGGCGCACGCCTGTAATCCCAGCACTTGGGAGGCAGAGGCAGGTGGATTTCTGAGTTCGAGGCCAGCCTGGTCTACAGAGTGAGTTCCAGGATGGCCAGGGCTACACAGAGAAACCCTGTCTCGGAAAAAAAAAAAAAAAAAAAAAAGAAGAAGAAGAAGTGCAGTGAGATAGATCCTCATTGTCATGAGCATACCAGGGCAGAAGCACAAACAGACACACCTGTGTCTTTCCAAAATGTCAAAATGGATCAAATAACAATAGATTCACAGACCATGTCAGTTTTGCTTGCTGGGGTTTGACTAGTAACCCCCACTTCCCTTGACAGCCAGCAGATTCGAACACATATTCATTTATTTCAATCTAAATACTAATATTAGCCGGGCGTGGTGGCGCACGCCTGTAATCCCAGCACTTGGGAGGCAGAGGCAGGCGGATTTCTGAGTTCGAGGCCAGCCTGGTCTACAGAATGAGTTCCAGGACAGCCAGGACTACACAGAGAAACCCTGTCTCGAAAAAACAAAACAAATAAATACTAATATTAATGTGTACACACACACACACACACACACACACACACGCGCGCGCGCGCGCGTTACAGAATGTCTCAAAGGGTTGAAGCAGCCTCAGCAGCGGAGTCCAAGGCAAGGCCCAACCGTGTGGGGTGTGCCCGGGAGATAACCAAGCCTGCTGGCAGCAGCATCTACAGGGGGGACAACTGAGAGTGGCTGAAAGGAAGCCCCCGCGACAGTCCGGAGTTCTCTGCCTGTCGGTCCCTAAGGAATACACGAGGGTCAGGTGACAGGCCTGAGGGGCTGTGTGGTGGTTTGAATATGCTTGGCCCAGAGAGTTCTGCTTCTTGATCCAAAGGCAACAAGGAGAAGCTGGCCTCCTCAGGCAGCTAGAAGGAAGTTCTCTGCAACCGAGCCTGAGCATAGGAGGAGACCTACACCGCCCCACCCCACAGTGACGCACTCCCAAGCGTATTCAAACCACCACAGGGTGTCAGCACTGCAGGGTTGGGTGTTCAAGGGATGCAGGTAAAGGAGCCACACCCTTGCCTTAGTCGGTGTGTCTGATACGTTCTCAGGTTTCATTTTTCCTGATATGATTGTAATATGCCCGTTAGCTCTGATTGACTTGATAGATATATATCTCTGATTTACTTGATAGATATATATATATCATCCCCTTCTGGTTTTAGGGATAAGCTCTTTATCAGTCTGTGCCACAAGGTGGTGCCAGACCAATGATTCTGTTCATATGCCCGCCCAGGTGCACACCATCCTCTGTCCTGAAAATGGATTTGAATGGAGTTTTGTTCATCCAGAGACAGCCTGATTTTAACACATGGCATCATTAAAGAGCTGCAGGGTTGAGTGGCAACGAGGGCACACAGGGGTGGGGGGTTGTATGAGCAGCTCCCACCTACTCCGATATTTGAACACTTGATCCCCCCACCCCCACCCCCAGCCCCACCCCCACCCCTGTGTCTGTCCATTAGATGTGAGCTCTCAGCCAGTATCCAGCACCATGACTCCCTGCCGCCATGTTCCCTCTACTGTTATGGACTCTAACCCTCAGAAACTGTGAGCTCCCAAATTAAATACTCTCTTAAATAAGTTACCTTGGTCACGGTGTTCTGTCATTGCAATCAAAAAGTAACTAAGACAACTTGGGCAGTGGTGGCGCACGCCTGTAATCCCAGCACTTGGGAGGCAGAGGCAGGCAGATTTCAGAGTTCAAGGTCAGCCTGGTCTACAGAGTGAGTTCCATGACAGCCAGGATGGCACAGAGAAACCCTGTCTCGAAAAAAAAAAAAAGAAAAGAAAAGAAAAGAAAAGTAACTAAGAAAGTCATCAGGACATGTTAGAATGGGTCAGTCCAAAAAACCGACAACGACAAGCTGGTGAGAACATGAAGCAGCAGGAACTGTCTCATGGGAAATGGAGAGTCATTTGGAAAAGAGCTAAGTGCACTATTACCATACAAACCAGCTGTAACACCTCCCCTAAGCATTTCCCTGAAGGACCTGGAAACACAGCCACAGGAGGACAAATAGCCTCTCTAGAAATGTTTGCAATAGCTTTGTCTTGTTCTCAGTTGTTCCACACGGGAAGCATTCGGGATTCAGAGGACGAGTGGAGAGATGAGGTGTGGAATGTCCTGTCTGACAATGGGATGTCACTGCATGGTATCTGCCCGCACCAAATGCACATGCTAAAATCCGAACCCCTTTCCCATGTGACAGGGTAAAGATGAAGATCTACAGCTATAAACACATATGTGCCCAACAGCAGAGCCTTGAAAGATGTAAAGCAAAACTTCCAGAATTGAGAGATCAGTTATATTCATCTATGCATCAAATTGGGGAGATTGAAAACTTCACCATTTACAGCCATTTTAGCTATGAATATCTTCTCCTTACTTAGGTCTTTGCCTCAGTCAGAGAGGAAGCGTTCAGCAGAAGATCTTGCACATGTTACGTTAGGGTTAGCTTCAGGGTGGGGTTTTCTTCCTGGTGTTTTGCTGCTTTTTGTTGTTGTTTGCTATTTTAAGTGGTGCCTTTTAAAAACCTCAATGTCCACTTGTTTATTTCTACTTATAAAAATACAATTGATTTTTGTATTGATCTTCTATTCTGCAGCCTTGCTTAACTCACGTATACATTTCTGTAGCTTTTAAAAACAGCATTATTAAGACATAAATCACACGCCATAGAGCTTCCCCCACTTAAAGTCCACTGTTCGGTGATTTTTAGTGTGCTCAGGGCTCTAAGCCCAGCACCAAATTGCTTTCGCATGTTTTCGTCATCCCAGTAAAAAGTCTTCATATACCATCCGCCCATTTAGCGTATTCGAGTCCGTGACTTTTGGTATATTTTCAGACATCTGCAAACATCAGCCACTTTAAAATAATTCACCAGCCAGTAAAAGAACGTTATCTATGCCCCTTAGGTGGTCTCTCACTTCTCTCAGCCTAGTCCCTAGTCAAATGCTTGTGTACCTCCTGTCCCTTTAGATTGTTCTAGTCTAGAGGCCATGGTAGAATATCATTTGAGTTTGTCTTCCCAGAGTGTCAGTGACAAGGTGGCAGGACAAGCTGTCCCAGGTGGACGTGATTAGGCCCCTAGGGAGGAGCCACTGTCCTTAGAATAAATTAGTAATGTTGCCATGAGACTCTGCTTAATTTCCTGGAGGAAGGGTTGTTATAAGAACAACCACCCTGGGACTGGAGCGATGGTTTGGCTATTTTCTAGAGGTACTGAGTTCAATTTCCAATCCTCGCATGGCCGCTTGCAACTGCCAATCGTGGGATCTGATGCCTTCTTCTGGTGTGCAGATATCCATGTAGATTAAACGAACAAACAAACAAATAAATCTTTGAAAAAAAAGAGTTGATCTGGTATGCAGATATCTGTGCAGATTAAATTAATTAGTTGATTAATCAATCGATAAATAAATATTTCTTTAAAAAGAGTTGATCTTTACAGAAATAATAATAATTAACAACTGGCTCCTTTCCCATCTCCATCTGATGCCCCACCTCCCTATGTCTTCCCTTGTTCCTTCCGCATCTCCGATGCCCCCGTCTCTCTATGTCTGTCTTCCCGGGCTCCTTCATGTTCTCACACACCCCCTGCCACTATGATGCCAGCAGCCACAGCACCGGCACCAGAGCCAGGCGGTTGCTACACCGTGCTCTTGAGGAGTTCCTGAGATGGTTTTCAAAACGTGTGCCTGTGGTAGGGAAACTCAGCTTTTCTTGTGTCCTATGAGTTTTGACTCGTCATTTCCCTTAATTTACCTCTACATTCACATATCCTTTCTTCCTTGTCCCTTTGCTTAACCCCCGCGTGCTTATTAGAGTTCCAGCTTTCTTCTTGTGGTTAATTTGTAGTTTTATCTACTTTGGTTGGGAAATATACTCCTGTGTTGGGGATGGTTCTGTGCACTGTATATTCAGATGCTGATTTCTTTGCCCAGACATCTGGTCGCAGTCCGGAAGATGGCATGGTCAACCATTCAACCATCTCTAGTCTCTATGTTTTGTAAAAAAAAAAAATTGTCTTCTATCACCTCTGATTGGTTAATAAAAGATAAGCCAATAGCTGGGCAGAAGAGAGCAGGGCGGGACTTCTGATCCAGTCAGTGAGTCTCAGAAACAGAAGAGTAGAGAAGGACCAGGAGGAGAAGAGAGGAGAGGGAGAGACCATGTAGATGAGGCAGGAGGATTTGCGCTGAGGTCTGAATGAAAGAGCAGCCACGGGGACACGCATGGACAGAGCAAGCCAGGGCTAGGCTCAGGTGGCGGGGAGAGACAGGTGGCGGGGAGAGACCTGTGGTGGGTGTTCGCAGCCTGGTCAGGCTAAAATAGTTCAGAACCTACCCAGCTTGGCTCGCAGCTTGTTAGTAAAAATACCAGGTTTTTGTGTCTTTGTCCAGGAGCTAAAATGGGCTAGAGCAGACACAGAAGCATCCTGCAGTTATTTGACAGCAAAAGGAATGTTATAATGCCACCCCCCACCCCCAAAGTGGGGCTGGAGACATGTCTCAGCAGTTAAGAGCATTGGTTGCTCCTCCAGAGGTCCTGAGTTCAATTCCCAGCAACCACATGATGGCTCACAACCATCTGTAATGGGATCCGATGCCCTCTTCTGGTGTGTGTGAAGACAGCTACAGTGCTCATATACATAAAATAAATAAATCCTTTAAAAAAAAATGATACCCCCCAAAGAAATATTATTATACTCCATGTCCTAACACACGTTCCTTCTGAGCACTGTGTGTGAGTGAAAAATGTCTATTTTGGGTTGCTGGGCGAAGTTTCCTACACAAATCAGACCTACTTAGTGGCATGTCTAGTATATAGAATATAACAGTTGCTATAATCCTACCATAGCCTCGATGTCTTCTTTGTTCTCAGTGACTTCTCGTTCTATTAATTAATGTTCTATCATTACTGAAAGTGAGATATTGAGGTAATTGAAGTCTCCAGCCATCACTGTAGGACTTAATGTTACAGACTGGGTCCCTGTGCTGAAGTCAGTCTGAGTTTCTTTTCCTATTGTTGTGATCAAAGTAACCTGCATGGCAGCACCGTTCCCTGGTGCGGGTCCCTGAACTTCCCGCTGCGCAATCGCCCCCAACCACGGTGGCTGTGACCAGCCAAGTTCCTGCCCCAGCTTCCCCACATGATGGAAGAACCTGGAATCGTGAGCTAAAATAAACTCCCTCTCCTCAAAGCCGCTTTTTAGCAGGCTATTTTCTCACAAAAACAAAACTAAGACTTTTTTCTTACATCCTTTATTATGGCTGCCTGGGATTTAATTTCCCATGGATCCTATTCTATTTTAATAATCAGAATTTTTCTTCCTTATAAAACTTTTAGGTGGCAAAACAGACATTTTTCTTTCAGCTCATATCATAAAATATGAACAATTCTCAAATAATACTGTTTTGAGTGATTAGAAGCCTAGTGGAATTAAATTCTTTTGTTTAATGTTAAAATACTATTCTGCCAAACAAAGACAGGAAATATAAAAAGTAATTGAATCTCAATTATCCCACCTAGTCGTCTTATTTAAATTTATACAAACATTTGTTGCTTCTGAACGAGTGAAATGTTCCTTGTAAAATTATCTGGCTAACACGTGCTTTTTTTTTCTTTTTTTCTTTTTTTCTTTTTTTCTTTTTTTTTTTTTCTTTTTTTTTTTTTTGAGACAGGGTTTCTCTGTGTAGCTCTGGCTGTCCTGGAACTCACTCTGTAGACCAGGCTGGCCTCGAACTCAGAAATCTGCCTGCCTCTGCCTCCCTGGTGCTGGGATTACAGGTGTGCGCCACCACGCCTGGCTAACACGTGCTTTTAATATTCACATGAACGCTATCCATTCTCAGGTTTATTTAAGCAGCTGAAAGGTAACAATTATTTTCACACAGAGAATAACAGCTTTCAGTTATCACTAATTATTGAACCGTTTTACCCCAGCATAATAAACATGAGCGTGTCCGCCAGTGGACACAATGAGGGATAATTGCCTCATATGAAGCACAAAGAAAGATTTCTACACTTTCCTAAGTTTCGAAACAAATGATCAGCTCCTAAGAATACCCCCAAATGGCCAGTGTGTATCCCTGGTGTGGTTAGATTGTTCAAACGTCTCTTGGTTGGGCATGGTGGTACACTTCTATCAATCATCCCAGCACATCCCAGGAAGGCTGAGGCAGGAGAATCCCTGTGAGTTTGAGGCCACCTGGGCTTCCATAGTGAGACAATCTAAACAAACCAACCAACCTGGGCTGGCAAGATGACTCAGTAAGGAAAGACAAATGCCATCAATCCTGACTGTCTAAATTCTATCCCCAAGATCCATATAGCAGAAGGCTAGCCCCCACTCCTGAGCGCTGTCCTCGACTCTCCATAGCTGCACCCGCCCACGTACGTGCACACAAAATAGGTAAGTTATATGTGGTAAATCTATTTTTCAAAAAAAGGAGGCCAGTCGGGCGTGGTGGCACACGCCTGTAATCCCAGCACTTGGGAGGCAAAGGCAGGCGGATTTCTGAGTTCGAGGCCAGCCTGGTCTACAGAGTGAGTTCCAGGACAGCCAGGACCACACAGAGAAACCCTGTCTCGAAAAACAAAACAAAACAAAAACAACAACAACAACAACAAAAAAAAAAAGGAGGCCAAGGCCGAGTGTGACGTACACCTGTAACCCTAGCCCTCAATCGGCTCAGACAGAGTGATTATCCAAGTTTGAAGACAGTCTATACTACACTGAGCTCTGGGCAAGCCTGGGCTATAGAGAGCTCCTGTATCAAAAAGTGTGTGTGTGTGTGTGTGTGTGTGTGTGTGTGTGTGTGTGTGTGTGAGAGAGAGAGAGAGAGAGAGAGAGACAGACAGAGACAGAGACAGAGACAGAGACAGAGAGACAGAGAGAGAGAGAGAGAGAGAGAGAGAGAGAGAGAGAATTTCCCACTTACAGATTTCACAAATGACACCACCCTGACATTTGACCATCTGATCTTCCAAAGGCTGAAGCTCTGGACCTGTGATCTGAATCTGACTCATGTCCCCAGAGTCCATTGGAGTTAAACCCCGGATCCTTCCTGAGGGGGGTACTGATAGGAGGTGGCGGACTTGGGGAACAGTAGGTCCTTAGAGCACTGTAGCCGGACACTGTTCTGTGAAGCGTCTTGAGTTCTTGTAAGACAATTCTCACAAAAGAGGTGTTATTCTGGCATGTCGGTGCACATCTCTAATCCCAGCCCTAAAGAGGCAGAGGACAGTGGGCAACTGTGAGTGACAGGTCAGTCTAGTCTACACAGAGACCAGGGTTGCACAGTGAGACTGTCAAGCAAGCGAGCCTGGGCCTGCTCATTCGTCTCTGGCTCCAGCGTCATGGCGGCTGCCCACCCTGCCGCTTGTCCACTCAGCCACCAGGCCTCCATGGAGCACGGATGGCAGCTCTGTGATGAGTGCCAGGGACCCTGCGGTGAGCAGGGCAGCTTCGTCCCACTGTAGAACAGGAGACCCATTTGACTGTGTGGTTAACCAGCCTGCGCCACACCCTCCACCCTCATAGCTCTGCTCTGTTCTCCCACTTCTGCTTCAGGAAATGCCCTGGCTGGTAGAAGAAGAGTAGGAAGGCCCAAAGTGCCAGGGAGTTTAAAAGCATATGTAACCTCTGGAGAGCATCTGAGAGGAAGGAGCGGTAGATGAGACTTCAAAAGGAAGAAAAAAAAGGGAGAAGTGGTGTAATTATGGTACAATCTCAATATATATATATGGTTTTTTGGATTTTTTTTTTCCGAGACAGGGTTTCTCTGTATAGCCCTGGCTGTCCTGGAACTCACTCTGTAGACCAGGCTCAGAAATCCACCTGCCTCTGCCTCCCAGAGTGCTGGGATTACAGGCGTGCACCACCACCGCCCGGCTAATAAATAATTTTTTTAAAGACAGAGTAGAAGAAAAAGGAGCATCCCTGCCTCTCTGGGTCAGGTCAGAATAGTGTGTAGACCCAGCAGAACTTCATGGTGCCACTTCTGACAGGGAGTGTACTTCGAGGCAAGATTTCTGGGAAAAAAAAATCACATGATCTTCAAGTGAACCAGCCTTCTTAGGGGTGTTCCTGTGTCACTGGGTGAAGCCCTAAGGAAAGAGACAGGAGGCAGATTCCATTCTTCGTAGCCACAGATACTACAGGAAGTAAACGATTGTCAACTCTCTGTACAAACCTCCAGGGAGATCCGGAAACTGACGACAGCTGAAGGACCCACTGAGGTGACCCCGACTGCAGGAGCAGACCGCCTAGGTGGGTGGCGCTGTTGTAGACATGATTAAGGTGTGAATTTGAGTCTAAAGACAACGGTTGCAGTTTCCGATCGATCGGAGCCAGAAATAGAGACAGGTTATTATTAAGGGGGATTTGTTTAAGGCATTTATTTTTAAGTGGGGGCAGGGAGGGCATGCATGTGTGTGCAGGTGCCCACATAGACCAGAAGCTCCCTGGGAGCTGGAATTATAGACCACTGTAATTATAGACCATCCATCAGATATGGGTGCTGGGAACGCAACTCAAGTCCTCTGTGAGAGCAGTGTATGCTCTTACCCGCTAAGGCCCTGGAGTTTAGCTTGTAGGCAGATCACTTCTCCTTCTGTCATGCACACCGCCGTGTGTCCTCTGGCATGAACATCACCTCTGTAGAAATGGCTCCCATAGACTCAAGTGTTGGAATGCTTGGCCCACAGGGAGTGGCACTATTAGGAGATGTGGCCTTGTTGGAGTAGGTGTGGTCTTTGGAGAAAGTGTGTCACTGTGGGGATGGGTCTGGAGGTCTCTTATGTTCAAGTCACACCCAGTGTGGCTCACAGTCTCTTTCTGCTGCTGTGGATCCAGATGTAGAACTCTCAGCTACTTCCCCATGTCCGCCTGCATGCCACCATGCTTCTCACCATGATGATAACGGACCAAACCTCTGTACTGTAAGCCAGCCCCAGTTAAATGTTGTCCTTTATAAGAGCTGCCTTGGTCAGCCGGGCCTTGTGGCTCATGACTTTTAATCTCAGCACTCAGGATGCCAAGGGAAACAGATCTGAGTTTCAGGTCAACCTGCTCTACAAAGTGAGTCCAGGACAGCCAGGGCTCTGTTACACAGAGAAACCCTGTCTCAGAGAAACCATTTAAATAAAGAGTTGTCGTGGTCCTAGTCTCTCTTTAACACAATAGAAACCCTAATTAAGACAACCTCCAAACCTGCTTCACCTTATGAAGACACCAGTGTCGTAGTTAGTTCTTCACTGCTATGAAGAGACACCATGACCAAGGCAACTCTTATAGGGGACATTGCGGGAAGCATAGCAGCATCCAGGCGGACATGGTGCGGGACAAACCAAGAATTCCACATCTTGATCCAGAGGCACCCAGGAGGAGGCTCTCATTTCACACTGGGCAGGGCTTGAACATAGGAAACCTCACAGCCCAGCCCCACAGTGACACACTTCCCCCAACAAAGCTACCTCTCCTGGTAGTGCCACTCCCTGCAGGCCAAGCACTCAAACATGAGTCTATGAGACCCAAATCTAGTCAAGCCACCAAACCAGGATGGTTTGTCTAAAGTCTGACGCAACTAATTGCCTGCTGCAGCTACTAATAAACCTAACAAGCGTCTTCAGCGGCCAGCTTAGCGGTCCAAGGGCTTGGCACCTGTCCCCTCTGAAAGTAGCCAGAACAAGAGCACACACAGGAGCATAAAGACTTTCTGTCCCCAGGGTGGAACAGGAAGAAGGAGAGCTGGGTGGGGCCGGGCTCAAGCTTTTCTCCCAAAGCCTCTGCAGAGCTGCCTGAGGTGAATACTACCTTAATCCCTTCTAAGGACCCAAGAATGTCCCAGCAGGCTCCACTTCTCCAAGGCCCCACTTTCTTTATTGTCATACTAGGGAACAAATCTCAAATGCATAGACTTTGGGGGACAAAGGACATCCAAACCGCAGCATCTGGGGACTGAAGAGATCAAGCTAAGAACTAAGGGAGTTGACCACCTCAGGAGGCAAACTGGCCAGGATTACAATCCAGACCATTCACCCTCCTCTCCGGGGCCCCTTGAGCTGGACTTGCATGTCTGGGCTTCAACATTCTTGTCTGCAGAACAGAGACAATGATGGCTCCACCTCACAAGGTACTGGGAGGACTGGCCTGCTGTGTGTTAAACACCTGGCAAGATTCCAGCCTTCCATAAACCCTGGCAGTTAGGGTGTGCCCTTGCCGAGAGCAATGACATCTGTTGGTCCTCAGAGTTGAGCTGCTAATCTGAAACGGCTTCCTTGCTTGGAGATTGAGTAGATACATGGAGAGTTTCAGCATATACTGCTCTTGACACAAGGCAGAACACCCAAGAAGGCCTATGCTGTCCAAAGCCAAGGGCTTAACAGAAGTCAGCCCAAGAAATAAAGACAATGTCTTATAAATTTGACTAAAACAGAAGCTGGCTCCCTGAAAGATGTGCTCCTTTAACTGACTGGTACTCCTCCTTCAGCTGACAGGCACTCCTAACCCAGCTCTCCTGCCCTGACCTCGAACACCAGCTCTGCCTCTGGAATCCCTCTCCAAGCTCTATGGATTTGGTTCACTCTTTGATAACTGAACAGTCCAGGCCCAGTGACCATCCAATTGGAAGCCTTCCTGGGGCCTTCAACACAAGGGGTTGGCAGCAATGAGAAACCCAGAACTGTTTCCACAAGGTCTCTGTTTGGCTAAGGAAAAGACTATCATCCTCATGATGGCTTTAACTGATAGAGTTATTTATCTCCTACAATAAACTGAAGGCAGTTCAGAGCGAACAAGAGAGTTTAGGCAAACTCTGAGGATCTAAGATTTCTCTATGCTCTGATCTGTCATCCTTGGTTTTCTTCAAGCTGTCCTGTAATTTGTGGTCACAGGAAGATACTGCCCTTCCAGACCTTGGTTCTGCATTGTAGGCAGAAAGAGGGAGAGGAAGTAATAAAGACAACAGTTCAACTCATTGTCCAAAAGCATAACACATAGCTGCAAGAGAGTCTAGCAGTAAGTAGTTCAGATGAGCATAATGGCTTTCAAAATATGGGTAATATTAGCATTAAATATAAAGAAGACAAAAAGTAATATGAGAAGAAAACTGTAGCCTGTAAGCTAAAGCTGGCTTACTACTTGTTTTTTATAAATAAAGTTTTATTGAAATACAGCTGTGCTCATTTGTTTACAATACTAAAATAGCAATGTTGAGTCATATTAAGAAACTATCTAGTATCCAGAGTTTTAAAATGTTTGCTCTCTGGTTCTTTACAGAAGAACTTGCAAATCCTCCTGGAGTAGATAAGTTATAATATCTGACTAAGTACCAACAAAAGGCAGACTTCTCCCCAGCCCCAGAAAACGCTTATAAAGAACACCCATATCTTATGCACAACTTTAAAGCTGGTTTATGCGAGACAATGCACAGACTGAGCCCAGACTTGATGCAATTTGAGTTGGGCGCTGAATCAAGCGGTGGGGACCACGCCAAGCTGGAGCTCTGAAGAATCCTGAGGATTCCAAGACGTGTGAACTAGTGCATGACATCAGGTGGCCCATTGGCATGTGTCCTTCCCCCAAAGCTGTGATTAAGGACAGACTCTGTGCCCACTTTTTTAATGCACAAGCTGAGAATTCACACTAACACCCTCATACGCGCAGAGAAAGCACCCTTACCCACGGAGCCACCTTTCTAACCCTGTTGCTTTGTTTTTGAGACAGGTTCTCACTACGTAGCCCAGGCTGGCCTGAGTCTCACTATGTAGCCCAGGCTGGCTTAAAGCTAACCATCCTCCTACCTACACCTCCCTATGCTGGCATGATAGCCATGGCCTACCTGCCCTCTCTCTATCTTCACACGATTTCTTCACTTTAATTTCCAGGTTGAGCTCACTGACTTTGCGCTCACCAAGAATGAAACAACCACAGTGTCAGTTGGGCTGAACACCACACAATCAAACAGCTATTTGAGGGACTGATCTCAAAACAGACCAGGTTCTCTTGAAGACCAATGCAGTTTGCTTGAGTTAGGATATTAAACACACACACACACACACACACACACAGAGAGAGAGAGAGAGAGAGAGAGAGAGAGAGAGAGAGAGAGAGGCAAATGGTGGTTAGCCAATTTCTTCCTATTGTTCAATCCCCTGCTTTGGTGCCTGTGCTTGGATGTGAGAAAGGTGAGTGAGGGGCACTGAAGAGCAGGGAACAGAGCCCCTCAGTCTCCTGGTTTGGTCTCTCACTGGCTGGCACCCAGGAATTTCAACATAATTGTCTTTCACTTGTAACAAACTCCTTTCTGAAAAATGCCCCAAATGAGATTGTTAAGATGGCTGATGAAGGCCGGGCGTGGTGGCGCACGCCTGTAATCCCAGCACTTGGGAGGCAGAGGCAGGCGGATTTCTGAGTTCGAGGCCAGCCTGGTCTACAGAGTGAGTTCCAGGACAGCCAGGGCTACACAGAGAAACCCTGTCTCGAAAAATAAAAAAAAAATAAAAAAAAAAAGAAAGAAAGAAAGAAAGAAAGCCAATTTCTTCCTATCGTTCAGTCCCCTGCTGTGATGAATCAGGCCTGGAGTCTAACATCTGTGTGGCCTGAGCGCAGAAGTCCTTTGGGCAATGTTATCTGTGAGTGCTCCCTCCCAGAGGCAGGCCCGATGGAGTACCTTAAAGGCCTCTCCTGAAGGCCAGAATGCTGTGGATAGGCCAGTGTTCTCGAGAACATGTGAATACCTCTGTTTGGTTAGCTCCATCACACGCATCCCCTGGTCAGGTGGACATGGAGTGCTCTCTGCCAACCCCCACGCACTCTGAGAGGGACATAAACCAGAGTCTCTCCTATCCCAGTGGAGAGTGGAGCTGTCCGTTAAAACCAGCAGCTCTGTAGCTAAATGTGTTTCAATTTTATATTTACAAACAGTACTGAAGTCCCACCCCCTCTTCCCTTGCAGAACTGGGAATTGAACTCAGGACCTTGTGCATGCCAGGCAAGCACTCTAACACTGACCTATATCCCCAGCCCTGTCTCGGTATGCATGCCCAAGCCCACTTTTTGAGACAAGTCTAAGTTGCCCAGACTGACCTTGAATTTACCCCGTGACCCAGACAGGCCTTGAACTTTTGATCTTCCTACCTCAATTGGGATTACAAGCCCTTTACCATCACACCCTACTAATAAAAGAGTAATTGAAATACTTTAAACCCGACATCTTTATAGCCAACCACACAAGCAGTAAGTGTGGAACCCACTTCGTTAGCCATTTCCACAATAAAACTAGCTCAGCCCAGGGCAAACTTGCCTGCCCAACAATGGTGCTAGGGAGAAACCAGAGAAAAGTCAGCCTTTCCAGATGCCCAGGTGTGAAAGACCTGGAGCTAGTGGCCCACTCAAGCCTGGTCCCTAGGACTAGAAAGGGTACATTCATCAGTGAGTGGCGGCTTTCTGCGGTTCTCGCAACCACGCCTTTCTCGAAGCACCCGCTGGGACCCGTAGGGCCAAGGATGCATCTTGGTCAAAGGACGTGCCAGGGACATTAACAGACTGGAGGAGTCCCAAGCTAGCTGGGGCGGAGGGCAGGATACAGCGTTGACCTTAGATAACGGAAAGGGGTCTTCTGGATGGGCCCCCGGAGTAATCGCCCCACCTTGCCCAGAGCCCCACACTGGGGACAGCGAGCAGGAAGTCGTACTGGGGGCGCGGCCTGGGCAGCGTTGCAAGTGCAGCCAAGGGCGGTGCTGTAGGTGCACCAGAGGGCACCGCCGGGCGTGAGCACCAGGTTCCTGCTTCAGCCAGGACACCAGAGCCCAGTCGGGTGGACGGACGGTACGTTCTGAAAGGGTCCCGGGAAGGGAATACAGCATTGAGAAGCTCAGAGGCTTTGGTCTGGGCATCCAGAATGGAATTTATCTGGAGGAGGTGACGTGGCTTTTGGCCTCTGGAAGTGCTGCTTGGATCTCCTGGACTTCAGGTCCTCCTGACTAGGTCTGGAAGCGGTGAAAACCGGGGTAGGAAGAAAGGAGAGGACTGCAACAAGGTCTTCCCGAGTGGCCTGAGCTCGCGGAACGGGGGAGGTGCAACGGTGGAGAGCCGGGCACAAAGGGCTGGAGTGAGGGACGGGGAAGGGGTCTCCAGAAGCGAAAAGGTGGTATTCCATTTTCTGGGAAGATTGTGAAGATGCACCTGACCGAGTCTAGTCAATCTGAAGATGCCAGGGGAACAAATGGTGCGGGTGGAGGGGAGAATGACAGAACCTTCCAGAAAACGGGAGAGGCTATAGCACTTGAAAACCCTTCCCTGGTCTCCGGGTATTCCCGGAAGAAGAGGGCAGGTCTGTGGGCACAGGTGCAGACTTGCTGGCGCGCTCCTGATGGCCGCGGGAAGTGGGACAGTTCCGCGAGCTGGCCCTTTAAGGCGGCTCGTGGGCGTGTCAGGAAATGCGCGCTGGGCCCGCCCCGCTCGGTTAGTGGCCCGGGACCCGCGACCCGCCACGCTGAGCCGGAACTTGGATTTGGCTCGTGGCAGCCGCGCGGCCTTGCTCCAGCCAGGCTCCTGTCCGTGTCCCTGAGCCTCGGTGATCCCCCTGCAGCACGCCCTCCCTTCGGCTCCGCGGGGGCTTCCGGGGACTCCCGCAGCCCGTGCTTCCCTCTCCGGCTCACCGCTTCGCACGCGGTCCGCGTCCTGTTATTTCCTCCTCCGCTCTGCCCTTCTGTCGCTCTCTCGCTTCCTTTCTCCCTGCGACTCACGTGTCCCCTGTCGTCAAGCTGGCCGTGGCTGTCAAGGCCCACATCAATAGTTAGGCCCCCTCTCCCTTCCCTGGGTCTTGTTTCGTGACACCCTCCCCGCCCCCTCCCGGGGAACGAGCAAGATGAGGAGCGCTGCACCTCGGCAAATCCGGAAGCAGAACTTCACCCAAGAAGGAGGGGACCGATAGGTCATCCCATGTGACAGTTGAAGGCTGCAGCCCCAGGCCCTAGCAGCTTGAAGCCCTGTAGTCCAGGGAATGCTTCGGGCCGTGGGGTGACCCAGCTCTTCTGCCACCATGAACAGGGCCCCTCTGAAGCGGTCCCGGATCCTGCGCATGGCGCTGACTGGAGCCTCTGCTGTCTCCGAGGAGGCAGACAGCGGGAACAAGCCATTTCTGCTCCGGGCTCTGCAGATCGCGCTGGTGGTCTCTCTCTACTGGGTCACCTCCATCTCCATGGTATTCCTCAACAAGTACCTGCTGGACAGCCCCTCCCTGCAGCTGGATACCCCCATCTTCGTCACCTTCTACCAATGCCTGGTGACCTCACTGCTGTGCAAGGGCCTCAGCACTCTGGCCACCTGCTGCCCTGGCACGGTAGACTTTCCCAGTCTAAACCTGGACCTCAAGGTGGCCCGAAGTGTGCTGCCGCTGTCCGTGGTCTTCATTGGCATGATAACCTTCAATAACCTCTGCCTCAAGTACGTGGGCGTGGCCTTCTACAACGTGGGACGCTCGCTCACCACCGTGTTCAATGTGCTTCTCTCCTACCTGCTGCTCAAGCAGACCACTTCCTTCTATGCCCTGCTCACCTGCGGCGTCATCATAGGTGAGTGGGGCTGGGGGGGGTAGCTGGGGGGAGCCGGGGAATCGTAAGAGCTACACGTTACACGTTACCTGTCCCAGGTCTTTAGTATCACCAGTCATAGGAAGAGGCTTGTAGAGCACAAACAACTTCCTGTGACTGGGTAGGTTAGGGATGCCGCCAAGGGTAAAATAATAATGTTAGCAGACACTACAGCAAAGCCAGCCAGGCCCTCAGATCTAAGCATTTGATCCATATTAACTTAACTGACACCCCCCACCACCACCCATTACAAGGTAAACTATAGCTGCATTTTACAGAGAGAAACCTGAGGTACAGAGAAGCTCAGTAACTGGGATCCCACCGCTAATCACTGGCAGAGCTGGGATTTGAACATAAGCAATTGCCTCCAAAGATCACGCTCTTGACCACCACACCACTGTTCTTCTCAAGAGGTCAAGGATGAACTCAGATCATCACGACTGGCACAAGTACCTCTACCCGCTGAGCCACTCAAGGGTTCAATGTGTGTGTGCTTTAAGAGGCCTTCACTGCCTTTTCAGATGCGACCATAAATAATTACTGATCGTTGCACATGGAGCATCCTCTTTATGTACCCATGAGCCAGCACTCTGAGCGGCAGCATCGCTGCGAAACCGCAGCTCCAAGAGGCTGTGCTCCTTGCCACAGCCCCACGACTAAGAAGCAGATAGCCTGGGATGAAGTCCCAGGATGGCCACGCGCCCTGGCCCGTGTTTCAAGCCGGTCTGCTTTGCTCCTGCCCGTTCCAAGTTGGTGCGATACAAACCAACGCTCTAGCTGCAGGCCACATGTGCCTTTAAATGCAAGCCCGGGAACTTTGAAACATCCAGTCCCTCAGTGGCAGTCGCTCGGTCCCCTGCCACCACCGTCTCTTCAGCACCCGGCACTCACATGTAGCTAGGGGCTCTCGGCTTGGACAGCATGCATTAGGGACATGTTTGCCGCTCCGAATGAATTCAGTGGCTGCTGGGTTACGGAGTCCGGGGCATCTTTTCCCTCAGTCCTGCATGAGTGGAAAGCGACCTTCATTTGTACCTGCTCTGGATTTGAGTTTGTCTCGTTTGGCCTACTTAGATGTCCCTGGTGTCTCTGAGGCCCAGGCTGGGTGCTCTAGATGTAGGGACCAGGCCAACCTGTACCGTCTTCCCTAGAAACGTCCCCTGGTTGGGCAGCTCCTGGGTCTGGGTAGGGGGGGTCTGGGCCAGAGAAGGGTCAGGTAGAAAGCTGCCAGCACCCCTCCCACCGCCCCCACATACACACCCTAGAGAGATGGTACTCCCCCCTTCCTCCCCATCCTACAAGCTACCCTGGGGCCCCACATCAGTCCGCCAGCCCTGCCAACGTTAACGGGGGGGGGGGGGGTGGCCCTCCTAGTGAGAGAACTTACATGCAGGAAGGTACAGCCGCCTGAGCCCCGGTCCGGTCCCCAAAGTAACGAGTAGCTGATAGTGAGGCAGCTGAGAGCCATGGCAGCCTGCCCCAGTGGCACGGAAAGTGGAGCTCTGCTGCCCCCAAGGCCCGCCCCATCTGTTGCCTCTCCCCTACCTTCCTCCTGAGGGAGGCCATCATCTCTGGCAAGGCCTCCTAAACATGCGGCACTTTGCAAAGCCTCTTGGGCTCACCGGGGGCTAGGACATGGAGCATGGAGTCGCCTCTGAGCTCAAGTGGTTACCCACAGGAGGCACGGGGTCCTCTGGCTGTGCAGGGAAACCCCCACCGTGGGCTCTGCTGAACCAAGTACCTATGAGGCTATAGGGGCTTGTTCTGAGATAGCATCTTGCTATGTTGCCCAGGCTAGCCCTGCCCCCAAGTCCCAGGCAGCAGGGGCTGAGGGAGCGCCCCTCGCCTCTCTCCTGTCTCCTAGCAGTCTCTATCCGCTCATCCGCCATCCACCGAGCAGCTATTCACTTGTGGTCAAGTATTTTCCTGGCTCTGTACCGAGTTTTAGGGTACAAGTTTGAGAAAGGTAGGGCGGGGTCATCGCCCCTGGTGTGTGAAGGATGCTGACGGCAGAACCGATGGTTACACTGATGCTAAGGGCTGTGGGAATCTCGACAGAGCAGGGGGATGGGGCAATCTGAGCAGGCCCTGCTGAGAAGTCCGTGCTGGCACGAGGCCTCCCGAGGAGTACAGAGCAGGAACACACAGTTGAATGAGTGTAGTGGTTCCTGAAGACAGGTGGGAGCCACAGAGGGAATATCCACTGTAGGAAGATTATTTGAGTCATGAGACAGAATGTAGACTGGTTAACGTGTGAGCAAGAGCATGGTCCCAATTTTTACAGATGAAGGAAACTGGAACTCAGAGAGGTTAAGTAACTTCTCCCAAGCAGCTCAGCTTCAAAAATCACAGAGCAGTCAGAGGCCTGACCGCTGTGATGCCTGCGCTGGTCCTGCTATTCCATGCGCCTGATTCCTGCAGCAGCAGTAAGCCTCTGCCTTGTGGGGATGTGGAGTCGAAATAAAGAGACCATAGCGTTGCCACCAGCAAGCCCCTACCAGCCAGGGGCAGGCAGGGAATGTTGTGTTAGCAGCAGGAAGCTGTTACTAGGTGCTTGGCGGACGAGGAAGGGATTCCCCAGGAGAGGCTGGCTTTGGCCTTGAAGGGTGGTGGATGGAGTCCCTGGAAAGATGCAATGCACAGAGCTCTGGGATACACAGAGAAGCTAAGCAGGTGGCTTGAGGAGCGCTGGCCAGATGCGGGCAGCGCAGTGCTGTGGCCATGTAGGGTCTTTGAGCAGAGGGTGACCCAAGAGTGACCCTGGAGTGACTGTAAGCAGCACAGGCCATGAGCAGCTCAGACCTAATGTTCACACCAAGGGAGCCAGGCCGAAGGCTTAGAGCCCCGCCCCTTTGTAGTGCCTGAGGTCCCCCTCCTTTAGAAGAGGGCCTGTGTTTGCCCCCATAGGCCATCAGGCACCTGTGCTCGTTTATAGCCTTCATTCCAGTGACTACAGTTGTAACTAGAGAGTTGACGGGGTCACATCTGCCCGTATACCTTCCCCTCTGCTAGGTTCTGTCTGGGAGCATGTGAAGGATATAGGTATAATTTGGGGGAGTTATGCCCCCTCTTTGCTCCCTTTATCTGCAGGGCATTTCTATGCCCAGTTTAGACCATATCACTCCAAAAATAAAAGACACAGAGACCTGGTGTTTTTATTAACAAGCTGCTGGCGCTATGCTGGGCAGGCCCTGAGCTGGTCTAACCCTCTCTCTAAGCTGCTAATGCCCGATAGATGCCCCGATACTTGCTGTCTGAGTCTTGCTCTGGCTTGCTCTGCTCCACGCGTGACCTCCTGGAGGATCCACCCGGTGTCTCACATGGTCTCTCCATACCCTCCTTCTCTTCCTGCTCCTCTCTCCCCCTGAGCCCCTCTCACTGGGATCCGATGTCCCAGCTGTCCTGTCCTCTCCTGCCCAGTCACAGCTGATTGGCTCTCTATTAACCAATGGGAGATGATGGAAAACAATTTTTACATAACATTGAGACCGGAAATGCTTGACCCTCGAGATGCTTGCCCGTCGTCTGTACTGCAGCCAGATGTCTGGGCACAAAAGTCAGCAAGGGAATATACAGCACACAAGACTGAGCCCAACAGAGGGGGAACACAGGCTCTCATTCTGGGCTCCACTCCCTCAGCCCCTGTTCGGAGCAGAGGTTAGACTTTGTCTGTGTTGATGATGACGTAAGGGTCACAGAACTGTGGCATCAGAACCCGTCCCTCCCGCTCCCGTCCTCCCCCCTCCTTACCTTGTCACTCTTGTGTCTGTTGCAGGTGGTTTCTGGCTGGGTATAGACCAAGAGGGAGCTGAGGGCACCCTGTCCCTGACGGGCACCATCTTCGGGGTGCTGGCCAGCCTCTGTGTCTCACTCAATGCCATCTATACCAAGAAGGTGCTCCCTGCGGTAGACCACAGCATCTGGCGCCTGACCTTCTATAACAACGTCAACGCCTGTGTGCTCTTCTTGCCCCTGATGGTAGTGCTGGGTGAACTCCGTGCCCTCCTGGCCTTCGCGCATCTGAACAGTGCTCACTTCTGGGCCATGATGACGCTGGGTGGCCTGTTCGGCTTCGCCATCGGCTATGTGACAGGACTGCAGATCAAATTCACCAGTCCCCTGACCCATAACGTGTCGGGCACGGCCAAGGCCTGTGCGCAGACAGTGCTGGCTGTGCTCTACTACGAAGAGATCAAGAGCTTCCTGTGGTGGGCCAGCAACTTGATGGTGCTGGGGGGCTCCTCCGCCTACACCTGGGTCAAGGGCCGGGAGATGCAGAAGACCCAGGAGGACCCCAGCTCCAGAGATGGCGAGAAGAGTGCTATCGGGGTGTGAGCTCCTTCAGGGACCCAGGGCAGAGCTCAGGTGGGGCCTGCTCAGCAATGAAGGCTTCCCAGAGGGCCAACTGGGTGTGGCCCTGAGCAATATTGTTTACATCCTCCTCAGAATATGATCTAAGAGGAGCCAGGTTCCTTCCTGGTCATGTCAGAAAGCTGCCAGATCTCCTGCCTGCCCCCTCTTCTTGTCTTGGGAAAGCCCTGCTGGGAGTGGGACTCTTCCTGGTTCCTCCTGGAGCCTGTCTACCTCCATGTTGCCTCTGGGGTTGGGGCCCGCTGCACTCTTTGGGGACTGGACTGATGAAGTGGTGTCTTACTTTCTACACAAGGGAGATGGGTTGGGTCGTGACCCTACTGTAGCTGGTGGAAGGGAGCTGGGTGACCCCACGTCTCTGAGGCCCTGGGCAGGTGGCATAGTAGCTCAGGTGCTATTAACATCAGTAACACTGCAGTTGGGAGCTGAGCCAAGAGAAAGAAATGGCTGATCTGCCCTCTTCTGTGTGGATGGGTCTGACAGACCCACTGTCCATGGGAGCTGCGCCCAGGTTGGCTGATGGGAAAACACTCACCTCTACACTCCATACTTTAGAGGGGGGGGGCACACGTTTTACAGATTAAGTGGGGTGATGAATGCCCCTACAGCCCCTAACCCTGTTCTTCCTGCCTGGCTCCTGTTGACCCAGAGGGGCCACCATCCTGTTCTCCAACACCTGGCCCAGCTACCTGGCTATACCCTCTTTCCGTACTCCCTTTTCCACACCAGCCCCGCCCCCAACGCCTCCATCTGCAGGCAGGAAGTGGGGTCCACTCATAGCCTCTAGTCCCATGGGCTTGGACCCCAATCCTCTCATGACGGTAAGAGTCACTTAGTTCTCTGAGGCTGGGGCCGAAGGAGCTCACTGATTCTCAGAGTGAGCCCACCAGGCTCCTGTCACAAAATAGCCCAGACTGTGTGGCTAAGAACAGTGGAGGTCAGCTGGCAACTGTTCTGGGGGCAGCAGCGCCCACACAAGGTACCCATAGGCCCAGTGTTTCAGCGGAAACCCCTCTGTCTACATGCACATATAGTAGAGGCACAGATAGACTCCCTCAGGCCTCTTGTATAGGAGCACTAGCTCCATGAGGGCCCCACCCTGTGACCTAATCACCCCCAAAGCCTTCAACATAAGGACTCCAACATGAATTTGGGGACAGAAGCACTCAGACCATGATACCCCAGCACCACGCCCTCCTAACCTCAGGGTAGCTGTCACTCTCCTAGTCCCTTCTGTTTGGCCTTTTGCACCCTCATTTCCTTGGGGTAATGTTGGATGTCTCTGTCCCTTTCATGAGAAGATGGGGGATACCGTGTCCAGCCCTTGATTCCTATTCCCCACAGGTTCTAATGAAGTTGATGGGGCCTGATGCCCCGAGTTGTATGTGATTTAATATAAAAAAATTAAAAAACAAAAAACAAAAAAAAACAAGGCATAGCATGTGTGTATGGACTGAGAGACACAGGACCCAGTGGGGACCTAAAACCCAAGTCTGTGGGGACTCAGCTACAACAAGCAGCCTTCCTGGTCCTGCAGTCTCTTAGGACAGGATTTTCCGAATACCTACTCTGGGAAGTGGGTGTCCAGACTTCAAGTTTCCATCAGTAGCTGCTGCCACTGGCTGTGTGTTTACTGAGGGCAGACCTGACACTGGGGCTGTCCATCTGTCTGTCCCTCATCTTCACAGCCACTCCTACTGTGTGGGATGGGAGCCATCACTAACCCTCCCCCCATCTTACAGATGAGGACACTGAGGTTCAGAGAGGCTTGTACGGAAGAAGTAGCAGCAGAATTCAGAGGGAGAGCCTCCTGCAGCTCCTGGACTGTCGGGCAGCAGATACTCAGAAGGGTGCCTGCCCCACCCACCTGGAGCACGTGCCCTTTCCTTCAGATAAGGAAGAAGGTCAAAGCTCTGTTAGCCTGCTCACTCTGTGACCAGTACCTAACCAAACTGCCTGAAGGAGGGGGGACAGTTGTGGCCCCCAGATTCAGAGGTATCCGTTCACAATGGTAGGTCATATGAATGGGACACCCAAGTGTATTGGGTCCATAAATCAATGCTGACCCCGAGATTCAGTCACTCCTACCAGAAGAATAGTGTGGTTGGGGGATGGGGGTAATGTCAAGGGCACACATGTGTACCCACACACACAAATGGTAGTGATTAGAAAAGTCTGTTGCAATCCCAGCACTTGGGAGGCAGAGGCAGGCGGATTTCTGAGTTCGAGGCCAGCCTGGTCTACAGAGTGAATTCCAGGACAGCCAGAGCTACACAGAGAAACCCTGTCTCGAGAAAAAAGAAAAGTCTGTTGCATGCTTAGCACATACCATGCACTAGTCTAAACACAAAAGTATATTCATGTCTCCGATTCTGGTTACATGTGCATGTCACAGAAGGCTCCTCGGTACAGAGAGGTCAGCAGAGCTCACAGGACAGAGCAGACTCCCTCTCTGCACACTGAGGCCCCTCATGAACACAAACACAATATCCAAATCATCAATGGCGGTAGAACTCTGTCCTACACCCTTGACAGCCATCAGGGCCCCAAAGTCAACACCTCTGTGGTGTTGACCCAGGACAGTCTCCTCCTTAGCTCCCTCCACCACCAACACTCCCAAGCTGGAACCTGCAACCTCCTAGACTGCACACCTCTAGTCAGCTGTCTGCCAACGCCTCCTGTTCTACTTGTGCAAGGGATGGTCCCGGAGTCTTCCCTTTATCTTCCCAGCAGACCTCTCCCCTCCTCTGCCTGCTTTCTGATCTTTACCAGCTACTGTAGCAACTGTACAACTGTGGCCAACCCCGTTGCCATAGTGAACTGTAACCAAACTGTCCTTGTGCACTCTCATCTGGGTGATAACCCAGGACCAGGGAACCCTGTCAATGGCCCCAAATTCCAAATCTTAAGAGAACGACCTTTGATCTAAACAGCTGCCACCATAGCTAGCTCTGTACTTCTGAGTTTTGAAGGTAGCTGAGATCAGGTTGCAATCTGTCTGAGAAGCTTTCTGTCTCAATCTCACGTAATACCTGAGATCATCAACTTACAAAGAGAAAGGAAACCTTTCTAGGCAGGATCCTATGATCCTAGCACTCTGGAGGAAGAGGCTAGAGGGGAGAAAATTTGAGGATAGCTTGGTCTACATAGCAAGACTCAAGGCAGTTTTTGAGTTTTCAGTCTATGACAAATGGCCCAGCCTCAGTCCTGCGGTGGGCAGCACATCCTCCCTGGATCATGGAGCAAAATCCAAATCCCTTACCTCATAGCTGGAGAGCCAAATGAAAAGGAGGACCCCTGGTCACCCGAAGACTCCTCACTACCCCTTAAATGTTCTATCTCCACGGTAACCAAGCCTCCAAGTTAGAGATGACCTCTGGAGGACATGGAAGATCCATACCACAGCAGAACCACAGCTCTGCTGTCTGTCTGCCTGATGGGCAGATGCCGTATGGGAGGAACCGTGGTGAATAGGCGAGCCTCCTGGAGATGGTCCACTGCAGTGGATGAGGCACAGGCACAGGCACTTTGTCTCTGGCTCGCCTATTGCTGCTGGCATTCCTTCTCATGCTTGTCACTGCTAATATTCCTCCTGTATCCAGCATGGTGTGGATGGGCACAGGGAGACCCTCACTGTCTGTAGTATGGTGTGATTGCTTCTTGGGGGACAGCCCACTCTATTGGACAGTTTTCCTGCAGTAGGAATATGAAGATGGACTTTCATAGAATAATGCTGTTTGCATGAATTAATGATTTTATGGAATTTCTGATTTGATTTAAGTGGATTTAGGAAATTAGGGTAGTTGATAGGGAAGATTGGGAGATGTTTTGGGCTGTTTTGCCAAGATGTGAATGTGCCCCTCTTTGTAGAGTACTGAGGGCTGCCTAGATTAGAAAATGAGCTTTCACGAATCATGGGCACATAGTTGTACTTGTGGAAGAGAAAAAGGACTTGAGGCAAGCCAATGATTAAGGAGACCTCGACAAGAACAACATGGGCTCGGCTGCTGAGGGCTCGAGGGTTTCACCTCCAGGACACAGGTTAATGACGTCAAAGGCAGTAATGGCGTCTCTGTACCCACTGTTAAGATTGAGCCTCTCTGTTTAGTATGAAATCTAGTTTTCCTGGGTTTGTAACTATAAATTTGCTGATGGGTTTTGGTGTGAGCCTTGAGGACTTAGTGCTGTGCAGTGTGCAGACTGGATAGAGTTTTGTTTTTCTGTTGCCTTAAGAAGGTAAAAGATTGGGCCAGGCGGTGGTGGCGCACGCCTGTAATCCCAGCACTTGGGAGGCAGAGGCAGGCGGATTTCTGAGTTCGAGGCCAGCCTGGTCTACAGAGTGAGTTCCAGGACAGCCAGGGCTACACAGAGAAACCCTGTCTCGAAAAACCAAAACCAAACCAAAACAAAACAAAACAAAAACAAACAAACAAAAAAGAAGGTAAAAGATCTCTAACCTACATCCCTCTACATTTTCTTACTATGAAAGCAACATAAAAATTGGTAGAAGGTTGACTGTGTTAGATGACTAAGAATTGTTAAGGGCATCTATCTCCTCTCTTGGAATCGCAAAATGGAAGGTAACCACACTGTAATTTTTATACTGCTTGAAAGATTTTGCTGGGGGATATAAGCTGTGGGAGAAAAATTAAGTTGTTAGGGCCTTGCTTCATCCACTGTGTGTGTGTGTGTGTGTGTGTGTGTGTGTGTTCACCCTCTTTTCAGTCCCCAAAGAATTATGTTTTGCTCCATCAGAGAAAAATCTGCTGATTAATTGTGGACCCCACACAACCCCTCAGTACCCACACTGTCGGGGCTAGCCTCTGACACCTGGCCATCACACAGTCACAGCCTCAGTTTCCTGGCCCTGTCTCAGCTGTGCCTGTAAGCTTGTCTTGATATTTCCTAACCTTCCTGCCTAATCTGTAGAATAGAATGACTCTTGTAAAGGGCAGTGAAGTGACAGGATCACAGGTCACAGTAGCAGACAAACCATTAACGGAAAAACATTTTCTTCAGATCAAGAAAGTAGAGTCTCTAGCCTGGAGACCTAGCATTCCAACTGGGCAGGCGGATGTCTGAGTTCGAGGCCTGGTCTATAGAGTGAGTTCCAGGACAGCCAGGGATATAGACCCTGTCTCTAAAAGAAAGAAAAAGAAAGAAAGAAAGAAAGAAAGAAAGAAAGAAAGAAAGAAAGAAAGAGACGGGGAGAGAGAGAGAGAGAGAGAGAGGGAGGGAGGGAGGGAGGGAAGGAGGGGGAGGGAGGGAGGGAGGCAGGGAGGGAGGGAGGGAGGAAGGAAGGAAGGAAGGAAGGAAGGAAGGAAGGAAGGAAGGAAGGAAGGGCACTATTAGATCTGGCCTTCTTGGAGGAAGTACGCCACTGTGGGCATGGGCTTTGAAATCTCCTATCCTGAAGCTCGGCCCAATGTGGAAGACAGTCTCCTCCTGGCTGCCTTCGGATCAAGATGTACAACTCTTGGTTCCTCTAGCACCATGTCTGCCTGGATGCTGCCATGCTTTTTTACCATGATGATAGTGGACTGAAACTGTAAGGCAGCCCTCATGAGATGTTTTCCTTTATGAGTTGCCTTGGTCATGGTGTCTCTTTACAACAACTAAAACCCAATCTAAGACACCAGCTCTCCAGCCTTTAAATCATTTATTAACTGGACTGAGAACTCCAGGCAGAGACCCCGGCTTCTCAGGGAATGACAGAATGAGGTGACACAGGTAGCAGCTTGGGACACTGTGGATCCGCAGCAGCTGTGAGTTAACTCACCGAAGAAGAGTGCCAGCTCGGCGGACTTATGCCCTCTGCCCTCCCTCCCCAGTACACCGCTACTCCCTCCTTCCTGCTGCCACCTTGGGAAGATGACCATAATTGGCATAGTCGTGAAATCCTAGTGAAAACACCATCAGGGTCAGCCAGGTAGGTATATCTGCCCTGAGTGGGGACAGCAGGGAACAGGACAGCTCCGGACTCGAGGGGCCAGCCACCCAACTCATGTCCCTTTCTAATCATTTGTGACCTTTTATCATCTGTAGCCTTGCCTCAGTCCATTTTGTGTGGCTGTTTCAAAATACCTAATGCTGGGCAAGATGTGAAGACAACAGGATCATGGGCTCTTTGCTCCGGTGATTGGAAGATTTAAATGTGGCGTCCGGCAAGAGTGCTCCAGGTGTGTCACGTGCTACACGGTCTCTGGGTATGCACTGAGGAGTGGCTGTGTGTGAAGGAAGAAGCAAGGCTCTGGCGACAGCCAGATGTTGAACTAATCCACTCCTGAGCCCGGCATTAGTCCTCCCGTGCAGCTCATCGTGACCAACCCCACCCCCCCCATCAGCCCCCACCTCTTACAGCTGTCATCCCTTTGTCCAAATCCCCCCACCTGTGGATGAACAAACCTTCTCCGAGCAATAGTTAGAACTTCTAAACTGCTAGAACATGTCATTTTGCAATCTGTAGCTTTATATTCGGTCTCTAGATCTTTAAAGGGAAACTCAAGTTGTAAGATACCATATGGGCTGTGTGGAAAACTTCCCGGGTGGTGCAGCTCAGGGCACTGTGTGAGGCTTTCTTGACATTTAAATTCTTTGAACGCTCTCCACATCTGTGAGAGGTTGAACACTCACAGGGCCCTTGGGCAAAGGTGACAGTAGGCCTATGAGTCAAGGCCACCGTGGCCTGTCCTAGTCAGCATGCCCTTCTTTCTTTACCTCCACAAGAGACTAGGCTTTTTGCTACTTGACAGGGAGTCTGAGAGACGGTTCTGTGGTTGGTGCTGCTTCTCTGATAACGGTGTGGACTGGGAACTACCACAAGGCTGGCTGTTACCCTGAGGAACACTTGCGACGGGGCCTGGCGATTTTCAGAGAGGGCGAGACGGCGAATTCCAGCCTATCTGTTCCCCATGGTCATGTTCATAGGATAGAAAAGGGCAATCGGTTGGTAGCAGCACTGCAGTCTACCCACAATTCCCTCTTCCTTCTGAGAGAGCACCTATCAGGTCTCCCGACAGCCAGGCCCTGGCCCAGCCCGGGGTGAATTGCTGTTGATCTGTCTCTCATCAGGAATCCATGCATTTTGGTCTGTGTGACAGCAAGCACACTGCTCTGGTCCGTGTGAGCTGAGGGGAGAGATCATGGTGGAGAAGTGTCCTCTGGTGATCCTGTTTTGTAGAAGGAAGGCTCAGATTGGTCATTTTGCTGCTGTGAAGGAGGCAGCTCCACCTGAACTTGGATGTGTTTGGTTTCAGACCCCAGGACGCGTGACTGAGGTGCATAGCTTACAGACCAAAGCAGACGTGACCTGACCTCCAGGTTCTCCCTGACCTCCAGGTTCTCCCAGCATCCCCCGGTCCTTTCCTGGCATTCCCTGCCCCCACTGTGAACTGTGGACTTTGTGATTCAGAGGCTGGTTGTCTTTCCCCAAAGCCTTTGCCTTTTCCTTATATAATCCACACATTTTGCTCTCTCTGTCTCTCTGTCTCTGTCTCTGTCTCTGTCTCTGTCTCTGTCTCTTTGTCTCTCTCTCTTCCTCCTCCTCCTCCTCCTCCTCCTCCTCCTCCTCCTCCTCCTCCTTCTTCTCCTTCTCCTTCTTCTTCTTCTTCTCTTTCTGCACATCCTTCCCCCATGATGGGTCCTGGCCTGGGTCCTTAGGGCCAGTGAACCAATAAGCCTGCATTCAATATCCTGTAATCTGGCTTGAATTGACTCCTCTCGCTGGCAGAGAAGTAACCTTCAAGGATGAGCAGGGCAGGGGGTGCCGGATACTTGGCCGCCCGGTGCTTTCTGTTTGCGCTCTAGTCTTCTGCCTCCATCCTCGGGGCCCCACCCACCGCAGAGCCTTCCCCGTGCTGCCCCTCCGTGTGGAGTGTCTCTCCTCTCTTCATCTAGTTAGTACCTGCTGTCCGTTCTGATCCCAGCTCAAACTGTCCAATACAGATAAACAGACTCAGGGAGGGAACTTGGCTAGAAAGACTCTGAAATAATGGTTATAATTAAATAATATGACATTATATACTTGTAATTTGCTAAGAGTAAATCTTACATGTCCTTCCCACTAATAAAAATAAAAAGGTTATCTCTATATATGTATATATATATATATATATATATATATATACATATAGATAGATAGATAGATAGATAGATAGATAGATATCTGAGGTGATATATGGGTTAATTAGTTGGATTACAACAATCACGTCCTACCATATTCAGACTTTAATATTACATTATATAAGCCTTCAACCTATAAAATTTTTATTTACCAGTTATAACTCCATAAAGCCACAATAGGAGAGGGGGCGGAACTAGGAAGGCTGTGCTGGCCTTAAACAGGGAAGAGTTTTCTTTGGCAGGCCACAGGAAGGTCCACAGAAATGGGCGTAGTCTGCGCCAGGTGCCGGGCGTGCAGAGGCAAGTGCCCACAGGGGTCTGACTGAAGGGTCTGACTGAAGGGTCCCCTGCCGTGGCCGTGGCTGGTAAAGGGAGGTGGCTTCTACTCCCCCGCACTTGCTCAGGGTTGGGCAAGTGAATCCAGGGAAGCCAGAGCCAGGGCCAGGGCTACTCAACAAAGCAAAGACTAAAAGGGGGCACTGGGCACACTGGTCGACAGCATGCCCTCAGAGAACCTCCTTTCTCTGTGCTCTTGACCTCTGGAGGCTGACTGCCTGGAGTCACACGGAAGTCCTGCCACCTGCCAGCTCTGGGGCTTGCACTGCTGCTGGGACCTCTGCGGAACAGGGTCCCGTGGGTCTGAGGCTGGCCTCCGATTTCCTGTGTAGCTGAGCATGACCGTGACCCTCCTGACTCCACCTGCTGACCGCTGAGATAAGTCACCATGTCCAGTGTGGCCTGTTGCTTAGCGCTGGGCAAGTGGCTCCCTTTACCAGCCACGGGCTCCTAATAAGCTTTTTTGAGGAACACAACCACACAAGCCATCAATGTTCTCCGGCCTGCCGGAGTTTGCCAAGAGCCTTGGGAGCCAGGTGGCCACAGGCAGAACGCGTAGCAATAGATCAGCCTTCAGGTGTTATGCTAAATGGAGGTGGGGGCTGGGTGTGTGGCTCAGTTGGCAAAATGCTTGCCTAATGCGTATGAAGCCCTGGGTTTGGTTCCCCAGGGTTGCATAAAACGCCGTTGTGCACATCTATAATGGTCACCCTCAGAAAGCAGAGGCAGGGAGACCAGAAGTTCAAGGTCATCCTGACCTACATACCAAGCTACACGCCAGTTCAGGCTGCCCAAGACCTTGTCTCAAAACAAAGAACAAAAAAGGCAAAGAGAGCTATGAAGGAGCATGGACGCCGTGTGACTATTTATTTGGAAATGCCTAGACCTGGCAAACCCCTAGAGACAGGAAATAGCCGGGTGACTGTCACTCCCTCCCTCTGAGGTGGGAGGAGACAGGAGGTGCTCTAAGATTAGATGTTGGGGGCGGCTGCACAGCCCTGGCTATAACAAAAGCATTGACTTGTGCATATAAATGGGAGAGCTTTTTGACGTGGACGCTGTGTCTCCACAGACCTGCGTGGGAAGAAGGGTGCTCACAGCGGCGCTACACACAGCATCCCACACTGGACACGGCACTGTGCCTGCACATGACTGGAGAAACAGAACACGCCACACACATACAGCAGACCACAGTCACGAGTGAGTCATGCAGTACTTCAGGACAGGAGCCTGTTCCAGAAAAGAACTGGGGCCCATTAGTTGACCCCATCACCTACAGGAAGCTGCTCAAGGCCTCCTGATGTACCCGGTGTGTGAGGCCAAGCGCTCTTCTGTATGGAGGGAGAGTATGCCCCCAAACCATTGCACAAAGCACAGTATGCAAGACACAGAGACCACCACAGTCCTTCATTGTTAGGATTCTGTCTAAGCTCCACCCCACAATTACCTGGCAACAGTCAGGTATGCCCCGCCCCATAGACCTGGTCCACCATAAAGGGGGCTGCTTGCCCTTCCTCTCTCTTTATCACTCTTGCCTTTTGGCACTCTCACCTCTCTGCCCCTCTTGGGCTCTCCTCCCCTCCCCCCTCTCCACATGGAGGCCAGCCTCCACTCCTCCACTTCTCTTCTCTCTCTCTCTCTCTCTCTCTCTCTCTCTCTCTCTGTCTGCCTCCACTTCCCATTAACTCCCATCCTCTGCCCTGAGTAAACTCTATTCTATACCATGTCTATGTGTGCGTGGTCCCTTAGCATAGGCCCGCCAGGGCACCCCCTTCCCCCACACCGCCGTGCCACACTCCCTAAACCCCGTTCTCTTTTTATAAACCCATCATTCGTCACTGTCCCATATCATACCCTCTCCTTTTGGCACTGTGGTTTGCTTACACCCGAAGTGCCATGAAAGCCCGTGTTTCCATGTGACGCAAGTCATAGCATCACTGCTGGCAGGAGCTATTCAACTCTATTAATGGGACCCCGTTCTTTTCTAGAACTCCATTATTGTCTTCTGAGATGATCACTGTCCTCCGTGAGGTCTGCCTCTGTCCCATCCCTTTTTGTGTGACCTGTGGCTGCATCTATCTATCTACAGAAGAAAACACACGACTGAGTGTTGGGGTAACCCACCCCCACACATGTTGCAAGGTATGTCACTGTGTTCTCAAATGTTATCTGCTGGTCCAGTGGCACCAGGATGGCAGGATGTGTAAATGTTTGTCGGTGCCTCATTTGCCCAAAAGGGAAGGCAAGCTGCCCTGGGGAGGAGTCGGTGGTTAAGAGCTCTGACTGCTCTTCCAGAAGATACAGTTCAAATCCCAGGACTTGGCCATCATTCCAATTTTCTCATGGTCCCCAAAGATGTCATCACCTCCAGGCAGCAGGAAGCAATCTAAAGAACACAACACCCTCATTCCCGAGGGGTGACGTGGGTGGCTGTCCCTGGGTTATGGATAGTTGTCATTTAAGGAGGTTAGTTGTGGTTTGTTAATGGTCATGGTCAGGGAAGAAACAAAGGTCGGATTCAGGGATCTCTTTCTCTCTCTCCTCTCTCCTTTCTCTCCTAACTAATGTCAGTGGATGAAACAGGTGGGGGGGGGGAGAGGGTAAGAGGGGGGGGAACGAAGGGTACATTATTGTATTTCCTTTAGATTAAGAAAGCAAGGAGTTCCAAATATTTTAGACTGGTATGGATTTGTGTATGATGATAGAAATTTAAGGTTATATTAGCAACAACATGCTGTATACATGATCCTACTCTGGTTAAGGTATATGTGCATATGACTTGAGTGCAGCTCACTTAAAAATGTAATGTCAAGGCCTAGCCTTATGAAAGATGCTGTCTCAGTCAGGGTTTCTATTCCTGCACAAACATCATGACCAAGAAGCAAGTTGGAAAGGAAAGGGTTTATTCAGCTTACACTTCCATACAGCTATTCATTACCAAAGGAAGTCAGGATTGGAACTCAAGCAGGTCAGGAAGCAGGAGCTGGTGCAGAGATCATGGAGGGATGTTCCTTACTGGCTTGCTTCCCCTGGCTTTCTCAGCCTGCTCTCTTATAGAATCCAAGAATACCAGCCCAGAGATGGTACCACCCACAAGGGACCCTCCCCCACTTGATCACTAATTGAGAAAATGCTCCACAGTTGGATCTCATGGAGGCACTTCCCCAACTGAAGCTCCTTTTCCTATGATAACTCTAGCCTGTGTCAAGTTGACACACAAAACTAGCCAGTACAGCTACTATCATAAACTGCAAAGGGTAAAGGATAACTAAGAAATACAAGTTAGGCCAGGCGGTGGTGGCACACGCCTGTAATCCCAGCATTTGGGAGGCAGAGGCAGGCAGATTTCTGAGTTTGAAGCCAGCCTGGTCTACCGAGTGAGTTCCAGGACAGCCAGAGCTACACAGAGAAACCCTGTCTCGTAAAAAAAAGAAAGAAAGAAAGAAAGAAAGAAAGAAAGAAAGAAAGAAAGAAAGAAATACAAGTTAGGACTGGAGAGATGGCTTGGCGATTAAAAGCACTGACTGTTCTTCTAGAGGACCTGAGTTCAATTCCCAGCTTTCACATGGCGCTCACAACCATCTGTAATGGGATCTGATGCCTTCTTTTGGTGTGTCTGAAGACAGTGACAGTGTACTCATATATATAAAATAATAAATCTTAAGGAAGAAAGAAAGAAAGAAAGAAAGAAAGAAAGAAGGAAGGAAGGAAGGAAGGAAGGAAGGAAGGAAGGAAAGAAAGAAAGAAAGAAAGAAAGAAAGAAAGAAAGAAATGAAGGAAGGAAGAAAGACAAGTTAGTTGTCATTTACCTATAAATAATCAGATCCTTTAATGCATTCGGGATTATACTTGTAGTCATGCTAGGCACGAATGTAGTTGACTTCATTAGTCTTATTAGGCCTTATTAGTCTCCTGCATATGTTTTCAAAATTAAGCAAAAACCAAGTAACCAGAAACAGACAAGTGTGTCTATTTAGGTATACTTTAGATAGATAGGTGGCCTCAAACACTTCAGAGATTTGCACAATATGGTATTTAAGATGTTTTGATTTAAAAAAAAAAAAAAAAAAAAGAGGCTTATCATGATGGAGAGATACATCCAGCTCCTGGCGGCACCCTAATCTTCTCAAAGATGTTGAGCTTCCGCCTGGTGCTGCTTCAAATGTGGCAGAGCTGGACGCTGGGCTGTAGAGTGCCCTTCACCTCGACTGCTGACAGCACACTGTCCAAACTGTAGGCAAGCAGGACACAGGGAAGTCGACAAACGGGACAGTCCCCCTTAAGCTCCTGCACCGCAGGAAGGTCCGTCAAGTCTTCTGGGCCAAAGATGATGCCCCGCAGACACTGTCCAGGTAGCCAGTAAGTCTCTGTCACTTTTATTAGGTTTGGAAGCTGCTCGCCCTGCATGTCCTATTTACACAGGTGAAATTTATCCTTCTCAGGTTTCTGATGGGTTTGAAGATTAGACTAGTGATAGACTTCAGAAGTTCAAAGCTTTAACATTGATCAGTGGAGTTCTGATAACATGATTGTAGTCACAAGCTCAAGGTCTTAAAATTTCCTTTGGTCGTCTTCTAAATATAAACTTAAAAGGACTCTTCATTGCGCTCGTTTGATGCAAACCCTCTACAGAACTTTGGACTCACCAAGACAGAACAAATGAACTGGACGTTGTCTTACACTGATAGTTCTCATATTTGTTCTTATTGTATATAGTTCACTGATGTTAGCAGTAAGGCCATTTCTTGGACTAAAAGGGGAGATGTTGTGATAAACCACCCCACACATGTAAAGTGTGTCCCTGTGTTCTCAAATGTTAATCGCTGTGCTAGGGGTTGCCAGGCTGGCAGGATGTGTAAATGTTTGTCAGGGCCTCACCTGCCTAAAAAGAAAGGCAAGCCGCCCTGGGGAGGAGCCTCTCCCGCTATGTTAATAGCTCTCCTGTGTGAGAAAGAGCCTGGAATTTGAGCAATAAAGTGCTGGTGGCTGAAGTTGGAAGGACAAGAAGGGGGGCTGAGCTGGACAGAGGCAGGGTGGGACAGGGCAGGGAAGAAGAGCCGTGAGGGCCCAGCAGCAGGTTGCGGTGGCTGAGAAGCCAAGCCGGGCTAAGTTAGAGGCTCCCTGAGAGACTGCCCCAGGAAAAAGGCCAACAGCCTTATACAGGACAGATGTCTCCATGTCTTTATTATTAAGGCCCAAGCCAGGCCCCAGAACCCTGCAATAGCTGGGACTTGGAAACATGCAAAGTGGAAAACTCAGACTCGGAAGGACAGATGTTTCATGCCTCCACATATGTGTGTGTGGGGGGCTGGTTTTCAGGAGCTGGCAGCAGAGCAGAGGTAACTAAGGTGTTGGGCAGGAAGGAACGGCGGTATGCTGTGTGATGGGTACAGGGTTTCTACGGGGGACAATGTAAAGTGGTTAAGATGTTCATTTGTGCCGGGCGGTGGTGGCTTGTAAGATCCGAAAGAAAAAACGGGGGTACTCCAGCACTCCATGCTTTGGAAACCGGCACCCCAAAACACTCACGAGAGACAGACCTGATGCAATTTGCAAGAGGATTTTTAATTTCCAGAGCCCTGGGGTGTCACAATCTCCCCACGCAGGGTAAAAGAAGTAAGCTCGTCTGGGCTGGCTTGTATGGGCTTTTTATGGGCTTATAACAGAACCCGCCTACCACAAGCTTCTAAGCCAATCAGTTCAAACCATCCGAACCCACACTCTCTGAGAACCTATCAGCCTCTCACAGAGGCCAGAAGAACTAGTTAAGTCATTTCCGCTTACGTGGCCGCCACGCACAGTGTCGCCCCACCCTCCCCCACTGGCAATAGGGGGGACCTAAGCGCCCCCTCAAGCAGGAGTTCCGCAGCCCCCGTGGTGATCCTGCCAGCCCCCAGCCGTGCTTGTCCTTGCCATAGCTACTCTGCGGAGGCAAGATGGGAAAAGGCGCCAGGGACACTCCCAGAGGTTCGTGGTCGGACCCTGGAGGCGGGTGGGATATGTGCACACTTCCAGGCCAACAAAGTGTGGACTGAACCTCTGCTCCTTTGGGGTCACCCTAGACTCAGGCACGGGGGATTCCTAGCTTACAACCTTATCCTTTCAGCTCACGCCTTTAATTCCAGCACTTGGGAGGCAGAGGCAGGCGGATTTCTGAGTTCAAGGCCAGCCTGATCTACAGAGTGAGTTCCAGGACAGCCAGGGCTACACAGAGAAACCCTGTCTCGAAAAACCAAAAAAAAAAAAAAAAAAAAGATGTTCATTTGTGTTGTGCATATTTTAAAATAGCAGAATAACTCATACACAACAACTGGGAAGGGCCTGGGTCATAGCTCAGTCGGTAGAGCTCGTGCCTGTCATGCACAAAGCCCTAGTTTTACTCCCAGCATTACATAAAAACCTGGGTGCCGTGGTGCACACCTGTAATTCCAGCATTTGGGAAGTGGAGGCAGGAGGATCAGAAGCTGGAGAAGTTGCCTAGGTCTTTCAGAGGACCCAGGCTCAGTTCTCAGCAGCCTCTTGGCAGCGTACAACTGCCTGTAACTCCAGTTCCAGGGCACCTGACACCTTCTTCAGGCTTCTGTGGGCTCCTGCATGCATGTGGTATGAACAGACTTACACAGGTGCACACATATACACATACAATTAATAAGTGTTTTTTTTTTTTTAAAAAAAAAAAAACAAGATTAGTCTAGGCAATATGTGACTGTCTCAAAACCTCTCGAATCAACAATTAGAAAAAGAGGGGAAAAGGAAATGAGATACAGTGGCAGACATACAAGGTGACAGGCATGCAGAAAGCAAGGTCAGAAGGCACGGAGCCTCAGAGAAGGAGACCAGCAGAGGAGGGGGAAAGCACCCCCAGCGGCCTAGGACAGAGCTTGCTGTGTCCATAGCACCCACGCTCTGTGCCCGCCTGTGTGGCGAGGACTCACTCACGCCTCTGGGTGGGGAGCGCAGAGGCGTTACCTGTGCGCCTCTTTGCATATGTAAGAATTCTTTCAGTATTCTGGATCTGAGTTCTTTGTTTCATTTTGAGATTTTGTTTTCTGAGGCAGATTCTTGCAGTGTAGCCTGGGCTAGCCTTCCGGCTTTAGACTTACACTTCTCTGGGTTCTCAGGGCCACCATATCTTCCTCTGTTCTGCTGTTTGTTCTCCAGCTTCCTTATCGTTTTTGATAAGCAGAAGTTCTTGAATTTAATGTAATTTAAAACTCCAGCTTATTAATTTGTCCCTGAATGGATGCTTTTCGCATCTTGTTCAAGAAATTATTATCTGCATCCCCCCCAAAAGTGAAGAACGTCTTCTCTACTGTTTTAGTCTGTTCTTGAGGCAGAGAGTTAGCTTGTGTAAGTGTTGAGAGGTGCAGCCAAGCTTCTCCTTTTGGTTTTTATACTGGGGGACCTGGTTACCCATTAGCATTATAACAAAAGCCATTGTCCCACACTTCACAAAGATATCATGTTATGAATATAATGTTCACATTTTTATTTTTTACTTTATGTGACGGAGTGTTTTACATGTGTGTGTGTGTGTGTGTGTGTGTGTGTGTGTGTGTGTGCGTGCAGCGTGTGTGTGCCTGGTGCCTGCAAAGGCCAAAAGAGGGCATAGATGCCTTAGAACTAGAGCTACAAATGGCTGTGAGCCACCATGTGGATGTTGGGACTACTTCTCAGCAGTTGTCCACTCATTCTTGTTTTTGTTTTTGTTTTTGTTTTTGTTTTTTTGAGACAGGGTTTCTCTATGTAGCCCTGGCTGTCCTGGAACTCACTCTGTAGATCAGGCTGGCCTCGAACTCAGAAATCCACCTGCCTCTGCCTCCCGAGTGCAGGGATTACAGGCGTGCGCCACCACGCCCGGCTTCCACTCATTCTTATCTGCTTCTGGATTCTCAATTGTGAGCCATTTGTCTAGTTACCTTCCTCTCATCCTACACAGTACCTGTCCTCCTAGTCTGTTTTCTTTTCCTTTCCTTTCCTTTCCTTTCCTTTTGTCATTGTTTTTTGTCGATGTTTTTGTTGTTGTTTGGTTTTTTGTTTTTGTTTTTTGAGACAGGGTTTCTCTGTGTAGCCCTGGCTGTCCTGGAAGTCTCTCTAGCCTAGGCTGTCCCCAAACGCTTGCCTCTGCCTCCAGGCAGCTGGAGTAAAGGCATGTGACACTACATCTGACTAGGTTATCCTCTCTGTTTTTCGAATGAAGGGAGTGTGGAGAAATTAGAACGCTTGTCCGAGTAAATATGCCATTTATTAGTTAATGATGAAGCTGCAAACCGAACTAAGAGAAAGCTTAGGCAGCTCCTCAAACTAAATAATTGAAAGGATAATATACTTTTGGATGTGTTCTTGGAGGCTGCACCAAGACTGGAGCCCAGATGGATTCGTGCTTTCCAAGTCCCACCACTAGAGGGCGTGAGCACCTTAAATTAGCCACGCGTGTCCTGCCCTCTGCGTCATCGCCTTTCCACCAATCATCAGATGTTTACAGGAAGGGCAGGTCCAAAGCAGGAAAAGGGCAGGTCCAAAGCAGTAAGTTTCACTTACTGTCTCTATAGAGGACTTTGACGGAAGGAAACAAACAAAACAGGTTTTGATTTGTTTTATAGATTGTCAGGGAAGACAACATTCACTTTCTGGATGACCCATCACATCCTTGAAGTACCAGGTCGCCCCTTGGGTCCTCCTCTCCTTCTGCCTATAGCCGGAGCTGGAGTAGCCCTTTGTGGCCCCAATTTTAAAGAGGCAGGTGGGGAGCTCTGAGGTGACCAAAATAGAATTCAAACTTCTGCTTCTTTAGTCATGCGCAGGTTTGTGTGCCCTCACTCCGGTATCTCCACCGTGCTCATTTTAAAGGACAGAATTACAGAAGTGGACTTTGTCCTCCGGAATCCTTTCAGGTGCCGGAGCCGACTCTGACCCTTGAATGTCGCCCAGGGAATTTACCCAAGCACTGGGCATCCATTCTGCGGAATGAATCACCCTTATCAACTTGAATACGCAAGCCACACAAAACAATGACAATGACACAGCAAGATAGAGCCAGTTCACAAGCAGTTGAGGCCACACTGCCCCTCCCTCTGGCTCAGAGGTTTATGGATAGTGTCCATGAGAAACGGCTAAGTTGTTAGGCTTATCTTTGTTTTTCATTATTGCTGTAATATTGGTTTTTTTTTTAATGATTAAAAGTCTCATTCACTGGGTCAGTCATGGAGTATATAGGTCATATGTAAGAAAAGGCCTGGAAAGTACAAAGAAGACAAAACTGGATGCAGAACCTGCTTTCCGGAATAGCAGCTGCTCGCTGTGCCCAAGGCACTGTTTATTACCTTGCTGTATCTACTAAGAAAGTGAGGGGGCCTGGGGAGATGGCTCCATGGTTAAAAGAACTACTTGTTTGTGGTGTTTTGAATGAGAATGCCCCTCCCCCCCCATAGGCGAAAATACTTGAATGCTTGGTCCACAGTTGATGGAACTGTCTGGGAAGGAGTAGGGGGCGTGGCCCCGTGGGGGGAGGTGTGTCACTGCGGTTGGGCTTTGATGTTTCAAAAGCTAAAGCAATTGTTTGTTAACCTTCTCCGCCTCCTACTTACAGATCTCAGGACTACTCCAGAGGTGTGCCTGCCTGCCTGCTGCCATTCTCCTCATCGTGATGGTCAGAGACTCTAACTCTCTGGAACTGTGAATGCCTGAATTAAATACTTTATAAGTTGCTTTGGTCACAGTGGTTTGTCACAGCAATAGAAAAGTAACTAAGACTCTGCTCTTCTGAAGGAAGGTCCCAGCACCCACACCCGGTCGCTCAGAGCCTCGAGTGGCGCCAGCCAGGAGACCCAGTGCCCTCTTCTGGCCTCACTGACAAACATACACAGAAATAAAATAATAAAAATAAACAATAACAACAGGTCAAACAGCGTGTCCAGGGTCATACAGAAGCAAGCACAATTTGAATTCAGCTGCTTCATAAACAAGATAGGGCAGCCCCTGACTGCAGAGAGCTCACAGTTTAGGCAGAGCATTAGGAGGTGGGGGTTAGAGAAGAAGAGAAGAAGTTAGTCCCTGAACGGCCGTTTGTGAATGGACCACCTCCTTTCTCTCCCTGTTCTCTTCCTCATAGACCCTCAGTATTGTGGGGACCCAAGGTGATAGAGAAAAGCGTACAGTGCCCCAGAAGAAAAGAAAGGGGGCACTAGAGAGATGGCTCAGAGGTTAACTGTGTACTTTCCTTGCAGAGAACCTGACTTGGGGGTACTTCTCAATACCCACACCAGGAAGCTGGCAGCAGCCTTGTAACTCCAGGCCCTGGAGTTCACTAGATACCTGCCCTCGTGGGCACACTCTCATACGCAGACACACAGCTAAACATGAGAGATTAAAAATAATGGGAAAAAAGCCGGGCAGTGGTGGCACACGCCTGTAATCCCAGCACTTGGGAGACAGAGGCATGTGGATTTCTGAGTTCGAGTGAGTACAGAGTGAGTTCTAAGTGAGTTCCAGGACAGCCAGAACTACACAGAGAAACCCTGTCTCGAAAACAACAACAACAACAACAACAACAACAACAACAAAAACCAAAAAACAAAACAAAAAAATGAAAAAAGCACAAATGTTCAAAGAAAAGTAATGGGGAACATCATTTCACTGATCAAGTACTCGCAGAAGAGATTCAAAGAAGAGAGTCAGGCAGAGGCCTCGATGACTTTAAGGCTCTGGCCAATTCGAGCCTCTTATGTCAGATTCATATGATCCTTCAGTGCCAAGTACCAAGCTAGACCTGGGAAATGTAGCTGACTGTTGCCAAGGCCCTTGCACGCCAAGGCTTATAGTCTGATGGAGCTGACATACAATAGCTTAAAAAATTCCAGTACTATGTGCTAAGACCCGGGGAAGGGGGGAGGGGGAAGCGCCAAATGAGATGAGCCCCTGTGCAGGCTGGGTCCAGGAAACTAGAAAATGACAGCTGTCACAGAGAAACCAGGAGGTACAAGGGTGTGGACTGGGGTGTGTGATTTATGTACGGGAACAGCATGTCCAAAGCCCTGGAAACGAGAGGATCATAATGACACTGTAGTCAGAGAGTGGTGCCAATTAATGCTATTAACTTGCTGACTAAATTCTAGATTTTTCATTGCTCATTCCCAAGATGGGGAAAGGTCTATGCAAAGGATCAACACAAGGACAAATCGAAACAGTTCTCTGCTCGATAGCTGGAGGCTCCATCCTAACTAGCCCGCCTTAGCCCAAGTGCAACGTTTGCTGTTCTTGTTCAATCAGCAAACCCTGTGCTAGAATCTCCAAAGAATCAAAGGGTTCCCAAAGGAGAGATAGGGGAATAGTGCCCATTTCTGATTCCCACATAGAATACAGTTCAGAGTTTTGTGCAAAATAACGACACTGTGTCTACTAAACAGAACATAAAAGAAATGAATTCATTTGAGGGCATAATTACTGCCTCAACCCACATCCTCTGGAACCTTTGCCCTTTCTCACCCACTTCTGCCGCATACAAGGGCGTCTCCTTCATCATTATGCCTTTCTGCATGCAAATGCCAAGATTCTCTGCGAGGAAGTGGGTTAAAAGCAGAAACCTTGAAATCGGAAAATTCGGAGCGGAATCTTACTGGATTCATGGTATTGCGCAAGCCATTTAAACTGGGACGCCCTAAGCTTACTTCATCCGCAGAATAAGACTAAGAAGCATCTGTTTTATGCGTGTTTATGGAATGAACGTAACCAGGATGAGATGAGAATAGAAAATAGGACAGTTTGTGTAAGGCAATCATCGCTCAGCCTTGCAGATGAACTGCAAGAAAGGGCCCGGTAACAGGTCTGTCAGCCAGAGGCCGGAGTCACTGGAACCCCTGTCTTTCCCGGGGATGCGAAAAGCGTAGGAGATCCGGGGTCCCTCCAGACTCATCCCACGCTGGGCGGGCGCAGCGCTATCCTGCGTCACCCGCGGGTGACTACCAAGCCGGACCACACATGGTGGGAACGTGAGGGGGCGGGGTCTGCGCCGACGCTGCTGACCAATGGAACAGAGGGAGGGTCCCACCGGGTCTCACCCAATCGTAGAGACGATCCAGACTCCTTGGGGTGGAGCCATGCCAGGGAGAGGCTGCATCATAGGTCGCTGGGCGGGCGCTGGGCGGGCACTGGGCGGGACAGACGGTGTGGTCAGGGGCGGAGCGGCAGACCGAGACCCAGTCCAGGAGGCGATGGCGGCGGCTGCTGTGATGGCAGCGACGGTCCCCACGCAGTCGATGGGTACGGACGGCGCGTCCTCGGTACACTGGTTCCGCAAAGGACTACGGCTCCACGACAACCCCGCGCTGCTAGCTGCCGTGCGCGGAGCGCGCTGCGTGCGCTGTGTCTACATCCTCGACCCGTGGTTCGCGGCCTCCTCGTCCGTGGGCATCAACCGATGGAGGTGAGGGGACCCTGTGCTGCGGGGTGGTAACACTAAGCGGACTCCCCCGGGCTCAGGGACTCCAGCCTGCGGCCACTCTGACAGCGTTTTTTGCCCTGTGTGGCCCGCTCTGAACTCCTGGGCGGCCTGGGGGACAGAGGTCACGACCCCTCTATGCTGACGAGGCTCTCAGAAACGCGAAGTCCACATGCTGGAAGGCCTGCAGCTAGTCCCTGGAAGAATGGGGACTGGGCTTTTAAGGGTGTGCTGTGGGAGGGGAGAAATACGTTCTTCAAGAGAAGGAGCCCCTCGCTGGACACCCCCTCTGCTCCCCCCCCCCAGGGCTTCCCTAAGCCACTGTGGTGATTAGGGAGCCTAGCTTAGCTTTAGCCAGTATTAAAAAGACCCCAAGGGCACCATCGGGTAGTGGCACTTTATGTTCTTAACTCTTTAAAAAAAAAAAAAAAAAAAAACATTTCCTGGAAAAAGACATGCATGGCAGTGGATAGAATTAAAAGGACGACTTGCAGGTTCTTATTCACCATACGGTTCCAGGGTGGAAAGCAAGGGGCCCGTTACCCACTGAGCAATCTCTCAGGAGGTCCCCTGACCCATCTGAGAGGATCCCTTCTGTAGTTATAGCGTTGCTAGAAAGATATTCGAAGAGGGTGGATATTCGAAGAGGGTGGCATCACCCGTCAGCCCTTCCGCCTGTTGCCGTTAAATGATTTTTAGGACAGTTGGGCCATTACAGATGGGACTTTGAAGAGCTGATGTAAGGGTAAGGGAAAACAAAACCACAGTACCAAGATACCATAACTCCCAGGGGATTGAGCCCTTTCCCAGCATGCTGTGACACGATAAATAGGTAGCTGATGTATTTTCTCTGTAACCGGTATTCAGAAACAAGAAGGGTTGATACATCGTGTACCCATCACTGTTTAAAGGCCTGGTTTGTTTGCATTGTTAGGAGAGGTGTTTGCTTATGTTGCATAGATGAGCAGGGTTGTTCCCGGGAGACAGTGGCTCTCAGCGTCCACTGTCCTCTCCAAGACGGGTTTACCCTGCTAGGAGAGCAGGTGCTCCTAGTAGCACATCTATGAAATACCCCTTCCTGCCCCATTTACACGGGGGTGGGGGGGTGGGGGTATTGAGAGGAGGAACAACTAAAGATAGGCCTGCGGAGAGCCAGCCCACGCTGTTTTCAGGCTGTGCTATTACTCTCTCGCTCCAGTTTCCATAGATAGGAGGTTGGATTTGACAAACACCAGCAAATGACCGTCTCTACCGTGGACATTAAACCAGGCCTGAGACTTTGCCCTCCCCTTCCTTTTGGCAGTGTGCCAGTGTGGACAGAGTCAATAGAACCTGACTCTTCTTTGTTATGTTGTCATGAAGAGGTTTCTTTTTACTGGGATTTGGGGGAGCGCTGTCTGTGACTGCCTACCCCTTTGTGGTAGTGGAGATAAAGAGCCTTTTTTTTCCCCTTCAGAAAATAGATTGAACTCCAATATACTAGGAACTTGGTTTTATGGGTTTGTTTTTCTGTTTTTGTTTTTGTTTTTGTTTTTTTGTGGGTTACCCATTTGTAGTGGCATTTTCGAGAGAATGAAGCAGAAAAGGAACGAGGCATCCCAGATGCTTGGGCGACATCTCAAATGTGGGGATGCAGATACTGTGATTTCGGGAGTTGTAGCTGGTAGGCTGAGTGGCAGTGAACCTTGGGGCTCAGGTATGCTCCCACGGCCTCCAGAGACCTGCATCTGAGTAGAGACAGACAGGTAAACAAGCATAAATGGAGGAGGCCTCAGTGCCGCCAGCAAATTAAGATGGGGTTCCCCCTCCCCCACCATTTCTGATTCAGTTGCTCTGACCTGGGTTGCCCTTTTTCTTTTCTTTTCTTTTTTTTTTTTTTTTTGGCCGCTGCAGCCAAGTGTCAGTAGTGCTGCACTAAGGAACCACAGAGAGCCAGGCAACCCAGGGAGTGAGTGTGTTGCTTGAGCGCATTGACCGGAAGTCTAATTAGCTTTGGCATTTAGGAGAACGAGGTAAAATAACACAAAACAGATCGAATCTGGGGACTGCGCCTGAGCCTGCTGCACAAGCACACTGCAGCAGCCTTGCCATTGTCCTGGCTTCTGATGGCTTGAGAGCAGGGCTGGATGCCTTTCGGAGCACAGGGCTGGAGGCGAAGAGTCCCCCTCCACCCCCAGCCGCACTTCTGCATAACTACTGCATGTGTAATCTTCCGCCACTGCTTCTGAGCTTGGGAGTAGTCTAAGAGAATGGGGCTGCCGCATACCAGCCCTGCCCCTACTGCTTCGGCAACCTACTCTGAAATGTCTCTCTGCAAGGGTGGGGCCCATCTGGCAGAAGTGGGAGATCTGAATCTGTCACCTCTGTTCCACTGACTTCCTCCCTGCAGATGGAATCAGATTAAAATAGCCAGTGTTAGTTTAAGAGAGAGGCAACCAGGAAAAAAATTGTGTGTGTGTGTGTGTGTGTGTGTGTAGAAGTAGACTGTCATATTCATTGTGTGTGTGTGTGTGTGTGTGTGTGTGTGTGTAGAAGTAGACTGTCATATTCATTGTGTGTGTGTGTGTGTGTGTGTGTGTGTAGAAGTAGACTGTCATATTCATTGTGTGTGTGTGTGTGTGTGTGTAGAAGTAGACTGTCATATTCATTGTGTGTGTGTGTGTGTGTGTGTAGAAGTAGACTGTCATATTCATTGTGTGTGTGTGTGTATGTGTAGAAGTAGACTGTCATATTCATTGTGTGTGTGTGTGTGTGTGTGTGTGTGTGTGTAGAAGTAGACTGTCATATTCATTGCCTTAGTGATAATAGCATCAATATCTTTCGCCATTTTCCTCTGTCCTTCCTTTCCTAAATTTGTTGTATCTAGAAAGGAGGTGCTACAGGCAAGAACCAGAACAAAAGACAGCTGTGGATGGCTTCTAAATTTTGAACTGGGTCAGACTCACCCAGTTTTAATTCCCTTCTTCTCTGCCACAGCTCCGATGTCAGCCAGAATCCTCCTCCTCCTCTGCTGAAATCGTTGTCTTTGGCTCTGTGCTACATCTTCCCAGGAGCTTCTGGAACAGGGGGGTAGTAGAAGTGTCTTCTCTCTTAGCCATTTCTCTCAGAAATTAGCCAGTGGTATAAAATGGGGACTCTTGTTATCTAGTAGTTGAATGCAGCTGGACAGCTGGGCCATCAGAGAAGGTGGCCTGGGGACTTGGTCAACAAGGAGGAGGTGGGCGCTGTAGTTGCTAGTAGAGAGATTAGGGTTCCTTGAGCTATTAAGCTATTTACACTGTAACTCTAGCAAGAGGCTTCACCCCAAAAGGGATAAAAACTTTGATAGAGCTGTTTAAAATAAAATACCCTGCAAAAGAAAAACATAAATAAAGCCTATATTTCTATTTAAATGAGATTTAGGAACAGTCCCTGCTACTGACTGTGGGATTAGATTATTCCTTTTGGTGGGGCTTAAACTCTTAATTTCTTGGAAGTGAATTTCTTTTTTTTTTTTTTTTTTTTTTTTGTTTTTTGGTTTTTGGTTTTTTTGGTTTTTTTTTTTTGTTTTTTGAGACAGGGTTTCTCTATGTAGCCTGGCTGTCCTGGAACTCACTCTGTAGACCAGGCTGGCCTCGAACTCAGAAATCCGCCTGCTCTGCCTCCCAAGTGCTGGGATTAAAGGCGTGTGCCACCATGCCCGGCGGAAGTGGATTTCTGTCTAATAATATCCTGTTACCAGTCTGCCAGCTTATAATATTGTTATGGTTAGATAAGCTTGCTTGAAGCAGAAGAATTTGGTCAAGGCCATCTGGACAGGAAGAATTCACCACCCCACGCCCACTCCCACCCTCCACTCCATTAACAGATAAACCAAATGTTTCTCAACACAGCCACTTCTGTCTCCAGAGATCTCTGAGTGGAAGTATGGAACTCACCTGTTCTGAAGGGATCGACTCCTAGAGTTGTTGGATGGCAGTTTTCCCTGCATTTTTGGAAATCCCAATATGGTTTTCTCCAGTTCTGTCTGCCCTGGCTCCAGGGGACTTATGTAATTCTGGTGCAGGGACTATTCAAAAGGGGGAGCTCTGACTGCACCCATAGGGGCTGTGCCTCTCTCTGCCTCAGGGGTGTGCTCTGCATTTTGGCCCTGTGATCTCCACTTGGAGCAAGGCTGAAGGTCGGGCCCCAGCGCCACCCCTTCCAGTGCTCACCTGTGAAGAGAGGGCTGGAAGGGAGCACCGAGGGAAAGGACAGTTCCCCCTGGGTGAAACAGCCTAGGCCTGTCTGGGGGGCACTCGCCAGGAGCAGCTAGCTCCAGTTCCTTTGGGGCTTTGCAGAGCTATCGCCCAGCAGGTACGGAAAGCAATGTCATGGCAGCAGCCTCCCAGTCTGTGGCTGCCTGGGGCTGGAGACTACCCAGGGATCTCCCTGTGTCTGCTCCCCATTGCTTCCTGGGAAGCTGTTCTGAGTCCATCCTGGTGACCATGGGTGGTGAAAGTAGTTCAGCATTTCCTTTTCTTGGTGGTGGTTGGAGCTTGAGGTGGCTTCACTGTAGCTTGTCTGTCCTGGAACTCACTCTGTAGACCAGACTGGCCTCCAACTTACAGAGGTGTGCCTGCCTCTGCCTCCCAAGGGCTGGGATTAAAGGCAAGGGCCACCACCACCACCCCACTAGGTAAACATTTCTTAAGTGCCAAATAACCTGAATCTGATGGGATGGGGTAGAGCCCAGCAAAAGCAAAGCTGAAACAAAAATGCACAGTGTACCAATATTGAGGTCAAGGTGAAGTGCATGGCACAGGGGAGCTTCCTCAGTCTTCATGGACAAGTGAGTTCCCAGGCTGACTCTGATTGTAGCAGTCTGGGATGGAGCCCAAGAGTGTATGTGTGTTCCAGCAAGCTCCTGGTTGTGCACAGCTAGGGTACTGAGCCTCACACCACGCTTTGGGGAACAAAGATCTGTATGGAAGATGTTAGCCTTTAGCTTGTGCCTTGAGCTCAGGTACTCTAAGAGCTGACCCCTTGGCAGTACTGCCCACCTCGAGTGTGTATTGCTCAGAGCCGTGGGTGTGCTCACTGCTGAGGCCCAGGAGTCGGGTGGCTGAGAGCAAACTCTGAGCTGTAGGATCTCAGGGCTCCTAGCAGGCCGGTTACTAGATATATCATGTTGGAGAAGTTACTTAATATTTGAATGTCAGTTTCTTCATCCATAAAATGGGGACATCCAGGGAGAAGGTTGTCTGATAATTAATTAATTAATACATGCACAGCAAGTGGGGTGGAGCCGTGCTCAGGGACGCTGAGTAAATGTGGCTGTTGCCATGTGAACCGCACCATTGCTTGTTGCTAGCTGTAGACTTTGCCTTCTGCTTCCTGTCAGAGAAGACAAGGGTATTCATCTATGCTGCAGAGATGCTGCCAGAAGCTCTCCATTTAGTAAACGAGTTCTACAAATAAAGTTGTATAGACAACAGATTGTAACATACTCTAGAATCTATATTTCCTGTGCATTTCAGCCTTAACTAGTGCAGATTGAAGTTCTCTGAGGGGTGGTGAGTTTTGAAGATAAAGACCCTTAAAGTGTAAGGCTGGGACATCTTGGGATCTTCTGAAGGAAGAAGCTCTGCCCTGAGGTGTGGGATGTGCCTAGCAGAGCCTCCTGTTTCAGGTGGCTGGGGCTGTCTGCTCCCCTGAATCTTTATTTTTATTTTGTGTGTATGTTCAGGGGTGAGCAGCAAGGTTCCCCCCCTCCCTCCAGACCAGTTTAAGCCGGCTTGCAAATTCAAATATAAGCAGGTTTAGCATTCAAAGGGTGTCAGGTTTTCTAAATCAGAACTTTTACTGCAGGGGAACTTGAGGAGCCCTCAGAGCAGCCTTTAGGCTGTCAGCCTCCTGTCTCAACCCCTTGAGTAAGCCTGCGTGCCTGCTCTTTAGCTCAGTGATGCTCTGGGCTGGGCTCCTGCTGGAATGTGGATCTACAGCATTGGACGTGGGATTGTGTCCATTTGTGTACGTCAGAGGCAGCAGGCGGGGCCTAGTTCTGATTGGCACCCTCAAGGCTTCTGTAAACCTCCAGTAGTCCGGGAATGTAGCTCAGGGATCTACAGCAGGTTCTGTGGAAGGACCATGACATAAGAAGCTTGGCCTGTTCAGGCGTGGTCCTGAGGAGGGAGACGGGCATGTGGATGGGCTGTCTGGATGAGGCTTGTGTTCCAGGCTCTGGAGACTCTCAGCCCTTGACTGAAGTGCTTAGATAGACCACTGAAAACAAATATGGCTTTTAGAGTCTGGCCTGCCTGGGCCACGTGCCAGCTCAGCCACCTGATAGCTAGCTGCTTGGGCAAAGTCCTCACCTCTCCGGTTGGTTTCTTTGTCTGCAAAATGGGGAGAGTTCAGCTTTCTTCACAGTGTGTTGGGAGAGTCAAATTGTGAGAGTCCTTAGGAATTAGAATAGATCCGTAGTCAAACTGATAACCGTGGTTGCCTTGGGAAGGCAAGGGATGGTATTTCACTCTGTACCCGTTTGTCACTGGGATTTTGAACTACATCAGTAGATATTCAAGTACACTGTGCTTGAGGCTCAAGGGACTGTGGGACACAGAGAGGCGTGGAAGTGAGCCGCCCACCAAACACACCTTCAGAGCCGGCCTAGCCTGTGCTTGTGTGGGACACAGAGAGGCGTGGAGAGTGAGCCACCTACCGAAGAGACCTTCGGGGAAGGCCTAGCCTGTGCTTGTGGCTTGAGTATTTAACAGACATATAAAACAGCACCAAGAGCAGCTCACAGTGATGGTGTGAGTTCTGCGCCTAGGCTCTGTGCCTGAGGTTTTCCTTGCATTATCTGATTTTATTTCTTAGCAATTTCATGAAGTAACATCTTAGTAAGTCTATAGGCTCTACTGTTAATTCCATGGCATTGAAGAGAAAGCAAGTAAAGAGGTTAAGTCACTGCCTCACATCACACAGCTAGCTAATGTGCTCAACCCCATTACTCCTGGGCTGAGTTCAGGCTAGGCGTCCAGCCCTGCATACACCATACCAACTGTTTAGTATGAACAGTGGCTTTGTTAAGAAAGAGTGTCTGTGTGTGTGTGTGTGTGTGTGTGTGTGTGTGTGTGCGTGCGTGCGTGCGTGCGTGCGTGCGTGCGTGTGTGTGTGTGAGAGAGAGAGAGAGAGAGAGAGAGAGAGAAGAGAGATTGTTTATCACCTCCACCCTAGCCCCTACCACGTTAATAACAAGACCTTTGTGAATCTGCAGGTTCCTACTGCAATCTCTAGAAGATCTGGACACAAGCTTAAGAAAGCTGAACTCCCGTCTGTTTGTCGTCCGGGGACAGCCAGCTGATGTGTTCCCAAGGCTGTTCAAGGTGAGCATGGAGCGCTGAGGGGAGCTTCTGCTGCTTGGCTTCTTCCCACAGAGTGAAATGCTACTCTGGCTGGCAAAATGGAAATACTGGTGCCTGTCTGGCCACTAAAATGGCTGCTAGGGAGGTCAGAAGCAGAGACAGCTGGTAAATTTGTGAAGGGAAAAAATTCTGTAAAATCAGTGTTGTGTTGGCAAGATCCCAAGTCAGCCCAGACACGCAGAGTGTTAAGTTCTTCCATGCTGGGGCTGCCGGGGCTGCTGGGGCTGCTGGCTTCCTTGTGTTCCCTTGGCTCAAGTCAGCGTGTTTTATTAGAGTTTGTTCCTGCCAAGACTTTGAGGGTGAGGTTTCCTGTCTAACAAGGGGTGCTGCCTACTTGAACTTGCTCTGCTTATTAGGAAAAAAGTCAGTCAGGCATTTGAGGGAGCCATCCCTGTTTCTCTGTGGTAAGCAATTAATAAAATCTTCATTCTGGGGCCATGCTGGAGACAAGCCCATTCCCTCCTGCCTCTTTAAAATGCATGCTTTAAGGCCCAAGCAGAGACAAAGTTCTCGTGGATAGAACATTCTAGACCATTCCCTTCATCCTCTGTAGCACTCCAAGTTCTATATGGAAAATCTAATGTCAAAGACAATAGTTTCATAGTGTGTCCCCCCATTATTCTGTACACACGATGAACATCAGTCGTTAGCATTCTCCAAGGGTTCACTGAGTCATTTTCCAAAGCTACCATGTACTAACACTGCCCCCAACAGCTCCCAGGGTGGGCTCTGCTGCCCCAAGTTTACAGGTAAGGAAGCTAGTGTGCACCCCTGGCCTGGAAGTTGTCTTAGACTCCCTGACGTAGAGCTGTGTGCTTACCTGGCATACCCTGGACATGCATTTGTTAGGCTGCGGCTATGGCTCAGTGGTAGAGCACTTGCCTAATCTGCATGAGGCCTTGGTCCCACCCCCAGCACAGTGACACCGAGACAATGGTAATAGAAAATAGTTTGTCTTTTCTATCCCTCCACATTGCTTCTCTCCTAGGAGCTCAGAGGCCGAATGGTCTGTAGCTTAGAAATATAGATCCATTCGTTGTCCACTGAATCACTCATTGTGTGCTTACTGAGCTTCTAGCTAACAGGCCCCATGCTGGCAGATAAGGCCATGGCGATGCTCGCACAACTCAGCATGGCTCCTACTCTGAGTTCACACAATGATGGGCAAAACAGGTCAGTAATGGGCAGCTTCATTGCCTACAAGTGCTGCCGTAGAAATAGGACAAGGCACAGCAGAGTCATCCTAAAGGAGTGGGGGCTGTCATTAATGAGTCTTCTTATTCACAGGGTCATATGAGTATGTAATGACATCATCTCTGTTAACCACTTAGCATAGAAAGGGCTAAATAAATATATAGTGCATTTAGACTTAGATGAGCAGTATATCTACCCTGCTAAGAACACTCCCTTGGGCAGGGCTGAATTAGGATATTGACCAGTGGTTCAAAGCTTTAAGACTGTGACCACAGACGGGTTAGATTGTTTCCTTCTTGCTAGTTACGTGCTATTGGGCTTTCTATGGCTTGTCTAAATTGGGCTTTCACCAGGTCCACTTTCTTCTGGTGTTGCTAGGAGACCCAGCTATTCCTACCCAAAGTAACTGAAAGCTCAGAAAAAAATTCCGCTTTTCACAACCTGCAGCCCCATCCAGTTTGTTTTCCCTGGACTCGGGATAGCTCCTCCTCCTCCCGCACTGAGAGCCATTAGCTCTGTTTGCTTCTGGCCTAGGGAGTGTTGCTGTGGAAACCATTTAGACACTTTACATAGCACAAGTCTGCCAGGAAAACTAGGCCACAAGTTTGTAGAGTCTGAGGAGGCCTGGGAAAGGCTGCAGAGCTGGCGGGAGTGTCTGTGTTAGTCCCCCCTTCCACTCCACCCCCCCACTTCCACTGTGAGTCAGTGCCTCTGTGTGGGCGGGGGTGGGGGGGTGGGGGCTCCCCTGGGAATGCTGTATTTATAGCCTCACCCCTCATCTCAAGGCCACAGTGAACACGGGCCTTTCTGTTGACCCCACCACACAGTGCAGGGGTCCCCTCCTGGCTCACGGTCCACACTTGCTGAACCTCCTGCGGGCGGGTGCTTTGCTTCCCGTTTAAGCTGTTGTCCGAGCCCTTTCTTTGTTCTGTAGCCATTCTAACGTGACCCAAGATCTGCCCCTCACTCCCAGAGAGGAGCCGAGGGCCCAGGTCCTCTTCTTGATAGAAACATAACAGATTTTCTCTACACAGGAGTGGGGGGTGACCCGCCTGACCTTTGAGTATGACTCTGAACCCTTTGGGAAGGAACGGGACGCAGCTATCATGAAGATGGCCAAGGAGGCCGGTGTGGAGGTGGTGACGGAGAACTCTCACACCCTCTATGACCTAGACAGGTGAGACGTGGGCTCGGTAAGGCTGCCCGTGGGGACGACTGGTGATTTGGGCTCCTCCTTAGTGGAACTTGGACCAGTTCAGCAAGAGGGCTAACTGACTCATGAGGTTTGGTATTTTCTAAAAAACTGGACAATAATGGGCCAGAGTTGGGGGCTAAAAAAGTCACCAAGAGGTTATCCAATTTGGATAACAGAGGCTTGGTTAGGCCCAAGCTGTGGAGGCAGGGAGGACCTGTCTCCACACAGCTCTCCATAGATCAGTCATTGGCTCTTGAACTTTCTGTCTCCCCCTCTGTGTGCTCCCAAACTACAGAATCCGAACCATGGCAGAACCCATTTGTCAGTCCTCCCAGCGGGCCTCCGTTCTCTCAGACCTAGTCTCCACTCCTAGGATCATTCCTGGCTCTGCTCTGCCTTGCCTATCTGGGTGTCCGGGCCATGCGTTTTGATACTGTTTGAGGGCTCTAGAGACCCCTGCAGGGTGCTGGCAGCCACAGCAGAGCCTCCTTCCCCAGTGACCAGCCTCTGCACTGTCTCCCCTGCCCACTGGAGATGCCATCCTTCCGTAGCTGCAGTTTCTCTCTGCCCTCCTCCCCAACCCAGGGCTGGCTGCCAGGAGGCTGGGTCACACAGCAGTGCACGTGAGCCAAGCCCTCAGGAGGAGAGGCTTGGCCTGGAGCCCTTCCCTGCCACGTGCCAGAGGAGGGAGGGACTGCAGAGGCAGCAGCCAGCTCCTGTCTGGGCTAACGGCAGCACAGGGAGAAC